>OY783231.1:26712079-29212079 GCA_963678685.1 Patella ulyssiponensis
GAGATTTTATCAATGCCTTTAGCTGTACTACTTTGTTGCACGGTAAACAATGAACAGGTATGCCGACACAAACTGATTTCAACACTGGATTAATAATATTGTAATCTATTGTAATAATATGCAATTTATTTGTAACGTTTACATAGGCTTTGCCTGTTCCCTAATCCCCCAGTTTCTGTACAGATGGGGTTTTTTTTTTAAAAAAAATAATAGTGCATAGGTAATCAACAGAGAACATGTATTACACATGTATTAATTGGGTTTGTTAGGATAGATATAGATAGATATAGAGACCTGATCAAGGATGATTATTCAACTGAACAGTTTACGAAAATGCACAGTGGCACGTCTTTAAGTGTAGACTCAGTTGTACAGACTCTCAATGATATTATTTACAGAGCGACAGAGACACATATGCCTGGAAAGAGCACTATTAGAAATCAACAATCAGAACAACCTGCATGGTTTGGTCAGGAATGTGAAAAGCTGAAACAAAATAAATATGAATCACTAAATTAATATCTTTCGAAGAACTAATCTAAAATTTGATCTGGATGTATATTTTGTATTGCGTGCGAAATTTAAAAGTGTATGCCATAACAAAAAAACAATTACATGCCCTTCAACTACAAAGTTCCATTGAGACTCATGTAGGTTTTGGCGAAATGATAAACGTGTTGTTAATCTACAGCCCAATGACTCTCCTATTAAAGCAGACCACTGGTTAGGAGATTTTAGGAGCCTTTTCTATTGCGACTCTGATGCCGAAAATCAAGACATTTCAAAAGTAGTTTCAACCCATGATGTGAAATTTGGGGACTGTGACTCATCTATGCCTGAAGAAATTAACATCCTACTACATGTAAGTGACAGTGAAATAAATGTTTGTCTTTCAGATATGAAAAGCGGAAAATCGTCTGGCATTGATGGAATATGCATTGAATTGATCAAACTCAAAGAAGTACGAATAATACTTCTCCCAATTCTAAATGTAATCTTTAATAAAATTTTCGATCAAGGCACATTTCCAGCAGAATGGGGCACTGCGATGATATGTCCTGTATTTAAGAAAGGACAATGAAATGAAATGAATGAGTGCAGATCACCAAAACATGTTTATAAAATGCTGCATCGGCTAGAAGAAAGTGGTAGATGTAATTGGGCTACAGATGTTCAGAATCTTTTATTTCGATACGGCTTTAGGTATGTCTGGATAAGCCAATGTGTTGGTAACAAAGAATATTTTATTAGAGTATTTAAACAGAGAATAAGTGAATGTTGTACCCAAGAATGACGTATTAATGTACAAAATAACTCTCTACTTGCTAATTATTATGTATATAAAAATATTCTAGAAGAACTATGACAAATTCAGTCAAGCCTTAAGAAAATTTAGATGCTTAGCACATGATCTCTTGTGTATTGGAGGCAAATGGATAGGTCTGACTGAGTAAGATAGGGTATGTAATTTATGTAACATGAACCAAATTGAAAACGAATAACATTTTATGTTCAGCTGTCCCCTATACAGTAACCTTAGATCTACTTTTATCAACAAACATCTAAAAGCATCCTCTCAACAAAACCTTGACATTCTCATGTCAACTAAATCCATTGGAGTTTTGAGAGATGTTGCAAAGTTTACTTATTTTGCCTTCAGAAAGAAAAAAGCCACCCAGTACAGTCACATTACCCCTGTATAATATATCATCTAAACCTAAATTACCACAAATACGTATTATACTGCACGTTTCCATTTATAATATTAATTTGATTGATATTCTTATTATATTAATATTGTTAGGACATTCCCAGTTACGTAACTCGTTATGTTAAAGTTTATGACAATTATGCACATTGTATGTATGTTCTGTGGGTGTCTGACCTTGAAAATGAAATAAAGAAACTTATTATTACATCACCTCAATATTATTAGATGATATTATATGATTGTCCGTTAAATGAAGGTTATTAATATATCTTTGTTTAATACTAATTAGGTTATTGATAACACCTTAACCGTTATAAATGATCTCAGGTAGAATCATATCCCAGGGAAACATTTACAGGCTGCAAATAGACCGCCAAACGTGCTCTGTGTACACATCGGAAATGTATGCGATCAAGGAAGCCGTATTCAAGATATTCAGCACAAGGCAAATAAACTATGTGGTCCCGTTCGACTCTCCTGGTATTCTGGAATCAACACAGACAGATTCAAATCCGATGAGTCCAAAGTTAACTGTAAATCACCCCCGCAGGTCAAAAAAATGCTCATGTATCGTACCGTTAATCCCTTAAGGTGTAGTTACGACACAGAGTAAACACAGCACTATTCTAGAAGACTGTGGTCGCCCCTCAGTCGAAAGGAACCTTTTGCAGATAAACTCTATTCTAGGGTAAGCAGACAAGGCATCTATGAGTTAATCTACGATTTCGTGTGTGAGATTGGTATTCAAGATCTTATGGTTTGAACTCAGTGACACTTGAGGTTCCAAAAGTGATCATCCAGAGGGTTATCGCTGGTCGGACATACCTACGTGAAGGGATGTTGTATGGTTTTAGTAAGGTCAATGGCATGACAACGCCTAGGCTGGTGAATGTTGACTTGCATCCCCTGTACAGATTTAATGAATTGAACATTATCAAATTTCGTTTGGAGATTGTTGCTTGAAGTCACGTTTGTCCTGCTCTCAACTATAATTCATATTGGTCGATATCAATCATCAATTTTAGTGTTGCCATCCAACTATTGAAATATGAGCTCCTTATATCTAATATATATATCAGACAAAACGAACATGATTTATCAGTGCATGATTTATTTAAATAATATTTTATTCGATAAACTGAATTGGATTGAACAATAGACAAAAGTCTATAAAAGTTCACTGGAAACATAAAATAGTTAAATCCAATCTGATTAAAATATTCTATATTTCGTTTCGTTTTCTTATACTTTCTAGGGCCTACACTACAAGAGGATCTGAGAAGTTACAGTGGGAGTTAACGGCAGGGGTCATACGAGCGCCTTTTGACTCTATGACGTCAGACATTTGATTAACATCAGCATTGATGTTACTAGTTGATTACCCACTGTTCCGTGCAAAACACGTCTAAAGCTCGCCACAACGGACCGTTTCATTGGATTACCCACGTCAATGATATCAACTCTTTCAGATCTTAGTGTAGTGAAGGCAAGTAAAACGAAATTTTGAACTATAAAAACGAAACAAAATAGGATCTGTGTTTTAATGAGTTAAACTTAATGTTAACAATGGTGGACATAAAGACAGTGAGTTATAAACATATATATATATTTCTTGGGTTGTAATGATAAGATATACATTACATTTTATTTCTGTTCAGGTTATTAGTTAATAAATTCAACTAAAGTAGAAGACAATGAAGGTGTGTGATCATGTAAATATTAATCACTGACACAGTGTCCTCCGTATGATGATAACAGCATCTAACTGTTTCAACTAACGCAAATGTTAACTCGATTAACTTTATTATGAGGTGTATTTGAAGGGAAGTAATATCGTTTTATTTCGTTAGAATTTTACTCCGATATCTTCGGCAGAATCATGGTTTCGAATTAGCTCTGTACGTAAAAGCCCACGGGACATGCAATCAAAGTTATCCTGGTCCTTCCGATTTTACCGAGGTTAACCAATGTTAAACTTGACATACACGTTACAGAAACCTTGGCATTGGTATTCGAAACGGTGGTAGATAAGACGTTTGTTTACTCAGCTTACTAAATTTCGTAGCTGGTACTATTTACATGTGACTCGAACCGCCATCATTGTGTGGTCGTTGTGCTTTATTTTATTTAATCATTAAACCGCAATATGACAGACGGCTAAGCAGCATATTCCAGATATATATTTAACAAATACATATATATTATATATATAAGACCAAATTATATATATAAGGCCAAACAAGATGGCGGGCTGACATGAAGAGGAAGTAGTGAAATTTAGACGGGCATAATTTATCGATTTTAATACTAGTGGATCCATGTGTGTTTTGGTAAGAATACTTCTTATTGTGAATATAGTTTGAATATCTGGTATTGCTTTGTAATCTGGAATATTCAATATAATTTGATATTAAATCCCCGTCTTTGCAAATATTCTTACTAACGCAGACTAACTTCAGAAAACTCATTGGATGGTGTCGAGACATATTTTGATCTGTTTATATGTTGTCCGATTCTTTTCGTTAAATTTCCTTTTAGATCGTCACCTAAAATTGATAAGATACAATAATCGTATTAATTGAACACCTGTGGCATTGCTGGTTTTTTTATGTAACAAATATTTATATTATCCTAACTGGTTTTCAGTGTTGCGCTTTAGTGTTATGTCAACACTGATCAGCAAATTATCGTCATCAGCAGTTGAAGAAATCGGGGTCCAAGAGAATCACCATACTCCTTGTTCAAACTGGAAACTGAAGCTTGACTCAAATATCTAAAGCACACGCGTTAAAGCCCTCCCATTCGCTTCATAGATGGATTATTACCATATCACGGTATCGTTTCGATTAGATACTGTCATAGTTTGTAGTGGGGTTTAACGTCTGATCGAAAAGAAAGATCGTTTAAAGGTTTGTTTTTATTAATTTACTATGATTACGTCTGCAATGATAGGGGCGAGTATTTTGCCAGGACAGTGGCGTTTCGTTTTACACAAAATCAAACCTCAAGGAAGAACCAATCTGGACTCTTCCCTTGTAAGCCCAAGTAGTGAGCTATCCATGAAGAAGGGATCCGGCGTGAAAAACCCTGAAGGCCCAACACTTGAATCCAAGACACCCTGGGAGATACTCCAGCATCTATATTGCGCCAAAGAGATTGGTTGTATTGGTAACATCTATATGGAGTATATTAAATACGCATGCAGTACTTGCCGAATCCAGACGTCCAAAACGGATAATGCTAAAATATACAAACCTTTCATCGACTCGACCTCTTGCAGTATTTCTTCAAGTTCCTTTTCCCATCCATGGCCATAGGCTTCAGAGGGGTAAGCATTTTCCCCATGCTTGGGTATGTCAAGACCTGTAATAACAGTTTAAATATGAACGTTTAAGGGTTTAATAGAAACATTGTGTCCTTTTCATTTGGGGACTGCGGTGGTCCCAGATAATTATTTCACGCTCGGCGGCCTTCACATAGGGCTGCTGAGCTGACAAAGAAAGTGCCTTGTCGTTGGAAAGGGGCGATGAATTGATCAGGTCTGTTAATGTACATTTTAGCGTGGCCTAAAAGAATCCTTGACAGTCGGAAATCGAAAAAGACTGGGCATTAAAAATTAAAAAGGAACAGGCAGTTGGGGTGGCCTAGCGATTTAGAGTGTCGCGCTTTGGGCTCTAGCTGGTCGGTCACCTCTGGGTTGCGTCCGTGGTTTCGATACCTGATGTGACAGTGTATGGTATTCCGGTTTGCGCATGCGCTAAGCATAATATAGTAACACAATAAAATTTGTCTGTAGAAGAAGAAGACGGGGTCCATCCGTTCCTCCCAAAATATTTCTATGATTGTTGTTTTGTTAAAATATCGGTTAGTAATTATTTCAAAATCTACCATTCCTAAATATACATTTCATTGATATCAGTAGTTATTGCTAGAAGCTATATTATTATGTGCCGATAATTTGTGCTGTTAGCAGTGGGATATACTGAGTAGCATATGAGCTACAACCGACCAGTAATCATCCGTTCAAGTTGTTTAAACTCTTTCAATGGTGGTCTGCAACCTTGTCGAACAGTCTGTAATTGCCTCCCTTTTTATACGGATCCATTCACAGAGAAAGTACATTACTTTAACAAAACAAAGAGAGAGAGAGAAATGGGATTTAACGTTCACTCGACACACACTAGGTCATTTTGAGACCAACATATAGTTTCAATTTTATTTCAATAATTCGCATGCGCATAGGGGTCTTAAGCAGTGGGAGGAAACCGGAGTGCCATGAGGAAACCCACGAGGTTGAGAAGGCGCCCCTATCTCCATGCCACATACGCTCACACCGGGGATCGAAACCACAGCCGCAAGCCTGAGGTGACCGGCCAGACAGAGGTCGAAGCGCGGTACTCTAGACCACTAGGCCATCCCAACCCCCTTAACAAAACAATCCGTTGAAGCAAAGACTATGAATATAAACATATAGATTTATAAGCACACCTAAGCGGGGTTTCTCTTTTATGACTGTGCCTTTTTATTACCTGATATGCTGATGTCGTGGAGGACATATTCTATTTTTAGGTGATTTTTTACCAGTGAAATGAGCAACTTTAACACGTAAAGGCAAAATGTCCTTCTCGGATTTACAGAAATAACCGCGTTACCATTTAGGATTTACAGAAATACTGACGCATAAAGATGTGAACGAGGAAACAAAAAAAAAATAATATACATGTAAAGAATAAAAGGCCCTAACTTCCAATCATATTGATCGATTTACATAAAAAAATAATGTCAATATATTTTCGGCAACGGTACTGTCCACGGTTGTTGGAGTTGGTGTGATTTACATTAATACTTACCCTTTTCTTCCAGCTCAGGAGATACTCGAAGTTTGTCAAATAATTTTAAAATTCCGAACATAATAAAGCATAAACCTGCCGTCCACACAATTATCGTTGTAAGACCTAAAATCTGCCAACCGAGAAACTGAAAATATTTAATAATAAGAGAGTCAGATCGATTATTGTCAGGTATGTTACATACTTTCACACTGTAATCGATAATCTTAATTAACTATACTTATTATGATTATTGTCATAGAAATAGTAGAGTCTGTAAATAGAAATATCCTTAGGTCGACATTGCTCCTTATAAAATACATCTGAAACACCATATAATATATTACCTTTTAGATTCTGGGGGGTCACGTTGGCTAAGCGGGTAAGACGTTGGCTTACTAGTCCGGGGGGGGGGGGCGGTTGTTCAATCCCTGCATTGGCCGAGGTTCCTGCTTGTCAGTGATGCGGGTGGAGGGCTTGACACGCATAGTTGTCTAGTCGTTCGGATCGAGATCCCCTGTACACATTGGCGTGCCCGTAAAAGATCCCTTGACAGCTGGAATTCGATGTAACAGTAGGCCGTAGTGTCGTGGTCCAGGCAAAATTTCCCTCACGACACAATCTATGGCGTTCGCCCGTCTTTACTAGTCCAGTTCGGAACAGAACTGTAGGACATTAAATCCCATTTCAATTAAATTCAAACCTTTTAGATAACTATGATTTGTGCTTGAAGATAAGAGGTCTAAGCACGGCGACATGTTTGTAGTCTAGGCCTACAAACCAGTCATTATTTTCGCTCTATGTCTAGAAATTATTACAGATACTATGTGATTCATATATAATTTCAAACTAATTCTAATGAAACTTTAAGAAATACTTGCTTGCATCGATAACTTAAATGTGATTTTGATTTCTCCAATTCCTTAGCGTCAAAACAAACTTACTAAAGCTGATTTTCTGTTTTGTTGAAAGATTATACCTTCTCCTGGTTTTAAAAATGCTAGAGCAATAACTCCAATGATACCACCACCTAGATGTACTGTCAAAATAAAAGATATATCCATTTCATTCTGTGTTTTCTTTTGGAATCTAAAGACTTACATTATAGTTTCAATTTATTCATGTAAAATATTCTACAAGAACCAAAGACGTGGCTGATTGGGTTTACCTAATTTGAAGTAACTCTTTACGAAATTGATCTAAATAGATATGGTAAATAAGGGTTGACTAGCAGGATACAGGGTTCGTCTGGGGCTCAAATGCTTCCGAGGTCCAATTCGCCTAGGCTCAAATGCTTCCGGGGCCCAATTCATCTGGGGTCAAAACAACTCCTCGGTCAAAATTCGCCCGCGGCCTAAATTTACGGGATATGTGTACGTATGTTTGCCCATAACGCTTCGCCCGGAACCCAAATGCGCCCGGAACCCAAATTCGCACGGGGCCGACATTCAATGGCCTATACATTCATGGGGTCATGATGGTTATATTAATACCGCATGTGGCGGTGGAGCCCCAAACATACATACGCACCCACCACACACTTTGATTTTATTTATATAGATATCTCATTCACGGGTTTTTCCTGGCTGTTCCACTCCGGCGAATCCATTTAAAATTGGGGGATAACAGTACCCCATCCCCTTAGATTTTTAAAAGTATTATAACGAAAGAAAACCATTGTTCTATAGCAAATAAACGTATTTTTAAGTTCCCAATGAATATCTTTAATTCGTTCAATTTGAGATAATGTGATTGATATAGAACTACTGAATGTTTGACATTTCTTCATTTGATTAATTCGAATGCCGAGTATCTTAAAGTTTTACTCGGCTACGTACCACCGACTACATCTAGAGGGTCATCAATGTAAAGTTTTTCCAGTGTGAAAGCACTAAGTTTGAATGCTCCAGCACCCAACACGCCAAGGATAGCACAACTCCATGGGTAGTAAACATTACAGCCAGAACAAGTAGCTACCTGTAAATTAAAACAGAACCAAACACTGAATAGTTGGACAATATCTTGTGACCTAAATGTCAGATGCGAACCGTACCAGTTTGGGTTAATTCGTCCCTAAACCAAGATAATTACAATGGGTTTTCCCGATTTGTGGCGAGTTTGTTGTGTCTACGGGAGTGAACATACTATTTAAGCAATGGGCTTAATTTCGAATTTGAACATTTCAGTGATGACACATTTATGCCGAAATTCCCCAGGGCTTATATTCGAAAAGAAGAAAAAAGACAAACATTTTAATTGTCACAGATGTCACCAGCAGTTGGGAGTCCAATGAGTTTTAAAGATGTGAAACTCTCTCACGGCACCAATTCGACGTAACTCCATCAATGTCAATACATGTTTTTTGTGAAAATTTAACAGGGAATCCACTCTAAAATAAATTTTAAATTCAAGCCTATGGGCTTTAATTCGAAATTTAACCTCGTTATTAAGCCCATGGACCTTAAATTCTTATCTTACCATGCCAGTTAAAGCTCCATTCAGCGTTTTCAGTAAACTCCATTTTGAATTTCCAAATATTCTATTCATTAACAAAGATACCATGGCCGACACTGAACCGGAAATCAGTGTGTTGACAACAGATAAAGAAACTGCAACTGCTGACCCCTTTCCGGTTAAATTTAGTTGCGATCCGCCATTAAAAGCCAAGAAGCCGAACAACAAAATAAAACCACCCAAGGCCGCTAACTAGAAATTAAAACAGTAATAACTACACTGTATAGATATTTGCACAATACACATATTTCACAATTTTGTCTTTTGACTTCGAAATGAAATGAAATGGTGTTTAACGTCCTACTGATCTGCTCCTAAACTGGGTTAATGAAGACGCGCATACGCCATACAGTGGGGAAAATTTGCCCAAGCAGCGGCGCTACGACTTACTCTTATATCAAATTCCAACTGCCGGAGGATCTTTTACGTGTACGCCAATGTGTACACGGGACCTCGGTTTTTCGTCCAATCTGAACGACTAGACAGCTGTCCTGCATCACTGACCATACCAGAAAATCTGGATGAACATCCAACATCCAGCCAGCGTCTTACCCACTTAGCCACCGTGATCCCCCTTTTGACTTCGATAAACAATAACAACTTTGAGAATTTATCCATTAAAACGTATTAGGTGCTGGAGAATGTCACTTGATAAATCTATACTTGGAAACTGCTTCATGGTCATCTGGGCTGCATCTAATTTCAAGATCTAACAAAGCTTTGATTTAGATCAAATTAGGCCTATTACATTATATTAGGGTGATCTGGTGTGTGGTGTCTGTACAGTAAAGGGCGCAGAGGTGGCACGCAGAGGAAGGAGTTGACTCACTAACCAGGAGATCCGGTGTTCGATCTCGAGGTTGGACTAGAAAGTTACCCAGGAATGTCCAGCGTGGTTTCCCTGTCAGTGGTGAATGACCGAGGGCCTGTTAAAAAAAGTGTCTAGTTATTCGGGTGAAAACCCGATATTCCGTTTAGACGTCAGCGTGCACTTAAAGGAACCTTTGGAGGTTGTAATTCGATATAAGAGTAGGCAGTAGCGCCGTGTCATGGTACAATATCATTCACTGTACGCTGTATGCTGCACGTCAGTTTATATTTATTCACTAAGGTGTAGAAAACTAGGAGGTTAATACATAGTAACATTAATTGTTTTTTTTCTCTAATTCGGATTTCATATTTAACTTCGGTGTCTACTATACGATTACATTTTCATTTTTGTTGTGAACGAAAGTTGTCTTTTTTAATACATGTAGTTTCATTTAAAAAGGTCTGGCCATTGTAAGCGATCTCTCCGGTAAGATAAAATATTTATTTAGGTTTTAAAAAAGGGCTTTAATACTACCTACAGGAACTGAGTGTCCTCGTAAGGTTACTGCCGTCTTATTCAGTTTACTAAAACGTCCTCTTCGTGGTCCTAACAGTGCCGCGCCAACCAAAGCCGCTACTCCTCCAAGAGCATGTACAGCACCACTTCCGGCATAATCCTAGAGGATTTAATGTGAAAACAACATTGTATTCACATTGATCAAATTATGGTGGGTTTTTTTCTGTTTGTCTTATCAATCCAAAAGATCAAACATTAATAACATTTAAAGATTAAAATTACTAATTAGCATAAACTTTTTTTCAAAAACCCCAAATAACTTAATTTGATCCGACTCATTTTTTTTTAATCTTTAGAATTGTATTTTCCGTTTTGTTGGATCATATACCAAAAATTCTTTCAAAAAAATTTTAATTTTCAAGTCGACTTCGACTAAAATCTTTGACGGAAACGTGTTCAAATTGGATAATGTTATTCCATAACTACCTGATAGTTGACTGTAAATTCCTCCCCATTATCACCAGTGTAAACACTTCCTAGAAACAACCAACCAGCAGGATCCCATGCCCATCTCGATACAACCGGATAAATAAAACCTGGTTTATTAAACTTTGGTAATTAAAATACGCTCGGCGTTTCTAATAATAGCAGAAATAGCTTTTGGTTATTAGCAAAACATATATTAGTAAAGCCAGCGAATAAAAAGTTTTAGGTTCTCATCACTAAATGCCATTGAATAGGTATTTATAAGACATGTTTCAAATTAATTGATTGTAGTTTGGCAAGTTACCTGTTATTACAATACTGTAGACAATATACGCCATGAATTCACATCGTTCAGCCAAAGCACCGGAAACTATAGTAGCAGCTGTGGCAGCAAACGTGTACTGGAAGAAGTAAATACCATAGGAAGATAGGGGAAGATCATATGATGCCCAGTACGTCCAACCAATAAAACTATTGCCTTTTCCATAAGCAACAGTGTATCCTACGATCCAATATGTTATACCAGCTACAACTGCAAACAAAACGAGGGTTGGTCATTAACGCTATATTATACAACCACTAACAGAAAACAACAGCTTTAAGATTTATTAACCTATCGCTACTGCAAACTGTTGTGGCCATTAGCATTGCCTTGAATTCCGCGGAACTTTGATTATTAATAGATTTTGTCCTCTAATGGCTGCGATCCGTAAAAAAAAGTATCTTTTATCGCGTTCACAATATTGTTAACGAACGGACGGGCGGACCAGGTTACGACTACTTAAGCCCATTCGTATAGAAATAATTTTAAATACATTAATGTTAGCATCGACATGTTTACCAAAATTTCATAAAATGTCTTTATGGATAGATTACACAAACATGTATAGGATTAATATATTGTTAACAAGAACCTTATAATACGTAGTATTTATGAATTTCTTATAACCCTGTTGCTATGGCAACCGATTCGAAAAGGTGATATCCGATCATATAACACTGCCTACATTGCGTAATGTTCATTAGAATACTATATCAAAATCATCTGTATCACACATCGAGAAATAACAAGTGGAGTATCCTTTTAAGACATTGTGTATATCTTATATCAAAGATACATTATGTAAGAGCCAAATCTGCCTAGTGCAGATCTGATTGTGGCTTAAAAAGTTATATAAACTACTATTTAGATGTTTTTCCGCATGGCTAGCCTATATTCAACTCTCTCTTGTTAACCGGATGGCCGAGATTTAAATGGAATGGATTAGACACCCACTGGAATTTACTATTTAACGAAAAAATGGATTATTTTGACATAGTCTCGTGTTTAAAGTACCGTTGCTACGAAAATCTATATTTTAGTAGAAAAAGCGTGGAAATCCGCCCCATTCAATATTTGAGTTTCGGTTTTTACTTTAATTTGTGTCTATTGCACACTAGGGGGCCCCCACAAAAATCTCAGTTGCGCGCCTCGAGCATGGTCGGACCGAGGTTTCCAACGGCCGGTGAACTAGTGACGGGGCCCCTCCGATGCTTCGAGGGCCCTCCATCGGAAGTCCCCGGGGCCACCTCAATCTATGGTGTGTTGCGATCGACATCCGAGAATTCGGTGTAATCCCGTGATGGGTGTAACACATGTTTTTTTTTATTGTCGTGAGATCTTCTATCGGACCGACCATAGTCTAACTCGAATTATCGTATAACTCGAACAAATTACACGTCCCCATCATTTCGAGTAGCGCGAATTTTGCCTCAGATTGACGTACGATTGTATATAAGCTGTAGTTGTTGTTGTTGATCGGGGGGCCCCCACATGTTCCAGGCCCCAGGACCCCCACCATGGTTAATCCTGCAATGGTCTATTGGGCGTTCGTACGAAGCTCTCTCTCTCTCTCTCCCTACTCCCTCTCTCTTTCTGTGCAATTAGCTCCGCTTGAGAACCAATATGAAGCTATAGTTGATCGACATTATAATTCAAATTCAACAAATTATTTTAGTCCAAAAGACTATGTAAAATTCTCGAATATCGAGATTTATTCATTCCACTTCCATTTAATGGAATTGAAACTGTTTATTTGTGAGTGTGGGTGTGGGGTGTGTGTGCGTGTGGGTGTGTGATGGTGTGTGTGTGATAGAGACACATAACAGAATAATACACTAATTTTACAATGGCAGAGATAGAGATAGTTCTCATGCAGTTTTGTTATACGGATACACATTGTCGGAACACCTGATATCGCACAGCTAAAAATAAATGTTTGTTAGTATTTTTACGCAGAAAGATGGCGTTTCCCTTTAACTCTGTATTTTTATGATTTCTCAACGCGCAAATCATCAACAAAAAAGCACGAATAAGCATTGATCCGTGGTAAATTATAAAGTGCAACGACCCATCGGTTGTTTGTGGTCATTGACATATTCTAAACATTTATAATTGATAGCAAATCGTTCCCACTGGCGATATCACTACTATTATAATCGTTTGATATTATAAAAGTTGGAGATATTAACATAAATGAAATCACATTAAATTTGATTTTAATGAAATGAATGATTTGACAAAGAGAAGAAATTGATCTAGGAGTGGGTTATCTTTTATTAATCGATATGATGAATTTTATTGATCTTTGAACTGTCCAAATATGTTGGTTTAGTTTAACCATAGTTTATAGTACTGGAACATACATACAGACACAGATTGGGACAATAGGTACGAAAATTTACCAATGTCACCTCCGCGTGGGGGGGGGGGTGGCCGAATGGTTAGTACGTGCGTGCTGTATCATAAATACTGTCATTGAGTTAACTCGCGTGGTTTCGAATCCCCGGTTGTACGTGAAAAGGAGTAGGGTCCCCTATCCAACCTCGTGGGTTTTCTCCGGATCCTCCGGTTTCCTCCCACTGCTAAAGACCCCTGCGCAAGCAAATTATTGAAATAAAATTAAAACCATATTATGTTAGTCTCGAAATGACCTTGTTTGTGTCGATTGGAAGTTAAACCCCATTTCTTTCTCTCCCCCCTCTCCACATACATTGTAATTGTAGTTATAATTGTACAATTGTTATGATATAAATGTCATGATAAATAGTTACAAATCACACATTAGATTTTTTTTTAAATATTTGATTTATGGAAGTAAGTTTTTTTACAGGTCCACGCCAATACTATGCAGCCTCCTACTGCCATTTTCTTACCACCCTTATCTTTCTTTTGAAAAAGACCTGGGCCTCTGTGTGTACATATTGAGATCAACATCAATGAGTCAATGCCGTTACGGATTATAAACAAGGACAATACGCCAATTCCGATTTCAATAAACAATCCCCTTCCGAACTTTTTTTTTAAAATTGCCGTCTTTCTTTGGACAGGTCGAGGAAATTCATGCATATCGAAACTTTACATGATTACATGGAAGTATTATAATTATGTGGACAATTGAACTGGGTGACAAACATTTTTGAAGGCTAATAGCCGAGGTTATCTGCAGTGTACATATTCGTGGAATTTATTTGCTTACAGCGTACTTGAATCCGATTGTTTCACCCAAACCATACATAACTTCAATGCAATTACTTACAGGAATCTAGTAGATTTTTGATCAAAATATTTGTCGTGTTTTTACTTCTAACGGAACCAGCTTCCAGAAAGGCAAAACCAGCTTGCATTACTGAAAAAAATAAGATATGGAAGCATGAAAATATTCCAGTTAAATTGAACTAAGCAAACCGTATTATACATTTTCTGAGAACTTCTTTTGGCATTTCAACCAATCTATTGACGGAAATCAGAAGCTGGATGGCAATTAAGCGCATTGGAACTCTTTTTTACACTCTGCTTCGGATCATAGTCTCGAGGTTATATCGCGAAATCAAAAACCCAGGTATATAATTGTAACTGAAATTTATGATAGAGATATATAGATGGCGGGGGGGGGGGGCGTCCACACGACTCAAACAAGGTTCGGTTTCGTTTTAATAATTCGTTGGGTTTTTTAAGCAGTGTAAGAAAACCGGAGTCTCAGAGAAAACTTACAGGCCTCGACGGGCAACCTTATTCCTTGTCACGTACAAGCGGAGAATCACCCTCCCCCCATATGACAGACCTTAGGATCTAAAACAATCGGCCAACCAACCCCCCAAGAAAGTTACGGTGGCTCAGTCAGTAAGGCGTCGATAGATTAACCAGGGAGACCAGGTTCGGTCATTAGTGCAGGATGAAATATAAGTAGACCAGGAAAAATATGCCTATAAGCACACTAAGTCTCGATTGCCCAGTAACGTTGTTAAGATAATAAGCAATCTGCGCTACAACTTCCAACACCATAAGTTCGCTCACAATAAAGTAATTAGAATGAATTGTCAATTTATTTATTTTTCATTAGCTAGTTTTGAATTATTACAAAATCAGCTCTTTATCTAAATCTTACGTACTGTATCTTTGAAGAAGCAGTAGTGTTGGGGTTTGTTTATTAGAAAATGTCACTTGTGCATTTGATACTTTATCCTTGACCCAAACTATTTTTTTTGTCGAGATATATGTCAAGTAGTTCAAGATAGGTTACCTTAACCTGAAGACTCAATTTTAACAAAACTAATAGTTTAATTTTCCTATTTGAGGTTACCCTTTTCAGTGACATATAGTCGTTCGGGTGGAACGAAAAACACATTGGCGTGCCCGTAAAAGAACCCTTGTCAATTGGATTTCGATTTAAGACTATAGGCCATATCGACGTTATCCAGACAAAATTTCACTGTCAGGGTAGCACAGAAGTGGGTGGGGGTGGGGTGGGGGTCGCTAAACACGATATCATTCCATTTCACACTTCATTTGATAAGGTTACCTTATCTTTCCTTACCCGCCTTTATACGGACATTGTAAAGGTGAGATGATATATCGTTGGCTGTCTGGCAATTAACAAACTTACTTCTTAACCCAGGTGAACGAATTGTGTCAACCGGGACCCCATCAACATGATGATCACGTTCTGTCATCATGGAGTGCTCCAATTATTATTAATAGAGAGATGAGTCACGTGATAGATACATAGGCGTACGGGAGAATTTTTGACTGGGGGGGGGGGGCGGTGGTGGTTGGTGCCCCCAAAAATGTAGTTAGGTTCTTAGTATGTTAAATAATAATAATAACTTTATTTTCTTATAAAACTACAATATGGAGGATGCTATCTGAATGACGGGTAATGGCAACTACAATTTAATATTATTAATACAAAATATATAGGTTCATGTACCAGGCCTGTAGGATGGAAACGAAGTGTGCAGATTCTTTTACTAAACTAACGGACCGAGTACCGACTATATTTCCGATCTGAATGCTGCTTAGGGTTTTTTAAAAACCGCGTATGAATAAATATGCATTTTAAGTGATTCTGAAGAGTTTTTACCAATTAAAAAAAAGTTCATTTTTTATTTGAAGGCCCATGACAGGTTCTACAATCTCTCTTTTGCGATGAATAAGTTCTTAATTTCTAAATCATTAATAAGAGAGAACTAAATTTTATTAACTTGAAATATACACAACTAAATAAATGATATGAAATGGAGTTTAACGTCCTACTTTCTGTACCTACTAGGGGCTAATGAAGACTGGCGTATACTTAATGCAGTGTGTTGTGGAGCTAATATTGCCCAGGCCGCGGCATTGTACTCATGCATATTTTAATAAGGGAACTACGCTAGAAATCCCGTGACGCCTTACCCGGTCAGATTGAACCTGTGAGGCCTTACCCGGACAGGACGATTTACCCAATAATACCAGCCATATACTACATAATTATTGAGAAGAACTAACATAATACTTCAAGGATCTTTAACGTAAAGACAGAATCTCTTTAGCTCGTATTATCCTCACACTATAGATCGGCACTTATTTTTTTGGTAAAGCATGTCTTCGCACTACTGGTAGGGGGAAATTAGGCTGTGCAGACCAGCTTTCTTGGACAACATTAGAATCGAACCAGGGACCTCCTGGCTAGTTATCCACAAGGGCGATAGAAACACGAATCCCATGATCATTCGCATAAAGTTGTTTACACCAGTCTCCAACATGAACCCGAGAACGATATCCATTGTGTTCAGCTAACAGAGGAAGTCCATGTGGATTTTGAGGCGTGGTCAGGGGATATGGCGAAGGGCCCGACAAGGGACAGCGTACAGTCGCTCGGATGATACGAAAAAAACAGAGGTCCCGTGTAAAAGACCCCGTGTTCGTTGCTACTGGAATTCGAAATAAGAGTAGGCCGTATGGCGTATGCATGTCTTCGTTGTCGCAGTCGGAACAGAACAGTAGGACGCTAAACCCCATTTCATTTCACTATAGTTAACTAAGACTGAATCAATTTGCATTATGTCAATTCGTACTTTAATTTCTGGGAGATCAGATTAGCACTAATCTCCTGTTAAAAGTATGGGCCTTAGTGGGGTTTCCTCTCTACATCAATCCTCTGCAAACTATAAAATTATGAAAGTTGAATTCCAACAATCAATGCGACACCCTATATAACAAGACAGTCGCTATTTTTATTTGCCGTGATCCAAATTGATGGGCCAGTTTTAATCAGACCGAATCCAAGCCGGGAGATAATGTAGCGTTGGTATTTTGAATTTGTTGTCTTAATCAAAAGAGGTGGTTGACGTGGTTAAGTGGGTAAGATGCTGGCTCGCTAGCCTGGAGGTCGGGTGTTCGATCCCTGCATTGACCGAGAAAGTTCATCCAGATTTTCAGGCGTGGTTTCCCCTTGTTAGTGATGCAGAACGGAGGGCCTTTCAAGGACAACTGTCGTGCACTTAAAAGATCCCTTGGCAGTTGGAATTCGATATAAGAGTAGGCCGTAGCGCTGCTGCCCGGGCAAAATTTCCCGCATAGCACACTGCCCGTCTTCATTAGCCTTATAGTTTAGGAGCCGAACAGTAGGAAGTTAAACCCCATTTCATTTCATTTCACTTTAATTTCTTCTTAGCTAAGAATTTAACCTTTTTACTTTTAAAAAATTATACTCACACATGACAATTATTCCCATAAGAACCACAAATATCTGATCCACATTGTCTTTCAGATCCTGCAGGTTATTTTCTGTTAGGTTCATCATTCTTAGTTCAAACTTCAGAGAAGTTCCTAAAGATGTGTCAACAGGTATTCTATAAACGATCTTGTTTGCCGCTAATGATAAAAGCAAGTTTTATTGAACCGTATAAATTAGCTGTATTTAAAACACATCCCTTTATACTCAACTAGATGCGATATCAGCGATTAAATGGGATGACTGGTCTTCAAACGGCTATCTATCAAAATATACGCCTAACATGCTTTCGTGTGTAAAATATTTGCTCAAAAGACCGGATAACTTTATAAATAATCGGTCTAGCGATATCATCTTTAATTGAATTTGCAAAGTACATTTCAATTACTATGGAAGACCATTAGAGTCATTCAAATGAAAAAAAAAATTGATTATCTTGTTATGACAAGATAGATATCTTGTAATTGCAAGATAGGGCAAACCCCATTGTAATTCATTTCAAGGTAGTCATATACTGTACTGATTTATCCAGCAGACAGGCCAAGGCGTACCTTTTTTATGTCACCGACTCAGTACATGCATGTCATGCTCTCATAAATATCGTTCATTATTTTCATGCCTACAAATGAAGTGGGTTTTAGCGGGCTACTCTTCTGCTCCAACTGGGCTAATGAAGACGAGCATACGCCATGCAGTGTGCTATGAGTTAATTTTTTCCCGGACAGGCTACTTTTATATAGAATTACAACTGCCAAAGGATCTTTTACGTGCAGGCGAACGTGTACACGGTACCTCGGATTTTCGTCACATCCGAACAACTATACACCTGTCCTTGTCAATATCTCCGTTTTGCACCACTGGCAAGGGGAAACCTCGCCGGAAAATCCCAATTACCTTTTTCGGTTAACACCGGAAGCAAACTCGCGACCTCCAGGCTAGCGAGTCAGCTAGTTACACGATAACTATAAGATAACTACAAGATAATCAGAATTTATTTTTTCATTTGATTGACCCTAATGATCTTCCGCCAAAATCTTTTGATCTGATGTTAAAATAATTTGCTTTGCGATTGTTAGCCGAGATTTCCTTCGATCCAGTAACTATCATTGCATTGCAATCTAAAAAGACCTGTCATACAAGAAGCAGTGTATAAGAACATCTGATAGAACCCCTCAAAAAATGATAAGTACAGTAGTTGTATTTGTATTGGACAGTTTATAAATAAATAATTAATGAATCGATGACAGTGGTTGATTCAGTCAATCATAAATCTAAAATGTTTCCCAATTTGAATAATAAAATCATTCACCCCAGGCGCCCTGTTAGTATGATTCACATTAAAGTCCCACGTCAGTATTGGTAGCAATTAACTACATGTATGTAAAAGTATTTAATTTCAGATGTTAGTTTAATGTATGTTCTGTATAAATGATTTCTGAATACATTGGACCTATCATAAATGCAACCCTTCACGCCAAACATTCTGGCTGTGTGATGGGTATTAAAGGTCCACACATCCACATTGGTAACACTAGCAATTTAAAATCTATATTCGTGAACACAGTTGATTTCAAACGTTACTTTAATAATAATATGTATTCTGTATATACTGAACACATTGGGGTTAGATGATTATTTTGAACCGAATTTTACTAGATTTGAAATACCTGTCTTACACATTTGGAGGGTACAGAGGTGTAATAGCATGGGCTCAACAAAACAGTTATATACGCAACTTACACATTTTAGAAAATGAAGGCGGACATTGTCACAAGAGATAAAACGTGGTCTCTTTTCTCTATTGTATTGTTTCTTTCTGGGGCAAATACAGGTGATTAACAATGTTGATATCCGATGGATTTAAAATTGCAGAAAATCCCAATATTTTGGTTGCAAAAACACACTTCCTATACACGGTTTTATAACTTTCGGGGGGGGGGGGGGTGGATGGTCGAATGGTTAGCGTGCGCGCGCTGTATCATACGACCTGCCATTGAGTCAACTGGCGTGGTTTCGAATCCCCGGTGGGCCGCCTGCCCAACCTCATGGGTTTTCTCCGGGTACCCCGGTTTCCTCCCACTGCTAAAGAACCTACGCGCAAGCGAATTATTCAAATAAAATTTCAAAAAAACATATGTTAGTCCCGAAATAACCTCACTCTGTCTATAGAATAACTTTCGGTCATATGAATGATAAACTTAAACGACAATATTAACGTCCGTCATTATCTCACACAACAACTTTTGGTCTTCTAAGGAATTGTTAGTGAGCAGAAATTCGTCCATGTATCACTCGTCACTTCAGACAGTTATATAGATGGATAACTCGTGTTCCTTTTACGTCCCGGTTGTTGAAACCGGCAATACGCATCTATCGTAGCAATGATCTCTGTGTTACAATTATATATAGAACAATTATTGTAGCATCTGACACCACTAACTGTTCATGATGTTTAAGTGAACATGACTAATACAGCTGATTTGATAAGTCAAACCTACTTTTGTATCTGCAATATATAATACATTTGACACTACCAACTCTTTAAGTAGACCCAAAAACTTAAATTTTAATATATATTTTTTATATATCTGCTATAATGCTAATGAATAATTTTTATTTGAAACGTATATCTGATCAATCGGATTTGACGCTATGTGGGAAACTGAAAGGAACGAAGTCAATACACTAATGGTTTATCAGACTGTTTGTGCAGCGAAAATAATTGATTTTACATGTAGACCATATTAAATGAAATGGCATCTACAATGGCGTTTCTAATAAACTTGTATACGTACGTGAATACGTATTGTTTGTTTAATTTCAATATTTATGCGTCATTGAATTGTAAGATAACAATCCCGATTTGATCATCGAAGCATGATTTGATAATGATAATACTAACGAAATTTATATTGTGCAATGTAACACATTAACACATGTCGACACATGCCGACACATGCCAATTAGTGTGGAAATGAAATGAAATGGGGTTTAACGTCCTACTCTTCTGCACCTAACCTGGGGTAATGGAAGACGGGCATACGCCATACAGTGTGCTATGGGGGAAATTTTGCCGGACAGCGGCGCTACGGCCTACTCTTATATCGAATTCCAACTGCAAAGGGATCTTTTACGTGTACGCCAATGTGTACACGGGACCTCGGTTTTTCGTTCCATCCGAACGACTAGGCAGCTGTCCTTGTCAGGCCCTCCGTTCTGCTGCTCTGCATCACTTACAAGGGGAAACCACGCCGGAAAATCGAGATGACAATTAGTGTGAAATTTAAATACATTTTACACATGCCGGAGCCATCACGTCTATGAGTGTAGAATTTAAATAGATTTTTGCACAAGATAACGGCGGCGATAGTAATATATATCTGTAGTTTTCACGGGCTATATTAATCTATTCTACTCAAATTAATTATTTAACATTTAATAATGAAAAAAATTGAAAGGAGACTTCATCGAAATAGTTAGGTTGTGCCGAATGTTGGGCTATATCGTCAGTATATCGTCGATCTTTGTAAATACTAAACGGAATTAAACTATTCTCTGCACAAATAATTCTTTGAGAGATTCATCTTTCACGATATTGTAATTTGAAAGGCGTAAAAATCTCTGAAATGATGATCGGAAATTCTAATTATTACTACTCTGAGATATCAGATTGACACATGCTTTAAGATTTCTTGATTTGCATACATGATAACATCTTCCAGGATAATTTAGTAATAATTAGTTAGTGGGTGTGGAGCATGAGGCAGGGTAAGCTTGAACGAATGGGTATATGACAATATGGACCGTCCACCACAATTTCTTGGCAGTTTATCGTATGTTTCCACAAAAATGATATCCCTGGGTGGAAGTACATGTGAAATGAGTGGTCTGACAATTGTGTTTTAATATCTCAAGTTATGTTATCGATGCAAGTGGATTGTTTTCGATCATATGCTTGTTTGTGTTATTGACTAGGGTCTCGTGGGTTTTTTCGAGCTTTCCCGGTCCCACTCCAGCAATCGAAATGACTTAGAATTTGTTTCTAGGACGCTAAACCCAATTTCAGTCCCTGTCTGTCCAAATAAACCATTGAATGTCGTCACACCAGGTTGGGGTTCAATGTATACAGTGACTGGTCATTTCGGTACTAACATTTACCTAAATTTCTATACTACCCTTGCGCGGATGTCTTTAGAGGTTGGTAGATCACGTGGCTAAGTGGGTAAGGCGCTGGCTCGCTAGCCTGGAGGTCGGGTGTTCGATCCCTGCATTAGGCGAGAAAGTTCATCTCGATTTTCCGGCGTGGTTTCCCCTTGTCAGTGATACAGAACGGAGGGCATGACAAGGACAGCTGCCTAGTCGTTCTGATGGGACGAAAAATCGAGGTACCGTGTACACATTGGCGTGCACGTAAAAGATCTCTTTGCAGTTGGAATTCGATATAAGAGTAAGCCGTAGCGCCGCTGCCCGGGCAAAATTTCCCTCAAAGCACTGTATGGCGTATGCCCGTCTTCTGTTAGCCCAGGCAAGGTGCAGAAGAGTAGGACGTTAAACCCCATTTCATTTCATTTCATCTTAGAAGTTGGAGGAAACCGATCTATCAGCAAGACAACACTGTTTAACAGTTTACATATAGGATCGAGAATTTTAATTGGATCGCCAGCGAAGCATATCCATAAAAGCAGGAATAATTGTTGTTGGTGTATAATAAGTATATTGTTTTCTGTGGCTTTGTTATGAATAAATGATGTTTACATAGCATTACATCGAATCACTCGATTACACAATAAATTATGTGCGTGAGTTTAAAGTGACAAACAGAGGTGTGAGGGTTTAATTAACGTTCAGCATTTCTTCACCAAGTCTGGTAATAAAGACAGGCCTTCACCATACAATATGCTATGAGGGACATCTTACTCGGACAATGCCGCTAAGGGCAACTCATTTCGAATTTCATGTGTCAAGGGGTCTTTTACGTACACGGTACCCCACATTTTGTATCCCACCCGAACGACTAGATACTGTCCATGACAGTGTCCTTCGTAATGCAACATGACAAAAACACGCTGGAAAACCCCTGGGAACTTTTTCGGCCAACAACGGAAGCAAACCCCCGGACCTCCAGGTTAGTGAGCCAGTGCCATTCTCACCTAGCCAGTGACAAACATAGGTTAAAATTGTTCAGAAATATACCTGAATTTTAGGACAATGTGGATTGACGCATGAAACAGCGGCACATCTTTGAACGCATAAAAAATAGTGGCACAGATGGCTAATTATATATAGAAAATATTTGAATTTTGCAAAATAAAAACATGGCAAGTCATAGACGGCATACCACCGTAGACACATACTAGTCATAGACACACAGAATGACTCAAACCAAATAAGGAAAAACGCAGCTATGACCTAATCAGTAGACACCAGTGAATACTCAAGTGGTTTTTCGCATTTTCTAAGAGTGGTTAGGAATCACTGATATGAAACAATGATTTGAAAATTTACTTTTCTAACCAAAACTAGAGGTATTACGAATTCAATGGATATAATTCTCAACATACAAATGTGAGTTAAATGAAATGAAATAAAAATGGGCTTTAACGTACTATTCTGGTCCTAAACTGGGCTAATGAAGACAGGCATGCGCCATACAGTGCGCTATGAGGGAAATTTTGCCCGGGCAGCGGCACTACGGCCTACTCTTTTATGAATTCCAACTGTCAGGGGATCTTTTACGTACATGCCAATGACTAGTCAGGCCCACCACCCGCATCACTGACAAGGAAGAAACCACGGCAGAAATTATTGAAGAACTTTCTCGGCCAATGCAGGGATCGAACACCCGACCTCTAGGCTAGCGAACCAGCTTCTTACCCACTTAGCCACCGTGACCCCAACAAATAAATCCTATTTTTTATCTTATGATTGTGGCTTTATGCAAAATTGAATTTTGGAATCAATCTTCGTCACTTTAATGCATCATTAATCTCTCAAAGCCTGTAGAGCAAATGGGAGATGTATACGATTCTACACATGCTATTCTGAGTAACCATGGAAACCTACCCAATGATTGGCACCGCTTAGCAATAGAAGGTTTAAAGTACAGTCAAGTAGCCATTGCTGAGTGTTGTAGTCGATTTTACATGAACTCTGTCTGAATCCAACCCGAAGTTTGATACGCCATAATGATACGCATGATGTGGGGCTGAGGATGTCATGGTATATAATCATGTCGAATGTAAGTAATTAGTATTTCTAATAGATAGTTATTTTAAGACACGATGTGTAGAGACAGCTATGAAATATCTCGAGCAAAGATAGCCTGGGAGATATAACGGTTTTTTCTATTATTTACATCATGTCAGCCAATGCTAATAGTTCTATGTTGGTATTTATGTTACGAGTCTATATTCACAGTTATTGAAACAAGCTACAATTAATAATTGATTATTACGCTGCGTTATCACGATTAAAACAATTATTATTATCTATAGCCTAATATCTGTAATCATTAATGTATCAAATCAATGTCTATAACGCCTGCTGTATACTGTATTTAAACAATTATAATATTATCTAATGTTCGCAATCCTCTATGTATCAAATCAATGTCTATAACACCGGCGTATCATATAATAAACAGTTCTTTGTTTAACTTGGGGGATTTCAAGTTTTGATTATCACGATCAATTAGACAAACAATGATAGATAATTATAGTTCTTACTCCTCGGGGTTCACAATATATTACGATCATATTGTGGTAAATCCAAATTATTAACTCCCCTAATTTTACCTGTCGTGAAAGGAAATGAAATGAAATGGGGTTTAACGTCCTACTATTCTGCTCCAAAGTGGGCTAATGAAGACGGGCATACATACAGTGTGCTATGGGGAAATTTAGATGGGATTCCAACTGTCAAAAAATCTATTACATCTAATACATACACGCCAATGTGTACATGGGACTTCGGTTTTTCGCCCTATCCGAACGACTAGCAGCTTTCATTGCCAGACCCCGCCGTCCTACATCACTGACAAGGGGCAACCACGCCAAAAAATCTGGATGAAACTTTCTCGGCCAATGCAGGGATCGAATATCCCGCCTCCAAGCTAGCGAACCAGCGTCTTACCCACTTAACCACCATGACCTCCCATTCGTGAAGAGTATAGATACAAGACGTAATACCAACAGTATACCGAATACCCTCTCAGAATAATTTGAATCACATTTTGTTTGCCAGCTTACAACGGTTTTAAATCGATATGTCGGCTATTTGACAATGATTTAACTCTATTCTACCTACACTTAGCCACGTATTGGTCTATTCCGTGTTCTGGCTGGGATTATTTCAAAGAGAGAGAGAGAGAGAAATGTGGTTTAACGTCCACTCAACACAACTAGGTCATTTCGGGACTAACATACGGTTTTGATTTTATTTCAACAGTTCGCTTGCGCGTAGGGGTATTTAACCGTGGGAGGAAACCGGAGTGCCCGGAGGAAACCCACGAGTTTGAGAAGGCGCCCCTATCTCCATGACACATACGCTCACACCAGGGCTCGAAACCACAGCCGCAAGCCAGAGGTGACTGGCCAGCTAGAGGTCGAAGCGCGGAACTCTAGACCACTAGGCCATCCCAACCCCCCTTATTTCAAAGCATTGTGTATTCTATTCATTGTGTAATATTTTTGTTTTTTGCTTGTTGAAACGACTGTTTATACTTTAAATCAACTAGCGTGATTTCGATTCCCCGGTTGTACGTGACAAGAAGTAGTGTCGCCTGTCCAACCGAGTGGGTTTTCTACGGGTCCCCCGTTTCTTCCCACTGCTAAAGACCATACACTATACACGCAGGCGAATTTTTGAAATATAACTGAACCATGTGTTAGTCCCGAAATGACCAAGTTAAATCGAATTTCCCCTCCCTTATTCTTTAAACGTAGAACAGTAGGACGTTAAAGCCCATTTTATTTCAGTTAATCTTCAGTTGGGCACTTTTGGGGTCCAAGGCGGGAATAGCTCAAAACGTTTGGGAACGAAGGTAATAAACACTTCATTTGTATTCGCAGAAAGCAAAGTTGGGCCGATCTTTGTAAAACAAATTTAAGATGTTGATTCCTACATCTTGGAGGGTATAATATAAAATCCGTTCGGCTGGCATGTATTTTTACGTTCGAATAGCTCAGTTCAGCTGACAGATTACATATTAAGTTACCCCGTGGAGTTGTTAAAATCTAACGAAATGGTGTTTAACAAACCCGACTAATGAAGACCAGGCTTACGTTATGCAGCGTGATATAAGGAATTGTGCCATGACGGCGCCGTCTTAGGCTAATGTTCGTCGAATTTTAACTGTCCATGGTTCTACAACAAGCCAACGTGTACTTGTGACGATGGTTATGCGTTTTATCATATCGGCCAATCACGCCATCCGTCCATCACCACAGACAAGATGAAATCGTGCTTAAAATTCACGAGAATGCCGAGATACGTACGTCAATAAGAAACTATAATGTGCATATTTTTTTTCGGGATCGAGGATATTTCTCATAATTCTGGTATTTAAAACCTATATCACAGATATGTGCGTTATTGCAGTGTCTGTTTAACGTTCACGGACAGACAAATTGCAGACACCACGGCTGATCTTTCATCTGGGACCTGCGGGGTTTTTGTTTAGAAAAAAATGGTATATTACTAAAGTTGATTTATTTTATGGGATTAACATAATTATTTCCTTTAATGCATAACCGATTTAATTGTTAATTGATTCCAATAAAACAAAAGACAATGCATATGAACATTGTCTCGGGCAGTTGTGACTTAACCATACATACTAGTAATGTTGTCGGAGTACATGTTAAGATATTTTGATCCCATAGTAAAATACTTACACGTCTTCTTTTTATGTCTATCTGGGGAAATCTTAACATTCTTGCAGCATATTGGAATCGAATCGATTTCCAATGTCCAAATTTGGTTGCCAAGGATACAAATTGAGGGTTGCGATGAGTCGTATTGTTATGCCGAACCGATGGGGATTAAATTCGGGTATATTATTCAGTGTGCAATAGTTTACGGTGACTTGGTATGTCTGTAAGTTAAGGCAGCTACAATTATTAACGGTATTTAGTAAATTATATATTAATAGCTATGTATATATTTATTGCTAAAGGATTACTAATGATTTTGCTTACTACATGATATGGAATAATTTCCCAAAATTAAAGGGGCGAGGCATTTTAGACAGCGACCTAGACAAATCAATAAGTCATTGACTACGAAACCAGTTAAATTGTCAGGGTCCCGTGATGAAATACTTGTAATATTATGATAAACTGCCGTTTCTTATATTTACGGACTTTCTGGTTGAAGGCGTAATATTAATGGGGAAATAGCACACGTAATAAAAGATTAAAATCTTATCAAAAAAACTTACAGGCCCAGGAATTAATAAAAACGATCAAAGTTCGAGTCAGTTATCTGCTGAATAAATAATCCCTTTCTGCCTAAGTCAAGAGGGGATCTACGCCACTGATTTTTAATGGTGTAGACTGATATCGTAAAAACGTCTATTCACCCTTAATTTTTATTTTATTTAAAAAGGAAATGCCATCTTAATTAGCTTCCTTGTGTATTCAAACATTAAGGACCAATGGGACTATTCAATCAACTAGGGCCATGGTTATCAGTGAGCCGCGCCGGCCCAATAAAATGAAATGGGATTTAACATCCTACTGTTATGGTCTGATGGTGGGCATACGTCATATGTGTTCAAGGGATTTTCCGACGTGGGTTCCCCTTGGCAGCGACCAAAGACGGAGGACTTGACAAGCATCCGCATGTAGTTGTTCGAATGGTACGAAAACCCGAGGTCCTGTAATTTGAATAAAACTAGGGTCGTGAGTGTACGTAGTGACATGTGTGAGTAGTGTGTGGGGTAATGCGTATTTACTCTTGATGACCGCTTTTAGCCTTTTGTGTTAGGCTAATGAGTGTTCCAGGAGGATAAACCACTAAATTGCACGCGAGATTCACTAATGTCAAAATGGAGATTTTCAGAAGCGTATAATAATTGTACTATAAACCGGTAACACGGTTTTGCTGGGTTATTGGCGCTTTAGTCTAGATGATTTATTTCTTTATTCATCTGTTTTACTTCTTACTAGATTTACCCAGTACTGTAATGTATATACGAACACTTCTTAGCAAATAACTATAGCCGATTTATACAAGAAATTGGGCATCTTTTATAAATCACACCTTCCAAACATAACTATTTTTTATACGCCCACATTGAAATGTGGTCGTATATTGTCGTCATCCCGTCCGTCCGTCCGTCCGTCCGTCGGTCCGTCGGTCTGTCGGTCCGTCGGTCCGGCGTCCACAATTGCTTGTGGACGCTCTAGAGGCTAAAGTTAATATCCGATTGACTTTAGATTTATACACAGTGTTTAAGGTCATGAGACGAAGAAGCCTATTGTTTTTCAGCGATTTCCGATAATAACTACCAGAGTTATGGCCCTTGATCACTTCAAAAAATCTTGTGGACGCTCTAGAGGCCAAAGTTAATATCTGATTGACTTTAAATTTATACACAGTGTTTATGGTCATGAGACGAGGAAGCCTATTGTTTTTCAGCAATTTCGAATAATAACTACCAGAGTTATGGCCCTTGATCACTTCAAAAAATCTTGTGGACGCTCTAGCGACCAAAGTTAATATCCGATTGACTTTAAATTTATACACAGTGTTTAAGGTCATCAGACGAAGAATCCTATTGATTTTCAGCGATTTCCGATAATTAGTGCCAGAGTTATGGCCCTTGATCACTTCAAAAAAATCTTGTGGACGCTCTAGCGGCCAAAGTTAATATCCGATTGACTTTAAATTTATACACAGTGTTTGAGGTCATAAGACGAAGAAGCCTATTGGTTTTCAGCAATTTCCAATAATTAGTGCCAGAGTTATGGCCCTTGATCACTTCAAAAAATCTTGTGGACGCTCTAGAGGCCAAAGTTAATATCCGATTGACTTTAAATTTATACACAGTGTTTGAGGTCATAAGACGAAGAAGCCTATTGATTTTCAGCAATTTCCAATAATTAGTGCCAGAGTTATGGTCCTTGATCACTTCAAAAAATCTTGTGGACGCTCTAGAGGCCAAAGTTAATATCCGATTGACTTTAAATTTATATATGTTTAAGGTCGTGAGACGAAGAAGCCTATTAATTTTCAGCGATTTCAAATAATTACTTCCAGAGTTAACTCCCTTGATCACTTCAAAAAACCTTGTGACACTATAGAGGCCAAACTTATCATCCGATTGACTTCAGATTGATACACAGAGTTTAAGGTGTTGAAACGAATAAGTATTTTGATTTTCAATGAATTTTGATAACTGAACAGCTAAATCCATGATATTAAATGATTCGTATACTAATTGTTAGCGTGGGGCAAAACTTTTTAAAAAGCAAGCAAATTCTAATGATTTTCTGATAATTACATAATGAGTTGTTACTCGTAATCAGATTTTAGTGTATTACAAACGTTTCATTCCCGAAAAAAAGTAAAATTATGTGACAACCCTTGTTGACTGCCCGGACGATTTAGCTGCTGTGGGCGTATGTTTCGTTGCCTGGCAACCTATCTTTCATTTAGGTATTATTTTATAATTTAAAACACGGCTTATTGTGCAGTTAATTGGTGTCGTCAAGATGTACGTGCCGGAATGAAGACAACGTAACCGCCAAACTGAAGTTAAAGAAATGAAATGAAGTGGGGTTTAACGTCCCACTCTTCTGCACCTTACCTGGGTTTAATGGGAGACGGGCATACGCCATACAGTGTGCTATGAGGTAAATTTTGCCCGGGCAGCGGCGCTACGGCCTATTCTTATATCGAATTCCAACTGCAAAGGGATCTTTTACGTGCACGCCAGTGTGTACACGGGACCTCGGTCAAGGGTATTATTGACTCTTATTCAGCGATCAAGGACAATCTTATAGTTTTATTACGTCCTGAAATGATGGGTGCCTTGAATAGCTTAACCAATCCATTATCTAATGCGGAATGCTATCCTTTAGAAAAGGTTGGCCATGCAATCATTGTAACAAGACAGTAAATCGATAGAACATCATAAAAGACTAATAGGTTTAAATATAACATGTAAATCAGGCTTATTGAATGTCGTGTTGCTTTAGTGATTAGTGGTATTATTCCTGTGGGCGACGTCATGATAAAAATGATGGATCACATAGACAGCATCGGGTAAGCTATATACATATTATATTCACTTATCGTTCTCATCACATAGGCTACAAATCATCATTCATCTGTACTCAAAACTTATCTCTTAGGATTTGACCACGCAAACAATAACAGTGTAGTGCAAATTTGGCACAGGTAAGACTTAAGTAAACATAAATCAACCATGTCATACTATACCCTATTGGAAATAAACAACGGATGTTTTATATACGTCAGACTTTAAAGCCCCAATAACACTCTTGTTGTTACTGAAAAATATGTCCCAATCGTCATTCTGGTCAACAAATCGTATTATTTAAGAATATTCCAATTAAATGATGATATAAGTTTCATCTTAACACACCTATTTTAAAAAATTTGAAAAATTCAACCAATTGATTTGAAAAGTCTAACGTAAACCTTTTCAAATGTGACTTGGATTTTAAAATATTTTTGAACCCTCTGGGCAAGTAAAATAGGTTGTAATGGATAATTTACACAACAGGTAGGACATTTAAACATCTAGTACTTAGAATAAGGGTATTATTTATTTTTTGGAGCTACCAAGCCAGCAAGAATGTTATTGTCCCTTTAAATTAGATAAAATAAATACAAATGAATTGAACATACCTGTGCTTGACTTTGTATTTTATAATGTACGAGAAACTTGTCCATAACAGTTTAATAGTTTCGATGAATACACAATTCGCAAGAAATTTTATTAAGATGGATTGGGGGTGAATATAATATAGATCCATATTTTGATAAAGTGAGCAGGCTACAAGATAAAATACATTTTGTTTTACAAATGACATGTAAGATCTATGGTGTGTCATATTTTTGATACTGCTATATTATTTCTTACTGTACGTTCTGAGACCATTATCATGTGCGAATTTGCTCAATTGTTGTTTTAAATACACACTTTCATTTTCCTCTGTCTTAAAGGTGGGGGTGGTGGAAGGTGGGATAGCTTAAAACCTATCTTTATCTAAATCCCCGACATTGAATACGGATAATCCCAATTCGTACTGTATTTCATACTGGTACTTTGGTTTATTGACCTCAATAGAATGGCCTTATTTTGTGTATCTGTGCGCTTGTTTTTATTGGTGTCTAGGTAGTAGCTGTGTATGTTTTCGCAATCTTTTGAATAAACGGATTAAAATTATATGTTACATTAAGATAACGCATTCTGTGTCTCCAAAATAATATAATTGACCTTAAACAGCATATCAAAATAATGTTTCGATATTCTGAGTCTGTCTAAATACTTTGTTTTAAATACAGGTATCAATTTTTATCCGATTTTGACAAAACTTGAAACATAGGTCTATGTCCCAAAGATCACGGTTCCTTTCAATATTGTCATATATCGGACCATAAATTTATGGATTGTGGTCCTAATAGGGGTAACAATTTTTTATCCGAGTTTTTTAAAAAAAAAAAAAAACGTTTACACCCTTATGACGGTTGAATTCGAATTTCCTTAAGTTGAACCGATACTGCATGACAAAATGGCCGTTCGTTGTACGCAAATATTGTAAAACCGAGGTTGTGGTGGAGGTTGGATGGCCGAATGGTTAGCGCGTTCGCTTTGTATCATAAGGTCTGGTGTTGAGTTAACTGGCGCGTTTATCATTCCACGGCTGTAGGTGACATGAAATTGGATGGCCTGTCCAACATTGTGGGTTTTTCTCGGTTTCCCCCTAATGCTAAAGACACCATACGCACAAGCGAGTTATTGAAATAAAATTGAGTCATAGTCCCGAAATTACCTAGTTTCTGTCGAGTGGACGTTACCCCCACCCTCTCTCGCTCTCTCTGGCTCTCTCTCTCTCTCTCTCTCTCTCTCTTTTCTGTCCATCTCTTGCAAAATGTGGGTGTATCGAAACGAACCGAGATCGTTGTGAGGTAAAGCTATAGTTTTGTCAAAATCGAACTGTAGACTGTCCACAAACAGGACAGGGGCGATGATTATACACGTCCATATGAACATTTTTGGCGTATAAAAACTGTTTTGCGGGTTTACCTTTCCAAATGCATGATCTCCGAGATAAATTCAAAATTGCAGCTTCTAAATCAGTTATTATTACGAGGTCCTTTGATATGATTTTTGTTCTACTTTACAGAAAGCTTTGTATCTTACTGAGTGTCATAATCAACGTATAACGCGCTATTCCACAAATAGAAATATGGTCTCTAATTAAATCGTTAATATTAATGAAGAAAAAAACGGTTGCCGAGATACAATTCATCGTAATAAATACTTGCAGTGCTGTTAGTGCACACACCAAGAGGTTCTATATACGGAGTTCTTATTTATTTATAAGAAATCTGTCATTGAATTTATGTTTTCCGGTCTTTTGGGGATTTCTAATCAATATCTTACCATCAACAGCAAGAACTTAAATGTAATTGATTTTGAACAATATCTTATTAAAATTAACTATCTCGCCTAATTCGCTAATTATCGTAAATCGAAGCACTGAGATGCTTAAAATAGCTCTCTAAAACACTCAATAAATCATGTGAATTGAAAGATAAAATATATATATCTCAAAACAAGCATGCTCTCTTGTCGAAACAACCACGATATATTATTTAAATCACCTCAAATCAACATTTTTTTGTGGCGGGAGTGGGGGGTGGGGGTGGGTGTGTGGGTGTGTGGTGGTGATGATGGTTGAAATCAGTGAGCACTCTGCAATGGCTACCGTCTCTATTTCTTTTACCCCTCTGCAATTGAGGCGAAATCATATCTTTATCGAGAGAAGTAATGCCGTATAAGAAAAATGTCGCGAAACGAAGGAATGGGGTTGTGGGGTATGAACATTTGAAGACCAGATTTAAATTTGAAATATCGATATTCATCTCAAGAAATAATGTAATCATGGATAGAAACGAGTTAATTATTTACGAACGAGGTCATATAATCAACAAAAAATAATGTAAACTTTATATATCAATAATTATTGAGGATTGAATTAATATTATGGCTATATTCGTTTTTTGATAAGGCTACTTTTACCTTGTTTGGATTGAAATACTATATTGGACTTTTATTCTGCCATTAATTACCTCCTTAATAATTATACAAGCCTATCCCAGAAAAAAATGTTTGAGTCAGAAATAGATGACACATCTATTGTTTGTATGTTTAACTAACGGTATAGGAGAACAATACACACATTTAATGCCATCTATTGATTGTCGTTCTCGTCAACTACAGATCACCGTAGGACAAACACAAAACATAATCAACTAGAATCAATACGGTTCATCATTTATTAAAAACTTATACCTCAAGGTAAAGATACAGTAAAATCATATGGATACGTTCACATAGTGAATTTAGTTAAACAGTCATTGAATTATCTACCTTCTGACCTGGCTAACAATACAAACACTAATTATTGAGAATCAATGACGTTGATTGATAATTATAATGAATAAATGAATAATCGAAATTTGGTCAAACCTTCTATTTTTCTCCACCAAAGCCAACTGCAGATTTCGTTATGATCTCGAAATGTAATTTGGGTTCGGGCATATGATTGTTGATGTGAATATTGGTTGGGCTGGGGTTTGGTTGGCCTTGATTTTTACATCTAACTTGTACAGACGGCAATGTGCTATTGGGGGTGGGGGATTTGCCAGAACAGACATTGGATACCAAGGGTGAAGCACCTTGACCGAACCATGGATTTTCTCGTTACTTAGCACTGTGGCTTCCTTGTAATATACATGTACAATTAGAACGGTGTTTACAGTTAACGTTATTGATATTGAAGCGACCACCGTTATAGATTTATTTCGTTAATTATTTATTTTCCCCCATATTAAGTGAATTGACTTTGACAAAGAAATATATATATAACTTAGGCACGCCATAGGAAAAAAAGAAAACGTTAATTAGTGTTGCAGTGCGATATTAATATATCTCCAAAATTGAGATAGTGCATTCAAAATATCAGGTTTACAAACTGTTAGAGTTTTCGAAATGAAATGGAATGGGGTTTAACGTCTTACTGTTCCGCTCCGACTGGGCTGATGAACACAGGCATACACCATACAATGTTTTCGTCCCATCCGAACAACTATACGCTGTTCCTTGCCAGGCCTTCCGTCCTGCACCACCTACAAGGGAACCACACGGGAAAATCTCGATTAATTTTCTCGGCCATCACCGTGACTACTTAGGATTTTCGAAAATATGTGCATATTTCGTCTATTGAAATCGAAAGCCCATCTGGAATGCGTTTATATTTTTAGAAAATATCTTAATTGACTCGTCATGGTTGGTTTAGATACGTAACTCTGTTTTGTGAAGAGTGTAAGTTTTTCTACGTTTAAACGTTATATATTAAGACTTGGTGATCATCATTCGACATGTCTGATTGTGATCTTAAAACTTCTAACTTTGAGATAAAATATGTTTATTCAGTTGATCACAAACCTTTTAAACAACCATACAACGTAAATTTTTAAAGAAACGAAAGTACTTTCTGAGTTTGATTGGACTTGAATAAGTGCATACACCCTGAAGGTCCTATCTATAGGGTTTGAGTGGAATTATTAGGGCGTACAACGTAAATTTTAAAAGAAACGAAAGTACTTTCTGATTTTGATTAGACTTGAATAAGTACAAAGACCAACACCCTGAGGTCTGTAACGATCCTATCTGCATAGTTTGGGTGAGATAATTAGGTCACTGAATGTAAGATAGAAAGGAATGCAACTTTATTCATTCGAATTTTTTTCTATTTTGAACACAAACTGTTCAAACCCATACAGCGTAAATTTTAAAAGAAACGAAAGTACCGTCTTGAATAAGTGCATAAACCCTGAATGTATGTCACGATCCTACTAGGGTTTGAGTGGGATAATTAGGTCACTGAATAGAAGATGAAATGAAATGAAATGAAATGGGGTTTAACGTCCTACTCTTTTGCACCTAACCTGAGCTAATGGAAGACGGGCATACGCCATACAGTGTGCTATGAGGGAAATTTTGCCCGGGCAGCGGCGCTACGGCCTACTCTTATATCGAATTCCAACTGCCAAGGGATCTTTTACGTGCACTCCAATGTGTACACGGGACCTCGGTTTTTCGTCCCATCCGAACGACTAGGCAGCTGTCCTTGTCAGTTGATCCTTCTGCATCACTGACAGGGGGAAATCACGCCGGAAAATCGAGATGAACTTTCTCGGCCAATGCCGAACCAGCGCCTTATCCACTTAGCCACCGTGACCCCGAATAGAAGATAGAAAGGAATGCAGCTATATTCATTTGCAGGTTTTTTTCTTGTTTATTTTAATCTTGAACAGTTTCTATTTCTGTGATGTAAAATCAACATTATTCGTCATCTGTCATGTTTGTTAAGATAACATATTCACGATGACGTGTAAACAGAAACCAGATCAATTTCTATAATACAACATGCACTCCCACATTGAAAGTTTAATATCAATTCTAGCCATCAGTCCGTTGACAGTCCTCGGTGGTCGTTCTATAGGGCTAACGTTGCTTATGTCATCGTTGGTTCGTCTTTAGTAATTGCTTGTATTATTAAATTGAAGAGGGCTATCTATGGAAGCCTATAACTACCATTCGTAATTTATACTTTTCGGCTATTTAGAACTCGAAAAATAGAAGATACAACAAATTTAAGGAAAAATCGGCTCAAAAATAGAAAAATTAAGAAAGTATTGATGGCGGTCGTTTACGTATTTCACATATTCAGATGTGACCTGCAATGTAGAGCTTGTAATCGTGTGGGCGCTCTAAAGCTTAAAGTTATCATCGGATTGAAGGTGGCTCTAATTACCCTGGTAAATAAGAACGTTTGATTGTGTTAACATTTACTTAAGACATGCCTTCAACTTATAAGCTTCTGATTTCTTCTTCAAGTCCAACCATTGTTGAAATTTAAATCTATACATTCGAGATTAAAGTAGGTGCCGCATACTCTTTATACACTGACAAAATATATCCACCATGACGAATTAAAGGTCGAATTTTAATTGGAATGATTTAAAACACGGTGGTGACGAATCTGTGGACACTTTTGGGTTAAAGGCCTACTTGTGTCCAGATTACTTTGATTACGGCGAAGAGGAGCCGAGCGGCATTTTGGGTTGATAGCTTGCTTGTATCAAAATTACTCTGATTATCGTGGCTATGAACTGAGCGGCAGTTTAGATTGATAGCTTATTTGTACCCATATTACTGTATTAAGTTTGACGATGAACCGAGCCGCAAGTGACATTTATTATACTTTCTTTTAAATTATTCACCTTTCTTTCCTTTTTCAGGTTTATATCTGACGTTATCATTACAAAAATAGACCCTCATCAAAGACTCATTAAGCAGATGTTGTTAACAGTATAGGAATATTAGAGGACAATGTGAGAAGAATTCCACTGGTAATCTCCCCCGTGTCTAGATCGTGTTAGATTCTACAGCTGATTGATATCACGAAATCGTCTATTCTGATTCTTAGTGGTGCTGGGAATATTGGCAATCGATATTTTGACATTCCGATATTCTGCTGATGTTTATAGAATTGTGAGTTTTGATATAAGACACGACGACTGGTTTGATAATACTTCTATTAATTAGTATCTTGGGTTAGATTATTAAACTGTTTTATATCACGAAATACGCATTCAGATTTCTAGACGAAAAACGATAATCGATTATTTAACCTTTGGTGCTGTTTTGAAGGGAAATGAGTGATTTTCACAGGAATCTGGAAGTTGCTATACTACACAATAACTGAGAGATCAATTGAGGAGCACTACGGAAGTTTCTGTTTGTGTTAGTCATCAATATCGGATGGTGACGTTTTAACATTTTAGCGTATTCTCTAGTGGGATAACTCTGTCACGTATAACTGAAGGCAGTAATACCACTCAACCTAATGAACCTATTAATGTGAATAATGTATAAGTGAAAATAACATAATCTGTTTATACGATTGCTGTTTTCAAACCAGACTGACAGTTGGCTTGAACCCTCTGAAAAATATGATATATTTCTATTCTTTTGTTAGTGAAAGTGCCCTTGACGATTTTGCGTAATGCGCAGCTTGGGCTTGGTCTTGGTCTTTTTTACTGGAATTCTTTGAAGTGTTATAACCGGTATGGAATCTGTGCTTTGAATTGAAAGACGAAAGAAGAACGATTACTAATTGGTAAATTTATAAAGGTACGCCATTGAACTTTTTTAAAAGACCTGTCAGACATTCTTTTAGTGTTGGTCGGCAGATGTTACTGGTTTTGCCAAGTAAAGCGAAAGACGAGAGAAGGAGAAGTATAAACGTGTTGAACAATGTGCGTAATATGAGACTGGTTGTACATTTCTATAAGCCATGTTGTACAAATACATACCATACTTTGTACTAACAGGTTGTTTTGACTTGAGGAAGTAGGTAAATGAGTCATTAAGGTACCAAGGATTGGCGCCACTGTGTGTGTGTGCAATACTCTATGTGTAATCGTGGCGTGAAGATAATTCAGTAACAATACATCGGCTATTAACTGCACTGTTATCGAGAATTTTTGTCATCGTTTGAAAATCGTATTCTTTAAGAAATTCCAAATGGCTCTGAAATATATGAACGGAACTAACCAACCAGCTATCTTCACACATATGACATTTACAACCATTTTTGTTACATTGGCTATAGTAATCAGTAACTGTTTGATTCTTTTGGTAATATCTTGGACTAAGGCTTTCAAGAATGTCAACAAGTGGTTCCTGCTTTCATCAACTATCTCGGATTTACTATTAGGATTGTTTGTGACTCCATTTTCGATCTTCAATTCCTTATACAATTCCTGGGTATTTGCTAATGATATTTTCTGTTGTATTGAAGCTTACGTAGCAGCCGCATTGCTGATCGCTGGACTTTATTCCCTTGCGTGGTTGCAGGTGGATCACTATGTGGCTATTCGCAAACCGGATCGGTATAAGTATGTCATGTCACCAACCAGGTCGGCCTGTTGGATTGGGTTCGTTTGGTTGGTCTCCGTCAGCTTCTGTATGCCACCACTCTTTTCCTTACGTCGTGCCAGATACTACAGGGAGGCGTTCATCTGCATTATTGAAGCTAAGCAGCAGCGAGCTTACTTCATGACAGCCGGTCTCTTGGTTGCTGGTCCGGCCATCTCGGCCCTGTTCTATACCAGCTTTTATATGTTCACCAAAGCTTACAAAAAACAATTAAAGTTCTATAATCAGGTATTCGTGGATCGCGCCAGTCGACCTCTCAATTATAAAATTAATCTGATCAACTCTACTATCTTTATCGTCTGTTGGTTGCCCTGGTGCTTGCTAAGGGTTCACCATGCTGTCGTTAGTCGCGACAAAAGAGCTTCCCCAGAGTTCCACTTTTACTTTTTGTGGCTCGGCATCAGTACGGCATTTATAAAGTTTGTTGTTTATGTTTGTAAGAGTAAAGAATTCCGCGATGGACTCAGAGAAAGTTTTAATGTACATGCTGATAGTTGCGATTGCCCACGTTGTGTACCTCATCACAACATTGCATGTGCGGATGCATGTAATGAAAGTACCAAATTTGTACAGGTTTAGAGGCATGAAGATCCTACGATTCGGTTTGGTGTAGGCCTAATAATAACACATAATATTTTAATTGACCACGTGTTGAAATATCTGAAACATTACAATGGATCAATGTGTTTAAATATCTGAAGCAGGGTGTCATTTCGACGCAAACTTGCACAGATTGAGAAGAATGTGTGCTAAAAAGACAATATCAACTTGCCAATAGGTTAAGAAGACAATGGCAACTTTACACAAGGTTAAGAAGACACGTACAACTTACAAATACAGACTGAGAAGACACTTGCAAAATTACACAATATAAAAGACAATTGCAAAATTACAAAATATAAAAGACAATTGCAAAATTACAAAATATAAAAGACAATTGCAGAATAACAAAATGAAATGGTGTACAGGTCGAATCAACAATTACAAAGTCTGTGAACATGTAAATGGTTTTGGAGAAACGCAGTCTTAATGTCATCTAAATCTACACTCAACTTCTTCTACAGTATTAATCAACAATTGATCAGACAAGCGTCGTCTAGATAACCCTTATCATTCGACGGTAATACATACAGATATTTACTGTACTCAAATGTTTTCTGGTTTAGGTTGCAAATCCAAATCGTCGCCGATGTGTAAAACTACTTTGATTGTGATGTGGTTAAATTGCAAAGTTGTTTGAAAATTAATACGTATTTGGAGACTTTTCTTTCGTTCCATTCCCGGAGTACTAATGTTGACAATAATTCGTATGGAATTTGAAATCGTGTGTATCTGATTATGATGGGATAAGAACTATAATTATTGTCTCTGTAAAACCAGAACATTTGTGAGTATTTATTCACAAAATACAGATATCAGCATTAATATTAAAATGGAGCTAGAAGTACCCATAGACATACATGTATGACGTTTGCAGTTCAAAATGAAACTTCTAACCTACAGGGTATTACATGTTTGCTGATATTTCATCGTTTTGTTTTATTAAATTTTAGGATTTATTACAATTATAGAAGACCTGTCAATCTATTATAGTGCCAAGTGTGGGTTTTTTAGCAAATAGACAAGTCGTATTTCAAAATATGGGTATCTTTTCCATATCTTATTTTTTTCCTATACATGTATTGAATAAAATCAAGATTCAAACAGTTTTATACGCCCACATTGAAATGTGGTCGTATATTGTCGTCATCCTGTCCGTCCGTCCGTCCGTCCCGGTCCGTCGGTCCGGCGTCCACAATTGCTTGTGGACGCCCTAGAGGCTAAAGTTAATATCCGATTGACTTTAAATTTATACACAGTGTTTAAGGTCATGAGACGAGGAAGCCTATTGTTTTTCAGCGATTTTCGATAATAACTACCAGAGTTATTGTCTTTGATCACTTCAAAAAATCTTGTGGACGCTCTAGCGGCCAAAGTTAATATCCGATTGACTCTAAATTTATACACAGTGTTTAAGGTCATAAGACGAAGAAGCCTATTGATTTTCAGCGATTTCCGATAATGAGTGCCAGAGTTATGGCCCTTGATCACTTCAAAAAAATTTTGCGGAAGCTCTAGCGACCAAAGTTAATATCCGATTGACTTTAAATTTATACACAGTGTTTGGGGTCATACGACGAAGAAGCCTATTGATTTTCAGCAATTAGTGCCAGAGTTATGGCCCTTGATCACTTCAAAAAATATTGTGGTGGCTCTAGAGGCCAAAGTTAATATCCGATTGACTTTAAATTTATACACAGTGTTTAAGGTCATAAGACGAAGAAGCCTATTGATTTTCAGCAATTTCCAATAATTAGTGCCAGAGTTATGGCCCTTGATCACTTCAAAAAATCTTGTGGACGCTCTAGAGGCCAAAGTTAATATCCGATTGACTTTAAATTTATATATGTTTAAGGTCATGAGACGAAGAAGCCTATTAATTTTCAGCGATTTCAAATAATTACTTCCAGAGTTATCTCTCTTGATCACTTCAAAAAACCTTGTGACACTATAGAGGCCAAACTTATCATTCGATTGACTTCAGATTGATACACAGAGTTTAAGGTGTTGAAACGAATAAGTATTTTGATTTTCAATGAATTTTGATAACTGAACAGCTAAATCCATGATATTAAATGATTCGTATACTAATTGTTAGCGTGGGGCAAAACTTTTTAAAAAGCAAGCAAATTCTAATGATTTTCTGATAATTACATAATGAGTTGTTACTCGTAATCAGATTTTAGTGTATTACAAACGTTTCATTCCCGAAAAAAGTAAAATTATGTGACAACCCTTGTTGACTGCCCGGACGTTTTAGCTGCTGTGGGCGTATGTTTCGTTGCCTGGCAACCTATCTTTGAATAACTTTATGCCGTATTTCTAATGTGTCATGTCACCCTGTGGGCGCAATTGTCTAACAACATCGTGCAGTAGTGTGTAGTATGACCGATTGGCAGAAAGTAATGCAATTTGGGCCAATGAAATCGTCCGTTTAATGAAGGGAAGTCAATTGTCATGCACACTCGGCAAACCTAAATGGACTCCAGTTAGCATCTAGCTTCGGTTGTGTGGCGAAGGCCGCCATTGGAACTACTTTCAAGTTCCAGGATCACCAATGGCGGGAACTTGTTCTCTTTCAAGTTATTTTATTTTCTTTAAGCAAGAATAACTTTGCAATGAAAATTTTACACACTGTAACGACGTAATTTTGAATACTTTTTACTAAAAGCAGCAAGTTTTCCTTAAAGGTAAACCCATATGCCGCATCACAATTGTATAGGCGTTGGTACATATCACCGATACGTAAAGTACCAGAATCTGTAATGCTTTGCCGGATGTGTCCATGCAATGGACGAGACATCGTAGACTCGATTGTCTAACTAATGAGAATTAGCGGGTTTGCTCGCGTGGAGTAACTTGTGTCGTCTCCGACAAACAGCTCCTGGTGTTCACAACCTTTTACTATTCGATCCTTTTTATACGCCCACATTGAAATGTGGTCGTATATTGTCGTCGCCCCCGTCCGTCCGTCGGTCCGTCCGTCGGTCCGTCCGTCCGTCCGTCCGTCCGTCGGTCCGGCGTCCACAATTGCTTGTGGACGCTCTAGGGGCTAAAGTTAATATCCGATTGACTTTAAATTTATACACAGTGTTTAAGGTCATGAGACGAAGAAGCCTATTGTTTTTCATCAATTTCCGATAATAACTATCAGAGTTATGGCCCTTGATGACTTCAAAAAATCTTGTGGACGCTCTAGAGGCCAAAGTTAATATCCGATTGGCTTTAAATTTATACACAGTGTTTACGGTCATGAGACGAAGAAGCCTATTGTTTTTCAGCAATTTCCGATAATAACTACCAGAGTTATGGCCCTTGACGACTTCAAAAAATCTTGTGGACGCTCTAGAGGCCAAAGTTAATATCCGATTGGCTTTAAATTTATACACAGTGTTTAAGGTCATAAGACGAAGAAGCCTATCGATTTTCAGCGATTTCCGATAATTAGTGCCAGAGTTATGGCCCTTGATCACTTCAAAAAGTCTTGTGGACGCTCTAAAAGCCAAAGTTAATATCCGATTGACTTTAGATTTATACACAGTGTTTAAGGTCATAAGACGAAGAAGCCTATTGATTTTCAGCAATTTCCGATAATTAGTGCCAGAGTTATGGCCCTTGATCACTTCAAAAAATCTTGTGGACGCTCTAAAAGCCAAAGTTAATATCCGATTGACTTTAGATTTATACACAGTGTTTAAGGTCATAAGACGAAGAAGCCTATTGATTTTCAGCAATTTCCGATAATTAGTGCCAGAGTTATGGCCCTTGATCACTTCAAAAAATCTTGTGGACGCTCTAAAAGCCAAAGTTAATATCCGATTGACTTTAGATTTATACACAGTGTTTAAGGTCATAAGACGAAGAAGCCTATTGATTTTCAGCAATTTCCGATAATTAGTGCCAGAGTTATGGCCCTTGATCACTTCAAAAAATCTTGTGAACGCCCTAAAAGCCAAAGTTAATATCCGATTGACTTTAAATTTATACACAGTGTTTAAGGTCATAAGACGAAGAAGCCTATTGATTTTCAGCGATTTCCGATAATTAGTGCCAAAGTTATCTCCCTTGATCACTTCAAAAAATCTTGTGGACGCTCTAAAAGCCAAAGTTAATATCCGATTGACTTTAAATTTATACACATTGTTTAAGGTCATAAGACGAAGAAGCCTATTGATTTGCATCAATTTCCGATAATTAGTGCCAGAGTTATGGCCCTTGATCAGATCAAAAAATCCTGTGGATGCTCTAGAGGCCAAAGTTAATATCCGATTGACTTTAAATTTACACACACTGTTTAAGGTCCTGAGACGAAAAAGCCTACTGATTTTCATCGATTTCAAATAATTACTTCCAGAGTTATCTCCCTTGATCACTTCGAAAAACCTTGTGGCGCTGTAGATGCCAAACTTATAAATCATCCGATTGACTTAAGATTGATACACAGAGTTTAAGGTGTTGAAACGAACAAGTATTTTGATTTTCAATGAATTTTGATAACTGAACAGCTAAATCCATGATGTTAAATGTTTCCTATACTAATTGTTAGCTTGGGGCAAAACTTTATAAAAAGCAAACAAATTCTAATGATTTTCAGATAATTACATAATGAGTTGTTACTCAGATTTTAGTGTATTACAAATGTTTTATTACCAAAAAAAAGTAAAAATATGCGACAACCCTTGTTGACTGCCCGGACGATTTAGCTGCTGTGGGCGTATGTTTCGTTGCCTGGCAACCTATCTTTGGATAAGTGGGTGACCGAAAACGGTTTGCTGTTGTTTATCGGCCATCTCGGGTATGTGTGTGACTTTAAATGAAATTAAATGGCTTAATGTCGGATCGCATCTATAACTTTGATGTCAGCCCAAAATATCAGCAGAGAAGAAATGAATTTTTTATATAAAAAAAAAATTCCCTCATGGCCTAGAACTAGAAGTGCACATAATAGATCAGATTGACATTTCCATAACCGTTTTGGATAATAATAGATAATATTACGACTGAAGTTACAATAATTGACTCCAATCAACATGAAATTCATCTAGTAAAAATGCACCATAGAGCTGTATATATTGACTAGAGTGTATTGTGGTCACGTGATACCCATTGACGTAACGTTAACGCCGTGGGCCGACACTGGAGACGGGCCGGCATGTTTCAACCGGGAAAGAATGACGGAAGTGCCCGGATGAACGCTATGTAAACAAAGGGAAATAGAATGACGAAGTGTTGGTAAATCCATTAAAAAGCAGTTCTAATTCAACAATATCAACAAAAAAAAAAAAAAAAAAATTATGATTGAAAGGTCTTACCTTACAGTCCTAAAAACAAAATCGCTTTGGTCAACTGGCATATTTTGGGGCTTTATTTTTAAATAATAATGTGGCAATGTGTAAATTGTGCACAGAACTACGAAATCATGTTTATTTTATTAATTGAGCTAAGTGAACGTCCTCGAATGTCCAGATATCTTAGAGTATTCAACAAAATTTTGAACATTGCTCCTCGCAGTTCACATAAAACTTTATTTTGGATAGATCTAAATAATTTGTTGGAGATAACTGACTATACTATAAATAGCGTCATCCAGGTGATGAATAAAGAAATAAAATAGATTTTAAAAATTATCTAGGACTTCTATCAATTACCAGTAGAATAATATCTGATGCCGATGGGATTTTTTTTTTTTTTTTTTTTAAAAAGAAAATATAAACAGGACTAGCAAGGCCTTAGTAGGCCTATATGGTTTTCAATTATTTCCATGAACCGGTGTCTGATTTTTCTTTGCTTGAAAAATACTGCGGTATATTAAATTTTACAAAAAAAAAAGACAAACCTCTTGATGAGATTTTCGTAGTAGCAGCAGCGATTAAAAAAAATATATATTAGGCGTAATTAAAAATTTATTTTTTACAAAATTTGTTTGGGGAATGAAGTTTTCAAGACTTTCACTTATTTGTCCTTAATATAATTAACCTTCCTTTTTTAAAAATTAGTTCGGGGGTTTTAAGCGGGTTTTCTGAAGAAAATAAAAGAAGCATACTGATATTGCAAGAAACTTTCGCTTTATATTCATTCTGTACATCTGTGAACACAATGTCGTCCTAATTAGTTAAATCCGAGGGAGTGAAACTAAAAGATAACAAAGCAACTACTGGCCAGTGAGTGCATGTCTGTGACTAAACACTCCACTCCAATAAACAGACTTACTCCCCGCGATATTTTTCGTACAAAGCCGCATGTGTGCATAATATATATTTTGCGCAATTTTCGAATAATTAAATAAAACATTGATTTGGAGGTTTGCTAAACAGACGGGCCTTGTAATCATTACATAATAAAAGTATCAGTACTAATAAATTAAGTGAATGGACCCACCGGGTTTTCGGCCTCAAGCTTCGAGTGTTCGACGTCTTCTCGCCGTGTTTATTTAATTATTTTACACAATTATCATGATTTTACCATATCTATTAATTCACTATTTCACTCATAACTTATCATGCCTACTTATGAAATGATAATCCACTCCCTTTTCGCCTGACATTGAATTTACCAAAATAATAACAACTTTCCGACATATTGGTATGCCAACGCAGGCTAAATCTTCCCGGTTGTAAAATGGCTGCCAACCTCCATAGTCGGCACGCGATCACGTGACCACCATACACTCTAGTCAATATATACACCTCCATGAAATGCACCCATTTGTATCGAAGACCTTGTTAAACCACTGCACAAGATGATTGACCCATAAGGTTACGCACAATATCATCGTGGCGTCGATAACAAACGTCTTAATACAAACTGGTCCGGGGAAAATTGGCACCTTTTAGTCATTTTATGCCTCACAATACTATTTTAGATACCAATTAACACAAAATAGGAAACCTGTTTTCATCCAGATCTACTTCGAACACTTTTAGTCATTTCCTAATCTAATTTACAGTAGAAAAAAGTTAATACTGAAATTATTACCTCGCGCCGATATCATCACTGTCATTGATATTGGCTGCCAAGCGAATATAATTTACTGATGATCAGTTTGGTAAAAAAATGTAGGCGTTCATAAAACTCGTATGCTGCTCTCTAAATATATAATTCAAAAACAGTATCTGGTGTTCAAGCAAATTGAAATGAAATGAAATGGGGTTTAACGTCCTACTCTTCTGCACCTGACCTGGGCTAATGGAAGATGGGCATACGCCATACAGTGTGCTATGAGGGAAATTTTGCCTGGGCAGCAGCGCTACGGCCTACTCTTATATCGAATTCCAACTGCCAAGGGATCTTTTACGTGCACGCCAATGTGTACACGGGACCTCGGTTTTTCGTCCCATCCGTACGACCAGGCAGCTGTCCTTGTCAGGCCCTCCTTCTGACAAGGGGAAACCACGCCGGAAAATCGAGATGAACTTTCTCGGCCAATGCAGGGATCGAACACCTCCAGGCTAGCGAGCCAGCGCCTTACCCACTTAGCCACAGTGATTCCCCCAAGCAAAATTGTAACATTCTAATAACCCTCATTCTTCAGGGGGTGGGGGCACGTGCGCGCTGTCATAAAGCCTGTCATTGAGTCAACTGTCATGGTTTCGAATCCCCGGTTGTACGTGGCAAGGAGTAGGATCGCCTGTCAAGCCTCGTGGGTTTTCTCCGGGTCCGTCGGTTTTCCCCCACTGCTAAAGATCCCTACGCGCAAGCGAATTTTTGAAATGAAATTGGTCCACATGTTAGTCCCGAAATAACCTAGTTTGTGTGGTGTGGACGTTAAAGGGACTATCCCGATTTGAATAGAGTCTCCATAAAAGTCTGAGTACGTATGAAATTTAAACACCAAAATATAGAGGAATGGTGTATTTACCTTATCTCAAAATTTCAACTCAAAATATTGAGCCGTTTGGACGCGAACCGGACACGTAACTCTTTTAAGTTTTCGGGTCAACTTTTTCGTTGGGTGACCGGCTAATCCATTCCCGTTCCTTAAGAGGTCTATACAGTGAATGACCCATGTACTGTACTTCATAGCGAAAGGTAAATTTCACCTACACATTATTTTTATAAAAAAATGCCTGGTTTTATCAAGACACAGCATAATACAGGCCTGGGAAACCGGTGGGTTTTAGTTGCTTGAAATCGTATCACAAATATTGAGTTTGCTGTTCGGCCCTTACATAGAGGATTTTAAGCGATTTTAACACAAAATTTAACAGTTTTATTCTCCAAAAAATTATCGGGATTAGCCCTTTAAACCCCATCTCTCTCTCTCTCTCTCTCTCTCTCTCTCTCTCTCTCTCTCTCTTTCTCTCTTTCAGGAGGCAGACCACCATTAAATTTCACCATCTCGGTACCCACAAATTGTAGTTCGTCTATTTATAGCAGTTCTCTCTGTGTCTCTTTTCTCCCCTTTTGCATGCCCATTTTTGTTGATTTTTTGGCCTAGAATGGACTAAGAGGGTTTGAATGAATATTTTCTGCCAGGTTTTGGTAAATATTCATGATTTTGAGGCGGAAGGATTACGGCCTTATGAGGTTGGCTACGGTGATATGTACGGCAACTAGATACATGTTTTGAGTATGCTTCTTCAAGTTCGTGTATCTCAAAATTTTGGTGGTCAACCTCATAAAAATTTTAGTGCAAAGACATGGCCATTTGTTCGTCTGTCTGTAGTGAAAAGCATTTCGCCCAACAAAAATTTGGGGAAAAGTTGGAGGTAGGCAAAGAGTCCAGAATTAACATTGGAGTCAATGGGGAAATTAATGGTGGTCTGCCTCCATCTATCTCTTGTTCGAACAAGAGTTATATCCCTTGTATTATCGAATACCAAAAGGACACAGATCACTAAATATTTCTACGCCGTCACCCTGAATATTTCTACGCCGTCAAAAGGCGATTTTTGTTGACTATTTGGTGTGGAATCGAAGAAAAGGGTTTAAAAATGCATTTTCTGCCAGGTTTTGGTGAATATTCATGATTTTGAGGCGGAAGGATACAAGTGTTGTTGGGTTGGTGACGTTGATAGTGGGGTCCGAAAATTGCTTGTTTAGTTGTCTCTACTTCCAGCCGGTTTAAGAGACGAGAATTAACATTATTAAAGTCAATGGGGAAATAATTAGTGATCTGTGGCCAAAAAGCACACACCAACCCCTAACACGGTATTTTAGTTCTATGCAGTTACACTTGTTATCAAGGCTATGTCCGCCCACTCACCATGAATTATGTCATTTCTCGACATAATATATGTCATTCCAATGTTTCACTTGCATATAGTGGTCTTAAGCGCCGAGATTAGAACTGAGAAGACAACCCACGACGACCCTACTCCTTGTCATGCCCTGGCGATAGGATTCCCCTCTTGTAGGCTACTAACAGCAAGGTATCAAAGGAATTTTAAAATTGATATTTGTTAATTTCATTCAACTTAAAAATAATTGATACTTAGTTTATAACGTAAGATAAGACTATTTAATAGGCCTTATAGAGGCCTGTTTAAGAAACGGTGTCTACACGGGTTAGTTATTTTCTCCCGTGAACAAATTATGTTTTATAACGACCGATTAGTTTACTCCATTGACCCTTTTCGTGTTTATTGGGGTGTGCCTTAAATTACACTTTAATCTGAAATAAGATCTATGACCTACTACGCAGTTTTCATGTTCAGATTTCTATAAATAATAAAAAAGTTTAATTAACTCCGACTGTCTGAACACCAATGTTATAACCCCTCACCCGTGTCTAAAAATATGGCGTGAATTGTGTTAGTCTGACTTTTCGAAATTGATTTATTTTACGGTTGTTGGGTTGTTTTTTTTCTTGTTATACCTGAATTAAAATGCTTCAATGATCGGGATGACTTTAATTATTTCCATCCCCAGTCGACTTTTCCACGATAACGGCCCAAAGACAGTTTGCTTCTACATATAAGTACGCATACTACTCGAGACAAGGTACACGGGAACCCGGTTTTAACATCAGCCGACTGACTAGACACTGTCCATTACGAGCCCCCCCCCCCCCATCCAGCACTTAAGTATTTGATAATTAAGCCCATAATGGACCCTCTCGAACATCGGATGTTCGCGATTTTCAATGGGTTCAAAAGCGACCACCATTCAATAATTTAATGTAAAAATTTATAATTGAATTCGGGTATGGGTGGCCGAATGGTTAGCACGTGCCTGTTGTATCATAACGTCTGTCATTGAGTCAATTATTGTGGTTTCGATAACCTCGTTGTACTTGACAAGGAGTACAGGTCGATTTTCCAACCTCGTGGGTTTTCTCTGGTTTCCCCTCCCTCTGCTAAAGACCCCTACGCACAGGCGAATTATTGAAATAAAATTTAACCATATGTTAGTCCCGAAATGACCTAATTTGTCGGCGTTAAACCCCATTTCTCTCTCTCTCTCTTATTATCGTAACAGTGGTACGTGTCAGACAATCAAGGCCGTGAACTCTTCAAAGTCTGATAGTTTCGCTCTGAAATGAATAACTGGACTAAAATTTTCAATATATTCATTTTCCAATATCTATATATTTTTTACTATTACAACACGAACTTCAAGTTCTTTAGATATTGTATAATGCATCCTTATTTATACATAATAATAGCTGTGTTTCTGTTACGGGGGATCCTATATTGTTGACTCTTAAGATATATGAGTCATGTCACAAAAATTAAATTCCACAAGGCACAGATCCGCTTTCTATATTTAATTTGCCTGAATAATTTGATTGAAACTGTGATTAGCATCTTATTTAGGTGTTGTTAACATACATACGGTACACCTGTACTTTTAATCTGAATATGGGAAAACACTACAAAATAAAATAAAATAGGCCAACGCAGGTATCGAACAAGGCACATAAAGTTCAAGTCATATTTATTCCAAAAAAGTAGGGGATATTTGATTTTTAAGTGTTATTAAGGTCACCTAATGAAACTGACGAAGAAACAAATGACAAAATGAAATGAAGTTCACATTCATCGATTTATTCCAAATGATCGTTAGACTAAGTAAGGCATAGACTGACCATTATAAGGGTAAAATGATACCCGGGGTCAAACAGCAAAGTTACCACAGCATCACAACAAAGTCAGTAACGGGTAAATCCTCCTCTGTTTGCCAAACACGCATTGATCCGACGTGGCATACTCCTAATGAGACGTCTAAGGTCATTTTGGTCCAGATTGTCCCATTCCTGTTGCAACGTTGCAGCAAGTTCTTGGAAATTGGCAGGACGTTGTTGACCTCTGTCCAAGCATGACCCAGACATGCTCGATGGGGGAGAGGTCGGGACTCAGTGCTGGCCAAGGTAATGTGGTGATGTTCTGTTGTTGGAGGTAACCTGTAACGATCCTGGCCCTGTGACATCTTGCGTTGTCATCCTGGAAGATGAAACGGCGGCCATGACGTCGTGCGAACGGCACAACATGGACTGCCAAGATGTTGCCCCGGTAGTACTGGCCTGTAACACGCCCTGCAACAACATGTAAAGCCGTTCTTCCAGCAACAGTGATGCCTCCCCACACCATAACAGAACCACCCCCAAATCGATCATGTCTGATGACGTTAACGTCTTGGAAGCGCTCGTTTCGACGACGCCACACCCTCCTACGTCTGTCCAAAAAATCAACGGTGAACCTTGACTCATCTGAAAACATCACATTGCTCCAGCGTCGATTATCCCAGTGTTAACGATCCCTACACCAACGACGTCTTGCCTGAATGTGATGATCTCTCAAACAAGGGATCACGCGAGGGCGTCGGGCGCGAAGGTGACCCCTATGCAGTCGATTCCGAATCGTCTGACCACTCACTCTCACACCAGTGTCTGTTTGAAGACGTGCGCTGATCTGATTTGCTGTGATGACACGATTTCTCAAGGCCAAGGTAAGGATAAATCGATCCTGGGCTTGAACAAAATATATATTAATAGTCAATAAGTAACAATTGACCATTAGCTTCATTAATCTTCTTCAATCTAGGATTATCTTCCACTCATTGTTCCTTAATTAAACCCATATACTACAGATTAACACACGTGTATACATGTTTTCTGCTCGTTACCTATATACTATGTAACCATAGACAATGGTAACTATAGCCAATTAAAACCACAGTGTTACTATGTAAATATATGTATAAATATACTATACTGTCCATCTATTTGTTATGACATTAATTATGAATAGTCCCAAGACGGACGAAAAGTACTTTAAAATGTTAAAATGTTATTAAACCAGTGTTGAAATCAGTTTGTGTCGGCATACCTTTTATCTTTTCATCGTTTACCGTGAAACAAAGTAGTGCAGCTTTACGGTTGTGCTGATTTTTTTGGATATATATATATATATATATATATATATATATATATATTAGACCGTCGTCGTTTTCCGTGTAATAATGACGCCATGTCAACTGCGAACGACTTTTTTTAGGGTGGCTGAAGAAATTTTCCCATCCAAGCATTGCGAAATCGTTGGAAAAAATGTGTAGACCTCGATGGGGATGATGTATAAAAATAATTCGATACAAACAACTCTGTACAGGTCTTTCACAGACAGCCATAGAACTTTTCAATCAGGTCTCGTATGTGCTATAAATATTACTTTACGTGTTTGTTTTAGCATTAAAAAATATTCAAAGAAAACCCCGTCGGCGTTCACGTAAAAGATGGCATTCGACATAAAGAGAGGGCAGTAGCACCACTGTCAGTGCCTGTCTCCATTAGCCCGTTTGGTGCTGAGAATAAGGTCAGTAATCCCCGTTTCATTTTATTTCTCATGCAATGCCGTCTTAGAGGATAAATGGTTCGTGACACTGAAATCAAGGCTTCTATATCCAGCAATTCTTTGACAAATTAAAGATTTAATAAAACAATTCAATGAATTTGTACAAAAATAAATGAATTTTATTTGAAGCATAATGGTGATGGTGGTTATGTACAATAATATAACATATAGATAAAGAGAGAAATATACATAATCTTATTATAATCTAAATAAATACTATAGATAAATGATTATTAAAAAGTAAACCCGATAAGAAAAATGAGCAATTTACGTCGACTATGTATTAAAACCAATACTAGTGTACTATATGGACTGGAAATGAACATCGCGTCATCGTCGCCATCTTCAAATTATGACGGAATATCAAAAATCGATGCGTAATAGTGTTAGGAACACGCATGTTTCAAGTTGATATTACCGGTACTTGAATTGGCCGAGCCTTGGCCTTTTTAGAATAGTTCCAAAATTTAGAAGAACCACCGGGTGAGTAGCGCTTGGGCTAATTCCTGGTCCAAAAACTTTTTAAAAATCTTTGAAATAGGGTTCAAAAATTATTGTATTTACAATAATATGTTTGCCTGCAAACATTATTCTTTAAAAATATAACTTGTTAAAACAGATCTTAAAATGTTGGTCTTCAAAATTTGAAATAGAAATAGAATAGTATTACCAAATCTTAATTCTAGATATGTTGTGTTCAGTATAATTCGTATATTTCGCCATTGAAGAACAGATTCGAGCTCGCAGATATCATTGAATGAAATATAACTTCATAACAAAACGATCCAATAAAACGATTTAATATGCATCCCGAAGTCTTTCTCCTTTCCAATGATTTAACACAGCGGCAATAAAAACATATTCTTTCAATAGACAGTAAAATGGGAGTTGCAAGAGCATTCTATAGCGATGCAGTGTGCTAGTGAGGGGTTAATGCATTTTATAGAAAGAATGAGGTTTGATTTTTCAATGGGTTAGTGTCGTGAACGATGAGTCTCTTTGTTTACATTTTAATTAATTTTAGCGTCTCTTATTTACATTTTAGTTGTTGATTTAACGTCTATTGAAGTTACGTGTGGAACGGTTGTGCCATTTACGGTTCCTTTTCCTGATTCCACATCATTGGAGTGGGTCGTACTGTGTGTGTCCATGTAATTTACTTCCGGGTTTTCGTATGGCCCGACATCAGTTTGTTTCACTGGCGCTGCAAGGAATGCTTTAGCAAATCCATCACCTGAAATATACAAAGAATACGGATTTTAACATTGAAACAGACAATATTTCGTATGCTTTGAGCAGAACTGGATTAACCATTCATCAAAATCAGAACGTGCTTGGGGCATCAAAGGGGGGGGGGGTCACCACATCCTTTGTTAGGTGACGAATTTAAAATAATACGGTGTAATTTAATGAAGAGCTTTGTGCTTTGTTAGGTGACAAATTTTAAACACGTAAATTAATTAAAGACTTATAATTTTTTGCTTGTTCCCTGCTTTGTCTAAGTTATGACGTTTCTAAAATACAAATTTATTGTATGGTTTATTATTGTTTATACTTGGATGTACATATAGGCTTGTACGGGGGTACCAAAATCTGTTAAGTGCTTGGGGCAAGGGCCTCAATTGGTCGTAATCGAGTCCTGGCTCTGGGGGACAATGTAGACAAACAGCTTAATTTTCAAAAATCCGGGAGTTGTTCTTTTAAATGTATAAAGTCAGGTGAATCATTCTTGGGGTACAGAGAGAGGTAGGGGAGGAACCGAAACCTCACCAGTTGACTAAATGACAGACCTTGGTGATACATTCATTCATTGGGGGGTCGTACATTCAAACCATCTCACCATATATATACAACCTTATACTATACATAAATGATTGGTTATGGTTTTCAATACAAACTAATAATATTTTCTAGTCTATTTTCTGGGTGAACATAATGTTAACAGACAAGATAGTATATAATATTTACATAGAATATGTAATCTAGAATGACAACATAAGAAGTTTTAAATAGAGAATATCCAACTATAATAAATGGGTTATTTCAATATTTGGGTCAAGTATAAAGAACGAAAAGAAATAAGGCAATGTCATAGGTGTTATGTAATATGAAAGGACCACTTTATACAACACAAGCATATTTAAAATTACGACTTATGATGACTGGCACCAAGTTTGATTTAAAAACTTTAAACAGAAAGTACAAATCATATTAGATTGATGGATCAAAAAAAACCTTACCAAATTTGGTTATTTGTAATAATAATAATTTTACATGTGATGGAAATGGTTACACAGGTTCCAAATATAGATTAACCCATGACAAGGATTTGAAGAGTCAGAAAATTAAGTTATTATGTTTTTGTACAGACTGCCAGACATTTGGAAACGCATGTACATGTATAGGGGTGTGGATTTAGTCATCTGAATCAAATGAAAAGTGTTAATTTTGAGACTAGAATATAAAAATCTAGATTCAAATATATACCAATCCAACACGTTTTCTTTTCAGATTTCACGGTCATGTAAAAGTTAAAATAGAAATAAATCCAGAAAGAAAACTCATCGGATTCAAAGTGCGAAATTTAACACAAATAAGAAACACGGTCCTTTCATATACATCATACATATAACTATTTTCAGTGAATATAATTAAATGTTAACATCCAAAAAAACTTCAATCTAATTAGAAAAGTAATTAAACGGAAGAAAAGAAACATATATTATTATGACATCATTATTCCTTATTGTTTAACACCCAATGATAGTTACCTAATGAAGACATGTTTTTAGCAGCTGAAAATTCATAAAATAAGTTAAACATACAAATATGATACAAAAAACTATGATATAAGTATTCTAGAAAAATGGCAAAATGATATAACAATTGCACATTAGTTTCGATTAATAACGATAATGTTCTGAATTCCCTCAGTGTACATATGTGAGAAAATGAAAGTGAACAGAAGAACCTTCACAATGTTTTGACTTCCCCGTTCATCTTGAAAGCGTTTTGGAATTATATTAAGCATGATTTTAATCGCATGGAACTTGTGTTAATTCAAACTGTCGTTTTCACAATGGGTCCAAAACAATGTTCTTGGTTTGTATTTTGTGATAAACACATTCTTTTAATAATTCGCTATCTCGTGAAATACTGAAGACAATTCAGAGCATGTGTTATTGGTAAAACCAAACAATTAACAAAATTTAAAACTTCCATAAACAGATCAAAAACAAATTTGTGAAATTTGTCTAAAACGTAAACCTGTTTCTTTTAGATAAATTCACCATTAGACATAATCTTCATTGAGAATAGTCAATCGCAAACATAACTCTATCCAATACTTACATTAACATTTTTGTTCTAAAAAATGTGCTAGCAGCGATATTATTATATAAATAACAAGCATGCAAAAATTGCTGATAAACATTGTACGTAAGCGAAAGGCAATTTTTAAAGCTAAATAACAACTTGCAATATAAAATAAAAATGGTTCGTGGGTGGAAGACATGAATACTTACCATCTTTCAGTTCGACGTGTTCCAAAATCTTAGCAAGTTTCTCCTCCCATCCATGACCATAAGCTTCTGTGGGATAAGCAGGTTCTCCGTGTTTAGGTATATCAAGACCTGTTGGAAACAAATAATAATGATTCAATGGTGGATCTGTTCAGGGAAAATTTTATATATGCCCAAAGCGAAGTCAACCCAATAAGACTTATAACGTTCGATATAGTTTTATGGGTTTTTTTTATAACAATATTTTATTCAGGGTGGCTGAATATGGAGAACAGGCTTATAGCCTAAAAAAAACCTGTCTGAATGAATGAAGAAACCCAGTCCGTTTTTCTGTTTTTAGGTTATGGATTTTAACACACAGTGCTAATACACACCTGGTAACGTAAAGGTACATTGCTACCTTCATAATGAAAGTAATGTGATTAATTATATTTAATACCATATTTAAAATAATCACATATTCTCCTGCTCAATCAAGCAGTGTTCGTGAACATTCGCTAACAGCTTACAATGAACTATAAAATGTGTCCAAATTGTAACAGAAGTCTTAGGTCGTTATATGTCCAAATAAGTTGACAAGTCTGTTTCAAATATTAAATTCAATCTGACATGGACAGGCCATTAAGAGTACATTAGCAATATTAAGAAAATGTGTGCATACGAATCTTTTTATTATCAATACTGTTCAACCACCTTCAATTTCATGTAATCAATTAAAAGACCAATCTCAAAGATATAATTTATCAGTGGTTGGATACCGGTGACGAGTATCGCTTCTTACCAAAAAATTAAAAAATGACTTATCTATATATATATCAAATGAAATTTACATATATAAATTAATGAATTCTTACCTTTAGCTTCCAATTCCGGTGCTACTCGTAGAAGTCCGGTGAGTTTTAAAATACCGAACATGAGTAGAGACGTAACGGCTGTCCAAGCTGCTATAGTAACCAAACCACACAGTTGCCATGCTAACGCCTGTAACATATTAACATTCATTACATACACATTTATCAGTAACTGTTTTCAGTTAGCAACAGTTACATACAAATTTATCAACAGTTACATAACAATTTATCAATAATTATATAAATGCATCAATAATTATATATAAACTATAAATAAATAAATACAAATTATCGATAATAAACATACAAATCTCTCATTAATTGCGGGTATATGCATTAATTTATCATTAATTACATCCAAATTTGTTTAAATTGGTATTCATTTATACACAGACACCAGCGTAATTTACCAAAACGGAATTGGCACAATTGGTAAACAAATGGATTCATGTTACAGTTATATTTCGCCGTTTAAGCTTACAACCGACAATATCGGGATTTAATATGCTACACAGGCGGAACAGTCATTTTCGGCCAAAAAAAGTTTCATGTTTAAAACTGAACAAGAACAAGAAAACGTTTTTTTATTTTTAATTCGGAAAATTAAAACATAACTAACGCGTGAAAGTCACAAGTTGGACTTTCATGATAATGTAAACAACAATAATCAATCATATATAAAAGGGTACTCTCACCATTCCAGAAGCCTGGTTCCAATTATATACAATTCCATCGGTTCGATGAAGGAAGGCCACAGCAATAACACCCCACATACCACCTCCAAAATGGACTAAAATAATATAAACATTATACAATAGCAGTGATTTACAAATAATTATGCAAATGTATAAATAATTATCATTTCATTTTGTATTATCAGGGGCGGATCCAGGAATTTTTGACCGGGGGGAGGCTCATGTTAAGGTAATTTGACAGTAACACCCCGTTCGACGTTAATTTTCTTAAATTCATTGAATGCAAAGCATTAATTATAATATCACGCATGTCTATATATTATTATTTCGTGCTTTAAATGCCAATCCCATTCCACCATCTGATGATGAAGGATAAAGCACACGACCTTTACACTTTTCTGATAAAAAGTGTTTTATTTATATGTAGCTGAACAGGGTGGACACCCCACCCCCATCCCTGGATCTGCCCTTGATTATATCATGTATTCTAACAGACTACATTTAGTTTACAATTTTATGTGTGAAATTTTTCAGATTTTTATATAAAATAGTGATACGATTTGGTTTCAAAATTCCATTAATTCACTGTATTACGAATCCGTGTATAACAAAGAAAATATTACGGGTGTCAAAATTATAGGACTATGTCATAAAAAAGAAGAAACTGATTGAAATCGTTGGTATTCTAAATGATACTGGGCACACCCAATCATTAAACTAAAAAATACGTTCTGAATCATGCGCATATCTAAATATCTGTACTACATGATTTATCAGTTGATCTTCAAATTCCCGAACTGACAATTGGAATCCCTCCATCTTGAATATATCTTACATAATATATTATCGAGGGTTGGGTGGCCGAATGCTAAACACGAGCGCGCCGTATCATAAGGTCTGTCATTTAGTCAACTGGCGTCGTTTCGATTGCCCGGTTGTACGTGACAAAGAGTAGAGGCGCTTGTCCAACCTCGTGGGTTTTCTCTGGATCCTCCGGTTTTTTCTACTGGTAAAAACCTAGTTTGCGTCGAGTGGACGTTAAACCCGATTTCACTGGCTCTATATTTAACGATCTTGTATAATCACAAGTCTAGAGTACAGCAAAGTTAATCACTCATTAGAACAGCTCAGACTAAAGAACTTTTCTAAAAAAAAAAAAACCCCAGCGAGTTTAGATCCCACACTTGTACGTTAAAAGTAATAGGGTATCTTACCTAACCTTGTGGGTTTTCTTCGGTTATTTCGATTTAACGCAAAGCTAAACACCGCAGAGTCCAAGTGATTAATTGAACAAATATTGTACCATGTTACCCAGAAAAACTCCCTCTCGTTTTAATCCGATTATCTATAGACTTGCGACTTACCAGCTACGGCATCAAGTGGATCATCAATATATAAACTAGTGACTATTGTGTTGATAAGTTTGTAGGAGATTGCAGCAAAAAACCCTACAACACAAGCTGCCCAAGGATGGTAAACATTACATCCAGCACAGATAGCAACCTAAACAGAAAAATGTAAAATTATATATCTTACCAAGTAAGAGTTTGATGAATCATAATTTTAGTGCACGTTCTTTAAATTGAATTTACAAAAAATATTACAATTTCAGGTTCAAGTTTTAATTAGCAGTGTAAAGAGCGTTTAGCGAATCTGTGTTTTTCTTGGATTGCTAAACAAAATGTAAATTAATATTCATGTATTGTAAAATTTGAGATCAATCTGCAAAATCAAAATATTATGGACGTTATAACGTTCAATCCGTACACATGTGGTTTTCAAGGAGCTAACTTGCACTAGGAGGCGGGTTCCTAGAACGATGCTAAAGTATAAAAACATTGTACTAGAAGGCGAGTACTGTGCCCTTTGTATACTATATTAATCACTTTTAGTTAAGAGAAGAAAGTCGCCACATCACCATTGAAACAACACTATATTGAACCTCTTAGATAAAACGGAACTACTAGAGACATGGCGCCCCCTAATATACCGCTTGGTGCACTACCTCTATAATAACAATGCATTCTCTGTAGATACACGAAAATGGCATTCCATTTTCATAAATCTTATCTTACCATTCCAGTCAAAGCACCGTTCAGCGTGGTCAGTAAACTCCATTTACTGGTTCCTGTAAGTCTGTTAATGATCAGAGAAACCAAGGCCGACATGGAACCAGATATAATGGTATTAACAACAGATAAACTGATCGCTTCACCATCCCCAGCATTAGAAATAGTTAACTGGGATCCACCATTAAACGCCAAGAAACCAAACAACAAGATAAAACCACCCAGAGCAGCCAACTGTAATGTAACATTAAAACATTTCTATCAGAAATCTAATCAAAATGTCATGTCATTACAAATAATTCATGTAATTGTTCCATTCCTGTTTACTACAAGAAGGGATGGACCCAATGGAACGGGGTGTGGCATAAACCTTGCAATTTTTTAAATTTCATTTGGAAAAATGTTAGTAATTGCCATTAGAGGTTACCTATGCCATGATCTGGTATGGCTAGTCAATTAAGATGTTATTCAAAACATGTCATACGTCTTCAGCATTCACTATCACCATTACCATTGACAGGAGATATAAAACTGTTCGTCGTAATTCATCAGTAGTATTAACCATCTCATTTAGCTGCCGTGTATAACACATCACGTACTTCTATCGAATGACATTAACTATAATCAATAAAATTATACTTACGGGAACAGAGTGTCCTCTGATTGGTACCACTGTCTTGCTGCCTTTATGGAACCGTCCTTTACGAGGACCAAGTAGCGTTGCGCCAACAAGAGCGGCTATTCCACCCAACACATGTACAACACCACTTCCAGCAAAATCCTACAATTAGATCAGCAGCTTTTTAAACCATCTTTGCTCAAAAACATACAAAACCAGAAGATATAATGCAGGCGATTAACCAGATTACTGCCCCCCTCCCCATATCACTAACTCTGTCGTATTGTTCGAATTCGTTTGCCCAGATTCTACTTTCCTATTAGCTTGGTTAAACGAAACTAATATTAACTGTACCTTTTTCGACGAATGCGGTAAACCAACTCCCTGCTTCTCTATCAGTTAGAAACGTATGTTTAATCTAGACTTGCACTGGATTTATCTTACTGGTTGAAGTGTATTGACCAGATTTATGCTTCCCTATCAGTTAGATATGTTTGCTCAAACATGATTCATATTAGCTGTATCTTATTTGTTGAATTCGATTAAACTAGGCTAGCATTGGCTCTACCCTTGGTGTAGACCAATCTGACAGCATCAAGATAAGTCTGAATAATCCGAACTAGACCGAAATCCACAACATTATATCAAATGATGTTTGGTGTCTGTTATTATATATCCTTATCATAAAAGACAGAGAAGATCTAATATTTCCCAAAAGAAATAAATAAATCCACTTAATAAGGTAGATATGTTACCTTGTAACCAATGGTGACCGTTTCGTTGTTGAAAGTATAATCCATTCCTGCAGTTAACCAGGCATTGTCAGACCAAACCCAATGTGTTACCACAGGATAAATAAAACCTAAATATAAGCATTACTATTAATGTATTCATCATAATCACAACAACGGCAGTCTTCCATGTTTGTTCCTTAAATGGATTTCATTACATCATAAAAATCTGCCCAATTCGTGACATATTAAAATTATCAAATCTTTCCAAATCTAGTCATCAGAATTCATATTAACATTACCAAATCTTTCCAAATCTGTCTTAAGGAATCGTATTACATAACCACATCTTCCCAAATCTAGCCTTATGGATTCGTTACATTACTTTTCTGCATCGACCATCTTCCTTGTAAGGCTCTCCGTACTGCACCATTGACAAGGGGAACACCGGAAGTGAACCCGAGACTCCACGGGAAGTAAAGTAGCATGACATTTTCACAAATTTGTGTTGTTATCGTGGCAACAAGGGAAGATCTTCGGAATCCAAATTCTTTGCTGATCACACTATTTTGCCTATAACGTTTTTTAGGACTTCGAATTTTGTCTAACGGTTGGGATTGTTCGTACTTGGTTTTATTTTATTTGGTAGGCTCGAGGTTACCATAAAGAAATTAACTTCTGGTGTAGTTTGATGACCTTTGGTGTAAGGGTACCTTTTCAGTATTGAATTCACATTGTTTTAGATCAAGTTGCAACACGCTAAATGGGTGCATAAGCTAGAATCACCAGGATATATACTCTGTTCTCGTGTTAGGCTCGGGTATCTCCATTCCCCAGTTCATCCTTGTAGTCATATATTTTATCAGTAGGTTATTGAAATACTTACCCGTTATCATAATACTGTAGACGATATAAGCTATAAATTCACATCTTTCAGCCATAGCACCAGAGACTATAGTAGCTGCCGTAGCGGCAAATACATACTGGAAGAAAAATAGCGCCAGTTTGGTTTCTTCGAGCTCGTATGTTGCCCAAAAACTGTAACCAATAAAGTCGTTGCCATTTCCAAAAGCAAATGGAAATCCAAAAAGCCAGTAAGCAATCCCAGCAACAACTGAAATATAATGAATATATTATAGTCATGAATCCGGTGTGTCTAGTATGTTTAAACGCAATCGGGTTTAGCGTCCTACTTGTCCGTACTGATTGAGCTAAGGAACAAGCTGTTAAAGAATGTTACGAAGCAATATCACTCAGAAAAAAAGATGCACATGAATGCGTGATTTATTATACACTACTGGGATAAATGTTACTCATTCTATAACAACCCATAACACTTCTCAATTGTACTTTTGTATTTTTCTGACGATCTTAGCTCAACGTTACTAAAGGGTTGTGATCACATTGATAAATGACTTGGTTAATCCATGGAAGTACGTGTAGACATGTTGGGGGGGGGGGGCAAATTTGAAATAATTTAAGTCTCGACGAGTCATTTGATCACCTTCAAATTACAATAGTGTGAATGATCAATCTCTAATAGAAACATCAGGCCCAGAATGGTTTAATTCCGTTGGGTATTTACACTATCTAGAATTGAAATTCCGTTGATCTATGCCGTTCGCGATGCAATGAGTCGGGTCATTATCTAGCATTGGTATTTTGATGTCGTTTTCTTAATGAAATGTTAAAGATGCATTATGGGAGATTAGATAACGAGTTGGCACTTCTCACTACAATAGTTAAAAACTAGCTAATGTTAAGGCAATTTGATGAAAATTTCAGTTAAATTGATTCAAAATTAACATAGAACTGAGCGAATGAAATTTCCGCTTAGCCTCGGTCATCATTACTAAAGTCGGTAAGACAAAACCAGTAGTCTCGGTTATCCACTTTTATTGGTAAATCACGAAGGAAAATATTTCAGCGAATCGAACTACAATTCAACAAAAATCTCATGCTAATTAATGTCTAATTAATAGTTTTTATAACATTTCAGGCCTAAAAAGGACCTACGATAGGCAGATATTGCTCTTGCATAATGCATGTTTAAATAGTCATCTAATAATAATGAATATATATGTTTTTAAAAAATAATATTCACTTACATTGGTCCATTAAATTTTTAATGAGAATGTTTGTTGAGTTTTTACTACGTACAGCACCAGCTTCTAGGAACGCAAAACCACATTGCATCACTGAAAATAGAATGATATTAGCAATTAAACATAGGCATTGTCCATTTATCCACGCTGTGGTAAAGTTCCCCGTGTGGCATCGTGCTATGACATGTAATAAAACAACTTAGGTGGGAATTATATGCAATACCATCAACACCATAAGTAACACTGTATTTAATGAATGTTAAAATTTATCACTATTTTCACAAGAACCAAAACTGCTATGTCACTTTTCCAGTTGGTGCATTATGATGTCTGATCATGACCGTTTTCCGATTCGTGATAAAAGGAACGACTTGCCTTTTCAGTCGTAAATCATTCCTTCGTTTGAAGCAATATACAGCAGTCGTTAGCTTAATGGCTTATTGTTTCTCAGTTTATCTGATATGCCAGAGCATGTTTGGCATGGGGCAAATTGTTAATATCCGAACCACTCAGATAAAAACTATTAACTACCAAATTACATAGATGTCGCCAAGAGATTATTGACTCATTCACGTGTCTGTACCGTTTACAATTGTTTCATACCTTTTTAGTTAATGTGTATTTTTTGGTACTTGAGAATCGTGATACGGGGCAGAGTACGCTTACTATTTCTGGAATACCCGATACTATTTCACTATTTTGATATATCTAACTTTTAGATAGTCCCAATCTGATTAAATACAGATCTATACTTCGTTTCGTTTTTTAAACTTTCGGTGGCCTACAATACATGAAGACCCGACCGGTTGTTGCGATAGGTCACGTCAGAGAACATACGAGCGGCTCTTGACCCTATGACGTCAGACATTTGATTAACCATTCAGCATTGATGTTACTAGTGGATTGCCCACTGTTCCATGCAAAACATGCCTAAAACTCGCTGTTTCATAGGCTAATACCTAACTCTATGCAGAATACATCAATTGTAACAACTCTTCCAGATCCTAGTGTAGTAAAGACAAGTAAAACGAAATTTTGAACTATAAAAACGAAACGAAATAGATCTGTGTTTTAATCAGACTGGGATAGTCCCATTCAATAAAGTGTCATGGTCACATAGAAAAGTGACTTCAGTTTAATCTTTGGAAGAATGAGTAAGGACAACATTTCAAAGCTACTTCATTAGTTAGATATAAATTACTTTCCGATAGTCCCATTATGGGTCTACATTTCCCTTTTCGTTAAAGGGTTTATACACACCAGATTTTCCATTTAGTAATTCATTGCAAATTTCGAATCTTAATGATTCGTCACGATTTTGTGCTATACGTCCACAGAGGATCAGAGAGGGTGTTTTATTATTATTTTCTTTAATCGCCTGAAAAGATCACATGACTTGATCCTTTTTATCATCAGTTACTTAGCGGGGTGCTTTTTTCGGGTCATCTTAACAATATTCGCATAATCTGTTTCACCCAAATGAACAATAACATAAAATGGTATCGTTATTAAACAGACCGGTACAAGTATGTTAACGTGACATTATTAAATACCCACCCAATCCTATACAAGGCACCCAGTTGATGAAGTATAAACTATAGTTAATTCGTCGACCCTTTTCACTCCTAGTTTTGTGAAGAAATTAAAGGGCAATGTCTTGTCGATTTCTGTGTTTATTTCTGTAAAATATAATTCACAGAGTATCCTAATGGATAACTAGAGCTGTTAGTGTTTCACACCCACTCGAGACAAACTAGGTCATTTCGGGACCGACATATGGTTTAATTTTAATTCAATAATTCGTTTGCGCGTAGGGAATCGAAACCATGCCATTTGAGAGGATTGGAGTTGATAAACGTCCACTAAACACAAACTAGGTCATTTGTTTCAATAATTAGCTTGCGCATAGGTATCTTTAGCAGGGAGGGGGGCGAAGAAAACCCACGAGACTGGACATGCGATCCTACTCTTCGTCATTTACAACCGGGGAATCGATACCCCGCCAGTTGACTCAATGACAGATCTTATGATATAGCGTCGAGCACATGCTAACCATTCGGCCATCCACCACCTCCCCCCACAAACCTATGCAGTAACAGAAAGAAATGAAATAGTGTTTAACACCCTGATTATCTGCTCCAATAACCCGCTCCATAATTGTGCCAATGTTTTATCAAATCATTTCAATTTTGGATATGGCATGTAGAACATGTCGGTGAATAGTTGGACCCATCATCGACATCGCAAGTAATACAAAATATAAGTATAAAGGCATTACGTAAGAGATAAATCTGCCTATTGCAGGTCATTTGGGCTCTAAATGTTATATGAATTATTAATGAGAAATTTATAAAAATGACAAGACCATAATCATCAATTTAGGTAGATTAGAACGAGGGCCATTTATTTGATTTAATTCAAAAATCGAGAAGCGCGGCTTAGACTACTATGACCAGTACGGTACTAAGATGAAAACACACATCTTGTCAAAACTACAACTATTGATAACTTTGCTATAAAAAACCCCCCAGTAATTTGAATGAAATTTTCAATGTATTCATTTTGCATTATCTATCTTTTAAATATTAGAGACAAAACGACAAGATCTTTCTCAAACTCTTACACAATGTCTCTGTAGGTGAATGCTCGAGGGCTATTGAAACTTTGTCCCTTGACTTGACGTATAATATAAACTTGTTGACAACATTCTACAAATGATATTGCATTATATTTTTGCGAATTTTACGCTCTGTTGCTTTCGATAGCTGTTTCTGCATGAATGACTTTTCTTTTAGAAAACGGACGAAACGTGCGGAATAGTGCGTGAGTTTCAGTTGTAAATCTCTACAAAATTTGGACCTGTCGTTTGTCTGTCTGCTCATGGTTGGCAGCCAAACAAGGACTGCCCAGAAGCTGAAATTTGGAGTATGGTGCAGTAGCTCGGATCACGGAGTAACATAGGCTAGTTGGCGTTGGCCTATAGCTTCCGGTTTCGGGTTTATACTACTTTCAACACCGTGCACCGGGCCGTCATCCGATAGTATCTGAATAAAGCAACATCAAATATGCAACATTACAGAATTCCATTGAAAATATTATATCACATTCATGAATTGTGTTGACGATTTGTATTAAAGGAGTAGTTTAAATAAAAACTGATTGTGATCTTGTGATGTTAGGGGTCACATACGTTTGTTCAAATAGTTGAAAAGGGGTGTCTTTAAGCGGGGTGGGTGGTGGGGCTCCGATTAAAATGCCAACTCATTGGGGAAGAATTAATAAATCATGACCCAGATGACTAGTACTTGAATGTGACATTATGTACTAATGTCATCGGTACCGTGGTGTTAACAAAATTAGGGTATCGCTTAGGCAATTCTTAAGATTTCTTAAAAATTAATCTCATGAAGATCAAACCCTGGGCTTTTTCTGAGCCTTTGTTATCTTGTTTCATTTTTTTTCTTGTAAAACACCCAACGTACTGTTTACCCATGTGGCAGACGTCGGGTCTAACGTCTCAGACCGTGTGCTAAAAGGGTGCTGAGGAAACTAGGTGTCTGAATTGAAGCGCTTAAAAATATGAGAATATTTCCATGTTCCGTGTATTTGTAACAACTGGGTACGGCACTCTGATCAACAGTAAATCCTTTATTTCGTGTCGGTTTTATTTTTGATTAGCCTACTTTCCTATCAAATCCTTGTTTTCTTTCAAACAGAGCTTCACGCCATCTCTCATTATAGGAAGACATACTAGGTCATAAACAATTTAAATTGTTTTTAAAAATATCACAATTTGTTGTCGAGAAACCGTGGTTTATTGAAGCAAAATTAAAGTAAACTCAGTTGGCTTTTTTGATGACTGACGTCAAAAGCTCACTTACTGTTTGTTATCAAATCTATTTATAAATATATTAACTAAATTCTACTGAAGCGAAAAACAATTATGGTAGAATTGTACCATAAATTCTAAAAGACTACTTTTTACAAATAATGTCAAACAAATCCTAGCTGATTTCCATCTTTATTCAAAAAAAATTCTTCTAAATGCATGGCTGTGTTTCTTTACAAAAAGCCTTTATTGCTTTTTATGAGTACTGTATATTTCATTAATCATCAAGTTTCTTGGCTGACATCATAACCGTCCAATACATTTCAATAAGATGGTGATTACTATCAACCTATCTTCAATAGCACGACTTTTAACCAGCCCTTAAACATACGTTATACAAGAGCTAAATCTGCTTATTAAATGTATTTTTAGGCCTGAAATGTTATCTGAATTATTAATTAGACATTGATTAACTTATCCAGAACATAATCCACGCTCGATGTCAACGTTAGCCTGCGAAATTTGTTGGATTATGACCCGATTTGCTGATAACTTTCCTTTACGATTTAATGATTAAATGGATAATCGAGACTTTGAATGTTGTCGTGCCGACTTTAGTAATGATGATCGGAGCAAGGCGGAACTTTCAATCGCTTAAATGTCGGTTCATGGTAATTTCACTGAAATTTTCAACATATTGCCTTTCCATTATCTATTTTTTAACTATTATGGTGAGAACTGCCAACTCGTTATCTAATCTCCCATAATGTAATATATTATGTATGAAAATATATTTGTGTACTTTTGATTGCTTTGGTCGAATATCACAATACACGTCGGTTTTCCAAAGCTCAAATTAGACAAATGAACCAGCAACTCCCTAATGAGCTATTGGCTCTTTATCTGACGGAGATGTCGATCAAATTTGACTGAGCCGGGAAAATATGAGGGCATGAAAATGATGTAATTTGTGTTCGTCCTGCAACAAACAACACAAATTCCCAATCGTAGTATTCAATTGCTACCACCATTCCACCTCCGCTGGCAAAAAAATTGACATGTAATCCCATGTTTAGTTTAGATGGGATGTTGATGTCTTCGTGAATTTAAAACTTTTTTTCCGTAACACTTGAAACTACTTGTCATTTGTATTTAGTATTTGTATGTTATTTGTTTACTGATTTGCATATCATTTTTTTGTTGATTGGTACACAGTTCCTTCAAGGTCGTTTTGAAAATATACGCAAAAAATGGTGTTGATTGATGTACGTAAAACTTGTCATAACACTCAAGTCAAATAAGTGCATACAATACTTCTTTCGATCCAGAAAATGATAACATTTGGAGGTAGAGTGGGCTATAACAGCGAGAGAGTAAAATTTACTTGGTTACTTGGTTACCGATGGAATTGAGGATTTAAATGAAATGGGGTTTAACGTCCTACTGTTCTGCTAAAAACAAATGCACGAATGAAATGGGTTTAACGTCCTAATTTCCTGTACCAAGCAGGTTAACGAAGAAATGAAGTAAAATGGGGTTTGACATCCTACTCTTCTGCGGTATAACGAAATGAAATGAAATGAGGTTTAACGTCCTACTCTTCTGCACCTGACCTGGGCTAATGGAAGACGGGCATACACCATACAGAGTGCTGTGGGGAAAATTTTGCCCGGGCAGCGGCGCTACGGCCGACTCTGATATCGAATTCCAACTGCCAAGGGATCTTTTACGTGCACGCCAATTTGTCCACGGGACCTCGGTTGCTCGTCCCATCCAAACGATTGGGCAGCTGTCCTTGTCAGGCCTTCCTTCTGCATCACTGACAAGGGGAAACCACGCCGGAAAATCGGGATGAACTTTCTCGGCCAATGCAGGGATCGAACACCCGACCTCCGGGCTAGCGAGCCAGCGCCTTACCCACTTCGCCACGCGGTATAACGAAGGCGACATAAGGTCAATAAATGGAGGTGGATTTTGGTGATGGTCTGCACAGATTGTATTTACCCGTTTACATTAAAGATGCAATATATAAGAATAAGATAAAGAATTGATAGTTCTTGCTATAATATTTTAAACCTAGATAATGAAAATATATTGACAATCCACCTCTCACATGATGCATCTTTAACATAATGCAAGTCAAACTCTCGTAACTAAAGTGGCCATGATCGTTTTATATTACGTTTGTAACATACCAGTAAATACCTGCCTTTTAATACCTTTATGCTCGGGACAATTTCCCTTTGTGCATGGACGGTATGCGTGCTAATATACCGAACCCGGATCACGTGTGACCGTTTGTGTATGCAGATAATAAACCTTGAACTGTAAATGACATGCTCAAGGTAGAGAAAGAAATGAAATGAAATGGGGTTTAACGTCTTACTTTTCTGCTCCGACTGGGCTAATGGCGACGGGCATACACCATACCGTGTGCAATGACGAAAATTTTGACCGGGCAGCGGCATCATGGCCTAGGGATATTTTACGCGCTCGCCAATATGTACACGGGACCTTGGATCATTAGCCCTGTCGGTGTAGAATAATAGGACGTTAATCCCATGTAAATGAAATTGTCGCGAGATATGTTCTTAATACAAATCTTAAATAATTGCAGTTGAGTACCGGTATATTGATACTTAATATAAGAAGAGCTGAAACCTCACAAAATCCCACCCCAAAAAGTATACATGGCGACTATATTTACAAGACCTTGTATATGTACGAGTAGATGTAAATAAACATTTTAAAAAAATGGCAGGTATCATACGTGGTAGTAATACTGGTACAAACATTGTTAAAGATACATGCCATTTATCGCGTAATTATATCCAATAAACGTATAGCAATTTTGGCATATGGAAAGTAGAGTGCCCAATCTTACTAGAAAAATACTAGATTATGAAAAATACCCCTGGAGTGTGCACAAGACAGACATGTAAGGGCATCCCTAATAGTCAGTCTGCATCTTCTAATAACGTGAGGAACGCTTTTTGTGTAAAGATCTAATGGCTAACGGCTGTGAGAATTTAACACTGAGATAGCTAAATGTCCATGAAACTATTGATGGTAAATGGACAGTGACAATTACAAATAATTTGATGAATTCTCCCCCAATCAAATCACGAAATACACTAGAATGACGCTAAAAATAAATTTTCGCTGCATGGAGTAGTTCTCTTCCGATTAAAATGTTTTGAGAATGATTTGAAGCAAACTTTTGATATACAAATTAGTTTGAATATGTTTTAGCACAAATATATCATCAAATCACACAGTGTGTACGCAACATAAACCTTATAAAAGAACAAGTGTGTCATGTCTATTTTTTCCATTAAAACCATATAAACATTATTATGGTATTGAATAAAAACAATAAACATGTATGTTTGAGTAATTGTGGCGTGACTTTTGTTATAAATAATATATCTTCTATTTTCAGTTTCGCCTCTTGGCGAAATTACATTTCACTTTAGGTCGCAATAAAGTACTATCTTGGGTTGATCTTGTGTGACGTTTCAAATATTATTGGATAAAATGAAAATATTATTCCGCAATCAGCTTGTTTACTAATCTTAGTTTTGATAAACTGTCGACGTTAGTTATCTACCCAAAAAAATGAAATCAATACTATAAACTTAATCCACCCTTCCTAAGGTTACCGAAATCAAATATCTAGTTATTTCTAACTCTTAATATCACAACAAAAGCCTTCCCTTTTCGTCCATTCGCTCAAACACAAATACTAAACCTATGAACAACAATACATATTGCAACAAAACCAAGAACAGCGGTACAGATTTTTGTTTTTTAAAAAAAACCCACGAAAAACAGTTTTATTATCTGCATCAAGGGCGATTCTCGTCGGGAGGGCACCCTCTCCCCCATCAGGATGCAGGGCATGCACCTTAGAAACGGGTAAAATTGCACGACACCCACTATACCTGTCTGTAGCTGGTATCGGGCGTACATTGATAAGCGTGGATTGAATAGTGCTGCCTAAACTCTAAACAAAATATAAAAGTATTTTGACGGACAATAACGTATACAGATAATACATTATATATTTGGCATTTAATTAAAAAATTAAAAATATGACAATTGGTCCATTAGAATTCCAAGAAGGGTACTTACAAAGAACTATCATTCCCATAATTATCAGGAAGAACTGGTCCAAGTTAGACTGCAAGTGCCTAAAGTCTTTTACGGCTTGTTCCGTAACATTCATCTTGATTTTTCTCCTTTACTGGCAATTTTTCTTCAATAATTCCCAAACTATCGCACGGTGTTCAACTTGCTTAATTCACTGTTCTGACTATCATACAGGTAGAGAAATAAGTGCAAATGATATAAAGTCACGTGAGTATCGGTTGAGTGAACATTTGTCACCTTGATGGTGAAAGCAATAGGACCTAATATCATAGTTGTTAGTCCGGTTTCCAATCATTAAAATCAATAAACTGTGACAAAAGAAACAAATTAGAGCTTGGTCTATGGTGTGGATACGTTGGCGGCAACTTATAAAAGGGTTAGTACTAAATGTGGACCTTGTAGAACTATAATTAAGACTTGAATAAGAACTGATTAAAATTCTTATGACAATTACAAATGAAATTGAAGCTTAATCAATGTCAACTCTGTAATCAAATTAGAAAGGTGTTGTTTTACATTAGTGTCTATTAATCCATTTGACATCAAAGTATGTGTACTCAAGGTTATACAGTTACTGTTACCAAGAATCACTCACGCCGAACATCAGTCAGCTGGCTCTCCTGATCTTGTTTTAACATGTTTTTATTATGACAAAGAGAAAAGATAACCCGCACTCTCTTCTCATGACAGCGATTTTATTGGTGTGATTTAAATTGTTAAATACAAGGACTTTTTTTTTGTGTGTTAACAATTTTAAGGATACTTCTGATATAATGATTTAATAAAATCTACCTGCCCATAATATAATATTTGATATATTGGACGTTATATCTTTAATAAACAATAAGAAGAAGAAACAATTCATAAAGTAGGTAAAGCTACGAAATGAAATGGAGTTTAACGTCCTACTGTTCTGCTCCTAAACTGGGCTAATGAAGACGGGCATGTCATACAATGTGCTATGCGCGGAATTTTACCCGAGCAGGGCGCTACGGCTTACTATTGTATCGAATTCCAACTGTCAATGGGTCTTTTACGTGCACGCTAACGTGTACACTGGACCTCAGTTTTTCGTCCCATCCGAACGACTAGACAACTGTCATCGTCAAGCCGTCCATCTTGGCTATAGCTACAAGAGGGTTGCTAAAAACATTGAGTTAAATTGATGGCTTTGTTTTTAGCTACGATTTCAGCTTGCAGACATGTTTAGTTTAAGACGCTAACGTCTTTTAAAAAAGATAATGGTGTACTATATTGACTTGCTAATTAAGCACACCCAGCCTAGTGTAAGTACACAACTTAAACACAACTGTGAAGTTCCCATATTACAAAAATGGAATGAATTATACGAGATGTTCAATTTTATTGTTAATATTGAATAGACCTGGTCTAGAGAGAATGGACACCGATAGACTGAAAGACTAATTATATAACTACATGTATACATGTTTATATTCGGTATACACCTGTGTCTGATATACACACACGTTAAGTAATGTAATAAAATTCCTATTGGCAATTGAACTAAAGTTAGATTGATTCCTATGTGGTGTTAATCTCCTGTCATTAAAATCAATAAAATGTGACAAAGAAACAAATTAGAGCCTGGTCTATAATGTGGATACGTTGACGGCAACTTAAGAAGAGAATTAGTAATAAACGAGGACCTTGTAGAACTTGTTTGTTAACATTACTATATAAAATAAATTATAACGTAGATTGTGTGCATTATGCTTTGTAGTCGTTACGTTTCTACATCCATGTAAAATGATTCAGGAAGCATGCACCTTTTAACACGTCGACATGTCCATGTTAACGCATTATGTCAATGCCCCCGTCCATCAGTGCGTCTTACTGTCCGGACGTCTTTTTACATTTTTTGCACTCTCACAAGATGTCATTATTTCTGTCCGATTTGGATAGGCGCACACCGGCCTTTTACGATCTGCGAAGGTTGTGGAACTTCCAAGTTTTGGTCCGATTCAGATGAAGAGAGAAAGAGAGAGAGAGAGATGGGGTTTAACCTCCACTCGACACACTCGACTAACATATGGTTTCAATTTTCAATAATTCGCTTGCGCGTAGAGGTCTTTAGCAGAGGGAGGAAACCGGGGTGCCCGGAGGAAACCCACGAGGTTGAGAAGGCGTCCCTGTCTCCATGCCACATACGCTCACACCAGGGCTCGAAACCACAGCCGCAAGCCAGCGGTGACCGGCCAGCTAGAGGTCGAAGCGCGGCATTCTAGACCACTAAGCCATCCCAACCCCCTTAACGCAATCGAGGCAATATTATTTAACGAGTTTGGTGTCGACCATTGGGTTCATGGGATGATCAGCGTTCGGTAAACTTGCCTTCGCGGAGTCACCCCCACCCCCTTTTTGTCGAAAAACTTCTGAACGCGATATAGAGACTAGAGTTGTTGTCGGATTTATTGCAAAATCAGCGTGAAGCATTGGACTTTCAGATGACAAATCCTATCTGTATTCAGCGTTCTATAGCCTTCAGCCCCGTTGAGCCTACACCTTTTGACGGAACTTTTGTTTACAGACTCAGCATAACACATTGGCACACTGTCCGAATAAGCACTATCGATTTACGCTGTTCTCGGTCTATCTCCTGGATAATATGAACACATCTATAACGGCAACCGCTTGTTAACGTTTCAAAATGTTCAAACCAATTGAAGTAGTATTAATATCTAATTCCAAAAAAAAGCTTCAAATTTGAACGATAGATAACGCAATAATGTCTTTATTCGATTGGGGGGGGGGAGTAATCTGAGAAAAATAAGGGGGGTTGGGATGGCCTAGTGGTCTAGAGTGCCGCGCTTCGACCTCTAGCTGGCCGGTCACCTCTGGCTTGCGGCTGTGGTTTCGAGCCCTGGTGTGAGCGTATGTGGCATGGAGATAGGGGCGCCTTCTCAACCTCGTGGGTTTCCTCCGGGCACTCCGGTTTCCTCCCACTGCTAAAGACCCCTGCGCGCAAGCGAATTATTGAAATAAAATTAAACCATATGTTAGTCCCGAAATGACCTAGTTGTGTCGAGTGGACGTTAAACCCCATTTCTCTCTCTCTCTCTCTGAGAAAAATAAATGACCCAAACCTACAACTAGACCGCGGAATACATTTTTAACATTACAGAAAGTTAATAATACATTTTCAAAATGAGAATGGAATTCTTAAAGCCGCGTCTTTTTAGCCTGCTAACAAATCTCAAGTTTCAAAGATGTGAAATACTTTGTCACGGATGAAATTGTCACAATGGCACACCCGTATTTTTTTGTGATAAAATAGACCAAGTAATAAAATAATAATTAATAGAGCCTACGCAGATAACGATTCGGAGCTTGGGGCATGTAATTTGATCGAAAAATAGAACAATTTTTTTATGGTTGACCTTGTTCAGCTACCCTTATATAATCAATTCCCTAGGTTTACTGTTCGTTGACATTATTGATAATTGACCGGAACGCTCTTTTATATTTTAAGGACATCTGTTTCTGTATTTTAGGAAAAGAAAGATAATGCTAACAGCAAGTAATAGTCATCTTACATGCTACCCTAAACTAAAAGTGCATATTGTAATTAACTATACCAAATCGCTCTATATGGCGACCGCAAGTTCAAAAATGGCATTGTTTTAAGAAAATCGTTCAATTTTGTTTAGCTTGTGTCCAAATTTACAGTCAGTCGTGTTGCTGCGCTTTACAATTAACAATATTGTTTTGTTCTGATTTCGCAAGTGATGCCAGGAACACACTCTTTAAAGGGACTATCAAAAACAAAAGTCTGGGAGCGTATGGAATTTAAGCGCAAAGAATGTTGTATTTAGCCTATCTCAAAATTTCAGCTCAAAATATTGAGTTTTCTGGACGTGAATGTCAAAACTGCATATCCGGACACGTAACCCTTTTAAGATTTGGGGTCAATTGTTTCGTTGGGTGACCTGATAATCGATTCCCGTTCCTTTGGAGGTCTATACAGTTAATGACTAATGTGCCGTATTTGATAACGAAAGGTAAATTTCACCTACACGTTATTTTTATTTAAAAAGTTTGGTTTTAGCCAGACCCTGCATAATACAGCTTGGAACACCAGTCTACATTTCCAGACGAAGACTGACAAGTTTAAGTTTTTTGAATGCGTATCACATACACATATTGAGTTAGCTGCTCGGCCTTAGGGTAGAGGATTTTAAGGGAATTTAATTTTAAACAATATTAAACAGTTTTATTCTTTAAAATATTCTCGGGATTGGCTCTTTAATGTTGTGTACGGTTTGTCATTGATTCCCGTGGCTTTCATCTATCATGTTGTTAGAAATAGGTGGACCATTACCGTTTAAACTTATTCAGAATGATGTAACATCACATCAAAATGTTTTCGTTATCAAGAACGAGAAGAAGAATATGGGTAGGAAATTAAACATGAAAGATTAACTATATAATTAACAGCTTACGTGTAAAATAACTGGTGTCAGAAATGGGCCATTTTAATTCCGCAACCCCCACCCCCATCATTAAGGTGTCAATTTGGACGCCATGCTCATGATTAACAATGACAGGATAGAAATGACGTTTAAAGTGTCGTCAACAGAATACTTTGCTTTTTTTCTTACTAACGGCTAGCCCCCGGATCCATTCACTCTTTTTGAATTGTTTTGTTTGTGGTCTCTCAGTACGATGTCTTGTCCATATATTTGTTTTGTGTAAAATTGTGTGTGGTGTAGTCCCCCTGCACTTACTAATACGGTTATATCTTTCTATGACAAGCTGATTAAAATGCAGATCTATATTTCGTTTCATTTTCCATACTTTCGATGGCTGTCAATACAAGAAGAGCTGACCGATTGTTGTGGGAGGTCGCGTCAGAGTGAGACAAAAAGGGCTTCAAAGGAGCACGAGACCTCCGAATCAGAGCGTTATACCCGAGCTGACTGCTTCAATCCTGCGTTACAATGGCGAGTTTGTCTGCGATATATGGCTGTCGGAATACGTAAGGGAGTGTAGAGCTTTGGTAATACCCAAGGCCAACTCTTTGATTGTATGCCCTCAAAACTCTGGTATCAGGTGTAGTGCTGAGAAATGTGTGAAAAGAAGACATTTTAGATACGTGTATGGGAAAACACAGCGAATATAATAAGATAGGGTTTAATGTCCCACTTTTCTGCTCTGACTCTGCCAATGAAGTTGGGCATGCGCCATTCACTGTGCTATGGGGGACATTTTGCCCGAACACCGGCGCTACGGCCTAATCTTATTTCAAATTCCTACATCATTGACAAGTGAAAACCGAGCCTGAAAATCCCTAGGAACTTTCTCGTCCAACACTGGGGGCGAACCCAAGACCTTCTGGTAAGCGAGACAGCGTCTTACTCACTCAGCCACCACTCCTCCATGCCAAAAGATCCATATTACAGTGCTCTTCGTCTATTTTAAGATGCCAAAGAATAGAGCCATATGCCCTTGGTACACTATTGAGACATGCATATTGTAATAGATTCAATAGTATTGTCACCACGACCTCAAATCAAATAACTGAAAGACAACCTGCCATGAATATATTTTCATTAAACTTATTTTAAACTACAGCGCGTGTTAAGTGCGTGCGACTCTGTTAAAAAGGTAAACAGTTTTGTGGATTTCATTGGTCAAATAACACGGAAGAAATAGCTACGACCAATTAGGAATACCCTTAGTTGTTATATAGAATTATGCACCATGCACAGACCACGCGTCAGCCATGCATCACAAAACGTCTTAAAGCCCCACTAACACTCTTGTTGTAATTGAATAATATGTCCCAATCTTTATTCTGGTCAACAAATTGTATTATTTTACAATATTCAAATAAATTGATGATACAAATTTCATGGTAACACACCTAATTTAAAAAATTGGAAAAATTCAACTACATGATTTGAGAAGGTTAACGTAAACCTTTTCAAATGTGACTTGGATTTTAAAATATTTTCGAACCCTCTGGACAAGTAAAATATGATGTAATGGATAATTTACACAACAGGTAGGATACATAAACATCTGGTACTTAGAATAAGACTATTATTTATTTTCTAGAGCTGCCAAGCCAGCAAGGGTGTTATTGTCCCTTTAACGGGTTCATCACTGAACGTATGAATGACGACAGAGCGTTCACCTTTGTTTTATATCAAAGATGCATTATTTAAAAAGGGGCTGGACTTTCTTGCTATAATAGTTCAAAAATTGATAATGAAAAATTACTTTAATCTGAGCTAAGTTTGGACTGTTACACAATATAGCGTAGATTCTCCATTTTGCCGTTAAATGTTTAAATCTCGCGGGTGTTTAAAACCATTTTAATCTCGGATATCCGACAAGTTTGAGATTACACTAAAGGCTACTCATGTGAAAAAATATCTAAATCAACATAACATTTGAAGCCAGAAAATGACCTGCAATAGGCCGATTATTTAGATCTTACATAATTTCATCTTTAAAATTAAGATATTTATAACAGACCGCCAGATAGTTGACCAGGAGTAGGCAAGGGGGTTAGCAGTGAATTTTAAAGGAGAAAGCTTTACTTGTTGTATCTTCAATATGTTATTGACCAAGACGACATTATGTACATGCAATCAAAGTTAAAACATGGGAGGTGAAGCGTGAATATCAGCCGCCTTGCACACTTAAAAGCATAAAATGATCTTTTTTGCAACACGTGTTAAATATAAAAGAAAATAATAAAGAACACATTAAGGAAATATTTTGCATGAATAAGTTACATAAAAGAGCCATGGGCTGTATACGCTCCATGAAAAAGCAAATGGGATGAACAATTAAGCCCGCGCATGCTTCTATCAGTTCTAAATTTTAGCATCATGCATGATATGAGGGCACACAGATCTCACGCAGTCGGTCGCAATTGCCGCCAAAATTGCGATAAAATATAATTTGGGCGGTACAATTTCAAATATTTCGATATCTTTTTACTCTGGAGCGATTTTTTGTCACAAAACTGTTTCCAGCACCATCGATGGAAAATACAGACAGCAGATGTTTAACCTTTCAGAAATGTCATTGATAAATAAGCGTTATAAAATAAACCACTTCAATGGATGATTGTAAATGTCGTCTGAGAAAAACATTTTAATTTTGATAATCTGACTATAACATCAGATCCCGACCATAATACGTCAGAATTTTGTTAACACACCACAGATTTTATTGCGCAGGCATTCGGTATAAAATGTGCCTTTTAAAATAATGCGACAGTACAACCTTAACTTCTGTGAAAGACGCTCCGGTGTGCCAAACCATGTCGAAATAAGGACAGCCGAGTGTCCCTGAGTACGGGCGGCCCCGAGTGGCCGACAAATGTCTCTTCTCCCGCTCTTAAAGGGACAATAACACTCTTGCTGGCTTGGCAGCCCCAGAAAATAAATAATAGCCTTATTCTAAGTACTAGTTGTTTAAGTGTCCTTCCTGTTGTGTAAATTATCCATTACGACCTATTTTACTTGTCCAGAGGGTTCGAAAATATTTTAAATCAAAGTCACATTTGAAAAAGTTTACGTTAGACTTTTCAAATCAATTAGTTGAATTTTTCCAATTTTTTAAATTAGGTGTGTTAAGATGAAATTTATAACATCAATTAATTGGAATATTGTAAAATAATAACAATTTGTTGACCAGAGTGAAGATTGGGACATATTATTTAGTTACAACGAGAGTGTTATTGGGGCTTTAAGAAATTTGGAGAATGGTAAAAATCGAAGGTCCATTTGCTAGTATATGTAACTGAAAATCTTTTTTAAAACGTAATTCGGTACGTCGTTTCGCTTATAACAAAGCGATCCATGCACCTTCGAATCTGCACAGAAAAGGGATAATAAGAAATGATTTTTCTCACTGTTAATTAACTGCGAGAGTGAGGTTGGAACAGAATTCAACGGCAAGAAAAACCTCTTATTTGGATCGATACGGATCCGATTTCATCTCTCGCGCGCGGCAATCATCAAGGGCGGATAACTTGAAAACGTCACTCTACCGTACCCCCGTAGATTAACCCAGGAGTTAGTGAGTAGCACGGAATAAGACCACTGGGGATACCGAGGATGAAACTAATGGGGCTATGTTGCATGGTTTGTGTTGTTGCAAATTTGTATAACCTCTATATGTTTGACTTCTAGTGCCTACTTTAGACTGTTAAGTAAAGTTGTTATGGCCTCCGTGGGTTGCTGATTTGGCCAATGCCCAAAAATCACATTTCACATAATGTGTCCCCAACACTTTCAGTGAAATCAGTGGTGAGTTTTCCGTATATTTAAGTTCATTTGGTTTGATGTGTTTTATGCTATCGGATCGGATATGTTAAACAGTTGGTAAAAAAGTTTTAATTTTTAGTGGATACATGTATATGGATATTCGGTCCACGATACCCTTAGTTCTTTCGCAGGCCAGTGGAAAACCCATCAGTATGCGGTATGCGCCCTTAGTTCTTTCGCAGGCCAGTGTAAAACCTATCAGAACTCAAATCATGAAAGGTTCCGGTATGCGCCAACGACTGAACGGATGTTAGACTTTTGATATCAGGTAAATACAGAATCTTTTGATGCCAGGCAGAAATTTTTAAAAAATGTAATTAAAATTATGTCTTGATATTTTTTAATTATTTTAGTGATGTTGTCTCTTTAAGGCCTTTGCCCCCTTGTTAAGTGATCAATAGGCAATGATGGCCTATCCTTGAAAAGCATGAGTGTATCTGGTGATTGGAAATTATTTTCATATAAAGTATCATGATGCAAGGGAGCTTAAAGTAACATCCCACCAGAATAATTCAGCTTTGGTTTAGCTGTGTTGGTGTGCTGATTGCTTTCCGCTTAATTGGACATCTATTTCTTTTGGGACGAGTAAATTTTAACTGCAGCTATAAAACGCTCCGGACCAGGCATAATAAACATAATGAAGAGTACTTACATAAAACCATCATACCCATTACTATCAAAAACCATTGGTTGAGTGATTCCTTTAACGAATACAGATCAACAATCAGTAAATTACTCGGAGTTAAGTTGTTCATAACAGTGGTTAAATTTTCCGGTTCGGCGGTAACAGTCATTGAAATGTTCATCTTGCAACGATTATTGTGTGACGGATGATCAAAGCTGTCTGAAAGATAAGATTTAAAATATGCATAATAGAAAAAATTCTAAATAAGTTGCTAAAGTCCAAATGAACTATTTTTTCGGGTTCATCCGATCTCAGTTTGTTACGCAAGAAAGATCTACAGCATTGCATTTCCATCCGGAAAATTCTGTGTACAGATTTTGGGTTCGTATTTTACTTACGAGTGGGGGGTACGGTTGGGGCGATTTGTTTTGTTTATCTATACGAAGGGGGGTAGTTGAGTGAAAAGAGAGCTAGACTGTCCCATCCGTTCGCCGAGGAGAGTCCCGTTTGTTAAGGATAGCGTCTGTGGGTCTGACAGGGAGAGAGAGAGAGAGAGAGAGAGAGAGAGAGAGAGAAATGGGGTTTAACGTCCACTCGACACAAACTAGGTCATTATGGAACTAACACATAGTTTCAATTTTATTTCGATAATTCGCTTGCGCGTAGGGGTCTTTAGCAGTGGGAGGAAACCGGAGTGTCCGGAGGAGACCCACGAGGTTGAGAAGGCGCCCCTATCTCCATGCCACATACGCTCACACCAGGGATCGAAACCACAGCCGCAAGCCAGAGGTGACCGACCAGCTTGAGGTCGAAGTGCGGCACTCTAGACCACTAGGCCATCCCAACCCCCCGTGGGTCTGACAAACGAAGTGTTAACATCAAATTGGTCAGTGTCAAAGTATATGAGTAAAATAGTGTAATAATGAAATAAAACTAAGTACGAACAATCCAAACCGTTAGGGAAAAATAGACATGTTATGTTTACTAATCAACTCAATATGACGGCCATAGAACTTTTTGAAGGTTTTTCTACGTTTAGTGGGCAAGCATCGTTAAAGTTGAAGTTAAGATGACAAATGCCTCGATCTACTTAAAAATTCAGAATAAAAGGAACAAGCTCTCGCGTACCGTACTAGCTGAGACACGTACACTCAATCTGGTGATATTGGAATGGCACTTCTAATGAATGGAAAGTTGACAATCGGAAAATCAGTCATCACGTTTAGGATAATTATTTTCGACCCTGGCTTAAACAATATGATGTAGATATTAGATTTAATAAAAAAGCTTTTTATTAGTTTATGTAAAATTTGAATAAATTTTCTTTTTTATTATTAAATTAAATTGTTATTAAGTTTGTTTATTTCTATGTTTAATATGATTAGTTTTCCTTATTTTCTTATTTAATTTGAATTTGAATTGAATATTTCATAGAATAGAATTCCAAACCCATCTAGCCTTTATGTTCTAGATATAAAACAATGTAATATGACACCTATCCAGTACACCATCTGAAAAGATAATATCTTGGCTTTGAGAGATTGATGACAGGGCTCACTTCAACAAATCTGTATTATCTGTGAGGTCACATTCCCAAACTCGAAGAAATCTGGCTAATTTCTAGTTAGTCACAGGACTGTATATAGTCGTGAAAGCATCAGAATCCTTTACAGGATTCTAGGACGGTAGGCGGAACCACCGCCGTCAAAAACGTTCAGTGTTTTAGCGCATTGCAAACGCGACAATATTACACTGATGAACAACGGAGGATTGATGGTTTTAGAACTCTTACCCATTTTAAATAGTAGTTACTGAAAATATGCTTTTAGATTCTGTTTGAATAATTTTAAACGAAACATTAGGAATAATATCTAATCTGGGCACTGGAATATTCGAGGCTTACCCTTGCTTTTACCACTTTTAAATTACATGTTTAAATGGCGAACCGTTTTCATCTAGTTAAAATCTCGCCTATCCGATGCTATCGAGATTTGATTATGGTCTGGATAAGTTAATAAATGTCTAATTAATAGTTTATATAACATTTCAGGACTACAAAAGACCTGGAATAGGTAGATTTAGCTAGGTATAATGCATGTTTAACAATTTAATTTTTCAATTTAGTGCTATTATCACTAGCCATTAATTCCAGTTCCAGATCTATGGGGGACAAAGGGACAAAGTGGGACAATTTTGTCGCCCCTCCCCCACACATTTGAGCCCCCCCCCCTTCCTCCACAATCCTGGGTCATACGTATATGATATACCGGACTGAGCCAACCAGTACCTGGGTTGATAGGGCGAGGATTGGGGCCCTGGGCAGTAAGGGACTTTAGGGGCCCCGGGACTGGTAAATACCAACAGGTTTTTGGGGGCCCAGAGATCGGTTAGGCCCTAAAATTAACTAAATTACATAACTTAGAGGTTCTAAAGCTCTTTACTGACATTCATTGCTGATCGGAGTTTAATGTTTTATGTCACCTAAAATAATTTCACTAAAATAAAGTAAATGAAAATATTATAAGAAAAAGACTCTGTTTAAAATACTGAAATGGTCAACGAATTCTAAACGTCAATGGAATGGCTGCCTAGTGCCTAAATTGTCTCAGATGCACTAAAATGTTTAAATTCCCCAGGCACTCAAGGGGCGGAGTACATACTAGTACGATCCGCGGTCAGTTCGAATAATTTGAACAAAAAACAGTGGGGCCCCCGCACAGTTGGTATGTCCCGGGCCCCCCACAAGGTTAATCCGGCACTGATTAATTTTTAAATTTCAAATTCTAAATAACTTGGGTCTCACCTAATTATCGTAAATCCAAACATAGACCAACTTAGTTTATTGATCACACTTTTAAAATATTTTACAGTCTTTATATTCGAAACTGAAACTTTATCTCAGCGATAGTTTGATCTATCTGTCTCAAATTTTACATAAGACCAAATCTGAACACGCCCAATGTAACAATGGGATATTATAATGAAATCCAAAAAAAGCTTGTTAACTAACTGCGAATATTATCAAAACTTTTATTCGTCTTTTTTAAAAACTACCGATCATAAAGATAGAAAAACATATTTCAATTACATTTAAATATATACATATATTTAGAGCTATCAGTGTGTTTTGTAACTAAGTAAAGAAGAGTACAAAGAACATCCCGGGAGATGCATTTATATCGCCTTAAGAGCAACCGAATGAAAGTGTGTGTTTTTTGCATGTATTAAAGATGCGTTATGTAAGATTTCGACACAAAGCTGGTTGTTCTTCCTATAATAGTTCAAAACGGTAATTACCTTATTCTGGGCGAAATTATGATTTTCTTTTTTTTAAGTTTTGGCGAGAAATAGCCTAAAAAATGTCGATTGACTCAATTGTCCTTCAATAGACAATCTCTTCGAATTTGCGTCCATATTGTGATTGTCAGGTAAAGGCCGATGAAACAACATGGCATCTAACCTAAATAAGTTTGTTTGATGTCATCTTTAAAGAGCGCCATTTTCTATCAGATATTGTTCACCTGGCGCATTGTAGTTGACCGTTTTATTATTCATATTTAACAATTAATTCCATTAATTAGTACAAATTATTCAGGTTGCAATATAAGGTTATTGCTACTTCAATGTAGGCGGATTTAATTATGTTTTATCTAAGCGCACATCTATGAATTTTCGGACGAGGCTTGAATCATTGATTGAAAATAGACACAATTCTTGTATGCCGTGTTAAACGATGTGTTTGTTTGATTTTTGCCCCGCAAGACCGCTTCGACCTGAAGAAATCAACCAATACACTGTCTCATTGGCAAATCTGTAATAAATATTTCAAAGATACTTTTCCATAACTACGTATATTCCAGTATTATACTAAACATTATTTTACTTAGGTCAAATCGCCATAGTTTGTCATTTTTGGAATGCGGAGAACCCCGAGAAAATCAACTATAATATAGCAGGCTTCCCCATCCGTGACACGAACAAATGTTGGATCAAACTGATGACTTTCAAATTTGAATAAAGTAACTGTCACTACAGGCCCGGGACTGTACAGCGCAGTGGACGCTTACGGCTAGCCCCCGGAGCCATTCACTTTATTTGAATTGTTCGCCTGTTTGTGATTTCGTCTTGTCCGTATATTTGTTTTTATGTAAATTATGCGTGGTGCAGACCCCTTGCACTTACTATTTGAATAGATGACATATTTACGTTTAAGAAAACAAAATACATGTAGGCTGAAAGTTCGACAATTCCTTTCAAATTATATTAACAGTTGGACATAAAACCATTTGATTAAATTACAGATCTATATGAACAAATAAATAACGAAACAACACAGGATCTTTAATTTAATCAGATTATGCATATTTAAAAAAAAATGATATTAGTGTATACCAAGAAAATCATCGTCTCTCAAAATAAATTAGGTTGAATTAAATTTTGGTTATGCAACGAATCTTCAAACCGGATATAGGATCTTAACCAGCCCACAATCATCCAAATCATATCCACTAAGATGATTTATGTGTATAGTATTTATTTAAAGTAGGTAAGTCCCTAAATCAAAATTTTAGGTTATGCAACGAATCTTCGAAACCGGATGTAGATCTTTATAACCAGCCCACAATCAACCAAATGAAGAGTCCGGGGAAGAACGATCTAAGTCATCTTTTCGTATAAAACGCAAAACAGACTTTTGGACAAGAATGTTGACGCGAACAGAACAACGAGTGGGTTTAATGACAACTTCAAAACGATGTTTAACACGAACCATAATTACCAGTACAACTGACTTCAACTTTTCAGGCAAATTAAGGTTAAATAAAGGGTACGATGGACTCGATTTGTCCGAGAGGTCACTTCAGAAGGGCTAATTGGTTCGATGTGACTCCGATCGTTTGTACCTGAAATTGATTGTTCCACAGAAAGCTTACACAATTTGCTATCAGATGGTGCCATTAATTGGAGTTCGTGGAAAAGGAGACTCATCAAATCGTTTAGTAGTATTATTTAAGTGCTAAGTCTCTAGCTTAAAATTATCCAAAGTCTTCGACATTGAAAACATGAATTCTTAGTCCATTTAATTCAACGTTGATGATATGATATTACCGGAGAAAGATAGCCCTCTGATATCCAATATTTAAGACAATATAAACATTTTACCATTGGTACACATTCGTGTATCGTAATGCGTTTTAGCGCCATTTTAACAGTGTGCTATGGGTGAATTTTGGCCGGACAGCGACACTATTTCGTACTCTTATTTTGAATTCCATCTGTCGAGAGCTAATTTACTGGCACGACAACGTGTTCACAGGACCTCGGTTTGTCATCCCATCCGTGTGACTAAAATGGGGTTTTTTCTTGTCATGCGCCCTACACCACTGACAAGAGGAAACAACACCGGAAAAGCATGAGGAACACTCTAGGCCAACACCGAGACCCTTTGGTTAGCAAACCAGCGTCTTACTCACTAAGCCATCGCGGTTCCCTAGCGGACATTAGGAGCTTATTGCTTACACAATGTTGCTAGTTCGTTACTGGCTATGAGTAAGGTAACGACCGCGCACAGAGTAAAAAATAAGAACAATACCCGAGATATGTATGTATGTGTAACTGAATCAGTACTGAAACAGACGCTATTCTGGCAAAAATAATTTCCGATCTTAAATATTCATTATCTATGCAAGAAATTAGGAAATGGAGTTTAGTGACATCAGCTTATTTCAGGAGTAACTTAGAAATACTAAACTGTATTTCATTATTTCAGTCGCATATGAGGATCTAGAAACGGGGAGATGACGGGGCGTTACGTCCACTCAATACAAACTATAGGTCATATCAGGATTGACAAGTAGTACAATAGTTTTTCATTAAATGGCTGCCAACGGGTGGAAAGAAACCGGACAGCTCGGAAAAACACACACGTGGTTATTCAGGCGAATATTCACCTTGTCACATACCAGTCAGTGTACGATCAAAACTACGCCACTTGACTCAATGACATACTTTTTGATTTAACAAGCACGCGTTAAACCTTTCGGCAGAGAATATGGGGTTTAACGTCCACTCGACATAAACTAGGTCATTTCTGGACTAATATCTGGTTTTATTTCATTTCATTAATTCATTTTTAAGTGAGAGGAAACTGGCAAAGCCCAAACACATGTTGAGGAATCGAAAGCATTCGACAATCTTTCCCTCCTCTGACCCACTGGGATGAATGATACTGAATATTAAGAGAGAGAGAGAGTGGGAGAGAGAGGGAGAGAGAGGGATTATGTATATATATAGAGAGAGGATGTGTTAACGTTCACTCCACACAAACTAGATCATTTCGGGACTAACATGTGGTTTAATGTTACATCAATACTTCGCTGGCAGTGGATTGGATCACCCGGAGAAACCCCACGAGGGTGGCGGGCAACCCTACACCTTGTCTACTACAACCGGGCAATCGAAACCATGCCAGTTGACTCAATGACAGACCCAGTGATACAACGCGCAAACGCTAACGATTCGCCGCCCCCCCCCCTCCCACTGAATATTGACGTGTACACAATAATTGCATATGTTAAGTAGGAGAATATGATAAATATAATTATTTATTCGCAGTTAACAAATCTTACATACCTATTATAAATGGTATATTTATTATTATTTGTCTTAAGTAATTTTCAATGTACTAAAACTACACAATTTTGAATTTCTGTTGTTATGCCTTAAAAATTTTCAGGAAAAAACTCATTTAAACATAGAAAGTTATTCAGTTGCTCTTCTTAAAAGCATTCATAGTTGGAAATATTACTTTTGATGTTTTAACTTAACGACGCTCACAAGAATTGAGTGTGTTATTATTGATCAAGATTCCAAAATTATAACAAAAAATTCAATTTATTTGGCCTACAGAAGACAAATCGGGTATCGCATCGCCCTCTTAATGCAACAACAGCAACAGTCGTGTGTAGGTATAATATTAAAAGTGGTATCTGTTGTTCTAGATGAAGTATGAATACCCTCTTCCTAAGGGAAAATATTAATAGGCTCTACATCCTCGATAATTTATTAATTATCGGATTAATATGCATAAGTAAAATATATACCGGTAACTAGAAAATATATAACAAAATAATCAAAATAAGAACCTACCTACTAAACCGTTCCTAAACTAATATAATCTCCACTTAAATTAGAATATCAAATAAATTTTTGTAGCATTTCCTCTTAAAATACCGTTATAGCGATTAGGTTATATAGTGCTGACGTCACCAGTATGCGTGAAATCACCTGTCAAAAAAAAAAGGCCTGCCTTCCACAAAGGTTATTGACACAGCGACAAGACACACAAGAGTGCCGATTGGAGAAAAGAATAAAAGGATGATTGGTGGATATAAAATAATACACGATGTAATTACACGCTTCAACTGTTAGTTAATCAATCAAATTATATATACGACAACCTTTGTGACAAACATACTGTTATAAATATAAATAAATAAATAAGTTGAACGGAACTTGTAGAATTTAACAAATAAGCAACACTCGTTAAGAATTCTAAAAATTAGGAAAAAACGGCAATAATAACACACCCAACACAAGGGTTGACGACGGATATTTAGACTCGGAAATGGGCCCAAAGCGCTGCTCAACTTGTTGCTATTCAGCTATTTCTTAGAGGCAACGCCCATTCCTTGGACAATTGCACATAGATAGAAGACAATTTTAAGATGGCGCCGAGTTCGTTTCAATCTAATTAAAATATAGATCTATATTTCGTTTCGTTTTTTATACTTTCGATGGCGTACACTCATGTAGATCTAACTAGTTATAGTGGAAGCTCACGTTCTATGACGTCAGGTATCAAGCACGGGACATTTGACCCGATAACGTCAGTCATTCGATTAACCAATTAGCGACCGCCATGCTTTTCAAAATCCACTTTTGTTTTGTTATGATTTCTATCCGCTGGGGTTTATAGTATAGACGTCGTTGGTTGATATATCTACCCACAGTTCCACGCATGAAAAGGTCAAACGGTCGATTCGACAGACCATTTGATTGGCTAACCCCTCAATTCAGGCAGAACACGAGTTAAATAACAAGTCCTCCAGATCCAAGAGTAGTAAAGACAAGTAAAAATGAAATTTTGAACTATAAAAAACGAAACGAAATTGGATCTGTGTTTTAATCAGATTGAGTTCGTTTCGTCCCTTGTCCATGATCATTAATTACTTTTGTTGAACATTTTAAAAACAAGATACCATACTCCAAAAACAACTATGCACGTTAACTGCACAACCTGGGGCTACAATCTCGATATATTATGTATGTTGTGCTTCATTAAACAATCTTACAACCATAAGAATAAATCATTTATTTTCTGATATGTATAGAATAGAGTTATAAAGGCGGTGTAAAACTGTGCATTCGGCCATTTCATATTTTTAAATACTTTTGTTTGTAGCTTTCATAAACAACAGCCTTTTCGTATTTTTTATATCTTTAGCTGTCACCAACAAGGAAAGGTATGTTATGTTATAGGTATGCATATTCTACTTAATTATCATATTCAAAAGAAACGCCGTTGGCGGACCTTGTCGGTTCTATTGAACGGTAATTAGCAGGACCGTTTCCGAGAAATAGCCAATATTGTACTTTTGATTTAAACATATTTACTAGCATATAATTACATACAAAATATGAAGTAAACAATAAACTTTATGGTTTTGAAAACAAGCTTTAAAACTACTATCAGTCCGTTTCCATATGCTAATGAATTTAATATTTAAATTCAATATGGCATGAACATAATAAATTAGAGACAGCGATAGTATAATATCAATATCATCATGTCATCACACTACAATAGTTACCATGTTATTGTAGTACGGTCAATTTGGACTCAATATTAAATGTTTAATACATCGTGCTAATCCGCAAAGTATTACTTAATTTAGTAAACTATATTTTAATGGATCTTAATCCACCTTAATTACCCCCCATTTATATCTATTTAATATTGTCATATATATTTGTTTAATCACTTGTCTCCAATATTCTTTGTTTTACACTTTAAATTTATCTTATGAATTATTATTAACGTCTACGGGCTAAAGCGTTTTAGTTACCATGGTATATTGTTTGTATAGACGATAGATTTATAGGAATAATGCCCTTGACGATGCATTGGGATATATAGGCCCAAATAACAGAAACAAACAAAGAATATCGTCGCTGCGCTATCCAAATCTCGTATGTCGATTTATGCAACTTTTCAGGGGAAACAAAAAGCATTATAAAAATGTTACTACTTAACCAAATTCTACAATTTTTTCACACAATGACTTATAAACTAAGCATAAATTATTGCCTGTGGTGGGGTGGGGGGTTTGACACCTATGACGTCATAAACCAGACATACGATAATTTGACGCATTTTATTTTCTCCATAATTAGACATACGAAGTTTGGATATGATGCATATGTCCCAAAAAACGATGTACGATAATTTGTCGATAACAAAACGGGCGTGGCCGTATACCATTAGGTGGTTAAAATCCTTATTCTGGCTTGAGTATCTCGATGTCATTCATTTGATTAGTGAGACACTTTTATTTAAGATAATTGAAATGAAATGAAGTTTAACATCCAACTTTTCAGCACTATCCAGGCTAATGAAACGGGTCAAAATGAGTCACCGTGGCTCAGTGAGAAAGGCTCTTACTCGCTAAATCGGGTGTACCGGTCTTAGCATAGAAAGTTCCTCGAGATTTTCCCGTGTCCTCTCCCATTGTGAGGCCTGACTAGCAACAGCATCAAGTCGTTTAGATAGGAAGAAAACCCGAGGTCTCGTGTACAGTTGTAATTTGAATTTAAAGTAGGATTTTGTGCCACTGCATAACCTTTGATTTCCGCTTTTTTCTGACATTATGATTTTCTATTATTTCATTATCTTCATTTATTTCAGTATCTTCATTTATTTCATTTGCTCTATTATCTTCATTTATTTCAATATCATCATTTATTTCAGTTATTTCATCTTCAGTTATTTCATTATCTCCAGTCATTTCGGTCCGGTTGAGGATACTATATGTGCGAGTGCGGATACGGTTCTCCATGCGGCGTCCGGGACGAAGGGAAATTCCAATTTTCGCCCTTTCTTAGACACGTGCCATAATGAAAAGTGAGCCCTTCCGCTTGAATAACCGCATATAAAGATATACAACCTGCCGTGTGCCATGTCTGCTCCCGGATCGGATCCTGTCCGGCTCCGGTCCGGTTGCGGATACGGAAAAAAACACTTTCATAGAATCTTAGTAAGAGTGCTTCCTCGTGTGCGGGTGCGGCGTCCGGTGCGGTTTTTCAAAACGGACCATGTCGCGTTCGGTACGGAAACGAATGCGGATCTGCGTCCGTAAACACACATAACACGCATAGGGAAACACAGTTTGGGTAGCCCCGCACGGCAAAAAGCTAAAAATAGGTAGAGAAATTCCAATTTTCACCCTTTCTTGGACACGTGCCAAGTTGAAAAGAGGGCTCTTCCGCTTGAAATACCGCATATAAGGATACACAACCTGCAGTGCCGTGTGTCATAACTGCTCCCGGACCGGGGCCGAACTGGATCCGTACTAAAGGAAATGCAGCTTGAAGCTGAGCTGCATTTCCTTTAGTATGGATCCGGTCCGGCTCAGGTCCGGTTGCGGATACGGATAAAATCACTTTCATAGAATTTTAGTAAGAGTGTTTCCTTATTTGCGGGTTCGGATACGGTTCTCTATGCGGCGTCCGGTACGATTTTTCCGAAACAGACTATATGTTGCGATCGGTACGGAAACGCACGCGGAACCGTGTCCGTAAACGCAAATAACGCACATAAAGAAAGGCAGTTTGGGTAGCCCGCATGGCAAAAAGCTAAAAATAGGTAGGGAAATTTCAATTTTCGCCCTTTCTTAGACACGTGCCATGTTGAAAAGAGAGCCCTTCCACTTGAATAATCGCATATAAGGACACACAATCTGCCGTTTGCCATGTCTGCTCCCGGACCGGAGCAGACATAAAGAAAGGCAGTTTGGGTAGCCCGCATGGCAAAAAGCTAAAAATAGGTAGGGAAATTTCAATTTTCGCCCTTTCTTAGACACGTGCCATGTTGAAAAGAGAGCCCTTCCACTTGAATAATCGCATATAAGGACACACAATCTGCCGTTTGCCATGTCTGCTCCCGGACCGGAGCCGTACTAAAGGAAATGCAGCATTATTCGAATTAATAGTAATCAAACTTGTTTAGCCCGGGCCATATTTACGAGTATCTGACCCTTTGATAAGGCTTTTGGCAGACTACTCTAGACATACTGATGTAGATTAAAAAGACATAAAGCGTTCTGAAATTAAAAAAAAAATATGTCAAAATGTCGTATTTCTGTGCGTTATTCGCCGATGGGGTATACAATTCATCGGTGTCGTTAATGTCAAATTATCGTATATCAGAATTCCCCACTAATATCTTACTTATTAGTGTGTTATCAGTAAAAGATGCACGTATTCATTAAATAATGATAGTACGCACTGTAATATATTTTATATTTAGCCAATTTTATACAAATTGTAACTAAATAAACCCAAACCAATGAAAATAGGTCAATCAAAGTATTTGTAATTGTAAGCTCAATGTTTGTTCACCCTATGGATCTCACCGAACCGTGTGACGACGACCTCGACATAGGACGACAGATTATCAATAAACACGTGATAGCAAACACGAGCGTGCAATCAACTGAAGATGACGAAGAAGATATATTAACGTGAGACTTGACCTATTCAAAATGCCTACGCATGTTGAATGAAATAAAAATTATGTTAGAAAATTTTGAATGTACAGAAAAGTTTATCATTTTTAAAGGGAATAACGTTCGGGTGATTCGAAGCAACATTATAATAATACTTCCGGTTTTCGAAGTTACAATATTTCCGTTTTTGACAAAACTGGGTATTCCGACACTCTGTGACTTCCGACATATTGTAACGATCCCGTAGGATGTCGGATTTGACAGAGTCCACTGTATACGCAAAATATTGACATACTGTTTTAAGAAATTTAAGTTTTCTTTCTGGATTAGTTATGGTTTACCTCATACAGCATTTAAAAGTGACTTCAAACTACACAAAACATCCATGTCGTCTGATTTTGCCACGTGGTACCGAGATACGATATTTTGTCAGAAATACGATGTTTTGGAGAAATTAATTTTGGCGAATCAGATTCCGAGAAATTGTCACATGCTCTAAAATCCCATTTCTAATTGGCGTAGAGGTACGAACTTTTGATAGATGGTGCGCGGCAGGAATTTGATTCTGATCAAGCAAAAATGTAAATTTGGCAAAAAAACGAGATACGAGGTTTGGATAGCACCGCGATTATATATCAAACCCTAGCCCCAACCCTTAGTAAATAAAATCAACTTATTATAAGAATCCCTAGCCCTAACCCCGGGATGGGAAAAAAACTTATTTTTAGAAAATTAAATCCTTAGTAGGAAACACACTATTGTGGCTCTTGTCCGAGAGCCTCAAATTTATTCTTTTTTCTTCAGAAACCAAAATTTTATACCACAAGCGCCACCAACACCAAAACATCGAAACCAACTTTGTATATTATTCTAATGTATTGCATGTATTTTTAATAAAACTAGGAAATATCACGAACCAAATTTACATCATCCTAGGTCAGAGACTTGACCTGTCCCCCAAGTTCTTAAACCTGACACTTGACCAGACCTATCCCTTAGCAACAATCTCGTCAACAATCACTATTACCGGTTTACGTCTCTCGAAATTGACGAAATCTGCACTTTTATGTATGTTGGGGCTTGTGTGAGCCATTAGTGTCTATACACTGATGTTGTGGCAAGTGTCAATACAATAAATACATGTTTAATTTTATCGACTGTTTACAGTGGTCTTCCTGGATTGGCTTCTGATACTTGAGCTTTTTAGGGAGTCTTTTTATTGTTCTCGTTCAACCACATCTATCCCAAGTACAGCAGCGTGACAGCCCTTCGTTTAATCTGGGATCTTTCCAAAAACTTTGGACAGTGATTTAAGGTATTAAAAACGGTGAAAGTCTTGTATGTGTGTATGTGTGTGATACAGCAGCGCACGAACTAACCATTCGGCCATCCACCATATCCCCCCCCCCCCGTGAAAGTCTTGTTCGTGGACACACAACACAGTATTGTTTACATTGTATCCGTGTTCATAGCCTCGTTTGTAACGCAATTAGTTTTTCTGCAATATTCTGCTATGCACTGGTTAATTGGGCATAATAAAATCGTGATAAAGCGTAATCATATAGTTAGGCAGTTAGCTATTGGTTGTTAATCGGACGATTGACCAGTCATTATTTGGAACAGTAATGTGCTTCCATTAGAGCAGTGTTTAGTGGGAAGAATGTAGAAGCAGATGAACTTTGGTAATCGTAAGAATATACAAATGAACTATTAACTTAAAGAACCAATTTCGACTATGATTTGGAGAATAAAACTGCCGTTTTGTGTGAAGAGCTCCCAAAATCCTTAATCTTTGGGCCGAGCAACTTACTCAATATACGTGATACGCTTTCAAACAACTTAAACCCGGATCCCTTTTGCTGTAAAGATTATAATAAATCAAACCAAATATTCTATCAGCATCTTGAAATGCCTCGAGTGTTTTGCTAACCTTAATCTGGAAGACGGTTGTTGCAATGTTGGTAAATAAACTCCAAATAATATAATAATAATTATGATTTTTATATCCATCTGGTCTCCAAGGCCACCTTTATGAAACAGGTGTAATTATTTTACAGTTAATTTAAGATTTGTTTAGATTAACAAACTGTGTATAAATCCTAGTCTAATTATAAGGAACCTGGTGTGATGTACTTTAATGTGAGCATGATTCAAATAAAAGACTTCTTCCTGGTCGTGACTAAAAAGGGGGAAAAATAAACTGCTTTCTTATTCTTTGGTTTGGCTGTTCTTTAATGTGAATACATGAATGAATATGTTCATAAAGAAAGAAAAATCGATGTAATATTCGTGATTTTTAGGAAATAAAGGCATCACAATACTTCACAGTAATATAATAATATATCAGTTTATTCTATTAAAAAAATATTCTTACTGTCAGTCAAATTGAGAAAAATAATGCCAGACGTATTCGAGACGCGAACCTAACAATATATATATATATATAGCAGTTGGTCTAACTTTCAAGGCACAAATTACAACTCAATGAGTCTACGTTTGTGAATAATAGAAAGGAATTAATTATCGTCTAGGATTCTGCTATGGGAAAAAACCAACAGACAATTGTCATAATATCCATTTGAGGTGATTTATGATTTGAATAATATTTCGACTAATGTAGGGTTTTTTTGTTATTGAGACTTCTTGTTATTGTTTTTGCCATGTAATGCTGACACTTTAAATTAGCTAGGTTACAGTGCACGTAAACAAGTGGAGCTATGTATAAAAAGCGGAAGAATGCATCAATCAAAATAGCCACATTTAATGTTGTTTTTTTTCCTCTTCGAAAGAATAATATATAGCCGTAAAGAATAAAACGGGGAAAACCAGCATGGCGCGTGAACCTGATTCCGATATGATGAAGCAAATGTTTGTTGCACAACACAGTCACATCAGGTTTTATTGCATGTTGTCTATTTTTGTTTTAAGAACATGACATGGCGGATGACACCTAAATATATATATCTCCGAGAAACCATGTAAGCTTTTATGTAGGCTGTGCATTTAAAGAGACACGTTAAAGGGTCAATCCCGATAATATTTTGGAGAATAAAACTGCTTAATTTGGTGTTACAATCGTTTACCTCAGGACCGAGCAACTAACTCAACATATGTGATACGTTTTTAAACAATTTCAAGCCGTCGATCTTCATCTGGAAATGGAGACCGGTGTCCCAAGTTCTATTATACGGTGTCAGGATAAACCAGAATTATTTTTTTACATAAAAATAAGGCGTAGGTGAAATTTACCTATCGTTATCAAGTGCAGCACGTGGGTCATTCAGTGTATAGACCTCTAAAGGACCGAGAATCGATTATCAGGTCATCCGACGAAAAAATTGGCCCGAAATCTTAAAAAGATTACGTGTCCGAATAAGCAGTTTTGACGTTCACGTCCAAACTACTCAAAATATTTAGAGCTGAAATCAAGATAGGGTAAATACACCATTCCTCTATAGTTTGGCTCTCTATATGAGATCCTGTTCAAATCTGTATAGACCCTTTTAAAATATGTGGTATTTAGATAAAGAGCATGCCGTTCTTGCTGTTATAGTTCAAAAATTATGGCGGTATATTAGTGTCAAAATTCTAACATGCTATCGTCTAATTTCTTACTTCTATTCATGTAATTTCTAACCTCCATTCATGTAACTTCTAACTTCCATTCATGAAATTTCGAATTTAAGACTATGTATAACCCAACTTCTTTATTTGTTCAGTGTAAATATCAATTCTGTTCCAACTTGTTTCTTATTTAAACGAGGGGTCACTTAGTATTAAACTCAGTATCTGTGTAGGCCTATCCATAACATTTATACCCTCTGTGTTAATATAGACCAACTGTGTATAAATATTAATTATTGGCTCAACCGTAAAAAAAAAATCAAATAAAAATCTCCAAATCCCGTTTAGCTTATATTTGAAATAGAAAATGAAATGAAATGAAAGAGGGTTTAACGCCCTACTGTTCTGCTCCGAACCGGGCTAATGGAGACGGACATACGCCATACAGTGTGCTTTAGGGAAATATTGCCCGGAGAGCGGATCTACGACCTGGACTTATATCGAAGTCTAACGGCCAACATGTACATAGAACCTCGGGTTTTCATCCCATCGGAACGACAAGACACCAATAAGGGGGGACCACGCCAGAAAATCTGGATGAACTGTTTTTGACCAATGCAGGGATAGAACTCCCGACCCACAGCCTAACGAGCCTGCGTCTTACCCACGGTATTCGAAATAGTATTTGCAAACCATACATTTATATCACGTTCAATGTTGTTTAGAGGGTAGGATGGCCGAATGGTTAGCACGTGCACGCTGTAACATAAGGTCTGTCATTGAATAAACTGGCGTGGTTTCGATTTCCCGTTTTTACGTGACATGGAGTATGGCCGCCTTTCCAACCTCGTGGGTTTTCTCCGGGTCCTCCGGTTTTCTCCCACTGCTAAACACTCCTAAGCGCAAGCGAATTATTGAAATACAATTGAACGGTGTTAATACCGAAATGACCTGGTTGGTGTCGAGTGGATGTTAAACCCCATGTCCCCATCTTTCTCTCCCGATGTTGTTTTCAATTTTAACACTCAGGCAAGCCACTCAATCTGGCGAAGAGCGAGTCGTTTGTATCAATAGAATGGCCCCGATCAGGTGCTCAATCGCCAAACTGAGCACACAGTGGCGACACCAAACGACATCATAATGATGGTTGCCAGGTAGAAGTATCATAATTCTAAATTTGTTTTCCGTTCATGCTTAACATGTAATACCACAATGAAGTAGACATTTTTCGCCTCAATAATAGAAATAAGATGAAACAGAATTGATATTTACACTGAACAAATAAAGAAGTTGAATTATACATTGTCTTAATTTAGAAATTACATGAATGGAAGTTAGAAGTTACATGAATGGAGGTTAGAAATTACATGAATAGAAGTAAGAAATTAGACGATAGCATGTTAGAATTTTGGCACTAATATACCGCCATAAAAAATAGGTATAGAAAATGAATGTATTAAACATTATTTAATTATGAGCGAAGTAATCGGTGTTGGAACATTGTTTAGTATCGTAGTAACGATACTGGACATTGATTAGTATTTGTGAATACAGCTCCAATAGTTTGAAAGGATGATTGGACTTCATGTCGGCACAGGGTAGGATTTCGGTTGCAAAACCATTTGAGTTTCTTAAATTAAATTATTAAATGACAACATGTTCCAATCCATTAACAACACAACTACCTGATGATCTAGAGGGTAGATCATGGGCTTGCCCTATGAATGAGTGTTTAATTAATAATTGTCACCCGCCTTTCGAAGAAAGTTGGGGGACTATTAAAATGGGTTCGTCCGTCTTTCTGTCTGTCCGTCTGTCTGTCTGTCCGTCTGTCCATCACACTTTTTGGGACACAATAACTCTCTTCCTAATTGAGCTAGAATGTTTTCAAACTTGGTGTATGTGTTTATTAGGTCAATGCCTTGATGGAGTTCGAAGATGAGCATTTTCCGCTTAGGGTAAGCAGAGATAAGCAATTTGATTGGTTGATGCTTTGGGACACGATAACTTTAGTTCTAATTAAGTGAGAGTGATGAAACTTGGTGTATGGTTTCATTACAGTAATACCTTGACTAAGTTCGATAATGAGCATTTTCTGCTTAGGGTAAGCAGAGCGATACGCAATTTGATTGGTCGAGACTTTGGAACACAATAACTCTCCTTCTAATTGAGTTAAAATATTCAAACTTGGTGTATATGCTTATTAGGTCAATGCCTTGATGGAGTTCGAAGATGAGCATTTTCCGTTAGGTTAGGCAGAAATAAGCAATTTGATTGGTTGATGCTCTGGGACACAATAACTTAAGTTCTAATTAAGTGAGAGTGATGAAACTTGGTGTATAGTTTCATTACAGTAATACCTTGACTAAGTTCGATAATGAGTATTTTCTGCTCTGGGTAAGCAGAGCGATACGCAATTTGATTGGTCAAGACTTTGGAACACAATAACTCTCCTTCTAACTGAGTTAAAATGTTCAAACTTGGTGTATATGCTTATTAGGTCAATGCCTTGATGGAGTTCGAAGATGAGCATTTTCCGCTTAGGGTAAGTAGAGATAAGCAATTTGATTGGTTGATACTTTGGGACACGATAACTTTAGTTCTAATTAAGTGAGAGTGGTGAAACTTGCTGTATAGTTTCATTACAGTAATACCTTGACTAAGATCGATAATGAGCATTTTCTGCTCAGGGTAAGCAGAGCGATAAGCAATTTGATTTGCCGAGACTTTGGAACACAATAACTCTCCTTCGAATTGAGTTAAAATGTTCAAAATTGGTGTGTATGCTTATTAGGTCAATGCCTTGATGGGGTTCGAAGATGAGCATTTTCTTCTTAGGGTAGGCAGAGATAAGCAATTTGATTGGTTGATACTTTGGGACATCTTGATTGATGATTTTTATGCCAATACAATGACTGCATTCTCATTCAGTAATGGATTCGACAGTAACAGTGTATAGAAACGATTGACTCGGACACGAGGGCCCTTTCTCTTGGCACGAGGGCCCTTTCCCTTGGCCAGAGGGGCCCTTTTGTCAAGCGTGGGGCCCTTTTGTCTGCCTTTAGGGTCCCCCTAAATAGGGTACATTTTCATTTTTCTCGTCGGTTTTAGCATTTTTCTTTATAAAACACTTTTGGATGACACTTCGTGTACAGTTTGATTGCTCGATACGTTTGAAAAAAATAAATGTGCGATTAATTAATGTGTCATCTATTTATTTTGGGATTTCGGCGGGGGACATCAGCCTCACTGTTGGCTTGTTATTTTAACATTTGAGGCCATGATAATTTAATAATTTAGCTTTTACATGATGCATCTTTAACTTTAGCTCTACTGAATATCACATTTTGAATGAGCACAATAACTTATTAATGAATTATTTCCCTAAAGTTTATTCGTTGCTGTTTAAAAGTGCACATTCGCGAGAGTTTCGAGAAAATAAAAATCAATTATTTAATTAATTATTTCCCTAAAATTTATTCGTTGCTGTTTAAAAATGCACATTCGCGAGAGTTTCGAGAAAATAAAAATCAATTTTGTGTGTCAGTACTTCCCATGTGCTCTTTTAAAACAAATTTAAAACCGAAACTTGTCATTTTAAAACAAAAGTTAAGACTATACATTTACCTTTAAAATATCAACTGGGCTAACTTTTATTTTATAGTAATGAGCTTGAAACAATAAGCGTCGATCAAATAAAATGGGTTTTAACCTCTTACGTTGAAGACGGAGTATACGCCATTCAGTGTACGAAGGAAATCTTGGCAAGAATTCCAACTGCCGGGGGATCTTTACGTGCACGTCAATGTGTATACGAGACCTCGGGTTTTAGCCCCATCCGAACAAGATAACTGTCCTGCACTACGGACAAGGGGAAACCACGTCGAAAAAATGCGTTGAACTTTCTCGGCAAACACGGGGGACGAACCCGCGACCTCCAAGCGTCTTACCCACTTCCGTCAACCAAATGAGATCCAGACCAACCAAATCAATAAGAGTGACCAACAACATGCATTCTACGGTTTCAAATGTAGGTATATAAATTCCTTAATATTCCAAAGATAAGTCACCAGAATGTTAACAAAAGTATTAATTTTACCTGTAATTCCTCAGAGGATTGTTAATAAATCCCTTTTATCAAATAAGCTCACTGGAATCCTGTTTTGTCTGCAACGGCTTCGAGCTTACTAATATAATCATTAACAAATTTGCATCCAAAGATTTTATATAATTTATGCTAAATCATTACACTTGTAGGTCGGGTTATGCTCCAGCTAATTGGGCATGAAAGGATTAAATCGAATTTAATGAACGCGTAACAAACCCGGTTACACAGAAATACTGAAGCCGGGGCGGACCCAGCCTTCCCCAAAATGAGAGGGGTGCAATCGAAACTACCTGTATAGGGAGGCAATGTAATAGCAACTCACTTGAATCGGACATATTAAGAATTTGGTATTGTTTATTTTTTTATCGATTACATACCCATATTTTTTTTGGTATCGGAAAGGGGATGATGAGGGATTGGGGAAGCGACCCCATCCCTAAATCCGCCATCGGCAAAAATGAATTTTTTACGTTTCAGTTCCACTTTGATAAAAAAGATCAGTTCAAGACAGGTGACATACATAACCCGAACTCTCCACATTTAAAGAGATGTATCCAATTTTCAATTTTTTTTTGTGATATCCTCTTTTTATAATAGGTGTAATATAAACTTCCTTAACTCATGATTTCAGGAACCAATTGATACTCGATAATGTATTTTTGTTTTCATTATTAAGATCTATGAGGGGTTGTCGTTCCGTTTTCTGTATCGAGATTTCAGAAACCCTGACTATAGAAATCAGTTCTTTTTCAATATAATTATTTTCTAATCTTAAATCAATTGAAGAGGGCGGCTGGGTGGGGTGGGTTTAACGGACACTCGACACAAACTATAGTCATTTCGGGACTAACATGGTTCAATTTTATTTCAATAATTCGCTTAAGCTTAAGGGTCTTTAACAGTGGGATGAAACCGGAGCATCAATACTCAGACAGTCTAGTGCTTACTGTAAGTCTTTCAGTGTCGCTTTAACTTCTGAAAGTAGGTAAGGAGAATCGCGTCACAAAAGTGACAAAAATCACTGGGGTGATAAGATTCAGGGCAGCATGTCGTGTCACATTTTTAATTATTTTTGTCCTTTACAATAGGATCATATAACTATGTATATAGTTACTAGATTATTGTTATGTGGGTATTAACCTCTACTTTCAAGGCCACCACAAATCGTTGTAAGACATGGGCTACTCGTGTGAAATTACCTGACATTGTATATAGAAATTTCTAACAACAATAAAAAAGATAGGTTGCCAGGCAACGAAACATACGCCCACAGCAGCTAAATCGTCCGGGCAGTCAACAAGGGTTGTCGCATATTTTTACTTTTTTTTTGGTAATGAAACATTTGTAATACACTCAAATCTGATTAAGAGTAACAACTCATTATGTAATTATCTGAAAATCATTAGAATTTGTTTGCTTTTTATAAAGTTTTGCCCCATGCTAACAATTAGTATAGGAAACATTTAATATCATTGATTAAGCTGTTCAGTTATCAAAATTCATTGAAAATCAAAATACTTGTTCGTTTCAACACCTTAAACTCTGTGTATCAATCTGAAGTCAATCGGATGATAAGTTTGGCATCTACAGCGCCACAAGGTTTTTTGAAGTGACGAAGGGAGATAACTCTGGAAGTAATTATTTGAAATTGATGAAAATCAGTAGGCTTCTTCCTCTCAGGATCTTAAACAGTGTGTGTAAATTTAAAGTCAATCGGATATTAACTTTGGCATCTACAGCGCCACAAGGTTTTTTGAAGTGACGAAGGGAGATAACTCTGGAAGTAATTATTTGAAATTGATGAAAATCAATAGGCTTCTTTTTCTTATGACCTTAAACACTGTGTATAAATTTAAAGTCAATCGGATATTAACTTTGGCTGTTAGAGCGTCCACAAGATTTTTTGAAGTGATCAAGGGCCATAACTCTGGCACTAATTATCGGAAATTGATGCAAATCAATAGGCTTCTTCGTCTTATGACCTTAAACACTGTGTATAAATTAAAAGTCAATCGGATATTAACTTTGGCTTTTAGAGCGTCCACAAGATTTTTTGAAGTGATCAAGGGCCATAACTCTGACACTAATTATCGGAAATGGCTGAAAATCAATAGGCTTCTTCGTATTATGCCCTTAAACACTGTGTATAAATTTAAAGCCAATCGGATATTGACTTTGGCCTCTAGAGCGTCCACAAGGTTTTTTGAAGTCGTCAAGGGCCATAACTCTGGTAGTTATAATCGGAAATCGCTGAAAAACAATAGGCTTCTTCGTCTCATGACCTTAAACACTGTGTATAAATTTAAAGTCAATCGGATATTAACTTTAGCCCCTAGAGCGTCCACAAGCAATTGTGGACGCCGGACCGACGGACCGACGGACGGACCGACGGACGGACGGACGGGCGGACGGGGGCGACGACAATATACGACCACATTTCAATGTGGGCGTATAAAAAACCCATCTGAGCCATTGCCCTGTGCTGGTATTAAAATATTTTCTGGTAGCAAAATGAGCCGTTTCAGCTACACTTTTTGTACTGTGGTAAATCAAGCTCTTTACACCGGTAAAGCCTATGTTGTCATCGGGGTTCATGTGTATAAGAATCTATTGGCAGTTGGAATTAACATTCTTTAAAACATTTCCACATATAAACGTTGTGGTAGGGGCACAACGACCCCACGTTCGTTTTTTTTTCACATGACCTCAGAAACACCAGCTAGGTTATCACATAATCTATATGAAAGTCCTTTCAAGTATATAGAGTCGCACTAATTGAAATTCTACAACAGAGATGGGGCAGTTAATGTTGATAGACATTAAATGCGTACAGCCAAGTATGTTTTAAACAATAATTATTTCAGAGATGGTACAATGATAAACACAGATTAGTAAAGGGTTCAGTCCGTTCAAGTTCACGCCAACAATGGGGCGATGTTGAGGTCATTTTGGAAAATCAAAGGGATTTTTTTTTATAATGAATTATGATAGAAATGAACATCAGTCGATCAGAGATCCATAATAAAGGGCGTGAGTGAGTTGTTTAGTACAAAATGTATATTATTAGATAATGGGTTTATGTCAAAGTCACGGTCGCTATTCATCTTAATGACATAGCCTACTGACACATCTTTTATTAAGGATGGGACCAAGTGTACCTCTCTACCATCTGAAAATTCTACAGGGGCGTTTCAAGCAGAAATTGATTGAAATTTTTCTTCCATCTCGATTTTTTCGCTGGGGTAGTTGGCATTTTCACAATGACGGTCAAAATGACGACCAAAAATGTCTTTTTCGAGGCTTTTGTTCTCGAATGGGTCAGATATGGATTCAAGATGTCCACCATTGCTCGAAACACGTTAGGGTAAAACTTTTTGAACTCGGCATACTCGAAGACCCATAAAAAGACATATTGGAACGCATATCTGGCCCATTCGAGGACAAAACACTCGAAAAATACATTATAGCTCTTGCATAATGTATGTTTAAGTAAGGCAACCTTAAGTGATCTGACCAAGGTATGCTCTAGCTGTCATTTAAGACAAAGGTAAAGAATGGGCAAATAATCAAGATAGCAATTAAAGATGACGTAAGAAATTGATATGTGTAAAACCATTAATACTTGGTGTATTCGAGAGACGCAACAGTTACAGACCATGGCCGGGTTAAGCTTGCAAGGGTCTCCGACTGAAAATGTTACAAAAGAAACAGGGGTCCACTTGCGAACACCTTGAAGTGCGCGTAAAAGAGCCAGTTTCAGTTGAAATGTAGGTGGAAACGCAGCTGCCAGTGCAGCATTCTCGTCGTAACACACAGAACGGCGTAAGACAGACTCCATTAGCCCATGAGGTAAAACAAATAGTTCCATTTTTTTAGTTGTTTGGGTGTGACAAAAGCGTTGTACATATTTTGTCGCTGCACCTTAAGGACCTTTGTCAGGTCCATATTATTTTATGGCAAACCAAGAACATTGGATGCAAACTACAAGTGTTCCGAAACACCCGGAGTAGGAACTGCAGGACCAACAAACCACAAATAACCATCAAAGACTGAATATATGTGGCGTCGAAAGCATTAAAGTATAAAACTTTCCAGACAAGCAAATGCAATGAAGTCCAGAAGAAGAAACCTTGAATCGGGGTTACTTTCGGGAGAAATTATAGACTCCTAATATCAAATATTTAAGACACAATTTACTTTTCATAATCAGTACACGAGTGGTGTACCCTATGGTTTCGGGTGCCATTTGTAATGAACAAATAAATACATATCTTACAACACAATGTGGAAGTCTTATTAGTAAAGGCTGATTCACAAAAGAAAAAGAAAAATTTAAAAACGTGTATAGAATGCTCTAACGTTCAATTTGAGCTTTTCACGTATTTCACTGAACATAATTGATTAGAAATAACAATACTTTTTCTCAAATCACTTTACATACATTAATATCACATTAATATTTGCTTTTAGAACCTGTTTTTGTCAATTTCAAGGTTCCAAAAAATATAGCCATAGCCCTTTAATTAATCTTTTCTTTTATTAGAAATAAAAACATGGAAACTGAGTAGTAGGTCATGGACATTTTTTCAGATTAAAGTGCAATTAAAGACGCCCCTCAATAAACATATAAACGTCAATGGAGTAAACTAATCCGTTGTTATAAAACACCATTTGTCCACGGAGAAAATAACTAGCCCGTATAGACATCGTTTCTTAAACAGGCCTATTAAATAGTCTTTTTTAATGGGATTTTCTTTTTGAAAAATCTAAGTGCTTACTATTATATATTAAGTGCTTACATTTTTAATATCGCATTAAATTAACAAATATTAATTGTATTTTCATCAGCATTATGATGACTCACTTCTAATATATATCTTGTTATTTGTATAATTATACTGTCAAAGAAGCTTTTTGAAGGGGGAATATAGACAAATGTAGGCAAGACGGCAATGTAATGAGATATTCACACTCGGCAATTCTCGACAGATTCCGTCACCTACAGGTTGCAAAATTGTGTCGGTTTGACAGGCACATTAATGTTTGGATTCAAAATAAACGTTTCGTTTTCTTCTATCTTATACTCTTTTAATTTGTATTTCAAGCGTAGCAATGGGGGCTGGTGTATTAAAGCTCCAATTTCATATTTTTAAGTTATATTTTTAAAATGTATTAAAATAAAGCTTTAAAATAGATGGTATCTTATAAACAGCCCTACCTTGTAAAAGAATAATCCTATTAATCCAATAATTTACTATTGCCCGCTTAGAAATTGGCAATATATCATTTTCAAATTGAAAGTCAAACGTTTGAAGATAGCTATCCCATGCGGGCAAAAGAAAAACAAGGAAGGTAAATGTGTCAATGATTTTAAAGCGTCGGGAATAATGCCTGTGGTAGTATAATAGTCAGTTGACAACTTTTGAGCAAAAGACGTAGAAATAATTATGCTTTGACTTTCTTAGAAAGTATGAAATAATCGCTTTAACAAGGTTCTCAATGCACAAAGATACAGTTTGGCACTTTTATCTGAACATTCGACAGAAATGTAATATTTGAAAGCAACCTATAATATATAAGTTCGTCATAAACAGCGGAGATGGAAAAGATTGACCAACTGCGAATATATATTGTATATCTTAAAGTAATATTTGCGTTTTTATACGCCCACATTTTCATGTGGACGTATATTGTCGTCGCCCCTGTTCGTCCGTCCGTCCGTCCGTCCGGACGTCCGTCCGGACATCCGTCCGTCCGTCCACAATTGTTTGTGAACAGTCTACAGGTCACAATTTTTATCCGATTTCAATGAAACTTAAAATATAGGTTTATCACCCTAAGATCTCGGTTCCTTTCGATATTGGCATGTATCGGACCGCAACTTCATGGGTTATGGCCCCTGATTGTACGAAAAATCACGTTTTTTAGCTTGTGAACAGTGTAGAGGTCACAATTTTGAACCGATTTGGATGAAACTTTAAATGCATGTTTATAACCCAAAGATCTTGGTTCCTTTCGATATTTGCGCCAATCGGATCGTAACTTCCTGAATTATGGCCCCTGATTGTCCGAAAAATCGCACTTTTTAGCTTGTGGTCCCTCTGGAGGTCCAAATTGTTATCCGATTTAAAAAACCGTTTTATTATATCACCGTCCCATGGTTATGAAGGTTGAGTTCGAATTTCGTGAAAATCGGACCAAAATTGACGGACAAAATGGCCGCCGTTTGTACGCGAGTAGTGTGAAAATATGTTATATCAAGGTTCTGGACCTTATAGAGGTCACAATTTTGAACCGATTTTGATGAAACTTGACATGTATGTTTATAACCCAAAGATCTTGGTTCCTTTCGATATTTGCGCGCATCGGATCGTAACTTCCTGAATTATGGCCCCTGATTGTCCGAAAAATCGCCCTTTTTAGCTTGTGGTCCCTCTGGAGGTCAAAATTGTTATCTGATTTAAAAAAACGTTTGATTATATCACCGTTCCATGGTTATGAAGGTTGAGTTCGAATTTCGTGAAAATCAGACCAAAATTGACAGACAAAATGGCCGCCGTTTGTACGCGAATGGTGTGAAAATATGTTATATCAAGGTTGTAGACCTTATAGAGGTCACAATCTTGAACCGATTTTGATGAAACTTGACATGTATGTTTATAACTCAAAGATCTTGGTTCCTTTCGATATTTGCGCCCATTGGATCGTAACTTCCTGAATTATGGCTCCTGATTGTCCGAAAAATCGCCCTTTTTAGCTTGTGGTCCCTCTGGAGGTCAAAATTGTTATCCGATTCAAAAAACCGTTTGATTATATCACCATTCCATGGTTATGAAGGTTGAGTTCGAATTTCGTGAAAATCAGACCAAAATTGACGGACAAAATGGCCGCCGTTTGTACGCGAATTGTGTGAAAATATGTTATATCAAGGTTGTGGACCTTATAGAGGTCACAATTTTGAACCGATTTTGATTAAAATTGACATGTATGTTTATAACCCAAAGATCTTGGTTCCTTTCGATATTTGCACCCATCGGATCGTAACTTCCTGAATTATGGCCCCTGATTGTCCAAAAAATCTCCCTTTTTAGCTTGTGGTGCCTCTGGAGGTCAAAATTGTTATCCGATTTAAAAAAACGTTTGATTATATCACCGTTCCATGGTTATGAAGGTTGAGTTCGAATTTCGTGAAAATCAGACCAAAATTGACGGACAAAATGGCCGCCGTTTGTACGCGGATGGTGTGAAAATATGTTATATCAAGGTTGTGGACCTTATAGATGTCACAATTTTGAACCGATTTTGATGAAACGTGACATGCATGTTTATAACCCAAAGATCTTGGTTCCTTTCGATATTTACGCCCATTGAATCATAGCTTCCTGAATTATGTCCCCTGATTGTCCGAAAAATCGCTTTTGTTAGCTTGTGGTCCCTCTGGAGTTCAAAATTATTATCCGATTTAAAAAAACGTTTGATTATATCACGGTTTCATGGTAATGAAGAGAGAATTTGAATTTTGTGAAAATCGGACCAGAGTTGACGGATAAAATGGCTGCTGTCTGTACGCGAATTGTGTAAAAATATGTTATATCAAGGTTGTGGACCCTATAGAGGTCACAATTTTGAACTGATTTTGATGAAACTTGAAATACATGTTTATAACCTAATGATCTTGATTCCATTGCATATTTGCCCATATCGGATCGTAACTTCCTGAATCATGGCCCCTGATTGTACGAAAAATCACCCTATTTAGCGTGTGGTCCCTCTGGAGGTCGTCACAATTATTATCTGATTTAAAAAAACGTTTGATTATATCACAGTTACACCGTAGTTATGGGTGAGTTTGAATTATGATTTTCTGATGATTACTTAAAATGCAACAACTCTTGTTGACTGCCCGGACGATTTGACTGCTGTGTGGGCGTATGTTTCGTTGCCTGGCAACCTATTTTTTATTTAACAATCATGTTGAAAAATGAACATATATCTGATTCGCATTCAGTTTTAGATGAAATATTTAAATTTTATTGAATTGCGTGATCCTCAATGCATATTGCTCCTTTCTCTTCCTGACTGTGTATTGCTTGATGGCTGAGAGCGAGACAATGTCTTAAGCTCGAGACCATTAAACAACTTAAAATACAGACACTTGCAGGTGATTTTACAGTGACATACATCAAACGAATCCAATATTTCACAAGTATAAATAAAGTACGATTGGCAAATTGCCCGTACGATTATTTGAAATAAGGTACGCCAACATCAAAGGGTGACGTATTTTAAATTCAGCTAAGCATTCAGGGTTTATTGTTGTCTGGCGACAACTAGAGACAGTTTCTAATTTTTTTATTTTCTGGAGATCGGGATTGGTTTGAGGATGCACAGGGACAGATTTTGGTTGGTCACTCACTTACCTCTAGTTTCTGCTGCAGTACAGAAGATGACAATGTGGTATTAGCTCCCTTAAAACTAGCGTGTCGGGATGTGTCATTTATAGAGAGGGAGAGAGGAATGGAGTTTAACATCCACTTCACACAAACTAGGTTATTTCGGGAGTAGAGAGAGAGAAATGGGGTTTAACGTCCACTCGACACAAACTAGATCATTTTGGGACTAACATATGGTTTCAATTTTATTTCCATAGTGCGTAGGGGTCTTTAACAGTGGGAGGAAACCGGAGTGCCCGGAGGAAACCCACGAGGTTGAGAAGGCACCCCTATCTCCATGCCACATACTATTTCGGGAGTAACATATGGTTCAATTTTATTTCAACATTTCGCTTGCGCGTGTTGTCTTTAGCAGTGGGAAGAAACGATGTTGGACAAATGACCCTATTCCTTGTCAGGTACAACCGGGGAATCAATGATACAGCCCCCCCCCCCACCTCCAATGTCATTTATATAAATTTCAGTCTCTCAGATGGATGCTAAAGGTTACCAATTACTGTTTTTTGTTTTTACACTCTTGTTATTGTTAAAATACTTTTCAATATATCAAGGGGGATAACTCTGAAGACAATTATCAGAAATTGTTGAAAAACTGCATTTAAAGTCAATCTGTGATAATTTAGCCTCAAAAGTGTCCAACAAATTTGTTCTGATTGATCAAGGGCAATATCTCCTACAGGAGTAGTCAGAAATCATTGAAAATGAATTGGATTCAAGTATCATGGTACAGTATTTTTAAAATATGATAATATGTAAAATAATACAGAAATGTAATAACCGTTTTTAAAGTTTAATAATTTGAAGATATATCATCATGAGCTATTAGAAATTATGAAAGATATATATCATAACATTTAAGCAAACAGGTGTGTTTTGTATTAACAGGATTTTCTTGGCAATAATGTAATCTAAAAAGGCGAGGGTTAAAGGCATTGTCAAAAATATGCACTTTTGCTAAAAAAAAACAGCGGTCAGAGGGCAAATGTTGACCAATTTTTGTTGCACCATTACTGTTGCAGATTTTTAAAATTGTATTCATCATCTACAATTAAAACAGTTTCAAGAATGCTGACCCAGAATGTACAAGATCACATCGAATTAACAAATTAACATGCCTGATGTGACTTTATCTGGGTAATAGTCACTTACAGTTCATAAACCAAGCCATGTGCATATGCTTTGTAATCTGTATATATCTGGCTGCAGCTGAATACACCAAAAAAGGCGTTGCAGTGAAAACTACTACTACTAACATAATAGTTTTGTTTTAAACACAATAATTACTAGTTAGCATACATGAAGTTATTAATTAAAACAACATAAAACATAACTTGGGGGATTTCTTAAAATGAAGTATCAACATAATCTATCTAAAGTAGCCCGATTAAAGGAATGTTAGTATCTTAAAACAAAATTCAACAGAAACAGTCAACATTGGGTACCATAATTAAGAGGTAATACTATAATTATGAAAGAGTTCACAAAAACTATCTGTCAACAATAGACAGCACATTTAATTTCACGTAATGTAATTTCAATTTTATAAAACCTGTATTAAAAATAACTTGATTCAAATATAATGCTATTGATCATGTCACATTAGTAGAAATAATATGCTTACAAAATCAAGGTATTTTAATAGACATTAGGGATCACAGTACTGTAAAGATACACTATCTCACTGTGTGGATGGTCGTTTAATAGCACAACATGGTAATATATAATTAATTATATCATCCAAATGATGAAATGGACAAGTTAATAAGTATATTACATACACACATCCGAATTGAAACTTTTTTTTATTGAATTTGTCTCTCAAGACAATCTTAAACTCATCAGAAAAGTAAATATTTTATTTTTGTCTTTAAAGTCTTGGGCAAATATCTTATTTGATAGTGTGGGAAGAGCAAAAGCACAAGATCTCTACTATATATATATGTTTAAAAAGTAAAGCTGTATATAAGTGAGGTGGAAAGGTTTAATAAAATTATTATTATATATATAATATATATTATTACATCACATTAATTAACACATGAACTGTGTAGAACACTAATTATATTATAGAACACATTAATTTACCATATCTTGTATTATAGCATAATCATGGATTTAATCTATCAAACCATAGAAAAAATAACCATATCTTATATTATAACACAGACATGGATTTAACTTAACCATTGATCATAATATTACCATATTTTATATGACAATTATGTGGATTAAACCATATATTATAACAATAAGCCTAAAAAACCTTATCTTATAACAATAACACAGATATAATAATGTATGCCGTTCACGTGTCCAAGACTTCTGTTAGAGCCTGAAACAAAAGATTTATAAATTTATGTACTGTAACAATCCCTTGTAATCTTAATCTATATTAACACATAAGATATAGATGTAGTTGCTTTGACAAAATCCCATATTTGATATGGTACTTGCTACTGCATTAATTGTACTTCCAACCATAGGAACATGCAACCTCACTGAAACCATTTAAACATGACCCAAATAAGAGAATTGGTTAAATTGTTCGACCCCTAGCAACTGTTTAATTAATAGTTATCGATGAAAGTGTGAATAAAATATATAAAATAAATGAAAGTTCACACGTGACATTTAAAGTATGGGTTTACTCCCAATGTTTATATATGACATAAAACAGATATTATTATTAATTCAATAACATCATAATACGATAAACATGATGACTTTGGCTTTCTGATTGTCAAGTTTCCATATATTAGTAGTAACCTTCCAATATCAACAGCTTATGGAGTATATATGTCTTAGCTAGTTCGATATGTGAGAGCTTGTTCTTTTTATTTTGATTTTTTAAGTAAATCAAGGCATTTGTCAACTAAGCTTTAACTACAGGGATACTTGCCCACTTAACTTACAAAAACCTTTAAAAAGTTTTATGACCATCATATTGATTTGATTAGTAAATATAGCATGTCTCTTTCGGCTATTATTCTAGATATATTTAATTGACGTGTATACTATCTTCCCAATTATGTCTACTACATCTGTCAACAATGTTCATATTGTGCATTTTGCACATGGAAAGTCCACTGACCAATTATGCTATTTTACCAAGATTACGATATTTTACCTGATGGTTTGGATGCAGCTACGGCAGGTGTGGCGCCAGGCAGAGTAAGCTTACTCTTCCAGACATCTGTTACCACTGTTTGTCCTCTTTTTTGTACACACAATCCATTTGCTGATTACACTATTTTGCCTTTATCGTTTGCTGGGGGAATTTGAATTTTGTCTAATGGCATGGATTGTTCGTACTTGGTTTTATTTTATTTACAGGCTTGTCACAAAACAATCGTACAACAAACTTGTAAATCTCCTACTGCATATATAAATAAGTTGAAAACATTTACCTTTCTGGCAAAGTATGGTAGTACATTGAAGCACGCTCTATGTACATGTGGACTGTAGTATTTCATACTCATGTCATCTAATTCTTTATTACTATAATTTCTTACAGGTTCTTTCAAATTAATAGACTGAAAAATAAAAGAAAATGGAATTTGCCATTAATTTGAGTAATTTTACGGTAGCAGTAATTAATCTGAGTATTATGCCTACTTGGTATTTAATAAAACAAATACTGCAATGGTTTATCACAAACACTGGAATCTCTCATCATGTTTTTTTTGCAGAACGATGTGTCCTTGTGTGAACTATCAAGTTAGTACAAAGTCAATAACTTACCGAATCATTACTACATAAGAAAAAGCCCATGTGACCACCTGCATATGTTGGTGTATAACCAGATGCATAGGCTACAACAGGGAACACCCCCTTACAATACGTTAATATCTGCTTAATAAAATCTAAATCAAACCATAGTGTCTCTCCTGAAACAAATATTAAATCTAAAATAATAAAGGGGAGCAACTCCTGAAATATAGTATAAGCAAGTTGTACAGAAAAACATCTCAACCAAATGCAACATTGGAAACATCCTTGCTGTGTTTAATTAATAATTATGCCATGATAATATGTTAGAAATGAATGTTAATGAGCCTTCAAATAGCAATTACTCATCTCCAGTAATAGTCAAAAAAAGAGATCAAAGCAATCTTTTCTGCATTGATATTTGTGTTTTAAACCGAATAACTTTCTTTGATACTAAACTGAAGATATGCTTGCAAGAATGGCTGATCGTGGGCGTCAATATCTGTAGCAATTAGATTTATCGAAAGGGTATTGACAAGTTCCCATGACTGATACTTCCAAATCTCTGATTGCCTTTCAGTTCAAAGTCATGCCATTTGGCTAGGTTAATGCTCCAGCTACTTTCAGTTGGTCAATAAAATAATTGCTTCTGGGAGGTAAAAATTTGAAAAATGCTCATATATGTAACTGTTTACTAAGGGGATGCTCGATTCACAGTCCAGAACGTCCCGAATTGACAGAATTGCAATCGAGTGACACGGAATTGAGTCCCGTCACAGTTCTGCCAGTCCCGACAGCTGAGGTGGTGTGAGTGGAATCGTGACGTATTTTAAGTAACAAATATGTTTCAGCTGCCATGATCGGCTGAGATATTTTTTATGCAGTCGGCACATGCGTTGTACTCCGAAATTCTCCTTTTCACTCGATTGACACTATTTTTGGAACTGAGAGAATTTAATTCCGGAACGTTCAATCGAGTACGCCCTATGAAGATGGTTGGAACATGCCAATATTCTTGATTCTTTGTTTTGTTGTCTAAGTTCTTCACAGTTAAGTGTTTTTTGGGATTTGATCAGACAAAATGTTTGAAACTAAGGTAAGATTAGGGTTATTGAACTGATTTCGAATAAACCAGATGTAATAAGGAAGCTGACATCCCCATCCATACAAAGAAACAGGTGAGATCATTTTTTGGGCTTGTAGGATTTTATAGGATGTTCATACCAGATATTTCTGAAACACAAATCAGCGGTTGCCAGGCAAGATAAGCCTACATTTTGCAAGCGATGGATAGAGAACAATCAGGGGCCATAATCCACCAAGGTATGGTGCGAATTGTGCTAATACATAAAATCAGATCTAAATAGTTACCTCTTGAGGATTTCACAACCTTCAAATTACATACTTTTTCACAATTTACGTACAAAGAACGGAAATTTTGTCGAGCAGTTTATTTTGATCTTCCCGAAATCCAGAAAGGTTATGGTCTGAAATGCGCCAAAATCGAAAGTGACCGAGATGTGATGATTTGGTAAATAAGCATGGTATGATTGTAGTCTCTGCATTCAGTTAATACTGGGTTTGTAGTCCAAGTTGTAAAGACAGTACAATGTAATAATCAATTACAAACCTTGACAACTGATTATTCCTTTAGGTTTTAACGCTCGTTTCAAACCTTCATAATAATCTTTTGTATACAGTCCCTTAGCAGCACCTGCAAAAATACAGAGTAACTATCAATTTGTTTAAATACAATGCAGAAATTAATGAAATTTATACTAAATGATGAGTAATAATTTATTCAAGCAGGGTTTTAATTCTCAACCATTGTCTAAAAGATATGTTATGAAATGAAATGGGGATTAGCCCTCAGTTTTTCATCCCATCCGCATGACTAGACAGCTGTCTTTTTTAGGCCCTCCGTCCTGCATCACTGACATGGGGAAAGCACGTCAGAAAATCTGGATGAACTTTTTCAACCAATGTAGGGATCGAACACCCGACCTCCGGGCTAGTGAGTCAGCGCCTTATCCACTTAGCCACGATCATAGGTAATTACGTCATATGAATCAACTAAATATATTTCTTATAGCCTAGAAATATACAATCTGGCTGTGAGTTATTAATAAGAAATCAAAAATGAAACAATTTAACAGTGAGGCTGATGTCCCCTGCCGAAATTCCAAAAGTATCGAGCAATCAAACTATACAAAGTTTCATCACTCTCTATCAGATAGAATCAAGGTTATTTAATTGTCCCAAAGCATCCACAAAATTCTCATCATCAAAGTTAGTCAAGGAAATGATGTAATGAATCTATACTCAGAGTTAATTATAACCAAAGTATCGTGCCCAAAAGAATCAACCAATGAGATTGCTTATATCTGCTTAACCTAAGCAGAAAATGCTCATGTTTGAACTCCATCAATGCACTGACCTAAACATTCTATCTGAATTAGTAAGATTAATTGTGTCCCCCAAAATTTGAAGGACAAATGGACGGTCAGACAGATGGACGAACCCAATAAATAAATCCTGTGTGCTTCGAAGTGAGTGTATTGCTATATAGTTGTTGCCAACAACTTGTTGGCCTCTTGATAGTTAAAGATTTGAAATTGGAATCCATAACTCCCAAGATATGTTTTCAGCAAAAAACATGGATTGGATATAGTCTCTAAGCATCGCTTGTGTAAATAGGTCAATCCTCAGAGGAATGTATAATTGGTAGCTGGCATTTGACTAATGGAAATCAAATTTTGCTTAGTTTCGATGACTTATTAATACATTAGAACTTTTATCTTTTTAAATTACTGCGTGACATTTAGTAACTTGATAGAGTAATAAACTTATGGAAAACAACTACTAAAACATTTGTGAGACATTGTAAGGAGTGTTTCATAGTTATGTGTAATAGTAAATAACTTTGTCCAGTATTATGTTAAGAGAATACACTTTGAAATGTAGCACAAATACGATAGTTGCTGTTTTCTGTAAGTTTGTGTGACAGTTTATCAAAAGAAAAGTGTGATGGGCTGGGTTACATCCGCCAAGGTGGTTGATTTGGAATAATGGGTCATAAGTATAACAATATCCACCACAGTCAGTTTGATAGAGACTACCTATCATATATGGATGGACAGCCTTGAGTAATGACAAAGTCTTCATTTAAAGCCCCAATACCACTCTTGTTGTAACTGAATAATGTGCCCAAATCTTTATTCTGGTCAACAAATTGTATTATTTTACAATATTCCAATAAATTGATGATACAAATTTCATCTTAACTCACCTAATTTAAAAAATTGGAAAAATTCAACTTAATGATTTGAAAAGCCTAACGTAAACCTTTTCAAACGTGACTTGAATTTTAAAATATTTTCGAACCCTCTGGACAAGTAAAATATGATGCAACTGGTAATTTACACAATGGGTAGAACACTTAAACATCTATTACTTAGAATAAGACTATTATTTATTTTCTGTCCCTTTAATGTTTGCCTATTAAAATAACAATTGTTTAGTATCAGATATTCAATTTTAAAATGCACTGGTTCCAAATGGCTTTGATGTGATGCTATCTTTTTCACCTTTGATTGGTTTAGTTGACATTCATGTCAAAGGGTTGGTTATCTACATTCTGTCTGCTAATAATTTTCTGTCTGGTAGAAAATTAGGATTTCCTGTGTGAATTCAGTCATACTTAACTGTATTCAACCAAAAAAGCACAAAAGAGCTCTTGAATATCAGTCAGTTTACAACACACTATGTCAGCTATGTCATGATATCAAAATGATTTAAGTCATGGTCACTGGAGTACGGTATTTGTGTGAGTACATTATTCAGTCAAATATGGATTACCAGGGCTCACATAAAAAAAATTCATTCTTTTCCCACCTACGAGCATATCTAATCTTCCAAAAGTGTGTGATAAATTGTAAAAATTTAATTTCGCAGATAGGCCTATTACAAATTAATTACCTCTGTATATATAATATACAACAATAATTTAAATAAACATGAGCTCAGTTTTGAGAAGATTTACTGTACTCAAGATCAGATTATATTTTGGTGAATTTAGCCTTTTTGCAGACCATATTGCACAATATACATATGTTCAGTATTTACAGTATAAATTTAAGTTTAGTGAGTACAATATAGGCCTATTGTTATTTTCAGGTACCAAATCGAAATTGGAAACCCCTTGAAGATAATAGAAATTTCATTGTCATTTGTACGAGAAATTTAATTTGCCAGCTGTAATGAAACAAATGGCAGACTGTTTTCTCATGTGAGATTCTCATGTGCTCTCACGTTTCTGGCCAATGATGATTATATAATTTGAAACAATAATATCTTTTAGGCATTTATCATTCATATATGTATAATATTTATATCATTGACAATTATCAATCAACTTATCATTAATCCAAGACAATTGAATGTATTACTCATTGATGTGATCCTGACTCAGCCCTTTGATTAATTTATAGTATTTCGTCACATGAATGACACTCAATGTAATAGTAAATCTAGGATAAATACGAATAGAATTTTATAATATTTTCCCTCCAGTTCTCAAAAAGAATCGCCAGTATGCCAAAACGTTATTCCCCAAATCAAATTTTTATTGCCACTTCCATATTTTTTATCGCAAATTACAACCTTGGCAACTGACAGTCTGCAGGTTTTATTAGATAGTATTTAACCGAATGTTGCATTATACATGTATCTGAATATGGGGACATTATATCTGGCTAATATCCCAATATTGCCAGCATTATAAAATACCTAGTTGAAATCTATTGAAAATCAGTGGACTATATCAATACGGACAATGGATGGAAGCTCTATTTATCCCTCCTTTATACACATCAGTAGTAGGGTGCCCCACCCCAAATGAATATCTCCAGATATATCGACAATTACACCACAATACTAATATATTTACCAAGCCTTAAATCTGTTTCACACATTTATAGTCACTAAATAAACGACCATGTTGTACTTAATAAGCTATGACCATTTGACCATACATAAATAATACTGAAAAATGGTTTGGAGTGTCGTCCATAACATCCTGACACTTTTGAGTAAAAGATAGGTTACGTGCCCTTGTTTTGAAATTAGTCTCGCTTAACCAGTCTACCGATCATTTGTACGTCTAATTGACAGGTCGGAATAATCAAGACTACTTTTTACGAAACCTAATAGAACGCTCCAACAAGAAATTGAATTTAGAAGCACACACATTAGGCAACTCAACAATATTCTTAAGAACCTTGTAAAAGTAAAATGAAACTACTGCTAGTATCATGTTCTTGCTTTACGAGATATTATTTGTACTAAACCAAAATATGCAGCTTCTAACGGTACAGTTAATTATAAGGCAATTTAAAAAATAAAACGAGCGTAATTTCTAAAGATGCCGTAATAACCAAAAAGTTAAATATTATTGCTATTCAGAATCGTCAACAATAGATTTTTTACGACTGTAGTAGTTGTACATTCCCGTTCGTTCGTTACTGGGAGTTTAACGTCCTCCCAGTAACGAACGAACGGGAACATTCTCGCATGCTATTGCTATTTATAGCCTCAACGAGTGTGCGAGACTGTCAGAAATCAGTAGTTAGTGATTCAAGTAAAGCGTGCACAATCAACGTGTCAAGAACAACTTTTCAGTAGGCACGTGGGGAACCCTATCAGTAGTTTTTGTATTTTTTATGCATACTATAAGCAATAACTTCAGTTTTCAATAAAGGTCTGGTCAAAGTAGTAAATAAACTAGAAACTACAACTATTTTATGAACTTAACAAAATTTGCATAGGTTGTCTAGACAGGGAAGGCTATAATTTTCACCATATTTTTTGATGGAGCATAGGTTGTTTAGATATATTAGAGGATTGCAAATTTCAACCTGCACAAACTATGGTCCATAGTAACTTGGTTAGAGCCTTGGATTCTGCTATCCAATTAAAAACTAAAGTCAACGTTCCAATCTGATTAAAACACAGATCCCATTTTGTTTCATTTATATAGTTCAAAATTTCATTTTACTTGTCTTTACTACACTAATACGTGTTCTGGCTAATGTGAGTGATTAGCCAATGAATCTAGCTGTTATGGAGAGCTTTGGGCCTTTTGGAGTGTTCATTATGCAAGAGTGTTTTACTTTGCACCTTTCACATATTACTCCCACATTCCAATAAAGTTGAAAATGTAAAAAGTTAAAAGTAAGTCAATGATGGTATGAATAATATATCTTATATTTCCACCCAACGTCAAAACTTTTGACTCAAAAGTACTGGCAAATGTTTCATTGCTAGGCAAAAGGTGTTTCAGTATCATGATGTATTGCAATAAATTCCTGTACAAACAGCAATAAAAAAAAAATCAATTACAGAAGAAATGTTGTATTTACCAATTGGATCAGGTGCATCTGTTATAATGACATCAAAGGATTGGGTGTTCTCCTCCATATATTTGACACCATCACCAACGTGAACTAACACTCTTGGATCAGATAAACATGATGCCATATCAGGTAGATATTTCTTACTTACATCTATCACTTTCTGTAATAATAGCAAACAATATTCATATTTTTCTACACAATATTGGCATAAGTAGTTACAGGCGCATTTTGGAGATCTTTGCATGCCGGAAATAATCTTGGCTGTTTATTCAGCCAACATGAAGGTACCGGTATCAACATTCAATTTCCATAACTACTGTTATTTATTTCAGTGAACTTTGTATAAGCTAAGATACAATGATCATGTTTGAAATAGAAAGAGAGAATAGAGACAGACGAGTGGAAGATTTTATTTATTACCCAAATTTATGTAAGGTTATATCTACTTAGAGATCTCGCTCAGTGGAATATGGAAGTTATCTATGGTGGCCCATGGTCGCAATAGCGTTTTTTTGCATTTCATTTAAAAAAATGAAAAATATTAGAAAAAAAAATAAAATATTTTATTTTAAATAAAAAAAAAACTTTTTAAAATTTAAAATAAATTTTTTTTTTAAAATTTAAAATAAATTTTTTTTTTAAAATTTAAAATAAAATTTTTTTTTTTAAAATTTAAAATAAATTTTTTTTTTTTAAAATTTAAAATAAAAAGAAATTCAATTTAAAAAAAAAATCTTTTTAAAAATTAAAATAAAAATCTTTTTGAAAATTTAAAATAAAAAAAAAATCTTTTAAAAAATTTAAAATAAAAAAAATCTATACCGTCGTGGCCCATCGTCGCAATAGTGTCTTGAGTATCCAGACACAGTATATAACTATCATTAAAACATAACGCTAACGCTACAATATACGTCCACATTCCTGCTTTGATTGATATGGTACTTTGTCAAGAAGGCTAGGCGTTTGGTTTGTTTAGCATTGAGGGTCGTGCACCAACATCAATAGTTGCCGTCCTTAGAGTATAAGGAATAAGTATACCAAGATAATCCATTCAGAATTGTGCCTTCCTAACGCTAAAGGCAAAAAGTGGGCGTGGCTCTGCCCCTGGGGGTCGGGACATTCATCAAAATCAATAGTTGACGCCCTCAGGCTATAAGGAATACATAAGCCAAGTACCAAGCTGATTCATTCAGAATTGCGGCCTGTAAACGACAAACACAAAAATTGGGCGTGTCTTGCCAGTGTGAGTCGGGACATGCAGTTGACGTCCTTAGGCTATAAGGAATACATATCCCAAGTTTAAAGACGATCCATTAAGAATCGTGGCCTGTAGACAACACACACAGACACGAAGTAAAAATGGGCATGGCTCTGCCCCTGGGGGTTAGGAAATCACCAAAAACAATAGGGGTCATCTTTAGGGTATAAGGAATAGGTATGTAAAGTTTTAAAAGGATCTGTTAAGAATTGCATCCTGTAGGCGAACACAAGACACAAAAGCATTGGGCGTGGCTCTGTCCCAGGGGGTCCGGCATGCACCAAAAATAATAGTGGTCAGCCTTAGGGTATAAGGAATAAGTATAAAAAAAGTTTTCAAGACGATCGATTAAGAATTGTGGCCTGTAGGTGACACACAGACAGACAAAAAGAAAATGGGCGTGGCACTGTCCCTTGGGGTCGGGCATGCACCAAAAACAATAGGGATCTTCCTTAAGGTACCAAGAATAAGTATTCAAAGTTTCAAGATGATACATTAAGAAATGCAGCCTGTAGATGACAGACAAACAAATACAAGAAATGGGTGTTGCTGTCCCTCGGGGGTCGGGAATGCACCCAAAACAAAAGAGATCATCCTTAGGGTATAAGGAATAGGAATGTTCCTTGGGGTACAAAGGATAAGCATTCAAAGTTTCAAGATGATACGTTAAGAAATGTGGCTTGTAGACGACAAACAAATAAATAAAAGGAATGGGCGTGGCTCTGCCATTAGGGTCGGGCATGCACCAAAAAACAATACGGATCATCCTTAGGGTGTAAAGAGTAAGTATACAAAGTTTTAAGAAAATCCAGATAGAATTGCGGCCTGTAGGCGACACACAGACACACAAAAAGAAAATGGGCGTGGCTCTGTCTCTGGGGGTTGGGCATGCACCCCAAACGATAGGGATCATCCTTAGAGTATAAAGAGTAAGTATTAAAAGTTTGAAGAAAATCCAGTAAGAATTGTGCCCTGTAGGCGACACAAAGACACACGAAAAGAAAATGGGCGTTGCTCTGACCCTGGGGGTTGGGCATGCACCCCAAACAATAGGGGTGTTCCTTAGGGTACAAAGAATGTGTATGCAAAGTTTCAAAATTATAAGTTAAGAAATGTGGCCTGTAGATGTCAAACACATACTAGAAATGGGCGTGGCTCAGCCCCTGGGGGTCGGGCATGCACCAAAAACAATAGAGATCTTCCTTGGGGTATAAGGAATACGTATACCAAGTTTGAAGAAAATCCAGTAGGAATTGCGCCCTGTAGGCGACACAAAGACACACAAAAAGAAAATGGGCGTGGCTCTGCCCCTGGGGGTTGGGCATGCACCCCAAACGATAGGTGTGTTCCTTAGGGTACAAAGAATGTGTATGCAAAGTTTCAAGATTATATGTTAAGAAATGTGGCCTGTAGACGACAAACAAACAAATACTAGAAATGGGCGTGGCTCTGCCCCTGGGGGTCGGGCATGCACCAAAAACAATAGGGATCTTCCTTGGGGTATAAGGAATAAGTATACCAAGTTTGAAGAAAATCCATGAAGAATTGCGCCCTGTAGGCGAACCACAGACACACACACACACACCCACACACACAGACAGGGGCGACGGCATAATACGTTCACATTATGAATGTGAACGTATAAAAAGAGAGACTAGAAACATTGTGGCCCATTGTTGCAGTAGTATCTCGATTATCATGTGTGGGATCTATGAAGAAGGTATAGAATCGAACGACAAGAAACGAGCCTGTAGTTATCTTACATCAACATGTGAGTGACGGAACTTTGGCAAGTTTATGTTCACCTGACGATGTCATCGACATCGTGAGAGGTGCGAAAGTGCAATGGTACACAATATCAATTTCAAAGACAAAATAGAGCATAATAGATTTTCATGGACATCATCAGGTGAACATAAACATGCCAAAGTTCCGTCACTCACATGTTGATGTAAGATAGCTACAGGCTCGTTTCTTGTCGTTCGAGTCTATACCTTCTTCATAGATCCCACACATGATAATCAAGATACCACTGCAACAATGGGCCACAATGTTTCTAGTCTCGCTTGTCTAATGACAGTTCTATACTGGGTTTGGATACTCGAGACACTATTGCGATGATGGGCCACGACAGGAATTATTGTTATCTTTTCTTTTTCATTTAAATTTTTTTCTATTATCACTTCTTTTTTTTTTTTTGATGTATAGATTTTTTTTTTATTTTAAATTTTTAAAAAGATTTTTTTTTTATTTTAAATTTTCAAAAAGATTTTTTTTTTTATTTTAAATTTTCAAAAAGATTTTTTTTTATTTTAAATTTATTTAAAAAAAAAATTTATTTTAAATTTTAAATTTAAAAAAAAAAAATTTATTTTAGATTTTAAAAAGTTTTATTTTTATTTTAAATCTAAGAAAAAAAAATTATTTTAAATTTAAAAAAAAATAATCTTATCTTAAATTTTAAAAAGTTTTTTATTTATTTTGTAAAACAAAAAAAGTTTCTTTTTTTTTCCCTAATATTTTTCATTTTTTTTAAATGAAATGCAAAAAAAAACCGCTATTGCGACCATGGGTCACCATAGTTATATAAAGGAAATAACGATCAGTGTTTAACTTAATAATTTGCAAGTAATTAATACAACTTTTCATTATTTAAACTTAACACTAATACAGTGTGAAAAAATTGATGATATCTTGGCATATATGATAACAGATGTACAAATCAAATTTGTTTTAAACACAGCAGATGCATAAAAATGGTGGAGTGAAATTTTTAGAAACTAGAGTAAAATTCAAAAATGGTGGAGTGAAATTTTTAGAAACTAGAGTAAAATTCAAATGACTAGAAAATGCTTTGAAGGTTGGTTTATTTTTGATCTGACTTTTAATCAGACTTGTTTACTGGTAATACATCAATATAACCATACAGTCTACATAAAACATGATATCTAATCAACATCTGCACACAGTTCAATATTGAATACCATATTTGACTTTTAATCAGGCTTGTTTATTTGTCAAATAGATCAACATATCCAGCTCACATAAAACATGATATCTTAGCAACATCTGCACACAGTTCAATATTGTTGTAACACAAAATAAAAAGTTAACTGCTGTTACAGTCAAATATAGTATCTAACCATTACCTGTCATTAAATACAGATTCAGTACCCTAAGTTTATTGGTAATAATAATTGACTGTACCTGATCTATTTCACATAATACAACTTGTTCAACACTGGGATATTTTAATACTTCTCTTACTACTCCACCATCACCACCTCCTACCACTAAAACCTGAAATATCATTTAACTAATATCAAAAACATTTTAACAAAACCTTTAAATGTATCAAATTATGACTTTCACTATAATGTGTATTATTACAAAAATATCAAATAATGTGCTTTATTAAATATCAGATAATTTAGAACTTTGCCACAATGTGCTTTATTAGATATTATAAGAGATTTGCTATAATGTACTTTATGAAATATCAGATAAGCAAGAGTTTTGCTAGAATGTGCTTTATAAGATAAATAACAGTTTTGCTATAATGTACTTTATTAAATATCAGAAAATTAAGAATTTCACTATTAAAAATAAATAAAGAATTTTATAGAAGTATTAGTAGTTTCATGAAACGTCGAGAGATGAATCAAAGCAAAATGAAATAAAGTAAAGACAACCTGACACATTTTATTATCTTATGTATAAAATAACTGGGAAATGTCAAGTAAATTTTTGACCTACCTTTGTTGGATTAGGATGACTATTAAGAGGAAGATGTGCAATCATCTCTTGATAAGAAAACTCATCTCTCTCTGTGCACTGATATACTCCATCTAATACAAGTACATTACCAAACGTCGTACTGAAATATACATAATACATAAACAATCTGCATTGATCATTAAGGCCCTTATAATAAAGTTGGTGGAAAGCTCAACTATAAGAAATGAAATGAAATTGGATTTAACGTCCTACTCTTATGCACCTGACCTGGGCAAATGGAAGACGGGCATATGCCATACAGTGCTCTATGAGGGAAATTTTGCCTGGGCAGCGGCGCTACGGCCTACTCTTCTTATATCGAATTCCAACTGCCAAGGGATCTTTTACGTGCATCCCAATGTGAACACAGGACCTCGATTTTTTGTCCCATCCTAACGACCTACTAACCACTAGACAGTTGTCCTTGTCAGACCCTCCGTTCTGCATCACTGACAAGGGAAAACCATGCCGTAAAATTGAGATGAACTTTCTCGGCCAATTCAAGGATTGAAACCCGACCTCCAGGCTAGTGAGCCAGCGCCTTACCCACTTAACCAGACGGTCCCTCTCAACTTTAAGAATATCCCACATGGGCTATAAATATATAAGAAATCTCTTTTACTAATAGAGCTATCATTAGATGCATCATGATATCACAGGTTGTGATTTTTATAACACATCATTAATTAATTGAGGTCTTCTTTCCGTGATACATGTAAGTGTACTGTGTTTATAAAAAGTTTTCAATCTTTTTTTTAGGAAGATATAAGTGATGGAAGATAAGATGTTCTTGGCACTTTCTTTTAAATCAATGATCACTTGAATATGTCGCAGTGAACAGGAAAGCAATAAAATGATCTAACATATACATTCCAGTATTCCACTCTTGTACATGGTTTTTCTTCATGTCCTCTGTTTCCTTATACTGGTCAAGACTTCTAAATTATTGAAATAAAATCATACGATATTTTAGTCCCAAAATGACCTAGTTTGTGTTGAATGAAGATCGCTGTAATAAGAATTCTTCCGGTCCTTAAGTCGATATGACAAAACCAACAGGACATGCTGTGGTGCTCATTTTAGCTACACCATTTTATGATATTTGGTGTCACATGCCGACACCCGTATATTTAACTAAATGAAAGGTTTGCGGTTGAACTTTCATTTTTAGCTTCTAAAGGAATTACTATTACTTTCTCACGTTAAGCAATTTAATTACCATTACATTGAAAGTAATTAATTACCATTGTTCATTACTTTATTTGTGACTGCAAAGGATAGGGTTACAACTTTTTTTATGGATATTTTTTTTAGAAAACATGAAGCAAGGTACGCCTTTATTATAATGTCATGAATTATATGTATATTACCATTTTACTTTTATGTGTAATCATTACAATTACTTTCTCATTTTTAGCAATGTAATTGATTTGCATTATGGTACATCAAAAGTTCCATAATTAGTTAGTTACCATACATATATATACTCTAAAAATTACCCATTTTATAGACATAAGAAAGCCAAATTTCTTTTTATAAAAACTTGAAGCCCCTACAAAATCTGGCTAAATTATCATGTACATTTACCAGGTTTTAGCATTGCTTTATTTAGATATTTTTATCTGAGCTTTGGACTAAAAAATGACCCCAACAGCTACAGGATCACCCTAAATAGGTCTCCTTAAAGTGACATTACTGTTTTCATACTGCTTTCAAAAAGAAATTATGTAATTAATTTCATGCAATATCTAATTCAAGCTAAAATTAAGCAAACCTATCTACTGAGAATTATCAAAAATCTAAGAAATGGGCCTGTTAGAAGTTCCAAGACATCTGCTCAACTCCGTGAAATCTATTATAGACTTTTATGTGTACCAGTACACTTGTTTGAGAATTCTTGATGTAGTGGTATGATTGAATTAAAACCAATCATTTACTGATGCTATCTAAAAAGTTATGTAGTCATTTTGTATAATTTACATTGTGACTACTCATTCAATAAATAATATAATGCTTAAACATGTGGACTGTCCACAAAAGTTGTTACATATTTTTTTTTGTAAATATTACAAAATAATGACAGCATTCACCACAGAGACTTAAAACTGATCTTGAAAGATTAACAATTCATTAAGTAGTTATCGGAAATCCTTTTTTTAATTGGCTTTTAGTTCTTCCTGTGAATCAAAGCAAGAGAAATGTGGTTTGAACATCAGCTCGACACAAACTAGGTCATTTTAGGACTAACATGGTTTATTGTGTTATTTCAATAATTTGCTTGCACATAGGGGTCTTTACCAGTGGGAGGATAGGCAGATTTAGCTCTTGCATAATGCATGTTTAACTGAACTTTACCCATTGTACTCACAGTGAAATATGAAGTATTTTGTTCTACCCAGTGTAAGTACTAGAGCGTTATCTATATATCATATTATCACATGCTGCATAATTATCATCTAGCATGTCATAATACTCATAAGATAACAAAACTGCATACAATTAGCTGAAACCAGCTGTTGCCAGGCACGATATATGCTTACATTATGTAATAGATGGATATAGTACCAGCTAAAAAAAAAAAGGGATTTTTCGTACAATTCAGGAAGTTACGATCAGATAAGCGCAAATATCAAAAGGAACCAAGATCTTTGGGTTATAAACATGTAAAGTTTCATCAAAATCGAATGATTACATTTGAAAAGTGATTAATTATTTTGAGCTTAGAAGACATGGGATGATAATGTTTCCATTGGAAAATAATTTAATATGAATTTAACCTGTATCCAGCATGGAGATGCATTTCATTTGAATGTCAATCAATTAATTCTCACGAAAACACAGCAGGATAAATGTGTTGAGATAATGTCAGATATTAGTTATTATTAAGGTCAGATGAATTTAAAACTCTGTGAATAGTAAGCAAAGTGTGGCAAGATTTCAAAAATTAATTAAATTGTAATTTAATGAAAAGATATACAGGAAATAAATTTTAAGTTCCACTTGTAGTCTGAATTGGGCTATACTATATACCGGAAAACACCAGAAAACTACCGGAAAACACCATAAAACTACTAGAAAACACCATGTTATACTGAATACTGGAAAAATACTAAATATCGGAAAACACACTAATAGGCAACCAGGAGCCTGGTCCTCTGGAAACCACTGGAAAAACCTAACCCAAACCCCCCGCACACAGAGGACCTGGTCCTCTGGAAAACACCGTAAAAACATTAAAGTATATCTACCTATAGATTGATTTGATTATTGAAATATTAAACATACATTATGGGATAGCAAAAACTGACTTTTGTCGGTCTTCCTTTGGGCCTCAGAAGTCATAGAAATTATAAATTAGATCTTTATTTAAATAACAAGCCCAAAATGAACTTTGTAGACCTACGGATGGCTTGGATTGGGCTCGGATTAAAACAGGATTTCGTTGACTGATTTAATCACTATGGCGTCGTGGGAGGGGCTTCTCCGTGACGTTGACGTCATCATACTTCCGGACTGTTTTCTATTCGTCTGCTTAGGGAGTCGCTTAGGCCTACCTGAAGTACAAAAGAGTACACGCAGGCAACGCAAGAAGTCGGCTATTTATTATAATTTATTTACAATACTGCCTCGTTGATTTGGCCCATTCCTTTCAAACTTTAATATCCTATCGCAGACTTTCTCTTCTTATCTATATATTAAAAGTCTTAATTCTAATTTATAGTAAAAAATAAATGTATACGAATTGAATTGCAGTCCTGTCTCAAACCGAATACGCTATCGGTACTAGTCAGTGTAGACATTACTTGATAATCGAGACTATATAGGTGGAGTTAACGCCTGTCAATCAACAATCGGCCATAATGGGAAAACGGTGTCGATGAAATTTAACTACTATTTCTAGTAAAAAATTATAGTGGTAACAACTTTGTTCAGGATAAAGTAATTTGACTGAAATTTTCAATATATTCTTGTTTGAGCATCTATTTTTGAACTGTTATAGCAAGAATGGCTAACTCCTTGTAAAAATCTCCCATAATGTATCTTTAACTAGACCAACTTATGCTGCCCATGGCTGAGAGGAAGTTAAAATTTCCTTTGATAAGTTAATGCGTTAAAATTTCCTTTGACAGGTTAATGCGTTATAATTTCCTTTACAGGTTAATGCGTTAAAATTTCCTTTGACAGGTTAATGGGTTAAAATTTCCTATTACTTGTTAATAGGTTAGAATCAAGTTATTATGAGTTAATTATTAAAGCTCTTAAATTATAGCCATTTCCATATTCAATCCATTTCAGAGAGTAAAAAAACTTATTCTTGATCAGTATTTTTATTTTGGACTCCATATACAGGATTTGGGTGGCATTTTGACAGGAAAATGTTTTTTAAAAGGTGGCTTCAAACATGACCCTTGCGGCCTTGATTCTGAGTGGGATAGGCGAGGCCAGAGATAGATGTGCGATCTGTCAGACATCTTAAGTGAAAGTTGCAAAGTGGTCTCCGACTGATAAATATCATTGAATTGGTCCCCGTCACTGGTCTGTATATCTATTTTACAGCTCAATATTCTGTTAAAAAGTGTAACACGTTAATTCATTTCTGTTGACACGTTAATCTCATTTAAATGTTAACTAGTTAATAAGCTAACTGCTTTCAGCCCTGATGCGGCCTAAATTCCAGACTAAAATATTCTGCCTTTATAATCAATTTTTGTTGGGAAAGAGGAGAGGAATATATTAGGTTATTTCAGGACTAACATGGTTCAATAATATTTCAATAATTCGTTATCGCGAAGGGGTCATTAGCAATGGGAGACAATGGGAGACAATCGGAGGACCCGGAGAAAACCCAAGAAGTTAGACAGATAATTATACTTCCTGTTACGGGGAATCAAAACCATGCCAATTGACTCAATGGCAGACCTCATGATATAAGGTGCAGTCAATCACCATTCCGCCATCCAACCCCCTAGTATTTGTCAGGCGCGGATCCAGGATTTTTTGCAGGGGGGGTCTAGGTTTGATAATTGCTTAACTAATTGCGCGCAACTGATTAACGGGGGGTTTGGGGGCCCTCCCCCAGAAAAATTTGGTAAATTAGATTCAATTTGGTGCGTCCTGACATATTTCCGGAAGGTAAATTCCAAAATTACAGGTCTAAAAATCGCCAATAAGATCGCATAAAAAATTTTCAAGTCTGAGCAGGGGGGGGGGGGGTCCGGACCCCCCCTCTGGATCCGCGCCTGATTTGTGGTAAAATATTGATAGTCAATGATAGCCTGAATATTAGTCTGGATTTTAATATACAAATCACCCCACATTTCTTTTCTACTGATAATTTTAGATAATAATATTTCAAAGTAAAAGTTGTATTTATATAATCACCTCTTAAAGACCAAAATATCTTGAAAATCTGACTTTTCGTGGTACAAAACTTCCTCTATTTCTAATGAAACGCTGTAACCTTTCCACTCATCGTCTATTTCACGAAACCATTTTCCGTCAATCTTCGATTCAGCCATTATGATATGATTGCCCCTGCTCTTGATATACGTGCAAAGTGTACCCGAATCAAGGCTAATGTATGGTTGACTGTATCACACTACGGACAACGGTATAGGTCGTAGCAGATGATATATGATCCGTGTCGACTCTTCAGTTACAGTAGGCCGTAAATTGGCGTAATTTGATTTCGATCAATGAATTTGATATGAATTTCAGAATTTATGGCGCTAACTGACACCTGATCGACAGTGAATAGACAAAAAGCGAAGAACACCTGGGGTATTAAACGCAGACAAACTTCGCACCATGAATTACGATGGCTGTCGATACTAAATGAAATGAATATAGGCCTTGTTTTATCACACAACCGGTCTAGTTTCCCGAAAACATGTGCTCGTTGCCACTATAAATAGTAACAAAAAGAATTTCCCAGTCACGTGATCACATACCACAGGAGACAACTCCAGTCTCTTAATTTAAGACTTGGTTGTCCAGCTTTGTTATTTCTAACGATTGGCTTTTTTAATAAATTTTAATATCCTCTGAACCAGAACAGATTCCTAAAACGTCTGGAGTTTATGCTATTATCAGTTTGCAGTGATATAAGGATTACTTATTGGAACTCCTGTACAATATTTAATCTCTTAATAACAAACTTTGATTGACCCCTGCTCCTTCCTAGCTAACTTTCATTTTCCAAAACATATGATATGTGTAGGTTTCTGCTAATCAAATGATAACTTTAGCTGTCTGAGTTAGAAAAGTTAATAATCAATAAACATATTAAACAAATTGTGTAAATTTCATATCAATCAGGTGATAGCATTAGGCTTTAGAGCATCTACAAGAATTTAAAAATTGATCATGGGCAAAAACTCTGGCAGTAATTATCGAAAAGTAATAGGCTTTTGTTTTTTTAATGAAGTTAAATACTGTGTCCAAATTTCAAGTCAATCAGATGATAACGTTAGCCCCAAGGATAGATCAATGGCTATATCTCTGACTAATTATTGGAAATTGTTGAAAATCAATAGGATTCTTTATCTTATGTATGGTACATAAAGTCAATTAAATGATAACTGTAACCTCCAGAGCATTTACAAGCAATTCTGGATGACAGGCGGTGACAACAAAATACGCTTCAATATGAGTACATGTAAAAAGAAATAAATTCATTGTTTGAAATAAACAATTTTTATTCACGATTTTTGCGATATTACATAGTACAGTCAACCATGTTATAAACGTGTTTTTTTTATTATGAACTGATAGCAATGAATAATGGCAATTTTTAAGCTTTCCAAAATATTTCTAAATAAAACAGGAATTTTCATCCAATATCACTACATGTATTTGTTTGGCAATATCTCAATTTATAAACCAATGATCCTTAAGTTTGTTGATGCAGAAAATATACAAATATAAATTCAATCGAACTATTACAATGTAAATGGTACATGTATAGTAGGTAAAAAGTATATTTCTATGTCATCACAATATAACTTGAAATTTTAAGAAAAAGACTTCCTCTGCATTATACACATTCATTGAAAAAACTTACATATCCTGATTTTCATAGTCTTCTTATACTTCAATTCGTTAAACCCCAGTTCATTATATTTCAATACAGATATTTCAATGTTGGGAGAACAAACAGGTTAAACCGAACATACATGTACATGTAAATACATTTCAAAGAATACAAGTTTGTATATTTCCCATTGGAGTAAGGAAGTCTCTTTGCTAGCCTAATTCATTAAACTGGAGATGCAGGTCATTATTCTTCCATCATACTTTCATTAGGGTTACTTATCGGAGCACAGTAATGGTAATAATGCATCAATATTTTAGGGTGTGCCGCTTACTCTGTTGCCTAACAGATTTAAATCTAGCCCATATAATTTATACACAATTCAGCCTAGTATGTTTAAACATACATTATGCAATAGGAGCTAAATCTGCCTATTGCACGTCTTTCTTTAGGCCTGAAATGTTATCTAAATTATTAATTGGACATTAATTAACTGATCCAGTAATAATCAACTCTCCGTGCAATTGCTAGCTTGCGATATTTAGCGGATTAGAATACATATTTTAAAAAAATAATTAAATGTAAAAATGGATAATCAAGACTTTGTTTTTTATTGTACTGACATTAGAAATGATAATCGAGACTAGTTTAAAATTCAAAAGCATATTCTGTCAACTCTTTGTCTAATCTCCAATAATGCCCTTTTAACTTGTTACAATATTGTTTGTAGTTAATTAAATACTGAAGTTGAACATCATTTTAAATGATTATCAAGACAATAAGAGTAGATACTACAGAGACTTGACTTTTGAATCTGGGTCACCTGATCGAGTATTGGCAAGACCAAATACAGACTAAACAACACAAACTCTGTGAATAACCATCCATCTTCCTTTCACCAGTTGCATCAGCTGACAAATTTCACAACTTTACAATGTCTCAGTCCACATTCACAAGAAAATATCTATAGAAATCTCTGTCTGTCTTTTGTTTCCATGTCTCCATAACTTTATTCAATCCATAGCACATAGATGTTGATGGCAAATTAGAATTCAACATAAAGATATAACTCTATCACAGATTCCGTCCTCAAGACATTCTTACATTTCACATTTTTTCAATACAAACACGAAAAAAAATTAAGCACTTTTTTGCTGGTCTTTCATAAACTGTTTTATAATGATGGCATTTTCGGCCCAATTTGTTTATAGAAGTCTAATGGCCTATTTGAAGTTTCGTCCGCTAAGAACAATACACACATCTTTAGAACAAAATGATAATACTGTCACTTTTTCTTGTCGTCTTTACACGCTATAACATATCTTTGAGCAACCATCAGTGGTGGAGAATAGCCGTCTGCATATGACGTATCTTCAAACAACACAGAATAATCATCTTGGGGCTGAAATAATATAATAATTCCATTTGAAAATAACAAAAACATAAGCAGGATAGCACCCATCATTTATAAAAACTATAATTTTGGAAGAGATTGGTACATGTATCAGTTATTTAATAGGTCAATTTTATTTGCTGTGGTCACATGCGGAAAACCGGTACTGTAATTTGGTCCAACCACAGATGTTTCTACATGGGTTAACATCAGAATTTCCCAGTCAGGCTACATGCAGTTATTTATTACGGTACTGTTGTCTAAACACTGACATAAAAATCATACTATGAGAAACAGACTTTAACATCCACTCGTCACAAACTAGACCATTTCCAGACTAAAATATAGTTTAATTCTAATTTAATAATTCGCTTGTGCGTAGTGGTCCTTTAGCAGATCATACAATACCATACTAAAAATACTACAGCTAGGGAATAAGTGACCATTTAGAAAGCACCACATACTTTGTATGCATATAACAAAAGATGATGAGGCAAGCGTTTTAAGTGAAGGTTGGCATCATGTGACCAGACTATTTGACATATTGGTTAATTTCACCCGTCGCTAGCATAATCTTGAAATCTGAGAGAAATACATGAACACAGTGATTAAAATTTTGGAACAGAAACATGTTTGTTTTTGGTTCAGTTACGAAATCATATATATACTTACGCCTTTTGGTGGTTCATCGACAATTGCACGATAAAAACAAGTTGTTTGTGGATATAATGACAACATCAACTGAAAATATAGTAGTTACAAATTACGATATTTTCAGTTATAATCTTTAACAGTTATTTATAATAAGCTTAGTTTGTTTCATCTTGTTGCCATGGTTTTTCATATTTGTCCTTTCTGTTCCCTTTACAGTAGATTTCCATAGATAATGGTCTAAAGCTACTTTCTTGATTACATGTATCTCCATGCGATAGTGGTTACATTGACTACAGATTTTACTTGAATGCTATTTAATATTTAATTCAATTTAAACGATTGATGTTTGCGCTGTAATATTTTTTTAAAATTACGAGAAATTGTGGATCTTTGGTTGAGTATTCAAGCAACCGATGAGGAATATAAAAAAAAATATTTTGTACACGAGACTACAGCCACAATTCCATTGGTTATAATTGTCCATGAATAATGAACATTCAACATTCTATTAGCCTTGTACATTATTTGAATGCCAATGTTTGTCTGATCACAACCATGAGATACCAATGGTCTTTATAGTTCAGAGACCTAGCTTGGTATTAACACTAGCCAGAACTGTAATGTATAATATAATTTTGAAAACTATACAAGTTTTTTATTGATTCAAATTTTAAGAAACTACTACATATCTAATAAGCTGTTTGTTCAAACCTCAAAATAATTTACCACAAATAAGATATTCCAAAGTTTAAACTTACTGTTCCTTTTGGAAACAATGCCTCTGGATCCGTGTCTGGATTAGCCTTCCAAATGGGAAGGGGGACTACTCTTCTTTTACTGATTGAATGTCGCCTGAAACAAAAAGAAATTATTTATCTAACCATAATTTCCATATGCCTTATGAAAGTGTTTCAGTGAAGCCAAATTTTTCTTTCTATGTCAAATGAATGCATCACATATCTAAATCACTTAATAAGTTATTTTCTGCCCACTAGATCTAACAGCAAGGGAACTAAAACAGTTTCTAAGTGACACGTCTTTTGAATGGGGATTGACAAATCCATTGACTCCTGAAAACAGATTTATGGAGAATTCTAATAAACTTACTCTTTCCCCTCTTCAGCATCAATATCATCAACCTCATATTTATTTGAATTGGAATTAAAAGAAACTACTTCTGCTAAAATCCAGTTTTCTTCTCCATCTTGACTTTTAACACGAGCTGCTACCTTATCACCAGTTTTTGCCACATAAGTATTATCTGCTGCCACAGCCCCACACAGAGGAGGAGGTCTAAAAACAAATAGAGAAATAATATATATGCTGCCACAGACAAACATGTATACTTGTAGAAATGAAATGGAGTTTAACGCTATACATTTCTGTACCAAAAGAATAAAGTCAGACATGTGACACGCACTTTTAGTGTAAATGCAAAAATGCAATCCATGGTGTGCAAAATAAAGATGTATGTCTAGTTTCCTAACCACACTTATACATGCATCACATTACACTCTTTAGGAAACATCAAAAAAATTCTTTGCAAGGAACTTACTTTTCACCAGGTTTGCTGACCCACAATGGTAAAGTAACAGCATTCTGTTGTAACATCGACATTAGTACCCCACGTCTCATTATTTGTTTGGGTCGATCAGAATCTGTGTGATAAAAAAATCACATATATAAATAAATCGATGAGGCAACATAAAATATTATGTCGAGACTCCATTACAGTCCAGATGAGTTGATGTGATTGGCGAAGTAAGATTGCCGGAATAAAAACATGGATGCTGCCAATTTTGGAAAATAATACAGGAATATGGAATTGTGCAACCAAAATTAAGCAATGAGAGCCAACATCGATTAAGAGGTAAGGCTGTCAGAATTGTGTATTGTTCAGTTTTGAAGTATTTTTAGTTTTTTTAATTAAAAAGTATGTGATGCAGACCGTACAGGCAACATTTCTACTTTGAACATTTTCTAGTCTGTTGACCACATCACAGTTGACCATATCTGGTTTACCAACTATTTTCATAAATTGTCCAAAGAAACTTTCTTTTGAGACATGCAAATATTATCCCTGATAGGAAATTGAAAATATCAAAATATCTATACCTACCCTGCCTTCTATTTTCACGAATAGATTTAATATCACTTATTTTATCCAGGGCTTTTCTCAGAAGTCTGCAATGAAAAAGTCAATATCATGGATTAATAGTTGGTCTTTAGAACGATGTACTCCCTTAGTTCTACATGACCTTTCATATCTATAAAAATATTCAATAAAACACTGAGTCTATTCTTGTAGAAATCATATCTGTTTGACAAATTTACACCATTTGAAACCAGTTACGATTTGCGCGAGATTTAAAATGCTCCTTTTTGAAAAGACTTTAATGATAATAGGATGCGGAACTGTATTTATAAAGTTTTGTGACAACATTAGACACCAAAGTGTTAAAATTTCATTTAACATTCTTGATACATTTATCTCCAGATCAGGAGAGTAAAAAACCTTTAAAATAATTATGTATACTTACTCGGCCTCAGCTTCTGCATCTTGCATGGCAGTATTATATAATCCTCTTAATTTGTTCTTATAATATGGTGTGACTGAAATATTTAGACAAAAACATTAAATATAAGAAAATAGCAAATATAAATCATGGTCTGTTAACATGCAGTAACCTTACAGTCACTCAATGCATGGTCATGTATATATGGTTGAAGTAAAAAGCAAATAATCTTACTCCTAATGGGTTTTTTTCCCAGGCACATTGATGATACCAAACATCAATCAGCTGGAAATCCTGTTTTAATGAAAAATGGAGAAGATGACCCATCCACCGTGAATTTAACACTGTGTTTGACGTGACAACCTTAAAATTGTAATAAACAAGAATAGGACAAATCTGTGGATGATTGAGCCTTTTCTACAACATACTTAATTATCAGGCTTACAAGAAAGGAGGATCATAATTTGATAATATCTAATAACTTGATCTCAGCATAATTTCTTATGACACAGTTAAACTGTCAAGTCATTTAGATATCAACAATACTAAAGAAGTGCAATGCTGCTATGGAGCAGCTAAGGAATTCGCTATTAGAGAAGGTCATTAGCTAACTGCATGAATAAATGTACTTTTAAGCAACGTATATGATAACAGCTTAAGGTATATACTTACTCCTTTGTTCCTGTTGCATTCTTTCATGTGTCTTAGATATGTTTGATAAATTGTGTTCACCTCTAGCTCGTTCTTCCTGTTGAAATAAAATAAAAATTAGACAGGCAGTACTGACATTTTTTTAATTTGTGAGAAAGATTAAGCTTATTTTTTGTCTGGACGTGAAGGAAATGAAATGGGGTTTAACGTCCTACTTCGACTACACGGACACACACCCTACAGCCTATTCTTATATCAAATTTCAACTGCTATGGGATTTTTAACATCCTTGCCAATGTGTGCACAGGACCTCAGTTATTTGTCCCATCCAAATGTTTATCCGTTGTCCCTTGCCAAGTCCTTGATCCTGTACAATTTACAAGTAGGACCCACACTGGAACATCCTTTCTTGGCCAATGCAGGGAACAAACACAGGACCCCCAGATGAGATCCTTACAAACCGAGCTACCATTGTCTGGATGTAAACCGCAGTCTACAGATATCATCAAGAATAGAACTATTTGTAAATGAAAATAGAACTAAGAAAATGCTTAAATAGTTTAGTTTGAAAAAATGGTACTGGCTACCAACATAACTCAGTATATTGAAATGCATAGTAGATCAACTGCTTCAAAGCCTGTTTCACTTTCAGTATTCAGTGTATCGTTGATGTTTAATCCACTTCTCTTAAGCTTATTTTAAACACTTTATGGATTTGATCATTTTGTATACAAACCTGCACAGAATGAATTAATTTAAACAGTTCTTTTAGCAGTTCTCGAATTTTCACTTCAGCCGATGCCATTGAGTTACTATTATTTTCAGTGGAGGGTCCCGGTGAAGCTGTAGCACCACTACTTGCTTTACTGCGACCCATTTTGTGCTGAAATTAAGTAAAATCAAACAGATCAATATATGCTAATAAATATATAAATTATAAATGTACTACACATAAATGAAAACTTGGGATTGGCTTTAAAGTTAATGTTTATCACTATCAGCTAACTCTTTCAATTTTCACCAAAATTAAACTTCACCGGTCAAAATATGAACAGATTTGATTCGTCTATCGTTACTTTTGAATTTCTAGATGGTATGGACAGTTGAGTAGAATTAAATTAGACTTCTGAACCTATATAGACTTCGTTGTTTTATATCAAAACGCCAGAAAAACAACGACTGACGCAGTGGAAGAGAGAGAGAGAGAAGGAGCAGTGGGGATCAGTGATGTCTCACCGTCCACCAATAGCCTACTGGATTCAGAATAATTTGCCAACTAAATCCTGTGCTAGGCCTTTACTCGTAACAGTGTTGGTCATTGACATAACTGTATTGAATGATGTGGTATTAATGGTAAAGAAAATAACATACAAACCACTGTGCAATATTCTTTAGAGAAATCCTTCGTCTTTCGTCTTGATCAAGTTCTACTTCCAGGCTGTGCGGCTTCGTTTCCGCTTTGACTATGATACATACTGATTGGCTGTTACTACCGTGAGCGCATAAAACCTGCTTTTGATTGGCTGAGGATATCCACCCACGCGCAATCGGCAAAGGTCATAACCTTTTACATCGGTCTAAACATATCTTGTATATCCAGTCTAGCAGAGTTTAATTAAAAAAAGCAATGCAACTCAAGGTCTGGATGACGTATCTAAGGGCTAAAAATAAACCAGAATGGCATGGAGTTGATGCTGTGTTTGTTTACGGGTTGTATATTTTTCCCGGCATGTTTTATTATTGTGAATGCCTATTTGAATTATTTTATCACATACAAACTTGAAAAGGACGATATAGCAAATATATCTGAAAAGTAGGATATTTATATGTTATATGTTTTAATCACAAATCTAATTTTGTCAGGAAATGGATAATCATCAAATCCAATCAATCGATCGATTCATTGATTTTCTACATCAATGTCAAATGGAAGAAAATGCAACAATGTTGACATAATTTCTCAATGAATAATATCTGTTAGTCAGTAGTTTATAGGTACTTAGTAATGATATATATTATACTATTTCTAGGTAGTTGAGTTATTACTACCAGATTTCTTGAAGCAGGACATATATTAAAAATTGTAATTACCACCGGGTAGTCATAATATTAGATGAATGTCCTGTTGTTATTAATGTTATCTTCTAACAGTAACAGCCTTATCTCTATAGGATATTAATTGACTTTCCAGACCATTACTACAGCTCTCAGTTCTTTTTATATTTTTTGCTGAGATCTTCCTAGCTGTAATTCTGTTTATTATATTCTGGTCTAAGCTAAACCCCTACAAACTATTTCATTAAATGAACATATTGAGATCACTATAGGTAGTAGGATAGGTATCTGTATACTGTATGTACATGTATATATACTATACACTTTGCCCAATAAAGACTAGAGAAATCTTGTTGAATCATCACTCCAGGTACCCACATCCTCACTAGAAGGCTTGTTCTCGCTTTAAATACGTAGGCTACATCTTATCTGAAAGCTTTTCACATATTACCCCATCAATTTCGCCACTAAATTTGATTGGTTACAAGCCCGTGAGTCTATCAGATTCCTTCATTAGATGTTGTAAAACTTGTGAACGTTGCTTAAGGAACATGGGTATAATCCATAGAATGGTATCCTGTGTCAGTCTGTGATACACCTGTATGAAAAAAGATTAAAGCAGCACACAGTAGAACTGTGTCAGTCTGTGATACACCTGTATGAAAAAAGATTAAAGCAGCACACAGTAGAATATTTGTAGCGACTATACCAAATCTGTCCTCCAAATATTTTTAATGTTATGGCTTACCAGTTATCCAGTCCAGCAATGTTTACTGCTCGGAAAATATAAGTAATCTGATTAGTGCACAGATTTCAAACTCTAGCCAGTAGCAGAAGTATTGAATCTCAACCATTCGACAGGTATATATTTTTCAAGCCAATATTCTTCTTGTCAAGAGGGAAACACATGGATCTGTGTGTATAGTCCTTTGGATGGGAAAATTAATTCAGGAGAGTGAAAGAGACAATAAATGATATTTATTCATAAAAAGACATGCTGTCTATGACTTTAACTCAAATTAGTTTGTGTGTATATTTCAGATGTGTATCAAGTATACAAGCAATTTGTTCATGTGTAGTTGGTTTGGTTATTGTAATGTCTTGTCAAGATATTATACATGACAGGTTTGTTGTTTATTCACACATGCAAATGAAATGAAATGAAATGAATGAAATGAAATGAAATGAAATGGGGTTTAACATCCTACTCTTATGCACCTAACCTGGGCTAATGGAAGACGGGCATAAGCCATACAGTGTGCTATGAGGGAAATTTTGCCCGGGCAGCAGCACTACGGCCTACTCTTATATCGAATTCCAACTGCCAAGGGATTATGTTAAGCATCACCAACACTTTAACCACTGATTAGGCCACAGTGGCTCAATGAGTAGGATGCTGGATTGCTAACCAGGACTTCTTGGGTTCGCTCTCAATGTTGGCCTAGAAAAATGCTCAGGAATTTCCGGCATGTTTTTCCCCTAGTCAGTGATGCAGGATCAGGGTCTTGCATCCGGATGGGGTGAAAAACAGAAGTCATGTGTACACATTTGCGTGCAAATAAAAAAACCTTTGATGTTGGAATTTGAAATGAGAGTAGACCGTAGTGCCACTGCCTGGGCATAATTTCCATCATAGCACACTTTATGGTGTATGGTGTCTTCATTAACCCAGTCAATGCAGAAAAGTAGCAAGTTAAACCCCCATTTCATTTCTTTAACCGTTGCTACATATCATGTACATCGTTGCTACATCATGTTCATCAGCAAACTTTGTGAACCATTCAATAAACCGTAATTACTGCTGACTCAATAACCTGTTAATGGTCATAATCATTGATTAAGGAATTAAAGGGACTATCCCGTTTTAAACAGTCTCAAAAATGAAAGTCTGAGTACGTCTGAAATTTAAACGACAAAATATCGAAGACTGGTGTATTTACCTTGTCTCAAAATTTCAGCTCAAAATATTGAGTCGTTTGGGCGTGAACTTCAAAACTGCTTATCCGGACACGTAACCCTTTAAGAATTTGGGTCTATTTTTTCGTTGATGACCTGATAATAGACTCCCGTTTATTGAGAGGTCTATATAGTGAATGACCCATGTACTGTACTTGATATCAAAACAGGTAAATTTCACTTACAAATTATTTATTATAAAAGAAACCTGGTTTTACGGAGACACCGCACAATACAGCTTGGGACAATTGTTTCCTTTCCAGAAGAAGAACGACGGGCTTAAGTTATTTGAAAACGTATCACAAATACTGAGTTAGTTTCTCTGTCCTTAGGTAGGGGATTTTAAGCGATTTTAACACAAAATTAAGCAGTTCTATTCTCCAAAAGATTATCAGGATTAGCCCTTTAAGCCACTTGCTCTATCTAGTCATTTTTTTGAAGACAAACAGTAATAGTACAAATGCTAATATTTAGTTCACACAACACAAAGAAAATTGGTCTATTAAAAAAAATCCACAGTAAATGAAATATCATTAGTGCTTATAAGTAGATATACATGTATTTTTTCTCTGCCTTGGAATAGTGGTTGACCTAAAGGATCTTACAGTCCATTAATATTACATGTAAAATGAAATGGAGTTTAACATGTAAAAGAGCACAACTTTAGTCAATTTGTGATATGCTTATATACAAATGGTAATCTATAAATTGAGATCACTTTGCTATCATGACCAAATTCAAGACCCCACAGTGCAATCCACCATATTTCTAGATCAACCATTCACACTGTTTAGGGTAGGATATAATCTGTTTTGTCAAGGACAGGTATATCAACAGATCTAATGATTTAGGGGGGTGGGCCGAATCGTTTGACTCATGCACTTTAGATCATAAGGTCTGTTATTGAGTCAAGTGGCATGACTATGATCCCGCTTGTCCATGTATGCGGCAAGGAGTGGGGTTTGTCCAATCTAATGGGTTTTCTCCAGGTCTGCCCATTTCATCTCCCTGGTAAAGACCCCTATGCGCAAGCGAATTATTCAAATAAAATTGATAGTCCTGAAATGGCCTATTTTGGGTTGAGCGGATGTTATACTATACTGTCTCCCCCCCTCTCTCAAATGATTTACTATTAAGGCATGCAAAGTGAAAACAGAAATGCCAGATCTAGGGGTTGATATTGTTGTGTGTCAGGCAGTGACAGGTAGATAAATATGTTTTTGCTTTTTTCAGACATTGGTTGACGAACAACTATACTTGTTTTGGTCTGCCCTATTTTGTTTATGATACTTGGGCAATGTACAATAGTCATTATCATCATCATAGAGAAATACAGACATGGCCAATTTCACAGAAAATACTCCATTATATGAAGCACACTAAACTCTTATTGTTACACCATTTATTTTTTCCACTTCTGTTTTTCCCTGTGATATTGGTAAGTTAATATTTAAAGGCGATACAATATGCTTTCTAACTATGACAATACATTCATAGTTAATATACACCATCAGGTCTGGAAATAACAGTTTTAGATGTACCTGACAAAATGTCAGGCACTAATGAAATAGTACCTGACATCTTCAACTTTGTGCCGAACATATATTAATAAATTGAATAAAAAAGAAAAATCAGTGCCGGACAAAATGACAGGCACCAGAGGTTTTGTGTCTGACAAAGCCTGAATCTGTGCCTGACATTGTCAGTGACAGGTGCCTTATTTCCAGGCTTGTACACCATTGAGGGATTTGCTATAAGGACAGTTTCAGCAATAAGACAGGATTCAGCATGGTTTCAAACAACTACAACATGGTTTATATCTGTAGACAAGACCCTAACAACAGCATCGAAGTAAAGCCTCATTGTACTTTTCTTACAGTTGTAGCCACAGCTTGTTAGTTGAGTGATGTAATATGCTCTGTAGATGATAAGATATATTTTTGAGTCAAGGGACATGGGGGGACGTGACAAGGTGTTGCTTTATTTCCCCGTAACCAATGATTTTACATTCACCATAGATTTTTGAATGAGATGTGGTGTTAATACTAGATTTACATATAGTTTTTCTACAATAATAATATTCCAAATGGTGACTGTAATCAACCAATAAATATATATATATTTATTATCATATTTCTATCTGTTTCAGCATTTTCGACAAGGTTTAGGCGATTTTTATATTGGTGTTTTCTATATGATAGAGATTACCATTCCATTTATTAGTGCAAGACAAGTCATGATACAGGTAAATATACATTTTAAATGTAGAACCAGCTTTAATCTTGGTGTTAAACCTTGGTCAGTCTAAGAATTTTAAGGAACACAGCTTTGATGGAATGTTTGTTTTGTTGCCTGATATCTGAGCCTGATGGAATGAAAAAAAATGTATGGAGAATACATTAAATTATAGTTACTTCCCTTTGCTCAGGCCACCGTTTGTTATTACACAACTGGAATATTATTCAAATAACTCTGTTTAAGGTATTCCCGACCTGATTGGTTACAAGGTCACCAAATGCTTAGCTTGCAAATACTTAGTTAATATTAGAATATTATTAGAATAAAATGGAATGACCTTGTTAAATCTCATTTCTCTCCCTCCCATTTACATGAAATTGATGGAGTATTTGAACTCAATTACAGTCATTTGTTAATACTTCCATTTTCGGTTGTGTTAGATAAGGAGTTGATTTCCAGCTTTTTTATTGTAGATGTTCAAATAAATCTAATGTTCAGACTATATTTTATTTTTCAGTTAAAGTTAACAGAATATCCATCCTATAAATTTGTTGGTTTATCCATGATAGCTGTATTCTTTATAAGTCGGATTCTTGTATTTCCATATTTGTACTGGTCACACTCCGTTTATGCCAAGATATCATTTTGGAAGGTCTTTACCAACATACCAATTAAGTGTAATCTGGGATGTCTAGCTGTTCTGTTACCCCAATTTTATTGGTTAGGTCTGATGATAAAGGGAGCTTTAAAATTCTTTAGCAAACCAAAAACCACAACATTATTACAAAACTCACTGAAAACTAAGTAGCTAACACTTTATAATTTTATGTTAAGATTATTTATTGCCAAATTGCACCGAATCTCTAAATCTCCGTAAAGCTATCATGAAGGAACAAAACTGTGAGATAAAAAAGAAACTATGAAAATAAATCATGTCCTGTTTATGAATTGTCTGCTTGTATTTGATGTTCAAAACTGCTTTTGTCTTTGAAATCACCCAAAAGTTTATATGTTCTTATTAATCCTACTGATCACCATCAGTAACTTTTGTTCCTGAGCATAAGGCAGCGGTGGGATACTACAATTAACCACACCAGCCATTTCAATACGTTTGTTCGTGTGATAGCTTAAAGTTGATTTTATAAAACGTACAAACTACAAATTAATGGCATTGTAGTTTATAATGCTTTAAAAATTAAAATCCTCACATATCAATACTTTATATCATAAAGATGTATACATGTTGTTGTTTGTATTTTTACAATTTGTTTTTATTTACTCAATAATTTGATACAATTGAATTATTATTTATCTGTTTAATAGTTAAGTATTATTAACCTATAACCTATAAATAAACTATAACAAATACTTATGGAAAAACAGCTACTTATTTATTTGGATGACGTTTCGAAGAGTATTCTCTCAACATTATCAAGCTTATATGTTGAGTGATTACTCTTTGAAACGTCAGAGAAATAAATCAGAAGCCATTTTTCCACAAGTATGTGTTATAGTTTAGTGCTGTATCCAGTTACTAAATGCCTGTTAAAGGTTATGACCTATTAGTATTTGTATAAATTAATTTATTATGCAATATTGTTTTTACTGCTATATGTAATTGGTTTGCTCAATCCTGATTGTATTATTTTATATTTTAACATTTTGAATTTGTAAGAATGACCGGACCCTGTAGTAAATTGTTCGGTTTGCAAAATAAGACTTACTTGAACATGATGCAAATAGATTGAGATCGCTAACTTTAAGTAATAAGGTTACACGGTCTGACACGATTCTACCCTCTGTCCCATGTTCTGCAGATGACTGGTCTGTACATGTGATCGTCAGTGAATCAGCTGTTCTTATGTAAACAATCAGATGATGCATTCTTCAATTATGAATGCAGTATCGTGATTAGGATGTTATATTTTTGGTAATTTATATCTTGATGGTTATGTGTGTTTTCTTCCCCTTTTTACACTGTGAATACACATTAGGCTTTTGTCCCATACAATTGACTAGAAAACAGTCCTTGTCAGTTTAGTAGGTGCTACCTTGACGTGTAAAGACCTGGCTTGAATAATCTGATAGGTTCTCGGCACAAGTGGAAATTCAAACCCAAAATATTCTAGTTGAAAATGCAGTACGCTGACCCTCTGACTACCATAACCAAATTTTAAAAAGAAGTTATCTGTATCGGCAAATTCAATTGAAATGTGTTTCATCCATTTAATTTTTTGTCATTTATGTGTGTAGAAACTTTTATAGCATTTTATCCATGAATTACTGCTTGAGTTATTTATATGCATTTTACAAATTAGTGAAAGGATGAATCCTACTGATTTTCAACAATATACGTTAATTTCTGATAGATTTATGTCCAAGCTCAGGGTTTTATCCAGGTCCTCCAGTTTCCTTCCACTGCTAAATGACCGAGTTTGTGTCGTGTAGCAGTTAACCTCATTTCTATCTCTCTTATGGATTTATGGCCCTTGCTTGTAGAATGTTGCCAATACCTAGCAACCATTCTTCATCTAAATTTGTTTCAGTATCAACTATTTATCAAATTACATTACATATTTGAATAATAACTGAAAGTGTTATTGCTCGTTATTATCTTGTACAATCTTTTCAATGCTGCATTAATATTTTACATTTGCAAAAAAATATTACATTAAACATGCAAACTACACGTGACTTCGGTTAAATATTGAAGGAATACTGCTCTTTAAAATCATCCCTACAAACTGATGTATTACTAAAATGTAAATTTTTTCTTGATTATGTTTATTAATAATTGTACCAAACCTTTCAAAGAAAGAGGGGATCTATCAAAATGGGTCTGTTCATCTATCTGTCTGTCTGTCACACTTTTTGGTACACAATAACTCTTGTTCTTATTGAGATAGAATGTAAATGAATGCCTTCATGAAGATGAGCACTTTTTCTTAGGGTACGCAGAGCAGTTTCATCGGAAGATGCTTTGGGACACAATGATTTTGGTGTTCAACTGGCGTGGTTTTGTTGATTCGTTCCCAAGGTTGTAGGCCGAGGTGACAAGGAGTAGGGTCGTCTGTCCAACTTTGTGGGTTTCTGCTCTGGGTAAGCAGAGTGATAAGCATTTTCTGCTCAGGGTAAGCAGAGTAATAAGCAATTTGATTGGTCGAGCACAATAATTGAGGTAGAATGTTCGAACTTGGTGTAGGTGTTCATTATGAGGATGCCTTGACAGAGTTCCATCATACACATTTTCCACTATGACTAAGCAGAGATAAGCAATTTGATTGGTTGAGACTGGAACATAATAACTTTGGTTCTAATTGGGTAAGAGTCATGAAACTCTGAGTATAGATTCATTATATCAATACCTTGCCTAAGTTTAATGACCAATTTTTTCTTCTTAGAATATAGATAATCAGTTTGATTGCTCAGTACTTTTGAATAAGATAGAAGTGCAATTAATTAATATGTGTCATCTAATTATTTTGGGTTTTTAGCAGAGGACATCAGCCTCACTGTTTGCGTGTTTAATTAATAGTTGTTATTTTTTTCAGTATATTGTTGTTACACCAACTTATTTTTTAAAAATATTTTTTATTTTGTGTCATAACACTTTGAATTAAATATTATTTGAAGTTATTTTGCTTGTCGTCGTTATAAGTAAACAATTTCCGGTATAAAATAGTTTAAAGCATGGATTCACTACTCATCATGCCTTACCAACCCCTAAGAAATATTTGATCAATGTTCGCAGCCCCTATAAAACTATAAAAAGTAACATCTAATTTGAATGTGAAGAAGTCTATATTATAATTACTAACTACACTTAAATTTCAACATTGTTACATTATCTTTTTGATTCAATGGACTACTATTTTGCAGTGGCTCGCTAACCAGAAGGTCTCGATTTTGTTCTGGAATGTACTAGCGTGGTTCCACTTCGCATTGGTATCACACTCCATGAAGTTCCATCTCCAAGGAACCCTAGGTTGGTTAAAACAATAACATGGATGGTTTCTCATTAAGTAATAAGAGCTGCAAATCAAAATGATACAAAGAGAACTTTTTTGGCATGAAAGCAAACAGTATTTGTCAAAACCTGTTACCATTTACAATGCTACAAGTAGTGGAAGTAGCCTCAGAGGACACTGTGAAATCAGCATGAAAATCATAGTTCCATTACAGTATTTATGATGGTTTTCAAAAGTTAAAGATAACATCCAGTCTAGGTTATCTATAATTCAAATAAGTCACTTGCGTCCAGAGGTCTTTTAGTATAGTCTAAGGCAAAACCAGAGAAATTCCATTTAATAAAGCTGGTGACCCAATTCCTTGTCACCTATGGAAGCTTGGATTGAAACCATGACACTGATTCAAAGAAAGACCTTATGACTCCAAAGCAAACTTATGTTCCCAATTCAAGTGGACGTTAAACCGCATATCTCTCTGTCTACGCTCCTGATGTCAAAGCAGAAGGAAAATCGGTCTATTTATCATTTGTTAAAGGGTTTAGCGTCTGTTTCACTGTGTTCAGTCCCAGCCAAACTTATTTTATATTACTGCAAAAGCAAAAAATTCCCTTCTTAATGCTTTTTTTGCCTCAAAATCCCACAAAAGGTTGAAATTAATTAAAGAATTGATATTGTTAAAAAGGCTTCCAGCCTATTTGTGTAGTTTGGATGACAAACAGTAGTATAAGGTCGAAAAGGTTTATTTCAGTTAACTGTGAATAATACAATTACCTCTCTCAAACATACTAACCTTAAATACATTAAAGGGACAAATGAAAATGAAATGGAATGGGGTTTAACACCCTACGGTTCTGCTACTAAACTGGGCTAATGAAGATGGGCATACACCATGAGGGAAATTTCCACGATCAGCTGCACTATGACCTACTCTTGTATCGAATTCCAACTGCCAAGGAATTTTTCACGTGCACGCCATGATTTACTATATCTCCTTTAAAATTCTTTTAAACATAACTATGCTGAAGATGGCAACACTTTATGACTTACCTTAGTTTCGAAAGGCATTTATCAAATTGTTATTTATCTATCTATATCTTTTTTCAATCAAAATTTTGGGAATTTTATATTTAAAAGTTACGTTGCCAGGCAACAAAACATACGCTCACAGCAGCTAAATCGTCTGGGCAGTCAACAAGAGTTGTCGCATATTTTTACTTTTTTCATTAAGTAATAATCAGAAAATCATTAGAATTTGTTTGGTTTTTATAAAGTTTTGCCCCATGCTAAAGTTTAGTATACAAAACATTTAATATCATGGGTTTAGCTGTTCAGTTATAATAATTCATCGAAAATCACTATGCTTGTTTGTCTCAAGACCTTAAACCCTGTGTATCAATATGAAGTCAATCGGATGATAAGTTTGGCCTCCTGAGTGTCACAAGATTTTTTCAAAGTGATCAAGGGAGATAACTTTTGCAGTAATTATCGGAAATCGCTGAAAATCAATAGGCGTCTTCGTCTCACTACCTTAAACACTGTGTATAAATTTAAAGTCAATCGGATATTAATTTTGGCCTCGAGAGCATCCACAAGATTTTTTGAATTGCTCAAGGGCCATAATTATCCGAAATCGCTGAAAATCAATAAGCCTCTTCGTCTTATGACCTTAAACACTGTGTATAAATTTAAAGTCAATCGGATATTAACTTTAGCCGCTAGAGAGAGAGAGAGAAATTGGGTTTAACGTCCACACGACACAAACTAGGTCATTTTGGGACTAACATGGTTTCATTTTTATTTCAATAATTCGCTTGCGCGTAGGAGTCTTTAGCAGTGGGAGGAAACCGGAGTGCCCGGAGGAAACCCACGTGGTTGAGAAGGCGCCCCTATCTACATGCCACATATGCTCGCACCAGGGATCGAAACCACAGCCGCAAGCCAGAGGTGACCGGCCAGCTAGAGGTCGAAGCGCGGCACTCTAGACCAATAGACCATCCCAACCCCCTTTTAGCCACTAGAGCGTTCACAAGATTTTTCAAAGTGATCAAGGGTCATAACTCTGGCAGTAATTATTGGATATCGCTGAAAATCAATAGACTTCTTCGTCTCATGACCTTAAACACTGTGTATAAATTTAAAGTCAATTGGATATTAACTTTAGCCCCTAGAGCGTTGACAAGATTTTTCAAAGTGATCAAGGGTCATAACTCTGGCAGTAATTATCGGATATTGCTGAAAATCAATAGACTTCTTCGTCTCATGACCTTAAACACTGTGTATAAATTTAAAGTCAATCGGATATTAACTTTAGCCTCTAGAGCGTTCACAAGAAATTGTGGACGACGGACGGACTGACGGGGGCGAAGGCAATATAGGACCCCATTTCCATGTGGGTGTATAAAAAAGGGGAGGGGCTGAATTGGCATATATCACAGTTTTTGTCTACTGATTTGTTAAGACTTTATACTGGGTTTTCAAGCTGAGATCCCTTGTCTAGTTGTTGTCGGTTACACTACACACTAGTGTCAATTTCATTTCATCAACATTTGCTCAAATAAACACCTAAAACTAAAGTGGAGCCTTACACCTTCAATAATGTACAGCTAACTTACTTACTTAGCCTTTCAACTTTCAACTTTTTTTTATTTGCATATTACGTCCATTAAGAACAGTATACAAAAATCAACATACATATGCATGCAAAAGATACATTTGTCATGGAATACTATATAAATAATGAAAATATAATGAAATTATAATGGGATATATCTATGTACATGCACCATTGGGATGATACCAATGAAAACAACAATGAAAGTATGACAATGAAATAAAAATACTCATAAAATATGTAGTAAAAGTATATCGGTGTACATAAGAGTATGATGATCAAATGGGGAAAGAGCATTCAGCAGATACTAAGAGACAGGTACACCCCTTTCCCGAAGAGCATGGTTGGTATGTGTACATGGCTACTGCCTTAGCAAGGAAATTTGGCGGATTAAAAAGAATTTCAAAAGTTAATTGACAAGATGGTATTAAAGTAGGGTAGATATATCTCAGACGCAGGTTTTCATATCGGGGACACTGTAAAAGAAAATGGAATTTATCTTCAACGGCAGAAAGAGAACATTGCGTGCATAACCTTTGATCAGGTGGAATATTCTTGGATCGGCCTCTCTCTACATATTTCCAATTTGTGCGAGCTGAGTCGAAGGGATGAAAGCCAGACGAAAACAAAATATTTGTTCTTGCCAAGAATCAATTTAAATAAATTCTAATATTAAATATCATTATTATCTTGATAATAAAACCGAAGTTTCGTTTCCGATATCTTTCCTTGACACCAAATTTGTATGAATTTCAAATATTGGTCGAGTGGTAGTACCAAATCAGAGAAGGCACCTGTTTTTCTGTTCGACAACTTATCATTTGTCTCTGCAGTTTTATAAGAAATGCAAGACACGTCTTTCCAGCCATTAGTGGTATATCGTTAATTGCAGACTTTGTTGCGAGTAGAAAGGGCAATCTATGTGGCTTTGATTATGACATTTGAGCAGTATCTCGTGCCTTTCACGGTTCAGTGACCTATCTACAACCATGAATAGGCCTACTATCGGCGCATGCTCCTGAATGGCACACTTTATCCGTTATGTTTACAGAGGTTGGGTGGGATTAACACAGCGATCATACAGCAAAATGGCACACGATTTCAAGGAGACTAATAACAAGTTTTATAGGGTCGTTTTAACCGGTGGTACGTATATGTTTTAATTATTTAGGCTGACGAATATCCAATTTGATAAATCTGATAAAATGACACCAATGAGAAATGTACATAATTTGTATTTATTGATTTTCTTAGCATTAGCAGAAGCGATAGTGTCGTTGTTTACAAATTAAAACGAACACGTGCGTTCTCCCACAAAGAGGCATAGATACCTCGACACATATTGACAACATTTGACTAAGTGAAATATTAAACTATGAGTTCTATATCCAGTCTGTAGAGATGCGAATATATTATTTATTTGCGTCTTAGTATCTATTAAAATCAGTTGAAATATCAATAAACAATCAAACAAATCAACAGTGACAATCACAATATGTGTGTTGGCTAATTGTAAATACACTGACATTTCTCTTTCTTTCATTAATCATTGCTATTTCATAGTGGAGGCCAATGTAGGAACTATGCCATTTTTATATGCTCCCTTTGAAATGTAGTACATGTAGTAGTGTTGTCACTATAGTTCTTTTAGTTAGGAACTGTCTCTGAGTGGAGGATGTCCCACTGACAGTTCTTATCCAGCCCTTTATAGCGTCAGTCAATATGATATGTGAATATGAAAATACAGTAAAATACCATTCTTCCCTAGTACCTCTGTTCTCAAGCTGTTTTAGAACCCTAATCTTCTATTTTTCACCCTGATTCTTTTTTCCAGTGGGTTTTCTTCGTGTACTCTGGTTTCCTCAAAATGCTAAATACCCCTACGCGCAAGCGAATTATTGAAATAAAATTAAACCTAAACCATATGTTAGTCCCAAAATGACCTAGTTTATGTTGGGTGGACGTTAACCCTATTTCTCTCTCTCTCTCATTCTTTATTTTCTGTATAAGGAATCCTTTCTCACTATATATTTGATACAAATTTATAATAATTCAACACCATTTTTATACGCCCACATTTTCATGTGGACGTATTATGTCGTCGCCCCTGTCCGTCCGGACGTCCGTCCGTCTGTCCGTCCGTCCGGACGTCCGTCCGTCCACAATTTGTTTGTGGACTCTCTACAGGTCACAATTCTTATCTGATTTTGACGAAACTTGAAATGTAGGTTTATCCCCATAAGATCTCGGTTCCTTTCGATATTGGCATGTATCGGATCGGAACTTCATGGATTATGGCCCCTGATTGTACGAAATATCATGTTTTTAGCTTGTGGACCCTATAAAGGTCACAATTTTGAACCGATTGTGATGAAACTTGACATGCATGTTTATAACCCCAAAATCTTGGTTCCTTTCGATATTTGCGGCCATCGGATCGTAACTTCCTGAATTATGGCCCCTGATTGTCCGAAAAATCGCCCTTTTTAGCTTGTGGTCCCTCTGGAGGTCAAAATTATTATCCGATTTAAAAAACCGTTCGATTATATCACCGTTACATGGTAATGAAGGTTTAGTTCAAATTTCGTGAAAATCGGACCAAAATTGACAAACAAAATGGCCGCCGTTTGTACACGAATAGTGTGAAAATATGTTATATCAAGGTTGTGGACCCTATAGAGGTCACAATTTTGAACCGATTTTGATGAAACTTGACATGTATGTTTATAACCCAAAGATCTTGGTTCCTTTCGATATTTGCACCCATCGGATCGTAACTTCCTGAATTATGGCCCCTGATTGTCCGAAAAATTGCCCTTTTTAGCTTGTGGTCCCTCTGGAGGTCAAAATTGTTATCCGATTTAAAAAAACGTTTGATTATATCACGATTATATCACCGTTACATGGTAATGAAGGTTGAGTTCAAATTTCGTGAAAATCGGACCAAAATTGACAAACAAAATGGCCGCCGTTTGTACACGAATAGTGTGAAAATATGTTATATCAAGGTTGTGGACCCTATAGAGGTCACAATTTTGAACCGATTTTGATGAAACTTGACATGTATGTTTATAACCCAAAGATCTTGGTTCCTTTCGATATTTGCACCCATCGGATCGTAACTTCCTGAATTATGGCCCCTGATTGTCCGAAAAATTGCCCTTTTTAGCTTGCGGTCCCTCTGGAGGTCAAAATTGTTATCCGATTTAAAAAACCGTTTGATTATATCACCGTTACATGGTAATGAAGGCTCTGTTCGAATTTCGTGAAAATCAAACCAAAATTGACATACAAAATGGCCGCCGTTTGTACGCGAATAGTGTGAAAATATGTTATATCAAGGTTGTGGACCCTATAGAGGTCACAATTTTGAACCGATTTTGATGAAACTTGACATGCATGTTTATAACCCGAAGATCTTGGTTCCTTTCGATATTTGTGCTCATTGATTCGTAACTTTCTGAATTATGGCCCCTGATTGTACGAAAAAAAGTTTGATTATATCACCGTTACATGGTAATGAAGATTGAGGTAAAATTTTGTGAAAATCGAACCAAAATTGACAGACAAAATGGCTGCCGTTTGTACGCGATTAGTGTGAAAATACGTGATATAAAGGTTGTGGACCCTATCGAGGTCACAATTTTGAACCGATTTTGATGAAACTTGACATGCATGTTTATAACCCAAAGATCTTGGTTCCTTTCGATATTTGTGCATATCGGATTGTAACTTCCTGAATTATGGCCCCTGATTGTACGAAAAATGACCTTTTTTATACGCCCACATTGAAATGTGGTCGTATATTGTCGTCGCCCCCGTCCGTCCGTCCGTCCGTCCGTCCGTCCGGCGTCCACAATTGCTTGTGGACGCTCTAGAGGCTAAAGTTAATATCCGATTGACTTTAAATTTATACACAGTGTTTAAGGTCATGAGACGAAGAAGCCTATTGTTTTTCAGCGATTTCCGATAATAACTACCAGAGTTATGGCCCTTGACGACTTCAAAAAATCTTGTGGACGCTCTAGAGGCCAAAGTTAATATCCGATTCGCTTTAGATTTATACACAGTGTTTAAGGTCATAAGACGAAGAAGCCTATTGATTTTCAGCGATTTCCGATAATTAGTGCCAGAGTTATAGCCCTTGATCACTTCAAAAAATCTTGTGGACGCTCTAGAGGCCAAAGTTAATATCCGATTGGCTTTAAATTTATACACAGTGTTTAAGGTCATAAGACGAAGAAGCCTATTGATTTTTAGTGATTTCTGATAATTAGTGCCAGAGTTATGGCCCTTGATCACTTCAAAAAATCTTGTGGACGCTCTAGAGGCCAAAGTTAATATCCGATTGGCTTTAAATTTATACGAAGTGTTTAAGGTCATAAGACGAAGAAGCCTATTGATTTTCAGCGATTTCCGATAATTAGTGCCAGAGTTATGGCCCTTGATCACTTTAAAAAATCTTGTGAATGCCCTAAAAGCCAAAGTTAATATCCGATTGACTTTAAACTTATACACAGTGTTTAAGGTCATAAGACGAAAAAGCCTATTGATTTTCAGCGATTTCCGATAATTAGTGCCAGAGTTATGGCCCTTGATCACTTTAAAAAATCTTGTGGACGCTCTAAAAGCCAAAGTTAATATCCGATTGACTTTAAATTTATACACAGTGTTTAAGGTCATAAGACGAAGAAGCCTATTGATTTTCAGCGATTTCCGATAATTAGTGCTAGAGTTATGGCCCTTGATCACTTCAAAAAATCTTGTGAATGCCCTAAAAGCCAAAGTTAATATCCGATTGACTTTAAATTTATACACAGTGTTTAAGGTCATAAGACGAAGAAGCCTATTGATTTTCACCAATTTCCGATAATTAGTGCCAGAGTTATGGCCCTTGATCACTTCAAAAAATCTTGTGGATGCTCTAAAAGCCAAAGTTAATATCCGATTGACTTTAAATTTATACACAGTGTTTAAGGTCATAAGACGAAGAAGCCTATTGATTTTCAGCGATTTCCGATAATTAGTGCCAGAGTTATCTCCCTTGATCACTTCAAAAAATCTTGTGGACGCTCTAAAAGCCAAAGTTAATATCCGATTGACTTTAAATTTATACACAGTGTTTAAGGTCATAAGACGAAGAAGCCTATTGACTGGCATCAATTTTCGATAATTAGTGCCAGAGTTATGGCCCTTGATCACATCAAAAAATCCTGTGGATGCTCTAGAGGCCAAAGTTAATATCCGATTGACTTTAAATTTATATACAGTGTTTAAGGTCATAAGACGAAGACGCCTATTGACTTGCATCAATTTTCGATAATTAGTGCCAGAGTTATGGCCCTTGATCACATCAAAAAATCCTGTGGATGCTCTAGAGGCCAAAGTTAATATCCGATTGACTTTAAATTTACACACACTGTTTAAGGTCCTGAGACTAAGAAGCCTACTGATTTTCATCGATTTCAAATAATTACTCCCAGAGTTATCTCCCTTGATCACTTCAAAAAACCTTGTGGCACTGTAGATGCCAAACTTATCATCCGATTGACTTCAGATTGATACACAGAGTTTAAGGTGTTGAAACGAACAAGTATTTTGATTTTCAATGAATTTTGATAACTGAGCAGCTAAATCCATGATGTTAAATGTTTCCTATACTAATTGTTAGCTTGGGGCAAAACTTTATAAAAAGCAAACAAATTCTAATGATTTCCAGATAATTACAAATGTATTACAAATGTTTCATTACCAAAAAAAAGTAAAAATATGCGACAACCCTTGTTGACTGCCCGGACGATTTAGCTGCTGTGGGCGTATGTTTCGTTGCCTGGCAACCTATCTTTTTAGCTTTAGAATTATTATCCCATTTAAAAAAACGTTTGATTATATCACCGTTACATCGTAATGAAGGTTGAGGTCGAATTTCGTGAAAATCGGACCAAAATTGACAGCTGTTCTTGTCAGGCCATCCATCCTTCATCACTAACAAGGGGAAACCACGCCAGAAAATCTAGATGAACTTTGTCACCCAATGCAGGGATCAAACACCTAACCTCAAGGCTACCGAGCCAGCATCTTACCCACTTAGCAACATGATCCCCAGTCGAATTTGAAGCCTACTGAAATGAACCTTTATAAACCAAAGATCTTAATTCATTTCGATATTTGCACATACGAAAAATCACTTTCGGTATTGCTTGTTCTCTATCCATCTCTCGAAAATGTGGGCGTATCCTGCCTGGCAGTGCCAGCCTATCTTTTAAAGTAGAAGTTAGCAATGAAATAAACATGCGGTTTTCTCATGTTCGAGTCACGTAATGGCTCATCAGTTCAACTGTGTTTTGTGTATGACTTAGTATGTTTTTAATCTCAGAATTCTTCTAGGAAATAGTGTTGAATCATTATAAATGTGTCAGAGGCGAAGAGCTGTATGTTCATATTGCAGCTATATAGGGCCCCGGCCCATAAGAAATTTCAGTGGACTTCGTCCGCTCAGAGACAGTTCCTAAAGGAACTATGTTGTCTTGTCACCCTTGTCCAGATAGGTAAAAGTTATGGAACAGCTTAAAAGTTATAATTAATAAATGTTAGCTCTAGGGAGAAATAGAAGCCAATGAATTTTGGTTTATTTCTGCAAATTTTGCTTGTGTTTTTTCTAGATCTTACATTTCATTTGTGCATCAACCTTTTTGTGGACTACTTGGATGTGAGCATAACCTTTTTGTGGACTACTTGGATGTGAGCATAGCATGTTTCATTCCCGGGAAACTTATCCTTTTCAAAGCATTGCTCTAAACTATCATTTACAACACTTTCTCTACTACAGATTAGAAATTGCAATTTTGCTTTGTAGACCAGCTTGTGTAAAACTCTGAAGAAAATTTTATCATGAATTATGTAAACTTATATTAGGGCTTTTCTTCAGATCCAGATTCAGTTGAAACAAATCAATAATTCATTTACATTGTCATCTTGAACTTTACAACAATAGGTCCTGTGTATTGTAAGGTCCATACCAATAGTAAGGTTTCAATCAGATGTGGGGGGGGGGGTGTCGTATGGTTTTATGCATGGGCTTTCAATCAGAAGGTAAAGGCCTGTCATTGAGTCAAGTGGTAGGGTTTCAATTCTCCACCTTTATGTGACAAGGAGTAGGGTTGTCTGTACCATGGTACACCTCATGGGTTTTTCTAGGTTTCCCCCCACTGTTAAAAATCGGTATGTGCAACCAATTTATGGAAAAGAAAATTGAACCATGTTAGTCCTGAAATGACTAAGATTGTGTCAACTTGATGTTAATCCCTACTCCATTCAGATGCCAAAACTGCCACAATGCCCTGTGAGAAAGTTACCTACTGCCCTTAGTAGCATCTCAAGTGCCCTTAGCATCAGTGGTACACCTGATTTTATTGAGGGAGTGTCCACTTTTCAGAATGTATTTTTTATTACTTACTGTCCATTTATCATAGATATTGAGGCCTAAGTAAATTCGGGTTTATTTTCTGTCAACTTCTTTTTCAGCCGTTTGCGTTGACACCTCTCAATGTTCCCAAAACCGCCTAACCATTCATTTACTCGAAAGAACAACAGCTATCTCAGTCAAGCGGGCAGACAACATTCGAGTTGCCAGCTAGTGATACCTTGACAGTTTTGCCCAGTACTTGCCCCATGGGTCTTTTTCATGCAATGCAATATTTTGTTTTGATAAGATTGGGTGGTCTATGCTTTCCATATATATACCAAATTTGCCATATTTTTATTGGAAATAACCACCTGATAAATACTTCCGGGACAATGTATCTTTAAACTCAAATGCGCTTTTAAAGATAATTTTAATTTACTTATTATTACAAACATGTTCATGCCTTAAATATTGACCCTCTATTCATAATCATGTGACATGAGTTGATAGTGTTTCTATATAATAGAGTGTTTGATGAGAAGGTATTATGACATTCTTTCTGTCATCAAACTCAATATAAATATAACACCATGTCACTGTATTGTCAATCATGAATTCATAATCGGACCATTATACAATAAGCTATTCAACAGGTAAAAGCCTATGGGCAAAGTTACCCTGAACTGCCCTGTCTATGTCAAGGCTTTTCTAAAGGCTATTAAATATCAGAAGTTAAACTGTTATTCTGAACTACGGCTATCAATGGGTTAAATCCAGTAATGTCCCTCAATCAAGCTATGTTTGTGTTAAAATATATGAGATAAGTTCACCTGTTATCGGTTAACAAGTATGATCTTAAAGATACATTATGTAAAATTAAGATAAAGAGCTGACTTTTCTTGCTATAATACCTCAAAAATAGATAATGTAAAAGGACAATATTGAAAATTCCGTTCAATTTACTTCAATCTGAGCCAATTTGTCTGTTTGTAGTTTTGAGAAGATGTGCATAGTGGTAACAAGGGCACTGTTATATTCCAGACATGGCCTCGCTTTCCCTTTTTTATACGCCCACATTTTCATGTGGACGTATTATGTCGTCGCCCCTGTCCGTCCGGACGTCCGTCCGTCCACAATTTGTTTGTGGACTCTCTACAGGTCACAATTCTTATCTGATTTTGACGAAACTTGAAATATAGGTTTATTCCCATAAGATCTCGGTTCCTTTCGATATTGGCATGTATCGGATCGGAACTTCATGGATTATGGCCCCTGATTGTACGAAATATCATGTTTTTAGCTTGTGGACCCTATAGAGGTCACAATTTTGAACCGATTGTGATGAAACTTGACATGCATGTTTATAACCCCAAAATCTTGGTTCCTTTCGATATTTGCGGCCATCGGATCGTAACTTCCTGAATTATGGCCCCTGATTGTCCGAAAAATCGCCCTTTTTAGCTTGTGGTCCCTCTGGAGGTCAAAATTATTATCCGATTTAAAAAACCGTTCGATTATATCACCGTTACATGGTAATGAAGGTTGAGTTCAAATTTCGTGAAAATCGGACCAAAATTGACAAACAAAATGGCCGCCGTTTCTACGCGAATAGTGTGAAAATATGTTATATCAAGGTTGTGGACCCTATAGAGGTCACAATTTTCAACCGATTTTGATGAAACTTGACATGTATGTTTATAACCCAAAGATCTTGGTTCCTTTCGATATTTGCACCCATCGGATCGTAACTTCCTGAATTATGGCCCCTGATTGTCCGAAAAATTGCCCTTTTTAGCTTGTGGTCCCTCTGGAGGTCAAAATTATTATCCGATTTCAAAAAACGTTTGATTATATCACCGTTACATGGTAATGAAGGCTCTGTTCGAATTTTGTGAAAATCAAACCAAAATTGACGGACAAAATGGCCGCCGTTTGTACGCGAATGGTGTGAAAATATGTTATATCAAGGTTGTGGACCCTATAGAGGTCACAATTTTGAACCGATTTTGATGAAACTTGACATGCATGTTTATAACCCGAAGATCTTGGTTCCTTTCGATATTTGCGCTCATTGATTCGTAACTTCCTGAATTATGGCCCCTGATTGTACGAAAAATCACCCTTTTTAGCTTGTGGTCCCACTGGAGGTCAAAATTATTATCCGATTTAAAAAAACGTTTGATTATATCACCGTTACATGGTAATGAAGATTGAGGTAAAATTTTGTGAAAATTGGACCAAAATTGACAGACAAAGTTTGTATGCGATTAGTGTGAAAATACGTTATATTAAGGTTGTGGACCCTATAGAGGTCACAATTTTGAACCGATTTTGATGAAACTTGACATGCATGTTTATAACCCAAAGATCTTGGTTCCTTTCGATATTTGTGCATATCGGATTGTAACTTCCTGAATTATGGCCCCTGATTGTAACTTCCTGAATTATGGCCCCTGATTGTACGAAAAATGACCTTTTTATACGCCCACATTTTCATGTGGACGTATTATGTCATCGCCCCTGTCCGTCCGTCCGTCCGTCCGTCCACAATTGTTTGTGGACTCTCTACAGGTCACAATTCTTACCCGATTTTGACGAAACTTGAAATATAGGTTTATCCCCAAAAGATCGCGGCTGCTTTCGATATTGGCATGTATCGGATCAAAACTTCATGGATTATAGCCCCTGATTGTACGAAAAATTCGTTTTTAGCTTGTGGACCCTATAGAGGTCACAATTTTGAACTGATTTTGATGAAACTTGACATGCATGTTTATAACCCAAAGATCTTGGTTCCTTTCGATAATTGCGCCTATCGGAACGTAATTTCCTGAATTATGGCCCCTGATTGTCCGAAAAATCACCTTTTTATACGCCCACATTTTCATGTGGACGTATTATGTCGTCGCCCCTGTCCGTCCGGACGTCCGTCCGTCCTTCCGTCCACAATTTGTTTGTGGACTCTCTACAGGTCACAATTCTTATCCGATTTTGACGAAACTTGAAATATAGGTTTATCCCCATAAGATCTCAGCTGCTTTCGATATTGGCATGTATCGGATGGAAACTTCATGGATTATGGCCCCTGATTGTACGAAATATCATGTTTTTAGCTTGTGGACCCTATAGAGGTCACAATTTTGAACCGATTTTGATGAAACTTGACATGCATGTTTATAACCCCAAGATCTTGGTTCCTTTTGTTATTTGCGCCCGTCGGATCGTAACTTCCTGAATTATGGCCCCTGATTGTCCGAAAAATCGCCCTTTTTAGCTTGTGGTCCGTCTGGAGTTCAAAATTATTATCCGATTTAAAAAACCGTTCGATTATATCACCGTTACATGGTAATGAAGGTTGAGTTCGAATTTCGTGAAAATCGGACCAAAATTGATATACAAAATGGCCGCCGTTTGTACGCGAATAGTGTGAAAATATGTTATTTCAAGGTTGTGGACCCTATAGAGGTCACAATTTTGAACCGATTTTGATGAAACTTGACATGCATGTTTATAAGCCCAAGATCTTGGTTCCTTTTGATATTTGCGCCCATCGGATCATAACTTCCTGAATTATGGCCCCTGATTGTCCGAAAAATCGCCCTTTTTAGCTTGAGGTCCCCCTGGAGGTCAAAATTATTATCCAATTTAAAAAACCGTTTGATAATATCACCGTTACATGGTAATGAAGGTTGAGTTCGAATTTCGTGAAAATCGGACCCAAATTGACATACAAAATGGCTGCCGTTTATACGCGAATAGTGTGAAAATATGTTATTTCAAGGTTGTGGACCCTATAGAGGTCACAATTTTGAACCGATTGTGATGAAACTTGACATGTATGTTTATAAGCTAAAGATCTTGGTTCCTTTCTATATTTGCGGCCATCGGATCGTAACTTCCTGAATTATGGCCCCTGATTGTCCGAAAAATCGCCCTTTTTAGCTTGTGGTGGCTCTGGAGGTCAAAATTATCATCCGATTTAAAAAACCGTTTGATTATATCACCGTTACATGGTAATGAAGGTTGAGTTCAAATTTTGTGAAAATCGGACCCAAATGGACAGACAAAACGGCCCCTGTTTGTACGCGATCAGTGTGAAAATATGTTATATCAAGGTTGTGGACCCTATAGAGGTCACAATTTTGAACTGATTTTGATGAAACTTGACATGCATGTTTATAACCCGAAGATCTTGGTTCCTTTCGATATTTGCACCCATTGGTTCGTAACTTCCTGAATTATGGCCCCTGATTGTACGAAAAATCACCCTTTTTAGCTTGTGGTCCCTCGGAGGTCAAAATTATTATCCGATTTAAAAAAACGTTTGATTATATCACCGTTACATGGTAATGCAGATTGAGTTCAAATTTTGTGAAAATTGAACCAAAATTGACAGCTGTCTTGTCAGGATATCCATCCTTCATCACTAACAAGGGGAAACCATGCCAGAAAATCTAGATGAACTTTGTCACCCAATGCAGGGATCAAATACCCAACCTCAAGGCTGCCGAGCCAGCATCTTACCCACTTAGCAACATGATTCCCAGTCGAATTTGAAGCCTACTGAAATGCACCTTTATAACCCAAAGATCTTAATTCATTTCGATATTTGCACATATCATATTCTAACTTAATGATGTAGGAAAAATCACTTTCGGTATTGCTTGTTCTCTATCCATCTCTCGAAAATGTGGGCGTATCCTGCCTGGCAGTGCCAGCCTATCTTTAAATTAAATTTTTAAATGGTGAGCCGTTCTAATCTAGTGAAAATTTTGAGTACCGTATCCAATACAATCAAGAGTTGATTATGGTCTTGTTTTGTTAATAAATGTCTAATTAATAGTTTATGTAACATTTCAGACGTAAAGAAGGACCTGCAATAGGCAGATTTAGCTCTTGCATAATGTACATGTATGTTTAAATATTATTCGTTTATCTTGCATTCAGAATTTACTCATGAATCAATCAGTTATTAGAAACTCACTAGCACTTTCTTAAGGATGTTAATCCTTCCCATTACAACATATCTTAAATAGTACATATGTACAATTTATTTCGAAGGCGAACATACAGAAGAGTTGAACACTGTATAACCGATGAAAGAATCAAAATATGGGCACGAGTAAAAAGTGCTATTGAATATGCCACGTTATTTCACATATTGTGGGTTTATGATTTGTTTTTAATATTTTTTGTCTGTTTCATGTTGATTATGGTAAATGTATAAAACTACATTTAAGTTGTTTTTTGTTAAGTTTCACTTTAGTGGTAAACCACATTTCTTCGAAATTGATGTTTTAATCTTTATGAATTTGATAATCCCCATAGTTGACTGCTCCTACCATGAGAACAATAGCCAGGGGCATAACAGGATGAATCCTGTCAATGATCAATGTTAAATTTCAATTCATCAAAAATTCTCCTTATTATTTGCACCATACATGTACTTTATGCAACTTTCAAATAATTAAGTTAATTACATTGAAAACCCAGCTCTGAATTCTCATTTATGACTAATAAACTACTAATTGTTGCATGGCCATTAAAACATAATTTTACCTTTTCTTTTGTGAAAAAAGGGACTCTTTTAGGTTGAGGATCAGTCAAGTTGACTAAGATATTTACAAATAAGCTTACATGTCACACCATAGTCCCACCTGTAACTGTTATTATTCTATTGGCAAGCGCTGAAATAAGCGGCCGGACGCGGACACTGTCCGGGCTAATTGACCCCCTTTGACAGGCCAAATTGCCTTTTGGGTAAAACAGTAAGCTAAAAATAGTAATTTCATTCGCGAACTCGAGTCGATCGCTAATTATTACTAGACTCAACTTTTTTACGCTGGTTATGTCAACGACCCGGGTCCTACATACATGTAGTAAAAATATTACTATTTTTTATAGAATCGGCTCAAAATCCAAACCCAAAAATATCAACGACCCGAGTCAAAGTGAAAATGTTACTATTTATATCTCGACCACGTGCAGATAAAATAATCAATAATTTTTAGAATCGGCTTTTTTACGCTGGTTATATCAACGAACCGAGTCACAGTAAAAATATTACTATTTTTTAGAATCAGCTCTTTTACGACCCAAATCATAGTAAAAATATCATTATTTACATGTATCTCGGCCGCGTGAAGATAAAATAATGAATAATATTGAGAATCGGCTCTTTACGCTGGTTATTCGAGCCTACGTGTAGTAGCTAGCTTTGCGTTACTTTCGTATATGATTAGCTCTAAATCACACCTAACATGACATGTAATTATACAAATTATTAGTAATAAAAGTAAAAATATTTAAAATGTTACAAGAAAATGTTCAAGTTGACTATGGGTGTAATTAGGGAGAGACTTTTTATACGAAAATTAAAATATCTCACCTTATTGGACACTTCCGATGTGAATGTAAATGGAAGGGCCTTGAAAGCATGTCGAATAAAATAACTTCTTATTTTTCCCAACCCCCGGACACGGGATATCCCGGCTAGTGGGACCGTTCCAGAAAATTTTAAGACGGGTACTGTGTCTAATGTTTCTCAAAATGACATTTCTAAACGGGGATCATCGCCGTCACTAGTTCAAAAATTACATACAATAAGAATCGTAGAAAAGTGGATCAAAAATGGCGTAGCAAAATCCAAATGCCGACGTGTGGTTAACATACGAAGAAGACGGTGGTTTTGTGACTACACTAAAATGTGAAGTCTGTATAAAGTATTTTAAAAATATCAAATCTATGAGCGAATTTTCCACTGCATGGAGTTCAGCCTGACATGATGTCAGACTGAACCTTAGCAGTTATTTCAAGGCTTGTAAGACTATTGGTGTCATGTGTTGATTCCATCATAATAAGTGAAGCTTTATAACAAGTTGACTAACAAAATGGGGATTGAACATCTCATCATTAAAGCCCCAATAACACTCTTGTTGTAGTTGAATAATATGTCCCAATCTTTATTCTAGTCAACAAATTGTATTATTTTACAATATTCAAATAAATTGATGATACAAATTTCATCTTAACACACCTAAAATTCAACTACATGATTTGAAAAGGTTAACGTAAACCTTTTCAAATGTGACTTGGATTTTAAGATATTTTCGAACCCTCTGGACAAGTAAAATATGATGTAATGAACAGGTAGGACACATAAACATCTTGTACTTAGAATAAGACTATTATTTATTTTCTAGAGCTGCCAAGCCAGCAAGAGTGTTATTGTCCCTTTAAGCCATTACAGGGTCATGGAGATTTCTTACACACTCTCACAATGGGAGATGTGGTTCGAAAATTGAATGTATACACCAAACAAGGGTAAACCAAACTCTCTGTAAAAGGTCTCAACAATCATCAACAACATTGGATTTGGATTACGTAACATTTAATGGCTGGTTTTTGTGGTTTTGTTCAGTGTTATCAATAGCTTATCAAAGATCTTTTTAAAGCCATCTTTTTAATCAAGTTCTATCCAAGTGTGGATAATATCGACCATTGATGTTTTTATTTTTTATTTCTTAAAATCATATTGCAAACAACAATATTGTGAGAGGTAATTCTCTTATAGGATGAGTTCACTGACTTCCAGTGTTGGCCCTGAAAGTTCTTCAAGATTTTCTGGTGTGGTTTCCCCCATGTCAGTGGTGTAGATGGAGGGCTGACAATGACACTGTCTGGTCGTTTGGATGTAATGAAAAACTGTGATACTTTAAATACACAATGTCAATTAATTCATGAGAAATTCAATATTTTAGCTAAAAATTCAAATGACACATTGGTACTTTAAATGTTCAGATTAATTACAGCTTAGAATGAATTAAGCCATGAAAAATTAGATATGCAAATGATGGCCTGCAGCTTTAATTGAATTTGGTTGTTCTAATGAAATACATTTATGTTTGTATTAGTCTCTGATTGGATAGCAATCATTGTGTTCTAACCAGAGTGAAATTGTATAATAAAAATAACTGTGCAGGTAATTAATGCCAACCAAATTATGCAAACAGTTTATTGCACATAAAAGGTTTATGGGAAAGCTTAATGATAGTAATGATTATAAAATTTGTATGGCAACTGAACCATTAGAATGATCTAATATTACTTATTTGTATAAATATTTTAGTTGATAAATTTTGTTTACATTGAATTTGACCCTGTCAAGATTACACTATCTAAATTTTGACAATATGTACTTCAAATTAAAGTAAATGGGTTATATATAATCAGTTTTAAACAAATTTGATTAATAAAGTATTTGTTATGATGTTATATTATATTTAAAGCACATCTATTTTGTTTGACATTTCCCTCACATGAAAACAGATTGAAGTGTTTATTGGTTGAACCGCTTTGTCAGTTTTAATTAAGTACCATAATTATTTTGCATTGTAGTTCAATTAAGGTAATTTGGTATTTCACTTTAAAACCTAAATAAATATTTTTATTAAAAAGCTAACTTATTACTTCGATTTAAAAACTAACTTTCTTATTTAAAATAAAAGGATTTGATGAGAATATAACGCATACAAAACATGTACATACAATGTTGGTCACCCAATAGAGGAAGACACAGTGGCTCAGCGAGTAAGACATTGGTGCACTAACCTAGAGGCCCTGTGTTTGATCCCTGTGTTGACTAAGTAAGTTCATCAGGATTTTATGGTGTGGTGTCCCCATATCACAGAATGGTCTGGCAAGGAACCAAGGATGGTACCAGAAACCAAGGCCCCATGTACACTTTGACATGCATGGAAAAGAAACCTTGACAGGTGGAATTTGATATAAGAGTAGGCCACATAGTGCTGCTTTCAGGGTAGTTACTTTAAGTAACGTAAATGTTTCGGCTCTGCTCTCAACTACGTTACTGTCCGCCCTTATAGACAACTAGTATGAAAATAAGGCTTTTCCCTCATCTCCGTTCTAAGACTATTTTGGAATCCTTACCGTCTATTTTTCACCGTGATTCTGCTTTAGTCGCCAAAAGGAATCATTTCTTGTCACATCCGACACAAATTTATAAAAATCCAACACTTTTTTCATGTAGAATTATGCGATACAAATAGATAAACAACTTTCATTTGAATGCAGCCGCCATTTTCAATCTACTGCTCAGCCACTATTCCAAATTTGGAATGGAATTTTACCGTAAACGAAAATTCGTACTGTACACGGTCACTAAAGTTTTTTTTATTCAACATGCGTGATTAATTATTACACAAAATCTATAAAACAGAATAACGCACAAAAACTTAAATCTCTTTAAAAGACTAGACTCTTGTAGTTGGGTCCAGGGTGGTCTACAGGATAGAACATAGGACTCTTGTAGTTGGGCCATGGGTATTCTGAAAGTAAGGGCACTTGTGACTAGAATGAAGGGTTGTGTGATTGACTGTCTAGCACATTTTTTATAAATTGATTACAAGTTTTGTTTAATTTACAAATCAAGGGGATAGATCCCAGGTTTGTCCGTGGCATTTGTTAGGTACTCCTATCCAACCTCCGGTTTGTCTCGGTTTCCTCCCGCTGCCAAAAACTCCTGCACTCAAGCTATTATGAAAATAAAGAAATTATGGTATGTTAGTCATGAAATAACCTAGTTCCCAGATGATAAATCAAAGTTTACATGTACATACATGTATGTCATGGTATGCATGCAATAAAGATAACATAGCAGTCCTAATGATGTATCTAATGAACTTGTTGTGATCAGTTTCAGTGATTGCTTTTCCCTACTTAAACATACATTATGGGAGAGCAAAAACAGACTTTTGTCGGTCTTCCTTTGGGCCTCAGAAGTCATAGAAATTATAAATTAGATCGTTATTTAAACAACAAGCCTAAAATGAACTATGTAGACCCACGGATGGCTTGGATTGGGCTCGGATTAAAACAGGATTTCGTTGACTGATTTAATCACTATGGCGCCGTGGGCGGGGCTTCTCCGTGACGTTGACGTCATCATACTTCCGGACTGTTTTCTATTCGTCTGCTTAGGGAGTCGCTTAGGCCTACCTGAAGTACAAAAGAGTACACGCAGGCAACGCAAGAAGTCGGCTATTTATTATAATTTATTTACAATACTGCCTCGTTGATTTGGCCCATTCCTTTCAAACTTTAATATCCTATCGCAGACTAGGCTTTCTCTTCTTATCTATATATTAAAATCTTAATTCTAATTTATAGTAAAAAATAAATGTATACGAATTGAATTGCAGTCCTGTCTCAAACCGAATACGCTATCAGTACTAGTCATTGTAAACATTACTTAATAAACGAGACTATATAGGTGGAGTTAACGCCTGTCAATCAACAATCGGCTCTCATGGGAAAAGGGTGTCGATGAATTTAACTCCCATTTCTAGTAAAAAATTATAGTGGTAACAACTTTGTTCAGGATAAAGTAATTTGACTGAAATTTTCAATATATTCTCAGGGCATCATTTCTGTAAAACATGCAGGAGTCACAAAAAGCTCTTGCACTTAAATTTCCGGGAGCACAAAAAAACGCACCTGCAAATTTGCTTGCAAGAGCTTTTTTTTTTACCATCTATCCAAATGGTGTATAAAAAAAGAAAAAAAAAGAAAACAGTTAAAAATTTATTTATTTATAGATTTACCGGTCATATGCTTACAACAGAAAACACAACCTTGGACGTTCGAGTAAATCTCTGGCTCAATGCGGGAAAGGTGCGACGTCGTGTTTGATACCGGTATTCAATTCTACACCGATATTTTAGAATCCGAATTCTACACTTTCCTCAACGTCAGTGTCACAGGCCCGCACATTAAATTTAAAGCATGATTTTGGACACATGCTTTTACTTAGTGGAATCCACGTCAATCCATGTCAATTCGAGTCGGGGACTTACAATTAATCCGGCAATTCGTGCATATTTTCAGTCCGGCCATGTCGAAGAAATTAATTATGATATTCACAGCCCGGGGTGAAACGGTCGTGGGATGAAAATACCTGCTCCCATCGTCATTATCCAGACGCTTTCTATATGACCACGACAGAAATTCATAAAGTTATATTTATTCAAATTTCACAATCAAAAACTCTTACAAAACTAACGCCGTAACACGGAAAGCATTTAATTTTAAAACGATCAATCGTTTATTACTATTGTAATACTATCACTAATAAATAATAATCTATCGTGAATGCAAACGCCATGGAGAGACTTGACAATCGAGCTAATAATCTCCAACCCAAATGTCTTGATACCATAACAAAACTACTCTTCACGATTTCGGATACAATAATATTTCATTCAACTTTCAAGCTCGACTTTCTTGATAAAACTGTCGAAATTGTCTGAATTTTTAGCAGGAGCTATAACCTGCGCTTGTGTTTTCAAGATTACAGGCGCAGACGGGCGCAAGCGCGGAAACGCCCGTCAGAAATGATGCCCTGTATTCTTGTTTCAGCATCTATTTTTGAACTGTTATAGCAAGAATGGCTAACTCCTTGTACAAATCTCCCATAATGTATCTTTAATGTAATCAATCTATATGTATGAATTAAAGAATCTGTACACTACATTATGAAATGGATAATAGCGCAATAGGAATTTTCATTTTATTTATTATTTGGCTTTTCCCTCAGACACAGAATTGAATCATGAAAGAATATTACCAGTTGAAAAAGCCATTTTATACATGGTTGTATCCGATTTCTTCTGTTACTGCGACTTTTGCCATTAGAAGTCAAATATCAGAGTTGTAATTTTCAGATTAATTTATAGAAGGAATGTACATGTGCAGTGAGTTGTTGGCCTTACACATGTAGTAGCTTTCTGTTTGTATTATTCTTGGCCATACATCTGGATGTAATCATTGCTGGTGTGCCAGAATAACTCTTTAAGAGTATTAATTAAAGCCATGAATACCATGTATACTAAACAGCAAGTTATTAAGGTATCTCAAAATTACTTGTGAATTAACTGATAATGTGATCTTACATCGGTAACTTGACAATCATGTTTTTATCTTCATCCACATAGAACTTTCGTTTTTTTGTGAATATTATTTAGTCCTAGCTTTATGCAACCCAACGTAACAATTTACATATAAATGCAAACCAATACTTGTAACATGTTTGGTTAATGTAAATTTAGATACGAGTAACTATTTTTATTGAGGTTGGGTTTAGGCTACTGAATAATTATGAGGCAGTTAAAAAAATCTGAATAACGTTCAGTAGAAATGCTTTGTAGCACATAAATTACCAAGCATTGTTTATAATAATGAACAATACAGTAGGATTTGATTGTATTATGGACGGAGCCTTAACCTACTTTTTCCACCATAGTCAATAAAATTATGTCAATCAAAAGTTATTTTTCTCAATTTAATGCACTCACAATGATTCAGACAAAGACAAATAATGATTGTTAAAGATACTTTTCCACTAAAGTATTTATCGGGCGGTTATTTTAAATACACCTATGACAATTTTGATACAAGTGCAGTGTACATCAGAATAATACAGCATGCGGTGAAATTGCTTCATCGTTTCATGTCCCAATTTACTTTCTTATTACTTCACTTCAACCAAAAAAAGTTTTGAGTAGTCTGTATTCTAAATATTACAAATTAGCGATCCCTGCACACGATTTGCATTGAATTAACATTTGATAATCCGGCCTTCAATCAGTGAGTTTAAAACCTTGATAGTTTTATAATCACTTAAGAGAGCACTTGGTATTTCATTTGAGTTTTTCACGTCAAATACCTCGACATTAGATATAAATTGCCGAGATGAAGAATCACTATCAATATATTAGTGTGTTCATAATGTGTGACCGTCTTGCAAAGCAGGTCAGCAAATTATAGCAGATTTTGAGAAAGTTCCATGACCTACACAGAAGGAATTAGTCGTTAAGTATTCAATTAGCCATACTGCAGTTCGTGGCGAAAGTGCAGGTGTTGATCTTGATACCGTTGAAGAATTCTGCGTATTGTTGAAGAGTGTTCTCAAGAAAATATTTTTAATAACATTTCCGACCATTCTTGTGTAATAAAAAAAATGAGTGCTAATGGTGGTTAAATTTCAAAAGAACGATTAAACATACATTATGCAAGAGCTTAAACTATTAATTAGACATTTATTAAAATAGCATTATGCAAGCGCAAAATCTGCTTATTACAGGTCTTCCTTTAGGCCTGAGATGTTATCTAAATAATCAATTAGACATTAATTAACATATCCAGACCATAATAAACTCGTTATGTCAAGGCTAGCTTTCGATGTTGGCGGATTAAATTCTTATATATGCCGCTTAATGGCCGTTGATTATTAAATCAATCAAATGGATAATCGAAACTATGCTGTTTATATTAATGATTTGAGTAATGATGACCGAGGCTATGTGAATATTTCAAACGCTTTTTTTCTCGGCTAATATCAATCTAATTAAAATATAGATCTATATTTCGTTTCGTTTTTTATACTTTCGATGGCCTACACTCATGTAGATCTAACTAGTTATAGTGGACGCTCACGTTCTATGACGTCAGGTATCAAGCACGGGACATTTGACCCGATAACGTCAGTCATTCGATTAACCAATTAGCGATCGCCATGCTTTTCAAAATCCACATGTGTTTTGTTATGATTTCTATCCGCTGGTGTTAGTATAGACGTCGTTGGCTGGTAATATCTACCCACAGTTCCACGCATGAAAAGGTCAAACGGTCGATTCGACAGACCATTTGATTGGCTGACCCCTCATTTCAGGCAGAACGCCAGTTAAATAACAAGTCCTCCAGATCCAAGAGTAGTGAAGACAAGTAAAAACGAAATTTTGAACTATAAAAAACGAAACGAAATTGGATCTGTGTTTTAATCAGATTGGGCTAATATTGGATCAATTTGACTGATATTTTCAGCAAATTACCTTTACACTATCTAGTTTTTAACTATTATAGTGAGAACTACCATCTCTTTATCTTTTCTCCCATAATGTAACTTTAACATAATAAGACCTTAATCAACTCGCAATGACATCATTGGATTTGAACTTGATCTGCTTACTGATGCTCATTGATAACTAGATTTAAAAATGGATAATTGAGATTGCTTTGTATCGTACCTACTTTAGTAATATTCAATCGCTGCTATCTTGGTTCAGTTTGGAGTAATTTGACTGACATTTTTAGCTATTATACTGAGAGCTGCTCAGCTCTTTATCTAATCTACCATAATATGAGCATTGATGTACATGTAGACGTTGATAAACATGATGGTGAGAGACTTAAACACAACAGTTTCTGAGATAAAGACATGGGCAAGGAATCATCCGAGAATTTACTTAGGCTTCAATATTTATGATAAATGGACAGCAATTAAAGATAATATCATCTTTTATATATGCAATAAATTTTCAACTGGATTCACACCAGTTGCATTTCCATGACATTCAAGTCATATGACCATGACTTCTATTAATAGAATTTTATAGCTTTGGGTATTTCCTCTCGAATACAATATGTGAGAGGATTTGAAGCAAATTTTTCATTGAATAATTAGTTTAAATATGTATTTAGTCCAAATATATCAATAAGTCAACCGGTTAAGACGCGTGGAGGTATCTTTAAAGAATACATATTTTATGCACCACAGGACTAAATTTATGTACATTGTTATAATATGTAGTTGACAGAATGCATTAATTATTGGTAATAGTTATTCTATCATGTTGTGCTGAACATAGCCCACCTGTGCAAATTTTTTTTAGTGACCAAGTCAAAAGATACTGTTTAATAAAAAATATTTTTGTTGAAACATGGTCATTAATTTTTCATAAATATATCAATTACTATAGTATAAAGGTGTAGATTGAAGAACAGTGTAGTCCTTATTGTCATTACTACCATTATTACAATAGTAAACAAAGTCTTGTTTATCCATTTTCATGTGGACATGTATATATATGCGTTGCCTTTGTCCGTTCAAACATCCAGGCTACCGTTTACATTTGTTTGTGATCACTTTTATTCGATTTTGACAAAACTTGAAATATAGGTTAACATCCCAAAGATCTCGGATCCTTTCGATATTTGCATGTATTATGGCATAACTCCACGGATTATGGCCACTGAGTGTATAAAAAAATCGCTTTTTTGGTTTGTCGACCCTGAAGAGGTCACAATTTAAAAACAGCATTGAAATATCACTGACACACCATAATGATGGTTGAGTTCAAATTTCATGAAATTCTGACCGAAACTGTCTGACAAAGTGGCCACTCTATGTACGCAAATAATGTAAAAGTATGTTATACCAAGATTGTGGAGTGTAGACACACAAAAAACTGGCGGCACACCTGGCTAAATATATATGACAAATACCGAATTTTGCAAAATAAAAACATGGGAAGTGAAACGACATGTAACCATGAGTCATATTGTTAGATGAATTTTCAATACCTCCTGATCTCTCCATGATCAGGGTTAGGTTTGAGGTGGAGATAAATAGACCTGTCCCCTTCTCCAAATTCCTAATCACTGGCCCCACCCCCTTTTATTGTAAATTGACCCTTTGTAGGATATCCATATTATAATCAGTATTGTTATGATTTTTTAGGACCATGTGGAGGGAAGACAACTGGCCAGGCAAGATTAAGTTCATTTTTTGAAAACTTAGGATGGAAGGTAAATAAAATCTTCATTATTATAATTATAGCTTAAAATTCTATGTGTAATAACACTTTTATTGATTATGTTCAATATTTATAAATTACACTGTGACTACAACGCTTATACTTATACTTATACACTTTTGAATTATTTTGACTTCTTCTTTAGTAATTCCATGCACAATAGCTTATGTTTTTCTGTGGGTAGTTATCAGGAGTAGAGCTTGTAAATTGTTGCCTATTTGTTTCCAATGGACCTCATTTTCGCTTTCGTTGTGGTCTCCACTCCAGTGCCTGAATGCAGATGGCACTAGGTATGTCTAATCAATTTCCATTTTATAATTGAGACATTTCTAATGTCATTCATTCATCCTGTGTAACATTTATTTAGAAAAAATATTTCTTGAAGAAGAGAACATATGGACCAATTTCTTCTCACTCTTTTAACATGGCTAATTTGTTTTTTATATAAAATAACTATTTTTCAGGTTTTCCGCTCTCCAGAGGCAGCCATGATATATCTAAGGTAATAAATATATTAAAGAATTATTATTTACATATTTAAATCCTATTATTTTCAATGATATACTATATTTTTATGCAGATTTGACTACCAGCTTTTCTTTAAAGAAGCTATTTGTAATAAATAAGAAACCATGTGTATCCTATGACTGAGATTTACACCTGCTGTGGCCTATGATGTAGGCTATAAGCCTATTATCTGTTTATAATAAAGAAATTTTGACAACCATATCTTATTCAAATAAATATCTTATGAAAGCTTTTGAATGATAAAAAAATATGAATTCCTTAGAAAAACTTTAGTTTAGTTTAATAACAGTAGAATTGATGGAGACTATTTTTATATGATCGTCAGTCATATTTGCATAGTTTTTATAAGCCTACATTGTTGTCCCCATGTCCGTCCATTGTACCCCTACGTGCAAGTGAATTATTGAAATAAAATTGAACCATGTTTTAGTCCCAAAATAACGTAGTTTGTGTCGAGTGGACGTGAAACCCCATTTCTCTCTCTCTTATTTACTACAGATACTTCTTGTAATTCTCCCACTAATGAACCATAAAATGATAAATATGCCACGATCTGTGTGGAGTTCTGGGAAGACTCAGATACTATTGGTGTATGCAGTATGTTTCATTGCCTGGCAACCTATTTTTGTACTTTGTATGATATGTCCATGTAGCTCCAGGATATCTAACCAGTAAATTAACATATCTTAGCTTTATGTAAATCTATAAACATTTTGAAATGTTATATTTCAGTGGTGGTGTAAAATTCCTTGATTTAGATAAGGAGCAAGGTATGCATTTTGAAAACACCAACTTTATTAAAGGCCCTATGAATGATTTTAGTGCTATAGAATCCATTGCAAACTGCCAAAATTGTTGAATTCTGTTTACAAAGATACATATGGCGAATTGAAAATTCCATCGACCTATGTGACATTACTAACAATAGTGCCACCATCTTAATTTGAGCACTGTAAACCAACTTGAGGCGATTGACAGAGTTTGATTTTTGATATGATGTCACAATTCCAAGATGGTTGCCATGATTTCATACTCTGTGTTAATATAATGATACCTATAGTACATGATTCGTAGTACATATATCAACAAAGTACAGTTTTCATGATAGTTTGTTTTATTGATAAGAATACTAAATCAGGGCTGGCCACGAATAAATTGATGGCGAGCAGATGACTGCTCTCGCAAATTTAGGTTTGGGCGAGCAATAAAAATTGCTCACCTAAAATGTTGCTTGCGTGAGCAAACATTTTCTATGTTTGTTTCTATTTGTTGCCTGGATACTTTTGTTTAAATAAATAATGACAAAGCTGTTTAAAGTTTGCAATATATTTTTTTTTCAATTCTTTATCTACATAGTAATAGTACTATGAGTTGGCCGTAATATAACAAAATAACAAAATTTGGCACTAGTATAACAAAACAACAAAATAACGATTGAGCAACAAAATTGCTTTTCCTGGCACAGAGTTTGCAGTAAACATGTGTGACCATCGCTTTTCTGTTTTTGACAGTCATACTCTTTTCTATAACCAATTTCCATATGGATTTCTTCACCCCAAGACATAAATGAGGATAGGTAAGGCAATCGGGTTTTCCTTGGCCATTATTCCGCTTAGATTGAAAATTATACAACTGCACAATGGAATAAAAACCAAAGTTCTGATAAAATAAGTAATAGCGATAAATATAAGTTTGAAACGTGTTCATTTTGCGTGAAATGCCAAATCATCCGGATGTAAACATTTTTTACTTTAGACTCGATTTTCACGCGTTTGTTACTGGTGTTCGTAGGAGAACCAGACATGACGTTCGGGTATAAAGTGTATTTTTAGTAACACGACTTGTGGCTTCTAACTTCATTAGCCAATCAAATTTATGGACGAAATGACGCATGCAGCTTGAAGAATCTCAGTTTGACAGACGAATTTATGACGTTATTGATATTGTTGGATTAGTTTCGGCAATAAACTTGTCAATATTTTGATTGTTTTTACAGGTTTTTCTTAAAATTTTGCGCGAGCAACGAACAGCTCGCGTAAATGTAGATTTGCGCGAGCGCGCGCATCTGCTCCCATCTCGTGGCAAGCCCTGTAAATTGTTTCAAGTATTTGTCTGGCTAAATTGTTTGAGTATTTGTCTCACATTGGAGGGTGGATGGCCGAAAGGTGAGCAGGTACACGCTGTATCATTTAAGCCTGTCATTGAGTCAACTGGCGTGGTTTCAAATCCGTGGTGGGTTGTATGAGACAAGGAGTAGGGTCGTTTGTCCAACCTTTTGGGTTTTCTCCGGGTCCTCCGGTTTCCTCCCACTGCTAAAGACCCCTACGTGCAAGCGAAATGTTAAAATGAAATTAATCCATATGGTTAGTCCTGAAATGACCCCGTTCACTCTCTCTCTATCTCTCTCTTGTCTCACATAGTTCCCACACATAAAGGTTGATAGGGTGTATACATATTTACGACTTCTACTGTGTGGCTATCAAAAATAGCAATAATTAAAAATTCTACTGTGTGGCTGTCAAAAATAGCAATAATTAAAAATTATGTATATGCATTCATATCAATTGCCAAAGATACATTTTATTACTGGTCTGTAGAAATAGCCATTATGTATTTATTTCCTTTTTTTTTTTCAGCATACAAACTACAAGAGAATATTATAAAGACAATGCTAAGAATAGAGAATACATATCATGATATGGCTAAAACACTCAACAGAAATATATTGTTAATTTGTGATAGAGGTGTTATGGATGGCGTAGCTTGTAAATATTCTTTAAATTCTAAATATCAATCCATTTTATTTCGGGAAACCCAAAAGCGTTAAATTAGACTGTGGGGTTAGGTGGTTGAGTGCACTTTAGATCATAAGGTCTGTCATTGAGTCAAGTGTCATGGTTTCTGTTCCACACTTCTTGTGTGTGATAAGGAGTAGGTCAACTGGATTTTCTTTGTCCTCTTTGTTTCCTTCCTCTGTTGAAAACCCTTGCGCAGAAGCAAATTATTTAATTAAAATTGCACCATATATTGCTGTTGGTCCAGAGGGGACCATGGTGAAATAGTAAGCTAGATATTTGCTTGCTAACCAGAAGGTGCTGTGTTGCCCAAGAAAGTTCATCAGGATTTTAAGGCAGGGCCACGTAAAAGATCCATTGGCAATTGGAATACGGTAAAAGAGTACGTCATTGTACCGCTGTCCAGGCAAAATTTCCTCATGGCACACTATATGGCGTATGTCTGTCAACATTTTCTGCTGTACACTATATTATGGTTAAATTGCAAATGTTATTTCTGGTTAAAGGGAGAGTCACAGATATATTTAAGTAAATAAAGCAGTATTACTGTCTATTGGAACCATTTTAGCTTTGTTATATGCAATGGATTAAAAGATTTGTTTTACTTTATGAAAGAAAATACAAACTTTTAGTTTTACATGTGGTGTAGATCATATGTCCACAAATTCTATGATATAAAACAGCTAGGATAATTATGTCTATATTATTGATGAATTTATAGTGATAAGTAATCTTTGGGATTACTCATTCAATTATCTGCTTTATTTTGACTTGTAGATTTGATTGTCCTCAAGCCAGAACATTTATCCCTTATTGATTTTAGCTCACATTTAATCTTGAATATTTTGATTGCTTTCAGATATTGAGAGAGAAGATTGGGAAAAAATGAAAATTGAAAATAAGTGGAATGATATTGAATTGCGAGATAATAGATATAATCAAATTATTCATATGGTGTCGGCATCTAAAGGTGCTGAGCCTTTTTATACTATAGCAGGACATAAAACACGAGGTGAAGATATGGAAATGGCTAGAGAACTTGATACTAAAACTGCTAATGTACGTTTCATCTCTCAGTTTTCATTTCAAATTCATACAATCAATTATAAATGGATGTAACATAATAATATCCATTTGTCGTAATAGAATTGTGATGATTCCCATATGGATGTTCACTCTAATTCTATGTGGATGTTACATTACGTATTTTGTTGATTCCCATATAGAAGTTAGATAGATATTAGTTGTTGTAATACAGCTCTGATGTCCTGAGGTGAATAAGCATTGTAAAAAAATTTCACTCCAGAGATATACCGAACACAAGAAAATACGTCTTAGAACTATAAAAATAGGCTTTTCCCCAATGTTGCATGCAGACTATCTATTTTTTACAGCTTGATACATGGTAAAATAGTCTAAATTGATTAATTAGTATTTAATTAAGAAACAGAACCAAAATATCAATGCTAGATAATCACAAGTCTCAGACAGCTAAAGAACCAATCAAAAGATTTTACCATTGTTGTTGGTCTGTTCGTTATCCTCAATTGCCTGTAGAGGCTATGGTTATTAAGTGATATGTACACTATGATAATGGCTATGGTTATTAAGTGATTTATCCACTGTGGTAATGTTCTTGAGACAAAGAAGTGTACTGTTCGAGATATGAGTATGACCATTGATCAGTTTGAGAAAACTACCAGGTTTATACAGATCAAGTTTATATGGAATATAATTACTGTTTATTACTGAGCGACATTTTGACTAGACTTGAAATAATTTAGCTATTCGGTTGATTTGAAGTTCATAATAGTGTTTATGTTCAAGAGATGAAGAATTCTATTGATTTTCAATAATTGCTAGTTTCTGGAATGGCATCTGATTACCAGTATGTTTTTGTGCAATAAATGTCTGCAGTCCACATGTAATCTTGATTATTTCTCATAATTACTTCATTTGTACTTACACATGATCAATTTTTGTCCCCTCCCCCCTTTTCAAAGAGAGAGAGAGAGAAATGGGGTTTAACGTCCACTCGACACAACTAGGTCATTTCGGGACTAACATATGGTTTTTAATTTTATTTCAATAATTCGCTTGCGCGTAGGGGTCTTTAGCAGTGGGAGGAAACCGGAGTGCCCGGAGGAAACCCACGAGGTTGAGAAGGCGCCCCTATCTCCATGCCACATACGCTCACACCAGGGCTCGAAACCACAGCCGCAAGCCAGAGGTGACCGGCCAGCTAGAGGTCGAAGCGCGGCACTCTAGACCACTAGGCCATCCCAACCCCCCCCTTTTCAAAGAAAGCAGGGGACTATTAAAATGGTTTCGTAATCCGTCTGTCGGTCCATCCATCTAGACTGTCTGGGACACAATAACTTTATTTCTAATTGAACTAGAATGTTCAAACTTGATGTTGGTGTTCATTAGGTCAATGCCTTGATGGAGTTCGATGATGAGTAAGCAGGGTACGCAATCTGATTGGTTGATGCATTCTTTGCGGCACGATAACTTTGGTTATAAAGAAGTGAGAACGATGAAACTCAGAATATAGATTGTGAGAATTTTCTGCTTAGGCTAAGGAGCAATAAGCAATTTGATTGATCAAGACTTTGGAACATAACAACTCTGCTTTTAGTGTATAGTTTGATTGCTCCATACTTGTGAATAAAAATAAATGTGTGATTAATTAATATGTGTCATCTATTTATTTTGGGATTTCGGCTAGGAACATCAACCTCACTGTTTGCTTGTTAGTGTCTATAATTGCTCCATTTAACTACAAAATAATATATTTTTGACAAACTTTGTGGACTGATCAGACAACTTAGCTTCTGTAGGTGCATGTTTGTTGCCTGACAACATATCCTTATCTCGGCTGAGGATGTTGAATGTTGAAAATGTTTCAATCCAGCAAAGATTTGTAACAACTGAACAAAATTGAATCATTTTTATACTGGTATTCTGTATTGTAATTTGAAAGTGATTCAAAATTCATCAAATGTCGATCATCGGTTTCAACTGGATGTTTTTTGTTTTCAGTCTTGGGTTGGTCATCCATATTTCGATGTGATTGATAATTCTACGGGGTTTGAAACAAAACTAACCAGAATGATAGCAGTAAGTAATATTTTCATAATGTGAGAACTATTTTCTACAGATAAATTGCATGGATTTAAAATGAAAAATCTACCCATCTCTTAACCCTTCATTCATTTACATTGATTGATATACCTGTTATAGATTAATGCTTTACTATGGTTTGATATATAATACTACAAATTATTGACTTGTCTGATTGGAGATGTGCGGTGGCTGAACCAATCACAGCTTGATTCCTGTTTACTGTTACATTAATATTTGAAGTTTGCAAATCAAATAAGTTCAAACTAAATGGAAATTTCTTGTTAATATTGGAATCCTAGTGGATGGTAATTTAATATATAATTTGAATAGTCAACAGTACATAGATGGCCTCCATTGGTGTGTGTCTAAGCTATAATTGTCTGTGATTGGCATATCCAGTTTTATCATGTTATTACACTTCTTGAAATATAATTTAGGACATTAGGACATTGTTGCCTTGACTCAGGGATGATGTTTGAGCAGAAGACTGGTGTCATGTTATAACATTGCCTATTTTACATACTGTTGGTAATAAGATATACACCTGTAAAAATAATCATTTTTGTATTTCATCCGAAATCAAAGAACTCAATTTCTTTTGAAACAAAAAAAAACCCCAACACATTTTGAAACAAGGAAGTGAGTCAGCATTTATATGGTGTGTGTTTCCTCATTGTTATTAAGTTTTGTTCACGCAACAGTCACATGTCATTTGAAGTTTTTCTTCTGTCATTCAGAACTTCCTTCTTGTTGTGCCATAAAGCCCTGATAGAAATCAATTATGTCTCTATCCTCAAATGACATTTAGATGTATTATTGACATTCTAATTAACATTATTATGGATTTACTTCTCCAAACGATATTCATGCAAGGTTTCAGTAATATAGGTATCTTAATCAAACAGCTATTACAATTATTTCTGGTCTAACTTTTTGTCCTCATACCTATTTATAGCACAAATTGATGTTTAATTATTGATATGTTCACTAGGAGATTTTAAATTTTTTGTCAAAGCCTGATTAAATTTACTGCAGCATTATCATTCTCGTCTAGAAAATAAATTTAATCAATTTTTATTAGTACAGATTGAAAATCCAAGCACTGTCCAATATTGTAGTAAGATATTTTTCGTGAATGTTATTCAGACACTTAATGTATTGTGAAGTTGGTAAAAGTTTATTCCCACGAGCAAGCGCCAGATTTACCTATAGACTTGGCATCCTGAAGACTATGTCTTCAAAATCTAGTGGGCCTCCGTTCAAAGTGTATGTGACACTGTCGTAAATCTTTCTTACTTGCTCTGTTGTCCTGAACATTTGTCATCACCTTTGACTTTGCTCAATTGTATTTAAAACACACTTTAATCCTGCTCTAGTGGTGAGCGTTAGTGAGTGGCAGAAACCTCATGTAACTGGAATAGCCTAGGGCGTCTTTTTTACTTGAATCTAGCACTGTCAATACCTCAAATCAGCAAATTATCCCAAGCCTTTGATTAAATGTCTTTAAGAACTATCCTAGTTGGTTCGATTCAGAGGTTGAATATAATCACGAGCATTTGATAATATAAATCAATTAAATAAATTGTAGATCAAATACCATGATTTGAATATTTTGTAGGCAGTATGTGATAGACTTGGTGTTGATGCCGGTGATAGATTACAAGCAAACAGCAAGAAACGAAAATTCCTTGTTTCTCAAATATTAAATGGAGTTGTAAGTTAACAAGAATATTCTGATTTCAATTGAAAGATTGCACAGCGGATAATAGTGTAAACACAAAGAAAACTGATTCTAGTTTTACTGAACCCAACAAGGCAATACACTAGAAATAGAAACCATAGTTACAACATTAATGTCAATGATGGTTACGTACATTGTATCATGTCCACCAAACATGTCATGACACATGACCACAGCAGAGATTCAACATGACACAATTAGAAATGATTCTGTTTCCAGATTTCTGAGGTCATATTATTAGTGAATCGTGACAAACCCACTATCATTCGATCTGAATGAGGTTTTGTAGACATAGGTTGTTTATTTGATTTAAGACTACCTTATTTACTAATCAGAACAATGATTCAGAACACGACATGCTACCTGGTCTCTGTTAGCCCTAACTAAAAATGCCGGATGCACAAAATATGGAAACAAAATCCATGGTTTGACTATTGATTATCTAGAAATTGAGGTTAAATATGTGCATATTTAGAGCCCAGATCCACCTGAACATATGAGCCCTAAGTTTAGTTACTAATGGTGGAATCCATTGCTTTCAAGACTGTATTATTGAGACTTATTTGTATGGGAATTGGTATATATAGTTGACCTTCTGTGTATTTAATTTTCGCTTCTGTTTCAGAAATTTCCATTTTTACAAGAATTTCAAGTTGTGCATGATTATTTAGTTACACCAAGTCGTAAAATGCAAGCTAGGCTGCGACGTCGGGGACAAAATGGTAAGTATGTGGCTACATTTATCTCATTGTATGTTTATCAGGAGTGAAGTTATTACTGTTAAAAGAATAACGCAGTCTTCATTGTAATTGCTATTGTTGTTACGATAATAAACAAATAAATTAAATGATTAAATGTCAATCTTGTTTCAATCCGTTAAAAATCATAACCATTCAATGGTCTAAAGATTTGGTGTGAGCGTATGTGGCCTGGTGTGAGTGTATGTGGCATGGAGGGAGATAGGGGCGCCTTCTCATCCTCGTGGGTTTCCTCCGGGCACTCTGGTTTCCTTCCACTGCTAAAGACCCCTACGCGCAAGCGAATTATTGAAATAAAATTAAACCATATGTTAGTCCCGAAATGACCTAGTTGTGTCGAGTGGACGTTAAACCCCATTTCTCTCTCTCTCTAAAGATTTGATTATCGACTTGTTATGTGAATAAATGTCTGAATTTGAGGCCAAAAGGAAAATCTAAAATAGGCAGATACTAGCATCTACAGAATTTAATGATATTGTAGAGTTGATTAATTCAACTTAACGTTATACAACTCGACATTAGTTATTGATTTAATGATATTTTATATACATGTAGTTTTATTTATTATATAGATCACTGGACATATACTCATACCATTCGACGACCAGAAATTAATAAACAAAGTGTTGAATTACGTCAACCTATTTCATCTAAAGAATACGAGGTAACTAAATTATTCCTCTTTAGAAAAGCTAAAGTTTTATTGTCCCCCGCCTTTCGAAGAAAGTTGGGGGACTATTAAAATGGGTTTGTCCGTCTGTCTGTCTGTCTGTCCTTCTGTCTGTCTATCTGTCTGTCCGTCTGTCCGTCACACTTTTTGGGACACAATAACTCTCTTCCTAATTCAGCTAGAATGTTCAAAATTGGTGTATGTGTTTATTAGGTCAATGCCTTGATGGAGTTCGAAGATGAGCATTTTCCGCTTAGGGTAAGCAGAGATAAGCAATTTGATTGGTTGATGCTTTGGGACACGATAACTTTAGTTCTAATTAAGTGAGATTGATGAAACTTGATGTATAGTTTCATTACAGTAATACCTTGACTAAGTTCGATAATGAGCATTTTCTGCTCAGGGTAAGCAGAGCGATACGCAATTTGATTGGTCGAGACTTTGGAACACAATAACTCTCCTTCTAATTGAGTTAAAATGTTCAAACTTGGTGTATATGTTTATTAGGTCAATGCCTTGATGGAGTTCGAAGATGAGCATTTTCCGCTTAGGGTAAGCAGAGATAAGCAATTTGATCGGTTGATGCTTTGGGACACGATAACTTTAGTTCTAATGAAGTGAGAGTGATGAAACTTGGTGTATAGTTTAATTACAGTAATACCTTGACTAAGTTCGATAATGAGCATTTTCTGCTCAGGGTAAGCAGAGCGATACGCAATTTGATTGGTCGAGACTTTGGAACACAATAACTCTCCTTCTAATTGAGTTAAAATGTTCAAACTTGGTGTATATGCTTATTAGGTCAATGCCTTGATGGAGTTTGAAGATGAGCATTTCCGCTTAGGGTAAGCAGAGATAAGCAATTTGATTGGTTGATGCTTTGGGACACGATAACTTTAGTTCTAGTTAAGTGAGAATGATGAAACTTGGTGTATAGTTTCATTACAGTAATACCTTGACTAAGATCGATAATGAGCATTTTCTGCTCAGGGTAAGCAGAGCGATAAGCAATTTGATTTGCCGAGACTTTGGAACACAATAACTCTCCTTCGAATTGAGTTAAAACGTTCAAAATTGGTGTGTATGCTTATTAGGTCAATGCCTTGATGGAGTTCGAAGATGAGCATTTTCTTCTTAGGGTAGGCAGAGATAAGCAATTTGATTGGTTGATACTTTGGGACAAGATAACTTAGGTTCATCTTGATTGATGATTTTTATGCCAATACAATGACTGCATTCTCATTCAGTAATGGATTCGACAGTAACAGTGTATAGAAACGATTGACTCGGACACGAGGGCCCTTTCCCTTGGCCAGAGGGGCCCTTTTGTCTGCCTTTAGGGTCCTTCTAACTAGGGTACATTTTCATTTGTCTCGTCGGTTTTTGCATTTTTTTTATAAAACACTTTTGGATGACACTTCGTATACAGTTTGATTGCTCGATACGTTTGAAAAAAATAAATGTGCGATTAATTAATATGTGTCATCTATTTATTTTGGGATTTCGGCGGGGGACGTCAGCCTCACTGTTGGCTTGTTCTAAATGATATGATTTGTGTAATATGCATCAAGATTTAAGTAATAATATTAAAATATTTTTCAGATTTTACAAGCTCAGAGAGATGGTCGACATGACACTATATATAAAACAAGACAGTGTTTCTTATGGCAGCATCAGTATTTTCAAATGGATATTTATCGAGATCCATGCCCTTCAAGGTATCATTATAGCAACATTTTCTTTAGTTAACAACCAGTAAATTACAGCGTAACAAAATCAGTCAGGATTAACTAGAGCTCTAAATATGTTAATGTAAAATTATATTATGACAATTGCAGCTAAAATTTATTAATGCTCAATTAACCAGTGCATAGCAGAATATTACTTTCTATGATCTACACTCGATATAGATCTGAATGGCTTGCGATCATGTCAGATCAAAGATCATAATAGTTTAACCATGTCAATTAGGTAGTTTCCAGAATTGCACAGCTAGTCCACGGTATCAAAATTATTTATAAACTCCTCCAGATCCTACCTAATAGCAAGGGCAGGAGGTTGTGATGTGACCAATAATTCAATAAGAAAAAAAAAAGAAAATAGAGTCTGTATTTTAAAAAAAAATTTATTAAATATATTTTATTTATTTCAGATGTAAAGGGTTGATATTATTAGAAACATATACTGCTAAAGATAAGGAAATTTCTCTACCCGACTTCCTGAAAATAGAAAGGGAGGTAACCGATGAAAACTTTTACTCCATGTTCAGCCTGTCATTAAAAGACGAATGGAGAATATCTCGTAATCATCTGAATTCTGTCACCTCATTACCATCTGATGAAGATTAACATAATCTGTCATTTATTTTTTAAAAATACCGGTAATAACAATTGATTTTATATTCTGTATCAAGATCTGTTTAAATGACTTATAACTAAACAGAATAAGCTGTAAAAATCTGTAACAAATAAAAACCAGAATGTTATCTTTCAAAATAATAATATTGAGACTATCATCAAGTATGAAGCATGTTAATACTGAAGAACAATTTGCAAGGCGCTGTTGGTTGTTATATTCACTGATTATTTACAGATCCGCGTTTTGAAACAAGAATCAGAGAAAGCGTCACATATTTGAATTAGCTTTTGGAGCTTATAAGGCACAAGACAATTTTGATCACAAAGCAAAAAATTATTTTCAGATGTTATTTAGACCTGACCTTATTTAAAGATGTGACTTGTTGACCATAAAATGAAAAATTATTTTGGCATGTTATTTTGACTTTAGACTTACAGTATGTGACTTATGGTTGTTTAGTACTTTTTGTGGAGATTTTAATCTTATATATATGCTTTGTGTTATTGTATATATAAAAAGTATTATATATGGCAGTATTTGGTCAATAACAAGAAATATTTTATATTTGGTATATTCATTTAATTAACTGTCATGTTGAAAGTACTAAAGTAGTCAAATCAGAAAGGTAGTGTTGAAATATCTAAATTTAACAAATTTTGATGAAACACCAGAAAAAATATGTTATTAAATAAATCCATTGTAGTATTATTATTTTCATATGGGATCAATATAAACAATATTTTATTCAATAACTTTACAGAATTAATGTGTATTGGATACAATAACAAGCTTAATCAGCGTATATAAAATGACCTGATGCTTGTGTTAATATTATCTGTTTATACCAGCACTTGAAACAGTATACCATAGCTCCCAGTCGAGACCAAGGGCTACAAAAAATAACTGAAATTTGATCTGAAGTTGTCTGCCATTAATTCATTAACTTTTCGTCTATAGCATTTATGTCACACTTTTGTGGTCTGTTATTCAGTAAGAAATGGTCTAAAACTGATAAATGAGAGAAGTATGTCATTGATAATTATATATTTATATTCTCACGGTCAGTCTGTTTTCAATATAGCACTTGGTAATAAATGTGCGATACTGGAATGTTATATCTACGGACAATTCAGCTCTTCATTTATCTTTAACCAAGTAAGAACTTTTGATAATAAATGGCCAAAAAGAGAGTATTTCATTAATGAATAATTATTATAAGCCCTACTAATATTTTATTTATTTGGTGTATATGATGCTGACAAAGTGGAACAGACACACAATTCATGATACCCTACCATAAATAATAAAACATGAATTTAATTTGCAAAGGTTTCGTGCATTATCAAAAGTGACTGACAGTCTAATATCTATATATTAAGCTAGTTAAATAAATAAATATTTTATCGGGTGAAGGTTGATTGATTCAAATCTCAATTAAAAAATGATGTCGTATTCTGTCGGGATCTTTTTAATTTGTATTAAAAAGCTACGAAAGCTATGGTTAAAACTTTTCGTTTCTGCCAGTGTACAATATGTTGTGCACATTAAAAATCCATTTATACATTAAATGTTTTAAATTTGAATTGAATGATTTATATTGTAATTGCAGGGTATAATATTTTAAATTGTTGCAAATATGATCAAATTATAAACTAGTCCTACTCTTCAATTATTGTAATGATGCCAGCACTTAGAACAACAGTGGGGAAAATTTTAATATTTGTGTTCAAAGCAATTTTTACCTTAAATTAAGATTTGGAATAAACTGCCTGTGTGTAAAAAGAGTTTATGTTTAATCGTATAGGGCTGATCATTAATGGTTTCTTCAAGATTGTATGTTATTTCTTTTTTTTTATATATTTTATTTTTCTTTGCTGTGATTTAATTCCAATGTATTATTTGTTAATACCTTTACTCCATGACTGCTGTGGTTTCTAGTTTGAAAATGAGAAATTAAGGCATTAAATGTGTCCTGAGTCGTATCCCCCCTCACAACAACGCTGTCTATAGCTATTATAATAAAGATACATTATGTAGGAGATAGACAAAGAACTGTCTGTTCTTGCTAGATATAATAAAGACACAGCAGGATGCATTAAGTATGTGCCTACTATTAAATATTTTATGTTGTTATGACCCTTGTCCTTGTTAATATTGTTTGTTAACCTTTTGCCACCGGAATTAATTAACGTATTAACGTATTGTATCAGTAGTGGAGATTATTGAAACTGTTTCATTTTCAATTAAGTTTCATCTTTTTCTTAAGACAGGTTAAGTTTGTATATTATATTGTAAATACTGATACACTGATGTGACATATTCATTTGGCAGCAACATTTTATTAGCTTTTTTTTGTGTGTGATTTTTTTTTGTGTAAAATATATTGAGTTTTTGTTGCAGTGAGAATAGGTGAAATCCATCATGGAGAAAAAGAATGATAACTATTTACATGTAGTTTCAAATCGACGGCTTTAATTTTTTTTTTTTAAAGATCTAATGATAACTTTAAATAGGTATTCTGGGTAGTATGTAGCAGTTATAATGGTGTTCAGATATTTACTTCAAACTATTCATAATATTAAAGGTGCATTATGTAAGATTTAGTTAAATAGTAATTGTAATAATAAGAAATAGATAATGAAATATGAATATTATTGAATATTGCAGTCAAAGTTAAGAGAGACTGAACATTTAAAATAGCTGATTGTCAAGCAACATTTCGATGATTATGAACGAAATCTCGATTGACAGTCCTTTTATTGATTGAGATCCATTTTAATGTTAACCGATTATATGTTGGAATGGTCTAATCCATTTAATAATTCAGCCATCTGATGGCCTAGAGAGATGATTGTTGGCTTTAGTTTCAGGATAAATATTTATAGGAGTAAACCAGTTACTGTTTCAATACAATATATCTATCTTTATATATCTTTATCTAATACTGCTCCTTTTAAATAAACTCAAATTATTAACATTAGAATTTATTAAGGTCTAATTATAATACAATCACAACAATAGAATTTATCAAGGTCTAATTATAATACAATCATAACAATTTAAATCTTTGGCAATATGGGAGTACGGGAGTCCACTCATGTTCAGCATAATATTAAGCAGTGAAAACAGGCAAGCCATGGCTAGGCAGTAGATCTAGGTCTACCGGAATTCGAGACAGGTAAGAGAAGAAGGCAGCTCCAAAAGGAACCGAAGGCAGCTCCCGAAAGAACCGAAGGCAGTTCCCGAAGGAACCGAAGGCAGCTCCCGAAGGAACCGAAGGCAGCTCCCGAAGGAAACCGAAGGCAGCTCCCGAAGGAACCGAAATACAGAATCACAGAATTTGATGCCATGGTTGCCTTGGTTACGAATTTAGAACTTCCTGTTTACTCAAGTTTGGTCTAAAATTGCCGGACCACATTTTTTGAGGGGATAAAATTAAGCAGTAGCTTAATAGGATGCCTTCGACAAGTAGAGTCCCGTTCTCCAAGAAAATTGACCAGAATGGAATAAGTATCGATATAATAAAGGTATTGAAGTTTAGCAATATCAACATTTATAATAAAACTGATACACCACCTTCGTTTATTTAACAAATTGAAACATTTAAAACTAACATTGGAACTTTTAACAGTATAATGGTTAATGTTGGAATATTTATAACGTAGTGGTATCACAAATCTGATAGCTACCATTATTTGAGTACCGGTAATGTCTTCGTAATTAAATATCAAAGGCTGGAGGTGGGGAGGAAGGAGGTTGAGCTCCTGTTGTCGGTTGTCCTGCTGCTAGCAGACGACTTCTGAAAGCGAGGCCGAATATGAGAACGAGGCCGAATATGAAGTGAGGCTTAATCCGAATGCGATGCTGTGATAGGATGGTAATTATGGAAGCCTGTATGGGTAATAAATATATGCGCGATAGGCAACTTAATTTGATTATTTAAAATAAAGTTACATATAACTCCCACTTTAAATAAACTCAAATTATTAACATTAGAATTTATTAAGGTCTAATTATAATACAATCACAACAATAGAATTTATCAAGGTCTAATTATAATACAATCATAACAATTTAAATCTTTGGCAATATGGGAGTACGGGAGTCCACTCATGTTCAGCATAATATTAAGCAGTGAAAACAGGCAAGCCATGGCTAGGCAGTAGATCTAGGTCTACCGGAATTCGAGACAGGTAAGAGAAGAAGGCAGCTCCAAAAGGAACCGAAGGCAGCTCCCGAAAGAACCGAAGGCAGTTCCCGAAGGAACCGAAGGCAGCTCCCGAAGGAACCGAAGGCAGCTCCCGAAGGAAACCGAAGGCAGCTCCCGAAGGAACCGAAATACAGAATCACAGAATTTGATGCCATGGTTGCCTTGGTTACGAATTTAGAACTTCCTGTTTACTCAAGTTTGGTCTAAAATTGCCGGACCACATTTTTTGAGGGGATAAAATTAAGCAGTAGCTTAATAGGATGCCAAATGGAATGAAGGTTTATGCAGTAACATGAGTGGACTTAAACCTGAAATGAAAGCCCCCAAAAAATGTTAGGAGTGTTAAGAGTACTATACAAAATTAAAAGCCGAACATAAACCATTATGTAAAATGCCTATAATCGTGGAATTGCACAGCACAATACTAATTCAATTGACCAAATTGCATTCAGGGTTCAGTACAAAGATCTTACATAGGACATAATAATCCAAGGACATTGTAAGAAAATAGGCAGGTTACATTAGGTTGAAATTGTTTACAAATTACATTAGTGAGCTTATTTATAAATGACACAATTTTTGTTGAGCAATAGTAACAGTCTTAGGGTCTGTTCTGATATATCTTTGGTAACAGTCAGATGACCAACGTCCCATAGTTTTGATCAAGTGGTCTGGTACATTAACCTTTGCAGCAGTAGTAGCTGCTCCTATTCTGAAACTATGGCCGTTATAACCATCTGACAGGAGACCTAAAGACTCAATAATTTCTTTAATGATTTGAATAAAATAGGCTCTATTTAAGGTCATTCCTTTACTATTAATGAATAATGGATCTGATTTACCAGCTCCACCTTTTTGTCTTAAATGAAGGTAATCCAACATAAGTTTGACTGGGCAACTAATAGGTGAAGTTTCAATTCGTTGTCTTTCAAAAGGTACCTTTACGCCTGATCTGAAAACATCTGTTTTCGACGTTTTCAGATTCAAAACAAAACCATTTTTGTTAAGCATGATATCAGAAACTGTTAAGTTTTCCTTAGGGTTAAATTTACCATGGGATTTAATAGTAAATTCTCCACAGCGCAAAAATCCAAAGTAAGCTAAAGAACAGACTGCAGATAGCATTACCGCATCATAAAAGTTAACCTTATTGCGGATAGCTTTAAGAATTTTTACTAATAAGTCGAAAGTAATAGGGAGCCTTTTGGGTCTTGAGTTGTTCTCCATCTTTTTTACACCTCTCAAGGCATACTGTAAGTTATAGAGCTTATCAATGTGAGTCAAAGGAGTACTAATATTACATCGAATGTAATGGTATCGAATTCCAGCTAAGTACAGTTTGATTGTCTGGTATTTCAACTTATAATTGGTACAGTAAGCTACAAAATACAGGAGGACAATTTCATTGACCATTGGGAGTGTCTCCACATGGTCCCACAGCTTAAATAAAAGCAAAAATCTTTTGAACATTGACAAGCCGCTATTGTACACGACAATGGTACTTGGTGCTAATGCTGTATTGAGAAGGTCTTCTACTATTAGTTCTAAGTGAGGTAAAGCTCGTGGACAGGTGGAGTAGCTGTCGGATGCTGTTCTGAGAGCGGGTCTAGTTCTCTGAACTTCTCCACCTGTAAACGAGAAAGACAGTCACTTAAAATATTGTAACGACCTTTGATATGTACTGCATGGAGTACAAAATTAAATTTAATTGCACACCAAGTAAGCCTTCTCATAAGTTTCATGATATTATGGGATTTACTTCGTCCTTTGTTTATGATGCCCACAGTAGCCATATTATCGCAGTGGAATAATATGCGTTTCTTAGCCCACATATGTCCCCATATGGTAGCACAGGTAACAATAGGAACTAGTTCCATAAATGCAATAGACATGTCATCTTGCCCTAAATTTAAGTCATCTGGCCAGGGACATGAAAACCATTTCCCTTGGAAATAGCCACCATAACCTTTGGACCCACTAGCATCCGTATACATTTCCATATCTGCCGATTCTGTAATGTTGACGTCATAGAAAAATGATTTGCCGTTCCAGTGGTCAAGGAATGATAGCCACATGCACATATCTTTTCGACAGTTAGCATTCAGGAATACGTGGTGATGCAATTCCTTAACCACTGAAATCAATGAAAGTAAATATGACACAAAACTTCTCCCCGGTACAATAACTCTAGAGGCAAAGTTAAGGTGGCCTAGCAAGCTTAAAAGTTCACGCTTTGTAATTCTTTTTTGTGCACAAAAGGTTTGTAATATTTCTTTAATTCGATTAATTTTATCAACTGGTAGCGATGCTTGCATATTTATAGTATCTAATTCGATCCCGAGGAATGTCATATTTGTATCCGGTCCTATAGTTTTGTTTTGGTGGATAGGAATGTTAAGATTATAAAACACACTTTTCAGAACTCGCATATTTTCAACGCCATCAGACTGGATACTGGTGATTGATAAGAAATCATCCAACATATACAGTAAATGAGGAATCCCATAATTATTAGTGGCAACAAAATGGATAGCTTTAGAAAGCAATGTAAATATCTTTGGGCTGCTTCGTGAACCAAAACACAGTCTGACGAAAAAAATAGTACTTCTCATTCCATCGAACTCCATGGAAAGCCCACAGATCTGGAGCAATAGGTATTAACTTAAATGCATCCACAATATCTGTCTTGTTTAGTATGGCACCTTTACCATAGTATTGTATAGCCGATATGGCATCGTCAACCGAGACGTACGACACTGAGAAATCTTCCTTATCAATTAAATCGTTCATACTAGTATGGTCTGGATTATTATGGGGAGATGAAAAGTCCACAATTAGCCTTTGTTTCTTCGAGTATTTCCCTTCACTTATTCCTAACGGATTTATCCTAAAATTCGCGAAAGGAGGATTATCAAATGGACCAATTACGTAACCTTTATCCACCTCAATTTGGAGAAGAGTAGAAACTACTGCAGGATTCGACCTGGCCGTAAGCAGGTTTTTGCACTCATAATTATCAGTAGGGAGAGTTGAAAAACCGGTGTCAAAGCCTAAACTTAAACCTTCCAAAAGTTGAGCCACGAAAAATGTGTCTGGGTGCTGTTTTAGCTCGAATTCAAGTGCCGGAATATTTATCGGTGTAGAAGCTTTAAAAATATAACAGGAACCAGGAACGTATGTAAAACTGGTATCAAGACCATCTGTATCATCCACTAAGAATTGTCATTTGCTATGATTTGAGTTTGTTCCTCCGTCGTGTTGGTTAACTTTATTAGTAAATCCCCTTTTTGGACAATCATAAGAAGGGTGAGCAGCACGACAATTATTACACACATGAGTCATCTTTGAAAAATTATCATGGTTTGATGAGCAGCCGGTGGTGTTAAAGTTATTGCAAATCTCCTTTCCATTGTGGAATAGTCTTGTTCTACCATACTTATCCAGCCGGTTCAACTTTGGTACAGAGTTTATACTGTTGAGTTGCTGGTTAAGGTTGGTGTAATCCGCCTTATAGACACTTTGACGTCCTCTGGTTGTTAAAGTTGGGTTTGTCACGGTAAGAGGACAGAAGCCGGAAACATGTAAAGAACTCTGGCAATGTTCGCAAGGGAGGCTCCTGATACCTGCAAACAGTCTAAGGTAGAGTGAGGTGTCCCTAGATGACCAATCAACTTTACACTTCAAAATAACTTCCAGTTGTTCTGCTTTCTTTGAGAATGCATTATGGTATTCATAGAACTGTGAGCCTCCAAACTGCATAAATAGGCCATCAATCAAATCCGAGTAGCTGTCTAGTTCCTGTCGTCTTTCTGGCTCCTTTTCACAAATAACATTTTTAAATCTGGAAAATGCCAGCCGAAATTCATGGATGGACAGGTTCCTCTGCAGTCGAGGGTCATTGGCTTTAACCACAATCTGGTTTCCATCTTGGTCAATCACTCGGGTCTCCCCTTCTGTTTCAATGCCGGGAATAAGAAGCATAGCCAAATTGACATGTTTGTGAGAGTGTATAGCTTTACGAATATGTTGTGGGACTACGTTCACTGGAGGGAGACTATCTACGGGAACTCTGTGATTAGACAAACCCATACCTGAAGGCACGCTGCTATGACTACTACTAAGGGCCGCTGGTAAGTGGTGTGATGTTGATCTGTCGCTGTTCTCCAACTCGGTGTCAACAGGTATTCCATTTCCAATTTCTCTTGTCACAGCATGTTCTCCGTTGTTTTGTGACGACAGCTTGTTCTGGATATCAGCTAATGAGGCTTGAACCTCGGCTATTTCCAATCTTAAGCAGTGTACTTCATCCGAATCGTGTTGAATTACTGCTTCACTCGTCGTGTCATGGGCGCTGCCATCTTTGTTTTTGTCGCCGGAAGTATCCATTGATATAGCCGCATCTTCGTATTCGGGTTCTGGTAAATTAGCCGCATATTCGCACCCAGATCTCGTACCGTCTTTCAGTTGCTTGTACACTTTAATAAGTATCTTATTAGGCACACTAGTAGGCAACACCATCCCTAATTCTTTTAATTCTTGGCAAAGTTTGTTAGAGGACCAATTTTCTGGTACGTCATCGTATCGGGTTCGTTTCCTAGCTGTGTTTTGAATAAGGTCACGTGACAAGTCACGGCGGCCATATCCTCTATTCCTGTTGACTGAAGCCGACCTGGAACGGTGAATTATAGGTGTGCGAGTGTCCGTATTGGCAGTCGCATGGATGTTTCGGGTTCCCTGGGCCCTTGTTTGTGATCGTACCCGAAGTGAGGGCATGTTAGTAGACTAGAAATAAAATTAGAAGTAGAAAAGTTGAGCTCCTGTTGTCGGTTGTCCTGCTGCTAGCAGACGACTTCTGAAAGCGAGGCCGAATATGAGAACGAGGCCGAATATGAAGTGAGGCTTAATCCGAATGCGATGCTGTGATAGGATGGTAATTATGGAAGCCTGTATGGGTAATAAATATATGCGCGATAGGCAACTTAATTTGATTATTTAAAATAAAGTTACATATAACTCCCACTTAAAGACTTCAATTAATCATTGTAATTTAATTACATTTGTTCATCGAGCAGCATTTAATGTTTTATTTTGACATATTCCACTATTTATGTATTTTTATACGCCCACATTGAAATGTGGTCGTATATTGTCGTCGCCCCCGTCCGTCCGTCGGTCCGTCCGTCCGTCGGTCCGGCGTCCACAATTGCTTGTGGACGCTCTAGAGGCTAAAGTTAATATCCGATTGACTTTAAATTTATACACAGTGTTTAAGGTCATGAGACGAAGAAGCCTATTGTTTTTCAGCGATTTCCGATAATAACTACCAGAGTTATGGCCCTTGACGACTTCAAAAAATCTTGTGGACGCTCTAGAGGCCAAAGTTAATATCCGATTGACTTTAAATTTATACACAGTGTTTAAGGTCATAAGACGAAGAAGCCTATTGATTTTCAGCGATTTCCGATAATTAGTGCCAGAGTTATGGCCCTTGATCACTTCAAAAAATCTTGTGGACGCTCTAAAAGCCAAAGTTAATATCCGATTGACTTTAAATTTATACACAGTGTTTAAGGTCATAAGACGAAGCCTATAGATTTTCAGCGATTTCCGATAATTAGTGCCAGAGTTATGGCCCTTGGTCACATCAAAAAATCCTGTGGACGCTCTAGAGGCCAAAGTTAATATCCGATTGACTTTAAATTTATACACAGTGTTTAAGGTCACAAGACCAAGAAGCCTATTGATTTTCAGCGATTTCCGATAGTTAGTGCCAGAGTTATGGCCCTTGGTCACATCAAAAAATCCTGTGGACGCTCTAGAGGCCAAAGTTAATATCCGATTGACTTTAAATTTACACACACTGTTTAAGGTCCTGAGAGGAAGAAGCCTACTGATTTTCATCGATTTCAAATAATTACTTCCAGAGTTATCTCCCTTGATCACTTCAAAAAACCTTGTGGCGCTGTAGATGCCAAACTTATCCTCCGATTGACTTCAGATTGATACACAGAGTTTAAGGTGTTGAAACGAACAATTATTTTGATTTTCAATGAATTTTGATAACTGAACAGCTAAATCCATGATATTAAATGTTTTCTATACTAATTGTTAGCTTGGGGCAAAACTTTATAAAAAGCAAACAAATTCTAATGATTTTTAGATAATTACATAATGAGTTGTTACTCAGATTTTAGTGTATTACAAATGTTTCATTACCAAAAAAAAGTAAAAATATGCGACAACCCTTGTTGACTGCCCGGACGATTTAGCTGCTGTGGGCGTATGTTTCGTTGCCTGGCAACCTATCTTTATCATGTGTCGGCGATATTCAGATACTGAATGTTCATCTACGATGTGCATGCATCATGAGACATTGTAGATTTCAAGTTTAAAGAGGCATTTTATTTTTTTCCATTACGGAAAGGTTATTGAAGTATTTACTAGATATGAATTGTGCCACAAATTATGATTACAGTTGAATTTGTTTTCATGACAGAATGTTTATTGAAATAATTACTAAATCTAAATTGTACCGCAAATTATGATTATAGTTGTATTTCAAACTGAACCTTATTTACGACTGAAATTAAAGCATTTATATTTGCATAGTAAATCCTATTCTTTTTAATTTACATTGAACCCTGGCTTAAATTATCTCTGAAACAATTCAACTTATGAATAAATTTAGAATATATATACCCAAGTCTACAAAATACCATTACCATTCAGAGAATATCCTTGATATTACACGCCCACATGGAAATAATTATGGTTGTATATTGCCGTCACCCCTGTACGTTTGTCCTGATATATGTCGTTTACATAGTGAGGCATGGTTTAACCCTTGTCAGTGATGCAGGACGGAGGGCCTGAAATGGACAACTGTCTAGTTGTTTGGATGGGAGGAAAAACAAAGGTCCTGTGTACACATTGGCGTTCGTCTTAAAGATTCCTTAATATTGTAATTCGATGTAAGTGTAGGCCGCAGTCGCGTGGTCCGGGCAAAATTCTATGACGTATGCCCGTCTTCATTAGCCCAGTTCGGAGCAGAACAGTAGGACGTAAAATTCAATTCAATTCATTTCATTTACATAAGATGGAGTTATGACCCTTGTTTTACTTTGTTGAAACTTGTGAACAATGCAAATGTAACGAACAACAGTTATCCGATCTGTATGAAATTAATACACTTCATTTAAATTAGTGAAATGAGGAAGCTTATTGAGTTTCAAAAGTTTCTGTTAATTACCTCTGGAGTTATGGCCCATGTTTCCCTTGAATGCTGTAAATGCAAATTTTATCATTCAATCTGTATGAAATTTATATACATCATTTGAATTGGTCACACAAAGAAACTTATTGATTTGGGTATCATCAGCATAAGAGTGGTTCATAAGCTGGTGCTTTCTAAGTATATTGGCGACACTGACTGTGTAAAATACAAATAGTGCTGGTCCCAGCTGTGCTACAGGCCTACTCTTTTATTTCAAATTCCAACAGTCATGGCTTTTTTTACAAGCACAAGATCTTGGGTTTTCTGTACCATCCATATGACTAGATACTCTCCTTGCCAGCCGCCATGCAACCACTGACAGGGTGAATCATGCTTGAAAATTCCAGGGAACTTTCTCAACAAACAATGACATTAAATCCAGGGTTTATTGAGCCAGCACCTTACTTACTGGGCCCATTTGTTCAGATTGAAACATAAAATTGCTAATGTCTTCTTAGGCTGTTCAGAAAATGTTTATCTTTGAACTAGATCAAGACATTCACATACTGAACATCTAGACCAATACCCTGTCCAGCCAATATATATTTAAATTAGTTCAAAATTGCTGGGATTTTATGACAGGAGAGAGAGAGAGAGAGAGGTGGGTTTTAACCTCCACTAGACACAAACTAGGTTATTTCGGGACTAACATGGTTTGATTTTATTTCAATAATTTGCTTGCTCGTAGGGGTCTTTAGCAGTGGAAGGAACCCGGAGAAAACCCACGCAGTTATGACAGGACATTTTTAGGTGTTCACACATACTACAAACCAAACTAATTTAGTTATTCTGACCTCTTCAGTTGAAGGGGCAAATGTCATCATTTTACCAGGATGATAGCTTACTGCCCAAGTCGGCCCGTTCTTCATCAAACTTAGTCAAGATATTCACTTTAATTAGACATACATTGAAAACTGACCAAGCACATTCTAGAAAAAATAAATACCGAAGATCTAAAATGGACAACCATTTATTGTATAAGATGAATATAGATCTAAATGGATACAACCATTTATTTGTATAAGATGAATATAGAATGATTAAACAACATACATATGTAAAATAATAGAAGATTACAAGTAGTATTTCTAGCATGAATTACTATAATCATCATCATAAAAAAAATCATTTTTGATAAAATTAAAGATTCAGTGTGTATTAATGAAAAACTAGTAATATCTTGACACCTATAGAAAGCTGTTAATGACAAGTTTGTACTGTATGGAAAGCTAGTAATATCTAACAGAGTGCATAATGTGTTCTGTATAGAAAGCTAGTAATAACTGACATAGTACAAAATAATATTGTTTACTGTATGGAAAGCTAGTAATATCTTGCCAAGTGCATATTCATTACTGTATGGAAAGCTTGAATAAAATCTTACTGAGTGCATATTCTTTACTGTATGGAAAGCCAGTAATATCTTGTGATATCTTTGTTAAAATAATCTTAAAGCATAAAATGTTAGTGACATCTTGATGTATCTATAAAAGCTATCAATAATCGTAATGTGTGAATATTATTTTTACACAGTTGGTAAAAGTCACAACATAGGTCTCTCTTACTCCTTTTCAAATTAATCTGAAGAAATACGACTGTTTCTTTCATTTTTTTGTTTTCTACAAATGGAACTTTATAAAAAAGCAAAAACTACATGTAAGCATTTTAAGTTTAATATTAGAATATATTATTAATGTAGGCCTTTTATAAGTATACCCAGTGTTTGATGGAACAAAGTATTTGCTGACATAACATCAAGCAACGCCCTTGGGCGATGATAACAATAATGATATTAAAATGTAGACATATTAAAATGATGATATTCAAAGATACAATAATTCTTACACAATATATTTAAACTTTCCAAAAGTAGTATACATTTTCATAAAATATGAAGCTTTATAATTCACAACTCCAGTGTCCTAACTTAAATATTTAAACTTTCTGTATTAAAGACACATATAATATATACAGTATATATACCTTCCATAAAACATGAAGATTCATAATTCCTAATTTAAATTTTCAAACTATTCAAAGATCTATATGATTATTATAATGTAATATTTGGATGGTTCACGAAAGTGCTTCTACCTCTAGCTGGCCGGTCACCTCTGGCTTGCGGCTGTGGTTTCGATCCCTGGTGCGAGCGTATGTGGCATGGAGATAGGGGCGCCTTCTCAACCTTGTGGGTTTCCTCCGGTCACTCCGGTTTCCTCCCACTGCTAAAGACCCCTACGCGCAAGCGAATTATTGAAATAAAATTAAACCATATGTTAGTCCCAAAATGACCTAGTCTCTCTCTCTCTCTCTCTCTCTCTCTCTCTCTCTCTCTCTCTCTCTCTCTCTCAGTAGCCATGTTTGAAAATTGGGGCTTGGTCACAGTGAAGACTAAAGAGGTTGTGCTTGGTTGACTTTAGATTAGCTGACCAATCAAAATATGTGATACAGAAAATTCTTTTAATTATTTTGAAAGGTTTTGATTATATTCACATCAAGGTCACAGGCTCAGAATGCACTATCCTTAAACATTGCTTTAGATGTTGGAATCATCAACCAAAACAAACAGAAAAACAAAATCTTATTTTTATAATATTGACTAGAAAAAAACTAAAGATTGTAATTACTTTTTCTTTATCTATTTCAAACTTGCTGGACTAAAGATCTAACTATATAATACATTCTACATCCCAAATGCTAGTACTGAAAGTTATTAAAAAGTAGAAACTTATCAAAATTTTTATGTGATACATAAACTCAAAATGGCACTATTAAAACTCTAGTTGAATGAATTTGATCAAATTTGTCTAAGCACTACTGATGATTTTCTAATTGGTCCGGTACATTGACGGCCATATAGTACCAGAAATTCATAGAAACAAATGTAAAACTGTTATTAGCCATTTTAAACTCAGAAAAAAAGGTATGTGCAATGTAATTTTCGCAACTATAGGACAATAATAAATATCCATTTAGGACGTAAATTTGAGATATGATAGTAAAACAATAAATTAATGTTATCCACACAACGATATGTTAACCATAACCTATCATTGTTAGCATGCCGGTCTGTAACATAATAAAATAATATACAAAGTAGTTACCCTGCAAATCAGTGGTACTGTGTGACCGGCTGGTTAAATAATTGATTGTGTTGCATTTATTTCATAGTCTTATATTGTTTTACGGTTTATGTAACAAAAACAATTAATTTGATAAATTACCATGTTAATATTAGGTTGGCTTTTCCACTCATGGGTGAGTTGTAATGCCACTTTTGATTGATACCCCGCCACAAACAAAATAATGTACATTTGTTAAACACTGCACCTATGAAATATTTCTAAGAATTACATGTTAAACAGAGAATTTTTGTTCCTATAGAATCCAATTTTTATAGACTCTCTGAATCCTCAGACCAATCTGTAAAGTGGCATTCCCACCCAACCAGGAAAAACCAAAACTTCCATGATTTAAAATATACAATGATATTAATAAACACTAATAAACAGTGACATTATGATGGGTTTTTTTAACAAAAACAAATGTATATTTTTGAATCTAATCGTGACAGAATATAATCTATACTACATATGGGTGTGGGTCTATTAGATTAAAATAAAGTGCACTAACAACTACCAGGCAGCTTTATGTCTTTGTGCTACAGTTTTAATAAAATCTTCATGGCTAGCATAGAGTTTTGTTTGTCTAGTTATGTCCATCCACTGTACTCCCATAGCATCATCACCTAGAAGGAAATAAAACATCTTGTCAATAAAATACCATATACAATCTGTTTCACAAAGTTAATGCGAAAGCCTTCTTTTAACTATGTACATGATGACCGATATTTAAGCTTGCATGTAGTATTGGTTTACGTGTGATGTCACATCATGTAGCATCAATAATGCGTGCAATGTTTATATCGGACATTGTAGCACAAGTTGGTCCAAGCAGAATACCTTTTACTCATTTTATGTCTTCTCCGTTCCTGTGCTATTTCATATACCCAGTTACACTGAATAAGAAATATTTTTTATCCAGATATACTTCCTACATCTTTATTCTTTTTATAATTTAAATTTTTTTTGAATTTAATGTTGAGAGCTAATTAACTTGCACCAATGTCATCCCATTCATAATTCCGACTACACTGTTAACAGATCATTTCAAAGGTCATTTCAAATGTCATAGATATTCCCATTTTTTTTAACTTGTATACGCCAACATGTAACTTTACCTGCATTTAACTTAAATAGTCCTACACTATCTCCGTTTTCATCATGGAAGTTCATAGCTACTGTTTCCATCCAGGCATTGTCTGTATTTCTTGGGTCATCTACATAACCTTTATAAACCTGTCAAAATATATTAAACATACTACTTTCATCAAATAATAGATATTTACAGAAAATAGTATTATATAAATTGAGATCAGTTTACCTTATTTATTATAAAACTTTATTTTACTGTATCCTCATGGTCTTTATTAATTTGGGAACATTAACTCCTTTGTCTCAGATAGATAGCAAGTGAGAGAAATGGGGTGTAACATCCACTTGACACAAATTAGGTCATTTCAAGACTAACATATGGTTTATTTCTATTTCAATAATTCGCTTGTGCATAGGGGGCTTTAGCAATGGGAGGAAACCGGAGGACACACAGAAAAACCATGAGGTTGGACAGACGACACTACTCCTTCTCACATATAATGGGGGGATCGAAACCATGCCAGCTGACTCAATGAGTGCCCATCCCCCAAATAGATAGCACTAATTATTATGATAAATCTAGTGTACCTCTATTCCTGAATGGAACAATTTATCTAATGATTTCTCTATATGCACTTTTTCTTCTGGTTGAGCTTCAAATGTATTAAGAGCTTCTTCTCCAAACTCTCTACGTAACGTCACCGATACAACTTCACCAGCATCAACCATACCCTATTAATATTTTAAAAAACATACTCATTTCAATTGATTTACCTTCCAACTAGAATTTATCATTTAGTGGCAGCGGTTACCATGCCAATACAGCCAACATCTTTCAGACTGTCAGGAACATATTAATATACTTATTTCAAAAATATTTGCAAGAGACATTGTGTGTTAAATTTTATTAGCGCTATGAGCACGACTATATGTGGAATTAACGATTTATTATATATTATTATCTTGCATGGAGGTTTAGAAATTTCTGGACAGTGTTACCACTTTGTTTAACAGAGTAAACTCACGCATCAGGACTGGCTATACAAACAATGTGTTTCTGAAAAATTTTTAAATAAAATTTTATACATGAAATTGCCACCATTCATCTTTCAAAAATTGGGATTTTCTATATATAAATACCTACCCCAGGTATAGCCCATTCTCCATTATCTTTTCTCTGTACAGCTACAAACTGTAATATTTTCTTCTCACTAGTCTTCCACCTGTATATATAATGAAATGAAATGAAATGGGGTTTAACATCCTACTGTTCTCCTCTGAACTAGGCTAATGAAGACCGGCATAAGCCATACAGTGTACTATGAGGGAAATTTTGCCCAGAGCCAGGCATTATGGCCTACTAGTATATGGAATTCAAACTGTCAAGGGATCTTTTACGTACACGCCAATGTGTACACAGGACCTTGATTTTTCATTCCCATCTGAACGACTAGACTGCTGTCCTTGTCAGATTCCTCCGTTCTGCATCACTGACAAGGGGGAACACAATGGAAAATCTGGATGAACTTTCTTAATCAATGCAGGGATTGAACCTCCCACATCCAGGATAGCGAGCCAGTGTCTTACCCACTTGGATTTCAATCAAATTATATTCTTAGTTCAATTTCATATGGAAGAACCTTTTTAATTTTTAATGTGGGTGACAGGTCAACAAAAAAAAGAAATACAAATAGAATACGAAACCTTCATGGCTGATGGGGTGGTTAAGGGCCAGCATGATAAAGAGTAAACTTTACAATACCACAAATTACATGCTATAACGAATGAAATGGAGTTTATCTCCTGCAACATGCTAATACAAGGGAAAATTGTAAGGTTTCAATTTGTAACTGCAAAGATGTTCATTCATGAAGCTAAACTGCCAGCGTGATAAGGATTTACATGTAATGTAACTGTAGCACGACACGTTGAGTCCATACTTTAAGAAATATCTAAGTCCGAAATGACGCGGGACCGAAATGACATGTAATCAATATAACAGGCATACGACTACTAAAAAAATACATAGATTAAATGGAATTATTCAGCATTACTATAGATTATAGTCTTACCTTGTAACAATAGGATCGGCAGCATGATTTGGTCCCCACCTTCCTAGAGAACCACGTCCACATAACCCTGTTCGACCTTCAGGATTTCTAAAATTAACGTATATTTATTCTTTTAAATCAAATCTTTGGGTATTATGAAGTATTTGAATTTTTTGTGTGAAAAAAACTGAAAAACTTCTGTTAACAAATTCCAGAAAATATACCTAGAGACAAGAAACAAACACCCACCAGAGGCAACAATTACATGTAACACCAATAAAAATAAAATATATGGACAATTCTGAATTTTGATATGGTTTTCCTTAAAATAGCATTATGCAAGAGCAAAATCTGCTTATTACAGGTCTTTCTTTAGGCCTGAAATGTTATCTAAATAATCAATTAGACATTAATTAACATATCCAGACCATAATAAACTCTTGATGTCAAGGCTAGCCTTCGATGTTGGCGGATTAAATTCCAATATGCCGCTTAATGGCCGTTGATAATTAAATCAATCAAGTGGATAATCGAGACTATGCTGTTTATATCAATGATTTGAGTAATGATGACTGAGGCTATTTGAATATTTCAAACGCTTTTTTCTCGGCTAATAGTGGATCAATTTGATTGAAATTTTCAGCAAATTACCTTTACACTATCTAGTTTTTAACTATTATAGTGAGAACTGTCATCTCTTTATCTTATCTCCCATAATGTAACTTTAAGGTTAATTAAATAATTCGAGCAAGAAAAATTATACCAACTGTGAATATCGAGAGGATTCTGCTGTTGGTCTAGCTGAACCATTCCAGCAATTTAAGAAAAAAAAACTACCAAACCCCTGAGATCTATAGAATAATTGCACAGGGACAGACCAACAGAAGGGTGAACAGTTGTTGTGACAATTAATCCTAGACAAAAGTTGAGATATTAAAATCCTCTTTCAAAGAAATTCAGCCATAATATAATAAATTTAATTACAAATAAATGACTTACCTTGGACATTTATTAACTATTTCATATTTTCCAGTAAAACTGGTTCTATTTATAACACCATCTATACAATTAAATTTAATTATTGGAGCACTGGGTTCTCTGTAACAATAACAAGTATACAACGATAATGTACAACATAAAACTAGGCTGTTTTATTAGTTTAAATCTTCAGTATGGACAATTTAACATTTATTTATATTGTTGAAATTATTAACTTGTAACAAGATTAAATAGACAATAGATAACCCATTGGTTTTTTCAATTTTTTTGTTAAAGCAAGAATTTCATATTTTCTAAGAAAGTCAAAACATAATTATTTCTATGTCTTTTGCTCAACAGATTGTCAACTCACTATTATACGATCAAAAGGATTTTTTTCCACTCTTTCATTCATATCTGAAATGATAACACAATTACCCCCTGCCCCCATGCAATAGCTATCTTCAAATGTTTGAATTTGAAGTTGGAAATGACATTTTTCCCAATTTCTCAACTGGCAATAGTGAATTATAGGATTAATTGGATTATTCTTTAACAAAGTAGGACTGTTTATAGATACCATCTATTCTAAGGCTTTATTTTTATATATCTCAAAAATAAAACTTAAAAATATGAAATTCTCGCTTTAATACGGACATGGATGAAATAATTCGAATCAACTACTCAAAGTGTTGCCGGGTACAGTTTATAAAAATCTTTGAGTTTGAGAAAATATTCTTCGAAACATCACCCAAATAAATTAATAAGTTATTTTTGTTCTTCCATAAGTGTTGTTACAGTTTATTGCTTTCTAGCTAGTTAATAAATGTCTCTAAAGGATTATTTAGATTGCATAAAGAATGCCATTTGTTTACTTAATATTAAGAACGCCAAAAAGGCACTGTTAGATCCATTTAAAAGACATTTTAATACCCAAATATGTATGCAATGCAAGGGAGGATAAGGTTGCTTTGGCAAGGGCATTTCTGCCTAACAATCTTCAAATTACATTGGAAATAAACCTAGTTTTAATCTAAGCAGGTTTTTATGGGTCATCCTCAAGAGGCTGGTCATTCATGACATCATTACTTTTTCTCTCATCAAAACTTTCACATCTTATCATCTTATTATCATGTAACTTCATATTATCACCTCTATTGTCATGTTTGATATGCCTCTTGGAAAAATAAATAAATAAAAATAAATACATATGGCACGGCTTAGATTCGCAAAGTCCATTGATCACTTATGAATTAAATACCATTAATTAAACAAGTACATATATACCTGATATCTTTATCAGCCCATACAGGACCAGCTTTAACACTATCTGATGTAAAATCTACAGGTTTATATTCTGGAAATGGTACACTCCATGACACTTTACTATCTGGTACCACAAATCGTTTAATGTCTTTAGTTCTAGGATATATAGCACATCGCGCTTTCTCATGCAACCTTTTATTCATACTGACTGCGGCTTTAGAGCCTTTTCCTCCCATGAAATCATTTACCTGAAAAAATATAAGACAACAGATTTTAGCTATTTACTGGAAGAATATAATACCATTTCATCAACTACAGCCTATATTATTAATATTATTATTAGGGTTGCAAAATTCCCGGGAATTTTCAAACAGGGTAAATTTCCCGGGAATTTTGGAAATTTTCGGGGAATTTTGAATTTGGTGTCATGACTTGAAACATGTTTTTTTAATAGTTTATAAAGATGAAAATGGAAGAGAAAATAGGACATTCCTGTAACTAATTATAATTTAATTACTTTCCAGTTCTAAAAATAGATTTGAAAATTCCAAACATTAGCATATTTTGAGAGCAGAATTTACATATATTTATCTCTTTAGTTTTACCATTTGGAACACAACTAGCATGGTTAAATAAGTTTTAATAGTTTATATAGATGAAAGTAAAACAGAAAAAGGAAATTCCAGTAAATAATTGTGATTTTAGTATTTTTCAGTTCTATAAATAGATTTGAAAATTCCCGAAAATTCCCAACACTGAAAATTCCCGGAAAGTTTCCCTGGAAAGTTTCCAAAATTCCCGGAAAGTTTCCCACCCTTTGCAACCCTAATTATTATTTAAAAATTTTAATCAAAATTCCATTTTGTTGTTGAGATACTGTCATAAATTCACTCATTATAACTCCAAATCACTTCAATGTAAATCGAACACAATAGACAAACTATACTACATAATGCTGAATATAAATTAAATAATGCTTGATTTGGCATATCATGTTCATCAACAATTTCTCTCTTCAACGGTTAAAGATCCTAGAATGGGTGCACATCACAAAGGAGTTAAATCATTTTAATTTAAGGTAAAATTTTGAATTCCATTGATGTGTTATTAATTCATTTCCACTAGTTATTGGATAAACTCCATGGTTACATTCCTCATTCCACAGAAAACTTTGGTTTCTTTACTAATTCTAGTTTCACGTGGGCTTTACATTGATTACAACAATACTTGTATAATGTTTCTTTGCCTTGATTACAACATTAACATTAAGGACAAAATAAAATAATACATGTGTATACGGTTATGTGGTTTTCTGTGAATAAAGTCCAACATTGTCATTTCAGTAATATCCAGATTCCAGAACCTTAAGCTAGAAATGCTTGGAAATAGATAACAGCGTACAAATCCTGAAGGAAACAAAATAGTTTAATGTCTCCTTCTACATTAGTAATATCTTTAAATGATGCCATTGATGCCAAGAATATCTTTTATATGAGCAATAAGAGAATACAGTTCTGCTGATGTCAATATTAGAAATGTAAATCTATCATGCAACCGGCAGACGGTAGTTCATTGAATGGGTAATAAAATGATATAACAAGTTTTATTGCTGTTGTATAATATTTTACAGACTAAATACAGGTTAAAGACCAGTCAACCTTTCATATTAGGTGTACGTGTACATGTACTGACATAAAATCAAACAGTGACCTTTAAAAGAGCTAACCCAAACTAGTTCACAGCAGAAAATTTCAAATCAAATTTCAAAGCAATCTCTTGAAACATACACTATGCAAGTGCTAAATCTGCCTATTAAAGGTATTTCTTAAAGCTTGAAATGTTATACCAACTATTAATTAGACATTTATTAACATGTCAAGTCAAAACCTTAATCTCTGATATTAAGTAGATTAGCATAACCAGGTAATATTTAATACAGCCATTCACCCAATATTAAAGGGAAGAGTTACCCCATAACTGGGCACCCCAGTCGGATTATCTAAAGTAAGTTCACAAGGGTCAGCTATGACAGAAATTATAGACAATAGTAGTAATGTGATAATCTTTCTATAAACATTACATAAGCAGGACCCCAAATCAGCTCAGCAAATGAATGAATGGATGTCACTAAAATAATCTATCAATAAACATTAAATCAAGGCCCCAAGTCATCTCAGCAAATGAATGAATGGATGTCACTAAAATAATCTATCAATAAACATTAAATGAAGGCCCCAAGTCATCTCAGCAAATGAATGAATGGATGTCACTAAAATACTACCTCTTAACAACTACCATAATATCATTGTTTAAAGGAGCTAAATCGCTAATATTTGGGGCCTAGAAACTTACCCAAATGGGTCGCAACGCATAAAATAATATTATATGAATGTATGTAAACTGATTTACATTCATTGATTTCCGTCTTTACTCTAATTTCAAATCACTTATGTTCGGCGAAATATGCCTGAAGTCTCAATAACATGCCAATCTCTAGCGTCTGGTTATTCCCGTCTAAATTATTGCGTATGCTCTCCATGCACCACCGTCCAGCCTCGTTCACCAAGTCCTTTGTTAAAAATGGGCCTGAAACGGAGTATGGTACATGATTCGTGTACCAATGATAATTTTTTATATTTTGTCTTAAATATTGGATATCAGAAGCCCATATTTTCCTGTAAGATCACAACATCAATATTGAATTAAATTGACAAATAATTTGTGTTTTCATTGTTGAAGATTTTGGATGATATTGAGTTAGAAACTTAGCTACTTTAAGTATTGTTAAAAGAATAGAGAAATATACCAAGAAGAAGTGAGTTGTAGGCCTATGTTCAATCTTACACTAACTCCCAACTAGATTGAACATTCAACCCATCCTGGATAGTAATTGGACATATAAGCAGGTCAATAAACCCTGGATGGTATAAGAGTGGTTCAGCCATATTTTGATTAATCTAAAAATGGAGAAGTAAGGCAATAATTGAACATATTTTGTCAACACTTCAAAGGTATAATATCTTAGCTTGTAATAAAGTAATTTGAATGGAATTTTCAATCTATTCATTTTGCATTACCTATTTTTGAACTATTACAGCAAGAATGGCTAGCTCTTTATAATCTAAATATTACCTACTATATCTTTAATCATCAATAAATAAACAGATAAATTTCAAGTGAAACAGGTGCAAAAATAAACAACATAAAAATAGAACTTGATCATTCCATATGGTAGGTTATCTCCAAGACAATTACCGCCCACTTCACAATGTACCCCTTCACAATTATGTATGAGTTACATACTATAGGATAGTCATGACATGTCAAGACAAAGTAATAACTGAATTTCTGATTATCAGAGAATATTCTTAACCCTATAACAAATTAAGAATTCTTGTCTTATTACAGGTACCATAATCCTGTACCTACATGTACATATAATATATATTATTAAATGTATCCATTAGTCACAGATCACAGCTGATATTCATACTACAATATATAGAAGGGAAAGTAAAAGTATAAATTTATGATACAATGGAAAATTCTGACCTCCATCTTAAATCTCCAAACAAAATATAATGTGATATAGGTGTATCAATAATAGAAGTTTTATCTATTGTGAAATACCTTGTGTAAACATTATAAGGCCAAAACCAATAAAAAATCCCAAAAGAGGCCTACAGTACTAGTACTTAGTTGAGCTGATTCTGATTAAAAATCAGTTAATCTCCAGATTTATATTACTTAAAACGACAAATTCACTCACAAGTCACAGTCTACACTACACGCACATATATTTATCAAAATGTTGAACAACTGAAAATCAAATTGCTTTGGCCTATGTGTACATACAAGTTAATACGAGTATTTTTAGATCAGAGGATGTTTAGATCAGGATTTGAAATCATAAAATTTTCTTAATTTATTGGTTATGCATAATGTTTAAAACAGACTTAAAGATGCATTATGCACGTCTTGTTTTTGGCTTCAAATGTTATATAATAGGCTTTTATTCAGACACCAGATCATCCAGATGGATGTGATTTTGAATGGATTGAAACACATGGGTTAAATAATTTAATGTAGAAATGGATAACAAAGACTTGCTTATTGTCATAGCAATGATACTTGACATTTAAGACTATCTTGTAAAAACTTCAATCATCCATAACCTAGCTCAGAATTAAGTAATTTGACCGAAAATATATCTTTTTGGAGCTAATAACGGAAGAAAGACCAGCGCTTTATGTAAATCTTACTAAAGAGTGTCTTTTACTATAGCAATAGTCAATGATTGGCAAAACCTTATTATTGATTTGACGATAAATTTAAAACATGGATGTTCAAATTAGATTCTATTATGCAAATATGTGGAAAAAAATATTTGTCAAATTATTGCTAAGGTACAAATAGTACATGTATGTTCTGAGTTCTTAGACTACAAAATAAAAGAAATTGAAATAGGGTTTAATGGGTACTGTTCTGCTCCGAAGGGCATACACCATACAGTGTGCTATGACGTAAATTTTGCACTGACAGCGGTGTTACAGCGAACTCAAGAGCTAAGGGATCTTTACATGCACGCGAATATGTGCACAGATCCTCAGTGTTTCATCCTATCCGAACAAGTAGACGAGACAGCTGTCCGTTGTGCAAGGGGAAAATACGCTAGAATATCCAATGAACTTGCTCGTCCAACCAGACAGAGTCTTATACTCACTTAGCATCCGTGGCTCCCTTCTTAGACTAGAGAAATGGAATGGAACTGAGCGACACCAATAGCAAGAAAATCGTTAAAATGGATCTGGGTCTTAACTATAATATATTCTAATATATTGGATGTTATGAATTGATTTCCTTCGTGAAAAGAAAATCTTTAAACTCAACAACTATTTTCCTTCCGTCAACCTCATGGGTTTTCTTTGGGTCCTTTGGTTTCCTCCCACTGCAAAAGACCCTGGTGTACGTGCAAGTGAATTATTGAAATAAAATTGAACCATGTGTTAGTCCCGAAATGACTTGGTTTGTGTCAAGTGGACTTTAAACCCCATTTCTCTCTCTCTCTCTCTCTTAATCTTTCAAATGCCAATGTTAAGCAAATTGATTATAATATGTGGTGTCACAGTAAGCCAAAAAGCTAGAAAACAAGTACACTTTATTAATCTTTCGAAAAAAATGCTTTCTATATATAGAGTGTATCCCATCACTCATCATTAATCTATTATACTGATCAGATAAACCCAATAAAATACTTCACATTGACCTAAGTTCAACTCCTTTACAACTAACTATATCACATACCTTACCTGTAATCATCTCTCACTGGACAACAAATATTACTTACACCCTAATCATATTACCAAGGGGAAGTAGTTTATATTCAACAGTATCAGTATTAAAAACAACTTACCCTTATTTAGAGTAAGGAAGTATTTCATTCAATAGTATGTTAACAACAAAAACTTATATCATTCATAACATGGCAAAAAAAATCAAACAAATTCGCATAATTTTTCTGACATACAGGTAAAAAGTTCAGGTACATGTATAGGATATCGGTCCAAAATAACTCTGTCTCAGTGTAAACAACTGAACGAAAAATCTTCTGAAAGGTATGAATACAATGTCCCATCCACAATAAAACCTATTCCAAACAATGATAAATTTATACCTTTTTCCAAATATATCCTAACAAAAGGGCACTAACTGTTCCTATTATGAAAATTCTTGTGGCTATAACTTTATTATCTGAAGGCATTTTAAGCAGGCTTATCTTCAATCTACATGCATGTATTGCCCCAATTAGGATCTGGCTATATATATCACTAGATAATCAGAGCTACCATAAGCTAAACTTGGGTAATTTTTTGTGTATACTAATATAATTATGGGTTGGTTGCTGTTGGCAACTATGTAAATAAATTGCATGAAGAGGTATTAATCTAGAACTTATTTAATCAATAAAGGAGTGTAGTACTACAAAATTTATCACCATTGTGTATAATCACACATTGTTATCACATACTATCAGATTGAAAAGTTCATCTATTAATAGACCAGAGATCAATGAGCCACGAGATCATTCGGCCAAGAGATTAATGTTAAAACTGGATAATAAAAGCTTTTGGGCTAAGGATTTGAAAATTACATACAAAGTACTATACACCAAGTGTAGATTTAATGTCTTATTATTATGGACTAAATCTCCCACCCCTCTCTCAAAATCAAATATGGCACTACATGCATAATGAATGGGTGTTAATATACGTAAAAACTGTGACAGTTTATAATATACCGCTGGTCAGTTTCTATTACTAGTCAAAGTCAAAGGCAAAAATTTTAATTTACTAGGCATCAGTTCAATATAAATTGGACCTTACTCTACTTTCTCAGGACTTGGGTTTTTTAGGTAGGGGGGTGTCAAGTCATTTCCATTGCAGCAGTGATGACGTTACAGTGGCATTGTTCGAGGTGACAAAATACTATAACCAATGAAGCCTCAGCCTTTGGCTTTGCATTGATTTTGATGTGTGAAAACCTTACAAATCAGATTAAAGTCAAAATTCTTTTGTTAAATTGGCTTGATTGTATATCTCCACAGTCCACACTATTATTAGTTAAAGGAAGTTAGTAAACAGTTACTTTTGAATAATTTCCTCAAGCTTTACCTACACCATCTTTTAATACATCTATATGTTTGTATTGACTTTATTTGAGTTGAATAAAGGATTTAAATGATGTAATTTCTGGTGACCATTAGGTGACATGTATAATGAACATTCGCACAAGCATCAAATGGTCGAATTTTTATAACGATTGAAAAATATTTTATTCATAAGAAAAGTGACTCCAGCAAAATTGTCTATTTCTTGGAATTGGAAATGGCAAAAAGTCAAAATGATTTAGGTGTTTTCATTTGATCTTACATACTTGTGTATCAGCGCTAATTGTTAATCGATGTTTAGAATAAAAATATTACGAAATGAAAATGTTATGACTTGAAAATGTTTACGGTACATGTATGTTTTAGCTTTTGAATCAAAATTATGGGAAAAATGAATTTGAAAAACGGCTCTGCCTTGCTCTGTTCATTTATGAGAGCTATCCAGATATATCAGCTAAATTGAGATCAAAGAATAGTTTTTATCGATAATTATTATAGCTACATTGTGTATCATGTGCTGTTAATTCTGTGTCAATCGGATAATCATTATTCAGTTTATATATATGCTAAAAACTGTATCTCTAAAGTGAGATAAATGTTGATTTATTTAAGGCTTATTGAATATACATGTACAAACACAGATCCTATTTTGTTTCGTTTTTATAGCTCAAAATTTTGTTTACTTATCTTTACTACATGTAGTGTAGGCCATCAATAGTATAAAAAATAAAACAAAATATTGATCTGTACTTAAATCAGATTGGATGAATATAGCAATGGCATGACAATTCCAGGTATGTCACTAAGTTTATCCTAGTTAAATTAAAAATTGAAGAAATGGCAAGCAATTTTCGTATGAATGTATCTCCTGGAACAAATTAAATGACACGAAACAATCCTTCGTTCAATAACAAAGTGTTCTCTAAATATTGAGAACAATCAGTGATGTTCTTGTAGTTTAAATGGACAGGGTTAATATAAAGCCCTAGCTAAAACTGAACTGTATTGTGTTGAACCTCATATATCTATGTATAACTTACCTGAGAAATCAAAAATTGAAGGATTTGATATTTATGTTGCAACACAACTGCTACCGCAATAACAGCTAATCCAATATACACTGGTAAATATTGATACATCCAAATTCAATTAACACAAACAAGAAGAATTCTCAAACTTTGATTGGTTCACAACTGCACTGAAAAATAGATATAAATTTGTTAGGTAGGTAATAAGGTACGGTAATGCTGTCTGTTCTTATCCTTTCTTAGTATTGCTGTTTCTCTTTGTTAAAACTAATCTGATTAATTATATAGACCTATTCCAAATAGTTCCTTTAGGAACTGTCTTTGAGCGGACAATGTCCACTGACAGTTCCTATCCGGCCTTATATAGCTGCAGTATGAAAATACCGTTCTTCACCACCTTGGTTTTAAGGCTATTTTGGAATCCTTACCTACTATTTTTTACCCTGATTCTACATTATTTGCCAAAGGAATCATTTCTTGCCACAGGTGACACATTTATAAAGATTCAACACTATTTTCAAGCAGAATTCTGCGATTAAAAACATACACCAAATATGTTTAAACTGAAGAGCCATTATGAGATCTGGACATGCGCGAACCGCATGTTTATTTCATCGCTAAATTCTACTAGAAAATTGAGTTGAATAATTATAAATTTGTGTCAAATATAATGAGAAATGATTCCTTTTGGTGGGAAATAAAGAATTGTGGTGACAAATAGACGGTAAGGGCTCTAAAACAGCCCTAGAACAGAGGTGGGGAATAGCAGTATCTTACCGTATTTCGATATTGCAGCTAGGAAATGAAATGGGGTTTAACGTCCTACTCTTCTGCACCTGATCTGGGTTAATGGAAAACGGATAGGAACTGTCAGTGAATATCGTTTGCTCAAAGACAGTTCCAAAATGAACTCTATATTCCAAATAACAACACTTATAACATTTTATGACAAACATCACTTGGGGAGTTTATGACAAACATCACTTGGGGAGTTTATGACAAACATAACTTGCTGAGGGTTTGTTTAAAGTTAAAAATCTGTTAACATCGGTAATAATTTTCTGATGGGTTTTTTGACACCATTTCGTCATTTCTGCAGAACTTAGTAACCCAGTGGTTTTGATATCATAGCCTATCTCAGTTGCCTATTGGCAAGCAACTTTATTACAAAATGAACTAAAAACAGTCATAGTATAAACAGATACCACCCCATTCTTCTACATACTACTGACCTATTCTTCGAATGACTGTATCTGCAGTCAGTGTTTTGATTTATAGCCGTAGAGCTAGTCCATAAAATTTAATTCAATCAAGCAACCATATGCCATGGAAGTAATTAATCTTTAATTAATTTCCATATCATAGAAAGCCAGTTGTACATAATATATCTTTTAGAAGTGAAATAATGTCATATTCGGTAATTTGCCTTAAGTCATAATAACCAATTCCTCAATTCCTCTTCATTGGCTGACGTCGTCATTTCTGATTCATCAATTCATCTTTTTTTTTCATTTGGCCAATTTTTATTATTAGTTTTCTTTATTAATAACAGATCCATGAACTCTATACCTTACCGTGACTCCTGTTGCTTATTCTAATATTAAAAAATAAAGCAGAATAAATCTTTCATTCAGACAAAACGATGTTTCAATTTTTCAACTTACACTTTCCTTTTTTCTTGTATTGACATTGGTAATCTATTAGAAATTCGATATTCGACTTTCATTTTACATACATGAGGCCCATTCCACGAAATTTCAACAAAGATAAAATCCAAATTTTAGTAATATTATTGGAAAATATCAGATTGATTTTAGTGCTTAGCCAATTAAAATTGAAGTATCTACTAAAATTTGGATTTTACCTTTAGTTACGATTTGGAGAAACGGCCGGGGCCCTGTATTAGTTGTACCTAGTACCTGACAATTGATATAGTACCCGATATTTTGAATATGTGAAATAAAATAACTTTAAAATGGCAAAGCTGGCACAATGAAATGACAGATTAAATTGGGTTTGCCCTGGGACAAGCTTTGAAACATGCACTCTAACATCATTAGGCATATCTGAGGTACTCGGGAGGATTACATGTCATTTGGGACTCACGTCATTTGGGACTCAAAAAAATATGACCACGACATTTGGGACTCGGGTATACGACGTTTGGGACTTTGGTATACGACGTTTGGGACTTTGGTATACGTCGTTTGGGACTCAAGCAAGATATAGTAATACGTTGGTAAAGTGACATATCGGTTGGCATTATGCCAATAAACCAGTTCTAAATTGATTTTTTATTTTATACAGAGGCAATCTGAACGACAGACTCACCCTACCTGCTACCATTTAATTTTCGTACGTTAGTTACGTACGTATTGACAGGGTGTTAATTTTTAACAAATATTGAAGGCGACATCATCATAGTCGTACAGAACTTTATTTTATAGCCATTTCAGTTATGGTTGTCACGTGATCATTGTGTCGTTTGTCTATCATCGACGGATGAATAAAAACATTTGCGTCAAAGAAGCGCGACAGATCAGTCGGCCTCGGGCCAAGGGACCGACGTTTGTGTCGAACACTGGTCCCAAATATCGTTTATATTGGGTCCCAAATATCGTTTATATTTAGTCCCAAATGTCGTTGGTGTTGAGTCTCAAATGACGCCAATGAAGTCCCAAACGTCGTCAACTGGGTCCCAAATGTCGTTTGTGTTGAGTCCCAAATGACGTGAGTCCCAAATGACGTGATACCCTCTGGATGTCATTGCACTTTTCTAAAACACAGAAACAGGGATTTAACACAACATCATATCAAATACTAAATTTTAAAGAGGCAAACTAATAGAAAAACCAAAACCGTGACAATCTGAAGCCAAAACATCAAAATTAAAACTTTATTACATAACCTATTTGTTTAGGCAGTGGATATTTTACCGAATTCGGCACTTTACTCTAATTTACTATTTTGCCGTACCTTCCGTTTGACATGCGCAGTTCTCTTATTCCTGGACTTTTCGCTAAGGCAATGATGCCGGCTATTTAGCCGTCTGACATTAACATAACCCTAACCCTCACCCTAACCCAACAGTTCTATGAGTCCTGTGTCTAACATTGCTTCTTTCTCTTTTTTTTTTATAAAGAGACGAAATAGCCTACTTGAATTTCTATGGTAAAGTTTGATAGAATTATTTTTAAAAGATAATAAATGTAAATTGTAGAAAAAACATTTAGAATTTTACTCTATTTTGGTCGAGGGCGCATTTCTGCGGATTTTGTTTTTTAATTTAAGTACTAAGACTGTCAGTGGTGTTTATGTTTTTCCAGTAAAATCGTGCTTTGCGCCAAACTTGAAAGACAGAGTAATCAAAATGGTGGAATATATCAAGAATCGCACAACTGCGCATGTCGAACAGAAGTGACGGAAGTGGATATTAAACCAATCAGAAACGATGTACGGTAAAACAGCGAAAGTAGATACTTTGCCGAATTCGGTAAAATATCCACTACGATTTGTTTATTTATTTCATTACCCCATATCATGTTGAACTCGATTCAGGCAGAAAGGAGCACGGATAAGGGGTATATCATAATAAATCGTGGTACCTTCTTTACACCTCTTTCTTCTAGGTTGTGTTCTAGGGATATGTATGTTCTATGTCTGTGTTCAAGCGAGAATTTCATACTTTCTAAGAAACCAAAACATAATTATATCTATGTCTTTTTCTTAACAAGTTGTCAACTCACTATTATACGATCATACTCATGATAGGCATTTTTTCCCGCACTTAAGAGTCATTTACACCAGAAATAAGAACATTAAAAATATATGAAATTCTCGCTTTAAGTTTTTTTTTTATTTTTCATTTGAACCAGTCAATCAGTCAGTTGGGGATTCAGGTCCGTTTCCTCTATGATGATATCGCAGAGTCGGTCAATTGAATCTTTCTTATTTCTTTTATTGTATATAAGAATCCAAATGTTTAAAATCTAACAGTGTCCTAGCTTCGATGGCGAACCTGTTGATCATGTTTGTCACGAAATTTGCTTTTAGTGTAAGAAGAATGAATTGCGGGGAGGTAACTCCACCATTTTAACCCAAAAATAATTATAGTTGCTATGACAATTTGTAAACACTTTCAAAATAACTACAATGGGGACTTTCATAATTATTACGGAACGGCAACAATAGAACCTACTTCCTTTTCCGGGTAGAATCATGTGATAATCATGTTAAAAGCCAATTTTACTTGTAATAAAGGGCTACAACAGGGATGTAATTGTGACATTATAAAAATATGAGAGTATCATTCTTTGGAGTCAATCAACCGTATCCATCAACGATAACTCTTTTGTACAACAGGAAGTTGGTAGACTGTTCAAGGTCAATAACAACTGCTGCAATATATTTTGCAGATTTCTCGTGAAAGAAGCTTCAGTTTCTTATTCGCACATTATTTATCTACTCGTAAGTGAGGGGGGCAGAATTTCAGAGTTGTTTAAAACTAACTTGTTGACATAATAGGCACATTGATATTGTCATTAGATTTGGAAAAAGATTAAACACATTACTTACGTTACGTGACTGAGTTGTAACTCAGTTTGGCAGGTACTGATAGGTATCATTTAATCACTTCCACTTGTGTATTGTATAGTATATATCTAGCACTAATTTCCTTACATTTGTTTATCAAATCCTTGTTAAAAAATTTGTAAAAATCGTTTAAAATCGCCATAAATGGTTTAATTTGTGCTTCTGCCCAGTTTAAAGCTGACCATTTAATTAATAAATAATGAGTGTCCAATTTACTACATGTACACAAGTGTTTAATTTCTCAATCACAGTTGTATGATGTAGACTATAGTGATTAATTTTTAAACAGTGGTCAGTAAATTGGACACTCATTATCAAAATTAATCTGTCGGCTTTCAACTGGACACAAGTACAAATATAATGATTTTTGGTGATTTTAAATGGTTTTCATAAATTTTAAAACAAAGATTTGATATTGAATGAATGTGAAAGAAATTAGTCCTAGATATCTGGGTTACAGTGTTATTTTGGACTTAAATCGGACGTCACGGTCCTTGTGTACTGTTGTATTTTAGGCTTGTTAATGTATGACTCTACCGTAGGGCGTTGACAGTATTGACAATAGACCTTAGCTTTTAGACCTGACCTTTGTGATTCAGTCCAGTGAAACTTGAGTTGATAGAATTACAGTCAATTCATATCAGTTGATGATGATTATAATTAACATATAAACAACCTAGATGCTGCATCCAGGTTTTGTCGATGGAGGTTATGCATTTACGATTGCTTGCGATCCACGTACAGCCTTGGAAATGTAGTTGCAAAAGATTAAGAATCAGCATCTAAATCACCAAAGTTAGTTCGATCCCAACACAGCCAGAAATCATGGGCTTGAAAAGAAAACTGAAGTTAAGGAACTAGTGACTCTGTGTGTAGCCACTGCCTCACTAAAAAGAAGATCCTAGATTTGATCCCAATGTTTGGTTGAGAAATTAACTTTGTCTCGACCTTGTCAGTTGTGCTGGATGTATCAGAGCCAAACAGTTCCCCTATTGTTTCAGAATCTGTGTATCACTATATATGTGTATAACTGTAAACCTGGTGATGTTAAAAAAACGACAGACGTTCTCTAACTTTTAATCAATTATGAAAAATTTAAGCTTACAAGTATTTCTTTTATATATATGACCACATGTGGTTGTATTTTGTATGTAGTTGTTGTCGTAGACTGTCCTTCCACACTTACTTGTACTGTATTCTCTTTACAGAGCCAGATTTATTTGTATTGTACTCTTTTTACCAAGTTCATTTCTTCACAGAAAATTGTCCTTGACTAACCTTTGATTGTTGGTTAAAGGGTTAGCCTCATCTACTCACTCAAGATTAACCAATTTTTACAAAACTTTGATCATTATCTACATTATGGTCAATGTTAGACTTTGTGTATGTTAGATAATATAATTATTTTGTTTATGAAGCTTATGGTGGTTGTATGATTGTATGTTGTAGTGAGAACAAGTACCTACACAGATCAAGATGGTTGTTATGTCAAGGTTTGCAGCATCTCTACCTGAGGGTTATGGTCATGTTGTTTTAATTGGTGCGGGAAGTATATTTGTCAACATGTGGATGGCCATCAATGTTGTTCGTGCAAGAAAGAAGTTTGAAATTGAAGTAATTATAAGACATGTTTTAGTCACATTCTTGATCTTAGGGTATTGAGCAGTCATTTTATAGGTAGCACTGTAATTTTTGTTGATTAGATATGACTTTTTATGTTATTTAGTGTGATAAACTACATATTTATCACCAAACAAATGCCAATGTTACAAACTTGGCACTAAAGCATGAACAATGCGAATTGCAAGTTTCCAAAAAGCTGCAGGAAAATTTTTGGCTATAGACTGTGGTTTGTCTGGTATACTTGGAAATGCAAGAAATTCTATTGGTACATAAGAGATATAAATACCCCCCCCCCCCTCCTACCACCTATAGATTGAAAGTAGAGGTTTTAAGTTTATTACCTAATGTATAACTATAGGGAGTAAAACTAGGGAAGGTAATCTTGATGTTTACTGAAAGAACATTAACATGAAAGCTATATATGTCACAGTGTGTTTCTTTCTTTTCTTGTAGTACCCAACACTTTACAGCCCAACAAATAAAGAATTTAACTGTATTCAGAGAGCCCACCAGAACACGTAAGTTTTACTTTATTGTTTTAATGTTTAAGGTTACTTAGTCGGAAGGACATTTGATTCTCTTCCTATGATACACAGCTAATCAAAGGGAAATTATCCTAAGCCAAAGGATAGGTAATAATACTTATTTGACAATCCCTGTTATTATTTAATTAAACTCAAATATTACTATCCTCCAACTGATTGTAATAATACCATGGAACAGAGATTCCTTATACTACATTCCATTTCTCATATTCTTAATCTTAACTTGTTTACTTGATATATTTTGTGTAGATTGGAAGCTTACCCACAGTTTTTAATGCTGTTATTTGTTGGTGGACTCCAGTATCCTGTAAGTTAGATAAACTATCCTGCATCAAATTAATATCAATTAATTAAAAAGATGCATTATGTAAGATCTAAATCTGCCTATTGCACTCCATTTGTACACATCATCTGTTTTAAGACCTTAGATTGTAGATTTCATTGTATTATATGTTGATTTATCTCCGTTAAACATTTAATGTCAAGTCTATAGATAAAACTAATGAGATACTGGTAATAAATAACCAATGTTCTTGTCCTCTGCAAAAATGCTAAAACTGACACTAAAATTAATGAACAATCCCTCTTTGAAATTTAATTGTATGGAGCTTGCCCTATTATTTATAGAAATAACACATTCGAACAACTCAATTCAATATTGTTTTTTTGTATCATATTATCGTTTACCCTGTGCTTGATAACGACAAGGGAACACTTGTTGAAATGTTGCACTATTAACCCTTTGAACACTGACTTTACATGGGGTGTTGCACGTCCCTCCCTGGATTTACAGGATGTCATATTAATTATGACGTCAACGTAATTGGAGCTTGAAAACGCCCCAAGCCGCAAAACTGACATTTTGGGTATATGCGATACAACGTCAAGCCGGTTTTGCGGCATTTCGGGTTCTAAGGGTTAAAGTTCCTAGTGATTGTTATCCATAAAGTTTTGTTTGTGTTTTTTCAACTCAATTCAATGGTTCATTTTGATCTAAATCTAAGCAGTTTAGGAGTTTTAGCTTCTTTATGCTAAAGTATAAACTGGAATTGTGTTTCAGAAAATTACAGCTGTTACAGGTCTGGTGTATTTAGTTGGAAGAGTTGCATATGCTATTGGTTACTACACAGGAGGTAACGATAGTTTGATTAATGTTAGGATTAGGGTTTATTTAATTTTAAATGTGTCCGAAATAAACCAAGGACAACTTTCATCACATATACATGTAGTTCTAATAGTCAATAATTGTTTCACTGAAGATTTAGTACAAAGAACAAGACTATTGCTTTATTGCTTTATATGAGATTGGGATCTGAGTGTCTTTAATGTCTACAGATTTGAATAACATAAAAACAACATATGTTTAAATCTTTTGAGAAGGTGTTACCTTCACCAAAGAATCGTCGAACAGGGACCCAGTAATGAATTTTATTTCTATATAAAATACGAGAATGAGTAGAGATGTATGGTAATCAATTTATTTTCTTACAGAGCCTGAGAAGAGAAGATATGGAGGTATACCCTCTTCTCTCAGTCAGTTGATCATGTTGGGTAATGTCATCTCTTTCGCATTCCATCAGTTAAGATGGACTCCATGTCATTAAAAGGTAAGATTTACTACGAATTATAAATCTAGTTTGACATACACAGGTTTTATTTTTAGACATTAATTGGGTTTAAACGTTCTACTGTTTTGCACCAACGTAAAAAAGGGTTTGTAGATACTGAGTCAAAATATCAACTTTGTGAGTTGCTTTATGGTTAGTTCCATATTTGTTAGAATTATTGCTGAGCATCTTTTGTGTCAGGCTAAATGTAATATATTTCCAAAACTATAAATTACTAACTCACACTTGCTGTTTCCACCCTGGATATCGGTATTTTATCTGATATTTACAAATAGCCATAGCCGAACATATTTACAGGATGACTTCAGAATATATTTACTTTACTTGATAGTTGCAGCTTATAATATTCAATTTTCCATGTTTGTTGGTGCAGTCATCCTGCAACAGTTTACTATTTTTTTTTTTTGTCAATTTCAGGAAAGAATGCGTCAGGATTTAGATATATATATGTACAATATTAAAATGAATTAGATGTTTTCTATACTACACAATGTCAATGTTTAATATATCATTGTATGTAAATTAATAACACATACATTATACACTTATTTAATATAACCATATATATTTGTTAAACCTTTTAGTTTAGGCATTAATCTAATTAGGCCAATCTTGTCTAGTAAATTTGTATCCATGTGCTAATGAATTTTTTTTAGAATTTTGAATTTTGTGCTCAAGATATACATGGTGTAACTAATAAATGTGTCATTTGACAAAATAATTGATTATAGTGTTATTTATTATCTATATACATGCTTGTGACTGCTGTGAGGCTGAATCTTGGGGTGTAAGAGCAGTTCAAGCTATGGAGTTATTTAGGCCTTGTAAAGTTGCCAGACCACTCTCAGAGTGGCACTTCTTTTGGCTCCGGGCTGTACCCATGCAACACCAGGTAAACCGTTCGTGCTTAACGCGTATAAATAATTGGCACTAAGATGTCTATGACTTAAAGGCAATGTTTTAGGCACCGAATTCATATCCATAGAATGACAAGAACATGAATGTACTAGGATCATTTAAAGTATACTAGATAGGCATGTGTACAGTACCCATGGTAATTCACGATGACAAGGTAGGAAGATGATGTGTCACTCCACCGTTGTCATTTATATACAGCTCACTTGGTAAGGCACTGCCACACTAACAGTTCAATCTTGATAAAGTTCCTCTGGATTTTACAGCTTGCTTTCCACTTGTATGTGGTGTAAGACATGGAGCCTGGCAAGAAACAGTGTCTAGTTGGTTGGATGGGACAAAAACAGCCCTGTGAACATATTAGCTGGGATGAAACAGAATATGTCATCCAATAATAACAAACAAGCCTATTATGACAAGTAAAAATGTATTTCAGTTGTTTTATATAATACAATATTTAGCACATTCAATGATGACATATTTACAAAATCATAAAATACCAAGCTGATCTTAATGGCATTAATTATTATGATAGAAATATATACAACATGGCTATATCTTTCTCATTCATATAAAACACTACTATTTAAATAAATCACTCCAAACCTCACACCTAGATTAACACTGACATGCAAATAAACAAACTTGGTTTTTACAATTTTATTGCAAATAGCCAACCAAACAAAAACTATGTGATCGGCTTTAGGCCAAAATAAATTCTACCAATTATCTTTGGGTCATAATAAAATACATTCATGGATTTCCATGTTTTTTCCAACTTTAAAACAAGAAATGAATGCAAGTTTTTACTAATCAGATTAATTTCAATATGATGTGTCATACAGCTTAAACAACCGTCTCCACCACGGTGATATCATAATTTAAGGATGTATTATGTGAGGCAAATCAACCTATAGCAGGTCATTAGTTTGGCTTCAAATCTTCTATAAATTATTATAATCAACTCTCTCTAGACCATCAGGTTCAACTGATCAAAATGCAGTCGCCATTTAATGATTTAATTTTAAAATGACGAAGCAAGACCAAGTCTTGAATGACCAGTTAGGACAATAAACAATCTATGCCACATCTTGTCAAAACTTTGCCACATCTTGTCAAAACTTTAAACAGTGCTAAATTCAATCTGAATAAAGTAATTTGAGTGAAATCTTCAATTTTGCATATATACTGAGTGCCATAGAAAACGCATCACTTAGTTTTTCGTATAACAAAATGATTCTGTAAACATATCTTATTGATTTTGCTTCTTATTATGAACAGCGTGTGTAAGAGCCAGTGGAGGACACATGCGCTACTGACAATTAACCATCTTTGTCGTACTTTTGGTTTTGACCCCTCTGACTTTGTACCGATGATTACAGATTAAACATCCATAAGTGTACAAATGTGTTGTTATTGATGTGTTCCCATTTGAATATTGTTCACAATAAGAAGCAAAATAAATAAGATATGTTTACAGGATCATTTTGTTATACGAAAAACTAAGTGATGCGTTTTCTATGGCGCTCAGTATATTTGAACTGCCAGCACTCTATCTCTCACATGATACATTTGTTTCCAACAGGGTGATATATCCCAGATAATTCAATGTGTATGTTGTCTATTATTAAATATAGTTTTGTTTAGTTATCCTGTCAACCATAGCACTCCTCAAAACTATACAATAATCAGTGGCAATTCTTACTGACGTAAAAATTACACGAAGCCACTTATTACAAACAAAAACGGGGTAGGGCAGGTAGCATTCTATTGAGCTACTAAAACTGTTCAGCAGTCATGAGATCACTGAACAACAATGACTCACTCTTATTTTATAACTGAATGACTCAATGTTGAACATACATTATGCAAGAGCTAAATGTGCCTGAAATGTTATTTAAATTATTAATTAGACATTTATCCCATAATGTATCTTTAAAAGGACAAGGAATAAACCATGTGGTCATATTTCCTTCCAAATTAATAAAAACACAACAGTTCGAAATCAAATTGTTCATTTCAAGTAAGTCAACCCAAGATGAAACACTATCATGTTTACTTAAGACTTCATTTTAATTTTCATTGAACAATTTTTAGTCCAAAAGCTTATTGTAGATTTTAGACCTTCAATCTCATGAATCACACATCACTGATACTTGTCTATAGCAACTTTAAAATTCTCTTTGTATTTCTAATATTATAAAGAATGCCCAACATACTGAAATGAGATTCCATAATGCAAGTATCCTAATCACGACAACAGAAAGTTATAACTGAAATAAATCTTAAAAAAAACAAAAAAACATTTGTGATGATTTGATGAATATATAAGCAAAGCAGTTAAGCACAGAAAACTTTAACTCTGATGAATATATGAAACATTTGTATCGTAATTACTAGCAAGCATTATCTAAACTGCCCATAAGAAAATGACTATTTGAAGCAGGTTGATGGATGCTAATCTAATGATGGACAGCAGGGGCGGATGCAGGGGGGGGGGGGGAATAGAGTACAGGGCCCAAGCCCTACCTAGCTACATAAAAAAAAAAAAAGAATGCCCTGCATCAATGAAATTAACCTACATCATTACAAAAAGGATTTTTCTCTTTAAAAAGCTCAATTTGTATGTATTCCTATGTAATTTAGAGACAATTATGACAGATTTCTTTAACAGGAACCTAGCAAACCCCCTCCTGCAAAAATTCCTGGATCCACTCCTGGACAGACCATACTGTTTACAATTATATTCAAAACTGCATGGGAATAGTATAGGTAAATCGTCACCAGCAAGATCGAAAACAAAATCTCTAATAAACAACATAAAATTAATTTTTGACTCTTTATGACTAGTCCAACAATTACACCAAAAACTCTCAAAAACTGACTTGTAGAGTATTTACAAGAATTGTCTGGACAACAAAGTGGACATATAACAAAAATGACACAAAGAAATTAACACAATACATTTATAAATAGATTATTTCAAAATAATATTTTTAATGATGAAATCAAGCATTTCAATTTGTGATTATGATGACTTAAAAAAAATCTGTATTATCAACAGTTTAGATTATAAACAGGAAAAATATGTGTTTTGCATTTTTTGGTTGTAGACTGGAAACTGGAATATTTTATAATACAGTTAATTAATTATAAATACACACAAACTATATTATATCTAACAGCTATTACATCTATAGGTTATAAAATTATCACAATGTTCAACAGGCACAGGTCATATTTCATCATGTTATAAACTTACATATAATTATCATTGTCGTGTCAATCAGGTGTTGTTAAACAGTCGAAATGATACCATCCATTTCGTTTTGGCATCTCCTTGTAGGAAATAAAATGCGTTTAACATCCTACTTTGATGTCCTTACTAAGAGTGTTCAGTAATAAACAGATTCTGATTAGTTGTTTCCAGATCAACCTACCAATCAAAATCATGATACAGGTATTATTAGCCTATACTTATCTTAATCATGTCCTTAGATTTTAATTGATTGGCCATCTGAATATATGTAATGAAAATATTAATAGAATTGTCCTAATTTACTTTTAGTCTGTTTTCACACAAATTTACAAATAACATAACATTAATTCAGATTTGAAATTAAATTCAAGAAGTCCAAGATCTGGGTCAGATTAATTCCAAAATTATTAAGGTGGTTTGACTAAACTCAACCGTAGTAATCCCTAAAACTAATTTTAGCCCAACACTGGCATTTTCAAATGATTTGATTTATTAAAAACAAAAAGCATCATTTGGTATCAAAAGCAGTGATTGTTTTAAGAAGAGAAACAAAACAATTAATTGAAAATTTTGATTAAATCCACATTTTTATTTAGAATTTTAAAGATAGGCTGGCACTGCCAGGCAGGATACGCCCACATTTTTGAGAGATGGATAGAGAACAAGCAATACCGAAAGTAATTTTTCCTACATCATTAAGTCCTGTATTTCATACTGTATTGGGAGCAGCCATTTTGTTGGTCAGTTCCAGTCTGATATTCATGAAATTTGAAGCCGACAACCTGGAAATGTGACTTTTCGTCAAAATCGGATAAGAATTGTGACCTGTAGAGAGTCCACAACCATGATATACCATATTTTTACACTATTCGCGTACAAACGGCGAACATTTCGTCCGGCAATTTTGGTAACGATTTTCACAGTTTTTTAAATCGGATAATAATTGTGACCTCCAGAGGGACCATAAGCTAAAAAAGGTGATTTTTCGGACAATCAGGGGCCATAATTCAGAAAATTACGTTCCGATAGTCGCAAATATCGAAAGGAACCAAGATCTTTGGGTTATAAACATGCATGTCAAGTTTCATTAAAATCGGTTCAAAATTGTGACCTCTATAGGGTCCACAAGCTAAAAACGTGATTTTTCGTACTATCAGGGGCCATAATCCATGAAGTTTTGATCCGATACATGCCAATATCGAAAGCAGCCGAGATCTTTTGGGGATAAACCTATATTTCAAGTTTCGTCAAAATCAGATAAGAATTGTGACCTGTAGAGGGTCCACAAACAAATTGTGGACGGACGGACAGGGGCGACGACAATATACGTCCACATAAAAATGTGGGCGTATAAAAAGATCAACTATTGCTGTTATTAATTTAATGGCAATTACATGAAACATATACTTTTAGATCTCATACTGTATTATGTGTTCAGTACAGCCTATTCTTAATTTATAACTCTCAATAATTAACTCAAAGTTGAATCCTTCTAATCGGATGGACTTCACCTCAGCTAGAGCACTGGGGATACTCCATTTAATGTTTTTTACCTAATATTCTCACAATCTCACGAACAGTGACAATCGTGAGAAAAAGACAGACTTTGGACAATAAAGCTCAAACCAGCAATATTTAACCAATCACGAAGTTCACATTTAGTCTATAAAAAATGTCAGTTATCTGGACTAGTGGAACTTTGACTGAACTGAATAATTTTTCACTTGTTGCAATTATCTCCATTTAGAACGTTCTGAACTCACAAATAAACGCCACTCTAACAAGACAAAGTTTTTTCTTAGTCAACAAGATGTTTGTCATTTGAAGGATAAAGTACACACACAATGTTGGATTTCTGCCACATGACTGCACCATGTTGATGTTGTTCTTATAATACAGTAGTAGGTGACTATATATATATATATATACACTATATAGACATTATTCAAGGTTCAAAGTTCATCTCATCATAACTTTAGAGTATGGAGGTACTGAAGTTTATTATGCAAAAGTTCTGAAATTTCCTGTGCCGCTTGTTCGTAGCTTTTCTCCACCTTTTTCCACATTTCAGATTCATAAATGGCATCATCCTGGAAGTAAAGTACAAACAGATTACTAAATATTAACTCTCTCCTATCATAACATACTGTTCTTCATGGAGTGAACTGAAACTGAAAGTGAAAGTGTTATTCTGGTAGTTGTTTGTACATTTAAGACAAGACATGTTTCAATGTACCAGCCATATTTTTAGCAGAAAACCCACGGAGTTGGACAGGCAACCCTACTCCTTGCCACGTACAACTGGGGAATCGAAACCATGGCAGGTTGACTCTATGACAGACCATGCTAACCATTTGACCATGCACCCATTTCCCAAATTAGCCAATTAGAGAATATGTTCTGTAACATAAAGCAACATTAAATATAAAGACATTTGATTATATGGATTTATGAACTTACTGCATGATCTGTAAGTGGTTGAGAAAGATTAAGTTTCGACATATCAAGTTCTAAATAACCCGGATTTATCTGTTTACAGGCAAGATGAAGACATGCCACACCCTTTTCTAAACATTTTAGTAATTCATTAAAATTTTCAAATGTTGATGGCTGAAAAAGAAGAAAGAACATATTCCTAATTACTATAATCATTGGACCTTATGAAACATTTTCAGATTTCTAGAAACAATAAATATTTCAAATTAATATATTTTCCTTGATCAGTTTGGTAATATTTGAATACTCATTGAGTTCAAATGTTATTATATATTTCATGAGAGAGAGAGAGAAAACCGGAGGACCTGGAGAAAATCCACGAGGTTGGACAGGCGACCCTACTCTTTGTCACATAACAACCGGGGATTCGAAACCACGCCAGTTGACTCAATGACAGGCTTTATGACACAGTGCGCATGTGCTAACCATTCGGCCATCCAACCCCCCTATATAAATAGAACCGAACATCTGTTTTATAGCTAAAATTCATCATAGCAAATTCAGCTGGATTATTTAAATAAAATACTTACAAGTTCTGTCAATGGACTTTTCTTTTTCTTCAATTTCTTTGTTAGTGCAATTTTCAGTGGTTTAAGAAATCTATTGCACACCCCTGCCAAAATGATTGTAAATGAAAACGTCTGCAATAAAAGAATAGCACTTAGGTCCTAAATAAATTAACAAATATAATTACTGTATATGTCAGAGCAACCACTTAAAAATATTATTCCACTAGATAGCATGTCGTATAGTAACTATGATCATTCATTCACCCACAGACTTACAATTCGAGTGACCTGTCATTCTGTATGTATGATAAATCGTGAGAGACGGATAAAAAGGTCATTTTGGGACTAACAGATGGTTTGATTTCATTTATCAATAATTTGCTTATTCGGAGGGTTCATTTTTTAGCAGTGTGAGGCAATTAGAGGACGCGGACAAAACATGAGAGGTTGGACAGGCGATCCATGGTACAAGGGTATTGTCGAAACCACTCAACTTAGCCCAATGACGGACCGCATGATGATACATGGAGTCTTTGCCTGGAAATATCTCGCAATGACTACAGTTTCTAGCAACAAACATACCATTCTCAGAATATATTTTCAAATCAATAGTTACGTATATTTAGGATCTTGATTTTAGTAGGGAAAAAAAATCTTAAATCACATATATCATAATCCTTAAGTGATTGTTGTCCCATATAACTGTGTTCGTTCTGTCACATATATCATACTTTCAGAAACCTTGACTTGAAATCAAATTAACTAACCTCCGCACAAAGTACTAAATTTTCAATAACTGAAGAACTGAGATTGGTGCTTCCATTATCTGATATTTCAACCGTATTCACTAGTGCTGTAATAGATTAACGATTATTGCACGAGAAAAGATGATAAACTAAATAAGGTGATTCTGTTTCATCCACGTCCTATGTGGATTGGTAAAAGTCTGACCACTAACAATCTGATTAAATACAGATCTATATTTCGTCTTGTTTTTTATACTTTCCATGACCTACACTACATAAAGATCTGACTAGTTATAGTGAAGTTCACGTCAGGGGTCAAACGAGTGGCTTTTGACTCTATGATGCCTGACACTGATTGATCAATCAGCACTGACGTTTCTAGTGGTTTACCCACAGTTCCATGCATCAAAATGGCAAGAACTCGCAGTAACAGACTGTTTCATTGGCTAATCCCCCACATGATCCAGAACACTCCAATGATAACAAGTCTGCCAGATCCTAATGTAGTAAAAAAAAGTAAAACAAAATTTTGAACTACAACAACGAAATGAAACAGGATTATTAATCTCATTTATCCACGAATTATAAGTTATTTTCTGTAACATATTTTAAATCATATACTAATAGCTTTAAATATTTACCGGCTACTAATTTAGGTATAGCAGACTTGATTCTTTCTTCTTCAACATCGTTCAGTTCTGAAAAAGACCAAAATAATGTGTTATAAAATAGTAGCGTTTTTTTTATTAAGTTAAAGTAACCATGTATCTATTGGTTGAAATATGCGATTGATGGTGGGGTTTTGTCTGAAGGAATAAAATAATTATAATCAACACTAGTATTGCAGTATTAACAATGACTTCAAGCTATTATATCTGGTTATTTATATACATGTATATCTGGTTATTTATATAGAGTATAATTTACCTAGATTATTTTGTTGTAATTTATGTGTATATAAAACAGCTTCCACCATTTCTATTAGTACTCTATGATGTTCATTTATGAGGTAGTAACATAGTCGAGTTCTAAATGGCGCTTGTAACACATACGGTAACTGAAATAAAACGAATAATTAACAATCGTTTTCCATTTCTACCACTTAAGTCTGAATTAATATAGTGGTGTTAGGTAATTAAAGCATTGTGAAGGGTAAGAAAATGGGTTCTGCTTTAACACTGCCAATGGTCAGCCAATTGACCTAGTCTGCTTCATATTACATGCACAACTAATTAATCCATCCGATCTGTACTTTCATGTCATCAATGAATAAACAACATTTTCAGTCTTGTAGACATCACCCCTGCCAAGTTCGACAGGTGGGACTGAATAAACTAGAGGGTTCTCGATCAAATCCAAAAGTCAACAAGGATGACAATATATACCTGATATTGTTCTTTATACATAACACAATCATCTATATGATTCTCAAGTTTAGCAGAAAGTTCTTGTAATGTCTGCGTCATGGGTTCCTTTTCTATTTCTGTCACACCATTCATTTTAGCATCTGTTCCAGCTTCCTGACCAATCAAAACTGCTGCTGCCAATATCCTCAGTAAATAATTACGCACACGTAACCAACATTTCTGAATATGAACAAAATCCAGAAAATGTAAGCTATACATTATTTTTTCTGATGAAAAATATGTTGAGAATTGCACTTCAGGGAAACTCCCCAATTTAAAATGGCTGGACGTTTTTAATTTGGGTATAACAAACAAAATGGGTTTATAAATGTTGATTTGTTTTGTACGGTGCAAATCTGTCTTCAATGAAAATTTTATGCCTATAGATAAAGCCAGTCTAAGATACAACAGTAATCTCAAATTTAATAGGAAAATGAACACATCACACTTACCCAATTTGATACTTTATTTTGATCTAAATCAAAGACATTTAGCTAATCTAAGACATATTCCTGAAGCAATGGCCCGAGAAATCCCTCTCTGGCCATTGCTGGAATAGTGTCTGTTTCTTGAACTTACGCGGGAGTGTGTCTATTCTTTCCGTTCAATGAAAGCTATCACTTAAGTACAGCAACATGACAGTCCTTCGTTTAATCTGAGTCTTCCCTAAAACTTTGGACAGTGATTTAAGGTATTAAAAACGGTGAAAGTATGTTCGTTTCCAAACAGTATTGTTTACATTTCATTCGACTTGATAGCCTCGTTTGTCACGCAATTAGTTTTACTGCAGTATTCTGCTATGCACTGGTTAATTATGCATAATAAAATCGTGAGCCATGACGTAACATTATGTAAACATATTTGGTCCAATATTGGCACTCGTTTTAAATGTAAAGCTTTTGTAAGGCAGCTAGTGATTGGTTGGTAGACGGACTACTGACCAATCAAAATTTAAAACAACAATATCCACTCATAATAGCAGTGTGAAGTAGGATTACCTCTAATCAAACGAAACGCTGCACGGAGTATGATCTAAGACAGCTACCATCAGTCACATATGAAATACTGACAGCCAAAAGTCACTAACCCACCCAAACTATTAGTATTGTAAAACTAGACCTACAAATTAATACCAACCTCTTCTTCAAAAGATTTCTCTTGTAATTCTTCTACATTGAATCTGTAAACACACGAAAATGTATAATACTGACAAAAGAATCATAGTCAATGAGGATGTCACAAAAGTTACATTTTGTATACAAATAGCTGGTATCTTTGATATTCTCATAGAACCATGTTTTTTGTTTCAAGGCGATGGTTTATAAAAATTTTATTTGGGGGGGGGGGGGGAAATTGTTAACATGTTAACACTATCTATTGTCTGCTCTTTCATTACTCAGAAGCTTAAATAGCTAAATGTTTATTTTTGATTTAGTTTAAAATTCTTTCTCGAAAAATCAATTAAAGTAACTGGCTTAAAATCTGCTGATTCATATTAATCTAAAACTTTGCTTAAATGCTTACTTTGCGGGATTATCCCAGTTGAGCATTACTTTATAATCACGGTTATCCCTTAGTTCATCAAAATTAGTTTTATCTGAAATAAACAGTACACACATTGTTTATACACAGACATTACATTACATAAAATTAGTTTTATCTAAAGTAAACTTTGAGGCATAACATTACATAAACTTAGTTCTACAGTCAGACATTACATACAATTAGTTCTTTTTAAAATAAACATTAAGGTCAGACATTACACAAAATTAGTTTTATTTAAATTCAACTTTACACAGTCTTCATACAAATAGCTTTAAATAAAATATTAATCCTTAGAACCCGAAATGCCGCAAAACCGGCTTGACGTTGTATCGCATATACCCGAAATGTCGGTTTTGCGGCTTGGGGCGTATCAAGCTCCAATTACGTTGCCGTCATAATTAATATCAGCCATTCCACGCTATCAGAACATCAAACCCAAAATTAAAATCACAAAATTATTTTGTTTTTCGAACATTATTTGTATCCTTATATCATATCCTTAAATCATGCAATATGTCATCCTAAAATAATAACATTTTCTATATATATTGGTCACCCGCAGTCCTTGTCCTCAAATGGTAAGAATGATATAAACATGATGTTATGGAATAAAAATGGATTATACCAGGAAAATTCTATTACAATCTGGTTCAATTTTGACCAAATGAGATCAAAAAGGTCACCGTCCACACAGTAAAAGAAATCTGTCGATGAGTTAAGCTGATCCCCAATTTTTCCGGATCCAAAAACTACCTCATTTTGATGGTCACACAAGTCACAAAGCGAGTATATTTCTTTTATAGCACCCTTTTAAAATAACTTTATTATTTGACAAATATTAATGATAAATAAGCATAAAAAGCTGAATATCTGAATGCATTTTCATAATGCTATTTCTTTTTTCCAGTGCAAAAAAACTACTTAAAGTCGTGTCACGCGAGTCACATGTCACGCGAGTCACGCTAATTGTTCTACTGAGTAACGCTAATTGTTCTACTTTAACAATCCTTTTTAGTGACTTTAGGGCAGTAATTCAGTTTGCTATACTACTTGTACCATGTTTTTCATTCCAAAACTAATTTCTTGCTTAATTTCCAGGATAATCTATATACTTGGCCTTCGGTTCCAGAGGAATCCTGGCTATATATAAATGATCTTGTTTGCATCATGTCTCAGTCAGATTAAGCTAATATTAGAGGTCAACTCATTTTTAATGAGGAGAGCATACATGTATCTAAAGTCCCTCAGATAGTTGGAACTATGAAATCTATATTGACAAAGGCATGAAATTCTGGAATGAATATTCAACATTAAAGGAGCTAAGTCTTTAACTCAATGTCATCCAAAATCTTCAACATTGAAAACACGAATTATTTGTCAATTTAGATCAAAATTGATGATGTGGTCTTACCGGAAAAAGATGGGCTCCTGATATCCAATATTTAAGAAAAAATAAATATTTTACCATTGGTACACGAATCGTGTACCATAATGCGTTTCAGCCCCAGTTCTAGCAAGAGACTCGAGGAACGAGGCTAAAAACATTGTACCAAATCAAACGGCGCATGTAGACTGGAATAACTAGACGCTAAAAAAAAATGCCTTCGGTTGACACTTCTGGTTTATTTCGCCGAACATAACTGATTTGAAATTAGAGCAAAAACGGAAACAATTGAATGCAAATCAGTTTATATACATTCATATTACAGTATTATATGCGTTGCGATCCACTTGAGTCAATTTCTAGGTCCCAAATGTTAGCGATTTAGCTCCTTTAATGAAATAGTTTTAACCATTGATCTTGTATGAAATGTGTTCAGAGACCCCTCTAGGGTGGGTGTGTGCGACTGTAAAGAATTTATAATTTTTATCGCAATGTTTTTTGAGCAAATTCATTCTTGTTTGTTTTGACAATGAAATACAACCCAAAAATTAGTTTTTTATATTGAAACATTAGTGTTTTTTCTACTTGTCACGCGAGTCACCTTTTCATGTCACGCAAGTCACATACAAAATCTAAGTTCATCACAAAACTTTACAATAAAACACCACAATGCAACAAAATGATGCTACAGCTGATCAATTTAGCTTCACATACATATAAGTCATATTACTATATTCTAATTACCTTTCTACTAAATGGGGGATCAGTATCATTACCTATGAACGCGCTGCAAATGCATGTCACGCAAGTCACAACTCATTATGATCACATTGAGCTAAATTTTGCACAAGAAAGTAATATTTAAAGTGTTTCTCATGTAACAGAACACAAAAACTTTAATTGGGAGAAGTTTTGATGGAAACTGATTATTAGGTTTCATGATATTCATATCTAAATATTTGTGATGAGTAGAAATGTCACGCGAGTCACCGTGGAATGGCTGATATGACGTCCTGTAAATCCAGGGAGGGACGTGCAACACCCCATGTATAGTCAGTGTTCAAAGGGTTAATAATTCTTACCATCTTCAGGACTAATTTCCATATATATTATCATTTGTTCTGTGACTGAATGACTGGAAATAAAATAATAAATAAGTACAAATCATATATGATCAATTAAGTTATCATAAACACCTACTACAGTACAACCACATTCTACACATGATCTGGATGTAATTTAAAAAGGAAAACCTAAAAAGTATTATCATTACTTGTTTCGGTGCTTTGTTTTTTTGCTCTTAGTGTAGGCTGCAACCTTTAGATTTGATTCTCTGCCGATTCTCCACATAACATGAGATACATAGAATCTGGTCGTACTGCATATTAATCTGTTTTATTTATATCTTTATAATGAGCAAGTAACATAAATTTAGTCTCCTAACAAAATTTAAAAAAATTTCAGATATCAGCAAAAAGTCATTTGATCCAACTTTATAATCTGATATTTGGGTAAATCTTACCTATTTGTTTCAAAGATGAGATCAAGTAATAAACGTTCAGCTGTAGCACTAGCAAACTGTAAAGAATTCTGCAATCTTTCTCGAAACTTTACAAATTCATATATCTACAAGAAAATAAATGACAATATAATTAATTTATTTCATTTGATAGTGAATCTAATCATAAAATCCAACCTGTGGTAAGAAAATACACTAGTAGTAACCTCATTCAATTAAATTATGAATACATTTAACACTACAAGAGATCGGATTAATAGGACTCAAATATATAGCTAGCATAATGACAGTGAACTTTTTGTTTATTTATAGCTCATTATTATTGCCAGGAATACGTACCTTACTGAATGAGCCATATTTATAAGATGATATGAGGTATTCTGTTGTCTGAAATATCAAATCATATAATTAGTTGACAGATGTCTAAACAATATAGTTCTTAATTAATATCTCATTTCATATCTACAATTATCAAACATTCAACAATAATTAATATATGTACAAATCTGCCTTTTTCTCTACCGATTCCTGAATAATTTAACTTGCTTTATTTAATTAGAAATTAAGTGTAATCAGATTTTAGGACAACAGACATGTAAATCAGGACCAATCTGGCCCTTTAAATCATCCATGTATACCAATAACTTTAACATAGAATATAACACTCTGATAATACAAACAAATATTAAAGATACATTATGGGAGATAAAATAAAGAGATGGCAGTTCTCACTATAATAGTTGAAAACAAGATAGTGTAAAGGTAATTTGCTGAAAATTTCAGTCAATTTGATCCACTATGAACCGAGAATGGAGCGAGTGAAATATTCACATAACCTCTGTGATCATTACTAAAATCATTAATATAAACAGCATCGTCTCGATTATCCACTTCATTGATTTAATTATCAATGGCCGTTGAGCGGCATATAGGAATTTAATCCGCCAACATCGAAGGCTAGCCTTGACATCGAGAGTTTATTATGGTCTGGATAAGTTAATTAATGTCTAATTGATTATTTAGATAACATTTCAGGCCTAAAGAAAGACTTGTAATAAGCAGATTTTGCTCTTGCATAATGCATGTTTAATATCAAAGCGGGCAATAAAAAAATTAAACCAAAATAAAAGGAACCCACCTCTTTATGATTAACAGTAAAGAAACGTAACATAGTACCATACATTGCACATGCTGCCACAAAATGCCCTAATCTAGCTACATGATTAAATACTATATGCCTGTAAAAAAATAAATAAAATACACAATAATTATATAAAAATATATTCAAATAAAATACTTCTATTAACACAGTCCATTTCAGACAAATAAAAGAATCTCAAAGATAATTCTCAATTACAAAAGAACCGAAAGTTTGAATATCTCAACTTTGTGGATAACTATATACTTAGCAATGAAATTCCTAAAATGAGTTACACAACCTCTAGAGCAAACAAAACGAACATATTTTGATTTAAAACGTTCAGTCAAGGTAACTGGAGAATTTTTTTCATATTCAAGCCATTAACATGGCTATAATGAACAGATACCCTGTGAAATATAAGAACGCCAAGAGTGAGGCTGATGTCCCCCTGCAAAATCCCAAAATAAAAACTGGTGACAAAAATTAATTAACTGCACATTTATTCTTTTCAAAAGTATCAAGTAAACAAACTGTAAGCATAAAGTGTTCACGATCAAACTCAGTCAGGTTTTAAAGTATCTGTTAGAATCAAATTTATCTTGTCCCAAAGCCTCAACTAATAAAATTGGTTAGCTTTAACAGGAAATAGTAATCATTGAATTCGTCAATACCCCTGCCTGATGAACAGATCAATTTTAATAGTACCCTGCTTTCTTCTAAAGGTGGTGGACAATTATGCACAGGTAATTACAAAATAAAATTCAGAGGGTTGTTACAAATTTTATAAATAAACTGTGCTAAGGATTTTAAAATAAATACCATTACCAGTGACAAATACCTACCCTAAAGAATCATTCATTATATGTTTAATTTCTATACTGTCATATAAAGATGGACATGGTCCAAATACACCTGAAATCATCATAAAAAAAATTGTGTTACCGTGGAATCAACACTAGACTGCGATATATTTAGCGGATTGGTATACATTATTTGAAAAATAATTACATAAAAACAAATAATCAAGACTTTGTATTTTATTGTACAGAATTTAGTAATGATGCTCGAGGGTAGTCTAAAATTCCAAAGCTGGCGGTCAATTCCATATATAGTAAAGTTTCTAAAATCAATATTAAACGGTTCTAAGTGAATATTAGTAATTACCTACCCATAGTACAATAGAGACGAATTAATATTAATTTAGCTTGGAAGTTTGATGGGCTCTTTTTAATACACTGTTCTAACTGAACCTGAGCTTGCCAGATATATTCATCTTTACCTAAGGAAAAAACAAAGATTGTTCAATTGTTATTATACAGCCACACTGCCATGGGTTCTTAAACATGCTGCCAATACCATACATGTGAGTTAGGTTTTTCATTCCATCCAGTTAACAGGACCATTTTCCTCAACAAGGTCTTCATCCTGTACCATTGACAAGTGGAAATCCAAATGGAAAATAGTGAGAAACTATGTTAGCCAAACTGGGATTGAGCCAGTTTCATACTGTGACGATAAAACAAAACAACACCTATGAATTACCCAACAACAGTATACTTACCAGTTTCCCGCCATAAATCCACTAATAAATGAACAGCTAATAGAAGATAATTATCACTATGCTGTAAATCTGTAATTAATAAATCTTGACCTGGAAACAACATACAGAAATAAATAAATAAATAAATACTACATAAGAAGGTCTTTTAAATCTTATAACATTTTTGCTCAACTGCCATATCTTACGAAAATAGATATCTTGTTTCCAAATAAACTTGTAAATTTATCATTGTTTCCAGTTTTCTTCACTAACAGGCAGTGACCGCCCTAGACATTCGCCAATTAGTCAATGACGACAAATATTTTTATTGGCGAATAAAGTGATGATTCTGGCGAAAATTTTGGCGAATGAATTATTTTGTAAATCTGTTAATATTAAAGTTGAAATCGTTTCGTTAAACGCTTCTTTCGATCATTCAATGGAATGTCTATTTTTAGTACATTAATTACTCTAGTCTCAATCGTACAAGTCCCAAATCAGTCAATGTCACGCATTAAAACGACTGAAAGATCGAGTCTAGAGACTATACAACAGAATTACGCCCCTTTTGTGTGGCACTGCACTGTTTATCATGCTCGCCGCTTGCCGAGTGTACATTCGCTTCACTACAAGTAGCGATGTTCCGATATGACACCTATCGGTTTTACCGATATCAGATATTGACAGCGAAGTATATCGGCCGATACAAATAAATTACCGATAGTGGTGGATATAAAACCATTACACATTAAAATGTCTCGAATGGCATGATGATCTATGTAGATATTTGTCTTTATTTTAGTCGGGAAACGCGTGGTACTTTTACTATTTTACGGCGGGAATCAACATAAACCCCGTGTTGTTGAAGTAATAATTGGGCCACGCTTCTTACGCAATCGTCAAAAATATACACCATCCATTATGAATTAAATTATTTGCTGTATCATTAATGGTCGAGATTATCATATTTTAAGTGTTAATTATATAATTCCTTACAGTAATCGGCACGGCATCTGTATATATATATCTATATCTATATCTATACGTGTGCATTAGTTCATGCGGTAATGAAATGAGACATCAAAGCGATACCTTCATGACCTGTTTGTCAACAGTGGCTATCACGTGACATTCTCCCGCCATTTCTAGAACTATTGTTAAAAATAAAACATCTAATGGGAACCTATTTGTTGATAATATTATTAATTAATAAAGTATGATCTTTATTATGAGTTTTTATTTGTCGATACAATAACCAAGCATAACAATATAAATCACTAAATTATTTCTAAATTTATATCGGCATCTAGAAGCCGGGATGTATTAGACAGTGATTACGTGACATCAAAGGAATATCCCTACTTTCATCCTTTATTCCACCACGCGCAAACCACGTGATATTTCCCACCTTTTCCAAAACTTCTACTCATATATTGACAGACAATATAGTGAACTAGATAAAACGAAGTAAAAAAAAAAATACGTAGCAATTTAGATAAAGGATACTCATAAGGATTTTGTACTGTTTATTATTTCCTTTCTACGGCTGCTATGAGTCTTGTATTACCGGTACGTTTAAAAAGCAACAAGCACGTAGTTTCATTTTTAATTAACAAACATATGAATAAAAATATATTATTTGGCTATAACTTTCTGAATTGGCTAATAAAATTTTGATTTGGCTAAAAATTTGGCTAATGGTTTTAAGGGTCTAGGGCGGTCACTGAACAGGGCTAAGAAATACGAACATAAACAGGGTAGTGTGCTTTTCAATGGAATTTTTCCAGGACAAGGGTGTTTCATGCCTAATATCTTTTATTTTACAACTGCCATGTGATCCTTAATGTACACGCAAATGTACCCATGGGACATCAGTTTTACGTACAATCCGAATGCCCAGGTGAGTTTCCTTGCAAAGCACTACCGACTTATACATTCTACAAGCAGGTTTTTTTTGGGGGGTGAGGGGGGGGGGGGGTGTTTGTAACTATACAGACAATTCCTTGATTGATCCTCTGCTGACAATTAGGCGAACATACACAGAACATTGAGCATGGCAGTCATGTTAAAGATAAATCACAACAAGAAATAAAACAATTTTATATTATGTAAGGAATAGACTACTTACTAAGTTGTAAACCTTGTCTATATCTATCTATAAGATCATGTATTAATGTTAATTTATCTGGTATAGGTAAGGGATCTAAATAACCTAAATATCTCTCTACTTGTAACACTATTAAATGTCTCTGTAATAACTTAACCTGTAATATAAACAAATAATATATAAACCTGTCATGTAAACAAATAATATATTAAACTAGCATTAAAGTCTTAAACTGTGATGTAAACAAATGATATACATGTATCAACCCCAATATAAAGTCTTAATATGATGAGGAAATTGTAGTTTAGTCATATTGTTTTTGGAAAATTACATTTTTACTATCAACTTCAGCATAATTGGAGAGTTGCTCTATGTTTTGAGTTTGTCATGAAACGTCATAATGTTTTAATGATACATACATCCAATGCATATTCTTTGGGTTTTCCATTAAGAGGAATTGACTCTTTAATACTGTTGAAAAACTGAAATAATAAAGAAAAATTTCTCCTGCACTGATTATTTCTAAATAAAAAAAACAAAATTTCTAATATGGGATATTTTACTCTTTTATCAACCAAAATGTCAAATTCATCTGAGCTAAACTGCTTCAGTTGAGTTCTGATTGAGAAAACTGCAATTCCATATAAAGATAGGCCACCATTATGGTAATGTTATAAAATATGATGGGTTTGACTATGTTAAACACAACACTCCACACACATTTTCATTTTCAGCCTTTGAAGTTAATATCTGTCCTCAATAATTTGTTTACATGTTGGACGCTTTAGAATAAGAGAGAGAGAAATGGGGTTTAACGTCCACTCGACACAAACTAGGTCATTTCGGGTTTAATTTTATTTCAACAATTCGCTTGCGCATAGGGGTCTGTAGCTGTGGGAGGAAACCCGAGTACCCGGAGAAAACCCACGCGGTTGGACAGGCGACCCTACTCCTTGCCACTTACAACCGGGTATTTGAAACCACGCCAGTTGACTCAATGACAGGCCGTATGATACAGTGCGCTAACAATTCGGCCATCCAACCCCCCTTCAGAATAAGGTTAGGTGGGTAGCCAGAATTTTTGTCACTAACAAGCATGGATCAAAACCAATGTAGTTGAATAGATGTCAGAGCTTAGACGATAAAGATTGAGGTATTATGGTCTGAAGAGTTACTGATTATGCCATGGAGTGACTATAATGATAGATGTAAATAGTACCTGAAATTTTTGAGAATCGGTTAGTTGATCTAAAAACAAAGTAAAATCACCAAAACAACAAGAACGATCACCAAATCTCTCAAAATGTTCTATTAACAATTGCAAAGTAGAACCTGAAAAAAAAAGTATTTGGTTTTTTTTTTTGCATTTCAGATTGGAAGGCATTACATTTTTGAGTAAAGATACATTTAGATAAATAGACTATAAACAGAAAAATAAACAAACCATGATTGTAGTTCTGACAGTATGTCAACCATTTTGAATCTGATCAAAATATACTTGATTCACTTAATCACAGGATTCATTCAATTATCTCTTTCTATTTGTTCAGAGAATTCGGGCGATAATCAGGAGTACACCTACATCACTGTTCGCTTTAAACCAGCAAGGGGAGTACCCATTCCAATTCCTTTCAAAGTAATCAGTTCAAATCTGAAATCAAATTTTAACTTACCCACAACTTGACTTTTTTCTGGGTCTTTTTTTTCTAATAAACTAATTAGTTTTATTCTAGCTAAGAATGGCCCACGATTATAATGGTCTGGACTACAACCTTTGGTAGATAATTCTTCAATTAATTCTAAAATCTTTTCAACAGAATCATCAGCCGTTTCTTCATTTTCATCCTTTCTGTAAACACAATTTAAAACCAAATAAGCCAGGGATTATTGAAGGTGATTATGGATGGGTCCTGGGTCCGACTGTAAAATATTACACATATAAGTACCACACAGTCAGCCATACCTTCAATATTAAATTTGACAGTCAACAAATATGGCTATTTAAACAAAAATTACTAGCCGTAGATCTCTGATATAAATTGTGTAAATGTGACAGTCAATTAATAAAACAAATACAAGTGCCCACCTTTGTATTTGATAATGTTCACAGGCACCAATTTCCCATAATAGATCAATGTATCAAATTTTACTTTTTTTTTTACTTAGATCAAACAAGTTGCATTGTTTTACTATTAGCACCTAATAAATTTACATACTATGACAAACCACAGAATATAAGTGCTTCATATCAAAATTCACATAACAAATCTTACCCATTCTGATTTTCTATTTGATCACTAGACTCTATGAGAGCTAGAGCAGATTTTAAATAATCCAACCAATATTGCCAGTGATCAGGGCTGAAACACAAAAACAAACAAAATATAATTAAATGCGTCTTATATTATAGCAAGTAAACTATATAGTTAAATCTACACTTTCCATGCATCATCATATTACCTGATCCTCTGCTGATACTGACTGATGACCAATTAACAAATGGTTTCTACACCAATTCTGGGCAAAAATTCAAACTACTGAAACAAACCGTTCTCTTTTTCAAGAATTTGAAATTCAAAATATAACCATTCACAAAGCTTGTAGTACATAAAATTAAATTTTGTACCTGTATTGAAGTAATCTTTTATAGATGATGTTAGCTTTAGACCAGTTCTCTAATTTACTATACAACTCCGCCAGTTTTATATCCTTTAAATTAAATTCACTTACAAATTTTCCTGAAAAAAAGGTCACAATCTGTTAGCACATAAAACACATAAAATCAAATGGCTTCATGATTTCTATCAGAAATAATTTAAGCATCAACATTCATCAACCCTTAAAATTAAGACAAAAACCTTAAATTTAACCCTACCTCCTAGGGGACCTTCCAAAAGATTAACAGCTTCTTGCCATTTGCCTAACAATTCCAAAATAATCAGATATAGCATCACCTCTGAAAAGGAACAGAAAAAATAATTCACTCAAAAGTTAAACCAATATCATTGAGATTGTCAAAGAATTATTTCAGTTTTATCGAATTAGTTAACATACATCTTGCAGAAATGTCCAAAATGGTATTATAGTACCTGCTTCAGCTTCAATATTATCATCTTTAATATATTTTTCTGTCATTCTCTGAGCTAATGGTAGATACATTTTTTCTGACAATTTTTTATCTGGTGAGGTATGAGCCTAAAAAATAATCCAAGATCAAATTCATTTAATACAGAATGATTCTATGGAAAAGGTGACTCCACTTGACAAAACTGTTAATATTAATGTCAATACATGATCCATAAGTAGAAGCCGTTGATAAAGTTGGTCTTAGTAAACTATACAAATCAAATGTACAAAGATAGGTTGCCAGGCAACGAAACATACGCCCACAGCAGCTAAATCGTCCGGGCAGTCAACAAGGGTTGACGCATATTTTTACTTTTTTTGGTAATGAAACATTTGCTTTTTATAAAGTTTTACCCCACGCTAACAATTAGTATAGGAAACATTTAACATCATGGATTTAGCTGTTCAGTTATCAAAATTCATTGAAAATCAAAATACTTGTTCGTTTTCAACACCTTAAACTCTGTGTATCAATCTGAAGTCAATCGGATGATAAGTTTGGCATCCATAGCGTCACAAGGTTTTTTGAAGTGATCAAGGGCCACAACTCTGGCACTAATTATCAGAAATCGCTGAAAATCAATAGGCTTCTTCATCTCATGACCTTAAATACTGTGTATAAATTTAAAGTCAATCAGATATTAACTTTGGCCTCTAGAGCATCCACAAGATTTTTTGAAGTGATCAAGGGCCATAACTCTGGCACTAATTATCGGAAATCGCTGAAAATCAATAGGATTCTCCGTCTTATGGCCTTAAACACTGTGTATGAATTTAAAGTCAATCGGATATTAACTTTGGCCTCTAGAGCGTTCACAAGATTTTTTTTAAGTGATCAAGGGCCATAACTCTGGCACTAATTATCGGAAATCGCTGAAAATCAATAGGCTTTTTCGTCTTATGACCTTAAACACTGTGTATAAATTTAAAGTCAATCGGATATTAACTTTGGCTTTTAGAGCGTCCACAAGATTTTTTGAAGTGATCAAGGGCCATAACTCTGGCACTAATAATCGGAAATCGATGAAAATCAACAGGCTTCCTTGTCTTATGACCTTAGACACTGTGTATAAATTTAAAGTCAATCGGATATTAACTTTGGCCTCTAGAGCGTCCACAAGATTTTTTGAAGTGATCAAGGGCCATAACTCTGGCACTAATAATCGGAAATCGCTGAAAATCAATAGGCTTCTTCGTCTTATGACCTTAAATACTGTGTATGAATTTAAAGTCAATCGGATAGTAACTTTGGCTTTTAGAGCGTCCACAAGATTTTTTGAAGTGATCAAGGCCCATAACTCTGGCAATAATTATCGGAAATTGCTGAAAATCAATATTTAGGCTTCTTCGTCTTATGACCTTAAACACTGTGTATAAATTTAAAGCCAATCGGATATTAACTTTGGCCTCTAGAGCGTCCACAAAATTTTTTGAAGTGATCAAGGGCCATAACTCTGGCACTAATTATCGGAAATCGCTGAAAATCAATAGGCTTCTTCGTCTCATGACCTTAAACACTGTGTATAAATTTAAAGTCAATCGGATATTAACTTTGGCCTCTAGAGCGTCCACAAGATTTTTTGAAGTGATCAAGGGCCATAACTCTGGCACTAATTATCGGAAATCGCTGAAAATCAATAGGCTTCTTCGTCTCATGACCTTAAACACTGTGTATAAATTTAAAGTCAATCGGATATTAACTTTAGCCTCTAGAGCGTCCACAAGCAATTGTGGACGCCGGACCGACGGACGGACGGACCGACAGACGGACGGACGGACGGGGGCGACGACAATATACGACCACATTTCAATGTGGGCGTATAAAAACACAAAATCAATGCCAGTTCATGTAGATTTCCTAAAACAATGGTTACATTTGCTTAAAAGGGTTACGTAACCACATTTAAGTAATTCTATTCAATGTATGAGTGATATGATAATCGTGATGATCATTGACTGAATAAGGCAAGCAAGAAGACATTGGTATCCAGTCACTTAAAAAAAGAAGCGAACTTATCACCTGGACATCAAGAAAATTTTAAGTCTGTATTCTCTGATAATGTAGCAAAGAGCTTCATGTATTCTTTAGGACTAGTCAAGGATTTGATTTCTAATTGATTTCCACAAAGACATAACCCCTTATATATAGATCTGAGAAGTCGTCATTCATTATCTTACCTGCATGACTATACTCATAACAGCCCAGAAATAATATGGGTTCTTCTGTGGTTTAAGTTTGTGTAATTGCATGGCTGTTTGCTGTTGTTTTTTGTAATCACCCAGACGTACATGTGCCATAAAAAGGGCTGACAAAATATCTTCATTATCAGGTTTACCACTGAAAGCATTCTGATACAAATCTGCTATCAGATCCACTGAAAAGAGAAGTATTGGAGTATCAGACAAGTGGTTCTGTGTTGATCTAATTTTTACAGATTCAAATTAAAATATGATTAATATGATATACTGAACTGTATATAATGATTATCAGGGCATCATTTTTGACGGGCGTTTGCGCGCTCGCGCCCGTCTGCGCCTGTAATCTTGAAAACACAAGCGCAGGTTATAGCTCCTGCTAAAAATTCAGACAATTCCGACAGTTTTATCAAGAAAGTCGAGCTTGAAAAGTTAAATTAAATATTATTGTATCCAAAAATCGTGAAGAGTAGTTTTGTTATGGTATCGAGACATTTGGGTTGAAGGTTATTAGCTCGGTTGTCAAGTCTCTCCATGACGTTTGCTTTCACGATAGATTAATATGTATTAGTGATAGTATTACATTAGTAATAAACGTTTGATCGTTTTTAAATTAAACGTTCGGCGTTAGCCTAGTTTTGTAAGGGTTTTTGATCGTGAGATTCGAATAAATTAAAATATAACGTTATGAATTTCTGTCGTGGTCATATAATCAAGGTATATATATACATTTCTTTCCCGCCTTTGGCATTGAGCCAGAGATTTACTCCAACGTCCAAGGTAGTGTTTTCTGCAACCTGAACATCTGAGACACGCTACCTACCATTTAATTTTCGTACGTTAGTTACGTACGTGTTTTCAAACTGATCAGCAGTGAATATTCGATTGACTGCTACGATCACTGATAAGCATGACATCGACGAGACTTAATGAGTTCGGCATATTAACTTTTTTACTCCGACAAATTAAATTCTCAAACATTTTTTTGAAGTATAAGAAAATTAAATAAAGACTTTTGAAGTAGGCCTATTTCTTATTTAGTGTAAATGGGTATTAAAATGAGTAAAATGCATCATTTTGCCCCAAGCAGTATAGGTGTTATGTAAACAATGCACGAGCAATTGACCCAATGACTGACACCGCGTGAAGTCAATGCACGTGTTGAAAACAGTCATCTGTGACAAAGATAATTCGTAAGTAATTCTCTGTGAAACAGATTGCGTATTCGTCTGCAAGAATTTGTTCCTTCCAATACTCAAGGCCAGAGTATTTAACTTTTAGTTGTCAGTTAATAACTAATAAGTACTACTAAATAAATAAATAAATTGAATTTTTACTGGTTTTTTTTTACACCATTAAGATAGATGGTAAAAAAAAAAAGCTCTTGCGAGCAAATTTGCGGGTGCGTTTTTTTGTGCTCCCGGAAATTTACGTGCAAGAGCTTTTTGTGACTCCTGCATGTTTTACAGAAATGATGCCCTGGATTATGATATTAATTTCCTTGAGTTGATAATGTTTCATTCACAACACTTGAGGTACTGTTACTGAAAAGTAATGGAACACACATCTAAATGCAGCTACTACGCTAAGTCACTGCTTTAAATGAAAATATTCAGTTTACACCTAAACATAAACTTACATTTATGCACTTCTCTATAACATATAGACATAGCCTGTAATGTGGAATCTTCTGTGGGGTGTTGGGCATGAACCTCTTGTAAAATAACAGAGCTTTCTTCATGACGATTCAATCTCAATAAAGCCAAGGCTTTTAAAACCTAAGTAAAAAAAAAATTGACAGGTAATTACCAGACCAGGCATTAAAAAGTTACATCCAACATAACACACTATCAGCCAAGTCGCATAAACTTTTCAAAGACAGGTTGCCAGGCAACAAAACACACACCCACAGCAGCTAAATCATCCGAGCGGTCGAAAAGAGTTGTTGCATACATGTATTTATTCTTTCGTAGGTAATTTGGGGCATTTACAAGACAATTGCGTAGAGATAAGATTATAATTTTAGTCGTTTGAGGGTTCCCAAGGTTCTACAAACTGAAACAAGAGCCTTAACTCTGGAAGTAATTTACAGAAAATTTTGAAATTTGACAAGATTTTTCGTGTTACTAATTTAAATAATGCATATAAATTACATATCGGATGATAACTTTCATCAATCAAGCATTCACAAGATTGAACAAATTTACGATCCGATATACGTAAATATGGAAAGGAACCAATATCTTTGGGTTATAAACATGCATGTCAAGTTTCATCAAAATCAGATAATATTGTGGCCTCAACTGTTCGCAAGGTAACAGCATTTTTCGTACAATCAGGGGCCATAATCTATGAAATAATGGTCTAATATATGTCAATATTGAAAAGAACCCAGATTTTGGGAGATATGACTATATTTGAAGTTTTTTTCAAAATGGAATAATAATTGTGACCTGTAGAGTGATCGCAAATAAATTGTGGACTGACAGGCGGATGGGGACAATATATGTACATTTGAAAATGTGGGCATATTAAAATCTCATAAACACTGACCTACTTACAAAGGACAATAACTTGAGCAGATGGTACAATTTTTGATAAGTCAAAGTTTAACCATTTTAATTTTACGAAAACAAAATTTGAGGAGAGGAAGGGATCAGTCTTCCAAAATCTTATTTGGAGCCAAGTAGGCATGTACCCAGTTAACAAAGTTTGTATAAGTCATTTTGGTTTGTACCATCTTTAATGTGAGTCAATGGGAGCTCTCCTTTGAGGGCAACTTAATTATTTTCTTCTTCATTACCTTAGCACATTGGAAATCTTTTTGTTTCTTTAAAACCTTTTCAGCTTCTTGAATAGCCTTCTTATTGTTGCCATTATCTAAGCTATCTAATAATAAATAAAGAAAATAACGCATGTAGTTGCAATTTAGGAGTGTTATAATATACCACTCACACGATTTACCTTTAAAGCTTTATTTATAACTTTCCATGTCCTCCATTTATACTCGTAATTTAATACTTGGCACTGGTACCTTTAATTTCTTTGTGGAAGGGATATAAAAAAAATACAGATAAAGAGGGACAATATTCCTTAAATTAACTATAATATTAAAATTAAGACATATTTTGCCTTAATTACCACCTACATGTACATATGTACCAAATCAACAGATCCATGCATCCATGATATAAATGGATAAGCAAATTCTGGTTAGGTAACTTATCTGTGAAAAATTTGGCACTGACTTTGAAATGTAAGTACAGTTAGGATATATTACTATTATCGGGACATCTTCTACATTTGAATTTGTCTGCCATTACGAGCACGAGTCCTGTGGGACTACTTCTCTCACTTCTGACAACTATCACAAAGTTAAACTTATCACCACCAATGATATAATAATAACAGAGTTGATAGAAAGATATTATATTTAAAATAGCAGGTAATATAACTAGGAAGAGATAAAACACATTATCATACTAGCATAGTGTGCCAGCTTGCAAAAATGGCATTTTCAAGTGTTGTTACTATTACTGAACTATGTTTCATTAGATGTATCTACTGAAAGGATTTGTTTACCTGTATTGTAAAACTGTATTGTAACGTGCCATACTTTTAATTTTTGTAGTGCATCATTATGATCATGATCATAATTATTTTATATTTTGCTGTTTATGTATTTATGGCATGCTATTAAATTATTTATCTAATATATTAATTTTTGAAGAAGGATGTTTTAATTTTGTCGCTGGGATGTTATAAAGCTGAAGAACACTTGGTGTCAGTACGCAAGTGAAAAGTAATACCCCTCATGTTTATGGCCTCCAATATAAGACTTTTTACAGAGGTGGAGTTTAGCAGTATTGTTATATTGCAGATTAATAAGAACGGACAGTGGTCAGAGTACTTTGTCCCTCCAGAGACAATTCTGATTGGAACATCATTTTCACTAAAGTTTTGCTTCTGCAGGATTTAGCCTATTTTACAGATCTGTCAAACGAAAAGAGTAAAATTTTAACGAACGTTATGCTTTAAAAACGAACCGATGTGTATTACACCGGCTATCCTCCATCAACCTAAACTAAACTGGTAGCCATAACAGTTGAGATCCTGGCTTGATCTCACTTGAGTTGAGTCCATTCACAAAAACATGATTAGACAAATTGTCGAAATAGAAATAACATCAGATCTCAGATACTTTTTTTTTGTCAGAGTGTTTGCAAGAAAAAAACTAATTTCATTAACTCTTAACGATATGCTAGAGGGTAAACTGGTATTCCTTTTTTACTTTACAGAACGTTGGCACTAAATTAGAGAATTTCAATAGCCATTTGGTGTTAAATTTACCATAAATCGGTCTTAGTCTTCTTTCATTGACATCCACATGGCTACGCGACGCCATTTTGCTAGTAGATCTCGCAGGCTTTTACAAATCTCGCGTCATCAGCTGTTTATTAATAGTAATACCACGTGACGTAAATAAACCAGAAAACACATGTCTGGGCTGGGCTCATAGAGTTATATATAGTTTCTATATATAACTCTATGACTGGGTTATACATATAATAATAATATATTATATCTTGAGTAGAAAAAAATAAGGTTCTCCTCAGCCTTTTTTTGGTGTAGCCTGACTACGATTAAAACAAACAATGTGCCCAAGAACAATATTCACAAAGACCAAAGTATAGCACTGTAGTTGTAGTTGGGATTATTAATATACTCCACTACTGACACTGACTGTGTACAGCAAAATTCACGTCATCGTTTTATTTAGTAACACAGCGCAATCTTGCGCCAAGAGCGGCGATTTCACGTTTCTTTGTAATAATATATTACAAACTCCTGATATCAACAATTTCATTTCATTTTTATACATCAGAAGCGTGGCTAAGCTTTTTTGAGTTTTTGTAAAATTGCATCCCCAAAATAATACTGAAAACATCATGGCATGTTCTGGGTTAGTAGAAGTTCAAAAAGCAGACGATGTGGTCAAAAACTCAGATATTGAGACTAGAAAAAGTAAAACCAGCTTGAAGATTCAGTTATATGCTGAACAAAAACGTATATGGCCAACTGAAGGAAAGCATATTTTAGCTCAATTTGACCAAGAAACTATTGTTGTTTATCAAGCTTTTAATCCATCAATTGCAGAATATGCTGTCAAACATCAAACGTAAGTAATAGCTTAGAGTAATACTTCATGTGCATTTTGTGGATTTGTTTTTAAAATGTAAGAAATATTTCAAGTCAGATTTTATTCGCCCAGCACATTAAAATATGATCATTTTTGTTGTCACCTAGCTTGTCTGTTAATGTTAATTCTTTCCAATATTGTAATAGTATCTAATTAAGTTATCACCCTTGATCAATTAAACGTCACAAACCACATTTTGACATTTATTTGGTATTGTGTATACCCCATCACAGTGTTTATTTATTTCAATGATTTGCTTGCACATAAAGGGTCTTGCTGTTGGAGGAAACCGAAAGACCCTTTAGAAAACCCACAAGGTAGGACAGAGGACCCTACCTACTTGTCAAACATACGGGGAATCAAAACAACCCACTTTACTCAATGAAATACCTTATGATCTATTCATACATTAACCCATTTGGCCACCCAACACCCCTCACGAGAATAAGAACCCTATTGATTTTTCCCCTCATTTCCAGATCATTATCCCTTTTGCCCACTTTTGGTGCAGTAAAGTAGGACATCATTAAACACCATTTCATTTCATTTCCTATTGATTTTCAACAATTGCCGATAATTAAAATAGCATTATGCAAGAGCAAAAGCTGCTTATTACAGGTCTTTCTTTAGGCCTGAGATGTTATCTAAATAATCAATTAGACATTAATTAACATATCCAGACCGTAATAAACTCTTGATGTCAAGGCTAGCCTGAGATGTTGGCGGATTAAAATCCTATATGCCGCTTAATGGCCGTTGATAATTAAATCAATCAAGTGGATAACCGAGACTATGCTGTTTATATTAATGATTTGAGTAATGATGACCGAGGCTATGTGAATATTTCAAACGCTTTTTTCTCGGCTAATAGTGGATCAATTTGACTGAAATTTTCAGCAAATTACCTTTACACTATCTAGTTTTTAACTATTATAGTGAGAACTGCCATCTCTTTATCTTATCTCCCATAATATAACTTTAATTTGAAATTTATGTTCATAGCCCACTGATACTAAATGATTTCTAAGAAACTATACAAGTTATTATCTCATTACCAGCACATGTAGGAACAATTAAGCTTGCAGAGCTATTTCAATGATGTGTCCCATTATCCAAACATATATCCCTTCCTGAATATGATCATATGTCTAGCATGGGTTTAGATCATAAGGTCTGTCATTCAGTCAAGTGGCTTGGTTTTGATCCAAGCGTCTACATGACAAGGTGTAAGGTTGCCCGACGCCTGCCCAACCTCATGGATTTTCTCAAGGTTCTTTATAGTTGCCTTCCACTTCTTAATCCTGCATGCACAAACACATTATTGAAATAAAATTGTACCCTATGTTACTCCCAAAATGATCCAATTTATGTCAAGTGAACGTTAAACACCATTTCTCTTTTTCCCCATAGGCCTATTACTATCCAACCACAATTGCAGTAATGTTACATATCATTGGGTAGCAAAGGTTTAAAGTTTTAATACCGCAGGGAGAGAGAGAGAGAAATGGGGTTTAACGTTCACTACACACAAACCAGGTCATTTTGGGGCTAACATATGGTTTCAATTTTATTTCAATAATTCGCTTGCGTGTAGGGGTCTTTAGCAGTGGGAGGAAACCGGAGTGCTCGGAGGAAACCCACGAGGTTGAGAAGGCGCCCTTATCTCCATGCCACATACGCTCACACCTGGGTTCGAAACCACAGCTGCAAGCCAGAGGTGACCAATACTGCAGGGGGTTTAGGGTTTGCCTAGATTTTGTAGGGAGGTGGGGGGGGAGTGGATGTCTTTCATGATTTTATCTTCAACTTCACTTCGCAGTTGTTTTTTTTCTGATTGACAGTTTTGGAGGCCCCAACTACAGTTTTACAAGAATGTCTTGGATTAAAACCAACTTTTTATGGATGATGTATAGATGTGGATGGGCGAAAAAAGTCAACCAACAAAGAGTCTTAGCTATAACCATTTCTAGAACTGGTTTTGAAGAAATTTTATCACAAGCTTACACACCCAAGGTATATAATTTTCTGAGGGATTATATTTTCATTTGGATGTTTAATTAAAACTATTCCTTTATTTAAGAGAGAGCTTGAAACATTCCAGGGGTGTGTGGATAATGCTAGAGACGATTTGTAGCAAATCTAAACCAGGGCATATATTTGACACTGGTTGAGCATTGAAGCCTTTAAAACTGCATTAACACCAAGATTTTTTCTTTTTAAGAGGGGGGGGGGACAATAACTCAAAACCATTACCATAGCACTGTGCCCCCTTTCACACATTTTCCTAAAAGTCAGTTGTTTATATTCTGATATACATATTAATACACAAAGTGACAGATGAGTGAAACTGTTCAAAATAAATCTGGAAGTAATTTTGATTGGCAGAGCACCATTGACCAACATACTTCCAGATTTCATTAGAAGAGCAAAAGTTATAGCCTTGTGTGACATCCAGTCTTTTAAATATGTATGTCAATAAAAAATACAATTGGCTTATGAAGAATGCGAGTATTCAGAAGTAAAAGGTGGAAAATGATCGTCCTACATTTCTGCACCAACCAAGCTATTACAGTCAGGCATATCCAATGCACATTACTTTAAAGTTCAATTTTTCCCCAAATGCCTTCACTGAATTCCAACTTTCGAGGGAATTAATGTAACTGCAACATGTAAAGGACCATGGTTTTTGCCCTAACCAAACAACTAGACACGGCCAGTCCATCTGTTTTACACTGCTGATTAAATAAACCATGCTGAAAAATCCTAATGAACTTTTCTCAGTCAATACCAGGATCAAACTTGTGACCAACTGGTTTAATTAAAAATGAGATGAAATGTGGTTTAACGTCTTACTTTTTGCACCTAACCTGGGCTAATAAAGAGGGGCATACGCCATACAGTGTGCTATGAGGGAAATTTTGCCCGGGCAACGTCGCTACGGCTTACTCTTATATCGAATTCCAACTTCCAAGGGATCTTTTACGTGCAAGCCAATGTGTACACGAGACCTCAGTTTTTCATCCTATCCGAATGACTAGACAGCTGTCCTTGTCAGGCCCTCCTCCCTGCATCACTGACAAGGGGAAACCCCTCCGAAAATCTGGATGAACTTTCTTGGCCAATGCAGGGATCCAACACCCGACCTCCACTTAGCCACGTGACCCCCCTGGAATAGTGAGCCAGTGCCTTACTCACTGGGGAGTTGTGGTTGCTCAGTGTGAAAGACACTGGCTTGCTAACCAGGAGGTCTCGGGTTCACACATTGGTGTGCACATAAAAGATCCCTTGACAGTTGTATTTGAAGTAGGAGTAGGCCGTGGAACATGTCCCTCATAACACAGTGTGGCATAAGTCCATATTAATTGAATGCTAAAGCCCATTTCATTTCATTTATTTACTCACTGAGGCTCCTTGTATAGGGAGTACTAAAGCCAACAGTATATTGTCTGTAACCTTGTAGACACCCAATGCTTTGGAAACTTGAACATTTTTAAATTTCCTTTTTAGTTACAGAAATCTAAAGGTTTAGATTCAGATAAGATAGAAGTTAGATTACAATGGGATCCAGATCATTTTCCGACAGGAGAAAAGGAAGTTGGTCGACGAGCAATTCAACTTGGTCTTAAAGGAGAAGTAAGCATGATTGCATTTCTATTTTTAAATAGACATTCATAATAAATTGGGCTACAATCTCACTCAAACTCTTTGTTTAACTAATCACAAAGTATAACTTTAGCGAATCACAAAGTAAAACGTTAGTAATGTCAATTTTAATTGTGTCTTAAACAATAATGTCAATAAACAGTTCCTTTGTATACTTTGCTGCACTATGATGATATATAATAAATATGCCCTATCAAATCATCTGATTTGAGAAAATGGAACCTTTTGATAATGCAACATTTTCCTAAATAAATATAAATTTCTACTAATATATTATATCGTTCATCAACACTGATTTTAAGATAAAAATTATTTTGTCAACAAATGTCCAAAACTTTAAAAGTTTGAATTGTAAGCTCCTAAATTAGCCACTACCAATACCCACAAGCACATTAATTTGTAAATATTTTCATTAATTTGCAGACATTACGTAAATTATCAAGTGATTGGTTGGTGAAAATAGAGGACATTACAGACTTTGTTCATCAAGAACATAACGTGTTATTAAGAGAAGGGCAGTGGAAAATATTTACACCAAGTGAACGAGTTTATCCTCTCTGTGAATCAAATATTTCTCAGCGTATTGAACTGGACTTTTATGACCATAAAGGACCTACTCTTGTACAAATGTGATATTCATTAAACTTACCAGCAGTGACATTCAGACTTACAGACACTTTAATATCACTTCCGCAGCAAAAAAAAAAGAGGTTTTTAATTTGGAAGATCAGATCTGTAGCAATTGATCATCATTTGCCAACTACAATATCGTACATATCAAATCTCTAAAGAAAATATCATTCCAAAAATAAATAATGAACTGAAAATTTGGCAACATTCGACAGCCTCTGCAGACGACAAACAGTATGCATGTAGTCAACACAAACCACACCAACCATAATCTTCCCTAAAATCATTTGATATCAGTATATCAGTATAAATGTATAGAGCTAAGAATAAACAGTACATATAATATACTATGTATTTAGCAATAGTTTAATGTATTATTCTTTAATGACCCTCTCAATAAAATTTGTGTCTTTGTGTCTCACTAGGTTGGTTTTCTCCTTATCGGTGGTGCAGGATATAGGGTCTGGCAAGGAAAACTATCATGTCATTTAGATGGGACATAGAAAAAAGAGGCCCACTTACGCACACATTGGTGGGCATTTAAAAGAACGTTTGGATTTGTAAAAATATGACAGTAACAATACTGTGACTTCAAAAGCAAGAAATATAGCAAGTAATGTGGATTATTTTGATACATTAAATCATCTATACGTTAATGAATATATATGTATCAGTTGCCCAGATAAGGTAATAATCCCTGTCCGTATGCAAGGTATGGTGCCTGTACATTCCATATTTGGAATTTAGTACTGTGGCCAGTTGTTGACATTAGCAATTAGGGGTTTGGCACCTATAAAAGAGTAAAACCAGGGCTTGAATAATGAGATGACCATTTGATTCTGAGAAAGAAGTATGTAGTGGTTAGACTTTATAGGAGTGGGGTTGAGAGAAATACATGTTAACTTTTAGTATTGCAATGGAGACTATTGTTAAACTGCTTTGAAATAAAACATTAAGAAAGATAGATTGCCAGGCAATGAAACATACCACCACAGCAGCTAAATCGTCCGGGCAGTTAACAAGAGTTGTCGCATATTCTTACTTTTTTCGGTTATGAAACATTTATAATACTCTGAAATCCGATTAAGATTAACAACTCATAAAATAAATATCAGAAAATCATTAAAATTTGTTTGTTTTATATAAAGTTCTGCCCCATGCTAACACTTAGTATACGAAACATTTAAAATCATGGATTTAGCTGTTCAGTTATCAAAATTCATTGAAAATCAATATACTTGTTCGTCTCAAGACCTTAAACTTTGTGTATCAATCTGAAGTCAATTGGATGATAAGTTTGGCCTCTAGAGCATTACAAAAGTGGTCAAGGGAGATAACTCTGACAGTAATTATCGGAATTCGCTGAAAATCAATAGGATTCTTCGTCTCGTGACCTTAAACACTGTGTACAAATTTAAAGTCAATCGGATATTAACTTTGGCCTTCAGAGCGTTCACAAGATTTTCTGAGGTGATAACTCTGGCAGTAATTATCGGAAATCGCTGAAAATCAATAGGCTTCTTTGTTTCATGACCTTAAACACTTTGTATAAATTTAAAGTCAATCGGATATTAACTTTAGCCTGTAGAGCGTCAACAATTGCTTGTGGACGGCTGGCCGGTCGGGGGCTACGACAATATACGACCACATTTCAATGTGGGCATATGAAAACAATTGTTATTCCTGTACATATTTGATTTTGGTATCGTAAGAGAACAACATTGATTGAAGTCCAAGTGAAATCCAAAAGTATGGTAAGGCTGAAACTATAGATGTGTAGCTGGGTAGTGCAACAGATTTCGATGAAGAGTATGCAAAGATCCCAGTTTTTGATAACCTGGTTGGTATATTACCTTCAGAGACATCTTTGGATAGAACACTATGTGAAAGGGATTCCTCTATATGTAAATAACAAAATAAATCTGCTATGGATTTATTACATTTCTATACATACTGACTTACTGACCATTAATTTCATATCTTACTCTAATATATACTCACACATTTTCACATCACATAAAACTTCATGCACTATAAAACATTTGTCTCATATATACACACAATACCTATGCTACATGTATGTTTCCGTAAATTAATCATAATATGCCAATTCCTGGGTTAGAAAAACACTCCATAATCCATACAGAACAGACCATTTTCGTGTGTTCCCTGCAGTGTAAAATGTGTTGTATCACCAGTCACATTATAGTTTCTTGTTCTGTATCATAAAATACAGTACTGAGTAGTTATCCAACAAATCAGTAGTATTGTCAAATCAAACATACCCCCCCCCCACCCACTTTCGTCAACCCAATACAAAAATTAACGGTGATTAATTAAATGACAGACCATTCAAAGTCATATTGATAACAGAATGAAGAGATTTAGTGCTTTTAATTTTTGTTAAATATCTGATAGTTAGAGATAAATTAAATTGTATAAAATTAGGAAATAATAAGTTTTATGTAACCTCACACAAATCTACGTAGTGATCCATATTCTTAATGTCTTTTTACAATTATCAATGATTACAATACAAGATATATTAGAATTCAATATTCTAATACCATAATTATTTAAAATAGTACAGGTAATTTTACCAGTCAAAAAATTATAATGCATTTTTATATTTTTAAATTAATAATGGCCAACTGTAAAATTTAACAATATGAAAGTTTAACATGAACTCCAATATAATATTCATTTTTCATTCAATGAGTTATTATGGATTTGATAAAGAACTATAACTGGCAGTTTCAATCTAAACCGCAAAAACCTTATTTTAAAATCACTGTAGCTTTGATTGTCATTGTTACTACTGCCACAATAATTATCAAAGTCTCAATTATCCAGACATTGAACAGCAGATTGGATCCAAATCCAATCAAAAACGGAAATAGGCAGATTTACGTCTTGCATAATGCATGTTTATCATAGTACTCAATCTATGACAATATGTCACGATATCAATTAATATTGCAAATTTAAAGGCTGTGAGCGACCTCAAGTTGTTGGAGGTGAATGTGTATGACAAACCTTTAGTTTTCTGACAAACATCACTGTTTAAAATGATTAACAAATTATCTTTGTAAAATTATAATGTGCAATGCATAATGTATTATTTCTATAATTAATAATTCATAATATCTTAAATTGTCACTATATGATACTCAGCTTTATAAATGATATTCAAAAACCTAAATTCACAAAATTATCACTAAGATGGTCCTTGAGCTTGCTGCATAGTTTTCATTGTTGCTTCATCTTGTTGAGATAGGTTTGTTAATTTTTTGCCAATTCTATCGTGAATTTCTAAATATTTTGCGACACATCGATCTAGACAAACAGCTTCTCCTTTTGATAATTCTGGATCTTTATACTTTGGTGGTATACATTTCTTCTGACAAGCATTAGTCATTCTGAAAAGTACAGAAACAACCAATTAAAGGGATTATCAAATTGACATAATTGCATTTGATTGGCAAGGAATTCAATCCTCATACAGTTCTGTCAGTCCCAACAACAAAGGAAATGAAATTGGGTTTAACATCTTACTGTTCTGCTACGACTGAGCTAATGTCGTAATGAAAATGGGCATCCCGACACACTATATGTACAGCGTTCGCCTTTGTTTTTGGTAAAAAATGTCCAAGTATAGTCTACTCTTTTATCAAATTCCAAATGCCAAGGGATCTTTTACATGCATGCCAATGTATACAGTCACAGGACCTTGCTTTCCCGTCCCATCCGAACCACTACGCCCAGACAGCTGTTCTTGTCAGGCCCTCGGTCCTGGACCACTGACAAGGGGAAACCAGACTGGAAAATCCTGATGAACTTCCTCTGCCAATTCAGGGATCGACCACATGACCTCCAGACTATGTTTTAGTCGGGTGAGACATTTTCTCATGCAGATGGCACATGCGTCCTAGCCTAAAATTTCCCATTTTCACTCGATTGTCAATTTTTGGGGGTTTGGCAGAATTCAATTCTGGAATGTTCAACCGACCATCCTCTATGTCACTATGTGTAAGTACTGTAAGTGTAAGTTTACAAATTGCATCATATTCAATCGATTGATCATTCAATCATTGACACAGGCTATTTTTTTAGCTAACTTTATTTTACAACTACAAATATATAAATCATAAACACTATAGGACTCCATTGCAACAAGTATAGTAATTCTGGCTGACATTTCAAGAATTTTAACAATTTATTTCAATACAACCTAACCTAAAGATTTTCATCAATGTCAATGCTAAACCGAAAGTAGTCCACGCCGAACTATTTGTGTTGTTTTTTTTTTTACCTATTATACATATCAGCCATCATCTCCAGCTCCAAGTCTGTCACCAGTTTTAACTGGGCATCATTCAAGTTTGGGGATGCCATACAAGCGGTTTGATTTTTTGCTAAATATTTGGAATAAAAAATAAAATCTTAAAATTGTAAAATTCTGAATACACGTGAATTCTACAGGAAGTACAATTCAGTTATCTGTCCTTCTTTAGTAGGAACCAATCAATAGCAAGTTTAGATTAATGGTGAAATATTACCCAATAGAATTGCTTTATATGAAATTGGTTGATATTTCCTGATTAACAGGAAGTTGTGGTGGCTGTCATGTCAATATTACATGTTTGTTGGTATTTATATTTATTTGTTGGTAGGCCTACTCTTCTTGGGGACCTATAACCTAGATTATTAGACTCTTTCCAAAACAGATATTGATAATGATGATCACAATTACTGTATTCTTGTTAGAATTTGTTTAGATTATGTTCAAAAAGTTGAGGAAATTTTTGTGGGGAAATTTCCGAAACTGAAAGTAGACAAGAAATAATGACTTGTCAATTTTGTTTAATTCTAGTGTTATGTCTCATTCGCATCCTAGTAAAGAAAATATTATAACTTTAGATGGTGGGTAAGATGAAATATACCAACGGGCCTTTCAATTTAAAAGTTTGAAATCGTGGGGTTGGCTATTTCGGTATACTATTTGACATCTAGACCTGACACCGGCTTCTTTTTCTTGTCGATCATTTTCAAGCAAATATCAAGTTATCAACAGAATGCTTCGTCTAATGTAGGGCTAGATCTGTTCATCACTCAGGCAGGCTATAATAAACATTTTGTGTAAAGTACCAATATTTTATATTGTTAACAAAATCTGGTGGACAACAGAGTTCACCATTGGTTTGTGAACAACAGAGTTCACCATTGGTTTGTGAACAACTAGAATACCCATACTTATAGTTATATTTGATTTTTCAGAATGTTTAAATAACAAGGAGGTTGCAGTTATATAGGAGAACAAGGTGAAACAAACAAGATGTCTGAAGATGAACAATATTGCAATAATTGGTATTTGATTCTTTTTATGTGATATTGTATTGGCATTTGGCAAAATTAAGAATATTTGTTTTGTACATGTATCTATGGTAGCACGTCATTTCGGTCCCACATCAATACTGCGGACTCAACACGGACTTCTTCTCGGATTCAGTTTGACGACTTTTCGGACTTAGGTGGTAACTTTTTGGACTCGGTTACAGACTCAATAAAATCAATACAGTACGGTACATGTTGTGTTGATTAGTGAAACCATGTTGATGAGTAAGTTGGAATTATTGACGACAATTAATCAGCAATTCTTAAAGCCGTTAAGAAACAATTGAGAAACAAAAACACTGCTCCTTGCCTTTTGTTGTATTTAATCTGGTTGTATTTAAACTGTTGATTTCAGGTATTAGGCCTAGAGCATCAAGATTCGGCTGGGCTAACAAATTCCGTAAATTAGTCATTTGTCCCTGCAAATGTGATATAATGCTCACTCTAATCTCTGACATCTTCCATTCACTCTTTTTGAATTGTTTTGTTTGTGGTCTCTGAGTACGATGTCTTGTCCATATATTTGTTTTGTGTAAAATTGTGTGTGGTAAAGTCCCCCTGCACTTACTATTATAAGCAATAATAGATGAGTTTTTAGCAAATTGAAGATAACAAATTGAAATTTTTATGTTTTTTATCTACATGTTATTTGTTGGAATTGAACTGCGTAAAGTTGGGAGTATTTGATTGTAAATATGGAACTTTCAGAAATTGTGATCTAAAATAGCACAAAAGTGAAAAATGAAATTTTGTCACAGTTCTGCTAACCTCAGTAATAGATGTGGTATGATTATAAGTAGAATTGTGATGTATGAAAGTTTGAAACAAGATTAACAAATTATCAGGAAACTTTCTATTCCATTGTTGCTTTGATCTGATTTAGAGACAATAATTCTGGAATGTTCAAATATGTCTTCCAACTTATTGTAACATTAAAGAAAGCTCATTTTGGCATTGCTCATTTATGTGGCAAAGTAAGAGGAGATTTTATCAGAGCTAATACTGTCTTGGGTTGTTATGCTTAGTATTTGTTTTTTTAAAAAATCATTCATGATTCATAATGGAATTAATTTTTGATGTTGTACCTTTGTTGTCTATTTCAGCAAGAAAAATATTGCTTCCACCAACTTTGTTATGCATGAAATGCACTGTAAGAGACATATTATTTTATGTAAGAAATGTAATGAGCCTGTTCCAAGATCAGAAGAAGAAGAACATTTTGAAAGTTTTCATGCAGAGATTAGTTGTGATCTCTGTAAAATGAAAGTAGAAAAAGATAAATTAGAGCATCATAAGGTAGGTGACTTTTGTGCCAAATTGTTAAACTTTGATTATCATGCCTTGCTGTAATTATGAATGTTACATTGATTTAGTTAATAGAACATGTTTTGTTTAAAGGGATTGACATAATATGCCATCTAAATTTATTGGTATCAATGATAATTTTGATGTTTAGACATGGAAAAAAAACTTAAAATGCTGACACTGCCAAATATGTTTTCATTGAATCTTTCATTTTGTTTTTCTTTGTAAATTTAAGCTATCATATATGCAGCTATCATTTTTTTTTCTATTTGCCAAATTTTAGGAAGCCGAATGTTTGAGCAAACCTAAAAATTGTGCCTTCTGTGAACTAGAGATGCCTCAGTGCGATTTACCAGATCACGAAAGTTACTGCGGAACAAGGACAGAACCATGTGCATCATGTGATCAGTATATCATGATTAAGGATTTTACACTACATTTAGAAAGTGGATGTCAATACCCAACACCTAAACCTCCGCCAGCAGCACCCTCCTATCGTTCTCGCATGACAGACTTTAACGATCCTTTCTCTTTCGATGAAATTCATAGATTCTTAGATGATGCTGATGTGCCATCTTTCGTACAGATTGGTTCAGATAACCAATTTATGGGTGCTTCAAGTTATGGCAGACATGGAGACAGATTAAGAAATAATACGTCTGATAGAACTCGTAAAAATACAACAAACAGAAAGTCTGAAGTCAACAGACAAAATGGTTTGTATTACATACTTAAATTAGTTCATTTGTAGGTTAAATTGTTGTGTGCTGAAAAATAGTCTCCTGAGGCGTAGTGCTCTGTAGGGTCGATTTGTCTGTTTATCAACTAATGGCATTGATCAAGATAGAATTAAATAACTGGTAAATGTTTGTTTAAAAAAGTGTGCCTAATTTTTAAAAAGTGAATGAGTTTAAATTTCATCTGTTTGTGCCAATAACCTTTAGGTTATTGACAGACTGATTGAGAAAAGAGTTATTAGCTCCTGATTATAACTCTTTTAGTAATATGGAGATAATGATAGAATTTTTTCATACAACAGATTTTCCATGTTATAAGCTACAATCTACTTTTGCTTTTATCGCTAGAGACTGTTTTTGAAATCATAAAAATCTTTGTTTTTGAAAGTGTATAACATTTGCCTTGTTGTGTACTAAGCTTTGCTGTTTTATTTTGTAAAGTGATGTGTTTTAAGATTCTAACATATCTTTATTACAGTTGAAAATTTATTAAAAAAAGAGTTATTTTAGTTAAAATAGAATCAATAGTTGACATCTGGTATAAAATATGTTTTTAGAAAAGTTGATTTAAAATTAGGTTAGCAAGATGATACAATAAATTGAATTGATTTTTTTAAAACTAAAAACTTTGCATATTTCTTAGTTCTTACACACATCTTTGCCCCAATAAGCTTTAAGTAGTGCAGCAGTGTGTGCTATACCCACGGCAGTATGTGCTTTCTCATTTAGGAACACCTGATGCCACATCCTATTTTTTAGAGAGTTCACATTGCTAACAAATTTTAATTATTATATATTTGGACCAAAAACATATTCACACCAATTTATGTATCAAAAGTTTGCTTCAAATCTCTTTCAAAACATTTTAATCGGCACTGGTGGAAGAAATCTTTACCATGCGGCGATATTCTATTTTTATCACTTGACTTGATTTTCGGTAGTCGCTGTCCCTTTACCATGAATATCGAAGCCTAAGTAAATTCTTGGATAATCCTCTGAAATCATTATTTTCCGCAGTTAATCACTGAGTTTACTGGACAATGAGAAGTCATTTTTACAAATTCAAACTTTAAGATTTGTTTATTATTATTTATATTTAGAGCTGTCAAATAGTCCTCCTAATACAAGTTATGACAGTATGCTGTCACAGTTACTTAGTGCCTCACAAAACCCTGCAGATGATCTTACCCAGTATGTGGAAACCATTCAGAAACAAAGTAATCCACCAGTACTATCAGGCACGGAAGAGTCTGGAAGTAATTCTAATATCAACCGATATTATGGTCAGTGACTTATTATTGTCATGGCATACTGTAGTAGTTCTAGAGTTTTTACAATAGAGATTACAATACATATAGTATTTTTTATTTCTTTAAAAACCAGACTTTGTCGAATGGTGTGTATTTTATTACATAAATGTGAGCAGAATCAAAGTAACCAGAAAAGTGAAGATTACAAAGAAGTAGTTTCTTTTAAGATGCATTATGAAGAGCTAAGCCTGTCTGTTATTATTGACACAGTTATTAACATAAGCTTATTATCAACTCTCTAAACATCAGATCGCCAAGATTTAAATGGATTTAAACATCCATGAGATTTAAAATTTGACGATATATTGGACAATTGAGGCATAGTTTTGATTGTCAGGTTCTGTTGCCTAAATAATAAATAATCTATACTATATCTTCTATTAGTCATACCAATAATTTCGCTCAGAATAAAGCAATATGAATGAAATTTTCAATATATTCATTTTGATTTATATGTATTTTTGAACTATTATAGCAAGAACGTCCAGCTCTTTATCTAAATCTTACATAATGCATCTTTAACCATGATTATAACTTTACTTACTAAACTGTGGGGGGTTCATAATATATTTTTACAACTTGCTTTGTGGTAGATGTTTACAATTATTTTAGATTTTGTATAGTCAGCTGTGCTTGATGTGGCCTGACAAGCCACCATCTATTTTCTTTCTACCCTACTAAATTGAGAAGAGTACATTTTTACATATATTAAAAATCTTGATGGAATTTTAATTTTAGCTGAAGATCAGTTACCATGTGAATTTTGTGGTGATCTATTCCCTCCTACTGATATTATACAACATCAGGTTGGTTAACATATCATTTCACTCATCATTCATATTTAATGCATTGGTCGAGAAAGTTCATCTTGTCTGTGGTGCAGGACGGAGGGTCTGCCTTGTACAGCTGTCTAGTTGTTTGGATGGGACGGAAAACCAAGGTCCTGTGTATACATGGGTGTTCTTTTAAAAAATCCCTTGGCATTTGGAATTCAATATAAGAGTAGGCTATGGTAGTGATATATATGTATTATAGAGTGGTTGTGAAATGAAGGTCTATATGTATTATAGCGTGGTTGTGAAATAATGATTTATTTATTATAGAGTATAGAATGGTTGTTAAATGGTGATATATTTATTTATTATAGAGTGGTTGTGAAATGATGATATCTGGTGACTGGTCTAGTATAAATCCAGCTATAACTACTCATTCTTCAGAAAGTAGAAACAATGAAGTTCCAACTGAAGTTCATCGATCTACGGCTTTTATACCTGTTATTAACAACTTACATGACACAGATCAATGGTATGTTACACTTATGATTTAAATACTTGTGGGAGGTTGAGTGGTTATCACTTTGGATCAAATGGCTGCCTGTTCAACCTTTTTGGTTTTCTCCTGGTCCTCAGGTTTCCTCCCATTGCTAAAGACCCCTGCATGCAGCAATATACTGAAGTAAGATTGAACCATATATTAGTCCCGAAATGACTGAGTTTATGTCGAGTGGACAGTAAACCCCATTTCTCTCTCTCTCTTTAAATACATGTACTTCTGATACCTGCCTACTCAAGAATTATCCACATCGCACACTATTCATCTGTACCAAAATCACCCTTAAATTTTTGGAGTCCTTATTTTAATCCACATAATATCAGGATATAAAACAGTTTTATTTATTTGACATCGACAGGACTAAAAATATCAATTATTCATTTATCCTATTGTTTTCTTGGTAAATATTGACCTGGTTATCAATCATGATACGTATCGTAGCACCTGAATTGCAATATGTATTGCATCGAGACTGCAGTAGCAATACCCAGCACTATTACTGATAATGAAATATTGATAAAATTTAGTCCAGTAAACAATAAAAACAGCATATTGAAAATAAAGAAAGATAGATTGAGAAACAACTGATTAGGTCAGCTAGTGGAAGTTCCACTGTGTACCTGAAAAAGTTAACACTATTTTCAATTAAAAGTGTGTTTCTTATGTTTAGAGTAGCAAACTAGCCTAGTAGGCTCCATGTAACTTAAGCAACGTTCGTGAGTTATACAACATCTCTCCGTTGCTTGAATACTCAGCAATTCCCCGAACTTTGCGCTAGTTGTTTTTACAAGTGACTAATTAGCATTGTCCAATCAGAGTTCGTGGCACCAAACACACTATAAACAAACGGGGTTTTTTAAATTGAGAAACTCGTGGGAAAACAGCAACCGTGACATTGATCGATCTTTGAACTTTGCAACTCGATTGTCACATGTAGGCATTTTAGCTATAAAGCACGAGACTTGGTATTCACGACGACCGATGAATCTGATAGGTTCCCAAGCTGGGCTTGTGACAATCGAACTTAGTGGCGAAATATACATGGTATTACGCGAAGGGCTTGATAAGATGTATGTATTTAAGGCGAGATCAAGCCTTCTATTGAAGATGAGTAGGCTCTAACTTGTCTTAAAAAATGATGAAGTATTCATATTTGGTTTCTAATTACAAAAATTTACGAATGTGAAATCTTCTCAACAATAGTCATTTTAAAAGTTTGTTTGTAGATTTACTGTTTTACATTTTTCTAAACAATAGCTTGTATTTTTCTCCAGGCAATCTCCAGTAATACATGAAGCAGAAGTAGAGAGAGATGAGAATACTATAATAAATGATAATGTTTACGATGATGATGTTTATGGTGATGATGTTATGTTACCATGTGAATTCTGCACTGATCTGTTTCCTTCACAAATGTTGGTTATTCATCAGGTAGATACATAATATTCAACACTGTAATCATGTACATGATAGATTTTGATTTGTTTCTGTAAGTTTTTCCGTTGTCATGGCAGCTGCCATGCATGTAACAAGGTTAAAACTGAACATATTTACATGTATTAGTTTTATATCTTCTTTTGAACACTTCAGGATTTTTATTGTAAGAAAGTAAATAAGTCAGCATCATCTGGGTTGGCTAATTTATAATTTTGCTTTCTCTATTCCTGACTGCAGATTTGTCACCCATAAATTGAAGATTAAATTTATGAAACATGTTGATTTACATACATATTTATTTTATTCTTTTATTTTTCAGTCCATATGTGATGCCAATACAACCGTCACACCACGAGTTCAAACACCTGTTAGTACTTATAAACCTAAACTAAGAAAAAACACATCTCATACCGCTAATTATCTAGCAAACGACAACTTTAATAGCTCCAGATCTAGCAGACGTCAGGGGCCACCATCTGATCTCGGTGATTATGAAACTTTACAAAATAATAACGAAATTAGTGAACAATTTTTTCCTTATAACTACGATATGAATAAACGCTCTAATGGACACTCACATCAATCATATCTAACGTCCAGTGGTAATAAAAGAATGAATGTGACACCAGAAGTTAGGCGGACATCTGTTTCTAAACATAAAACATCTGAACCACAAAAAACATTAGAAAACTTATTAAATGATGATCCTAACCAGCCTTTTGGACTGTCCAGTAGAAATGTTGGTACAAGAAATTCAGAATCCGGTGCAAGTGGGGGAGCAGGTGAGTGGGCCTACTTTAATGTAGACGTTTTCAAAAGCACCAACTTTTTCTCTTCTTTACCTCCACAATAAACCATGACAAATATAGAAATAACTTGTTGATACAAGAGAAATTAGCAAGCCCCTTTTGGAATAAATTCTTTTAAAAGGGGAACGTTGGAATATATCACTGTAGTAAACCACAATGCCGGTTGTGTTTGCATTTCGTGAAATTCAGACTGAAACTGCCAGACAAAATGGCTGTTCCTTGTACACAAATAGTGTTAAAGTATGCAATATCAAGGTTGTAGACCCTCTAAAGGTCACAGTTTTGATCTGATTTTGATGAAAGTTAAAATATATGTTTATACTCCAAAGATCTTTATTCCTTTTTTATACGCCCACATTGAAATGTGGTCGTATATTGTCGTCGCCCCTGTCCGTCCGTCCGTCCGTCCGGCGTCCACAATTGCTTGTGGACGCTCTATAGGCTAAAGTTAATATCCGATTGACTTTAAATTTATGCACAGTGTTTAAGGTCATGAGACGAAGAAGCCTATTGTTTTTCAGCGATTTCCGATAATAACTACCAGAGTTATGGCCCTTGATGACTTCAAAAAATCTTGTGGACGCTCTAGAGGCCAAAGTTAATATCCAATTGGCTTTAAATTTATACACAGTGTTTAAGGTCATAAGACGAAGAAGCCTATTGATTTTCAGCGATTTCCGATAATTAGTGCCAGAGTTATGGCCCTTGATCACTTCAAAAAATCTTGTGGACGAGCTAAAAGCCAAAGTTAATATCCGATTGACTTTAGATTTATACACAGTGTTTAAGGTCATAAGACGAAGAAGCCTATTGATTTTCAGCGATTTCCGATAATTAGTGCCAGAGTTATGGCCCTTGATCACTTCAAAAAATCTTGTGAACGCCCTAAAAGCCAAAGTTAATATCCAATTGACTTTAAATTTATACACAGTGTTTAAGGTCATAAGACGAAGAAGCTTATTGATTTTCAGCAATTTCCGATAATTAGTGCCAGAGTTATGGCCCTTGATCACTTCAAAAAATCTTGTGGACGCTCTAAAAGCCAAAGTTAATATCCGATTGACTTTAAATTTATACAGAGTGTTTAAGGTCATAAGACGAAGAAGCCTATTGATTTTCAGCGATTTCCGATAATTAGTGCCAGAGTTATGGCCCTTGATCACTTCAAAAAATCTTGTGGACGCGCTAAAAGCCAAAGTTAATATCAGATTGACTTTAAATTTATACACAGTGTTTAAGGGCATAAGACGAAGATGCCTATTGATTTGCATCAATTTCCGATAATTAGTGCCAGAGTTATGTTCCTTGATCACATCAAAAAATCCTGTGGATGCTCTAGAGGCCAAAGTTAATATCCGATTGACTTTAAATTTACACACACTGTTTAAGGTCCTGAGACGAAGAAGCCTACTGATTTTCATCGATTTCAAATAATTACTTCCAGAGTTATCTCCCTTGATCACTTCAAAAAACCTTGTGGCGCTGTAGATGCCAAACTTATCATCCGATTGACTTCAGATTGATACACAGGGTTTAAGGTGTTGAGACGAACAAGTATTTTGATTTTCAATGAATTTTGATAACTGAACAGCTAAATCCATGATGTTAAATGTTTCCTATACTAATTGTTAGCTTGGGGCAAAACTTTATAAAAAGCAAACAAATTCTAATGATTTTCAGATAATTACATAATGAGCTGTTACTCAGATTTAAGTGTATTACAAATGTTTCATTACCAAAAAAATGAAAAATATGCGACAACCCTTGTTGACTGCCCGGACGATTTAGCTGCTGTGGGCGTATGTTTCGTTGCCTGGCAACCTATCTTTTGAGCTTGTTCTCTGTCCATCTCTTGTAAAATGTGGGTGTATCTTGCATGGCAATGGCTTGTTTTAAACAACTTATCATATAGTTTTAGTATGATGTACCAGTGATATGTCAAAACTAAAATATACATACAGTAGATGTACATTAAATATACTTTACACTTTAAATCTCAGTGCATATGTTTTTGAGTATCAACATTATAAAAATTTTGTGTTGTAGGTGCTCAAGGAGAGAGACGGAATAAAACTTCTGTATCTGCTAGGAAAGTTTATCAGGAAATAGAGAAAAAAGATAAAGAAGCTTCCAGAAAAACCAACAATAAAGGGTAATATTTAATATTTTATACTTAATTATAGCAATGCATTCCTTTTGGCTACTGTATTTGAACAGGTGGTAGTACTTTTCCTTCGGTCTAAAATATGTTACATAATGCATCTTTAAAAAGGTCGTTAATTAAGGTAAGAAGTCTAGAAATGTCTTACTTATAATTCTTTTAAAGAAAAACAATAAAAAAAATTGACATGATTTAAAGAATTGTTGAAAAGATGCAACTTTTGAAAATTGTGCTTTTTCTCCCCTTGTCCTCTCCCTTGCTATACCACATACGATTACATCATGTGTACCTACTTCAAGAATACACATGATGGCAAATGGCCGCCATTTAAAATACTACGCCCGCCTCTTAGAGACGATAACTTAACTCGCTATAAATTGTAAAAAAATTTACTTCGGCTAGAATTAAAAAACACCTAAGATTAACATTTGCTAAAAATTTCTAAAAAACAACCTAAATTTATGGAAATGGGGCCAAATCAAATCAGGCAAATTACATCAAATAGTCCATGTTAAACGTATAGCAAAAATTTTAAACTAACGCGAGCACGCGCGTTTCTAGACAACGCCATAGCGGGTCATAGCAACCAGTGAGTATAAATTGGAAATCCCCAATGACGTAGATATTATAAATTGGAAAGCCGAGTCTGTCTTAAAATAAGTAGTACCGTCAGTAAACAAGATGGAAGCCATCTGCTATCGTGTTTGATCATGGAGTAGGCAAGCACAGGTGTGTCGTATGGCTATACCACTGTGTTACCTGATGTATGTCATAAATCCACAAGAATTGAAAAAAACCCACAGGAACAACAAAAAACACACATTCAATTGTAATGTTAACTATATCAGAACTATCAAATGTAATTTATTATCTTAGATCACCCAATACAAGGAATTTTGTGGATGACAATAGAGAAAGCAATGGTGAAAGTTCAGCCCCCACTAGACAAAGATCTACTCATCTATTAAACGCTGACCATAGAACTGGTGCTGCTCAGCCAAAACCTAAAACCACAACGGTAAGCATCTTTACAAAACACCAACACTTTTGTAAATGGATATAATGAAAAATTCATTCACATTATTTTATTCTGAGCAAAGTTATCACTGTTTGAAGTTTTGAAAAGATGTGGAATATATTGTTAATTATCTTAACAGCGTTACTTGTTATTTGAGATTTAGCCTCGCTTCGCCATTTTAAATTAAATCATTAGATGGTAACCATGCTTTACTCTATTTGAATCTCTGCCATCCAATGGTCTAGAGAGTTGATTATAGGCTTGTTATATGAATAAACAATAGTTAAAATAAATTTTGACGCCAAAATCAAGACCTGTAATAGGTAGATTTAGCACTTACATAATGCATATGTTGTCCTTAATTGGACATCTTGATTTAATAAAAAAAATTAAAATATTAAGATATTAGATTGTAAATACTGATAATGACCAATGACAGATCAATGTTTAAACAAATAGAATGGTATATATTTTGAATTTATTTTTTTTATGTTTCTTTTCAGAAATCGAAAAACCAGAATAGAAGATGATGATAGTATTAAATGGAATGTATTTGTATGTGGTGTTATAACTGTTGAATTTTGTATTTATTATTAACTTTATTTTTCTTGTTGCTTATTTTACATTTGAGGGTGTCCAGCTTAGTCTCAATATTATTCTGATATTCTAAGATTTAATGGAATGATTTATATCTCATTTTATGTCTTTAACATGTGGCAGAAGCTTTTCCCTGAGTGGAGTAGGTCTTCTGTAACAAAGTGGAGCAGGTCATGTGAAACAAAAGTAGAATTTGTGGATGAATTAGACAAATGAACTAATCCTATGCACTACGAAGAATGAAAATTTAGTTGATACGAATGAAATCACATCAGAAACACAATATTCCAGACTGTCCCAGAACATAGGTCATTCTACCAATGAGCATAATCTAATACTAGGTTTAGAATTAGATTTCTAATGTATATAGAAATCACTTCAGCCCTTATGTTTGTAAAAATTGAATAAGGAATTTGTCTTCTGAAGCAATGGGGATTTAACTAAAACAATCAATAAACAAATGGCATTATGTTTGATAAAAGTGTTTATATATACCAAATGTAGTAGTGTATATATTTTTGTTTTCATTGTGGGTGTATACCTCTTAATTTATCTTATTATGGTCAAACTGTGTTCATGATTTTTATTTCTTACTAAATAAACCACGATTGACAGGGTTGTTGAGATGAAAAAATATATTTTTAAATATAAGATTTGTTAATAAAATATGATTGGACAAAGTCAGAAGAAAAGAGGTGTGGCTATTATCAATTATTTCAATCTTTTCAGTTTAATTCATTTATTAGTTTAAGTGATTGATTGACTTACTTTGCATAAGGAAAAAGACTTTTATGGGAGTTTTTAAATATGTGTTGGTAATTCTTGACTTCTACTGGTGTTAAAATGACAATGTTGTGACGTTTATCTTTTTGTGCTAGTCACCTTCTTTCCAAATAGCTTTTCAAATGGCAATCTTTCAACAGCGAAGTAGTTGATACAGCCTACATTTTCACAGATTATCATTTGAACTGAATGAAACCAGTTATTGCCTAATGGAAATTACCTCTTGCTATCTGTAACTGCTTGTATCTCTTTACACTTGGATGTTATTTTAATAACACAAGTAATCATACTGATTTCCATATCTAACCTATACAATTGTGCATAGACAAATAAATTGTTTATCTGTAAATATTATTATTAATTATTATTTAAAATATTATGCATGTGTACATATTAAGTTGCCAATTTGTTGTGTTAAAAAAAATAAGTTTATTTTATAATCGATTAGAAGAATCTATTTTATATTCATATCATGTATTTTACAAATTGTGTATTCAAAATTTAATATGAGAGAAAAATGGGGTTTAAATCATCCACCCATGGTTCAATTTCCAACAGTTTGCTTGTGTGTAGAGGTCTTTGTCAGTGGGTGGAAACAGGTGGACCCGGAGAAAACTCATGAGGTTGGACAGACGACCCTACTCCTTGTCACAAATAGGGAATCAAAACTAAACCCGTTGATTCAGCGACAGACCACTAAGTTTGCTACCGCCGTGGCAAAATTAACTCCAATCATAAGAGGTATATATATGCTTAAGCTGATCAATATTGGCTGTAAGAAGGTTTGAGATAGTGCATGTACATAGAAATTACTAATAGTAAGAGAGGTCTGTTTTCAAGGTAAATAAAACAGGGTGTTTTTAACCTAAACATAATACTTGTCATATAGATGTATTTGGTTTGTTGAATATTACAGTATTTAGGTTATAACTGACAAAGTTATGGGCCTTTTATTTAATCTTATTACTAAGCCAGAAAAGAGTCAGTCTAAAGGAACTTGTAATATACTGAGCACCATAGAAAACGCATCACTTAGTTTTTCGTATAACAAAATGATCCTGTAAACATATCTTATTTATTTTGCTTCTTATTGTGAACAATATTCAAATGGGAACACATCAATAACAACACATTTGTACACTTATGGATGTTTAATGTGTAATCAACGGTTGATTACAGATTAAACATCCATAAGTGTACAAATGTGTTGTTATTGATGTGTTCCCATTTGAATAAGAAGCAAAATAAATAAGATATGTTTACAGGATCATTTTGTTATACGAAAAACTAAGTGATGCATTTTCCATTGCGCTCAGTATATGTATAAATAAAATCTTCTTAAATTACTGTGGTTAACAGATAAATATAATGTTTCCTGCAATACAAACACATTATGAAAAAATAAAAATTATTCTTTCATTTGGTAGAAATGTTCTTATATGTACCCCATTTAATATAAAATTATATCTTCATTTCGTTATAACATTATATTTCCTGCACTACTTTATAGGATCTAACATGTTCAGAACAAATGCTGGTTGGTCTTCTTTATCTGTTTGCAGACCATCATGTTCGCTTCCAACAATGGTTATTTCACAGTTATGTTTCCTAGGGAGAGAGAGAACAATGGGGTTTAATGTCCACTGAACACAAACTAACATTCAATTTTATTTCAATAATTCACTTGAGCGTAGGAGTCTTTAGCAGTGGGAGAAAACCAAAGGACCCAGAGAAAACCCACGAGGTTGGATAGGCGATGCTACTCCTTGTCACATACAACCGTGGAAGCAAAACCATGCAAGTTGACTCAATGACAGAGCTTATGATACAACCCACACACCCTTTGGCCATCCCCCTTCCCCTCCCCATATTTCCTAGGATATTTATCAGAAGAACCAGTCTGCTTTTAGTCCAGTATATGGTGGGGATGGGAAGGTGAGAAAGACAAGTCTTCACTTCTGTCCTCCAAAGGCGCAATCATTGGACTGTTGAGGACCATTCTTACTGTAAAACAGAAGTGTTAAATCAGGGAACAAGTATTAAAAATAAAAATTTAATCAGGACCACTGTCAAATTTGTGCTGACTCATCCTCAACTCTGGACCACTGGAATGATGGCAAATTCAAGCTGACTCATCCTCAACTCTTGTCATGCACATGACTATACATCATAGTCCCAAACCACATCTCTTCTTGTAACCTGAATATATGTGTTTTCATTGGCTGTTTTAGAGTACACAATTAAGTAGTAAGAACATGACACATGAATAAATAAATCTTTCCAAGGGAGGGTACAATTTGTTTTTCAGATATTTTAATAAATCCTAATTATGCATGAACACAAATGGCATAGTAAATAAGATTTCTCAGTGATCTGTAGGTTCTAAAAAGGGGTAATTACAGTACTGTATATGGTATGGAACCACTTCTTTGAGTGATTATAAATCCAACTGGTTTTGGTTGACAGTGTGTGTTGTTAGTTAAAACCAGAAATTTTGACAACCAGCTAAAACCAGAAATTGTTAAAACTGGTTGATCTGATCAGATGTGTTATATACCTAAAACCAGAAATTGTAACAACTGGTTGTTGTTGACAAGATGTGTTATTAGACATAAACAGAAACTGGTTGAAACTTGTCTTCATAAGACCAGTTGGTGCAGAAAAGTAGTAACTTAAATTTCATTTTATTTTCATTTGTGACAACTGAAGATCTTATTTAAAGTCATTTGGATATTAACTTTGGCCTACAGATTGTACACATGATTTTCTGAAGTGATCAAGTGCATTAACTCTGGCAGTAATTATCGGAATTCGCTGAAAATCAATAGCATTCTTCATCTCATGACCTTATACACTGTGTATAAATTTAAAGTCAATCAGATATTAACTTTGACCTCTAGAGCTAGGGCGACGACAATATACGACCACATTTCAATATGGGGCGTATAAAAAAACGAAACAAAATAATTATAATTAAAAAAAGGTGATTTATTAAAACTCAACTTACAAATATTTCACTGTAGATATTTATATAAACATATAGATTGTCTATGGCTAATACCATATAATTATATTAACTAAACTCCGTGGTTAATACTTGTTACACTATCCCAATCCCAAGCAATCTTAAAGGAGTAGTCCTACATTTCAAAGTGTACCTGTTGCAAAAGATGGGTTTAAGAGAAATGTGGAATTGTGTAGAAAAGAAACAAATTCCTGATAATGATAACTTAAAGGTTGTGCTTCTTCCAATAGTACCACAGATTCAGACAGTTGTACAGGACTAGAATAAAATATGTCTGAGACATAATTTACTTTGCTGTTGGATTACTGCCCTTTATGTATGAACACCATCATTCCTCAATGCCATATTTTGATTGCTGATAATATGGATTTCATTAACAGATTACTTGACTCATCACTATCCAAATCTGGATTCTTTAATTTACATTCAAGAATATGCACATCAGTGCTGAATTATTTCAACCACAAATATAACGATCATATAGTAAAGTATAGGGAACTAGAATTCAAATTTGACTAGAGAAATAGAATAAAATTAGCAAATACCAAACTAAAATCAAATTCAGATTTCTTCAGATTGATATAAAGAAACTAATAGTAAATTGCAGCTCAGTATTAAAAGAATATCTCCTTTACATTATCTAAGTTTTTTAACTATTACAGTGAGAATTGCCAACAATTTATCTAATCTCCCATAACGTATCTTTAATGGGAAAGTTTTTTCATACTGATTAGAAAAAAATATTTTGGCTAAACTTAATGTAAAGTAACCGGGTAACCATGATCTGTGGATAAACATGACATGTAATTTGCAAATTAAGGGGTCTATATACCACTTTCAACAAAACGTGATGTTCAAAATAACTCTATACTAACCTATAATGCATGTAAGGCAAGTTATAAATCTTAAAACATCTATGTCTAAGCTATAGATTGGCCTGAATTCTTACTTGAATACCCAAGAGGATGTAACTGTACTGTCATATCTGGGCATATTAAAATTTATACTTGACCAATGGCTTAATGAATCTATAAATATTACAAAGAAATAAATGTTTTAAATGATTCATCAACAGGTGATTAATTATTGGTCGTTAGATAAAGTAATAAAGCAAAATAAACGGTATTGTAGGTACACCTATAAATATATAACTTTGCAAAATTAAAAAATAAAAATAACGACTTTCACTCCACAAAATCCAATAACAGGAGTCACAACAAACATTTATTTTGTAAAGCTCAAGTTTACAAGTCAATCTTAATTCAAAAAATTCAAACTTATACGAACACATACTATAACAAATGCACAGGCGTATCCATTTAATTGTTCATTTAAGGTAACCTGTTCCATGTGGAAGCTTCCCCTCCCCCCACCCCCCACTGGACAAAATCTATTACATTGTATACAGTCTTGTCAAGTTTGTTGGTTATGGATTACTGTCTATTGATTATATTGACCCTATCAGTATCACTGAGATCTATGCCTACCTGCACTCTACTCCAATTTTGGATTTTACTTCATTTTTTTTTTTTTTTTTAGAAAACCAACAACATAATTTAACATTATAATTATCCATATTGTTTGCTAAAGCGAACATAAATTAATAAATGCATTTTACGAATTGTGCACATATTTTCAGATTTGATTCTGTGACCACAACAAATATCATTCCCTATATCATAACTAAATATATATTGAAACATTCCCTATCATAACATTCAAACATGATTTGCCATAACTAAATATACATTTATAACATTTTGTATCATAACTCAATATACACTAAAAATACATTGTAACATAATATCATATAATGAAGATTTCAAATATATTTCTTAATGAAATGCTTAATCAAAACAGTCTAAACAGATATGTGCAAAAAAATGACCCTGAGATAAAATGATTCTTTAGTTCGAAGGAATTTTTGCAAATAAACATAAAAGTCCTCCAATCAAATAAGCAATAAATGAGTTACTAGGTATAGATCAATTGTAATAAGAAGTTTAACATCTACTGCGTTTTTACACAAAAGTTGAAACACTCATCATTAAATTTCTGGTGATTTTAGTAAGGTTTTTTTTTTTGTTATCAAATTTTTAAAACCATGGCATTGTCTACTTCATTCTGTTTTTGTTTTCACACATCTAAATGTTTAATTTTTGCTATACAAAGAGTATCAAATCCATACAATTTTTCTGAGATCTGGGGAAATAATAAGATTACAAGGTATATGATGTAATATATTTAGTAACACACTTATATAACTAATAATTAGCTGCATCAATTTGACTAAAAATGATGATATGGTTATACAAAAAATATATTCTGTGGTTCTCAGACACTTTCTAAAAATAGGATGTGAGGGTTTTCTCTTTTTTTTACCTTATTTGTTTTCATTTTGTCAAAGTATAACCATGGATAAGGTCCATGGTATAACTATAGGGCTAAATAATTTCTCAAAAACCATTGCATTTCAATGCACTCATATATATCTCATTATGTTGTTGATTGTTTGACTATCCAGTACAAGTTATGATTTTCAATAACATGTATCAAGGTTGTATTGTATACTTGATAATTGAGCCTTCTGTGTACATTCTCTAATTTATTTGAAATATTTTACAGAGTTACTTCCTGCAACCCAGAAAAAGCATTTTTAAAATAAAAACTGGTCATTCAGCTCTTTTTTTTAAGTGACGATAAAGTATCTGAGAACTAGAATATTTTTCTTATTTGTCCTAAAAAAACCTAAAATGATTGATGTGACTAGATTGTTTTTATGAGTATTTTTAATGATACTAAAGCATTAGTAATTACACCAACCTAATAAAGATTGCTAAAATGTTTCCTTTGAATCTTGTAATGTTTCCTGCAAGTTTCCAACTTGAAAATAACATTCCAATCATGTTACAAGTCATATTTTAAATCAGGAATGTGTAATAGAATATGTCGTGGTAACATACTTTAAATTTCATTTTTAAAAAAAATCAATTCATACATTAAAGTAAAGGTGTCCTTTTTTTTAGTTTAAGGGAGAAATACATTTAAAACATATTCATACATATAAATATCATCTTCACACTTGAAAAATACTACATTAACAGTTACTACCAGAGCTATAACTTGTTACTGCTAATAGAAATAGCCCCCCCCTTCTCAAAATTAAACACACTTTCTCCATGTAGGGTTATAGCCACTGATCTTGTAATGATACACCATGAGTGATTAGAAATGTGGTTAGCCCTAGCAACATGATCTCAAAACATGGTTGTAGAAATTAGTTCTTATTATTGTGGAGTTCCAAACTCTGTGCTCATAGCACTTCATGTTAAGAAATAAAATGCACTCAAGGATGGATAAGTTAAAATATTTTAGTTTCCATGGGGTATTGTTTTGGCAAGGGGAATGGTGGGGGTAGGGGCATCATTACTAACTTGATGTATTGTGTGACACATGGTGAACAGTGAAATAAATAATAGAACTGTATTACCAGAATAGAGACAACTGTGTTAACAACATAGATGAAACAGCGTTAACAGAATACAAAGTACTGCATGAATAAATAAGCCATTCTACTAAGGTCTGCAAATTTTAAGGATGTCGCTGACGCTAAAAGTCTAATAACACAGCAAAACACCAAGAGCAGATTACGTTGTAGTACTTCCACAACTATCAAGATAATCTTAATATATATGTTACATCTAATTATCGCATTCATTCAAAGTAATATATACATCAATAAAATAAAAATTACCACTTTAGGTTGAGATGATCTCAACAATAATATCATCATAAAAAAACATTACTAAACTACAGTAAAGAAACAGGCGTACATCAACTATTTTAACAAATAACAATTTAAACAGAAATGTAACGACGAAGGAATTCCTGTAAAACAATCAAGAAAAATAAAGATAAATTGTGTATTTAGGATTTCTGACTTAGCCACAAATAATTTGTAATTACTAAAATTTTAATATCATATGTAGACAATTATACATGAATAGGCTCCAACTAAAAATAGTTTTAATATCTTATGTATGCTACTATGTATATTCTGATTAAGCCATGGATATGTTGCACTCGAAAAAAAATTGTAATAAAATTGCAATATGTAGTCCACCATCTTTTCTTTCAGCCATGCATATGTTTCACTTAAATAAAATTTTAATATCAAATTTATGACACTATCAATATTCTGACTTAGCCATAGGTATGTTGCACTGAAATAAAATTGTAATATCATGTAGGCCATTATCTATATTCTCAGTCATGCAATTAAATATCATCTATAGGCCATTATATATATTCTGACATGGCCATGATATGTCATACTTAAATAAAACTGTAATATCATACGTAGTCCATTATATGTAATATATATAAAAGATATACTAGTATATGTAACACAACAATAATATAAAACCTAGTTTTAGTTTTTAAAACAAAATTACATCAATATACATTTGTTTCCAAAAAAGATTAAAGTTTTATATTTGACGTAACAATTGCTTGACTCCATCAAACACCCACCAACAGTTTTTCTTGAACCTATATAAGTAACAAAACTGTGCATTGCTTGCCTAATTTCCATGTAAAGTCTTCTGTTTGATTCTAGCATATTAAGTTCCTACTTTTGTTTATCATTTTCGTAAGGCCAGGGTGTTTAGAATGTTTATTGAACCTATGTTAGAATCCTAGATATTATTCATATACTCACTTACATGCTGTACAAAGATGTGAATTTTTCTTGACCATTTTCAAAACTCTTATGTGTGTGTGTGTGGTGGTGGTGGGGAGCTGTGATATGTTTTCATGATCTTTGACCATTAAATTTTTGCATAATGGGATAAAGACTAACTACTCCTAAAACATATCAAGTAAAATACTTCTGTATATATAATTAATGGCTGTTTTTGCTATTTAAGGAAAAGGTAAATTCTGTTTTTTACATTTATATTATGCAGTTACAAACATTAATTAAAATCATTAACTAATAAAATCCAAATAACTATTTCATTCATAAACATTAAATTTATGAAACTTTGTGAAGTAGGGTAAATATTCTACTCAACGACAGAATGAGACCATCATGGCCGAAAAAAACAATGTATGTGGTTTGACTAATAAAGAGCTGTTGATTGTCAATTGTTAGTGAATAGTGCTAAACCAGTGATACAAAAACATCTGACGAGAACTCTTGATAGATATTTTTATGTTTTCACCAATTCTTGGTTAATAATCTTGTGTTTTCATGGAATTCAATTTCAAAATAATTTCAAAGTATTTGAAAATCATAATCCCTAATAATCATCAAAAAAAATAACTAATCATTAGACCCCTGCTACATATATCCTGAAGAAAACATTCTTCATTGGATACAATGAGATTCTGTAAGAAATCATAAACTATAAAATATCCCTTAACACTCATCTTTCTTTCACATACCACTGTATATTGGGACTGACATTTTCAGTCTAAAGTTTATTAATCACACTAACAACAATGGTTTCACTTAAACGTAGGTAGATTATAAAAACTATAACCAGGCCGTCCTTGTACAGCAAAACAGATTATTACCAAATGGTATACTGGAAAAAAAAGAAGAAAATGTCGTAATTAAAATCAATATTGTTTGTATCCAATATTAGTCAAGGATTCTAATTCTGACAAAAATAAAGATAGTTTGGCAGGCAATGAAACATACACCCACAGCAGCTACATTGTCCATGAAGTCAATAAGAGATGTCACATATTTATTCTTTTGTCAGTAATAATACATGTATAATACATTAAAGCGGTAATTTCATATTTTTAAGTTATATTTTTAAAATATATTAAAATAATGCCTTAAAATAGATGGTATCTATAAACAATTCTATCTTGTTAAAGAATAATCTTATTAATCCTACAATTCACTACTGCCAGTTGATAAATTGGCAAAAATGTCATTTTCAACTTAAAATTCAAACTTTTGAAGATAGCTATTGCATGGGGGGGGGGGAGAAAAACAAGGGAGGGAGGTGTAATTGTGTTATCATTTCCGGTGTTAGTGATAAGAGTGGAAAATAATGTCTATGATCGTATAATAATATAATAATAATAATGAGTTGACAACCTATTGAGCAAAAGACAAAGAAATAATTATGTTTTGACTTTCTAAGAAAATATGACATTATTGCTTTAAAATCTGATTACCAGTTAGAGTAACAAGCCATTTTAATGATATTCTAATAATTAATTACTTCAAAGTAATACAAAACATTTAATATCATGGCATCAATTGTTCAAATAATCAAAAATGATTGAAAATCAATATACTTGTTCATCTCAAGACTTTAAACAATATATAAATTTAAATTCCAGCAGATTTTCAAAGTGGTCAAGGGCTATAACTTTCGGAAGTAATTATTGAAAATCGTTAAAAAGCATTAGGCTTGTTTATGTCATGTACATAAACAGTGCGTATAAATTTAGTCTCCAGAGCGTCCATAAGCAATTGTGAATGCTGGACTGACCAACGGACAGACAGGCGGGAAGCAAGGACAATATACAACCGCATTTCAATGTAAGCATACACAAAAAAAAAACTGGTTTCCACACATCAAATTCACAAGTAATGCTGATGGAGCTGACTATTTTGTCATAAAACTTTGACATCTAATGCAAGGTGTAGAGATAAATATATTTAGAAGAAACTTACCACCAGGTATAAAACAGATCAATCCTATTACAAAGAAAACAAGGCAATGGATACCTGTAATTAAAATATTATAAACATACACTACAGCCTTCTAATCTAACCAGATTTATCATTGCCATTGTAATTATCCTAGCACCTGATCCACTTCAGATCTCTAGTTTTGGGGGAAACCAGAAAAAAACCCACAAGGTTGGACTCAATGACAGACCTTATGATCTAAAGTGCAACATAAGCCCATTCTGTCACCAAAACCCCGAAATTAATGATGATTGACTGAGAGTGAAACAATATTTGGGATGGCTAAGCATAACTCATGGTTACATGTATCAGGCCCGTAGTTAGCAGGGGGGGAGGGGAGGGAGGAGTAAATTGCACACCCAATGGGGAAAGAATCAGTTACCCAAACTGGACGCAATATGAAACCAACGAACATCGTGTGCCTCTTGCCCCGAACGGCTAGCTACCGGCTTGTCGCCTGTGTATCTAAACAAAAAGCCTAGTGTTACTGTGGGATTTCCTTCACACCATTGGTAATATCCCAATAGAATTTATTCCTGGGCTGTGCTGTACTGAGTACTATATAAGCTATACCAAGACATTTTCAGGTATGACTCAATTGTTCATTTTGGAGTTTTAACAGAATAATATATCAACAGTTTATGAAAAAAACATTTCATTTGTGGTTCCATGCTTATCTACTATCAAGAAACGTTCTTTATAACCTTGAAAACTAATATTAACTAACTTTACCTCTGTTGGAAGAAGCTAATATTCCTATTCCAGATATTATAAGAGCTGAAAAATAAAAAATAAATCAAATTAAAATATTTTATGATGGATATCATTTATACCATTTATGTTGAGCAATCAGTGAAGTGTCTATTAATATTTTAGATAACTGAGTTATAATATTTTTTTTTTGTGAGAGGGGGGGGGGCAAACTTTCTATGCATCAAGTTGTCAGCTTGGAAATCAAAAATACCTATACAGTGTACAAAGTACATAATCAAAGAAGTGGTATTCTGAGCCATAAAAATATCCTGACTTGTCCATGACACCTGTCACTACAAGTATGATATTAAGAGATATTATTTTACTTACCTATACCTATAACAGTTAAAGCTATAGAACCCACAACTAACCGCCAATTTTCTCGTACTTTAGGGTGTCGCAACCAACTGTAATTAATCATTAATACTCATGTAAACAAGAAAGATGAGGAAACTTCAGGACAAAATCTTATCAGTGAGCCATCCATTGCGACAGATCTTAAAAGTGTGAATCCATATTGATTCAAATACTTTCCAAATGACATATTTTTGTCACTATCAGGTTCCGTCTTTAAAAGCTCATCCATTATTTAATCATATTATACTAGTCATATATACAGTAAAGTGACTGACTATCGTAACTGGGATAGATTAGAAATACAAACTCTTTGACGAGGAAGCAGCAACAACAGTGTCTGAACCTAATATTATATCATGTATCTATAATTATTTGGGGGTTATGCGAGTACTCTCAATTTGAATTCATACATGATTTTTGTACATTTATTTTATGCTTTTGTATATTCTAGGCTGTTGTCTAAGGATGTGTTGATGCAATATAAGTCTATTCTATTCTATAGTGGCTTAGTGAGTAAGATGTTGGCCCGTTAAACAGGAAGTTTCATCCGAGTGTTTGCCAAGAAAATTATTCAGGATTTTCCGGTGCGGTTGTGCCTTGTCATCGGCGCAGGATGAAGGCTCTTGCAAGGAACAACGTGTAGTTGATCGGTTGGGATTAAAAACTGAGGTCCTGTCCACACATTGGTGTGCAAGTAAAAGAACTCATGACAGTTGGAATTGAATATAGAGTAGAGCACAACACCGCACTCCAAACAAAATTTCCTTCATATAATACTGTATGCATATGAAATCAAATGAAATGAAATGGGGTTTAACGTACTACTCTTCTGCACCTGACCTGGGCTAATGGAAGACAGGCATACGCCATACAGTGTGCTATGAGGGAAATTTTGCCCGGGCAGCGGAGCTACGGCCTACTCTTATATCGAAATCCAACTGCCAATGGATCTTTTACGTGCACGCCAATGTGTACACGGGACCTTGGTTTTTCGTCCCATCCGAATGACTAGGCAGCTGTCCTTGTCAGGCCCTCCTTCTGCATCACTGACAAGGGGAAACCACGCCGGAAAATCGAGATGAACTTTGTCGCCCAATGCAGGGATTGAACACTTGTATGCATATGACGTATGCCCATCTTTATTAGCCCAGTTGGAGCAGAACAGTAGGAGATTGAACTACATTTCATTTATTTCCAACTTTGAAAGAATTAAAAATTTTGTCACTTTACCTGTCATAGCTTCCAAAAGATTTTGTTGAGACAATAGTTTCACTCGACCATGTTGTAGCTAATGAATGACTGGATGTAGCACCATGTAGACCAGGATAAAAACTACTACTTAAAAAAAAACATAAGGGGGATTTCATGAACAAATTATTTTTAATGGTTATGCATGTATTAATACATAATATTAAGATGTGATGGTAGATACCCAAACAAAGATTTCCATTATCCACTTTTTAAATTCTGAACATATCAATTGACAGTTACGAGGTATAAATTCAAGGATGAACAATTTAGAAATTGTGTATCAATAAAATTGTATCTTGTAAAATTCAAGCCTTGGTAATATCACTCTTCTCTATGGATGCGTACATGTAGCTGCCATGGTAAATTGCTAGCATATGAAATATAAATGATTAAGAACATACTGCTTTGATTTTCTATCTTCTTTCTTGATAAGTGGTGCATTTTGACCTTGATGAATCTGAAAAATACAAACATTTCCTAGAGACTGAATATTATTATATGGCACAAATTGGGGATATTGATCGATTAAATGTTCCGGAATTGAATTCTCTCAATCTCAAAATGTGATGATCAAGCTAAAAGGTGGATTTCGGACAACAATGCATGTGTCGGCTGATCATGATTAAGGAAACATTTAACCAACCATGACAGTTTAGATAGATTTGTTGTGTTTAATTGCATTAAGCTATATTTAGATTTTAATGGCTTCGGCAAAGCTGTTTAACAGAAGGGGACGAATTTTTAACAGCATGTTGTGTCGCACATACATGTACTGACTCTAGCGAGGTAAGCAAGGTCTTTTTCTCACTAAAATGTGCCTTTACATTACATTGTACAGGCATTCACAGGAACTGACACATGATCGTGGAACTGACACATGGACATGATCGTTCAGCAGTAAAAAGCTGCCAATAGAGAATTGACTAGGGTTTGAAAGTGTTTCTATAAGGATTCAATAAGGCCGTTCCAGAACGTATAGAGCGAGTGTAATGAGACCTAAGTATAGAGCTGAAATAGCTCATGAATATGAATGAGCACATCAGAAAAGTTATTAAATTATCAACAACAATAAAAAGATTAATTTAACCATTATTTTACAATACATCCACACAGGCCTGTTTAACAACATAAAGAAAAACATCTATTCAATACACAACTTATTACATTAAAGAACATTATTCCAAAAAAAAAAAGGAAATAATAACTATATTTATTAGAACAGGGTAGTTTTTATTCAACCTGAAATTCTTGAAGTGGAATGCTTCCACCACCACTACCATTTACATCTTCTTCAATGCCGTCTGGAAAATTTGGTATCTCTTTTGGCCTTATCTTTGGGCCTCTGGCTGAAGAAGAAGAATCAGATGTAGCCCCATAGAGTTTTATTTTATCCTCTTCATCAGAATCAAAGGCATCATCGATGCTGTAATCTGCATTTGTCATTTTGCATTTTGCGAAATATTATGATTCTGAAATAATAGTCGCTTACATCCTCTATAAAACTTAAAGGGAGGTAACTCAGAATTTTGTTTATTGATTTAAGGGACTCCCTCATTCTACTTTCAGTTGACATAAGCCACACGAACACGCGCATCATGCCGAGTTTTTCTCTGATCACAAACCTGTCCCAAGGGAAAATACCTGCAGATTTTCTTACACAAGCGTCAAATCTGATTGCAACGGCTCTTGGGAAACCCGAGTCGGTAAGTAGAGCAAATTAAAGCAATCTGTAAACTAGCCCACACCAGACGACTCGACAGCTGGGGGCTTATTATTTTTTAGGGATCAGCCCCTGTTTCCAAAATACATCGCCGTAGATGAGAATTACAGCACTTTTCAGTTGGTTAAGATACTAAGTGGTACCGATGATTGGTGAAAAACAAATGAAAATTGGTCTGCACATATCCAGTTACTGAGGTAGTTAGGCTATACCCCAATCATAGCGTCCTTACTGCTCTGCTACGACGACTGGAAATGGTCTCGGCTAGAGCGCGTCAAGATCGACATACGGCAGCTACGCGTAGTGGAAACGCCAGTTACCGTGATGTGGTCGGAAATGTTCGCCGAGTATGTACAAACGCCAAGCTTCTGCGACATGGGAAGCTGTGAGAAGGGCGACCCTTTTCAAGTTTGTAATTTCTTAGGGCATTTTAAGCTTTGTGTTAACATTTGCCGGCGACCTTTTACATTTTCTTGTAGTCGTACGGTGACAGCAGCGCAGTAAGGACTCGTAAGAAAATGGAATGGGGTTTAACGTCCCAGTGAGTATAGCAGTAAGTTGGATCGCTAAACTGGGGGTCCGGGATTTTATCCCGGTGTTGGCGGAGCATATTCATGCCGATTCATGGACATTGCTTGTCAGTGACGGAGAGTTTGGCAAGGGCAAGGGTCAACGTATATTCATTCGGATGGTACGAAAAACCGAGGTCCCGCATGCACGTTAGCGTTCACGTAACCTTGAGACATTTGGAATTCGGATGATACGAAAAACTGAGGTCCCGTATGCACGTTAGCGTTCACGTAACCTTGTCAGTTGCAATTCCTTATATCCGTTTCGATCTTACAAGCCTTGTTTCAAGGACTTAATTTACCCACCACCCCCTCCACCCCAAGTCAAAAGCTGTCATTGCTGACACTAGCACTCGGCTCGGTAGAATTTAAGTGGGGTCGTGTCTGACATATTAAAGAAACATGTCTGCATATTTTCTTATAGAATACCTGATGAACTCGAGCTCTGATACTTTATATGCTCACCTGTAATCAGAAATACAAAGTTCAAGTGAAACCTACATGTACATCAATCAACAGGCAAACATGACCTGATGCATTGGTTACATTAGTGAGATATAAACGCATGATAGTAAGGCCTCCATAAGCAGATAAAGAATAAAATGGGTCATTCTTTGTCAGGGTGAGAATACCACCCTGGATAAGTTGTAGAGATACATCAGCTCAGTTACTAGTCAATACAGGCCACTCATCATGACACAGCAGTCTATGCAGGCGCGGATAAAGAGGGGGGAAAGTGAGCAAGCGAGGGCGCCTGGACTTTTCTATTGGCAATCTGTTTGGGTTTTATAAGGTTGGGGGCGACACTTGTCAATCCTTGATTTATCCGTTTTATATACTTGTAATACACTATACATTTTCACATGCTAATCACCACTGAGATTTGTTGGGGCTTCTTTTTTTTCTTTTCGAGTGAAGGGGGGGGGGGGGGTATGTAAGACTCAACAACTCGGGACGATCCCTCGGGGGACTAAAATGGTTGGGCAGCGAGGTTTCCGTCTACTCGTCATCGAATTCCAATTGTCAATAAGGATTACACAAGTGAACCTTTCGAACGACTAGATACATTTTCTTTCGCTTCATAAAAACACCAAGAAGGGGAACCAGATTTAAAACTCCCGACACCACCTGGGTAGTATAGAAATCAGAATGTCACTAAGTGTTTTAAAACGTGTAGCGTATTTTATTTTATAGTCACTTTTGCCGTGGTTATTTTTTCGGAAATGTCCCTAGAAAAGGTGTACAGTTTGATTTGCGTCCCCCTTCAGTTATACGAATCGAATTAAATCAACTCTGTGTTCCATTATACACGCAGAAGAGGCCGAGGAATTTAAAAACCGAAGGCTAATTTACCATGAGAAATTGGACTTTCCGGACATTATCGACTCCTTTAGTGCAGCATTTGCACATTCAGTTCATTTTGTTTATATTATAGTATGTAACAGTACGTGTTGAAGCAGGTGCTCAGATGATATTTGGCGGGTCAAACGATCCATGTGGTACGGCCGAACTCAGCAGTATTGGTAGATTAGGCATTGAAGAAAATAAGGTTTTGGCAAAGACGATTGGAGAGTTTTTAGAAAAACAATTGGGCTTAAAACAAAACAGGTATATTGTCTAGTTTAAAGACATCCACGGATCGTGGTCATCGGAGGACGAACCCTAACAATTTTTAGTGTTCCCTGACATTCCAATCCGGTACCAGTTTCCGACGGGTTGATTTCATATTTTGTAGTGTGGCACGCGAGGACGAACCCCACATCGAGGTTTAGCGTTCTGCAACTTTCCGTCCCGTAGTTATGCCGAACACTTTGTAAACGCAATAGAGGCTGTAGTTTTCTATGGAATGAAATAGAGTTATATGGCTCGTCAACTCCTACTAGTTTCCTATGGATTCTTTTCAAATCTTGTAAACGCGATAGAGAAGCTCTATTGGATCTCAAGATTTATACACAAAACAGATACACAAACAACCCATTACTCATATGTCTAAATAGTGGAGTGGGGTGTCCGATTGGTCTAACGCGTGCGCCGTAGATCTGTTATTTGTCATGATCCCGGGTTTATTCACGATAAGTAGTGGGATCGTTAACCTAACCATTAACATCCTACTGTTCTGCTCCGAACTGGGCTAATGAAGACGGGTATACGCCATACAGTGTATTTCACTACGGCCTTCTCTTATATCGAATTCCAACTGTCAAGGGATCTTTTATGTGCACGCCAATGTGTACACAGGACCTCGGTAATTGTCCCATCCGAAGGACTAGACATCTGTCCTTGCCAGGCCCTCCGTCCTGCATCATTGACAAGGGGGAACCACGCCGGAAAATCGGGATGAACTTTCTCGGCCAATACAGGGACCGAACACCCGACCTCCAGGCTTGCGAGCCAGTAACCACTCTTGAGGGTTCTTCAGTATCCCACTTTCATTGCTTCCCATACGCAAGCTAATTATTTAAAAATAATCTATCATATGTCAGCCCCAAAATGATTAGATTAATGTCGAGTGGATGTTGAACCAAGCTTCTTTCTCATGCCGTATCGATAGATGGTATTGTTTTGGGATACTCCAAATATTGGAAATCTAACAAAACGGAAACTTGTTCTGACTTCAAGTGGTTTTAAAACTTGTCCTACAATTATTCGTAATTTAATGCCAGTGTCGAATTTGTATGTCATGCTTAGTGTCCCTTCAATGTACTTGACAATTATCCAGTTTTTCATGCTTTTTGTACTCCCATCTTTTCAGAGTCTACATTCGCTTCATAGATTTACAGAGAGCAGAAATGGGTTTTTCTGGCACTACATTTGACGAAATTCTGGGAAAGAAGTGATGGATTGACTGATGTAAAAACAAATATTTAATTTTAATTTTGTAATAAAGGCATGTTCTAGAAATATATATATATATATATCGATCAATGGTGTTTTAAATTTCATTTAGAGACAGGACACAGGACAGCAGAAAGAAAAGATAGGAAGCTTTGGTTTGAAATGCTCGGAAAATGGATTTACAATTGTCAATTTTCAAAATTTTCCGTTCGTGCGCCTTTGCCGCATACTTGTGTAGGCCTTGGTCAATGACCTGACAGGTCCATCCCAACCGCCCGAATACGAATCTTGAAAGATACCAGAGAAATATGTTATTTTGCAATTAGTCATTCTATCGATACCACCACTACTATGACGTGCGGCCTCGCTCAACAGCGGTCTCGCTTCGTACGCACTATCATTCACACTCCGCACAGCGCTTCGTTTGATTAGAGGTCCCACTACTCACTGCTGTAATTAGTGGATATTGTTGTAAATTTTGATTGGTCAGTAGTCCGACTATTCCCTTCTATGACTAGCTGCTCTACAAAAGCTTTACATTTAAAACGAGTGCCAATATTAATATTGGACCAAATATGTTTACATAACGTTACGTAATGGCTCACGATTTTATTATGCCTAATTAACCCGTGCATAGCAGAATACTGCAGTAAAACTAATTGCGTGACAAACGAGGCTATCAAGTCGAATGAAATGTAAACAATACTGTTTGGAAACAGCAACATAGGCTACTTTCACCGTTTTTAATACCTTAAATCACTGTCCAAAGTTTTAGGAAAGACCCAGATTAAACGAAGGACTGTCATGTTGCTGTACTTAAGTGATAGCTTTGATTGAAAGGGAAGAATAGACAAACTCACGCAAAATTCAAGAATCAGAAGCTAATCCAGCAATGGCCAGAGAGTCTCATGACCTTAAACACTGTGTATAAATTTAAACTCCATCGGATATTGACTTTGGCCTCTAGAGCGTCCACAAGATTTTTTGAAGTGATCAAGGGCCATTGCTCTGGCAGTAATTATCGGAAATCGCTGAAAAACAATAGGCTTCTTCGTCTCATGACCTAATACTGTATATAAATCTAAAGTCAATCGGTTATTAACTTTAGCTTCTGGAGCTTCCACATGCAATTGTGGACGTCGGACGGACGGACGGAGGCGACGACAATATACGACCACATTTCAATGTGGGCGTATAAAGACGCATTTGCGGTGTTTAAATTTTCAAAATTTTCTCTTGGAAGGTGAGCCCCCCAAACCCATCGACGATTAAATGGGTGTTTGGAATTTGAGTCAGCCAGGTAGGCTATATTTGACCAAATTGAATTTGCTGTCTTCACAGACTGAAATAGCAGGTAAAGGCGTTTGCGGCAGTAAAATTTTCAAAATCTCCCAACGGTCCCGTCTTCGTTGACTGTAAACGGTTAATATTGAAATGCGAGTCATTCACCTTAAAGCTGAACTCCGGTTACAAAAATACCGAAATAATTAAATAAAAAAAAGTTAACGCCTCCAGCCGCCATACTTGTTTCCAATATGTGAAATAAATATGGCGGACATGGGGGCTTATGACCTGGAAAGGTTAGCCGATCTCACTTCCAGTTTGTTGCTTATCACCCACCTGTACACATCCGGTTTTACGCTTCACTAGTGATTGCTCTATTTTTCCCAACAGTATACCAAATTATTGAAGATTGCAAAATGTCTGATCAGGTATTGGGGAATAGGCGTACGGTGGTCTCGATTTCGGGTTCAGCCCTTTAACTGTCATCGAGACCACCGTACGCCTATTCCCAATTAATGGTATTGTCCAAAAGTTTATCTGATTCAAATTGATGATGAGGTAGCTGACCTAACCTTTGACGTTAATGATGTTCCAGTTTGTTCAATGGACGTTAAACACGTTTTTCTCTCCCTGGGTTATGAATATTTCTAGATGTAAATATGTTATCAATAATAAAGACTTTGTTGTTGGTCTTACATCATCTTGTATAACCTGTTCATGGTATTTCAACATTATTATGGTATCACAAATTAACTTTATTGCCTTGGATACGAAAAGACAGGAGTGAATTGTTTTGACAACTTTAGTAATAAAGTGTTTGTATTTATACGACACAGAAAGTCATTGACATCAAGGTTTTGACAAATTCCCTTTCAAACTTAATAAGGGGGGGGGGGAGTGGTCTAATGCATGTCTGGCATTGAGTCCAATGACTCGAGCTTTTATGAGACAAGGAGTAGGGTCACCTGCCAAACCTCTTGGGTTTTCTTCGGATCCTCCGGTTTTGTCACATTGCACATACGTACAAATGAATTACAAGAATAAAAGTGTATCATTATGTTAGTCCCGAACTGGCATAGTTTGTTTTGTGTGGACGTTAAGTTCTCTCCCTAAAACCTGGAAAGGTTGGATCCTTATAAGTTCTGCGTATTTCATCCTGTTTGACTTTGTTAATTAAACCAAATCTGTCAATATGGGCGTGTTACCATGCTCAGAAAGACTATCTCATAGGATAACATTTGTTTGAACAATGTCAGGTTCATGAAAGTACTTTATTTATACTAGTATGCGTTATAAAAAGCTCATACGATTCTATTCCAGTGTTAAATGTAAAATTTCCCTTGGACATAGAACAATTTTTCTCATCTGAACTAACTCTGTTCTATCTCCACTTTACCAAAAATTGAATGTGGCACCCTTTGTTAAAAAAAGAGAATAGATTACCATTACACCATAAACAATCGTTTTGTTAGTATTGCCTGTCATTAAGCAAAATTTGACATAAATACGCATGTAAATTTCTTGGCATTGACATCACGTTTTCAATCGTATTTCTCAAAACTTGAAAAAGAGGACATAGAACAATATAACTCTTGGGTAACAAATTACCAACCGATTTCAATGAAACTTGCTGATTATAATTTTATAAATATAATATATTTGAGTAGGCAAAGTTTCGGCCACTTCCGGTTAGCGGTTTCCGAAATATCAAGTTGCCACACATTTCAGTTGGCACGGCTACAGACCGTAATTATCAACCGATTTCGATGGAGAATAAGATTTAGCCACATAGAGTTTTATTTTATCTTCTTCATCAGAATCAAAGGCATCATCGATGTTTTAATCTGCATTTATCAAGTTAGCATTTTGCGAAATATTATCATTCTGAAATAATAATCGCTTAGATCCTCTATAAAACATAAAGGGAAATAACCAACATTTGTTTATTGATTTAAGGGACCTTCAGATTCTACTTTGACTTCACATGACATAGAGCATAGATACTACGAGGTATTAAACTGAATGGAAAATAGCTTATACCATGGTCCGATAATGACTGAAGGGACGGGGTTTATGCTTTTTAACCAATCGGATGTGAGAAGTAGTAAACGTTTTTTTCTATCCACCGCAGCTTATGACGCCATATGTGGATTGTGGGTTAGGATAAGGGTTAGGCTTGGTCCAGGGTTAGGGTTAGGGCTAGCCCTGTCTACATCTCGAGACTGTGACGAAATCTGCAGGCTATCACATTCCCTGTACACTGTGTAACATTTTAGTTGGAGATTTGAATTCCAACATATAACTACTTCTCACATCCGATTGGTTAAAAAGCATAAACCCCGCCCCTTCCGTCATTATCGGACCATGGTCTCTAGGCTATTTTCCATTCAGTTTAATACCTCATACTACCGTAGCTAGACGCCGCACGAAAACGCGCTTGTCATCATGCCGTTTTTTTCTTTGATCACAAACCTGCCTAAAGGGAAAGTACCTGCAGATTTTCTTACTCAAGCGTCAAATCTGATTACAACGGCTCTTGGGAAACCCGCATCGGTAAGTACTAAGTAGAACAATTAAAGACCAACCACCGTTAGCGGCTCGTACCGATGGGTGGTGATGCGGTGTGTGGGGGTTTGCGGACGCCTTCGTCGTAATAATCCCCCATCCCATCCTCCCTACCGCCCCAAACCCTCGGCTGACACTTCTTCTGCAGAAGAGTAGGACGTTAAACTCCATTTCATTTCATTTCCACTAGCACTCTGTAGTCTCTGTTCGATAGGTCTATATATGATTGGAAGTAGGCCGGTGTCTGACATTATTAAATGAATGTGCCTGGATTTTTTTTTCAGACTATAGAGTACCTGATGACTATTCTGAAATACAAAGATCAGTTGAAACCTACATCCATAATGCATTGTTTGAATTAGTGAGAAATAAACGTATAATATAAAGGCGCCCATAACAAGATAAAGTATAAAATGTGTCAACACCACCTTGGCTTTGTTAAAGAGATAACTCAGTAACTATAGTCAATATTGGCCAGTCATAATGACACAGCAATTTATGCAGGTGCTGATAAAAGAGGTGAATGTGCCCGGGGGGGGGGCTTAATTGGGCCATTCTATTGGCATTCTCTTGGTTTTTTCTTAGGTTTGGGCGTTACTGTAATAGAGACAGCTTTCGGGATTAACACTGTTTACACTCTTTATATCCTCATCCATAATTTATTTGTTTTATAGCGTTCCTGCAATAGGCCTACAGTCTCCCATGTTAATCTGACTGAGATTTGTTGGGGCGGGAGTGTAAGACTCAAAAGCTCGGGGCGACCATTTGGAGGACGAAAATGACCGGACAGCGAGGTTTCCGCCTACTCGTCATCGAATTACAATTATTGTAAATAAGAGTTACTCGGGGGAACTTCGTTTTTCATTTCTATCCCATAAGAACGACTAGATTCTTTTTTGCGCTCTCAAACGTCCTTCAACACCAGCAACTCCATCTGGGTAGTATTGAAATCAGAATGTCACTAACTGTTTGTAACGTGTTTTATTTTATAGTCAAGCTTGCCGTGGTCCTTTTTCTCTAATGTCCCTAGAAAAGGTGTACAGTTTGATTTGTTTCCCCGTTTTCACAAATCCTATGATGCGAACCGAATTAAATCAACTCTGCGTTCCATTATGACGCCGAAGAGACTGAGCTGTTAATAAAGCACTAAAGAAGGCGACTTAAACATACATTATGGGAGAGCAAAAACAGACTTTTGTCGGTCTTCCTTTGGGCCTCAGAAGTCATAGAAATTATAAATTAGATCTTTATTTAAACAACAAGCCTAAAATGAACTATGTAGACCCACGGATGGCTTGGATTGGGCTCGGATTAAAACAGGATTTCGTTGACTGATTTAATCACTATGGCGTCGTGGGCGGGGCTTCTCCGTGACGTTGACGTCATCATACTTCCGGACTGTTTTCAATTCGTCTGCTTAGGGAGTCGCTTAGGCCTACCTGAAGTACAAAAGAGTACACGCAGGCAACGCAAGAAGTCGGCTATTTATTATAATTTATTTACAATACTGCCTCGTTGATTTGGCCCATTCCTTTCAAACTTTAATATCCTATCGCAGACTTTCTCTTCTTATCTATATATTAAAATCTTAATTCTAATTTATAGTAAAAAATAAATGTATACGAATTGAATTGCAGTCCTGTCTCAAACCGAATACGCTATCAGTACTAGTCATTGTAAACATTACTTGATAATCGAGACTATATAGGTGGAGTTAACGCCTGTCAATCAACAATCGGCCATAATGGGAAAAGGGTGTCGATGAATTTAACTCCCATTTCTAGTAAAAAATTATAGTGGTAACAACTTTGTTCAGGATAAAGTAATTTGACTGAAATTTTCAATATATTCTTGTTTCAGCATCTATTTTTGAACTGTTATAGCAAGAATGGCTAACTCCTTGTAAAAATCTCCCATAATGTATCTTTAACTGAGAAATTGGACTTTTCGGCCATTATGGAGCCTTTTAGTAGAGCACATGAGCATTTCACTTCATTTTGTTTATATTATAGTATGTAACAGTACGTGTTGAAGCGGATGCTCAGATGATATTTGGAGGGTCAAACGAGCCATGTGGTACGGCCAATCTGGGCAGTATTGGTGGTTTAGGCATTGAAGAAAATAAGGTTTTGGCAAAGACGATTGGAGAGTTTTTAGAAAAACAATTGGGCTTAAAACAAAACAGGTATATCGTCTAGTTTAAAGACATCCACGGTTAATGTGAACTATTATAGTTGTCATGGTTGTCGAGATTCCGTTCACTATTTATTGTGATCACTCTTCGTGTCAAAGCTCTTTAAGAACTTTCAGTGTGGACGTTGTCGCCACCCTGTCCATCGGCCATCGGTCCGTTCGTCAAAAATTGGCTTGTGAAGAGTCTTGAGTTTTTGTTGAACTCTTTTCAAATTTGATGTGACGCATCGTTGTCATTAGAAGACAAGACCGACCGATCGATTTTCAGTATTCCACGACATTTGATCCCGGAGCAAGGTTCCAGTTTCCGACGGTGTCTTTTCATATTGTATAATGTGGCATGAGAGGACGAACCCCACATCGAATTTTTAGCGTTCTTCAACTTTCGGTCCCGGAGTTATGCCGAAAACTTTTTAAACGCGATCGAGGCTGTGGTTTTCTATGAAATGAAATGAAATGAAATGGAGTTTTATGGCACGTCAGCTCCGACTAGTTTCCGATGGATTCTTTTCAAATTTGGTGTGCAGCATCGGTATTCAGAGTTCTACGACTTTCCGTTGTCCCCCTTTGCCGAAAATCTTGTGAACGCGATAGAGAGGCTCTATTGTATATCAAGGAAAACACATCTGCGACCTCTATACAACTTTAATTTGTACACAAAACATAGTGGCGCACCAAACAATATATCGCTAAACAACCCATTACCCATATGTCTAAATAGTGGAGTGGGGTGTCCGATTGGTCTAACGCGTGATGGAGAGGAGGTTGTCATGATCGCGGGTTATACGTGATAGGGTGGTTGGATGGCTGAATGGTTAGCACGTGCGCGCTATATCATAAAGTCTGTCATTGAGTCGACTGGCGTGGTTTCGAATCCCTGGTTGTACGTGACAAAGTAGAGTCGTCTGTCAAACCTCGTGGGTTTTCTCCGGGTCCTCCGATTTCCTGTCACTGCTAAAGATCCTACGCGCAAGCTAATTATTGAAGTACAATAATTAGACCATATGTTAGTCCCGGAATGATCTAGTTTGTGTCGAGTGGACGTTAACACCCCCTCTCTCTCTCTCTCTCTCTCTCTCTCTAGTAGTGGGGTCGCTAGCCTAACCACTTTTGAAATGAAATGAAATGGAGCTTAACGTCCTACTGTTCTGCTACGAACTGGGCTAATGATGACGGGCATACGCCATACAGTGTGCTATGAAGGAGATTTTGCCCTATCGAATTCCAACTGTCAAGGGATCTTTTACGTGCAAGCCAAAGTGTACACGGAACCGCGGTTTTTCGTCTCATCGGAAGGACTAGACAGCTGTCCTTGTCAGGCCCTCCGTCCTGCATCACTGACAAGTGTAACCACGCCGGAAAACTGGATGAACTTTCTCGGCCAATACATGGTCAGGGATCGCACACCGGACTTCCAGGCTAGCGAGCCAGTAACTACTCTTGAGGGTTCTTCAGTATCCCCCAGCTTCCATAGCTTGACAAGGGGGGGGGGGGGTCGAATGGTTAGCGTGCGCGTACTGTATCATACGGCCTGCCATTGAGTCAACTGGCGTGATTTCAAATCCCCGGTTGTACGTGGCAAGGAGTAGGATCGCCTTTCCAGCCTCGTTGGTTTCCTCCGGGTACTCCGGTTTCCTCCCACTGCTAAAGACCCCTACACGCAAGCGAATTATTGAAATAAAATTAAACCGTATGTTAGTCCCGAAATGACCTAGTTTGTGTCGAGTGGACGTTAACCCCCCCCCCTCTCTCTCTCTCTCTCTCTCTCTCTCTCTCTCCATAGCTTCCCATACGCTCAAGCTAATTATTTAAAAAGAAATCTATCATATGTCAGTCCCAAAATAATTAGATTAATGTCGAGTGGATGTTGAACCCAGCTTCTTTCTCATGCCGTTTCGATAGATGGTATTGTTTTGGGATACTCCGAATATTGGAAATCTAACAAAACAGAACCTTGTTCTGACTTAAGTGATTTTAAAATTTGTCCTACAATTGTTCTTAATGTAATGTCAGTGTTAAATATAGTACTCAAAAGAAGTTAAGGGTCAAACCTTTTTTTCTACCAGGTAATTGTCTATGCACATATCAGATATATATATAAAAATATATAAAATTATTGGCGGAAATCGTGTCAAAATTGGTTCACGATATATGTCATTTTCAAACAAAACGATTTTGACAGTCTCCTTTGAAACCATAAACTGAAGCTCAAAACAAGGCTCCACAAAACTGTTTGCATCGCCCAAACGCAGTAGGGTACGAATTTTTGGAGTTGATTATGTCCTTGCAAGTGCACTATGCATTTTCCGTGAACAGTTTTGGCATAAAAAAAACTTCCATGACCGTGCTGCTCTCCTTTGAAATTTGAACATGATCAGACGACAGCTGAATGAACTTGACAGCTTCAACAGGGATTTACACAGAGGAATGTGGCACAGAGAATCGGTTGTAGTCAGAGTGTGATTGGGAGACGATTAGAGCGTTTCCAGGCAACCAATTCAATTCAGAATCGCCCACGGTCTGGTAGTCAAGATCAACGTCGCAACGTCAAGACCGGCATGTCATTCAAATGGCCTTACGTCCTACGTCAGCGCGTTGTTACAGCGAGATGTCTGAGAGATGAACTGCGAAATGCAAGTGGTGTTCAGGTATCGGACCAGACCATAAGAAATCGTCTGCGAGTCCACAACATTCGATCTCGACAAGCGGTTCGACCACCTCTTCTTCAGCGTCATGGGACAGCACGTCGTGACTGGTGCCAGGCGCGGATCCAGGATTTTTTGCAGGGGGTGGGGGTCTAGGTTTTTATTATTGCTTAACTAATTGCGCTCAACCAATTTGGTAAATTAGATTCAATTTGGTGCATTCTGACGTATTTCCGGAAGGTAAATTCCAAAATTACAGGTCTAAAAATCGCCAATAAAATCGCATAAAAAATTTTCAAGCCTGAGCAGGGGGGCGGGGGGGGGCCGGACCCCCTGGACCCCCCTCTGGATCCGCGCCTGGGTGCACACGTCATACAGACTGGAGACGGCGACAATGCGGGCGGGTTACTCTTCACTGATTGTAGCGGCCAAGCGAATATTCACTGCGGGATCAGTTACAAGGTAATGGTGTGGGCTGAAATTTCGACGTCTGATCGACAGCATGCCTCGTCGTTGTGTCGAATGCTTACGAGCACGTGGTGGTTTCACTCGTTATTAACAAATAGTAAGTGCAGGAGGGCTGCACCACACACAATTCTACACAAAAACAAATATATAGACAAGACATCATACTCAGAGACCACAAACATAAACAAATCAAAAAGAGTGAATGGATCCGGGGGCTAGCTATCGAATTTGAGACAGTTTTGTTAGATCTCATTATGCTCAGAATGGCGAATTTTCATCAGATCCTCAGAATAGTTGTGTATAAAAGTGCATATGCTTTGCATAACAGACTCAACATTGAGACATATTGAACTCATTCTGACCAAAAGTGTGCTTAAAAGTTTTGATTTACATGTTCCCTGTGTCTAATAAAATGTCAAACAAAAATAATTGGTTGACCCTTAACTTCTTTTGAGTAGTATATGTATATTAATCTTAGTATCTCTTCAATGTACTTGTCAATTATCCAGTTTTTTATGCTTTTTGTACTCCCATTTTTTCAGAGTCTACATTCGTTTCATAGATTTACAAAAAGCAGAGATGGGTTTTTCTGGCACTACATTTGACGAAATTCTGGGAAAGAAGTGATGGATTGACTGATGTAAAAACAAATATTTAATTTTAATTTTGTACTAAAGGCATGTTCTAGAAATATATATATATATATCGAGCAATGGTGTTTTAAATTTCATTTAGAGAATAATCAAGGCAACAAAAGTTTGACCTTATCAAAAAGAATTATCGTCCAGTGAGCAACGGGTCATTCTTGACAAAAAAATTGGCCGAGAATGTGCCCATCTTTTTGGGCAAACCATCTTGAATTTGCCAGTAACAATCGACGACATGAAACAGTGGATGCTGATGAATCGACTCAAATGGACAAGTTTGGTTCATTGTGTTCTCAGGGGGGCGGGGGGGGGGGGGTAACGTGGCTAAGTGGGTAAGGCGCTGACTTGCTAGCCTGGCGGTTGGCTTTCCGATCCCTTGCATTGGCCGAGAAAGTTCATCCATAATATTTTCCGGCATAGTTTCCCCTTGTCAGTGATGCAGGACGGGGGTCTGACAAGAACAGCTGATCAGTCGTTCGGATGAGACGAAAAGCCGAGGTCCGTTTTCAAATTCAATATCCCTCGGTAGTTGGAATTCGATTGAAGAGTAGGCCGTAGCGCCGCTGCCCGGACATTAATTTCCCTCATAGCACACTGTATGACGTATGCCCGTCTTCATTAGCCCAGTTTAGGAGCAAAACAGAAGGACGTTACACCCAATTCCATTGTGTTCGTCAGCTCGCGAGCTCTACCAAAATGTTTTACGCCAAAGATCAAATCGGAGATGTATTTCTATAGCGATTTTTCATGAGCATACGAGCATTAAGTTGGCAATATAACGTGTCGGAAATCCTACACGGTAAGGTCTGCTCTTTCGCGACTCAATGACAGACCTTTTGCTAACCATTCGGCCATCTTCGAGTCCCTTATGGTATTATGGTATACGATTTGTGTACCAATGGTCAAATGTTTATTTCGTCTTACATTTTGGATATCAGATGATGTGTTGAAGACTTGGCTACTTTATATTTAATAAACATATTGCAGTTGTTTCCCTTTGTTCTGAAATATTGTCGTCCTTCAGTCTATAGTTTGGCAAACAATCGTTTACATTGTTTGTAATAGCAAAATTTCATTTTTTTTTCAAAAGCTTACCACTAACGTTCATAGCTATACCCGCTTCGGCACGTTACCAACGTCGGTTTGCGCAAACCAGTATACTAACAATGGCGGGACCTGGATTTCCTACTGACTTAATTTTAACGCATTAAAGGGGGGGGGGGGGTGCTGATGAAGGGTTTTGCTTACGGATTACTAGCGTATGGTGTTGACCGACACGGATCTTGGTGTCACCAGAGATGCCGGTGAGGTCCGTGTGAATGTTAGAATTGGTGCATATATTTATCCTCCACCCCCTGTCTCTTCTATGCATATATTTTTAGCCTCTGGTAGATGCCTTATAGCCATGTGAAAATTTCAGACAAATGGAATCGGAGCTACAGTATACTCAAACTGAATATTTAACATTTTATTCAGAAATCTTTAACCATTGAATAAAAATAAATACTCTTCACTTACATCATTTACAGGAAGCGGACCATATCACACAACACGTTTGTGTATAGGATATTAACCTACCCGAGGTTGATATGATAAGAGAACACGCGGGCGAAGCCCAAGGGTTCTCTATCATATCAATCCGAGGGAGAGTAGGTTTATATCTGACATATACAACGTACACCCTTAAATTTAATTGACTCTTCTAGAAAAGGTAACAGTGATTGGATAATTGCTCGGTAGTTTCCGCCAAATAGCGAGAACTACCGATGTAATAATGCGCGTGTGTTTGTTTACACGTCGCCATTTTGGGAAATTGAATTGAAAGCATGCAAGAACAAAATGGATAATTAAACGAAGTCAGAAAAATAATCAATCCTTTTTAGTCATCATATTGACGATGGAATAGATGTGGATGCAAATATGATGAGGGTCTATCCAAAGCCTGAAGAAAATTTGGATCAAAAGGCAATCTTTTCCGATATTTCTGACAATGAACCGTGATTGAAATTTAGGTATGTTCAGAGAAGGATTTGACCGACTGGTTTAAGTGGACTGTATCCAAAAATACTTTACAAAGGAACTTTTGAGCGATAAATACTTTCAAATCTTGCAGTGTGTGGAGAAATAATGTGGGCGGAAAGAAAATTCTGAAAGATATCTTAGACATGGAGTATGGATAACCGTTTTAAATATGCCGATAAGTACACCGTCTATTTCGTTACTGAATGCTACAAACTGTACCATAACTTTTTTTTATTGTCAAAAGAATAAAATTTTATTTCTGTGTTCTTTGTATTATTTCGATCATCTACATTATCAGCGGTTGAAATGAGCCGAATATATCGACCTTGGATGACGTCATCAGCGGTTGATATGAACCGAATATATCAACCTCTGATGACGTCATGAGAGGTTGTTATGAGATATAACTGCTATGGACATCAAAGAAAAAAACTACTACCAGTTGTATATTCACAACTATACACCCAGCAAGCGCCCCCCCCCCTTCCTCACGTAATATTCTACATATAACACAACCCCGCAGTTTTCCGACGTATTTATATAGTTCAAAGGGGCACAGATACGCTCCAATACAAATAAAACATAAATATGTTCATAAAGTTCACCCGCATCTGTTTAGTCTATAAAACACGTTGACTGAGGGTAGGTTCACATTACACGTTAGGTTAAGACTATACAACCAGCAAGCCTTCGTCGTCGTCTGTATCCCAAACGTCGTACACAAATAGTTCTTATAACACAACTTAGCACACTTTATTATACCAGTGTTTTCATAGTTTTCAAATGAGCAGTGATTGGCAGATAAAGCCGAGCTTTTATGTGTTAGAATTGTGAATACGGACCCTGAAAGATAATAGAGAAATATGTTATTTTGCAACTAATCATTCTATCGATACCACTAGATCTATAGATATAAAGTGGTAAAAGGTGTTCTGGATAGTAAGTAGCTACATATATGTAAGCATTTGACCCGACGAATCGACGGTCCCAAGTTAACTCCCAAGTCTCTTTCCTGATTCGTTTGTATTCTGGGTTTATAAACCCTTCTAGACAAAGGATCGCATTACACACCCGGCTACTGCATCATATCAGATTTAACATTCAGTACAGTTTGCTTATAAGACGAAGGAAATTAAATAAAACAGGCCGGCCACAATGACTAATGTTTGCCATCAGGACCCCTAGGGGTGTCGATAGCAAACAGGTTGATATTAAAATCAGTTCCACTTTCACGTGTCAAGATGGCACGAAGCGCATATATCATCTGTCACTATGTATACAGGTATACCTAGCCCAGGTGGTGATCTCTCGACACCAAAAGTACCTGCCAATCTTAATTCCGGAAAATCATTTTTGAAGGCTTATCCAGACACAATCTCAATTTAAATTCCAGGTGTCAATCGTTTTTTACGTATATACCAGCATGTTCACGTGGTCTTATTTTTCGCCCTACCCATAAGACTAGACACTACTCTTTGCCGGTAATATATATACAACATTATTTACTGCAATTCAAATTGGACAGGCTATTCACGACAGAAGCCCTAAAGTTGAGATGGTATAAAAGGAGACGGGTAGGGGTCGCAATTGAGACCATTCCTGTCTTGGCTGTTTTTTTTTTTGATGAATTTATATTTATGGTGCGATTATTCAACATTTATATATCCATGGCTATGCGTATACCTGGTATGTCTTTTTCACAGATGTGACGATATATGTGGGTGCACATATGGTCTGCCAGCTTGTGTTCACCGTTTGATGGTCTCAAGCGTACACAATTTCCGGAGTGGTTAGGTTCTTCGGGTAACCACATACTAGTTCCAGGAGATGCTCCTGTCTTCCATTCATATGCTGAAAATAACCAATATTATATCACAATACTGGTAACATCCCGCGGGTGCGGAATATGTCGAAAATCCTCACATAAACAAACTAAACACCTACGACATTGTGATAATGGTGAGACGTCATTATTACACCACAATACAGAAGACAAACCCAAGGATATGTCGCAACATACGCGGGTTGTCAAAGACAAGTCAAGGAACAAACCAAAGCAACATACGCGGGTTGTCAAAGACAAGTCAAGGAACAAACCAACATAATAATATCTGATCAAAAGTAAGGATTTGGTGGCAGTCCGTAGCATCGACAAACGCTTTAAAGCAGCAAGACGGTATTCATGATCAGCCAAGTGTTTCAAGACATCTCAATTTAGTTGTATGGATCAAAAACGGTTTATAAATGTAGTAAAAGCCAAAATTAAAGATTCATTATGGGAGATTACAGTTGGTAGTAACTATAATAGTTAAAAACAAGATAATGTAAAGGCAATTTGCTGAAAATTTCAGTCAAATTTATCCACTATGAACCGAGAACTAAGCGAATGAAAGTTCCGCTTAACCTTGGTCGTCATTACTAAAGTCGGTTACACAAAACTAGAAGTCTCGATTATCCATTCAATCGTTAATCACGAAGGAAAATTTTACAGCAAATCGAACTATAATCCAACAAATATCGCAGGCTAGCCTTGACAACGAGAGTTGATTATCGCCTGGATAAGTAAATTAATGTCTAATAAATAGTTTTTATATCATTTCAGGCCTAAAGTACACTGGGCAGATTTTTCTCTTGCATAATGTATGTTTAAATGGCTTTATTTAATAGTCAAAAATAGGGATCAAACCATGTGGTTGCCGCCATTATCAATTCACTTAAATACAAATGGACGCTGGAATTCCTTAAACGTTTTACTTGATTTAACAATAACTCCGAAACTGCACAATATTTTATTAAAAATTTAACCGGGCACGTTCAAATAAATTATCCGGCCAAGTAATTTAGAGCTGTTTCTTCGCATTTTGGCGTTTAATGTGTCTACTAAAACCCACTGTGATCAAAGATTACGTTATGAAATATGGCGTTGCTCCGTCAATGTATCATTTATTGCTTATTTGGAAAAAGCAAAAAACATCCGAGTCCAAACATAGCCGAAGCTGGCGCAACACGCTCTGATTTCCATGTGCGTTCTATGAAGATACGATAAAACTAGTTCATTTAAACATACATTATGCAAGAGCTAAATCTGATTATTGCAAGTCTTTATTTAGGCTTCAGATGTCATAGAAATGATAAATTAGATCTTTATTTACACAACAAGCATAAAATCAACCCTGTAGGATTTCATTGATTAATTTAATTTTTAATGGCGTCGTGAGCTGAGAATAACCGTTACGATGACGCCATACCTTTTAGATCGAGGCTAAAAGATAGAGTCTACGAAGCGAGGCCGCTGTTGAGCGAGACCTGAACAAATGACATCTAAACTAAAGTACAATAAACTAAACACAGATAATGACAAATTATACAATTCCTGGATACCGTGTAATGACTAACACAGACGGACAGGTCTTCTGTGTCAATAATATCAATACGGCCTTGATATTATGTTTAGTTGTTGGTTAAATCGAGAGCCATTGATGATCGAGATTATGTAGGTGGATCAATCAATCAAAATATCGGCCATTCCCGTAAAAGGCGAGCCTACAAATTAACTCCTATTTCCTATTTCTAGTCATAATTACAATGGTAATAACTTTGATCAGAATAAAGTAAATTGACTGAAATTTTCAATATATTCTTCTTTCATCATCTATTTTTGATCTGTTATAGCAAGAATGGCCAACTCTTTATAAAAATCTCCCATAATGTATCTTTAAGAACTATTTCTGATCGGACGATGTTCGTTAACATTTCCAATACGTCCCTATATAGCTGCAATATGAAAATACCACTCTTCCCCTCATAGGCGTACGTGGAAAATTTTGACTGGGGGGGGGGGAATGGAGTGGTGGTTTTTGGTGCCCAAAATATGTAGTTAGGTTCTTAGTATGTTACATAATAATGGGTAATGAAAACTACAATTCAATATCCAAAATGGGGAGGGGCGCTGCTCCTACGCCTATGCTTCCCCTAGAATCTTTACTGACTATTTTGAGAAGGAAATTGAGTTGTGAGGTTTAATCGTTAATCCAATAATTCACTAACATCGGCAACCACATAGGAGATTTGAAATGCTGTCAAAATGTGTGTTGCTGGAAACTCCAACAAAAAACACGGTAGTCTATAGACTTAAGGACATATTCTAGCAAGGAAGTCACAGCATGTAAGGCGGGCTAAATAAAAATTTTAATGTGTACTAAATCAAATCCAGACGAACACCATGCTTGAGTAGCTGTTATATGGTTTTAAATTCATGTTGCCGGCATTCAATAGAAAAAACAGACGTATCGCCTGCAGCCATGTTAAGACAGGCCAGAACATCTGAACAGCATAGGGTGTTTCAGGTATTTGTAGCCGGGGAAATTTTTATTCTGCCGATCAGTGTATGCTATTCTATCTCACCAAATGGTCGTGAATCGGATATCTGGCCAATCGACCCCCTCCCCTCTCACAAAAACAGGATCGCATTTCCTAATAGGCCAATGGGTAAAGGCCCATATGTATCAGTGTGTCATCTGAAACTAATTTGTCACACAGCGTGTAACCAGCGCCTCTATACAATAAATTAAGGCCCAGAAATATGCCAACTTTTCTATAAACTTGGGAGCCAACTGGTGAGGTAAATCCGTCCTTGCACACAAACATACATACATTTTGAAAGGTGGTTTAATTTCTAGTTTTTATACTTCAAAATTTCGTTTTATTTGTCTTTACTACACTAGGATCTGGTTGAAGTGAGGGATTAGCCAATGGAACGGTCTGTTACGACGAGCTCTTGGCGTGCCATGCACGGAACAGTGGGTAAATCACTAGAAATATCAACGCTGAAATATCGACTTCTGACGCGACCTTCCAGTACAATATAGATCTGTATTTTAATCAGATTGCAAAAACATATATTATAACATAATCCACAAACCCGTGTTATTCTTGTAGATACCAACCCAGTACTCAGATGTTTGAGAATTGTTCAATTGATTGCATATATACTGAAATTCTGTAAGGGTTTCTGTAGCGAGTAATGAACTATTCATAGATTCACAGGAATTTTCAGCTGTTGTGAAATTCGACTCTACCTCACTAATCCAATAACATTTATTATTACTGTAAGCCACCCAATAACAGGAACCTGGAATAAAGAGATCATTAACTTTCATAAAATTCTCCTATATTTGGTCCTATGAAAGCTGACAAGTTCAGTTATTATCTACATGGTAAATTGCACCATCAAACACATTACGCTAAACGAGAGTCCCAGAAGACATAAACTCAAATTCATTTATAAAATTAAAAACGGCCCTTTTCCATGTTATCTTCATGATTTAATCTTTACAAAAAGCGCACATTATAATCTCCGAAAAAATGTCTACCTGAATATAAATGTAAAACAAATATTTTCTATAATTCTTTCATACCATCGCCAATTAGAGAATGGAATGGAACAAATTAAGTGCCGACACAAAAATTCATTATCTCTAAATATTTTCAATTCGAAACTTATGGCTCAAGATTCGTTTTGGTCCTGCGCAAACCAAATCATTCATTCTAAACTGTGTCTCTCTTGCAGCGATCTAAACGGGCACAAATTTGTACGTCACATTTCTGACAATCCATGCTGTAAATGTGGTCATCGCTTTAAAGATACCGAACATTTTTTTATTGAATTGCGCCTTATATTCAGATGCCCGAAATAATACAGCAAATAATATATCGACTATTTATCGAAAAAACTCACTCGACATTTTCGAAATTACCAGACGGTTCCAGGGACAACTATAACCACACATTTTAAATATATTTCACTACATGTATCAGGCGCGGATACAGAGGGGGGCGCACGCGGCGCACACCTCCTCTATTTTTTTGCGGTGGCGAACAATTTTTAGCTCCATACATTCTCGCGGGAAAGGAGAACATAAACAGTTTAGGTTGGAAATCGTAATTTACAGTACTAGTATGAAATTAGTCCTTGTGGGCATTTTAATCCACTCAAAAATCACGGGTCGGGCTTCACACTCCCAAGTGGGGGCAGCACGCCCCCCCCCCCCTTTCTGAAAATCCTGGATCCGCCCTGTGTATTATCATACTTGCACGTGTACATTGATTATCTATTTCTAAATGTAAATACATGTATCTATATCTGACAGGGAGAGGGGTTTAATATGCGCTATGCCTGTTCCCTTCAGATACAAATATGAATAAAAATACTGTTTATATAAAAATAAATCTATAGTCTGGCAATATCCTCTTAATGATAGCTAAACATGCATATAAATGGCAGAAAATATAATTTCTCGTCATTCCATAATATTTTTTTTTTCGGGGGGGAGGGGGGGGGGCTAACGTTTGGGGATCAAAGGTCTAATTCCGTTATGATTTTAATTCTGCGATTGTGCATATAACCATTTCAATATTGTGAAAGTTCAAGAATCGTTTTATTCCGTTCAGTATTCACAGAGATAATGATAAATTGAAAATGTCCTTTACCCTCGACATCCACAGCTAACGCTAGCATCAGGCCAATGCCGCCTTTTGATAGGAACTTTTTTATTGAGTCCAAACCACGATTTTGTCCACTATTCGTAGTTTTATTTTGTTATATCAATAGTTGAATAATTTTGATGTATACATAAAAAGGTTTAGTGAAAAAAAAATTATTTGTTCCAAAAATGCAAAATAAGTTTAACGGCTTTAAGAGTTCCAGTTAATTTGATTTTTCAACTCGGGCCCGTAGCCAGCTCATAAAATTTGGTGGGGCTACAGAATGTTTACGACATTTCTGTGGTACCTTTACGTCACCCAACTTCAGACACACCTTCCGCTATCTTGGTCTGACATAGCGCACATTGACCTATAATAAGAGTGGATAAGTACGGAGCCCCTTAAGTGCACGATTCAATCTTATATAAGATTGGGATTGTGAACTTAATAAACTCCATAGAGGAGAACTCGCCTGGGACAACCTTTATTAAAGTATATTATTATTACTATAAATCTACTGTATCTATCGTACGTGACTGTTACATACAACCTACTTACATTGCGTGTTTAAAGAAAAACCTCTAATTGTTCATAGCCTGACTAAAAATATATCGTTCATATAATACCTAATAAATTATACATATTAGACTAGCGACAATAATTACTTGAAAACAATACACGTTTTTATACGCCCACATTTTCATGTGGACGTATATTGTCGTCGCCCCTGTTCGTCCGTCCGGACGTCCGTCCGTCCGTCCGTCCGTCCACAATTGTTTGTGAACAGTCTACAGGTCACAATTTTTATCCGATTTCAATGAAACTTAAAATATAGGTTAATTACCCTAAGATCTCGGTTCCTTTCGATATTGGCATGTATAGGACTATAACTTCTTGGGTTATGGCCCCTGATTGTACGAAAAATCACGTTTTTAGCTTGTGAACAGTGTAGAGGTTACAATTTTGAACCGATTTGGATGAAACTTGAAATGCATGTTTATAACCCAAAGATCTTGGTTCCTTTCGATATATGCGCCAATCGGATTGTAACTTCCTGAATAATGGCCCCTGATTGTCCGAAAAATCTTCCTTTTTAGCTTGTGGTCCTTCTGGAGGTAAAAATAGTTATCCGATTTAAAAAACCGTTTGATTATATCACCGTTACATGGTTATGGAGGCTGAGTTCGAATTTCGTGAAAATCGGACCAAAATTGACAGACAAAATGGCCGCCATTTGTACGCGAATAGTGTGAAAATATGTTATATCAAGGTTGTGGACCCTATAGAGGTCACAATTTTGAACTGATTTTGATGAAACTTAACACGTATGTTTATAACCCAAAGATCTTGGTTCCTTTCTATATTTGCGCCCATTTGCGGATTGTAACTTCCTGAATTATGGCCCCTGATTGTCCGAAAAATCGTCCTTTTTAGCTTGTGGTTCCTCTGGAGGTCAAAATAGTTATCAGATTTAAAAAAACGTTTGATTATATCACCGTTACATGGTTATGGAGGCCGAGTTCGAATTTCATGAAAATCGGACCAAAATTAACAGACAAAATGGCCGCCGTTTGTACGCGCATAGTGTGAAAATATGTTGTATCAAGGTTGTGGACCCTATAGAGGTCACAATTTTGAACTGATTTTGATGAAACTTAACACGTATGTTTATAACCCAAAGATCTTGGTTCCTTTCGATATTTGCGCCCATCGGATCGTAACTTCCTGAATTATGTCCCCTGACTGTCCGAAAAATCGCTTTCGTTAGCTTGTAGTCCCTCTGGAGGTCAAAATTATTATCTGATTTAAAAAAACGTTTGATTATATCACCGTTACATGGTAATGAAGAAAGAATGTGAATTTCGTGCAAATCGGACCAGAATTGACGGATAAAATGGCCGCCATTTGTACGCGAATAGTGTGAAAATATGTTATATCAAGGTTGTGGACCCTATAGAGGTCACAATTTTGAACCGATTTTGATGAAACTTGAAATACATGTTTATAACCTAAAGATCTTGTTCCATTGCATATTTGCGCATATAGGATCGTAACTTCCTGAATTATGGCCCCTGATTGTACGAAAAATCTACTTTTTTTTAGCTTGTGTCCTCTGAGAGGTCACAATTATTATCCGATTTTAAAATAAACCGTTTGGACCAAAACTTTCGGACAAAACGGCTGCCGCTTCTACGCGAATAGTGTAAAGGTATGATATATCAAGGTTGTGGACTTGTAGAGGTCAGAATTTTAATCCGATTTTGATGGAACTTGAAATGCATGCTCGTAATCCAAAGATCATGGTTCCTTTCCATTTTTGCGCATATCATATCGTAATTTCCTAAAATTATGGCCCCTGATTGTAAGGAAAATAGTGTTTTCAGCTTGTGGATCCTATACAGGTCAAAATTTTTATCCGATTTAAAAAAAAAACCTTATAAGATATCACTGTTAGGCCTACATCCTAAGGATGGTTGAGTTCGAATTGCGTGAAAATCGGACTGAAACTGCTTGGCAAAATGGCTGTGGCTCGTTCGCAAATAGTGCCTTTTATTGCATGCTTCTTCTGGAAGGCATGTTGAAGTTCACTTTACATTTGATCATTTAAAGTGGTTGTGACTTTGAATATGTGAATGTGATGTGTGTTGTGTAATATTATCAAACTTTATCACTATAGACTTAGCCTATAATACTACAGCAATATTTCGTTTTTATTATATTATATAATGATGGTATGTTGAGCAAATGTGAGCTCACGAAAGTGAACCTGAATAATGACAATAATGAATAATTCATATCAATCACCTGACATAAGTAATGAAACATATCAATACACTATACAACACTACACGACTTTTGAACCAAAGTTGCCAACACAAAAATAACTTTAGAGACAAAAAAGCGTCGGACATTTTAGATTACTATATATAGAACATTCTTGAGAGAATGCTAATTTTTATACAATACATATAATAACATCATGCAATACTTCATAATTGTTTTCTAACCTCCAAACCTTGGTCCGGGTCCGAGTATGCCTAGTTGTCTTTCATTTTAGTCCGAGTCGTTTGTTTGGATTATCAGGGTTGAAAGGTCAGAATAAGTGTTTTGATTGGTCACCTATTCCACACTTCATTCATAAATAACTGACATTTGGCGCTCGGCTTTCAAGCTATCCAGTCGTTACTCGACGAAAGATGGACCAGTGCCAGTAAGCTAATATGCCTTTGTATTTTATACTAAAACAGTGGATGGGTTTCCCATCGTATTCGTGGGCTTTGTTTTAGATCATAGAGTATGTGATGGAGTTAAGAGGTGTGGCTTCAATCTTAATCTTATATTGTACGCAGGCCCCTTATAGTTATACTTATAATATTAATTAAATTAATTATTTGGACCGTATTGAATTGATTCCTTGTTTCTCATTTTCCACGCGCTGAGGTCTAGGCCCATGAATTAAATGATCGCACGAAAAACAAAAAACAAACGTGTATAGTTTACACTATCGTACTGTGACCCCGAGTGGTCAATTTTTTCATTGTCTGAGATTGTCATCCAATTCATTTATTGTCCAACGGCTTACAAAATGGCTAGCGATATGTGGGTATAATTTCATTAAATTAACCTGTCAATAATAAATATCATAATAATCAATGACATGCGCCGTTTTTAGATACCAGGTACATTCTTTTCAATGGTATCCCCCTCCCCCGCGCTCCCCTTTCCAAATCCAATCGAATCCCCACGATGTACATGTAGCCTACGTCTTTCAATTTCATTAATTAACGATTTCAGGTCAAAGTTTCGAATGACAGAAAAACTATTTTGTGAAAATATGCATAAAATGCTACCCAAGTTTAAAAAAATATATTTTAATTAGATCCAAAGTTAATGGAATTTTAAAATCCGAGATCGACGTCAATATATACTCAATAATTTTGTAATCAAAATGCACTGATCTGTGCGACGTCATTAATAAGCGGTATTTCCCCTTCAGAATGGCAAGTATCAATTTTTATACGCCCACATTTTCATGTGGACGTATATTGTCGTCGCCCCTGTTCGTCCGTCCGTCCGTCCGGATGTCCGTCCGTCCACAATTGTTTGTGAACAGTCTACAGGTCACAATTTTTATCCGATTTCAATGAAACTTTAAATATAGGTTTATCACCCTAAGATCTCGGTTCCTTTCGATATTGGCATGTATCGGACCGTAACTTCATGGGTTATGGCCCCTGATTGTACGAAAAATCATGTTTTTTAGCTTGTGAACAGTGTAGAGGTCACAATTTTGAACCGATTTGGATGAAACTTGAAATGCATGTTTATAACCCAAAGATCTTGGTTCCTTTCGATATTTGCGCCAATTGGATCGTAACTTCCTGAATTATGGCCCCTGATTGTCTGAAAAATCGCCCTTTTTAGCTTGTAGTCCCTCTGGAGGTCAAAATTATTATCCGATTTAAAAAACCGTTTGATTATATCACCGTCCCATGGTTATGAAGGTTGAGTTCGAATTTCGTGAAATTCGGACCAAAATTGACGGACAAAATGGCCGCCGTTTGTACGCGAATAATGTGAAAATATGTTATATTAAGGTTGTGGACCTTATAGAGGTCACAATTTTGAACCGATTTTGATGAAACTTGACATGTATGTTTATAACCCAAAGATCTTGGTTCCTTTCAATATTTGCGCCCATCGGATCGTAACTTCCTGAATTATGGCCCCTGATTGTCTGAAAAATCGCTTTTGTTAGCTTGTGGTCCCTCTGGAGGTCAAAATTGTTATCCGATTTAAAAAACCATTTGATTATATCACGGTTTCATGGTTATGAAGGTTGAGTTCGAATTTCGTGAAAATCGGACCAAAATTGACGGACAAAATGGCCGCCGTTTGTACGCGAATGGTGTGAAAATATGTTATATCAAGGTTGTGGACCTTATAGAGGTCACAATTTTGAACCGATTTTGATGAAACTTGACATGTATGTCTATAACCCAAAGATCTTGGTTCCTTTCAATATTTGCGCCCATCGGATCGTAACTTCCTGAATTATGGCCCCTGATTGTCTGAAAAATCGCTTTTGTTAGCTTGTGGTCCCTCTGGAGGTCAAAATTGTTATCCGATTTAAAAAAACGTTTGATTATATCACGGTTTCATGGTTATGAAGGTTGAGTTCGAATTTCGTGAAAATCGGACCAAAATTGACGGACAAAATGGCCGCCGTTTGTACGCGAATGGTGTGAAAATATGTTATATCAAGGTTGTGGACCTTATAGAGGTCACAATTTTGAACCGATTTTGATGAAACTTGACATGTATGTTTATAACCCAAAGATCTTGGGGTTTTTTTATATTTGCGCCCATCGGATCATAACTTCCTGAATTATGGCCCCTGATTGTCTGAAAAATCGTCCTTTTTAGCTTGTGGTCCCTCTGGAGGTCAAAATTGTTATCCGATTTAAAAAAACCGTTTGATTATATCACGGTTTCATGGTTATGAAGATCGAGTTCGAATTTCGTGAAAATCGGACCAAAATTGACGGACAAAATGGCCGACGTTTGTACGCGAATGGTGTGAAAATATGTTATATCAAGGTTGTGGACCTTATAGAGGTCACAATTTTGAACCGATTTTGATGAAACTTGACATGTATGTTTATAACCCAAAGATCTTGGTTCCTTTCGATATTTGCGCCCATCGAATCATAACTTCATGAATTATGTCCCCTGATTGTCCGAAAAATCGCTTTTGTTAGCTTGTGATCCCTCTGGAGGTCAAAATTATTATCCAATTTAAAAAACCGTTTGATTATATCACGGTTTCATGGTAATGAAGAGAGAATTTGAATTTCGTGAAAATCTGACCAGAGTTGACGGATAAAATGGCCGCCGTCTGTACGCGAATTGTGTAAAAATATGTTATATCAAGGTTGTGGACCCTATAGAGGTCACAATTTTGAACTGATTTTGATGAAACTTGAAATATATGTTTATAACCTAATGATCTTGGTTCCATTGCATATTTGCCCATATCGGATCGTAACTTCCTGAATCATGGCCCCTGATTGTACGGTAAAATCACCCTTTTGTAGCTTGTGGTCCCTTTGGAGGTCACAATTATTATCTGATTTAAAAAAACGTTTGATTATATCACAGTTACACCGTAGTTATGGGTGAGTTTGAATTATGATTTTCAGGTGATTACTTAAAATGCAACAACTCTTGTTGACTGCCCGGACGATTTGGCTGCTGTGTGGGCGTATGTTTCGTTGCCTGGCAACCTATTTTTCTATAACCATCAGCGCATAAAAAAAATAATATAATGTATCGAATCTGAATTATATCGTGAGGTCAGAACAATTTCTGATTTCGAGGTTTTGATTACTTTCGATTTTCTTTTGTGTCATGTATATGAGACAAACGTGTATATTTTTGATTAAAACCCACCATCATAAAAGCGTTTCGACTAGAAGTGTATATCTGGAACATTGGTCACTTCTAGCACTAACATACTCCTTTTGTAACTTACGTACGAAAATTAAATGGTAGCTGGCTTTTAACTTACTCATGTCACAAAAGGTTAAGATAAGATGAGATTTTATTGTATTGAACATCCATCGAGGACGACATATAAAAAACATATGTACATGTCATAAATAACAATACGTGACACTTGGCAAAAAACAAACCAAAACAAACGCATGTATAAAAGTAAGATATAAGATGATGAATTATTGATGAAAAAGTTGATTGTTTGGAGAATTGATCAGACGATCCCACCTCGACAGTATACAGTTCTAGTACGGTTGTGTGAAGAAGAAGAATAATTTTATTGCAGTGTTACGTCCCCTGAGGACGGCATACAATATACATGTATTAAATCAATTTGATTAAACAGGCCCGGCGGAGTGTGTGGGTGTGTGTGTGTGGGGGGGGGGGCTAGTTTTCTCCAGGTTATTGCGTCCCCTGCACCCTTGCCTATAAGGACCTAGGATAGAAGCCCCCCTCCCCCCAATCAAGAATTGCGTCAGATCTATATTTCGCTTCGTTTACACTGTCGATGGCCTGCACTACATGAAGATCTGACAAGTTGTACTTGAAGGTAGTGCCATGAGTCAAACGAGCGGTTTTTGACCGACCCTATGACGTTCACGCATTGATTAATCAACCAGCATTGACATTTCTAGTGGTTTACCAATAGTTCCGTGCATGACACGAAAAGAAGTCGCCGTAACAGATCGTTCCATTAGTTAATCCCTCATTTTATCCAAAACGCTGGTAATATAACAACTCTTCCAGATCCTAGTGTAGTAAAGATAACACAAAACCAAATTTAGAAGTATAAAAAACGAAACGAAATAGGATCTGTGTTTTAATCAGATTGGTATTAAATACAAGTACAGAAATTTGGATCGGAACAAAAATATGGACGGACATAAATTCACAGCACTCATATAAAACCGGCATACATGATACATATATATGAAAATACGGAACGAAGCATGCGAAGTATTAATACACATGAACTCACGTACAGGGCACATAATACATGGGAATACAAAATAAAACGTGCGCATGTAAAAGGTAATACAAATATCATGCATATTTAACAGTTCAGTTCTCTTTCAGCCAAAAAAGTGAACAAAGTAGACACTTGTGGCTATAAAACTCGGTGGGTCGAATATATTTTCAAATAAAAAGTTTAGACCAGTATTGTCAAGGGTTTGATATATATATATATATATATATATATATATATATATATATATTGTTTTCTTAAATCTTCATATTTTTGGCATTCCATAAGAAAATATTGTTCAGATTCAATTTAGATTTACAAATTTTTACGGCCATTTTATTCGTATTTTTTGTATCCCAATTTGCTATATCCAAGTTCTTACTGAATATTAAATTATTCCCCCACCCCAAAACCTCTGAGCCGTATAAAACTATTTGTTTCACGACTAATTCATGGAGTTTTATCAGAACATGTGTTGGAAGGCGATTAGATGTACAGACTTTTATGCCTCAAACTAAACCAGTCTCTCCTAGCCTTCTTTCCCAAGTTCACAATAGTTGATTTAAAAGATCCGTTATCACTTATGAAAATGTCTAGGTACAGATATGATTAGACAATATTTAAATTGACGTGGCCAAAGACAAAAGTTTTCATTGTTTTCTTTCTTATTGTTTTTAAAGATCAGAACTTTGCTTTTATCTTTATTGGGGTCCATTTTCCAGTCATCACAGACACGATTTTTAAATTATCAAGATTGTTTTGTTATCCTATTTCGGTAGCTAACATCAACACAAGATCGGCAACAAAGAACGGATGATGTAGACTAAAAGTATTTAGTCTTTAGAAATGTCTAAGTATTGGTTTAGATCATTGATATAAATATTTAAAAATGTTGGACTTAGAACACAGCTATATTTTAAATGTCTTCATTCATCTATATCAGTGCAGAAAGTAGAAAGTTAAAAATGCATTATGTAAGATTTAGATACTACAAAGGCCCAATAGTGCCAAACAAAAAAAATTTTTTAATTCGTTTGAACGAATTAGTATCTCGTTTGAACGAATCAGTATCTCGTTAGAACGAATTAATTATCTCGTTTGAACGAATTAGTATATCGTTTGAACGAATTATTATCTCGTTTGAACGGATTAATATCTCGTTTGAACGAATTAGAATCTCGTTTGAACGAATTATTTATCTCGTTTGAACGAATTAGTATCTCGTTTGAACGAATTAGTATCTCGGTTAAACGGATTAGTATCTCGTTTGAACGAATTGATTATCTCGTTTGAACGAATTAGTATCTCGTTTGAACGGATTAATATCTCGTTTGAACGAAATAATTATTTCGTTTGAACAAGTTAGTATCTCGTTTGAACGAATTAGTATCTCGTTTGAACGAATTAGTATCTTGTTTGAACGAATTAGTATCTCGTTTGAACGAATTAATTATCTCGTTTGAACGCATTAGTATCCCGTTTGAACGAATTAATTATCTCGTTTGAACGAATTAATCATCTCGTTTGAACGAATTAATATTTTTCGATTTAGTACGCGTAGTTTCTTTAGTCCTTCTAGCGTTACATCTACTGACGGTAACGCTAGAAGGACTAAAGAACCCACGCCTACTAAATCATATTATCTTTACTTGAAACACAATTTCTACATGTCCCTTCCATGCTTCTGTACAATCGAAATATTAATTCGTTCAAACGAGATAATTAATTCGTTCAAACGAGATAATTAATTCGTTCAAACGAGATACTAATGCGTTCAAACGAGATAATTAATTCGTCCAAACGAGATACTAATTCGTTCAAACAAGATACTAATTCGTTCAAACCAGATGCTAACTCGTTCAAACGAGATACTAATTCGTTCAAACAAGATACTAATTCGTTCAAACGAAATAATTAATTCGTTCAAACGAAATACTAATTCGTTCGAATAAGATAATTAATTCGTTCAAACGAGATACTAATCCGTTCAAACGAGATACTAATTCGTTCAAACGAGACAATTAATTCGTTCAACGAGATACTGATTCGTTCGAACGCGATAATCAATTCGTTTAAACGAGATATTAATTCGTTCAAACGAGATATTAATCCGTTCAAACGAGATAATTAATTCGTTCAAACGAGATACTAATTCGTTCAAACGAGATACTAATTCGTTCAAACGAGATACTAATTCGTTCAAACGGATTAATATTTTTTTTTTGTTTGGCACGAATGGGCCTTCGTAAGATACAGAGCTGACAGATCTTGAAATTAATAGGTAACAAGATACTGAAAAGAGAATATCTTGAAAATTTCAGAAAAATTACTTTATTCTGATTGACATTAATATGGCTGTTGTAGAATAACGGGGCCTTGGTTGTCATTGTTACCTTTGTTACGATAGTCATTAAACACCAAATTCTTTTTTAAATAGTATAGCAAAGCGTCTTCGTTAACTCAATCAGTGCAAAACAGTAGAAAGTTAAATTTCATTTCTGTTAAAAATAAAGAAGGTCAAACATGAAAATTAATATAGTCATTCAGCTTGTTATTGTATAAGATCACTAGCTTATAAGTTGTGGGCCTTTTTTCAGCATAAAGGAACAAAATTCCAAATCGTTCACATATCTAAAGTTAAAAATCTGTTTTAATACACAAACTGTTGTAACTATGACATTTAGCACATTTCGGGATGAAGAATTAGCAGGCTTTCAAGGTATAATATGCGTTTAGACCCATTTGTGTCCATTTGTCGAATACAGATTTAGCTACTTTAAATATGGACTAGATTTTGGATATTTAATTAAAAATAAACGTGTAGATGTAAAAAGGAAGCACACCAATAAAAGTGCGCTGAAGGATATAGTTACTCAATTTAAATATGACATAAATTTTATTACGAACATAAATGATTTGATGTTTTGGGGGGTATAAATGAACATTGATTGAGATATCGAGAATATGATATTGATATCATAAAATAAGTACATAGAAGCTACTCTTGTTATAATAAAGGTTTTATATATTTTTAGCATCCAAATTGATAATCGATGCTTAAAATATGTTTGATTCCTACCTGAACTAATTGCATGAAATAAACATATCCAATTAAACAATTTCATCGTTGATATGGTTCAGATAGAGTTACATGTAGCACCCGGTATAACATTGATGTTATTCTCCGTGCGTTGATTAGAACTCTGCACGGCCTAGTCTTTAATCAATGCTCTAAGGACATCATACCGATGTTGCCAACGTATGATGTATTACTTACACAATTAATTCAAGAGTTCGGTCTGTCGGTATTAATGGATCGATGGTAATGGGGGCCCTTCACAAATATTTTTCCAACGCTAAAGTGGCCGCTCCCATTTTATTCTAGGGCTGGAGCGTTTGGGGTATTTCAATAATGGCGGGGCTCAATAACTGACAAAATTAATTCCACGGATTTTTTTTTCTGTCGAAATGAAATATGCACATTACACCACTGTGTGCCCGATGGTTAATCCGGCACTTAGTATTACAAATTTCTTAACTACTTAGATATTAAGAATAAAATACACATCGTGAAAAGGAAGCAAAAGAATGCAGTTGAAAATACTAGACGATAACAAAGCTATTAAGATATGTAGGAAGAAGAGCAGGGGTGGATTGGGGCTGGGAACCGGCCCGGGCTCCTGTGTCGGAGCGGCCCATTTTACTGACCGCGGAGGTGGGGTCGGGGTCCAGTCAAATTTTTGAAAAATAAACCCCAAATTTTGACCATTTGATTAACCAGTTAAGAATATTGAATAAGTAGGAATAATTTCATTTTCATTGAAAAAAGTCCCACTTTTGTTGCCGGAAGCGCTAGTTGATTCCTCCTGTGATGGAAGGCCACGAGACACATTGGTACAGAGTGACGGAAGTGAAATTCATAAAAGCTACTTTTTGAATTTTGCAAAGGATTCTGGCGTGTCCCCACAAACAGGGAGCAGTTGACTTAATAATCAGTAAATTTGCGGGCGACAGTGTCGGGTGAATCCGATGACATTTTCGGATGAAAAATGGGGATTCCGAATTCTGGCCCACACCACGCACACCCGGTCAGGGGTGGATCGAGGGTGGGGGGTGACAGGTGTATAGGAATTCCAGGTCCTACAAGCTTCCACCGGGACATGCACACACGCATGGTCGTATATATATTATATAGCACATGGTGCGCATCTTATCAGACACACAACCAGCATCTATGTTACTAGCGACAGAAATTAGCTCCGTACACCGCGGCTGATCTCTTATGACATTTGCAGGAAATTCATCGAAGCATTTCCTCGCCTAATGAAGGCATCAACACTTTTGTCAGACTGATGCATAAATTATACATTATTTCACGATGGTATTGATAGGACTGATATCAAGGGCGAAGATAATTGACTGTACATTTGCAAATAATCCGTAACATTCAAACAGTTTGTTCATTATTAGGTTCATATTCTGGATATATAACGTGCTGTTTATTTTAAAGGGGCTTTGGCAACTTTTCCGTGAATGTGGCAACTTCTTTGTACGTACAGTCCGCACTATCCTTGACAAATTTCACAATAATCAACATATATAAATTTCGAAATTTATTCTTCAAATTTTGAAAATCGTCAACGAAATGAAACATTGTCGAAGAACAGAAATCATTGTTCGTTATGGCCCAGATGCGAGGAAATCAATGATAAATTTTCAAAATTTTTGGGGGAGAACCCCCCACCCCCTCTACTGCTCGCGCCTACGGTACTTGGATGCGTGCCTGCGGCACCCATCCCTCCGCGGGCGGTGAGACAAAACATGGGGTTGTAACCCCCCACAAAGAAATCCTGGATCCGCCACTAGGTCCAGAAAGTCTATTATACCAGCCCATTCCAGACTCCAGTGATGGCGCGGTGGCCCGTTAAAGCCACATGCCACATACAACATGATCATCATCCCTCTACGACCGGTCCAATACCCCCTACCCCCCCCCCCCCCTATAATGATCAGCAGAAAAAGGTTTTTTCAGACGAATTGGACAGAAACATTTTTTTAATTTTTTGTCCGACCGGCCCTTCGGGGATCGCCCGATGGCTCAATCCGCCCTTGAAGAAGAGAGTACATGGGCATGGGCCATACGTAAGATGTGACGACCGGATTTAGTTGCTCGTTTTCCACGCCTGTCAAAAAAAAATCCATGGAACTACAAAGGTAACATAAGCCCAACATTGATGTTTTGATGGAACTGAAAGCGCTAGCCACAACACTGTGTTTTGTTCCTGGACATATAAATTTTCATATATACAAGCTGGGAGCAGAACATCAATTAGTTTTTTTTATATCGCTACATTAGTCAAACATTACCCAAGCTATTACTGCACACTTCAATTTTCAAAGCTGATAATAAAATGGAACGCGGTTGTTCAATAAAATTATTAATTGAAGGTGCATTGTCCTGAAATGCAATGTGCTATTTACTAGAAAACTGTATACTAGTTCCATAAAAAATGTAAGAAGCTTTTTTGATTTCACAGTAGTCATGTGTCTTGATTGTTTTTGTAATACTAACAAAAGGCGAGTCTCCTGTGACAAATTTGTATTGAGGAAAATCATCTCCTATGACTGTTTTGAATTCACAGCAGATGTCAATGACGTCAATGGTTGATACTGTCATGTTCGCGATGTTTGTATGGAGGAGGATATGGAACACTTTGGAATGCTTGAAAATTACATGTTAGTTGAACATTTGTATAAATTACATTTTTAGTAATGCCCATTCGTCCATGGAAACTGTAAAATGTCAAATTCTTATCCCGTGATATTCATCGTCCATTCAACTATCTGCTGTTAATAACCCAAAACAACTATCGCATGTCTTTCTTTGGGCCCGAGATTATCAACTCTGGATCCCATCTCATGTGTCAAATTTTCACTGGATAATCGAGAATTTGGGGTGGGGCATGTTTCGATTCGCAAAACACCTTTGGTGGCCACATTAACGTTGTGATAAGAAATAGTCTGTAATTATTGTTTTCGATGATTATCGATTGACATTTCACATTCCCCATTATTAAATATAATTGTCAGGTTCATAAAGGAATTCTCGATTTTCTGTCCTTCAGTCGACAATCTTTGTGAGCGTGGGGGGGGGAGTGCCTGGTATCAAAAGGTCTGTCATTGAGTGAACTGCCGTGGGTTCGATTCAACGGTTGTACGTGACAAAGAATCCAACTTCAGGGTTTTTCTCCGGGGCCCTCCGGTTTCCCCCCACTACTAAAGACCTCTCCGCACAAGCGAATTATTGAAATAAAATCGAACCATGTTAATTCCGAAATGACCTGGTTTGTGTCGTGTAAACGTTAAACGTCATTTCTCTCTCTTGGTTCTCGTCCTTTAACGAAGATATGTCGGGCATTGTCTAATCGACCTAATATCTACACCATCCAATGATCCGGCGAGTTGATTATAGGCTTGCCATTGTGAATAATGTCTAAATAATATAACACTTACAGCTATATTTAGTTAAAATGAAAAGACAAATTAACAAACCATTAATTTGCCCAAAGAAATATAAAATTTTTAACAAAACTAATATTTATTTGACAAGCAGATCTATATTATACACATATATATAAATATAAACAATCACAAGGGTAATTAAGTTCTATGTACACGATCTCTTTATTGGGTAATATACGTCTGATGATATGTTCACACCACACGATTCTTGAAACGTATAAAGCCAACACGTGCTTGGATTCTTGTTTATGCCATACGCAGAACACAATGGGTTACCGGAACAGATTTTGGCACACGTAAGAACATCAATATTTACAAAATGTTCAAAAGGACATTGATTCGCTGGTAAAACCGTGGTTTTGGATGCCGTTGTCGTATATATAGGACCTCCTGAAAAGAAAGAATTTAAAAAGAATAGAATTTTAATGTAGTTATTTTATATGTAGGTTTACATCGCAAAGATGTCTTAAAGATCACGTGTCTTAACTACTGACTTTGAAATATGTTCGTTAGAAACTGTCTTTTAAACATCCGGTTCCATGTGAATAAATGTCTGAATAACTAGAGAGAGAGAGAAATGGGGTTTAACGTCCACTCGACACAAACTAGGTCATTTCGGGACTAACATATGATTTCAATTTTATTTCAATAATTCGCTTGCGGGTAGGGGTCGTTAGCAGTGGGGGGAAACCGGAGTGCCCGGAGGAAACCCACGAAGTTGAGAAGGCGCCCCTATCTCCATGCCACATACGCTCACACCAGGGATCGAAACCACAGCCGCAAGCCAGAGGTGACCGGCCAGCTAGAGGTCGAAGCACGGCACTCTAGACCACTAGGCCATCCCAACCCCCCGGCATCTTCAAACAGTAAATAAAGTAATTTGAATGAAATGTTTAATACAGTAGATTCTTTTTCCATGATCTATTTTTTAAACTAGTTTCAGCAAGACGGGAAGCTCTTTATCTAAATCTTACATAATTTTTAAGCAAACTTTCCAAATGAAAAAGCGCTATCGGGTGTTCTAGAACGAGAGAAGAAAAGCATACCTGATAAATCTTTTTCACATACATAGTGATATCTATTTGTGCACGGATGATCAGCTAATCTGTGTTTACCATGTCCAGGTTTTAGACGTACACAGTCTCCAGTATAATTAGGTTCACCCGTTGACCACATACTAGTTACAGGAGATGTTTTATCCTTCCATTTATATCCTGGAAAAATGAACAATTTATATTCTCAGAGCAGAATCCGCATGCAACATAATATGCTAATGCTGCTGAAACAGTATGTTAGGGTCATCAGTATTCAGGTCGACATAGAATGGGATTTGTTTGGAATTCCGGTTATTCACTTTAGTTAAGCTATATAAGTCCACGTTGAAGTTGCTGTGTATTCACGGGCTTGAATTGCAGGAACATGCTTTTGCGGACTGGCTAATGACCATCTGTAACTGGGAATTTATTTGGGTGTAACCGCCCCACCCCCCACCTCACAAATATTCATGACATTGAACTAAGTATTTTCATTTGATGGAGGTGAGGGTGTTGGTTGTCTACTTTATTCCATAAAACTGTCAGGTTTCGTATTTAGCTAGCAGATTTTGAAATTCCGTTGGTTTAAAATTACTGAGAACTATGCAGGTTAAAATAAAGCTTTAATCCTATAATTCACTATTGCCAGTTAAGAAATTGGCAAAAATGTCATTTTCAACCTCAAATTTAAACGTTTGAAGATAGCTATTGCATGGGGGAATAGAAAAACAAGGGGGTAATTGTGTAATTATTTCCGGTGTGAATGATTTTTAAGTGTGGAAAATAATGCCTATGATCGTATAATAGTGAGTAGACAACCTATTGAGAAAAAGACGGAGAAATAATTATGTTTTGACTTTCTTAGAAAATATAAAATTCTCGCTTTAAGAACAGGACACCCACGTCAACAATAGCTGACTTTTGCGCGTGGAGTTCACAGGTTGCCCTTATTGATGTCAAACAGAGAATACACAAGCGCGGGGGTGGTTAATTCTGACATAGCTTCACACTTTTCTTTGTATACTGACTAAACTTATGCACTAATTGCCACTTTGCCTATTTATTAGTGTTTTGAGATATTTAAATTTAATAATGTAAACAGTCCCACCCCCACTGCCACAGCTTCCTCGAAAAATAAAATCAACTATCAAATATGTATTTTATTTTCTGTAAGTATATTAACGAAAGATGACATTTCTTTTAACACAAACCATTAGATCCTTTCATATCCACCCAGTACTCATTTAGCGTATTATCTTTTATTGTATTGGTGATGAATTTAAACTCTGAAATAGTTTCAGTAGCAAGTATGGAACTGTTTACTGAAGCACAGTATGTTTCAGCCGTTGAGAAAATGGTGGCCGCCTGACTAATCCAGTAGCACTTAGAATCGTATGTTAACCATAGACAGGACACTGCAAAAAGTAAGAAAAGTCAACTTATCAGTTTTCTGGCTACAGATGTTTGTTTTTGTAAGTATTGAACACACTGCGCCAACACGGTTGTAAATATTAGTGTGAGTGGGACAACTGACGCATGTAATCATTTCCTGATGCAGAGTTGTTTTTTTTTATCTTTGTATCAAAATAGGAAGCATTATAATATAACTAAATATTATGATCTCTACAATTTTTCGCAATACTCAAGCAGCCTGTTTTCACCTATATTTTATGGAAACGGTCCTATTACATTGCATTAGACCAGCCTATTCTCCGCGAGCATTTTCGCGGAAACTCCACAAGAAACGCCGCAAAAAAGCGCACATCGAAAGCATATTGGGCTTAAGGTGGTCACGACATCTGATGTTTTTCGGGAAACTAGTTGCAGGGTTATTGCCCCCGAGTGAAAAACGAGCATTTTCATACCTTTAATAGTATATGAATAATAGTAAAAGTAAATTTATTTGACATGGCTCTTGAGCGTTTAGAAAGTTCATTTTTGACAACGTTTTATTAAATTGCAGGACCAGATAGTTTTCAGCGATTTAACAAAAGTAGTTTCAGAGCTATTGTCCCTGATTAAAACGTACCCCTACTAATTATTCAACAAATTCCCAGGAATAAAAACAGTGTCAATGGTCAAATTGTCGATAATATAAGTATTTGGGTAACATTATTCTTCGTCATGTTTAATGTTCTCAAAGGTTCTAGTGTTGTTAACGAACGTGTTTATGGCAATATGTTACTTTGCCTGGCAAGCAATGTTTTAAAATATTTCCCCAAACTTTTACTGACCAGTCAATATTGGAAATAATTAAAATAATTAGAACTGGAACATTGTAATGAATTATTGTTATCTTTGAGCATAAAACATTCATCGATTTCATGTCAGATAAGCCAACTGGTAAATTAAAACAAATTATGGCTGTCACGCTTCTCATTCGCAATTACCAAGTAGCCTACTTAGGTTGAAATGTCCATTAAAAAAATTTAAGTTACAGATTTTCTGTTTCTTGATACATAATACAGATGTAAAACAATTAAAATCGTATGTTATGCACAGAGAGAGCCCTGCAAAAAGTATGAAAAGTCAACTTAACAGTTTAATGGCGACAAAATGGAATGAAATGAAATCGGGGCCAGACGTTCCTTCTTGTACCCATGGAACAGATTAACTGATTTCCAGAAACGCGTGGCATAATTATTGACGCATGCGAAATTGGCTATTAATTTTAATCGAATGAAGCTGAAAAATAATACACTGCAAACGTAACAATTAATGTTTTGTCTAAATCTTGTCACTTCTGGTAACAATGACATTTTGGATGTAATGACCGTTTGTATTAGGTGTCATATTATGACATGTTTATTAAAATCGAATAATATCTTAGAACTCTTTTAGTTCTCATCTATATAAGCACACAGATTTGGCCAATGCGGAGATTGGGGTAATTCATTGAAATTTTAAATACGTAACCTACAAAGCTTATTGTTAGATAACAAGGTTATTAAAATGTTACAAATACCGCTTTTGTTCACATGACACCACTTCCGGTTATTGTTGGCCACGTATAATTAACTTTGTCAATAAACATCAAACGTTTTATGCATACTAAACTTCGGCTGTCTGTCTACAATAAGGTCCGCTTGAGAACAGATACTAAGCTAGTTGACCGACATTTTAAGTCCTAAATCGACGGGGCGGGGGGGGGGGCTAGTAGTGGTCTAGAGTGCCGCGCTTCGACCTGTAGCTGGTCGGTCACCTCTGGCTTGCGACTGTGATTCCGATCCCTGGTGTGAGCGTATGTGGCATGGAGATAGGGGCGCCTTCCCAACCTCGTGGGTTTCCTCCGGGCATTCCGGTTTCCTCCCACTGCTAAAGACCCCTACGTGCAAGCGAATTATTGAAATAAAATTTTTAAAAAGCCTTATGTTAGTCCCGAAATAACCTAGTTTGTGTTGAGTGGACGTTAAATCCCATTTCTCTCTCTCTCCCTAAATCGACGATTTTAATCGAAAACACTAAGTATACTTCGAGAATTTAGTTGAGTATCGATTCTGCTTCCATTTAATAAATTTGAAAAAGTTTATTTAGTTTTTGTGTGTATGACAATTATTGACTAATGTGAAACGGGGTAGAAACGCATTACAAAACAGTATACCAATTTTTGTATATGGCCGTTATTTAGGGCAGAGATCGAATTCTCGACGAATGAGGTAGACGGATCTCTTTGTGCAGAATGCGTTATATTGGAGGCTTTTAAATGCAGAACATCTTGAAAAGAAATCAGCATTCAATGTGAAAAGACCAAGAGAAGTCGACCCGCCACAATAACCCAATAACGCTAACCCGCGCGATGCTTGTCACCATAGAATAAGTCACAACCATAGTATTGTACATTTTTTTGTATTTTGATACCGTATCGATACATCTCCCGCGGTAATAAAATAGAGCAATTCATTAAATCACTACAGTAAATCTATATGTTTATTACATCAAAAAATCGGGCATATTTCCTGATAACATTTTTATCAAATATTAGTTTAATATCGGGTAACACAAAAACCTGTATTGTGCTTTTTTTATTATACTTTATTATACCTGTTTTGCAATAAATAATCGTTCTTCATTAATCGCTGCTACAAACAGCGGGATCAGTTTCATTACACCTGGAACTGTTTTGCAATTAATAATTATTCCTCGCTAATTAATGAATAATTAATCTCCGCCAACTTGGGTACAAAAAACACTGATTAATCAAAATCACCAAATAGAATTTGTGTTAAAGGGACTTTAACTCAAAATCAAGCAGCTTTATTCTCCAAAATATTATCGGGATTTGCCCTTTAAAGGTGGTTATATCTCCAAAATATTATCAGGATTTGCCCTTTAAAGGTGGTTGGTATTCAGTGACTAAAGCACGAAATTAATTTTATAATAATATAGATTCAAGAATGCAGCTTAAAAGATTTAAAATAAATCCTTGTCTTCTTACCTGATCGAATAAAAGAAAATATGCAAATCCAATTAACTGTATAAAAAGCCGCCATTATTAACCCCCACCCTTACGCAATGGCTAGTCTGTAAACGAATACTTTATTTGAAGATGTGATATCAGACAGCAATTAGTCACTCGAAATCAATTTGCATTTCAGGTATCTGTGATTGCGTGCTATGCGTTGTTTCCCCCCTAGCGGGTATTGATTTTAATAAATTGATCCAATCTGAAAGTATTTGATAATTTCGTGTTTTGTATAAATTAAATAGATATTAACAACCTAAAATGACGAGCAGTGTATTGTTAAAATGACATAGTTAAGTGCTCTTCATTATTATGGAAAGGCCGGTACAAATGTTATCTAAATAGGGCAATGCAAGTTGTGGCAAGTTCTCCCCATGGTTATGTATTGACAAAGAAAATCATAACTGATATTCCATGTTAAAATACGGAAACGACCTTATCACCTGTGCATATTATGAAAAGAATATACACTGTGTTGAATGCTATGCTAGAGGATGTTCATTTCGTGTAACCTATTACCAATGATAATTAATGTGTATAATTAGTCTCCATTATACAAACTATGAATGGACACTTGTTGACATTTTATCTGTGTATAATTAATGGCGGAGGCCAGGGTAAGCTCATTTGGTGGAAGCACCCTTTCAATGGCAAACATTATGTACTCTCCATTATGCTATGAATGAGCACTGCTACAATTTGAACGCCCTGGGTTTACAAAAAGATCGAAAATTCCATTTGATCAGCGAGCGAATCTGATTTAGAGTTGACAATCTTTTGGGCTTTCATTTAAGCTCCTGGTCATTGCATTTGACAGGGCTCTTTTTACTCCAGAAAAGCTCTATGGGTTTTGAAGTTTACTCTACCGCATTACCTAAGAAGTGATAAGGTGTAAGGCGCATGTCCAACGTCGTAAGTCATCCCCGGATTCTTCGGTTTCCTTCCATATTCATTATAGCCTGGAACAAAATTTAAATTCAAGAGCCATTCTTCTCTTCTTGTCCCCCCATACCCAAAGCAACAAAAATCGCAGTGCAAAAGTGAGATAAATCATATAAGGTAACCAAACGATGGGAATTCTGGTGGTCTGTATCCAGTTCGCTCGAACTAGTAGTATTTTGTATACAGCTTTTAGTTTGGCTGTCTAATCTCGTTGTCTCGGCAGTTTGGTTATCAGTAATAGAATACCCCCTTGTCAGAAAGTCTTCGTAGAGAAAATTCGATATTGTTTAGCCTGGTGGTGGTGGAATTGTGCCTAGTCGTTTGGACGGGACCAATAAGAGGAGTATCTTGTACATATTGACGTGTACGTAAACGATCCATTTACAGTATGAATTCGAAGATGGGTAGGCGGAAATGTGTCTGACCGGGCAGCATTTTCCTCTGTGCTCCATAGTACACTGCAAAAAGTAAGATCATCTTCATTAGCATAGTTGTTGCAGAACAGTACGACGTTAAAAACCCATTTCATTTCAACTTTTAAAAAAAAGGTCTACTTTTTCTAGTCATAACATCATCGGCTGGTATTTTGCACCTAGAGCAGCAAATATGTTGATTTTATAAATATTGGCATACTTCAGAAAGTTGTCTTACATAATAACTAGAAAAAATTAATACTCTTCTTGCAATAATACTCAACTAAACTTGGAGAAACGAGTCTGTAAAGATTACGACAGCCTGGGGTGATATCTAAAATTTTAAAAAAATCCTATACAATAAACTACACGATTATTAGTTTTTTATTCCTTAAATTTAGAAAATAAATGATTCCATTGATTAGAATAATAAAAAAGACTCGCTTTGTCGATTGCTTTTATAGATGTAGACAAACATCTACACTGTAAAAAATTTCCGTTTTTTATGTCACCGAATTCCGTAGTTTAACACATTTTTTCTGTTAATTGATGGATTTTTTTGAGAAATTGTGTTAAAAGAGTGAATTATTTCTTCAAATGACGTGTTTTACGTAATTCTGTGGAATATCCAGTATTAAACAGGAAACTTCCGTGAAATTTGGGGATAGAATATTTTATTCCCTTCTATAACGGACTTAATTCTGTTATAAACGGTGGAATGACAGGAAAATTACGTGAAATTCAGGAATAAAATGTTTCATTCCATTATATAACGGACTATTTCTGTTTTCAAATGCAACGATAAGAAATCATATACATATATAATAATTCCTAATAAGTATCATTTTATAGTATTCATTTCAATTTATTAACCATAATATGAAGGATCATATTGTGTAGAGTTTGGTATATTAATAGTCATGAATATCTAATTTCCATTATTTATAAGATCCATAAAGTGTTTTCTCATTCATCATACGGTAATCAGATTGTAAGTATTTTCATAAATGTGTAAATACAATTTTCAACGCTCTGCGAGAGTAGGTTGTATTGTCTGGTAACCAAGCACGCTTAAATCTGGATAATTTAACCGATTGGCCAGTGTAAGCCGGTTTGTCTCTATGGCAGATTTAACATATCTGCAAATTGATAATACTGCAAACTTACATCTGAAAGCCTCTAACCGGCCCGAACACTGACCATTATTAGTTGATAGATACGGCCTTTTCTCGATGATGGTATTCTAATAATTATTAGCGGAGAGAGGTTACGTAAATATATCGCCAGCATTTCGGCGGAAACGGACGTTAAATAAAGCTATTTCGCACATTCTATGAAATATTGATTTGAAAATGGAATTTATGTTAATTGAGGGAATTTCTGTAAATTATAGGAAAAACAAATACGGATAAAATTTTCCTGGTAATTTTTGTTTCCGGAATTTTTTCCATTTTTTCACGGATATTTTTGTTACAGTGTATATCAGTCAATTCTCTATCAACCTGGACAAACATCTATATCAGCCAACCCTCTTATCAACCTGCACATTTAACAGATTAAAAAATTAGAACTTAATAAATAAAGATATTCTTGTAACTTTTATACGGTGGCTGATTTAGGACATGCTAAAAACAAAAACAATATCTCGATTGTTAGAGATATTAAGTCGAGCGCTCGAGATACTAAGTCGAACGTTTGAGATACTATGTCACTGCATCTTTGGTTGGGCTGTAAAAACGAACAAATGAATATCTTTGTTCTACAAGTTTATCTTTAAATAATGCACAAAATTATACAGCTTAAAATATTAACACAAGGTACAATTTTATGGATACACAATTACTGAGTTTGATACTAAGCGACGTTTCGACAAGGATGCTCTCGTCTTTATCAAGCGATGATAAAGACGAGAGCATCCTCGTCGAAACGTCGCTTAGTATCAAACTCAGTAATTGTGTATCCATAAAATTGTACCTTGTGTTAATATGTTCAATTACTAAATGCCAATCAAAGAAGCTTAAAATATTAATTGAGACTAAATTATCTCGAGCGCTCGACTTATTTAAATAGCTTAAAACATTGGTTGAGACTTAATTATTTCAAGTGCTCGACTTAATTCCACAGCTTAAAACATTGGTTGATACTTAATTATCTCTTACGCTCGACTTAATTACATAACTTAAAACATTGGTTGAGACTTAATTATTTCGAATGCTCGACCTAATTACACAGCTTAAAACATTGGTTGAAATTTAATTATCTCGAGCGCTCGACTTTATAACACAGATTAAAACATTAGTCTGCGATATCACATTAGTGGAAGCGGACGTTAAACGTACCAGACCAGACCAGATTGGTTGAGACTTAATTATTTCAAGCGCTCGACTTTATCACACAGCTTAAAACATTAGTTGAGACTTAAAGGAGCTAAATCGTTAACTTTTGGGACCTAGAAATTGACACAAATCGGTCGCAATACATACAATACTATAATATAAATGTATATGAAATGATTTACATTCAATAGTTTCCGTTTTTATTCAAATTTCGAATCAGTTATGTTCGGCGAAATAAGCCAGTAGTCCCAATCGAATGCAAATTTCTAGCGCCTGGTTATTCCAGTCTACATATTATTTATTGTGCCGTTTGATTTAGTGCAATGTGTCTAGCCTCGTTCCTCGAGTCTCTTGTTACAACCGGGAACTAGACCTGCATGCAGGAATGACGGGTTTCACTGGTGCCATGTTACCTTTGAACTTGAACTTGTGTCAATTTCGGTGCCACGTTACTCTTGAACATATGTCACTTCCGGTACCAATGAAACCAATATACAGGTTTCCACATAAGAATTGCACACATCAAATAAAATGAAAACAGAATCAAACAAATCCAGCAATATCATTTCATTTTATACATTTGTTACATGTAATTGATCCTGACAAAATTACAGTACTTCCGGTGATAATGTAAATGTTCCATTAGTTTTATGAAATCAGAAATGGCATAAGGCATCACATGGTGAAAATTTTATGTAAATCGAATAATAATTGCCACTTTTATAGACCAAAAACCTTGAAAAGTGACGTGTAGAAAATCGTCTATTTCTCGGCAACCGTACAAGTTAGAAACCATTTTTTGGTATTTATATGACCGTATGGGTTTAATCTATTTGTTGATTGGAATCAAATATCATAATTGTATAAACATTACAAATCAGACTCATTTGAATAAAATATCGGCTTTGAAGGCTTAAAATACAGTTTTTGCCAAAATGACGTTACGTCCGGTGATAATGAAAATCTTAAATTACTTGTATGAAATCCCAAGTGACATTAGGCTTCAAAGGGTGAAAATTTTATGAAAATCGAATAATAATTGACACTTTTATGGGCCAAAAACCTTCAAAAGTGACTTTTAGAAAATCGCCTATATCTCGGCAACCGAACAAGTTAGAAACAATTTTATGATACCTTTTTGACCGTATGAGTTTTGTTAGTATGTGAATTTAAACCAAAAATTAATTTTATTATTATATGTGACATAATTCTTGGTTGAAAAAAATATCGATTTTAAAAGTTAAAAATTGAGTTTTTGACTAAATGACGTCACTTCCGGTGTCAATTTTAAATAGTAATCAACATGATATGACGCAGACTTGCTTTTTGAATCAAATGATGTCACTTTTGTGAATATCCATTAATAATTGACTATTTTACAGGCAAAATTACGAAAACAGTGACTTATGCAAAACTGCCCATTTCTCGGCAACTGCTTATTTTAGAAACTAATTTTAACATACATTCTCTTCGTATGGATTATAGTTACAGGTTTATAAAAGTTAAGTAAAAATATTTTAAAATCTGAAAAGCCTGAATGAGTTGTAAATAGGTCAATTTTACGCCTTTTTTCACCTCTTAATCCAATTTGCTAGAAAATGAAATAGAAATTAAAAAAACTGCTTCCTACATTTTTTGCGCCTTGAAAGGACACACTCTTTGAGTCATATAATTTTTACAAAAAATAATATTTGTTTAAGAAGAAGGAAACTAACCGTCAAAATTGTAGTTTTTGGTAAAATTATGCCACTTCCGGTGCCGACAGATAACACTTTTGGTAATAAAAAAAATGACAATTGAGACAACGAAGCATATGAACTTTGTTTTATACAAATCGAACAATAAAAATTTAATCTAGGACTGAAAAAGTGAATTAGCCAATGGCGGCCAAGGAAAATTACTGCGACAAATTTTTTTAACATTTTTGCGCTAGTCAGACGACTCTTTAATTCTGTGCACAACACGACTAAAAAATATTCATAAATAAAAAAGTTTTTTGTAAAATTTTAAATTTTCGAAATTTGGCGCCTAATATCTTCGAAGATTTGCCGAAAATCAAAAATCGAAAGTAGCGTAGCTATGTGCCCTGTCTCCGGCTATGCCAAAATGTATCGAAAGTTAAAATCCATTGATTATTGTTAAAATTACTGCAATATTTTTAAAAACGATAACTTCGGTGATTTCGGACATTTCGCATTGTCGCAGAACGTTCAAAATAGCTTTATCCTCTAAGTCACACCCACTTTCCCAGTAAAACCGAAGAAATCGTAACGATGCGACACGTAGTTGCTGAGATCTATTCAAATTGGAATCTGAATAATAATAATAATAACTAGACCTGCAAGCAGCACTGAACCGGCTTTCAGGAATCATACAGGAAGTTTATTATGCCATAGCCGATCCATTGAGCTACCAAACTATACTTTAATTGTTTTGCTTCAGTGACACCCTCTATCATATGTAAAAGTAATATTTGCTGGCAAAAAGACCGGTCAAAATTGTAAATTATGGCAAAATTACGTCACTTCCGGTGCCGAAAGAAATTTTTATAGGTGAAAAATAAGTCGAAAATTCGCAACATACAAAATACAAACTTTGTTTTATACATATCGGGCAATAAATAATTAACCTATAACCCATAAACTGAAATTAAGAAGGTAAAAAAACTTTAAAGTGACCCTGGGAAAATTGGCTATTTTTCGACAAGGGAACATGCTAGAAGCCTTTTCTTGATATCAATATGATGGTATTGATTCAATCTTACTGCCCATTAGAGTCAGACATTATAAAGTTAAACGAATAATAAACATAAATCACTTCAAAAAAATGTTTGTTTTGAAGGCCAAAAATACGTTTTTTGCAAAAATTACATTACTTCCGGTGATATTGAAAATGTTAATTTAGTTCATAGAAGTCATAAATGGCATAAGGCATCAAATGGTAAAAAAATTATAAAAATCGAATAATAATTGACACTTTTATAGACCAAAAACCTTGAAAAGTGACTTATAGAAGATCGCCTATTTCTCTGTAACCGTACAAGTTAGAAACCATTTTGTGGTATCTGTATGGTCGTATGGCTTCATTCTATTCTTTGATGGGAATCAAATATCATAATTTTAAAAATACTATAAGGCAGACTCATTTGAATAAAATATTTGTTTTTTAGGTTAAAAATACAGTTTTTGCCCAAATGACGTCATTTCCGGTCACAGTGAAATTGTACAATTGGCTTGACCTAGTCCAAATTGGCATTAAGCATCAAATGGAAAAAAGAAATTGCAAATCGAATAATAATTCACTCTTTTATAGGCAAAATAACGTACAAAGTGATGCATGCAAAATTGCATATTCCTCGGCAACTGCTCATATTACAAACTAATTTTCGCATACAATCTCTTCTTCTGGATTATTGCTACGAGTTTATTAAAATTACAAATAAATATTTCAAAATATGAAGACGCTGAATGAATTGTAAACAACTGAATTTTACACTTTATTTTACATTTTATTCGAAATTGCCCGAAAATGAAATTGAAATTAAAAAATCTGAGCTAAGGATATTGGGCACCTTTGCAGGGTGCATCCTTTTAGTTATATCAGTTTTGAAAAAAAATAATATTTGCTTTCAAAAAGTAGTACCGAACTGTCAAAATTATAGTTTTTGTTAAAATTACGTCACTTCCGTTGCCGACAGAAAAATTTCACCGCAACATAAAAAATTACAATTGGGACCACGGAGCATATGAACATTGTTTTATACAAATCGAACAATAAATAATTTTTCTGGGTACGAAAAACTAAATTAGCCGATGGCGGCTAAAGCAAATTACCGAGACAATTTTTTTTCTCATTTCTGCTCAAGTACGATGATATTTTAACCCTGTGTAAAATATCATCAAAAAATATTCATAAATAAAAAAGGTTTTCGTAAAAAAAAAAAAAATTTTTCAAAATATCGGACATTTTTTCGACTACTTCCGGTTTTACGATCGTTGTCGTGATAGCTTTACGAAGTTCTTTGGATACTTAACTTTCTGTACCAGAAGTGTTAGAAACATCCATTGAGTAGTTTTGTAAAAAAAGATAAATTAAAGAGCGTTTACAAAAATTTAACGATTTTTCAATTTTTTTCAAAGTTTGATGTCATTTTTGGACCACCTATATTATTTCAATGCTTTTCATTTTGGATTCACTATATAGACAACCGATAGGACTATGAGTAAGAAAAGTTTCAGAAAAATCGTAGGCGTCGTTTTCGAGAAAAGGGCGTCTCAGAATGTTAAAAAATCGGAAAATACTAGATTTTTGGCATACAATAATTTATTTCCTTACCATCGAAATCGTATTATTTAGATACCATATGATGGTCCATTAATAGGGCTATCCAACGACACTTTAGTTCTTTTGGTCCGCTATTACCTAAGTGAGCAATCACGTTTTTTGCAAGTGCGACAATATTTTTAACCTTTTTTTTCATTTTTGGAATACTTCCGGTATGGTTATTATTGTCGGAATAGTTTTAATAGCCGGTTTGTGCGCTAAAATAGCCACAGGGCTCTGTAATGATATATTATATTATCTGATCAGATAAAATGCCCCTGAGAAATCCTATGTTCAAACGTGCCAAAAATGCAAAAAATTTAAAATATCGAAAATTAAATTTCAATAATTACATACATATTATACATCGTTAGAATCGTAATTAGGTCAGCTATCTGAATATACAACCTTTTTTAAAAAATCTCTTAAAATAAAAAAATAGTAGAGCATTTTCCAAAATTTCACGATTTTTCGACTTTTTTCGATTTTCAGTCCCTTTTTTATTCTATTCCAGACATTTCAAAGTCTTATTGGATGGCTTCATGCAAAATACCTCCAAAAGGACTCTCGATAGAAAAAATTAAAAAAAAATTGTAGATTAAGTTTTCGAGATATAGGCGTCTAAAAATGCTAAAAATCAGAAAATTCGTGATTTTCAGCATGCCATATTTTGCTTCCTGATGATAGTATCCGTATGAATTGGGTATCATACGATAGTACAATCCTAGTGCAGTCCAATGGTACCCTAATTTCTTTAATCCATTGATATCGGGCGGAGAAATCGCGTTTTTCCCCAAAATATCCATTTTTTGCATTTTTTTCAAAATATTGCACATTATTTCGACCACTTCCGGTTTAAGGATTCTTGCCGAAATTGCTTTATAAGTTGGTATTGGACTATAACTTCATGTTCCAGAAGTTTCAGAAACGCCAATTCTGTCATAAACCGAAACCGGAGCTCACAAAATGGGAAGAAAATTCGAAAAAAATCGAAAAATAAAGGGAGATAACTCTGAATGAAACTTATATTACTGGAATCGGATGGACTTCAGGTATCCAAAAATGTAGGTCAAATTTGAAAATTTTGAAAAATAACAAAAATTGTCTCGTAAACAACATGTTTTCAATTTTCAAACGATAAAAGTCATAGACGAATGTTCGAAATTGAAAAATGTCTCAGAAAAGATTGTCTCAGAAAAGATTCAGGGATTCCAAAAATGTAATTTGTTTGAAAATGGATAAAGAATTGACGAAACTATGGCCGATTTTCAATTTTTAGATAACGTACAAAGTTCGGTCCCTTCCGGTATGCGCAGAAATTTCAAAAATATTTTATCAAGTAGCCACCACATGGTTTCCCAATAGAAAATCTGATTCCAGATCGATATCTGTTTTCGATCATGGAGATCTAGGCCCTCGCGGTAAATAATAATAATAAACTAGACCTGCAAGCAGCACTGAACCGGCTTTCAGGAATCATACAGGAAGTTTATTATACCATAGCCGACCCATTGAGCTACCAAACTATACTTTAGTTGTTTTGCTTCAGTGACACCCTCTATCATATGTAAAAGTAATATTTGCTGGCGAAAAGACCGGTCAAAATGGTAAATTATGGCAAAATTACGTCACTTCCGGTGCCGAAAGGAATTTTTATAGGTGAAAAATAAGTCGAAAATTCGCAACATACAAAATACAAACTTTGTTTTATACATGTCGGGCAATAAATAATTAACCTATAACCCATAAGCTGAAATTAAGAAGGTAAAAAACTTAAAAGTGACCCTGGGAAAATTGGTTATTATTCGACAAGGGAACATGCTAGAAGCCTTTTCTTGATATCAATATGATGGTATTGATTCAATCTTAATGCCCATTAAGAAAAACTAAATTAGCGGATTGCGGCTAACGCAAATTACCGAGACAATTTTTTTTATCATTACTGCTCAAGTAGGATGATATTTTAACCCTGTATAAAATACCATCAAAAAATATTCATAAATAAATAAGGTTTTCGTAAAAAAAAACAATTTTTTTTCAAAATATCGGACATTTTTTCGACTACTTCCGGTTTTACGATCATTGTCGTGACAGCTTTACGAAGTTCTTTGGATACTTAACTTTCTGTACCAGAAGTGTCAGAAACATCCATTGAGTAGTTTTGGAAAAAAAGATAAATTAAAGAGCGTTGCCAAAATTTTAACGATTTTTCAATTTTTTTCAAAGTTTGAGGCTACTTTTGGACCTCTTATATTATTTCAATGCTTTTCATTTTGGATTCACTATATAGACAACCGATAGGACTTTGAGTAAGAAAAGTTTAAGAAAAATCTGCGGCGTTGATTTCGAGAAAAGGGCGTCTCAGAATGTTAAAAAATCGGAAAATACTAGATTTTTTGCATACAATAATTTATTTCCTTATCATCGAAATCGTATTATTTAGACACCATATGATGGTCCATTAATAGGGCTATCCAGCGACACTTTAGTTCTTTTGGTCCGCTATTACCTAAGGGAGAAATCAAGTTTTTCGCAAGTGCGACAATGTTTTTAACCTTTTTTTTTCATTTTTTGAATACTTCCGGTATGGTTATTATTGTCGGAATAATTTTAATAGCCGGTTTTGGCACTAAAAAAGCCACAGGGCTCTGTAATGATATATTACATTATCTGATCAGATAAAATGCCCCTGAGAAATCCTATGTTCAAAAGTGCCAAAAATACAAAAAAATTAAAATATCGAAAATTAGATTTCAATAACTACATACATATTATACATCGTTAGAATCGTAATTAGGTCAGCTATCTGAATATACAATCTTTTTTTGAAAATCTCTTAAAATAAAAAAATAGTAGAGCATTTTCCAAAATTTCACGATTTTTCGACTTTTTTCGATTTTCAGTCCGTTATTTCACCTATTCCAGATATTTCAAAGTCTTATTGGATGGCTCCATGCAAAAAACCTCCGAAAGGACTCTCGATAGAACAAATTAAAAAAAAAGTTGCGGTTAAGTTTTCGAGATACAGGCGTCCAAAAATGCTAAAAATCAGAAAATACTTGATTTTCAGCGTGCCATATTTTGCTGCCTGTTCATTGTATCCGTATGAATTGGGTATCATACGATAGTACAATCCTAGTGCAGTCCAATGGTACCCTAATTTGTTTAATCCATAAATATCGGACGGAGAAATCGCGTTTTCCCCAAAACTATCCATTTTTTGCATTTTTTTCAAAATATTGCACATTATTTCGACTACTTCCGGTCTACGGATCATTGTTGAAATTGCTTTATTCCTTGCAATGGTCATTTGGCTTCATGTCTCAGAAGTTTCAGATTCGCCAATTCGGCCATATAACGAAACCCGAGCTCACAAAATATGTAGAAAATTCGAAAAAAATCGAAAAATAAAGGGCGATAACTCTGAATGAAACTTATATTACTGGAATCGGATGGACTTAAGGTATCCAAAAATGTAAGTCAAATTTGAAAAATTTGAAAAATGAAAAAAATTGTCTCTTAAACAAAATTTTTCAATTTTCGAACGCTAGAAAACAGCGACGAAGTTTCGAAATTACAAAGTCTTAGATTGCTATTGGCTCGGAAAAGATTCAGGGTTTCCGAAAATGTCATTTGTTTGAAAATGGGTAAATAATTGACGAAACTATGGCCAATTTTCAATTTTTTGACAACGTACAAAGATCTGCCACTTCCGGTGTGCGCAGAATTTTCGAAAATACTTTATCAAGTAGCCACCACATGGTTTCCTGAAAGAAAAGTTGATTTCAGATCGATATCTGCTTTCGATCATGGAGAACTTGGCTCCCGCGGTAAATAATAATAATAACTAGACCTGCAAGCAGCACTGAACCGGCTTTCAGGAATCATACAGGAAGTTCATTATACCATAGCCGATCCATTGAGCTACCAAAGTATACTTTAGTTGTTTTGCTTCAGTGACACCCTTATCATATGTAAAAGTAATATTTGCTGGCGAAAAGACCGGTCAAAATTGTAAATTATGGCAAAATTACGTCACTTCCGGTGCCGAAAGAAATTTTTATAGGTGAAAAATTAGTCGAAAATTCGCAACATACAAAATACAAACTTTGTTTTATACATATAGGGCAATAAATAATCAACCTATAACCCATAAACTGAAATTAAGATGGTATAAAACTTAAAAGTGACCCTGGGAAAATTGGCTATTATGCGACAAGGGAACATGCTAGAAGCCTTTTCTTGATATCAATATGATGGTATTGATTCAATCTTACTGCCCATTAGAGTCAGACGTTATAAAGTTAAACGAATAATAAATATAAATCCCTTCAAAAAAAATGTTTGTTTTGAAGGCTAAAAATACGTTTTTTGCAAAAATTACATTACTTCCGGAGATATTGAAAATGTTAATTTAGTTCATAGAAGTCATAAATGGCATAAGGCATCAAATGGTAAAAAAATGATAAAAATCGAATAATAATTGACACTTTTATAGACCAAAAACCTTGAAAAGTGACTTATAGAAGATCGCCTATTTCTCTGTAACCGTACAAGTTAGAAACCATTTTGTGGTATCCGTATGGTCTTATGGCTTTATTCTATTCGTTGGTGGGAATCAAATATCATGATTTTAAAAATATTATAAGGCAGACTCATTTGAATAAAATATTTGTTTTTTAGGTTAAAAATACAGTTTTTGCCCAAATGACGTCATTTCCGGTCACAGTGAAAATGTAAAATTGGCTTGACCTAGTCCAAATTGGCATTAGGGATCAAATGGAAAAAAAATATTGCAAATCGAATAATAATTCACTCTTTTATAGGCAAAATAACGTGAAAAGTGATGCATGCAAAATTGCATAATTCTCGGCAACTGCTCATATTACAAACTAATTTTCGCAAACATTCTCTTCGTCTGGATTATTGCTACGAGTTTATGAAAATTACAAATAAATATTTCAAAATATGAAGACGCTGAATGAATTGTAAATAACTGAATTTTACACTTTATTTTACATTTTATTCGAAATTGCCCGAAAATGAAATTTAAATTAAAAAATATGAGCTAAGGATTTTGTGCACCTTTGCAGGGTGTATCCTTTTAGTTATATCAGTTTTGAAAAAAAAATAATATTTGCTTTCAAAAAGTGGTACCGAACTGTCAAAATTATAGTTTTTGTTAATATTACGTCACTTCCGTTGCCGACAGAAAAATTTCACCGTAACAAAAAAAATTACAATTGGGACCACGGAGCATATGAATTTTGTTTTATACAAATCGAACAATAAATAATTTTTCTGGGTACGAAAAACTAAATTAGCCGATGGCGGCTAACGCAAATTACCGAGACAATTTTTTTTCTCATTTCTGCTCAAGTAGGATGATATTTTTAACCCTGTGTAAAATATCATCAAAAAATATTCATAAATAAAAAAGGTTTTCGTAAAAAAATTATTTTTTTTCAAAATATTGGACATTTTTTCGACTACTTCCGGTTTTACGATCGTTGTCATGATAGCTTTACGAAGTTCTTTGTATAATTAACTTTCTGTACCAGAAGTGTCAGAAACATCCATTGAGTAGTTTTGGAAAAAAAGATAAATTAAAGAGCGTTTCCAAAAATTTAACGATTTTTCAATTTTTTTCAAAGTTTGAGGCCATTTTTGGACCACCTATATTATTTCAATGCTTTTCATTTTGGATTCACTATATAGACAACCGATAGGACTTTGAGTAAGAAAAGTTTAAGAAAAATCTGCGGCGTCGTTTTCGAGAAAAGGGCGTCCCACAATGTTAAAAAATCGGAAAATACTAGATTTTTGGCATACAATTATTTATTTCCTTACCATCGAAATCGTATTATTTAGATACCATATGATGGTCCATTAATAGGGCTATCCAGCAACACTTTAGTTCTTTTGGTCCGCTATTACCTAAGGGAGAAATCAAGTTTCTCGCAAGTGCGACAATGTTTTTAACCTTTTTTTTCATTTTTTGAATACTTCCGGTATGGTTATTATTGTCGGAATAGTTTTAATAGCCGGTTTGGGCACTAAAATAGCCACGGGGCTCTGTAATGATATATTACATTATCTGATCAGATAAAATGCCTCTGAGAAATCCTATGTTCAAAAGTGCCAAAAATGCAAAAAATTTAAAATATCGAAAATTAAATTTCAATAACTACATACATATTACACATCGTTAGAATCGTAATCAGGTCAGCTATCTGAATATACAACCTTTTTTTGAAAATCTCTTAAAATAAAAAAATAGTAGAGCATTTTCCAAAATTTCACGATTTTTCGACTTTTTTTGATTTTCAGTCCCTTTTTTATCGTATTCCAGACATTTCAAAGTCTTATTGGATGGCATAATTCACAAGACTATCGAATGGACTCTCGATAGAGAAAGTTAAAAAAAAAGTTGCGGTTAAGTTTTCGAGATACAGGCGTCCAAAAACGCTCAAAATCAGAAAATACTTGATTTTCAGCGTGCCATATTTTGCTTCCTGCTCGTCGTATCCGTTCGAATTGGGTATCATACGATAGAACAATACTAGTGCAGTCCCATGGTACCCTAATTTGTTTAATCCATTGATATCGGACGGAGAAATCGCGTTTTTCCCCAAAATACCCATTTTTTGTATTTTTTTCAAAATATCGGACATTATTTCGACCACTTCCGGTGTACAGATTATTGTTGAAATTGCTTTATTCCTTGCAATGGTCATTTGGCTTCATGCCTCAGAAGTTTCAGAAACTTCAATTCGGCCATAAAACGAAACCCGAGCTCACAAAATGGGTAGAAAATTCGAAAAAAATCGAAAAATAAAGGGCGATAACTCTGAATGAAACTTATATTACTGGAATCGGTTGGACTTCAGGTATTCATAAATGTAGGTCAAATTTCAAAATTTTGAAAAATAACAAAAATTGTCTCTCAAACAACATTTTTCATTTTTCGATCGCAAGACGTCAGCGATGAAGTTTCGAAATATCGAAATTTTCAACTGCTATCGTCCGAGAAAAGACTCAGGGTTTCCGATAATGTCATTTGTATGAAAATAGGTACAGAATTGATGAATCTACGGCCGTTTTTTAATTTTTTGACACTGCACGAAATTCGACCACTTCCGGTCTGCGCAGAAGTTTCAAATATAGTTTATCAAGTAGCCAATACATGGTTTCCCGTTAGGAAATTAGGTCCCAGATCGGTATCTGTTACAGGAACTGAGAAATAGGCTCCGGCGAAAAAAAAAATAATAATAATAAATAATAATTTTAGTAATCACAATAGGCTTTCAGACGAAAGTCTGAAAGCCTAATAACTAGACCTGCAAGCAGCACTGAACCGGCTTTCAGGAATCATACAGGAAGTTTATTTTAACATAGCCGATCCATTGAGCTACCAAACTATACTTTAGTTGTTTTGCTTCAGTGACACCCTCTATCATATGTAAAAGTAATATTTGCTGGCGAAAAGACCGGTCAAAATTGTTAATTATGGCAAAATTACGTCACTTCCGGTGCCGAAAGAAATTTTTATAGGTGAAAAATAAGTCGAAAATTCGCAACATACAAAATACAAACTTTGTTTTATACATATCGGGCAATAAATAATTAACCTATAACCCATAAACTGAAATTAAGAAGGTATAAAAAACTTAAAAGTGACCCTGGGAAAATTGGTTATTATTCGACAAGGGAACATGCTAGAAGCCTTTTCTTGATATCAATATGATGGTATTGATTCAATCTTACTGCCCATTAGAGTCAGACGTTATAAAGTTAAACGAATAATGAATATAAATCACTTTAAAAAAATGTTTGTTTTGAAGGCTAAAAATACGTTTTTTGCAAAAATTACATTACTTCCGGTGATATTGAAAATGTTAACTTGGTTCATAGAAGTCATAAATGCCATAAGGCATCAAATGGTAAAAAAAATTATAAAAATCGAATAATAATTGACACTTTTATAGACCAAAAACCTTGAAAAGTGACTTATAGAAGATCGCCTATTTCTCTGTAACCGTACAAGTTAGAAACCATTTTGTGGTATCTGTATGGTCGTATGGCTTCATTCTATTTGTTGATGGGAATCAAATATCATAATTTTAAAAATATTATAAGGCAGACTCATTTGAATAAAATTTTAGTTTTTTAGGTTAAAAATACAGTTTTTGCCCAAATGACGTCATTTCCGGTCACAGTGAAAATGTAAAATTGGCTTGACCTAGTCCAAATTGGCATTAGGCATCAAATGGAAAAAGAATATTGCAAATCGAATAATAAGTCACTCTTGTATAGGCAAAATAACGTGAAAAGTGATGCATGCAAAATTGCATATTTCTCGTCAACTGCTCATATTACAATCTAATTTTCGCATACATTCTCTTCGTCTGGATTATTGCTACGAGTTTATGGAAATTACAAATAAATATTTCAAAATATGAAGACGCTGAATGAATTGTAAATAACTGAATTTTACACTTTATTTTACATTTTATTCGAAATTGCCCGAAAATGGAATTGAAATTTAAAAATATGAGCTTAGGATTTTGTGCACCTTTGCAGGGTGCATCCTTTTAGTTATATCAGTTTTGAAAAAAAATAATATTTGCTTTCAAAAAGTGGTACCGAACTGTCAAAATTGTAGTTTTTGTTAATATTACGTCACTTCCGTTGCCGACAGAAAAATTTCACCGTAACAAAAAAAATTACAATTCGGACCACGGAGCATATGAACTTTGTTGTATACAAATCGAACAATAAATAATTTTTCTGGGTACGAAAAACTAAATTAGCCGATGGCGGCTAACGCAAATTACCCAGACAATTTCTTTTCTCATTTCTGCTCAAGTAGGATGATATTTTAACCCTGTGTAAAATATCATCAAAAAATATTCATAAATAAAAAAGATTTTCGTAAAAAAATTATTTTTTTTCAAAATATCGGACATTTTTTCGACTACTACCGGTTTTACGATCGTTGTAGTGATAGCTTTACGAAGTTCCTTGGATACTTAACTTTCTGTACCAGAAGTGTCAGAAACATGCATTGAGCAGTTTTGGAAAAAAAGATAAATTAAAGAGCGTTTACAAAAATTTAACGATTTTTCAATTTTTTTCAAAGATTGATGCCATTTTTGGACCACCTATATTATTTCAATGCTTTTCATTTTGGATTCACTATATAGACAACCGATAGGACTTTGAGTAAGAAAAGTTTAAGAAAAATCTGCGGCGTCGTTTTCGAGAAAAGGGCGTCTTAGTATGTTAAAAAATCGGAAAATACTAGATTTTTGGCATACAATAATTTATTTCCTTACCATCGATATCGTATTATTTAGATACCATATGATGGTCCATTAATAGGGCTATCCAACGACACTTTAGATCTTTTGGTCCGCTATTACCTAAGTGAGAAATCAAGTTTTTCGCAAGTGCGACAATGTTTTTAACCTTTTTTTTCATTTTTTGAATACTTCCGGTATGGTTATTATTGTCGGTATAGTTTTGATAACCGGTTTGGGCACTAAAATAGCCACAGGGCTCTGTAATGATATATTACATTATCTGATCAGATAAAATGCCCCTGAGAAATCCTAGGTTCAAAAGTGCCAAAAATGCAAAAAATTTAAAATATCGAAATTTAAATTTCAATAACTACATACATATTATACATCGTTAGAATCGTAATTAGGTCAGCTATCTGAATATACAACCTTTTTTTGAAAATCTCTTAAAATAAAAAAATAGTAGAGCATTTTCCAAAATTTCACGATTTTTCGACTTTTTTCGATTTTCAGTCCGTTATTTCACCTATTCCAGAAATTTCAAAGTCTTATTGGATGGCATAATTCACAAGACTATCGAATGGACTCTCGATAGAGAAAGTTAAAAAAAAAGTTGCGGTTAAGTTTTCGAGATACAGGCGTCCAAAAACGCTCCAAATCAGAAAACACTTGATTTTCAGCGTGCCATATTTTGCTTCCTGCTCGTCGTATCCGTACGAATTGGGTATCATACGATAGCACAATACTAGTGCAGTCCAATGGCACCCTAATTTGTTTAATCCCTTGATATCGGACGGAGAAATCGCGTTTTTCCCCAAAATACCCATTTTTTGCATTTTTTTCAAAATATCGGACATTATTTCGACCACTTCCGGTGTACAGATTATTGTTGAAATTGCTTTATTCCTTGCAATGGTCATTTGACTTCATGTCTCAGAAATTTCAGAAACGTCAATTCGGCCATAAAACGAAACCCGAGCTCCCAAAATGGGTAGAAAATTCGAAAAAAATCGAAAAATAAAGGGCGATAACTCTGAATGAAACTTATATTACTGGAATCGAATGGACTTCAGGTATCCAAAAATGTAGGTCAAATTTGAAAATTTTGAAAAATAACAAAAATTGTCTCTCAAACAACATTTTTCATTTTTCGATCGCAAGAAGTCAGCGATGAAGTTTCGAAATATCGAAATTTTTAACTGCTATCGTCCGAGAAAAGACTCAGGGTTTCCGAAAATGTCATTTGTATGAAAATAGGTACAGAATTGACGAATCTACGGCCGTTTTTTTATTTTTTGACACCGCACGAAATTCGACCACTTCCGGTCTGCGCAGAAGTTTCAAATATAGTTTATCAAGTAGCCAACACATGGTTTCCTGGTAGAGAATTAGGTCCCAGATCGGTATCTGTTACAGGCACTGAGAAATAGGCTCCGGCGAAAAAAAAAATAATAATAATAAATAATAATTTTAGTAATCACAATAGGCTTTCAGACGAAAGTCTGAAAGCCTAACTAGACCTGCAAGCAGCACTGAACCGGCTTTCAGGAATCATACAGGAAGTTTATTATACCATAGCCGATCCATTGAGCTACCAAACTATACTTTAGTTGTTTTGCTTCAGTGACACCCTCTATCATATGTAAAAGTAATATTTGCTGGCGAAAAGACCGATCAAAATAGTAAATTATGGCAAAATTACGTCACTTCCGGTGCCGAAAGAAATTTTTATAGGTGAAAAATAAGTCGAAAATTCGCAGCATACAAAATACAAACTTTGTTTTATACATATCGGGCAATAAATAATTAACCTATAACCCATAAACTGAAATTAAGAAGGTAAAAAACTTAAAAGTGACCCTCGGAAAATTGGTTATTATTCGACAAGAGAAAATGCTAGAAGCCTTTTCTTGATATCAATATGATGGTATTGATTCAGTCTTACTGCCCATTAGAGTCAGACGTTATAAAGTTAAACGAATAATAAATATAAATCCCTTCAAAAAAATGTTTGTTTTGAAGGCTAAAAATACGTTTTTTGCAAAAATTACATTACTTCCGGTGATATTGAAAATGTTAATTTAGTTCATAGAAGTCATAAATGGCATAAGGCATCAAATGGTAAAAAGATGATAAAAATCGAATAATAATTGACACTTTTATAGACCAAAAACCTTGAAAAGTGACTTATAGAAGATCGCCTATTTCTCTGTAACCGTACAAGTTAGAAACCATTTTGTGGTATCCGTATGGTCGTATGGCTTTATTCTATTCGCTGGTGGGAATCAAATATCATGATTTTAAAAATATTATAAGGCAGACTCATTTTAATAAAATATTTGTTTTTTAGGTTAAAAATACAGTTTTTGCCCAAATGACGTCATTTCCGGTCACAGTGAAAATGTAAAATTGGCTTGACCTAGTCCAAATTGGCATTAGGCATCAAATGGAAAAAAAATATTGCAAATCGAATAATAATTCACTCTTTTATAGGCAAAATAACGTGAAAAGTGATGCATGCAAAATTGCATATTTCTCAGCAACTGCTCATATTACAAACTAATTTTCGCATACATTCTCTTCGTCTGGATTATTGCTACGAGTTTATGAAAATTACAAATAAATATTTCAAAATATGAAGACGCTGAATGAATTGTAAATAACTGAATTTTACACTTTATTTTACATTTTATTCGAAATTGCCCGAAAATGAAATTGAAATTAAAAAATATGAGCTAAGGATTTTGTGCACCTTTGCAGGGTGCATCCTTTTAGTTATATCAGTTTTGAAAAAAAAATAATATTTGCTTTCAAAAAGTGGTACCGAACTGTCAAAATTGTAGTTTTTGTTAATATTACGTCACTTCCGTTGCCGACAGAAAAATTTCACCGTAACAAAAAAAATTACAATTGGGACCACGGAGCATATGAACTTTGTTTTATACAAATCGAACAATAAATAATTTTTCTGGGTACGAAAAACTAAATTAGCCGATGGCGGCTAACGCAAATTACCGAGACAATTTTTTTTTCTCATTTCTGCTCAAGTACGATGATATTTTAACCCTGTGTTAAATATCATCAAAAAATATTCATAAATAAAAAAAGTATTCGTAAAAAAATTAATTTTTTTCAAAATATCGGACATTTTTTCGACTACTTCCGGTTTTACGATCATTGTCGGGATAGCTTTACGAAGTTCTTTCGATACTTAACTTTCTGTACCAGAAGTGTCAGAAACATCCATTGAGTAGTTTTGGAAAAAAAGATAAATTAAAGAGCGTTTACAAAAATTTAATGATTTTTCAATTTTTTTCAAAGTTTGATGACATTTTTGGACCACCTATATTATTTCAATGCTTTTCATTTTGGATTCACTATATAGACAACCGATAGGACTTTGAGTAAGAAAAGTTTAAGAAAAATCTGCGGCGTCGTTTTCAAGAAAAGGGCGTCTCAGAATGTTAAAAAATCGGAAAATACTAGATTTTTGGCATACAATAATTTATTTCCCTACCATCGAAATCGTATTATTTAGATACCATATGATGGTCCATTAATAGGGCTTTCCAACGACACTTTAGTTCTTTTGATCCGCTATTACCTAAGGGAGAAATCGAGTTTTTCGCAAGTGCGACAATGTTTTTAACCTTTTTTTTTCATTTTTTGAATACTTCCGGTATGGTTATTATTGTTGGAATAGTTTTAATAGCCCGGTTGGGCACTAAAATAGCCACAGGGCTCTGTAATGATATATTACATTATCTGATCAGATAAAATGACCCTGAGAAATCCTATGTTGAAAAGTGCCAAAAATGCAAAAAATTTAAAATATCGAAAATTAAATTTCAATAACTGCATACATATTATACATCGTTAGAATCGTAATTAGGTCAGCTATCTGAATATACAACCTTTTTTTGAAAATCTCTTAAAATAAAAAAATAGTAGAGCATTTTCCAAAATTTCACGATTTTTCGACTTTTTTCGATTTTCAGTCCATTATTTCACCTATTCCAGAAATTTCAAAGTCTTATTGGATGGCATAATTCACAAGACTATCCAATGGACTCTCGATAGAGAAAGTTAAAAAAAAAGTTGCGGTTAAGTTTTCGAGATACAGGCGTCCAAAAATGCTCCAAATCAGAAAATACTTGATTTTCAGCGTGCCATATTTTGTTTCCTGCTCGTCGTATCCGTATGAATTAGGTATCATACGATAGTACAATCCTGGTGCAGTCCAATGGTACCCTAATTACTTTAATTCGTTGATATCGGGCGGAGAAATCGCGTTTTTCCCCAAAATATCCATTTTTTGCATTTTTTTCAAAATATTGAACATTATTTCGACCACTTCCGGTTTAAATATCCGTGTCGAAATTGCTTTATCAGTTGGTATTGGACTATAACTTCATGTTCCAGAAGTTTCAGAAACGTCAATTCTACCATAAAACGAAACCCGAGCTCGCAAAATGGGAAGAAAATTCGAAAAAAATCGAAAAATAAAGGGCGATAACTCTGAATGAAACTTATATTACTGGAATCGGATGGACTTCAGGTATCCAAAAATGTAGGTCAAATTTGAAAATTTTGAAAAATAACAAAAATTGTCTCGTAAACAAAAGGGTTTTCAAATTTCGAACGATAAAAGTCATAGACGAATGTTCGAAATTGAAAAATGTGAGATAGCCATTGTCTCAGAAAAGATTCAGGGATTCCAAAAATGTAATTTATTTGAAAATGGATAAAGAATTGACGAAACTATGGCCGATTTTCAATTTTTAGACAACGTGCAAAGTTCGGTCACTTCCGGTATGCGCAGAAATTTCAAAAATATTTTATCAAGTAGCCACCACATGGTTTCCAAATAGAAAATCTAATTCCAGATCGATATCTGTTTTCGATCATGGAGATCTAGGCCCCCGCGGTAAATAATAATAATAATAATAATAATAATAATTTTAGTAATCTCAATAGGCTTTCAGACGAAAGTCTGAAAGCCTAACTAGACCTGCAAGCAGCACTGAACCGGCTTTCAGGAATCATACAGGAAGTTTATTATACCATATACAACTGGTAGTAGTTTTTTTCTTTGATGTCCATAGCAGTTATATCTCATAACAACCTCTCATGACGTCATCAGAGGTTGATATATTCGGTTCATATCAACCGCTGATGACGTCCTGACAGGTTGATATTTCATATCAACCGCTGATGACGTCATCCAAGGTCGATATATTCGGCTCATATCAACCGCTGATAATGTAGATGATCGAAATAATACAAAGAACACAGAAATAAAATTTTATTCTTTTGACAATATAAAAAAAAGAGTTATGGTACAGTTTGTAGCATTCAGTAACGAAATAGACGGTGTACTTATCGGCATATTTAAATCGGTTATCCATACTCCATGTCTAAGATATCTTTCAGAATTTTCTTTCCGCCCACATTATTTCTCCACACACTGCAAGATTTGAAAGCATTTATCGCTCAAAAGTTCCTTTGTAAAGTATTTTTGGATACAGTCCACTTAAACCAGTCGGTCAAATCCTTCTCTGAACATACCTAAATTTCAATCACGGTTCATTGTCAGAAATATCGGAAAAGATTGCCTTTTGATCCAAATTTTCTCCAGGCGTTGGATTGATCCTCATCATATTTGCATCCACATCTATTCCATCGTCAATATGATGACTAAAAAGGATTGATTATTCGTCTGACTTCGTTTAATTATACATTTTGTTCTTGCATGCTTTCAATTCAATTTTCCAAAATGGCGACATGTAAACAAACACACGCGCAATAATACATCGGTAATTCTCGCTATTTGGCGGAAACTACCGAGCAATTATCCAATCACTGTTGCCTTTTTTAGAAGAGTCCATTAAATTTAAGGGTGAACGTTGTATATGTCAGATATAAACCTACTCTCCCTCGGATTGATATGATAGAGAACCCTTGGGCTTCGCCCGCGTGTTCTCTATCATATCAACCTCGGGTAGGTTAATATCCTATACATAACCGATCCAGTGAGCTACCAAACTATACTTTAGTTGTTTTGCTTCAGTGACACCCTCTATCATATGTAAAAGTAATATTTGCTGGCGAAAAATCCGGCCGAAATTGTAAATTATGGTAAAATCACGTCACTTCCGGTGCCGAAAAAAATTTTTATAGGTGAAAAATAAGTCGAAAATTCGCAACATACAAAATACAAACTTTGCTTTATACATATCGGGCAATAAATAATTAACGTATAACCCATAAACTGAAATTAAGAAGGTAAAAAACTTAAAAGTGACACTGGGAAAATTGGCTATTATTCGACAAGGGAACATGCTAGAAGCCTTTTCTTGATATCAATATGATGGTATTGATTCAATCTTACTGCCCATTAGAGTCGCACGTTATAAAGTTAAACGAATGATAAATATAAATCCCTTCACAAAAATGTTTGTTTTGAAGGCTAAAAATACGTTTTTTGCAAAAATTACGTTACTTCCGGTGATATTGAAAATGTTAACTTAGTTCATAGAAGTCATAAATGGCATAAGGCATCAAATGGTAAAAAAAATATAAAAATCGAATAATAATTGACACTTTTATAGACCAAAAACCTTGAAAAGTGACTTATAGAAGATCGCCTATTTCTCTGTAACCGTACAAGTTAGAAACCATTTTGTGGTATCTGTATGGTCGTATGGCTTCATTCTATTCGTTGATGGGAATCAAATATCATAATTTTAAAAATATTATAAGGCAGACTCATTTGAATAAAATATTTGTTTTTTAGGTTAAAAATACAGTTTTTGCCCAAATGACGTCATTTCCGGTCACAGTGAAAATGTAAAATTGGCTTGACCTAGTCCAAATTGGCATTAGGCATCAAATGGAAAAAAATATTGCAAATCGAATAATAATTCACTCTTTTATAGGCAAAATAAGGTGAAAAGTGATGCATGCAAAATTGTATATTTCTCGTCAACTGCTCATATTACAAACTAATTTTCGCATACATTCTCTTCGTCTGGATTATTGCTACGAGTTTATGAAAATTACAAATAAATATTTCAAAATATGAAGACACTGAATGAATTGTAAATAACTGAATTTTACACTTTATTTTACATTTTATTCGAAATTGCCCGAAAATGAAATTGAAATTAAAAAATATGAGCTAAGGATTTTGTGCACCTTTGCATGGTGCATCCTTTTAGTTATATCAGTTTTGAAAAAAAAATAATATTTGCTTTCAAAAAGTGGTACCGAACTGTCAAAATTGTAGTTTTTGTTAATATTACGTCACTTCCGTTGCCGACAGAAAAATTTCACCGTAACAAAAAAAAATACAATTGGGACCACGGAGCATATGAACTTTGTTTTATACAAATCGAACAATAAATAATTTTTCTGGGTACGAAAAACTAAATTAGCCGATGGCGGCTAACGCAAATTACCGAGACAATTTTTTTTCTCATTTCTGCTCAAGTACGATGATATTTTAACCCTGTGTAAAATATCATCAAAAAATATTCATAAATAAAAAAGGTTTTCGTAAAAAAAAATATTTCTTTTCAAAATATCGGACATTTTTTCGGCTACCTCCGGTTTTACGATCGTTGTTGTGATAGATTTACGAAGTTCTTTGGAAATTTAACTTTCTGTACCAGAAGTGTCAGAAACATCCATTGAGTAGTTTTGGAAAAAAAGATAAATTAAAGAGCGTTTACAAAAATTTAACGATTTTTCAAGTTTTTTCAAAGTTTGATGCCATTTTTGGACCACCTATATTATTTCAATGCTTTTCATTTTGGATTCACTATATAGACAACCGATAGGACTTTGAGAAAGAAAAGTTTAAGAAAAATCTGCGGCGTCGTTTTCGAGAAAAGGGCGTCTCAGAATGTTAAAAAATCGGAAAATACTAGATTTTTGGCATACAATAATTTATTTCCTTACCATCGAAATCGTATTATTTAGATACCATATGATGGTCCATTAATAGGGCTATCCAACGACACTTTAGTTCTTTTGGTCCGCTATTACCTAAGGGAGCAATCAAGTTTTTCGCAAGTGCGACAATGTTTTTAACCTTTTTTTTCATTTTTTGAATACTTCCGGTATGGTTATTATTGTCGGAATAGATTTAATAGCCGGTTTGGGCACTAAAATAGCCACAGGGCTTTGTAATGATATATTACATTATCTGATCAGATAAAATGCCTCTGAGATTTCTTATGTTCAAAAGTGCCAAAAATGAAAAAAATTTAAAATATCGAAAATTAAATTTCAATAACTACATACATATTATACATCGTTAGAATCATAATTATGTCAGCTATCTGAATATACAATCTTTTTTTGAAAATCTCTTAAAATAAAAAAATAGTAGAGCATTTTCCAAAATTTCACGATTTTTCGACTTTTTTTGATTTTCAATCCGTTATTTCACCTATTCCAGATATTTCAAAGTCTTATTGGATGGCTTCATGCAAAATACCCCCGAAAGGACTCTCGATAGAAAAAATTTAAAAAAAAGTTGCGGTTAAGTTTTCGAGATACAGGCGTCCAAAAATGCTAAAAATCAGAAAATACTTGATCATAGTATCCGTATGAATTGGGTATCATACGATAGCACAATACTAGTGCAGTCCAATGGTACTCTAATTTGTTTAATCCATTGATATCGGACGGAGAAATCGCGTTTTTCCCAAAAATACCAATTATTTGCATTTTTTTCAAAATATGGGACAATATTTCGACCACTTCCGTTGTACAGATTATTGTTGAAATTGCTTTATTCCTTGCAATGGCCATTTGGCTTCATGCCTCAGAAGTTTCAGAAACGTCAATTCGGCCATAAAACGAAACCCGAGCTCACAAAATGGGTAGAAAATTCGAAAAAAATCGAAAAATAAAGGGCGATAACTCTGAACGAAACTTATATTACTGGAATCGGGTGGACTTCAGGTATCCAAAAATGTAGGTCAAATTTCAAAATTTTGAAAAATAACAAAAATTGTCTCTTAAACAACATTTTTCAATTTTCGAACGCTAGAAGTCAGCCACGAAGTTTCGAAATTACAAAATCTTAGATTGCTATTGGCTCGGAAAAGATTCAGGGTTTCCGAAAATGTAATTTGTTTGAAAATGGGTAAAGAATTGACGAAACTATGGCCAATTTTCAATTTTTTGATAACGTACAAAGATCTGCCACTTCCGGTATGCGCAGAATTTTCGAAAGTACTTTATCAAGTAGCCACCACATGGTTTCCCGAAAGAAAAGTTGATTTCAGATCGATATCTGCTTTCGATCATGGAGAACTTGGCTCCCGCGGTAAATAATAATAATAATAACTAGACCTGCAAGCAGCACTGAACCGGCTTTCAGGAATCATACAGGAAGTTTCTTATACCATAGCCGATCCATTGAGCTACCAAACTGTACTTTAGTTGTTTTGCTTCAGTGACACCCTCTATCATATGTAAAAGTAATATTTGCTGGCGAAAAGACCGGTCAAAATTGTAAATTATGGCAAAATTACGTCACTTCCGGTACCGAAAGAAATTTTTATAGGTGAAAAATAAGTCGAAAATTCGCAACACTCAAAATACAAACTTTGTTTTATACATATTGGGCAATAAATAATTACCCTATAACCCATAAACTGAAATTAAGAAGGTAAAAAACTTAAAAGTGACCCTGGGAAAATTGGCTATTATTCGACAAGGGAACATGCTAGAAGGCTTTTTTTGATATCAATATGATGGTATTGATTCAATCTTACTGCCCATTAGAGTCAGACGTTATCAAGTTAAACGAATAATAAATATAAATCCCTTCAAAAAAATGTTTGTTTTGAAGGCTAAAAATACGTTTTTTGCAAAAATTACATTACTTCCGGTGATATTGAAAATGTTAACTTAGTTCATAGAAGCCATAAATGGCATAAGGCATCAAATGGTATAAAAATTATAAAAATCGAATAATAATTGACACTTTTATAGACCAAAAACCTTGAAAAGTGACTTATAGAAGATCGCCTATTTCTCTGTAACCGTACAAGTTAGAAACCATTTTGTGGTATCCGTATGGTCGTATGGCTTCATTCTATTCGTTGGTGAGAATCAAATATCATAATTTTAGAAATATTATAAGGCAGACTCATTTGAATAAAATATTTGTTTTTTAGGTTAAAAATACAGTTTTTGCCCAAATGACGTCATTTCCGGTCTCAGTGAAAATGTAAAATTGGCTTGACCTAGTCCAAATTGGCATTAGGCATCAAATGGAAAAAAAATATTGCAAATCGAATGATAATTCACTCTTTTATAGGCAAAATAACGTGAAAAGTGATGCATGCAAAATTGCATATTTCTCGGCAACTGCTCATATTACAAACTAATTTTCGCATACATTCTCTTCGTCTGGATTATTGCTACGAGTTTATGAAAATTACAAATAAATATTTCAAAATATGAAGACGCTGAATGAATTGTAAATAACTGAATTTTACACTTTATTTTACATTTTATTCGAAATTGCCCGAAAATGAAATTGAAATTAAAAAATCTGAGCTAAGGATTTTGTGCATCTTTGCAGGGTGCATCCTTTTAGTTATATCAGTTTTGAAAAAAAATAATATTTGCTTTCAAAAAGTGGTACCGAACTGTCAAAATTGTAGTTTTTGTTAATATTACGTCACTTCCGTTGCCAACAGAAAAATTTCACCGTAACCAAAAAAATTACAATTGGGATCACGGAGCATATGAACTTTGTTTTATACAAATCGAAAAATAAATAATTTTTCTGGATACGAAAAACTAAATTAGCCGATGGCGGCTAACGCAAATTACCGAGACAATTTTTTTTCTCATTTCTGCTCAAGTACGATGATATTTTAACCCTGTGTAAAATATCATCAAAAAATATTCATAAATAAAAAAGCTTTTCGTAAAAAAATTTTTTTTTTTCAAAATATCGGTCATTTTTTCGAGTACTTCCGGTTTTACGATCGTTGTTGTGATAGCTTTACGAAGTTCTTTGGATACTTAACTTTCTGTACCAGAAGTGTCAGAAACATCTATTGAGTAGTTTTGGAAAAAAAGATAAATTAAAGAACGTTTCCAAAAATTTAACGATTTTTCAATTTTTTTCAAAGTTTGAGGCCATTTTTGGACCACTTATATTATTTCAATGATTTTCATTTTGGATTCACTATATAGACAACCGATAGGACTTTGAGTAAGAAAAGTTTAAGAAAAATCTGCGGCGTCGTTTTCGAGAAAAGGGCGTCTCAGAATGTTAAAAAATCGGAAAATTACTAGATTTTTGGCATACAATTATTTATTTCCTTACCATTGAAATCACATTATTTAGATACCATATGATGGTCCATTAATAGGGCTATCCAACGACACTTTAGTTCTTTTGGTCCGCTATTACCTAAGGGAGAAATCAAGTTTTTCGCAAGTGCGACAATGTTTTTACTCTTTTTCTTCATTTTTTGAATACTTCCGGTAAGGTTATTATTGTCGGAATAGTTTTAATAGCCGGTTTGGGCACTAAAATGGAAACAGGGCTCTGTAATGATATATTACATTTTCTGATCAGATAAAATGCCCCTGAGAAATCCTATGTTCAAAAGTGCCAAAAATGCAAAAAAATTAAAATATCGAAAATTAAATTTCAATAACTACATACATATTATACATCGTTAGAATCGTAATTAGGTCAGCTATCTGAATATACAACCTTTTTTTGAAAATCTCTTAAAATAAAAATATAGTAGAGCATTTTCCAAAATTTCACGATTTTTCGACTTTTTTCGATTTTCAGTCCCTTTTTTATCGTATTCCAGACATTTCAAAGTCTTATTGGATGGCATAATTCACAAGACTATCGAATGGACTCTCGATAGAGAAAGTTAAAAAAAAAGTTGCGGTTAAGTTTTCGAGATACAGGCGTCCAAAAACGCTCCAAATCAGAAAATACTTGATTTTCAGCGTGCCATATTTTGCTTCTTGCTCATCGTATCCGTGTGATTTGGGTATCATACGATAGTCCATTCCTCTGGGCATCCAACGGTACCTTAATTTGTTTCATCTGTTGATTTCGGACGGAGAAATCACGTTTTCCACCAAAACATCCATTTTTCGCATTTTTTTCAAAATATTGCACACTATTTCGACCACTTCCGGTTTAAGGATCCTAGTCGAAATTGCTTTATCAGTTGGTATTGGACTACAACTTCGTGTTCCATAACTTTCAGAAACATCAATTCGACCGTAAAACGAAACCACAACTCACAAATTGGGAAGAAAATTCGAAAAAAATCGAAAAATAAAGGTCGATAACTCTGAATGAAACTTATATTTCTAGAATCGGATGGACTTCAGGTATCCAAAAATGTAGGTCAAATTTGAAAATTTGGAAAAATAACAAAAATTGTCTCGTAAACAACATGTTTTCAATTTTCGAACGATAAAAGTCATAGACGAATGTTCGAAATTGAAAAATGTGAGATAGCCATTGTCTCAGAAAAGATTCAGGAATTCCAAAAATGTGATTTGTTTGAAAATGGGAAAAGAATTGATGAAACTATAGCCAATTTTCAATTTTTTGACAACGTACAAAGTTCGGTCACTTCCGGTCTGCGCAGAAGTTTGAAAATTGCTTTATTGAGTAGCCACCACCTGGTTTCCGGATAGTAAGATGAACCGCAAATCGGTATCTCTTTTCGATCATAGAGAAATAGGCTCCCGCGGTAAATAATAATAATAATAAAAAAAAAAATAATAATAATTTTAGTAATCACAATAGGCTTTCAGACGAAAGTCTGAAAGCCTAACTAGACCTGCATAGCAGTGCTGAATCGGCTTTCAGGGTCCTTTATATCATTGCCATGCTTTTAAATTTACCTTTATGCTCTAAACGACCGATAGGACTCGGGGTAACAGAAGTTTAAGAAGTGAAATAGAAGTAGTTTTCGAGATAAACGAGTCCGAAAAGGCTCCAAAAAAAAGAGGAAAATACTACATTTTCGGCATCTCATAATTTATTGCCTAACCATCGAATTTTGTATCATTCTGATATCATATAAAAGTCCAAAAAGGAAAATATAATAGATCTTCAGCGTCCCGTAATATTTGTCATTGAACACGCCATCTTGAGTCGGATCGCGCAAAATCTAATTTTGGAGTAAAATTTTGTTTGGAAGTCTAAAAATACGGTTTTTGCAAATATGACATTACTTCCGGTGATAATGGAAATGTTAAATCAGATCATTGCAATCATAAATGGCATAAGGCATCACATGGCGAAAATTGTATGTAAATCGAATAATAATTGCCACTTTTATAGACTAAAAACCTTGAAAAGTGACGTGTAGAAAATCGTCTATTTCTCGACAACCGTACAAGTTAGAAACCATTTTTTGGTATTTATATGACCGTATGGGTTTAATCTATTTGTTGATTGGAATCAAATATCATAATTGTATAAACATTACAAATCAGACTCATTTGAATAAAATATTTGTTTTGAAGTCTAAAAATACGGTTTTTGCAAATATGACATTACTTCCGGTGATAATGGAAATGTTAAATCAGATCATTGCAATCCTAAAGTGCAAAAGGCATCACATGGTGAAAATTGTATGAAAATTGAATAATAATTGACACTTTTATAGACCAAAAAGCTTAAAAAGTGACTTGTAGAAAATCGTCTATTTCTCGGCAACCGTACAAGTTAGAGAATTTTTTGTGGTATCTGTATGATCGTATGGGTTCATGCTATTCGTTGATTGGATTCAAATATCATAATTTTAAAAATATAATAAAAAAAGACTCATTTGAATAAAATATTTGTTTTTTAGGTTAAAAATACAGTTTTTGCCAAAATGACGTCATTTCCGGTAACAGTGAAACTGTAAAATTGGCTTAACCTAGTCCGAATTGGCATTAGGCATCGAATGAAAAAAAAATATTGAAAATCGGATAATAATTTACTCTTTTATAGGCAAAATAACTTGAAAAGTGATGCATGCAAAATTGCATATTTCTCGGCAACTGCTCATATTACAAACTATTTTTCGCATACATTCTCTTCGTCTGGATTATGGCTACGAGTTTATGAAAGTTACGAATAAATAGTTCAAAATATGAAGACGTTGAATGGGTTGTAATAACTGAATTTTACCCTTTTTTTTACATTTTATTCGAAATTGCCCGAAAATGAAATTGAAATTTAAGAATCTGAGCCAAACATTTTATGCGCCTTTACAGGGCGCATACTTTTTGTTATATCAGTTTTCGAAAAAAATAATATTTGCTGTCAAAAAGTGGCAATTAACTCTCAAAATTGTAGTTTTTGTTAATATTACGCCACTTCCGTTGCGTGCAGAAAAATGTCACCGTAACAAAAAATATTACAATTGACATCACGAAGCATATGCACTTTGTTTTATACAAATCGAACAATAAATAATTAATCTAGGTACGAAAAACTAAATTAGCCAATGGCGACTAAAGAAAATTACTGAGACAAAATTCTTTCTCACTTATGCTCAAGTAGGGTGATACTTTAACTCTGTGTAAACTACCATCAAAAAATATTCATAAATAAAAAAGTTTTCTGTAAAAATGTAAAAAAAATTCAAAATATTGGAGATTTTTTCGACTACTTCCGGTTTTTCGATCATTGTCGGAATAGCTTTAACAAGTTGATTAGATACTTAACTTCCTGTAACAGAAATATCAAAAACATTCATTGAGTACTTTTCGAAAAAAAGATAAATAAAAGAGCATTTTCAATAATTTAATGATTTTTCAACTTTTTTCAAAGATTGAGGTCATTTTTGGACCACCTATAATATTGCAACGCCTTTATTATTAGATGCACACGCTAGGCCACCGATAGGACTCGGAGTAAAAAATGTTTAAGAAAAATCGTAGGCGTCGTTTTCGAGAAAAAGGCGTCTCAGAAACCTCCAAAACGGAAAATACTTAGTTTTCGGCGTACCATAATTTATTTCCTAAAAATCAAATTCGTGTTATTTAGATGTTATACGATCGTCTATTAATGGAACTATCCAACGACACTTTAATTGTTTTGGTCCGCTAATATGTGACGGAGAATTCGAACTTTTGGCAAGAGCTCCAATTTTTTTTTATCTTTTTTACATTTTTCTTCGTTTTTTGAACTACTTCCGGTATACGAATCATTGTCGAGTAGTTTTCACATCCAGTTTTGGAGTTTGAATGGGAACAGGGCTCTCTAATGGTATACTACAATATACGATCAGATAAAATACTTCTGAGAAATCCTATATTCAAAAGTGTTAAAAATGTCAAAATGTCAAAATATTGAAAATTAAATTTCAATAACTGCATACATATTATACATCATTAGAATCGTAATTAGGTCAGCTTTCTAAATATATATCTTTTTTTTGAAAATCTCTTAAAATAAAAAAATAGTAGAGCATTTTCCAAAATTTCATGATTTTTCGACTTTTTTCGATTTTCAGTCCGTTTTTGGTCCTATTCCAATTATATGAAGGTTTTAATGGATAGCTTCATGCTAAAGACCACCGAAGGGACTCTCGATAGAGAAAGTTTAAGATAAATCGCTGGAGCAGTTTTCGAGATAAAGGCGTCTAAAAACGCTCCAAATCAGAAAATACTCGATTTTCAGCGTGCTATATTTTACTTCCGGGTCATCGTATCTGTATGAATTGGGTATCATACGATACTCCAATTCCAATGTAAACCAACGATACCTTAATTCATTTGATCGGTTGATATCGGACGAAGAAATCACGTTTTTCCCAAAAGCACCCATTTTTTGAGTTTTTTCAAAATATCCGACATTATTTCGACTACTTCCGGTTTACGGATCGTTGTTGAAATTGCTTTATGCAACTGTTTGGCAATATGGCTTTATGTTTCAGGGGTTTCAGAAATATCGTTTTATCCTTTCCAAAAAATATAAGGGTTACAAAATGAGCAGAAAATTCGAAAAAATTCGAAAAATAAAGGGCGATAACTCTGAATGAAACTTATATTGCTGGAATCGCATAGACTACAGGAATCCAAAAATGTAGGTCAAATTTGAAAATTTTGAAAAATAACAAAAATTGTGTCATAAACAACGTGTTTTCAATTTTCGAACGATAGAAGTCGTACACGAATTTTCGAAATTGAAAAATGTGAGATAGCCATTATCTCCGAAAAGATTCAGGGTTCCCGAAAATGTCATTTGTTTTAAAATGGGTAAAGAATTGACGAAACTATGGCCTATTTTCAATTTTTAGACGACGTACAAAGTTCGGCAACTTCCGGTATGCGCAGAGGTTTGAAAAATAGTTTATCAAGTAGCCACCACATGTTTTCCCGATAGAAAAGTTGGTTCCAGATCGATATCTGTTTTCGATCATGGAGAAATAGGCTCCCGCGGTAAAAAATAATAATAACTAGACCTGCATAGCAGTGCTGAATCGGCTTTCAGGGTCCTTCATATCATTGCCATGCTTTTAAATTTACCTTTATACTCTAAACGACCGATAGGACTCGGGGTAACAGAAGTTTAAGAAGAGAAACGAGTCTGAATTGGCTCCAAAAAAAGGAGGAAAATAGTACATTTTTGGCATCTCATAATCTATTGCCTAACCATCGAATTTGTATTCTGATATCAAATGCCCAAAAAAGGAAAATACTAGATCTTCAGCGTGCCGTAATATTTGTGATTGAACACGCCATCATGAGCCGGATTGCAAAATAAGTGAAAATATTGATGAGATTTTCTCAAAAATGAGTCTATAAATATACTATCTATCGACACAAAAGATCAAAATAGCAAAAAAAGATTTTAGAACACCTTTATTTGAACGTTTTGTAAGAGTACCGTATTTTTAACTCTGTCCTATTTCTTAAAATTCTCTGCGAAAGTTATGTTCCTTCGCTCGCTATGGAACGACCGGTCATTCCTCTTGCATAATAATTGGCATCGTTGTAAAACGGAGAATCGCCAGATATCAAATATTATCAAAATATTATCGCTGAATTGATTTTGAACGGACAAGCTCGAGTTTTAAAACCCCTAGAAAATATCAACAAACACCATGTGGCCATGCTGTCTACGCAACTCGTTTGTTGATTGGCCCAGACATCGCGTGCAAAGCATTATGGTTACGTGGACGGCTGAGCGGGCGATAAATATTTGGTTTAGGCAATAATGTTTTGGGGTACCTACATGCGATTCACTCTGATAAGTGACAGAAAAAATTTTAATTCTGATCGTATACAGATTGCCGTTGAGTGTTAATCAAAACCATGTAGCTGATTATGTAAATTAATCGGCAAGCGTGTGTGTGTCGTTGAGTATTACTAATCAACTGTCACGGGTCAATGATAAAGCCATCGACAACTCATTATTTACTGCGAATAATATCTTACATCATCTTTAAAAAATAATTTATAGGCCTTAAATGGGCATAAAAATGGCCAATAATTTTTTGAAGGGAATTTTATCGATAGGTGAATTCTGTTAGCTGTCGCTTCTTCACATGGCATGTAAAATAAGGAATGCGTATTGGATATCATTGTTTAAAATGTTCTTACCACCATTGGTCGAAAAAATGAGAACGACCAACGAGCCGAAATGCGACGATTCTCGAACCTACCATTGCTTAATTACATCAAAGCCAAAATGCACGAAAGTGAACGTAAGCTTTACTTGGCTATTAAATTGACAGCTATCTATAGGGACTCATATTTTGATAACGTTACGGTATCTGAAAATACTATACTACGTACACCCAAAATCTTATTTTAATTCACGCGTTAAATGAACACACGTACAACTGTGGCGGCTGCTTTGATGATTACCCAATCAACAATAATCTTAATCCCCTGTCCACTAGCTGGCACTAAGGTGCTAATTAATTGATGAGATTAACTTCAGTTAATCCTACCAAAGTTATAATATACAAATTACTACTAATGTATAGATTGTTCTTCAGTATAACACTATGATGTTATGGATTTTTCGTTACGAAAGGAGCACCCTTGCAATATTCAGATTTGTCAGCATAATTCCTCCCTTGTCAAAGGTGTAGGGATGGTGCCCTAGAATAGTAAATCAGAGTAGATGCGAAACCGAGGTCCTATGTACACATGTTTAAGGAGGGGAGGGGATGTCCAAATGTACATGACAAGGACTAGGTTGCCAGTCCAACCTGCTGCATTTCCTCCACAGCACTGAATCGGCTTTTAGGAATCAGACAGGAAATACGTCATACAATAGCCGATCTATCCAGCTACCAAACGATACTGTATTTTTTTTTGATTCAATGACACCCTCTTTTAGACTTGTAAAAGTAATATTTGCTTGCGAAAAGATCGGTCAAAATTGTAAAATCTGGCAAAATTACGTCACATCCGGTGCCAAAAGAAATCATTATCGACAGCAAATAAGTTGAGAATTTGCAACCTGAAACATAGAAACATACAAACTTTGTTTTATACGTATCAGGCAATAAACACTAAACCTAGATCCCATAAACTGAAATTAAAAAGGTGAAAAAACTTAAAAAGTGATCCTGAGAAAATTGGTTATTTCTCGACAAGGGAATATGCTAGAAGCAATTTTTTGACATCAATATGATTCCATTGATCCAATCTAAATGACCATTATAATCAAACATTATAACGTTAAACAAATAAAAAATATAATACACTTAAAAAAAATATTTGTTTTGAAGTCTAAAAATACGGTTTTTGCAAAAAAGACATTACTTCCGGTGATAATAAAAATCTTAAATTAGTTTAATGCAATCATAAATGACATAAGGCATCAAATGGTGAAAATTGTATGAAAATTGAATAATAATTGACACTTTTATAGACCAAAAAGCTTGAAAAGTGACTTGTAGAAAATCGTCTATTTCTCGGCAACCGTACAAGTTAGAAACCTTTTTGTGGTATCTGTATGATCGTATGGGTTAATGCTATTCGCTGATGCGATTCAAATATCATAATTTTAAAAGTATTATAAAAAACGACACATTTGAATAAAATATTTGTTTTTTAGGTTAAAAATACAGTTTTTGCCAAAATGACGTCATTTCCGGTAACAGTGAAACTGTAAAATTGGCTTAACCTAGTCCAAATTGGCACTGGGCATCAAATAAAAGAAAAATATTAAAAATCGGATAATAATTTACTCTTTTATAGGCAAAATAACGTGAAAAGTGATGCATGCAAAATTGCATATTTCTCGGCAACTGCTCATATTACAAACTATTTTTGGCATACATTCTCTTCGTCTGGATTATGGCTACGAGTTTATGAAAGTTACGAATAAATAGTTCAAAATATAAAGACGTTGAATGGGTTGTAATAACTGAATTTTAGCTCTTTCTTTACATTTTATTCGAAATTGCCCGAAAATGAAATTGAAATTTAAGAATCTGAGCCAAACATTTTATGCGCCTTTACAGGGCGCATACTTTTTGCTATATCAGTTTTCGAAAAAAAATAATATTTGCTGTCAAAAAGTGGTACTTAAGTCTCAAAATTGTAGTTTTTGTTAATATTACGCCACTTCCGTTGCGTGCAGAAAAATGTCACCGTAACAAAAAATATTACAATTGACATCACGAAGCATATGCACATTGTTTTATACAAATCGAACAATAAATAATTAATCTAGGTACGAAAAACTAAATTAGCCAATGGCGACTAAAGAAAATTACTGAGACAAAATTCTTTCTCACTTATGCTCAAGTAGGGTGATACTTTAACTCTGTGTAAACTACCATCAAAAAATATTCATAAATAAAAAAGTTTTCTGTAAAAATGTAAAAAAAATTCAAAATATCGGAGATTTTTTCGACTACTTCCGGTTTTTCGATCATTGTCGGAATTGCTTTAACAAGTTGAATAGATACTTAACTTCCTGTAGCAGAAATATCAGAAACATTCATTAAGTATTTTTTGAAAAAAAGATAAATAAAAGAGCATTTTCAATAATTTAATGATTTTTCAACTTTTTTCAAAGATTGATGTCATTTTTGGACCACCTAATATATTGCAACGCTTTTATTATTAGATGCACACGGTAGGCCACCGATAGGACTCTGAGTAAAAAATGTTTAAGAAAAATCGTAGGCGTCGTTTTCGAGAAAAAGGCGTCTCAGAATGCTCCAAAACGGAAAATACGTAGTTTTCAGCGTACCATAATTTATTTCCTAAGAATCAAATTCGTGTTATTGAGATGTTATACGATTGTCTATTAATGGAACTATCCAACGACACTTTAATTGTTTTGGTCCGCTAATATGTGACGGAGAATTCGAACTTTTGGCAAGAGCTCCAATTCTTTTTTTATCTTTTTTACATTTTTCGTCGTTTTTTGAACTACTTCCGGTATACGAATCATTGTCGAGTAGCTTTTACATCCAGTTTTGGAGTTTGCATGGGAACGGGGCTCTCTAATGATATACTATACTATACGATCAAATAAAATACTTCTGAGAAATCCTATGTTCAAAAGTGTTAAAAATGTCAAAATGTCAAAATATTGAAAATTAAATTTCAATAACTGCATACATATTATACATCATTAGAATCGTCATTAGGTCAGCTTTTTAAATATATATCGTTTTTTTGAAAATCTCTTCAAATAAAAAAATAGTGGAGCATTTTCCAAAATTTCACGATTTTTTGACTTTTTTCAATTTTCAGTCCCTTTTTTGTCTTATTCCAATTATATATAGGTCTTAATTGATGGATCCATGCTAAAGACTACCGGAAGGACCATCGATAGATAAAGTTTAAAAAAAATCGCTGGAGCAGTTTTCGAGATAAAGGCGTCCAAAAACGCTCCAAATCAAAAAATGCTTGATTTTCAGCGTGTCATATTTTACTTCTGGATCATCGTATATGTATGAATTGGGTATCATACGATACTCCGATTCCGATGTCAATCAACGATACCTTAATCCATTTGATCGGTTGATATGGGACGAAGAAATCACGTTTTTCCCAAAGCACCCCATTTTTTGAGTTTTTTTCAAAAAATCAGACATTATTTCGACTACTTCCGGTTTACGAATCGTTGTTGAAATTGCTTTATGCAACTGTCTGGCAATATGGCTTTATGTTTCAGGGGTTTCAGAAATATCGTTTTATCCTTTCCAAAAAATATAAGGGTTACAAAATGGGCAGAAAATTCGAAAAAATTCGAAAAATAAAGGGCGATAACTCTGAATGAAACTTATATTACTGGAATCGCATAGACTTCAGGAATCCAAAAATGTAGGTCAAATTTGCAAATTTTGAAAAATAACAAAAATTGTGTCATAAACAACGTCTTTTCAATTTTCGAACGATAGAAGTCATAGACGAATGTTCGAAATTGAAAAATGTGAGATAGCCATTATCTTGCAAAAGATTCAGGGTTTCCGAAAATGTCATTTGATTAAAAATGGGTAGAGAATTGACGAAATTATGGCCGATTTTCAATTTTTAGACGACGTACAAAGTTCGGCCACTTCCGGTATGCGCAGAGGTTTGAAAAATAGTTTATCAAGTAGCCACCACATGTTTTCCCGATAGAAAAGTTTGTTCCAGATCGATATCTGTTTTCGATCATGGAGAAATAGGCTCCCGCGGTAAAAAATAATAATAATAATAACTAGACCTGCATAGCAGTGCTGAATCGGCTTTCAGGGTCCTTTATATCATTGCCATGCTTTTAAATTTACCTTTATACTCTAAACGACCGATAGGACTCGGGGTAACAGAAGTTTAAGAAATGAAATAGAAGTAGTTTTCGAGATAAACGAGTCCGAAAAGGCTTCAAAAAAAGAGGAAAATACTACATTTTCGGCATCTCATAATCTATTGCCTAACCATCGAATTTGTATCATTCTGATATCATATAAAAGTCCAAAAAGGAAAATACTAGATCTTCAGCGTCCCGTAATATTTGTCATTGAACACGCCATCTTGAGTCGGATCACGCAAAATCTAATTTTGGAGTAAAATTTTGTTTGGAAGTCTAAAAATACGGTTTTTGCAAATATGACATTACTTCCGGTGATAATGGAAATGTTAAATCAGATCATTGCAATCATAAATGGCATAAGGCATCACATGGTGAAAATTTTATGTAAATCGAATAATAATTGCCACTTTTATAGACTAAAAACCTTGAAAAGTGACGTGTAGAAAATCGTCTATTTCTCGGCAACTGTACAAGTTAGAAACCATTTTTTGGTATTTATATGACCGTATGGGTTTAATCTATTTGTTGATTGGAATCAAATATCATAATTGTATAAACATTACAAATCAGACTCATTTGAATAAAATATTTGTTTTGAAGTCTAAAAATACGGTTTTTGCAAATATGACATTACTTCCGGTGATAATGGAAATGTTAAATCAGATCATTGCAATCCTAAAGCGCATAAGGCATCACATGGTGAAAATTGTATGAAAATTGAATAATAATTGACACTTTTATAGACCAAAAAGCTTGAAAAGTGACTTGTAGAAAATCGTCTATTTCTCGGCAACCGTACAAGTTAGAAACTTTTTTGTGGTATCTGTATGATCGTATGGGTTCATGCTATTCGTTGATGGGATTCAAAATATCATAATTTTTAAAATATTATAAAAAAGACTCTTTTGAATAAAGTATTTTTTTTTTAGGTTAAAAGTATAGTTTTTTCCAAAATGACGTTATTTCCGGTAACAGTGAAACTGTAAAATTGGCTTAACCTAGTCCAAATTGGCATTAGGCATCGAATGAAAAAAAAAATATTGAAAATCGGATAATAATTTACTCTTTTATAGACAAAATAACGTGAAAAGTGATTCACGCAAAATTGCATATTTCGCGGCAATTGCTCATATTACGAACTATATTTTGCATACATTCTCCTCGTCTGGATTATTACTACGAGTTTATGAAAGTTACGAATAAATAGTTCCAAATATGAAGACGTTGAATAGGTTGTAAATAACTGATTGTTACACTTTTTTTTACATTTATTCGAAATTGCCCGAAAATGAAATTGAAATTAAAAAATCTGAGCTAACGATTTGTGCCCCTTTACAGCGCGCATCCTTTTTGCTATATCAGATTTCGAAAAAAATAATATTTGCTTTCAAAAAGTGGTACCGAACTGTCAAAATCGTAGTTTTTGTTAATATTACGCCACTTCCGTTGCTTGTAGAAAAATTTCACGGTAACAAAAAAAATTACAATTGAGACCACGGAGCATATGCATTTTGTTTTACACAAATCGAACAATAAATAATTAATCTAGGTACGAAAAACTAAATTAGCCAATGGCGACTAAAGAAAATGAGTGAGACAAAATTCTTTCTCACTTCTGCTCAAGTAGGGTGATACTTTAACTCTGAGTAAACTACCATCAAAAAATATTCATAAATAAAAAAGTTTTCTGTAAAATTGTAAAAAAAATTCAAAATATCGGAGATATTTTCGACTACTTCCGGTTTTTCGATCATTGTCGGAATAGCTTTAACAAGTTGATTAGATACTTAACTTCCCATACCAGAAATATCAGAAACATTAATTGAGTAATTTTCGAAAAAAAGATAAATAAAAGAGCATTTTCAATAATTTAATGATTTTTCAACTTTTTTCAAAGATTGAGGTCATTTTTGGACCACCTATAATATTGCAACGCTTTTATTATTAGATGCACACGCTAGGCCACCGATAGGACTCTGAGTAAAAAATGTTTAAGAAAAATCGTAGGCGTCGTTTTCGAGAAAAAGGCGTCTCAGAATGCTCCAAAACGGAAAATACTTAGTTTTCAGCGTACCATAATTTATTTCCTAAAAATCAAATTCGTGTTATTTAGATGTTATACGATCGTCTATTAATGGAACTATCCAACGACACTTTAATTGTTTTGGTCCGCTAATATGTGACGGAGAATTCGATCTTTTGGCAAGAGCTCCAATTTTTTTTTATCTTTTTTACATTTTTCTTCGTTTTTTGAACTACTTCCGGTATACGAATCATTGTCGAGTAGTTTTCTCATCCAGTTTTGGAGTTTGCATGGGAACAGGGCTCTCTAACGATATACGACACTATACGATCAAATAAAATACTTCTGAGAAATCCTATGTTCAAAAGTGTTAAAAATGTCAAAATGTCAAAATTTTGAAAATTAAATTTCAATAACTGCATACATATTATACATCATTTGAATCGTAATTGTGTCAGCTTTTTAAATATATATTTTTTTTTTGAAAATCTCTTAAAATAAAAAAATAGTAGAGCATTTTCCAAAATTTCACGATTTTTGGACTTTTTTCAATTTTCAGTCCCTTTTTTGTCTTATTCCAATTATATGAAGGTCTTAATGGATGGATCCATGCTAAAGACTACCGGAAGGACCATCGATAGATAAAGTTTAAGAAAAATCGCTGGAGCAGTTTTCGAGATAAAGGCGTCCAAAAACGCTCCAAAACAAAAAATGCTTGATTTTCAGCGTGTCATATTTTACTTCTGGATCATCGTATCTGTATGAAGTCGGTATCATACGATACTCCAATTCCGATGTAAACTAACGATACCTTAATCCATTTGATCGGTTGATATGGGACGAAGAAATCACGTTTTTCCCAAAGCCCCCATTTTATGAGTTTTTTTCAAAAAATCAGACATTATTTCGACTACTTCCGGTTTACGGATCGTTGTTGAAATTGCTTTATCCGGATGTCTGACTATATGGCTTTATGTTCCAGAGGTTTCAGAAATATCGTTTTATCCTTTCCAAAAAATATAAGGGGCATAAAATGGGCAGAAAATTCGAAAAAATTCGAAAAATAAAGGGCGATAACTCTGAATGAATCTTATATTACTGGAATCGCTTGGACCTCAGAAATCCAGAAATGTAGGTCAAATTTGCAAATTTTGAAAAATAACAAAAATTGTCTCATAAACAACGTCTTTTCAATTTTCGAACGATAGAAGTCATAGACGAATGTTCGAAATTGAAAAATGTGAGATAGCCATTATCTCGCAAAAGGTTCAGAGTTCCCGAAAATGTCATCTGTTTTGAAATGCGTAAAGAATTGACGAAACTATGGCCTATTTTCAAATATTAGAAGACGTACAAAGTTCGGCCACTTCCGGTATGCGCAGAGGTTTGAAAAATAGTTTATCAAGTAGCCACCACATGTTTTCCCGATAGAAAAGTTTGTTCCAGATCGATATCTGTTTTCGATCATGGAGAAATAGGCTCCCGCGGTAAAAAATAATAATAATAATAATAATAATAATAATAATTTTAGTAAAAACAATAGTCTTTCAGACGAAAGTCTGAAAGCCTAATAATAATAATTTTAGTAAAAACAATAGTCTTTCAGACGAAAGTCTGAAAGCCTAATAATAATAATAACTAGACCTGCAAGCAGCACTGAACCGGCTTTCAGGAATCATACAGGAAGTTTATTATACCATAGCCGACCCATTGAGCTACCAAACTATACTTTAGTTGTTTTGCTTCAGTGACACCCTCTATCATATGTAAAAGTAATATTTGCTGGCGAAAAGACCGGTCAAAATGGTAAATTATGGCAAAATTACGTCACTTCCGGTGCCGAAAGGAATTTTTATAGGTGAAAAATAAGTCGAAAATTCGCAACATACAAAATACAAACTTTATTTTATACATGTCGGGCAATAAATAATTAACCTATAACCCATAAGCTGAAATTAAGAAGGTAAAAAACTTAAAAGTGACCCTGGGAAAATTGGTTATTATTCGACAAGGGAACATGCTAGAAGCCTTTTCTTGATATCAATATGATGGTATTGATTCAATCTTAATGCCCATTAGAGTCAGACGTTATAAAGTTAAACGAATAATAAATATAAATCCCTTCAAAAAAATGTTTGTTTTGAAGGCTAAAAATACGTTTTTTGCAAAAAATACATTACTTCCGGTGATATTGAAAATGTTAACTTGGTTCATAGAAGTCATAAATTGCATAAGGCAACAAATGGTAAAAAAAATTATAAAAATCGAATAATAATTGACACTTTTATAGACCAAAAACCTTGAAAAGTGACTTATAGAAGATCGCCTATTTCTCTGTAACCGTACAAGTTAGAAACCATTTTGTGGTATCTGTATGGTCGTATGGCTTCATTCTATTCGTTGATGGGATCCAAATATCATAATTTTAAAAATATTATAAGGCAGACTCATTTGAATAAAATATTTATTTTTTAGGTTAAAAATACAGTTTTTGCCCAAATGACGTCATTTCCGGTCACAGTGAAAATGTAAAATTGACTTAACCAAGTCCAAATTGGCATTAGGCATCAAATGGAAAAAAATATTGCAAATCGAATAATAATTCACTCTTTTATAGGCAAAATAACGTGAAAAGTGATGCATGCAAAATTGCACATTTCTCCGCAACTGCTCATATTACAAACTAATTTTCGCATACATTCTCTTCGTCTGGATTATTGCTACGAGTTTATGAAAATTACAAATAAATATTTCAAAATATGAAGACGCTAGATGAATTGTAAATAACTGAATTTTGCACTTTATTTTACATTTTATTCGAAATTGCCCGAAAATGAAATTGAAATTAAAAAATATGAGCTAAGGATTTTGTGCACCTTTGCAGGGTGCATCCTTTTAGTTATATCAGTTTTGAAAAAAAATAATATTTGCTTTCAAAAAGTGGTACCGAACTGTCAAAATTGTAGTTTTTGTTAATATTACGTCACTTCCGTTGCCGACAGAAAAATTTCACCGTAACCCAAAACATTACAATTGGGACCACGGAGCATATGAACTTTGTTTTATACAAATCGAACAATAAATAATTTTTCTGTATACGAAAAACTAAATTAGCCGATGGCGGCTAACGGAAATTACCGAGACAATTTTTTTTCTCATTTCTGCTCAAGTACGATGATATTTTAACCCTGTGTAAAATATCATCAAAAGATATTCATAAATGAAAAAGGTTTTCGTAAAACAAATAATTTTTTTCAAAATATCGGACATTTTTTCGACTACTTCCGGTTTTACGATCGTTGTTGTGATAGCTTTACGAAGTTCTTTGGATACTTAACTTTCTGTACCAGAAGTGTCAGAAACATCCATTGAGTAGTTTTGGAAAAAAAGATAAATTAAAGAGCGTTTCCAAAAATTTAACGATTTTTCATTCTTTTTCAAAGTTTGAGGCCATTTTTGGACCACTTATATTATTTCAATGCTTTTCATTTTGGATTCACTATATAGACAACCGATAGGACTTTGAGTCAGAAAAGTTTAAGAAAAATCGTAGGCGTCGTTTTCGAGAAAAGGGCGTCTCAGAATGTTAAAAAATCGGAAAATACTAGATTTTTGGCATACAATAATTTATTTCCTTACCATTGAAATCACATTATTTAGATACCATATGATGGTCCATTAATAGGGCTATCCAACGACACTTTAGTTCTTTTGGTCCGCTATTACCTAAGGGAGAAATCAAGTTTTTCGCAAGAGCGACAATGATTTTACTATTTTTTTTCATTTTTTGAATACTTCCGTTATGGTTATTATTGTCGGAATAGTTTTAATAGCCGGTTTGGGCACTAAAATGGCCACAGGGCTCTGTAATGATATATTACATTTTCTGATCAGATAAAATGCCCCTGAGAAATCCTATGTTCAAAAGTGCCAAAAATGCAAAAAATTTAAAATATCGAAAATTAAATTTCAATAACTACATACGTCTTATACATCGTTAGAATCGTAATAAGGTCAGCTATCTGAAAATATAAACTTTTTTAGAAAATCTCTTAAAATAAAAAAATAATAGAGCATTTTCCAAAATTTCACGATTTTTCGACTTTTTTCGATTTTCTGTCCGTTATTTGACCTATTCCAGATATTTCAAAGTCTTAATGGAATGTTTCGTACACAAGACTACCGAAAGGACTCTCGATAGAGAACGTTTCATAAAAATCGCTGGGGTAGTTATCGAGATACAGGCGTCCAAAAACGCTCCAAATGAAAAAATACTTGATTTTCAGCGTTCCATATTTTACTGCCGTTTCATAGTATCCGTGTGATTTGGGTATCATACGATAGTCCATTCCTCTAGGCATCCAGCGGTACCTTAATTTGTTTGATCCGTTGATATCGGACGGAGAAATCACGTTTTCCACCAAAACATCCATTTTTTGCATTTTTTTCAAAATATTGCACACTATTTCGACCACTTCCGGTTTAAGGATCCTTGTCGAAATTGCTTTATCAGTTGGTATTGGACTATAACTTCATGTTCCATAACTTTCAGAAACATCAATTCGACCGTAAAACGAAACCACAGCTCACAAAATGGGAAGAAAATTCGAAAAAAATCGAAAAATAAAGGGCGATAACTCTGAATGAAACTTATATTTCTAGAATCGGATGGACTTCAGGTATCCAAAAATGTAGGTCAAATTTGAAAATTTTGAAAAATAACAAAAATTGTCTCGTAAACAACATGTTTTCAATTTTCGAACGATAAAAGTCATATACGAATGTTCGAAATTGAAAAATGTGAGATAGCCATTGTCTCAGAAAAGATTCAGGGATTCCAAAAATGTGATTTGTTTGAAAATGGGAAAAGAATTGATGAAACTATAGCCAATTTTCAATTTTTTGACAACGTACAAAGTTCGGTCACTTCCGGTCTGCGCAGAAGTTTGAAAATTGCTTTATTGAGTATCCACCACCTGGTTTCCCTATAGTAAGATGAACCGCAAATCGGTATCTCTTTTCGATCATAGAGAAATAGGCTCCCGCGGTAAATAATAATAATAATAATAAAAAAAATAATAATTTTAGTAATCACAATAGGCTTTCAGACGAAAGTCTGAAAGCCTAATAATTTTAGTAAAAACAATAGTCTTTCAGACGAAAGTCTGAAAGCCTAATAATTTTAGTAATCTCAATAGGCTTTCAGACGAAAGTCTGAAAGCCTAACTAGACCTGCAAGCAGCACTGAACCGGCTTTCAGGAATCACACAGGAAGTTCATTATACCATAGCCGATCCATTGAGCTACCAAACTATACTTTAGTTGTTTTGCTTCAGTGACACCTTCTATCATATGTAAAAGTAATATTTGCTGGCGAAAAGACCGGTCAAAATTGTAAATTATGGCAAAATTACGTCACTTCCGGTGCCGAAAGAAATTTTCATAGGTGAAAAATAAGTCGAAAATTCGCAACATACAAAATACAAACTTTGTTTTATACATATCGGGCAATAAATAATCAACCTATAACCTATAAACTGAAATTAAGAAGGTATAAAACTTAAAAAAGACCCTGGGAAAATTGGCTATTATTGGACAAGGGAACATGCTAGAAGCCTTTTCTTGATATCAATATGATGGTATTGATTCAATCTTACTGCCCATTAGAGTCAGACGTTATAAAGTTACACGAATAATAAATATAAATCACTTCAAAAAAATGTTTGTTTTGAAGGCTAAAAATACGTTTTTTGCAAAAATTACATTACTTCCGGAGATATTGAAAATGTTAATTTAGTTCATAGAAGTCATAAATGGCATAAGGCATCAAATGGTAAAACAATGATAAAAATCGAATAATAATTGACACTTTTATAGACCAAAAACCTTGAAAAGTGACTTATAGAAGATCGCCTATTTCTCTGTAACCGTACAAGTTAGAAACCATTTTCTGGTATCCGTATGGTCGTATGGCTTCATTCTATTTGTTGATGGGAATCAAATGTCATAATTTTAAAAATATTATAAGGCAGACTCATTTGAATAAAATATTTGTTTTTTAGGTTAAAAATACAGTTTTTGCCCAAATGACATCATTTCCGGTCACAGTGAAAATGTAAAATTGGCTTGACCTAGTCCAAATTGGCATTAGGCATCAAATGGAAAAAAAATATTGCAAATCGAATAATAATTCACTCTTTTATAGGCAAAATAACGTGAAAAGTGATGCATGCAAAATTGCATATTTCTCGGCAACTGCTCATATTACAAACTAATTTTCGCATACATTCTCTTCGTCTGGATTATTGCTACGAGTTTATGAAAATTACAAATAAATATTTCAAAATATGAAGACGCTGAATGAATTGTAAATAACTGAATTTTACACTTTATTTTACATTTTATTCGAAATTGCCCAAAAATGAAATTGAAATTAAAAAATCTGAGCTAAGGATTTTGTGCACCTTTGCAGGGTGCATCCTTTTAGTTATATCAGTTTTGAAAAAAAATAATATTTGCTTTCAAAAAGTGGTACCGAACTGTCAAAATTGTAGTTTTTGTTAATATTACGTCACTTCCGTTGCCGACAGAAAAATTTCACCGTAACAAAAAAAATCACAATTGGGACCACGGAGCATATGAACTTTGTTTTATACAAATCGAACAATAAATAATTTTTCTGGGTACGAAAAAATCAATTAGCCGATGGCGGCTAATGCAAATTTCCGAGACAATTTTTTTTCTCATTTCTGTTCAAGTAGGATGATATTTTTAACCCTGTGTAAAATATCATCAAAAAATATTCATAAATAAAAAAGGTTTTCGTAAAAAAAAATTTTTTTTTCAAAATATCGGACATTTTTTCGACTACTTCCGGTTTTACTATCGTTGTCGTGATAGCTTTACGAAGTTCTTTGGATAATTAACTTTCTGTACCAAAAGTTTCAGAAACATCCATTGAGTAGTTTTGGAAAAAAAGATAAATTAAAGAGCGTTTCCAAAAATTTAAGGATTTTTCAATTTTTTTCAAAGTTTGAGGCCATTTTTGGACCATTTATATTATTTCAATGCTTTTCATTTTGGATTCACTATATAGACAACCGATAGGACTTTGAGTAAGAAAAGTTTAAGAAAAATCTGCGATTTCGATTTCGAGAAAAGGGCGTCCCAGAATGTTAAAAAATCGGAAAATACTAGATTTTTGGCATACAATAATTTATTTCCTTACCATCGAAATCGTATTATTTAGATACCATATGATGGTCCATTAATAGGGCTATCCAGCGACACTTTAGTTCTTTTGGTCCGGTGTTACCTAAGGGAGAAATCAAGTTTCTCGAAAGTGCGACAATGTTTTTTACCTTTTATTTTCATTTTTTGAATACTTCCGGTATGGTTATTATTGTCGGAATAGTTTTAATAGCCGGTTTGGGCACTAAAATAGCCACAGGGCTCTGTAATGATATATTACATTATCTAATCAGATAAAATGCCTCTGAGAAATCCTATGTTCAAAAGTGCCAAAAATGCAAAAAATTTAAAATATCGAAAATTAAATTTCAATAACTACATACATATTATACATCGTTAGAATCGTAATTAGGTCAGCTATCTGAATATACAACCTTTTATTGAAAATCTCTTAAAATAAAAAAATAGTAGAGCATTTTCCAAAATTTCACGATTTTTCGACTTTTTTTGATTTTCAGTCCCCTTTTTATCATATTCCAGACATTTCAAAGTCTTATTGGATGGCATAATTCACAAGACTATCAAATGGACTCTCGATAGAGAAAGTTAAAAAAAAAGTTGCGGTTAAATTTTCGAGATACAGGCGTCCAAAAACGCTCCAAATCAGAAAATACTTGATTTTCAGCTTGCCATATTTTGCTTCCTGCTCCTCGTATCCGTTCGAATTGGGTATCATACGATAGCACAATACTAGTGCAGTCCAATGGTACCCTAATTTGTTTAATCCATTGATATCGGACGGAGAAATCGCGTTTTTCCCCAAAATACCCATTTTTTGCATTTTTTTCAAAATATCGGACATTATTTCGACCACTTCCGGTGTACAGATTATTGTTGAAATTGCTTTATTCCTTGCAATGGTCATTTGGCTTCATGCCTCAGAAGTTTCAGAAACGTCAATTCGGCCATAAAACGAAACCCGAGCTCACAAAATGGGTAGAAAATTCGAAAAAAATCGAAAAAATAAGGGCGATAACTCTGAATGAAACTTATATTACTGGAATCGGATGGACTTCAGGTATCCAAAAATGTAGGTCAAATTTCAAAATTTTGAAAAATAACAAAAGTTGTCTCTCAAACAACATTTTTCATTTTTCGATCGCAAGACGTCAGCGATGAAGTTTCGAAATATCGAAATTTTCAACTGCTATCGTCCGAGAAAAGACTCAGGGTTTCCGAAAATGTCATTTGTATGAAAATAGGTACAGAATTGACGAATCTACGGCCGTTTTTTAATTTTTTGACACCGCACGAAATTCGACCACTTCCGGTCTGCGTAGAAGTTTCAAATATAGTTTATCAAGTAGCCCACATATGGTTTCCCGTTAGAGAATTAGGTCCCAGATCGGTATCTGTTACAGGCACTGAGAAATAGGCTCCGGCGAAAAAAAAAATAATAATAACTAGACCTGCAAGCAGCACTGAACCGGCTTTCAGGAATCATACAGGAAGTTTCTTATACCATAGCCGATCCATTGAGCTACCAAACTATACTTTAGTTGTTTTGCTTCAGTGACACCCTCTATCATATGTAAAAGTAATATTTGCTGGCGAAAAGACCGGTCAAAATTGTAAATTATGGCAAAATTACGTCACTTCCGGTGCCGAAAGAAATTTTTATAGGTGAAAAATAAGTCGAAAATTTGCAACATACAAAACAGAAACTTTGTTTAATACATATCGGGCAATAAATAATTAACCTATAACCCATAAACTGAAATTAAGAAGGTAAAAAAATTAAAAGTGACCCTGGGAAAATTGGCTATTATTCGACAAGGGAACATGCTAGAAGCCTTTTCTTGATATCAATATGATGGTATTGATTTAATCTTACTGCCCATTAGAGTCAGACGTTATAAAGTTAAACGAATAATAAATATAAATCCCTTCAAAAAAATGTTTCTTTTGAAGGCTAAAAATACGTTTTTTGCAAAAATTACATTACTTTCGGTGATATTGAAAATGTTAACTTGGTTCATAGAAGTCAAAAATGGCATATGACATCAAATAGTAAAAAAATTATAAAAATCGAATAATAATTGACACTTTTATAGACCAAAAACCTTGAAAAGTGACTTATAGAAGATCGCCTATTTCTCTGTAACCGTACAAGTTAGAAACCATTTTGTGGTATTTGTATGGTCGTATGGCTTCATTCTATTCGTTGATGGGAATCAAATATCATAATTTTAAAAATATTATAAGGCAGACTCATTTGAATAAAATATTTGTTTTTTAGGTTTAAAATACAGTTTTTGCCCAAATGACGTCATTTCCGGTCACAGTGAAAATGTAAAATTGGCTTGACCTAGTCCAAATTGGCATTATGCATCAAATGGAAAAAAATATTGCAAATCGAATAATAATTCACTCCTTTATAGGCAAAATAACGTGAAAAGTGATGCATGCAAAATTGCATATTTCTCGGCAACTGTATATATTACAAACTTATTTTCGCATACATTCTCTTCGTCTGGATTATTGCTACGAGTTTATGAAAATTACAAATAAATGTTTCAAAATATGAAGACGCTGAATGAATTGTAAATAACTGAATTTTACACTTTATTTTACATTTATCAGTTTTGAAAAAAAATAATATTTGCTTTCAAAAAGTGGTACCTAACTGTCAAAATTGTAGTTTTTGTTAATATTACGTCACTTCCGTTGCCGACAGAAAAATTTCACCGTAACAAAAAAAAATATAATTTGGACCACGGAGCATATGAACTTTGTTTTATACAAATCGAACAATAAATAATTTTTCTGGGTATGAAAAACTAAATTAGCCGATGGCGGCTAACGCAAATTACCGAGACAATTTTTTTTCTCATTTCTGCTCAAGTAGGATGATATTTAACCCTGTGTAAAATACCATCAAAAAATATTCATAAATATAAAAGGTTTTCGTAAAAAAAGTAATTTTTTTCAAAATATCGGACAGTTTTTCGACTACTTCCGGTTTTACGATCATTGTCGCGATAGCTTTACGAAGTTATTTGGATACTTAACTTTCTGTACCAGAAGTGTCAGAAACATCCATTGAGTAGTTTTGGAAAAAAAGATAAATTAAAGAACGTTTACCAAAATTTAACGATTTTTCAATTTTTTTCAAAGTTTGATGCCATTTTTGGACCCCCTATATTATTTCAATGCTTTTCATTTTGGATTCACTATATAGACAACCGATAGGACTTTGAGTAAAAAAAGTTTAAGAAAAATCTGCGGTGTCGTTTTCGAGAAAAGGGCATCTCAGATTGTTAAAAAATCGGAAAATACTAGATTTTTGGCATACAATAATTTATTTCCTTACCATCGAAATCGTATTATTTAGATAACATATGATGGTCCATTAATAGGGCTATCCAACGACACTTTAGTTTTTTTGGTCCGCTATTACCTAAGGGAGAAATCAAGTTTTTCGCAAGTGCGACAATGTTTTTAACCTTTTTTTTAATTTTTTTGAATACTTCCGGTATGGTTATTATTGTCGGAATAGTTTTAATAGCCGGTTTGGGCACTAAAATAGCCACAGGGCTCTGTAATGATATATTACATTATCTGATCAGATAAAATGCCCCCGAGAAATCCTATGTTCAAAAGTGCCAAAAATGCAAAAAAATTAAAATATCGAAAATTAAATTTCAATAACTACATACATATTATACATCGTTAGAATCGTAATTAGGTCAGCTATCTGAATATACAATCTTTTTTTGAAAATCTCTTAAAATAAAAAAATAGTAGAGCATTTTCCAAAATTTCACGATTTTTCGACTTTTTTCGATTTTAAGTCCGTTATTTCACCTATTCCAGATATTTCAAAGTCTTATTGGATGGCTTCATGCAAAATACCTCCGAAAGGACTCTCGATAGAAAAAATTTTAAAAAAAGTTGCGGTTAAGTTTTCGAGATACAGGCGTCCAAAAATGCTAAAAATCAGAAAATACTTGATTTTCAGCGTGCCATATTTTGCTGCCTGATCATAGTATCCGTATGAATGGGGTATCATATGATAGTACAATCCTCGTGCCACCCAATGGTACCTTAATTTGATTAATCCGTTGATATCGGACGGAGACATCACGTTTTCCCCGAAAACATCAATTTTTTGCATTTTTTTCAAAATATTGCACATTATTTCGACCACTTCCGGTTTAAAGATCCGTGTCGAAATTGCTTTATCAGTTGGTATTGGACTATAACTTCATGTTCCATAAGTTTCAGAAACATCATTTTGGCTGTAAAACGACACCACAGCTCACAAAATGGGTAGAAAATTCGAAAAAAATCGAAAAATAAAGGGCGGTAACTCTGAAAGAAACTTGTGTTACTGGAATCGGATTGACGTCAGGTATCCAAAAATCTAGGTCAAATTTCCAAATTTTGAAAAATAACAAAAATTGTCTCGTAGGCGACGTGTTTTGAATTTTCGAACGATAGAAGTCAGCAACGAAGTTTCGAAATCGCAAAATGTGAGATTGCTATTGTCTCGGAAAAGTCTCAGGCTTTCCAAAAATGTGATTTGTTTGAATATAGGTAGAGAATTGACGAAACCACGGCCGATTTTTAATTTTTTACCAACGTTCAAAATTCGGCCACTTCCGGTCTGCGCAGAAGTTTGAAAATTGCTTTATTGGGTAGCCACCACCTAGTTTCCCGATAGAAATATGGATCGCAAATCGGTATCTCTTTTCGATCATAGAGAAATAGGCTCCGGCGGAAAAGAATAATAATAAAAAAAATAATAATTTTAGTAATCTCAATAGGCTTTCAGACGAAAGTCTGAAAGCCTAATAAAAAAAAAAAAAATAATAATTTTAGTAATCACAATAGGCTTTCAGACGAAAGTCTGAAAGCCTAATAACTAGACCTGCATGCAGGAATGACGGGTTTCACTGGTGCCACGTCACTTTCGGTGCCACGTTACCCTTGAACATATGTCACTTCCGATATCAATGAAACCATCGAACAGGTGTCCACATAAGCATTGTAAACATCAAATAAAATGGACGAAGAATCAACCAAATCTAGCAATATCAATTCATTTTATATATAAATGTTACTTGTAAGTGATCCTGGAAAAATTTCATTACTTCCGGTGATAATGAAAATGTTCAATTAGTTTTATGAAATCAGAAATGGCACAAGGCATCATATGGCGAAAATTGTATGTAGATCGAATAAGAATTGCCACTTTTATAGACCAAAAACCTTGAAAAGTGACTTGTAGAAAATCGTCTATTTCTCGGCAACCGTACATGATAAAAACTATTTTTTGGTATCTATATGATCGTATGGGTTCAATCCATTTGTTCATTGGAATCAAATATCATAATTTGAAATATATTACAAATCAGACTCATTTGAAAAAAATATCTGTTTTGAAGGCTAAAAATACAGTTTTTGCCAAAATGACATTACTTCCGGTGATACTGAAAATCTTAAATTAGTTCTATGAAATCATCAATGACAAGATATCATATGGTGAAAATTTTATGAAAATCGAAGAATAACTGACACTTTTATAGACCAAAAACCTTGAAAAGTGACTTAAGGAAAATCGCCCATTTCTCTGCAACCGTACAAGTTAGAAACCATTTTGTGGTATCTGTATGATCGTATGGGTTCAATCTATTTGATCAATAGAATCAAATATCATAATTTGAAAAAAAATAACAAGTACGACTCATTTGAATAAAATATTGTTTTTAAAGGCTAAAATTTAAGTTTTGAGCAAATGACGTCATTTCCGGTGGCAGTGTAAGAGGTAAAATGGTTTAAAATAGTCCACTATGGCATTAGGCATCCAATGGCGAAAGAAAATTGAAAATCGAATAATAATTGATTCTTTTACAGCCAAAATTATGTGAAAAGTGACTCATTCAAAATTGCCTATTTCTCGGCAACTGCTTATATTACAAACTAATTTTCACGTATATTCTCTTCGTATGGATGATAGCTACAAGTTTATAAAAGTTACAAAGAAATATTTTAAAATTTGAAAAGCCTGAATAGGTTGTAAATAGGTCAATTTTACACCATTTTTAGCCTCTTAATCGAATTTGCTCGAAAATGAAATCGAAATTAAAAAAAATGCTTCCGACATTTTTTGCGCCTTGAAAGGGCACACTCTCTGAGTCATATAATTTTTCAAAAAAATAATATTTGTTTTCGAAGAAGGAAAATAACTGTCAAAATTGTAGTTTTTGGTAAAATTATGCCACTTCTGGTGCCGACAGATAACTCTTTCGGTAATAAACAAAATGACAATTGAGACAACGAAGCATATGAACTTTGTTTTATACAAATCGAACAATAAAAAATTAATCTAGGACTGAAAAACTGAATTAGCCAATGGCGGCCAAGGAAAATTACTGAGACAAAATTTTTTAACATTTTTGCGCTAGTCAGATGACTGGTTATTTCTGTGCACAACACGACTAAAAAATATTTATAAATAAAAAAGTTTTTTGTAAAATTTTAAATTTTCGAAATTTGGCGCCTAATATCTTCGAAGATTTGCCGAAAATCAAAAATCGAAAGTAGCGTAGCTATGTGCCCTGTCTCCGGCTATGCCAAAATGTATCGAAAGTTAAAATCCAATGATTATTGTTAAAATTACTGCAATATTTTCAAAAACGATAACTTCGGTGATTTCGGACATTTCGCATTGTCGCAGAACGTTCAAAATAGATTTATCCTCTAAGTCACACCCACTTTCCCAGTAAAACCGAAGAAATCGTAACGATGCGACAAGTAGTTGCTGAGATATAGTCAAAGTGGAATTGGAATAATAATAAGAATAACTAGACCTGCAAGCAGCACTGAACCGGCTTTCAGGAATCATACAGGAAGTTTATTATACCATAGCCAACCCATTGAGCTACCGAACTATACTTTAGTTGTTTTGCTTCAGTGACACCCTCTTTCATATGTAATAGTAATATTTGCTGGCGAAAAGACCGGTCAAAATTGTAAATTATGGCAAAATTACGTCACTTCCGGTGCCGAAAGAAATTTTTATAGGTGAAAAATAAGTCGAAAATTTGCAACATACAAAATTTGTTTAATACATATCGGGCAATGAAAAATTAACCTATAACCCATAAACTGAAATTAAGAAGGTAAAATAATTAAAAAAGACCCTTGGAAAATTGGCTATTTTTCGACAAGGGAACATGCTAGAAGCCTTTTCTTGATATCAATATGATGGTATTGATTCAATCTTACTGCCCATTAGAGTCAGACGTTATAAAGTTAAACAAATAATAAATATAAATCCCTTCAAAAAAATGTTTGTTTTGAAGGCTAAAAATACGTTTTTTGCAAAAATTACATTACTTCCGGTGATATTGAAAATGTTAACTTAGTTGATAGAAGTCATAAATGAAATAAGGCATCAAATGTGTAAAATACCATCAAAAAATAATCATAAATAAAAAAGAAAGGTTTTTGTAAAAAAAAAAAATTTTTTCAAAATATCGGACATTTTTTCGACTACTTCCGGTTTTACGATCATTGTCGTGACAGCTTTATGAAGTTATTTAGATACTTAACTTTCTGTACCAGAAGTGTCAGAAACATCCATTGAGTAGTTTTGGAAAAAAAGATAAATTAAAGAGCGTTTCCAAAAATTTAACGATTTTTCAATTTTTTTCAAAGTTTGAGGCCATTTTTGGACCTCTTATATTATTTCATTGCTTTTCATTTTGGATTCACTATATAGACAACCGATAGGACTTTGAGTAAGAAAAGTTTAAGAAAAATCTGCGGCGTTGTTTTCGAGAAAAGGGCCTCTCAGAATGTTAAAAAATCAGAAAATACTAGATTTTTGGCATACAATAAATTATTTCCTTATAATCGAAATCGTATTATTTAGACACCATATGATGGTCCATTAATAGGGCTATCCAGCGACACTTTAGTTCTTTTGGTCCGCTATTACCTAAGGGAGAAATCAAGTTTTTCGCAAGTGCGACAATGTTTTTAACATTTTTTTTTCATTTTTTGAATACTTCCGGTATGGCTATTATTGTCGGAATAGTTTTAATAGCCGGTTTGGGCACTAAAATAGCCACAGGGCTCTGTAATGACATATTACATTATCTGATCAGATAAAATGCCCCTGAGAAATCCTATGTTCAAAAGTGCCAACAATGCAAAAAAATTAAAATATCGAAAATTAAATTTCAATAACTACATACATATTATACATCGTTAGAATCGTAATTAGGTCTGCTATCTGAATATACAATCTTTTTTTGAAAATCTCTTAAAATAACAAAATAGTAGAGCATTTTCCAAAATTTCACGATTTTTCGACTTTTTTCGATTTTCAGTCCGTTATTTCACCTATTCCAGATATTTCAAAGTCTTATTGGATGGCTTCATGCACAAAACCTCCGAAAGGACTCTCGATAAAAAAAATTTAAAAAAAAGTTGCGGTTAAGTTTTCGAGATACAGGCGTCCAAAAATGCTAAAAATCAGAAAATACTTGATTTTCAGCGTGCCATATTTTGCTTCCTGCTAATCGTATCCGTACGAATTGGGTATCATTCAGTGGTCCAATCACCGCCCGACCAAATGATACCTTAATTCGTTTAATCCGTTGATATCGGACGGAAAAATCGTGTTTTTACCCAAAACACCCATTTTTCACTTTTTTTTCAAAATATCGCATATTATTTCTACTACTTCCGGTTTACGGATTGTTGTTGAAATTGCTTTAAACGGTGGTTTGACCATATTACTTCATTTTCCAGGAATTTCAGAAACGTCGATCTGGCCGTAAAACGAAACTTAAGCTCACAAAATGTGAAGAAAATTCGAAAAAAATCGAAAAATAAAGGGCGATAACTCTGAATGAAACTTATATTACTGGAACCGGATTGCCGTCAGGTATCCAAAAATGTAGGTCAAATTTTAAAATTTTGAAAAATAACAAAAAATGTGTCTTAAACAACATATTTTCATTTTTCAAACGCTAGAAGTCAACGGCGAAGTTTCGAAATTGCAAAATTTTCAACTGCTATCGTCCGAGAAAAGACTCAGGGTTTCCAAAAATGTAATTTGTATGAAAATAGATACAAAATTAACGAATCTACGGCCGTTTTTTAATTTTTTGGCACCGCACGAAATTCGACCACTTCCGGTCTGCGCAGAAGTTTCAAATACAGTGGAAGGGATAGCCACCATATGGTTTCCTGATAGAAAATTATGTCCCAGATCTGTATCTGATACAGACACTGAGAAATAGGCTCCCCCGAAAAATAAAATAATAATAATAAACTAGACCTGCAAGCAGCACTGAACCGGCTTTCAGGAATCATACAGGAAGTTTATTATACCATAGCCGATCCATTGAGCTACCAAACTATACTTTAGGTTGTTTTGCTTTAGTGACACCCTCTATCATATGTAAAAGTAATATTTGCTGGCGAAAAGATCAGTCAAAATTGTAAATTATGGCAAAATTAAGTCACTTCCGGTGCCGAAAGAAATTTTTATAGGTGAAAAATAAGTCGAAAATTCGCAACATACAAAATCCAAACGTTGTTTTATACATTTCGGGCAATAAATAATTAACCTATAACCCATAAACTGAAATTAAGAAGGTAAAAAACTTAAAGGTGACCCTGGGAACATTGGTTATTATTCGACAAGGGAACATGCTAGAAGCCTTTTCTTGATATCAATATGATGGTATTGATTCACTCTTACTGCCCATTAGAGTCAGACGTTATAAAGTTAAACCAATAATGAATATAAATCACTTCTAAAAAATGTTTGTTTTGAAGGCTAAAAATACGTTTTTTGCAAAAATTACATTACTTCCGGTGATATTGAAAATGTTAACTTGGTTCATAGAAGTCATAAATTGCATAAGGTATCAAATGGTAAAAAAATTATAAAAATCGAATAATAATTGACACTTTTATATACCAAAAAACCTTGAAAAGTGACTTATAGAAGATCGCCTATTTCTCTGTAAACGTACAAGTTAGAAACCATTTTGTGGTATCTGTATGGTCTTATGGCTTCATTCTATTCGTTGATGGGAATCAAATATCATAATTTTAAAAATATTATAAGGGAGACTGATTTGAATAAAATTTTAGTTTTTTAGGTTAAAAATACAGTTTTTGCCCAAATGACGTCATTTCCGGTCACAGTGAAAATGTAAAATTGGCTTGACCTAGTCCAAATTGGCATTAGGCATCAAATGGGAAAAAAATATTGCAAATCGAATAATAATTCACTCTTGCATAGGCAAAATAACGTGAAAAGTGATGCATGCAAAATTGCATATTTCTCGGCAACTGCTCATATTACAAACTAATTTTCGCATACATTCTCTTCGTCTGGATTAGTGCTACGAGTTTATGGAAATTACAAATAAATATTTCAAAATATGAAGACGCTGAATGAATTGTAAATAACTGAATTTTACACTTTATTTTACATTTTATTCGAAATTGCCCGAAAATGGAATTGAAATTTAAAAATATGAGCTAAGGATTTTGTGCACCTTTGCAGGGTGCATCCATTTAGTTATATCAGTTTTGAAAAAAAATAATATTTGCTTTCAAAAAGTGGTACCGAACTGTCAAAATTGTAGTTTTTGTTAATATTACGTCACTTCCGTTGCCGACAGAAAAATTTCACCGTAACAAAAAAAATTACAATTGGGACCACGGAGCATATGAACTTTGTTTTATACAAATCGAACAATAAATAATTTTTCTGGATACGAAAAACTAAATTAGCCGATGGCGGCTAACACAAATTACCGAGACAATTTTTTTTCTCATTTCTGCTCAAGTAGTATGATATTTTAACCCTGTGTAAAATATCATCAAAAAATATTCATAAATAAAAAAGATTTTCGTAAAAAAATTAATTTTTTTCAAGATATCGGACATTTTTTCGACTACTTCCGGTTTTACGATCGTTGTTGTGATAGCTTTACGAAGTTCTTTGGATACTTAACATTCTGTACCAGAATTGTCAGAAACATCCATTGAGCAGTTTTGAAAAAAAAGATAAATTAAAGAGCGTTTACAAAAATTTAACGATTTATCAATTTTTTCAAAGTTTGATGCCATTTTTGGACCACCTATATTATTTCAATGCTTTTCATTTTTGATTCACTATATAGATAACCGATAGGACTTTGAGTAAGAAAAGTTTAAGAAAAATCTGCGGCGTCGTTTTCGAGAAAAGGACGTCTCAGAATGTTAAAAAATCGGAAAATACTAGATTTTTGGCACACAATAATTTATTTCCTTACCATCGATATCGTATTATTTAGATACCATATGATGGTCCATTAATAGGGCTATCCAACGACACTTTAGTTCTTTTGGTCCGCTATTACCTAAGGGAGAAATCAAGTTTTTTGCAAGTGCGACAATGTTTTTAACCTTTTTTTACATTTTTTGAATACTTCCGGTATGGTTATTATTGTCGATATAGTTTTGATAACCGGTTTAGGCACTAAAATAGCCACGGGGCTCTGTAATGATATATTACATTATCTGATCAGATAAAATGCCCCTGAGAAATCCTAGGTTCAAAAGTGCCAAAAATGCAAAAAATTTAAAATATCGAAAATTAAATTTCAATAAGTACATACATATTATACATCGTTAGAATCGTAATTAGGTCAGCTATCTGAATATACAATTTTTTTTTGAAAATCTCTTAAAATAAAAAAATAGCAGAGCATTTTCCAAAATTTCACGATTTTTCGACCTTTTTCGATTTTCAGTCCGTTATTTCACCTTTTCCAGATATTTCAAAGTCGTAATGGAATGTTTCGTACACAAGATTACTGCAAGGTCTCTCGATAGAGAAAGTTTCATAAAAAACTGTGGAGCAGTTTTCGAGATACAGGCATCTAAAAACGCTCCAAATCAGAAAATACTTGATTTTCAGCGAGCCATATTTTGCTTCCTGCTGATCGTATCCGTACGAATTGGGTATCATTCAGTGGTCCAATTACCGCCCGACCAAATGATACCTTAATTTGTTTAATCCGTTGATATCGGACGGAAAAATCGTGTTTTTACCCAAAACACCAATTTTTCACGTTTTTTTCAAAATATCGCATAGTATTTCGACTACTTCCGGTTTACGGATTGTTGTTGAAATTGCTTTAAACGGTGGTTTGACCATATTACTTCATGTTCCAGGAATTTCAGAAACGTCGATCCGGCCGTAAAACGAAACTTAAGCTCAAAAAATGTGAAGAAAATTCGAAAAAAATCGAAAAATAAAGGGCGATGACTCTGAATGAAACTTATATTACTGGAACCGGATTGCCTTCAGGTATCCAAAAATGTAGGTCAAATTTGAAAATTTTGAAAAATAACAAAAAATGTGTCTTAAACAACATATTTTCATTTTTCGAATGCTAGAAGTCAGCAGCGAAGTTTCTAAATTGCAAAATTTTCAACTGCTATCGTCCGAGAAAAGACTCAGGGTTTCCAAAAATGTAATTTGTATGAAAATAGGTACAGAATTGACGAATCTACGGCCGTTTTTTAATTTTTTGGCACCGCACAAAATTCGGCCACTTCCGGTCTGCGCAGAAGTTTCGAATACAGTGGAAGGGATGGCCACTATATGGTTTCCTGATAGAAAATTACGTCCCAGATCTGTATCTGTTACAGACACTGAGAAATAGGCTCCCCCGAAAAATAAAATAATAATAATAAATAATAATAATTTTAGTAATCACAATAGGCTTTCAGACGAAAGTCTGAAAGCCTAATAACTAGATCTGCTACTGTCCCATGCAGATATGAAAGCTTTCATATTCATCGTCACGTGTCATCAATTATATCAAGTATCTCAAATAAAAGGATAAGAATAACAAACTATCAAAATTGGTCAAAAACTCGCGAAGCTACAAGTCTAAATATACTATGAAACATTGAGTAATCTGAAAAGGGAAATAACTGATACTTGTGTTGCTGTAATCGGGATGACTTCCGATTTCAAAACTTTCAGAATAATGAAATGAAAATGATAAGAAAACATCGAAAAATTAAATGAGATAACTGTGAACAAAACTAAAACTTTTTGAATCAGGTTGAACTCAACTGTTTGAATATGTATGTTAAATATGTAGATTTGGAAAATTATAAAGACATAATATCAAAATCGGTCAAAAACTCACAAAGTTACAAATTTAAATGTAGTGAGAAACATTGCACCCGGGCAAAAAAATAATCTTTAAACTAAAGGGAAATAACTGAAACTTGTATAGCTGTAATCGGGCTTCCAAGATATGTTATATAATTATGGTTTCCAATATGTTTGGTTATAAGTAGGAAATCGTGACGACTTCTTAAGCATGTTTTAAACAAAGGGTCATAGACTGCAATATACAAGAATGGCACTCTGCAATAAAAAAAACTGGCCAGAGATTTCTATGCAGAAATTAAATAATTGCTAGAACCAGAAAAATATTTATCCACTATAATAAATAAGCAACATAGAGAAAATGAAATGAAATTGAATGGGGTTTAACGTCCTACTGTTCTGCTCCTACAATGGGCTAATGCAGACGGGCATACGCCATAAAGTGTGCAATGAGGGAAATTTTACCCGGGCAGCGGCGTTACGGCCTACGAGGTTGGTAAGGTGACCATACTCCTTGTCACGTACAACCAAGAAATCGAAACAAGGCCAGTTGACTCAATGACAGACGTTATGATACAGAGCGCACGTGCTAACTATTCAGCCACGCAACCTCCCTAAAATCGGCAAATTGCTGACCTACAGCGAGAAACATTTCAACCGGGCCAAATTTTCTATTTTAACAATTTAATTTGCACGGTACCTTTAGTTATCAACCGAATATTACAAAACTTTTAAAAATAAGCTCCCCCTGACCAGCTTAATCGTTCGCAATAAACGTTTGCCCCTTAAAATCGACAAATTGCTGACTTTAAAGTGAGAAACATTACAACCGGGCCAAATTTTCTGTTTTATCACTTTAACAGTACCTTTGATTACCAACCGATTATTACAAAACTTTAAAAAGAGAAAGAGAGAAATGCGGCCTAACGTCCATTCGACACAAACTAGGTCATTTCGGGACTAACATATGTTTTTTAATTTTAGTTAAAAACTCCCCTTGCACGTACTGGTCTTTAGCCGTTGGGAGGAAACCGAAGAACACGGAGAAAACCCACGAGGTTGGACATCATACACCATGTCACGTGCAACCTGGAGATCGAAACGACACCCGTTGACTCAATGACAAACGTTACGATACAGCGAGCACATGCTAACCATTCAGCCATCCAGCCTCCCTGAATTCGGAAAATTGCTGACTTATAGCAAGAAACATTTCAACCGGGCGAAATTTTCTGTTTTAACAGTTTAATGTGCACGGTACTTTAATTACCAACCGATTATTACAAAACTTTTGAAAATAAGCTCCAACTGACCAGCTTAATCGTATGCAATAAACGTTTTGCCTGAATTGAAAGTTCTGCACGGAAAAAGTTCATCTCGATTTCCCGGCGTGGTTCCCCTTGTCAGTGAGGCAGAACGGAGGGCCTGACAAGCACAGCTGTCTAGTCCTTCGGATGGGACGAAAAACCAAGGTCCCGTGTACACATTGGAGTGCACGTAAAATATCCCTAAGCAGTTGGAATTCGATACTGTTGAATAAACTCTATACGATGACTAAATGCGTAGATTGTAGTCACCCACACTGCATGTTTCGCTTAACAATGAAAGGGTGCCGTTTTCAATGTTCGATCCTTTTGTTCTTCTACTCCTGATATGTTGGACTGTTGATCGATGGTTTCATATAAAAGACTACCAATAAGACTCTTTGTAGAAGAAGTTCCCAAAAAATAGTATGTTGACTTTACAACAAAGACCTCTAAACATGCTCCAAATTGTAAAAATACGACTTTTTGGATTTTCAATCTCTTTTTTTCGGCTATCCCTGATATTTAAAAAAAATGATACAATGATTTCACACAACAGGCTAGCTATTAGACTCTCTATTGACAAAAGTTTCACCGCCCTCCCTTCATTATAGCCGAAGTTATCGTGCCCTAAAGAATCAACAAATCAGCATGCTTATCTCTGTTTACCCTAAGCAGAAAATGCTCATCTTTGAACTCAATCATAACATTGACCTAGTGAACGTCTACAACAAGTTTGAACATCCTAGCTTAATTAGAATGAGAGTTATTGTGCTCCAAAGTCTCGGCCCTTCAAATTGCTTCTATTTTTCATTTTCAATTCAAAATGGTGACTCCCGGTTGACCTAAATCAGAATTCTATTCGCGACATTTTTTAGGCCTTCCATCAAGGATTCAGAAAATATAACTCCCGAGTCTGTAAGTAAAATAGCAAAAAAGCCTTATTGATTTTTCACGTTTAAAGATGGTGGTACTTCCGGTTCGATCGACAAACTCCATATTTTGTGTACGAATCAGTAATTCCTTGTCTAGTATCGAAAAAAAAAACTAGGTCATTCTGACCTATATTTCGACGATTTTTTTGAAAACTTTGATCCTTAATTTCACCAACGGGAGATAAGTTAGAAAATTTCTAAAGTCATTTTTCAAGTCGCATCATTAAGGTCTACTTACATATTAAATTTCATGAAAATCGTACAACTACTAAAGAAGTTGTCGAGTTGGTGTAAACTTCCGGTTCGAAATCACAGCGACGAATTTTCGAAATTCGAAAATCCGAAATTGCAGATTTGAAGTAAATGTCTTAGGATACTCAAAGAAAAAAGAATTAGTAAAATAGATCAAATAGTCACAAAGTTACAGCATTGTAGGTCAAATGCATTCGTTCGTAAAATTCGGTGATTTCGGATTCGTAAAACGTTTTGAAAATACATTTAATCAAGGTTCGCACCCCATTTTTGGGGGGGTAGGTCAAAATTTCAGAAAGATCCTATGGATAGATTCTGAGAAATCCGATTTGCAGAAAACACACAAAAAAAAAAAATAATAATAACTAGACCTGCAAGCAGCACTGAACCGGCTTTCAGGAATCATACAGGAAGTTTATTATACCATAGCCGATCCATTGAGCTACCAAACTATACTTTAGGTTGTTTTGCTTTAGTGACACCCTCTATCATATGTAAAAGTAATATTTGCTGGCGAAAAGACCGGTCAAAATTGTAAATTATGGCAAAATTAAGTCACTTCCGGTGCCGAAAGAAATTTTTATAGGTGAAAAATAAGTCGAAAATTCGCAACATACAAAATCCAAACGTTGTTTTATACATTTCGGGCAATAAATAATTAACCTATAACCCATAAACTGAAATTAAGAAGGTAAAAAACTTAAAAGTGACCCTGGGAAAATTGGTTATTATTCGACAAGGGAACATGCTAGAAGCCTTTTCTTGATATCAATATGATGGTATTGATTCACTCTTACTGCCCATTAGAGTCCGACGTTATAAAGTTAAACGAATAATGAATATAAATCACTTCTAAAAAATGTTTGTTTTGAAGGCTAAAAATACGTTTTTTGCAAAAATTACATTACTTCCGGTGATATTGAAAATGTTAACTTGGTTCATAGAAGTCATCAATTGCATAAGGTATCAAATGGTAAAAAAATTATAAAAATCGAATAATAATTGACACTTTTATATACCAAAAACCTTGAAAAGTGACTTATAGAAGATCGCCTATTTCTCTGTAAACGTACAAGTTAGAAACCATTTTGTGGTATCTGTATGGTCTTATGGCTTCATTCTATTCGTTGATGGGAATCAAATATCATAATTTTAAAAATATTATAAGGGAGACTGATTTGAATAAAATTTTAGTTTCTTAGGTTAAAAATACAGTTTTTGCCCAAATGACGTCATTTCCGGTCACAGTGAAAATGTAAAATTGGCTTGACCTAGTCCAAATTGGCATTAGGCATCAAATGGGAAAAAAATATTGCAAATCGAATAATAATTCACTCTTGCATAGGGAAAATAACGTGAAAGGTGATGCATGCAAAATTGCATATTTCTCGGCAACTGCTCATATTACAAACTAATTTTCGCATACATTCTCTTCGTCTGGATTAGTGCTACGAGTTTATGGAAATTACAAATAAATATTTCAAAATATGAAGACGCTGAATGAATTGTAAATAACTGAATTTTACACTTTATTTTACATTTTATTCGAAATTGCCCGAAAATGGAATTGAAATTTAAAAATATGAGCTAAGGATTTTGTGCACCTTTGCAGGGTGCATCCATTTAGTTATATCAGTTTTGAAAAAAAATAATATTTGCTTTCAAAAAGTGGTACCGAACTGTCAAAATTGTAGTTTTTGTTAATATTACGTCACTTCCGTTGCCGACAGAAAAATTTCACCGTAACAAAAAAAATTACAATTGGGACCACGGAGCATATGAACTTTGTTTTATACAAATCGAACAATAAATAATTTTTCTGGGTACGAAAAACTAAATTAGCCGATGGCGGCTAACACAAATTACCGAGACAATTTTTTTTTCTCATTTCTGCTCAAGTAGGATGATATTTTAACCCTGTGTAAAATATCATCAAAAAATATTCATAAATAAAAAAGATTTTCGTAAAAAAGTTAATTTTTTTCAAAATATCGGACATTTTTTCGACTACTTCCGGTTTTACGATCGTTGTTGTGATAGCTTTACGAAGTTCTTTGGATACTTAACTTTCTGTACCAGAATTGTCAGAAACATCCATTGAGCACTTTTGAAAAAAAAGATAAATTAAAGAGCGTTTACAAAAATTTAACGATTTTTCAATTTTTTCAAAGTTTGATGCCATTTTTGGACCACCTATATTATTTCAATGCTTTTCATTTTTGATTCACTATATAGACAACCGATAGGACTTTGAGTAAGAAAAGTTTAAGAAAAATCTGCGGCGTCGTTTTCGAGAAAAGGACGTCTCAGAATGTTAAAAAATCGGAAAATACTAGATTTTTGGCACACAATAATGTATTTCCTTACCATCGATATCGTATTATTTAGATACCATATGATGGTCCATTAATAGGGCTATCCAACGACACTTTAGTTCTTTTGGTCCGCTATTACCTAAGGGAGAAATCAAGTTTTTTGCAAGTGCGACAATGTTTTTAACCTTTTTTTACATTTTTTGAATACTTCTGGTATGGTTATTATTGTCGATATAGTTTTGATAACCGGTTTAGGCACTAAAATAGCCACAGGGCTCTGTAATGATATATTACATTATCTGATCAGATAAAATGCCCCTGAGAAATCCTAGGTTCAAAAGTGCCAAAAATGCAAAAAATTTAAAATATCGAAAATTAAATTTCAATAACTACATACATATTATACATCGTTAGAATCGTAATTAGGTCAGCTATCTGAATATACAAATTTTTTTTGAAAATCTCTTAAAATAAAAAAATAGCAGAGCATTTTCCAAAATTTCACGATTTTTCGACTTTTTTCGATTTTCAGTCCGTTATTTCACCTTTTCCAGATATTTCAAAGTCGTAATGGAATGTTTCGTACACAAGATTACTGCAAGGTCTCTCGATAGAGAAAGTTTCATAAAAAACTGTGGAGCAGTTTTCGAGATACAGGCATCTAAAAACGCTCCAAATCAGAATATACTTGATTTTGAGCGAGCGATATTTTGCTTCCTGCTGATCGTATCCGTACGAATTGGGTATCATTCAGTGGTCCAATTACCGGCCGACCAAATGATACCTTAATTTGTTTAATCCGTTGATATCGGACGGAAAAATCGTGTTTTTACCCAAAACACCAATTTTTCACGTTTTTTTCAAAATATCGCATAGTATTTCGACTACTTCCGGTTTACGGATTGTTGTTGAAATTGCTTTAAACGGTGGTTTGACCATATTACTTCATGTTCCAGGAATTTCAGAAACGTCGATCCGGCCGTAAAACGAAACTTAAGCTCACAAAATGTGAAGAAAATTCGAAAAAAATCGAAAAAAAAAGGGCGATGACTCTGAATGAAACTTATATTACTGGAACCGGATTGCCTTCGGGTATCCAAAAATGTAGGTCAAATTTGAAAATTTTGAAAAATAACAAAAAATGTGTCTTAAACAACATATTTTCATTTTTCGAATGCTAGAAGTCAGCGGCGAAGTTTCTAAATTGCAAAATTTTCAACTGCTATCGTCCGAGAAAAGACTCAGGGTTTCCAAAAATGTAATTTGTATGAAAATAGGTACAGAATTGACGAATCTACGGCCGTTTTTTAATTTTTTGGCACCGCACAAAATTCGGCCACTTCCGGTCTGCGCAGAAGTTTCAAATACAGTGGAAGGGATGGCCACTATATGGTTTCCTGATAGAAAATTACGTCCCAGATCTGTATCTGTTACAGACACTGAGAAATAGGCTCCCCCGAAAAATAAAATAATAATAATAAATAACTAGACCTGCATAGCAGTGCTGAATCGGCTTTCAGGGTCCTTTATTTCATTGCCATGCCTTTAAATTTACCTTTATACTCTAAACGACCGATAGGACTCGGGGTAACAGAAGTTTAAGAAGTGAAATAGAAGTAGTTTTCGAGATAACGAGTCCAAAAAGGCTCCAAAAAAGAGGAAAATACTACATTTTCGGCATCTCATAATCTATTGCCTAACCATCGAATTTGTATCATTCTGATATCATATAAAAGTCCAAAAAGGAAAATACTAGATCTTCAGCGTCCCGTAATATTTGTCATTGAACACGCCATCTTGAGTCGGATCGCGCAAAATCTAATTTTGGAGTAAAATTTTGTTTGGAAGTCTAAAAATACGGTTTTTGCAAATATGACATTACTTCCGGTGATGATGGAAATGTTAAATCAGATCATTGCAATCATAAATGGCATAAGGCATCACATGGTGAAAATAATTGCCACTTTTATAGACTAAAAACCTTGAAAAGTGACGTGTAGAAAATCGTCTATTTCTCGGCAACCGTACAAGTTAGAAACCATTTTTTGGTATTTATATGACCGTATGGGTTTAATCTATTTGTTGATTGGAATCAAATATCATAATTGTATAAACATTACAAATCAGACTCATTTGAATAAAATATTTGTTTTGAAGTCTAAAAATACGGTTTTTGCAAATATGACATCACTTCCGGTGATAATGGAAATGTTAAATCAGATCATTGCAATCATAAATGGCATAAGGCATCACATGGTGAAAATTGTATGAAAATTGAATAATAATTGACACTTTTATAGACCAAAAAGCTTAAAAAGTGACTTGTAGAAAATCGTCTATTTCTCGGCAACCGTAAAAGTTAGAAACTTTTTTGTGGTATCTGTATGATCGTATGGGTTCATGCTATTCGTTGATGGGATTCAAATATCATAATTTTAAAAATATTATAAACAAGACTCATTTGAATAAAATATTTGTTTTTTAGGTTAAAAATACAGTTTTTGCCAAAATGACGTCATTTCCGGTAACAGTGAAACTGTAAAATTGGCTTAACCTAGTCGAAATTGGCATTAGGTATCGAATAAAAGAAAAATATTGAAAATCGGATAAATATTTATTCTTTTATAGGCAAAATAACTTGAAAAGTGATGCATGCAAAATTGCATATTTCTCGGCAACTGCTCATATTACAAACTATTTTTCGCATACATTCTCTTCGTCTGGATTATGGCTACGAGTTTATGAAAGTTACGAATAAATAGTTCAAAATATGAAGACGTTGAATGGGTTGTATATAACTGAATTTTACCTTTTTTTTTACATTTTATTCGAAATTGCCCAAAAATGAAATTGAAATTTAAGAATCTGAGCCAAACATTTTATGCGCCTTTACAGGGTGCATACTTTTTGTTCTATCAGTTTTCGAAAAAAATAATATTTGCTGTCAAAAAGTGGTACTTAACACTCAAAATTGTAGTTTTTGTTAATATTACGCCGCTTCCGTTGCGTGCAGAAAAATGTCACCGTAACAAAAAATATTACAATTGACATCACGAAGCATATGCACTTTGTTTTATACAAATCGAACAATAAATAATTAATCTAGGTACGAAAAAATAAATTAGCCAATGGCGACTAAAGAAAATTACTGAGACAAAATTCTTTCCCACTTCTGCTCAAGTAGGGTGATACTTTAACTATGTGTAAACTAACATCAAAAAATATTAATAAATAAAAAAGTTTTCTATAAAAATGTAAAAAAAATTCAAAATATCGGAGATTTTTTCGACTACTTCCGGTTTTGCGATCATTGTCGGAATAGCTTTAACATGTTGATTAGATACTTAACTTCCTGTACCAGAAATATCAGAAACATTCATTGAGTAATTTTCTAAAAAAAGATAAATAAAAGAGTATTTTCAATAATTTAATGATTTTTCAACTTTTTTCAAAGATTGAGGTCATTTTTGGACCACCTATAATATTGCAACGCTTTTATTATTAAATGCATACGCTAGGCCACTGATAGGACTCTGAGTAAAAAATGTTTAAGAAAAATCGTAGGCGTCGTTTTCGAGAAAAAGGCGTCTCAGTATGCTCCAAAACGGAAAATACTTAGTTTTCGGCGTACCATAATTTATTTCCTAAGAATCAAATTCGTGTTATTTAGATGTTATACCATCGTCTATTAATGGAACTATCCAACCACACTTTAATTGTTTTGGTCCGCTAATATTTGACGGAGAATTCGAACTTTTGGCAAGAGCTCCAATTTTTTTCATCTTTTTTACATTTTTCTTCGTTTTTTGAACTACTTCCGGTATACGAATCATTGTCGAGTAGTTTTCACGTCCAGTTTTGGAGTTTGCATGGGAACAGGGCTCTCTAATGATATACGATACTATACGATCAAATAAAATACTTCTGAGAAATCCTATGTTCAAAAGTGTTAAAAATGTCAAAATGTCAAAATATTGAAAATTAAATTTCAATAACTGCATACATATTATACATCATTAGAATCGTAATTAGGTCCGCTTTTTAAATATATATCTTTTTTTTGAAAATCTCTTAAAATAAAAAAATGGTAGAGCATTTTCCAAAATTTCACGATTTTTTGACTTTTTTCAATTTTCAGTCCCTTTTTTGTCTTATTCCAATTATATGAAGGTCTTAATGGATGGAGCCATGCTAAAGACTACCGGAAGGACCATCGATAGATAAAGTTTAAGAAAAATCGCTGGAGCAGTTTTCGAGATAAAGGCGTCCAAAAACGCTCCAAATCAAAAAATGCTTGACTTTCAGCGTGTCATATTGTATTTCTGGATCATCGTATCTGTATGAATTGGGTATCATACGATACTCCAATTCCGACGTAAACCAACGATACCTTAATCCATTTGATCGGTTGATATGGGACGACGAAATCACGTTTTTCCCAAAGCCCCCATTTTTTGAGTTTTTTTCAAAAAATCAGACATTATTTCGACTACTTCCGGTTTACGGATCGTTGTTGAAATTGCTTTATCCGGATGTCTGACTATATGGCTTAATGTTCCAGAGGTTTCAGAAATATCGTTTTATCCTTTCCAAAAAATATAAGGGGCATAAAATGGGCAGAAAATTCGAAAAAATTCGAAAAATAAAGGGCAATAACTCTGAATGAATCTTATATTACTGGAATCGCTTGGACCTCAGAAATCCAAAAATGTAGGTCAAATTTGAAAATTTTGAAAAATAACAAAAATTGTCTCATAAACAACGTCTTTTCAATTTTCGAACGATAGAAGTCATAGACGGATGTTCGAAATTGAAAAATGTGAGATAGCCATTATCTCGCAAAAGGTTTAGGGTTCCCGAAAATGTCATCTGTTTTAAAATGGGTAAAGAATTGACGAAACTATGGCCTATTTTCAATTTTTAGACGACGTACAAAGTTCGGCCACTTCCGGTATGCGCAGAGGTTTGAAAAATAGTTTATCAAGTAGCCACCACATGTTTTCCAGATAGAAAAGTTTGTTTCAGATCGATATCTGTTTTCGATCATGGAGAAATAGGCTCCCGCGGTAAAAAATAATAATAATAATAATAATTTTAGTAAAAACAATAGTCTTTCAGACGAAAGTCTGAAAGCCTAATAATAATTTTAGTAATCACAATAGGCTTTCAGACGAAAGTCTGAAAGCCTAATAACTTTAACAGAAACAATAAGCTTTCATATGTAATACATATGAAAGCTTAATAATTTTAGTAAAAACAATAGTCTTTCAGACAAAGTCTGAAAGCCTAATAATAAGAATAATAATTTTAACAAAAACAATAGTGTTTCACACAAGCTACGCAGTGTGAAACCCTAATAATAATAAGAATAATAATTTTAACAAAAACAATAGTGTTTCACACAAGCTACGCAGTGTGAAACCCTAATTAAACGCATTATGGTACACGATTCGTTTACCAATGGTAAAATGTTTATTTTGTCTTAACTATTGAATATCAGAAGCCCATCGTTTTCCGGTAAGATCACAGCATCAATGTTGATTTAAATTTACAAATAATTCGTGTTTTCAATGTTGAAGATTTTGGATGATATTGCGTTAGAGACTTAGCTACTTTAAACATTGGAAGCTTGGCGCTAAACCCTATTTCATTTATTTCACGGTCAAACCAGGGATGGAAACCACGATCGCAAACCACGGGTGGCCGGCCAGCTAGAGCTCGAATCACGACACTGTAGAACACCAGGCCATCCCAACCCAAAGTAACCATGCCACTGTCCTTCGTAAATACGTCTGCTCAATACACACTGTGTCCTTCAAATAACCATTGAACCATGCCTGGATCATAGCCTTTATCCCTGGATCTTTCACGGCGGTGCGTCGTATTCATCCACTAACATGTTCAAATATGTAACATCCTTCTTCGGCTAGATGGAACTTATAACTCGTTCTACATTGCACGAATACCCCCTTGTGGCTTTTACTGAGCTGGTTCACTAGCATGGAGGTCGGGTGTTCGATACCTGCATTGGCCGAGAAAGTTCATCTCGATTTTCCAGCGTGGTTTCCCCTTGTCAGTGATGCAGAAGGAGGGCCTGACAAGGTCAGCTGCCTAGTCATTCGGATGGGACGAAAAGCCGAGGTCCCGTGTACACATTGGCGTGCACGTAAAAGATCCCTTGGCAGTTGGAATTCGATATAAGAGTAGGCCGTGGCGCCGCTGCCCGGGCAAAATTTTCCTCATAGCACACTTTATGGCGTATACCCGTCTTCCATTCGCTCAGGTCAGGTGCAGAAGAGTAGGACGTTAAACCCCATTTCATTTCATTTCATTTGTCTGGTAATTGCGAGGATAGAAGATACGAACCTTGTGAAGTAAATGTAATGGGGAGTGTCAGAAGGGGAGATCACGCTAATACTTTTTCGAAATTTTAAAGTGTTGATATCATTTTTTAATTACATTTCGACAATCAAATGCGGCAAACGAACAAATAGTGTTGCGATCGATACGTAATAAACAATACCGTAAAATGGTATGTGAGAGAGAAATGGGGTTTAACGTCCACTCGATAAAAACTAGGTCATGGTTCAATTTTGTTTCAATAATTCGCTTGCGCTAAGGGGTTCGATACCGAGATAAAATCTGAAATAGTAATAGCATATATCGACTATTTTTATAACTCCAGTGATGTTTGTTATGAATGGAATGGACAATATCCGTAATATCATACACTATTTAATGTACTTGCTTTGCTATGATAACGACCGTATGTTGAGGCTTGACAATAATATAACGATGTTGGTATTGAACAGATACGCATATTTATCCTTTGTATTGATTCGTAACACTTTATTAATTAAGAAGAGATTGTTTACCCTTGTAATGGTAGAGTCAACTCTTTTATCATATTACACCGATCCGCTAGATAGAACCAACGACCCTTTGCGTTCTTAAAGGGGGAAACCCCCGATTTCACACGGTTTACTTTGATACAGCTCGGTTAACAATAATGAAGCGTTATTAAATAATATATAAATGCAATCTAATTAAAATATAGATCTATATTTCGTTTCGTTTTTTTTTATACTTTCGATCGTCTAACGAAACGAAATAGGATCTGTGTTTTAATCAGATTGATATAAAAGTAGCTTTTATTAAACAGTTCACAAATAATCATAAAAGAATTTTTTTGACAAGTATTCTAATTCGTTAATTCGCCAAAGACAAACAAATTGAATTTTTACTGCGAATTTCTGAACCTGATTCAAACACAGATCTTATTTAATTTCGTTTTTTATACTTCAAAATTAAAGTTTTTATTTGCCTTCACTAAACTAGGATCTGGAAGACTTGCGTGTTGGTCGATGTGAGTGATTAGCGTGTTCTTGGTTTGCGGTGCACGGAACTGTGGGTAGACATTGACAGCGAGTGGTATTCCCAAATACCCAAACAAACCAAAATGGCGACCTCGACAGGTATAAAGTGGCCGAAAGCGCATAGTTTGCATAGTGTGTTTAAAAGCATTACATTATGAGTGTTCGATTAAACATATTTAGCTTCCCTGTCAATTTGGTACGTTTCATTTAATTAGCTAATTAAAAGCTGTGGTGTACATAACTGCAATTTTCTGTACTAGAATATTCAATGGAACACAATAGAAATATCCAGAAAACGGTGGAATTTGCATCCATGGACTGGGTTACCTTTCCATGTGATCTAAAAATCGTGACTGTCAATCTGGGACCCATAAGTTTGATCACACACGCCCTACTTTTCTGTACCGACTGGGCTAATGATGACGCATAATCATTGAGTAGTATTCTTTAATTGGCATTTAGTGGGATAAGAGGTACTTGTTGAAACGTCGTGCTTTTAGAATAAAACCAGTGATTGTTTCCCATACAAATTGTGTTCTGTTAATATTGAGTAGTATTCTTTAAGTGGCATTTAGTGATTGGGATAAGAGGATACCTGTCGAAACGTCGTGCTTTTAAAATAAAATCAGTGATTGTTTCAAATAAAAATTTTGTAGTGTTAATGAAGACTTGCTATTTTTCAGTAGTGAACTGTATAACAGACGCTACTTTAAAACCTCACCTTGAAAGATCAGATACATCAATATACATTATGAAAGTTTATGTACAATGCAACATGAACGGAAGTACGTGTATGTACCAGTACACGTATTTTCTATTATGTCTTCAATATTTATTATTTACTTGCTTTATATTTCAATATACGTTTGACTTCTTCCTTCCTGTAGTATCTTCACAAAGAAGTAATCCATTTGTGTCTGTTGACACACTTGGTAAAAATTATTATACCGAGTTGTTTAAAAAAAGGAAATAAATAATCCAACAGAAGACGTGATGATGTTATCTTTAATCCTGGTGCTTCAGTAATAACAACTACTCCAGATGATCTCTCGCTCTCGTGACCACAAGGCTGCACGACTAGCATAGTGCAGAGAATATAGCGTGGTGGCGAAATATTCACTGGTCGTTTGAGAGTAGCTTTTTTATGACGGAAGGTAGTGCAGGTTCAATTCCATTCTATTATGATATGGGATTGTCTCAGCAGTACAAAGAAAGATACCTGACAGGGTTTTTAGTACCCCGTTTTGACAGGGCCAATCTTTATTATGGATGATAATACTCGACCACACGTCGTCGTTGTTGATTCTCAGCACCAGGGGACTGTTGTTATACTACCTTGACCAGACAGAAGCCCTGACCTGAATCCAATTGAGCATATATTCTTGGCGGAAAATCCGCTAAACCGCCGGTGCAGAATGTTGACGATTTGGATAAGATACTTCATCAGGAATAAAACCGACTAACGCAGATTTATTTCCAACATCTCATTGTGTCAAAGAAGAGAATATAGTTCAACGGGTGATCCAGGTTTGGCTTATGGGCAACTTGAACAGGAAATGGACTGGAGAATTTCATATTGAACTGTACATGCTCTACCTCGACAATCATTAATATTTGTTACATGTTTATTTTCTTGAATAATCAATATGAACTCATGATTGCCGAGTTATTCTTCCACCTCTGTTTCCATTTCTATCGACTTTTCTTCGAATGAGGGCTGCTCATAATTGGGACTGAATTGTTCTGTCAATCCCATGCAGATATTACAAATCAGGAAAATCAAGAATGAATAACAATTTGTTGGGTTTGTTCCATATTTAACAGGGTTCGCTTCCCTACTTAGTTTATTACATGCAAGGGGGGGGGGCGCAAGGGCACAGATCGAAAACATCTTGTCACCAAAATAAACTTATCCAGCTCAATGCAGCTCTCTAAAAGACGTTTATCGGGAGACCATGTAATCCACTGCGACGGATTGTATGCAATATTTAGGTAGAAAGGTGCTGAATAAGTATTTGAAATCAAACGGCCTGGGTGTGACTATTGTACGAACTGTTCTGTTTTGAAGTGGATGTGGGAGTCCAAACTGCAACGTGTTGCATTATAGGTCATCTGAGAGGTAATCAATGAATTAATAAAAATCATTTTGATATCTAAATAATATACCCTATATAGCCTTGTCGGTATTATAGAGTTGTAAAGAGCAGGATTTAAGTACAGATGAAACATAATTTGTCCTAGAAATGGAGCTATCGGAGATAAGCATTATACATTTCGTCTCGCCAAGATTTATATGATCGATGTTACATTAAGTACGAATGCTCTCACATCAACTGCTCAATAGTTTAGTTTTATCGGAGTTCAATCGAAAGGCATTCTCCCATCTTCAACGCACTTCCCATTGCTTGAAACATCAGGTAGAGAACCGACGAAATATAAATGAGTGTCATCAACAACTAAATGAATGTTTTCTAATACAGAAAGACCCATCAAAAGTTCCTTTAGAAGGTTTTTTGTCACCAACTTGCATATGACCTATCCCTGTACACCAGACTTAAAATCCACCGAAACCCACCTAAGTTTTGGGGTATTATCGACGTGACAATTCACCATTCAAAATGCGATGAAATACTCACCAAAAGGGAATGTGTTCGAGTAATTGACAATATGCAAGTTTGCCTCCAATGCCGTGTAGACCACTTGGGGTATATTTTGGAAAGAACACGACTGTTATATTCTTTGAATGGCATTTAGTAATTGGAACATAATCAAATTTGTGTTATATGCTTGATAACGACTTGTGAAATCTTGTTGAAACGTCGCAGTGAAATAAACCATAGTAATTGTTATCCATAAATAGTGTGTTATTTGACGACTGTTATATGCAAAGCCACCAAGATAACTGAAACTTTGGTGAATGGTCGCACACTGATTGAAGTTTAAGTCTAGAAAATTTCTTGAAATTGGCCGGACCTTTGAAGGATTTAATAAGAAATTGATTGACAGGTTGTGTTATTTTTTGGGAGAGGGGGGGGGGTCACCCTGATTGATTACAGATGATGGTATAAAGGTGTCTTGTATATAAAACATGGTGATCAATCTGGGAAAGTTAAAGATGCATTACGTATGATTTAGGTACAGAGTTCTCACAATAATAGTTAAAAATACAGATAATGAAAAGGGAATATGTTAACAATTTTTAGTCAAATTACTTTATTCTGAAAGAAGTTGTCGTCGTTTACAGAACAGTCTAGTCTCGATTGTCATATTTAAATCGAAACCTGGCATAGATCTGGCATGTAAATAAATGTCGCATACACATTTGACGCCAAAAGAAAGATCTGCAATAGGCAAATTTAGCTATTAAATAATGCACCTTTAACCAGCATAACATCCTTTAATATACTTGGTTATTATAAATACTCAATGAGTCTTACAAAACTTAGAATGATTAAACTTGCGATAAAATCTCAATACGTTTCACTACACATGATTTTACAGCTATAAAAGAAGCTGTTTTCGTTTTTGTTGTTTTGTATTATAATCTTAAAACCTTAGTTGTAAATGTTTTATGACATACGAATACAATTCAAACATGTGTGAATATTTCATAGCTTGATTTTCTATTGTTGTTATGTTGGAAAGTAAAGTAACTATACAGCAGCATTGTTATAAATTTATGTCTAGTAATTTCACGTCATGCATACTGCCTCGGTTTATTTTAAAAAAAAGATAATTAAATTCCCCCTATAATAACGTAACAGGATAACAGTGGTGATTATAACAATGAACCATACACAACATCTATTCATATGTAAATTTGATCAAATGCATTTGTTTTTTTGATTCCGACACAAATAGTCTTATATCACACCAGCGAAGGTTAAGACAATAATAGTCTAGTCAAAATACTGAAAGATCGACCAAAAATTCCTTTAGAAGGTTGTTACGTCGCCAGTCTAACCTCGTGGGTTTTCTCCGTGTCCTCTGGTTTCCTCCCACTCTTGACCCCTTCGCGCAAGCGAATTATTGAAATAAAATTGAACCATTTGTTAGTCTTTCTCTGGTTGTTTAATTTTAAATAAACAATAATATAAATTTACAATACGTTATGCAAAAACAACTTAGTGTTCCTTTTTCTCTGATGTTTGTGCCCGTAAACCACAAATACATTACCCGAAAAATAAAATGGTTCACCTAGGGCGTGGGAGCGTGGGACCGCTTGGATTGCAGACCCCCCCCCCCCACACACACACACAGACACACGCGCGCGCGCACCCCGGCTCCTACGCCTGTATTAGCAAGCGAGAGTCTGTGTAAATGTAAATGCAGACCCCAAGAATGGCCTTTGTGGAATTCTGTGGTTCTAGAGTACTGCATTTCATGTAAAATTTTTCAAGAACTTTTCGTGGGATATGTTAGATTTATTTTAGATTTGTGTGTGAGAGTTTTAATCTGTGATTAAGTAAATCAAAAATTTTGGAAAGGTTGATGAAAGCAAATGCAGCAGATGGGTATAGTAAAACAAATAGATCTCCGTGCATTTCTCCTATTCTTCGAAACAAAGCATAATTGGCGAAACAGTTTACCTTCGGGTTCTTCAGGGATGAAAATATTTAAAAACTATTTAAGAATTATTTTTAACGGTGTATATGGCGCTTCCTTTCTATTGATTTCGTACCGACATTTTCATTTTCTCTGTGTTCGTTAGCTTGTGTCTAAATTTAAATCCGAAAACCTAAAATTTCTAGCGGAGTATATGGCTCTTCCCTTCTGTTGATTTCGTACCGCCATCTTTTTTTTCTCTATGTTCGTTAGCCCGAGCTTGAATTTAAATCCGAGAACCTCAATGTTTTTTAACGGAGTATATGGTTCTTCCTTGTCTATAGATTTCGTACCACCATCTTGTTTTTCTCTGTGTTCTTTTGCCGGCGCCTGAATTTCAATCCGACAACTTCAAGCTCAAACAAGCATCTAGTATTTTGTTTTAATTGTGAGATTTAGTATATAAAGATGTCTATTTAATGTTGTTATTTAAAGGAGCTAAATCGCTTATATTTGGTTCCTAGAAATTGGCACAAATAGATCGCAACGCATATAATAATGTAATATGAATGTATATAAACTAATTTACATTCCATCTTTCCGTTTTTACTATAATATCAAATCGATTATGTTCGGTGAAATACGCAAGAAGTCTCAACCGAGTGGCAATCACTAGTGTCCAGTTTTTCCAGTCTACACCGATAGTATTTATTACGTATATTTTCCAGATACGAAAATGGCGTTACCGATTGCATTGACTCGTGGATTATGTCTAGCCTCATTCTTAGAGTCCCTTGTTACAAATAGCGCCGAAACGATGATTCGTGTACCAATAGTAAAATGTTTAGTTTGTCTTCTATATTGGATATCAGAAGCCCATCTTTTCCCGGTAAGATCACAACATCAATGTTAATTTTGAATTGACAAATAATTTGTGTTTTCTTCAATGTCTTAGACTTTGGATGATATTGAGTTAGAGACTTACCTACTTTAAAATTCAAATAGATATATGATTATTCATTGTTTGGCGTACTGAGGCTCTAAACCATATCGGTTTTCAGTGCATCATCAACCTACTTGTTGACATTATGCATATAAAGGTAAATGATTAATAATATAAATATACTCGCAGTTTGGTTCGATTGGTAATAACGATATATTGTCCATCGATAAATCATCGGAATTGTCTTTCCTTCTCTCTTTTAAATCACGTTGATATAATTGAGCCCGCGGGTTTTTTTTTTGCTTGATGGGGGATCACGTGGGTAAGTGGGTAAGGTGCTGGCTCGCTAGCCTGGAGGTCGGGTGTTCGATCCCTGCATTGGCCGAGAAAGTTCATCTCGATTTTCCGGCGTGGTTTCCTCTTGTCTGTGATACAGAACGGAGGACCTGACAAGAACAGATGTCTAGTCGTTCGGATGGGACGAAAACTGAGGTCCCGTGAATACATTTGCGTGCACGTAAAAGACGTAGGGCATAACAACAGCTATTGGTGTGCACATAAAAGATCCCTTGGCAGTTGGAATTCGATATAAGAGTAGGCCGTATGCCCGTATTAGCCCATGTTAGGTGCAGAAGAGTAGGACGTTAAACCCCATTTCATTTCATTTCATTTTTTTTGCTTCATCGAATCGTGTTGATGTATTTGATAAATCATAAAGACGGGCATGACTCTCTCTGTTTGTTGAATTAACAAAAACATTATTTCTTCCTAAAACTTCTAAATCAAAGATGTACTCCAAAATTAAGATTTTCTACGCAACTTGTAATCCATATCTACTCCAATTTATTTGTTCTTCTTTGAATCGACGTGACCTACTCCATTGTAGGCACGTGGGCAAACCTCGTTTTAAATTGATTGAGGCTTGAGACTTACATAAGACCCATATTGATCTTTGAAAAAAAAGTTAGTGATAAAACACAAAAAAAGAACATTGATCATGAGATTGCTTGTTCTTTAATAATGTTTTTAAAGAAATACGCACGTGAAAACACGTGAATAATTGGAGACCAGGTCACGTTTAAAAAAAATACCATCATTCCTGCAATGTTATGTTTTTACAATTTCAAGGGAAAGATCTCTCGAAAAATATTTGCTATTCCAATATTCTTCAATTTTGGATTTAAAATTGAACTTGCATTGCGCGAATGGACATGTTAAACCATCAATAGTTTCTGGGCATCTGATTGGCCAAAACAGTGTAAATATTTGAAATCGATTTTACCGTACCCAAGATTTTTTGTTTGTTTTAATCTTTAAGCTTCATTGTCATCTAACGCATGACAGCCGTATTTGGTTTTTAAACCCCGACAATACCCCATAAAATGCAGCCCTGTACCTCACACTGACATTTAGTTACTATACTTGTAACCTTAAACTGCCTGGAGTAAGACGGAAGACATCAGTAGAGGAACCATTTCTAACTGACAATGTGATTAGTCAATATGTACGAAATGAAATGAATGGGGTTTAACGTCCTACTGTTCTGCTCCAAAATGGGCTTATGAAGACGGGCATACGCCTAAGAATGTGCTATGAAAGAAAACGTACCCGAACAGCGGCACTACGGCCTACTCAAGGGATCTTTCACATGCACGCCAATGTGTACACGGGACTCGGTTTTTCGTACCATCTGAACGACTAGACAGCTGTCCTTGTCAGGCCGTCCGTTCTGCATAACTGCCAAAGGGGAACCACGCCGGAAAATCGGGATGAACTTTCTCGGCCAAAGCAGGGATCGAACACCACGACCCCCACCTCCGATACGTACGTAGGTGAACGTAGGTGAAAACATAATCAATTTTATTGTATATTTTATTGACACCAAAAGATCATTTATAAAGAACAAGAAAAGACGAGTACATTCCCACCAATCCATAATAGGCCTAAGTTATAGGCCTACTGTATTTATTTAATCTTGCAGTTTGTGTGTTCATGTAGTCGAAGTCGTCACCGTACAAAAAAATCGGTGTCAATAGAAATGCTAGCAAAGATGTTTCAAGACAAACAAGAAGAGTAGAATTGGGAATTCAATCCACATTCCTCTATATTCCAGTAAACTTCGGTATTAGGAATTTGCATCGAACTACATGCCGATCGAGGAGATAGACGAGAAATAAGGAATGGTTACTTCCAATTAAGATTTAAGACTGGATAATCTTCGCGTATTTCCGGAAATATCGATAAACAATTTGAAATGGTGGAATGTTATTTATTTACAGAAAAAAGTTCCATATCGACTTTCGATTGGTGAATAAAACAAACATTTAAAAAAGGTCTTTGTAACCCGGTCCACTTTGCTATCATGTTAGAAATTATTTTCGCGCTAATTTGTGAAAGAAAAAAAGCACCATTTTATAATAATCTTTGCTGTATTTTAAATTACCAATATAAATGTTTTGAACACATTGACAAGAAGAGAAAAGTAAGTAAATATACACGATTCGGGAAGGCGTTAGCTATTCTTCAGTTACATACAGCCTACTTTCTTTCAGCGCAGAATATTTGAATGCCATTATACAAAATTCCATCCCATGCCGCCTCAGACACGATGCCTGTTGCTTTACATCCATACACAAAATTATTTCAATATCACCGATTCAAAAATGCTCAAATCGGAATAAGCCAAATTCAATCCTTAATACTATTGAATTAACAGTTTCATCAAGTTTCATGGAACGTTTCATTGGCTACTTGAACATCTGTAATCTGCATAACATTGGTATCCATTTCTTCTGACGTATTGCTGATGATGTCATTTCTAGGCACAAACAAGGCTAATAATATTGAAAGTGCTGCAACAATAATTATTACGGCTATAACTACAACCAAGATTTTTAATTTCTTTGTTCCAGATCTTGTGAATGTCAGGGATCCACCATTATCCATAATTCCGGCTTCTTTCCTCCTGAAAGAAACATAATTTTAAATAATCAACAACAGAAATATGATCTACATCTACATAGGACTTAACTAATTGGTGGGGGGGGGGAATGGGGAGCGAAGCCCCCTCATTGCCCTGAGCTAGTTACGGCCCTGCATCTTGCATCTATAAGGAGTGGCACGAATGATGTGCGCAATTTTTTATATTTCATTGATGACACCTCCTTTTACACACAGCGTTATAATTCATAGATTGCAGGCGAAACAATTTGCTCCTCGACCACTATTTCACATTGTAATACTGCATTGTACACAACCCAAATAATTTATATAAATAAAATCAAAGATCTCTGTGTATATGTTCACCCATACGCTTCATAGACGAGATCCTGTCATGGGCAATGCTTACAAGTCCATGGGTTCATTAGTCCAACGATGTCTATTATGGGTTGGATTAGGTTTAGGGTTAGGTTTATTGATACCCATATTTAATTTATAGTATTTCTTATAGCGGTGGACTAGGTTGTTTTTTAGACGAATTGCACAAAAAAATTTTTTTTTTTCAATTGTTATCCGACCGGCCCTTCGATCGCATCGCCCGAACGCCCCAATCCGCTCCTGTCAATGACAGTGGGAACGATGATCAGTTTCAAATTCAAAGGCTAGCAAGCATTGGCATTCTGGTTAAATTTTGAGATTTGTTTTGTGACCGAACTTTCTTTGGCGTGCACGTAAAAGAATTCTTGACAGTTGTAATTCGACGCGCACTTGATTCAATGGTTTGGTCGGTGCGAGAAAAAAGTAAGACGCTAAACCCTATTTCATTGCATCTGTTACGGAACTACGGTAAGTATTTCATAGCAAAGGGTGTTTCACAAAACTTTAAAGATTATTAAAGGTTCATTATGTAAGAGCCAAGTCTTTATTTTGACTTTAAATGTTATAAACTACCAGTTAAACATTGATTAACATGGCAAGCCCACAATAGACTCGGGTTCTCAACCCACTGTACCGATGTAAACAATCATATTTTTGATCAAGTTCACAAGTTTATTGACATGTCAAACAGATTTTAATCTTGCTCATTAGCAGTTTACTTTTTTATATTTAGATTTAAATTTACTAAGGATGTAACCTATAATATATCATGTTGTTCATTATCTCACTATATATGTATTTACACAAAAATATAAAAGTTTTTGAAAAAAGAACTACATTATTTGTCGATTACTAGTACTTTCGCTTATTTTATTAAAATAGCATTATGCAAGAGCAAAATCTGCTTATTACAGGTCTTTCTTTAGGCCTGAGATGTTATCTAAATAATCAATTAGACATTAATTAACATATCCAGACCATAATAAACTCTTTATGTTAAAGGACAATATTGGTGCCAGTCATTATCACATATATGATAGAGCTGGTTAAATATTTTCCAAATATACTTTTAACAGAGAGATCAATGCTACGATAGCTGAGAAATACAGGTTTCCCAAATCGGAAGTGACGAACACCAAAGGAAAACACGAGTCACCGGTCTATTTAACTGACTGAAGCGACGAGTGATAACAGATACACGGCCGAATTTCTACTCACTAATAATTCCTTCGAAGACCAAAAGTTGTTGTGTGAGACTGTGAGAGGATATCTGACAATTCATAAAAAGAATTGACTGTCACTAGATAAGAAAACACGAATGAATATAAACAAGGGAATGTACGGACTATTTCTATTTTTCTCGTGTTTTTTTATCTAATGACATTCAATTACTTTATTGAATTGTCAGATATCCTCTTACAGTCCCATATAACAACTTTTGGTCTTCGAAGGAATTATTAGTGAGCAGATATTCGGCCGTGTATCTTTTATCACTCGTCGCTTTAGCGGTGACTCGTGTTTTCCTTTGGCGTTCGTCACTTCCGATTCGGGAAACATGTATTACTCAGCTATCGTAGCATTGATCTCTCTGTTAAAAGTATATTTGGAATGTGTTTAACCAGCTCTATCACATATGTGATAATGACTGGCACCAATATTGTCCTTTAAGGCTAGCCTTCGATGTTGGCGGATTAAATTCTTATATTATGCCGCTTAATGGCCGTTGATTATTAAATCAATCAAGTGGATAATCGAGACTATGCTGTTTATATTAATGATTTGAGTAATGATGACCGAGGCTATGTGAAGATTTCAAACTCTTTTTTCTCGGCTAATAGAAGTTCAATTTGACTGAAATTTTCAGCAAATTATCTTTACACTATCTAGTTTTTAACTATTATAGTGAGAACTGTCATCTCTTTATCTTATCTCCCATAATGTAACTTTAAGCTCTTCAGTAATCGACAAATAATGTAGTTCTTTTTTCAAAAGCTTTTATATTTTTTTGTATTCAATACCTAAGAGTAGTTATATATTTATGTATGTGTTCGCCATTTTATTGTGTATATATACACCCATTTTTTTCTTTTGTTTTAATATTATATATGTATATTATCTAGGGAGAGGGGTTTTAGATAGGCTAGGCCTGTTCCCGAATTCCATTCAGACATCCTGAATACAGATATTGTTTATATAAAAAGACTCTCTAAGTAGATTAGAACGGAGAAACGAGGCTATGTCACGAATAACAAGTACCGTCGATACGACAATAAGAGAGAGAGAGAGAGAGAGAGAGAGAGAGAGAGAGAGAGAGAGAGAGAGAGAGAGAGAGAGAGAGAGAGAGAGAGAAATAGCGTTTAACGTCCACTCGACACAAACTAGGTCATTTTGGGACTAACACATGGTTTCAATTTTATTACAATAATTCGCTTGCGCGTAGGGGTCTTTAGCAGTGGGAGGAAACCGGAGGAAACCCACGAGGTTTGAGAAGGCGCCCCTATCTCCATGCCACATACGCTCACACCAGGGATCGAAACCACAGCCGCAAGCCAGAGGTGATCGCCCAGGTAGAGGTCGAAGCGCGGCACTCTAGATCACTAAGCCATCACAACCCCCCGATACGACAATAAACAATCAATGACACATATTGTCAAAACTCCAAATCGTGATATAGCAATTTGGCGGATCCTGGATTTTTTTGAGGGGAGGGGGTGACAACCTCGTGTTTTGTCTCACCGACCGCGGAGCGATGGGTGCAGCAGGCACGCACCCGAGTACCGTAGGCGCGAGCAGTAGAGGGGGTATGGGAGGGGGGTTCTCCCCCCAGAAAATTTTGAAAAATTATCATCAATTTCCTCGCATCTGAGCCATAACAAACAATGATTTCTGTTCGTCGACAATGTTTCATTTCGTTGACGATTTTTAAAAATTTGAAGAATAAATTTTGAAATTTATATTTGTTGATTATTGTGAAATTTTGCATACATCAAAGATAGTGCGGACTGTGCGTACAAAGAAGTTGTCAAATTCACGGAAGAGTTGTCAACACCTCTTATAAAAAACAGCAAGTTATATATCCAGATTATGAACCTAATAATGAACAAACTGTTTGAATGTTATCGAATATTTGCAAATGTACAGTCAATTTTCTTCGCCAATGATATCAGTTCAATCAATACCATCGTAAAATAATGTATAATTTATGCATCAGCCTGACAAAAGTGTTGATGCCTTCATCCGGCGAGGAAATGCTTCGATGAATTTCCTGCAAATGTCCTAAGAGATCAGCCGCGGTTTACGGAGCTAATATTTCTGCCGCTAGTAACATAGATGCTGATTGTGTGTCTGATAAGATGCGCACCATGTGCTATATAATATATATACGACCATGCGTGTGCAGGCCCCGGTGGAAGCTTGTAGGACCCGGGATTCCTATACACCGGTAGGGAGGGGGTGACTAGTAACCCTAGTCACCCCCCTGGATCCGCCCCTGTATATTCATTTTGCGTTATCTATGTTTGAACTATTATAGCATTATATGGCCAAATTTAGACCCTCAGACCACACCCATAAGTAGTAGTCTCGTTAAATATTGATCCAAAAAGTAAATTTACAACGGAACACATCATCATCTTTACTTACCTGATTGGTACAAAAAGTTAGGATTAAGCAATTATAGTGAACTTACAAAAAACTAGTACAGTTATAGAGTAACAGTAATAACTGGTTTATTATACATAATATGTAATATATAGGCAGGGTGTTTCTATAGCTATTTTCTTATCGCTATCAAACACACGTAACATTTTGTTGCATTCATTCAAACAAAATGACCATTAAGTGTAGTTTAAAGGTGCAAGACATTAAGTAATATATTGCTATTGTACGGGCAGTGTCTATATTACGTAATGTCCTGCACGAGACCATTAAACAATTTAAAATACAAACAATTTACAACACGTGCATTTTAATGAAATACATCACGCGGGTCCAATATTGCAACTAGTATAAATAATATACGTTTGACACATTGCCCATACCATTATTTGAAATAATGGTACGCCAACTTTTTTTTAGTGATGTGTATTATTATTTATTATTTTATGGTTATACTATATGATCTCATTCCTAATCAAAATCCATTTTCCCCGCCTTACATTATTGCTTTCAGTCTTCCATCTTTAAACAAGTGGGAATTAAGCATACTCCGCCAAACCAAACCAAACCCTGGGAGTCAGATAAATGGAGGTTAGCGACCACTCTATATAAACTAGGTCATTTCGAGACTAACACATTGTATAATTTTATTTCACGTATATATCCGCTTGTGCGTAGAGATCTTTAGCAGAGGGGCGAAACCAGTGTACACACAAAAACTCACAACTCTACCTACTTAAACGTCCAAATTGGATTAAACCTTATTACATTCTTACCTGCTTTCTGGAGACTAGAAAGAAAAGATTCCTTAACGATATAAAGTACAGATTTCCTTAAACGCTATAAATCCCAGTTTCTGGAGGATAGACAGTGTCAATACAACGTCACAAAATCAGTTCAAATGTTACAAAAATACCCAATCCTATGGTCGATGAAATTACACCACAACAAAATCCGCGAGGACACCATACAAAGCTTTTTGTTTGTTCATTTCGTTTACCTGTTGTCGATTTTACGTTATTTACTTGTCAACATCGTCATGAGGAGTAAAAAAGAACCAGTTGTGCGGTTTTTTATGTCAAACCGAAACGGGTTATTTCTGAAAACTGAACTGACCAGTTAGGCCACACTTTTTTTTTACTTGGTTTACGGATCCGCCGACCGTAATTTTTGTTAATTGGAAAAAAAATAAAATTCAAATTTGCCCTTTTTTAAAATACCGCCGACGAAAAAAATTGACAATCATTAAAAAAAATTTTAGAAGAATATTGGGATGTTACAACAAAATAAATCGTTCAACTGACCGTACATAATTCGTTTTTCAAACTATAAATCTGCCTCAAAGATACCATATCGCGAAGCACAGATGTTCAAAACCGGTGAATGCTGACTTTAGATACCAGGATATTTTTGAGTCTGTCAGACATAGATCTACATCGGTGAATGGCTATGTAAAAGTTAATCAATGTCATCATAGATAATACCGTATGAATGATTGTCGACTCATGAATTCTCGACGTTATGTTGCGAAAAGCGTGAAACGGCGAGAAAGGTGATTGATCACTTCCGGTTATCTGTTCACGCTGTTTGTTTACTATAGACCCTGTAGCGATATTTTCATTTAGCGAGAAACCCAATTCTCAGTGCGTACGTGACATATTCGGCAGTTGACTATTTTCTCCATACACGGGGAAAAAGTAGTTCCGAATGATTAGCACACGTAAATAATTCAAAGTCATATATACACATGTACAATAATTAACATAATTCTTAAACTTATCAATTTATTAACTCGTATTGATATTTTGAGAGCTCAAATAATATCGTGCTAGTATTTTAACTCTATAACATGTAAAGATATTTGCACATACATGTATTTCAAAATGGCGGCGATCGTAAAAGCTCGTTGTTTTAACCAAAAGACGTCTATCAATTGTGATATAAAAGGATTAAATGGATTAAAAACACACCTGGGAATACATCGTTTTGTGTGGGAATATCATTTCTTAACCACGGGAATATTTGTGACCATAATTAAGTAGAGAATTTATGGTTGACTTTGTTTTTCGGGGCGGAACCGTCATCCTCGTGGTTCGATGTTGAAGAGGGGGGATCGGATTCATTGACAGCAATATCATCATCTCGCTTTCTTTTGTTATTCTGGGAGGTGAGGAATTTCAACATTTTGAAATGATATATAACATTCTTGTATATATATATATATCATTTGCAAGATTGGCATGATTAACTCTTGTGATCAAGTGAAGACATCAAAGAAAGATTTTTAATTTGTTTGATGTTCAAACAGTGAATTGCCGCACGAATGATGAAAGTCGGTAAATATGCTGTAACAACAAATGAATTAAAGAATGATCACAGTATTACTAATTATAAAACAAAACACAACTAAGTGAATTGATTAAATGCTTATCTTTTAGTCTGTTTGATGTAGCCCCTTTGTTAATTGTGATTAGAGCAATATACACAAGGATAATTGATTGGCAGTGGTTTCCATTCGTGGGCTACTGAACACTGTTAATTTTATTATACCCGATAGTTTACATCACGCCACGCACGGAGTTTCGTCGTCTCCCGGGTTTTATGATTTAGCACAAAATATGCTATTTTTCCGGCGTGCAAAATGACCTACGGGTCTGATCCAGATTCGGTCATTTTCCAAAGCCGTAGGCCCCGACCGGCATATACGGCCGAAATGGAACCCATGCTTCATTCACTGGCAAAATATCACTCAAACGTTCAATTTCACTGACTTGGTTTGTCCAGTATTTTTTTTTTCTGTAGCCTACTTTGCTAGAAGCTAATTTGGAAAAACAAAAATCTGAAGAGGCTTTTTTTTTTTTTTTTTTTTACCACCTACCGAGTACAAAATTCCTCTTGAAAATCCGTAAACCAACTAAAAAAAAAGTGTGGCCTTATCAAACAAACGACAAATTTTAATTTTTTTTTTTTTTTTGTGGAAAATAATTGTCGTTACATTTAGTTCTATATTCGTAGAAAGTCGTAGTTTTGTTTGAAAGAAGATGACATAAGTAAATGAATATAACTTGTTTATCAAGTCTGAAATACCCCCCTCAAAACGAATACCGCTGTCTAGTCTGAACGGCATGTATGAAAATCAATTTACCCGGGGGCCTACTGACCTCACAAATCCAAAAAAAAAAGAAACCGGACATGTTTGATAATGCTCGAAACCGATGAGATTTCCAACCCTGGATGTTCCTATCTACCATACCTTCCGAAAGAATATCCTAAAAAGTGTCCTACCTTCGGAAGTGAAATGTTCATGAAAATGCCCGCGCCAATGACAACATATTCCCATTACCCTAATGACGATATTGTAACCTCTTTTCCTGGTGCCCTTGACTTGTTCCAATCTTCTGGGGTCCGAGGTCCAGTCCAACAACAGTTAAGTAGTAACTGCACTTAACTAATACCAAAAGAACATTTTGCTCTGGACACCCCCCCCCCCCCACACACACACACACATCCTCTGTAAGAAATGCGCTACTTTTTTCTTAGTTTTTGGTTGTTGCTTTCTATTTTCATGTTCATGACCTAATCATAATCCCCCAGTCGGAGTATATTTTTCACATTTTTGGTTTTAGTTTATTGGAAGAATATATTTAGGATTTCCTTCATCTAGGTTTAAGTCTAATAATAGGTTTCTTTCATGATTTTCAGTTTTCAGAATTAACACCTTTCAGTGATTGTCCAGTTTCACAGTCTAATTATATATACATATCTTGATTTGTAGTACTTATGCAGTTTTACAGTCATAATATAGTTCACATGTATTGACCTTTAATACATGGAAATAATATATACTATTCAAAAAAAGTAGGGGATATTTGATTTTTAAGTGTTATTAAAGTCACCTAATGAAACTGACGAAGAAACAAATGACAAAATGAAATGAAGTTCACATTCATCGATTTATTCCAAATGATCGTTAGACTAAGTAAGGCACAGACTGACCATTATAAGGGTAAAATGATACCCGGGGTCAAACAGCAAAGTTACCACAGCATCACAACAAAGTCAGTCACGGGTAAATCCTCCTCTGTTTGCCAAACAAGCATTGATCCGACGTGGCATACTCCTAATGAGACGTCTAAGATCATTTTGGTCCAGATTGTCCCATTCCTGTTGCAACGCAGCAGCAAGTTCTTGGACATTGGCAGGACGTTGTTGACGTTGACGTAACCTCTGTCCAAGCATGTCCCAGACATGCTCGATGGGGGAGAGGTCGGGACTCAGTGCTGGCCAAGGTAATGTGGTGATGTTCTGTTGTTGGAGGTAACCTGTAACGATCCTGGCCCTGTGACATCTTGCGTTGTCAACCTGGAAGATGAAACGGCGGCCATGACGTCGTGCGAACGGCACAACATGGACTGCCAAGATGTTGTCCCGGTAGTACTGGCCTGTAACACGCCCTGCAACAACACGTAAAGCCGTTCTTCCAGCAACAGTGATGCCTCCCCACACCATAACAGAACCACCCCCAAATCGATCATGTCTGATGACGTTAACGTCTTGGAAGCGCTCGTTTCGACGACGCCACACCCTCCTACGTCTGTCCAAAAAATCAACAGTGAACCTTGACTCATCTGAAAACATCACATTGCTCCAGCGTCGATTATCCCAGTGTTTACGATCCCTACACTAACGACGTCTTGCCTGAATGTGATGATCTCTCAAACACGGGATCACGCGAGGACGTCTAGCGCGAAGGTAACCCCTATGCAGTCGATTCCGAATAGTCTGGCCACTCACTCTCACACCAGTGTCTGTTTGAAGACGAGCGCTGATCTGATTTGCTGTGATGACACGATTTCTCAAGGCCAAGGTACGGATAAATCGATCCTGGGCTTGAGTTGTCGCCCTTGTTCGACCTGAGCGTGGTCTGTCCTGTACAGATTGTGTATCACGGTATCTGGACCATAGCCTGCTTATGACAGACTGAGAAACATTCATCGTCCGCGCCACAACCGCCTGTGTTGTGCCGATCTGTAGCATGCCAAGGGCACGTAACCTTTCATTTTGGGTAAGCCGACGCATATCAAAATTTGTTTTCTGGTCACTAAAACAATTAAACTGGTGTTTCCACCCTGGAATTCAATGCCACAATGACCGTAACATTTAAAGTCAGAGTCGTGCAAATCTTGGGTTGGACCCCCATGATGATCCCAAGCATCACCTGCATTCCATGCGGTAGCTATTGGTGCGTTTGGGCGTCACATGTAACTGGAAATGTTTCTTCTGTTAGGTTCTATAGTGACTTTTTTCGTAGTCATTTTCATATTTTAGTATTATGCCCCCAAAATCAAATATCCCCTACTTTTTTTGAATAGTATATTTACGGTTTCTTTCTTCCAGATTTATACTCTAATAATAGGTTTTATCCCTCAGGACTTCCAGCTTATTGATTCCCATACTTTTGCTACTTTCCAGTGCTTATCCAGTTATACATTTTATATATGTTTCTTTTCAGTACTTAACCAGTTTTTTACAGCCTGGAGATATAATTCACAATCCTCGATTTTCAGTTTATTGAATCGATATATTTGGATATCTTTCATGATTTTCTGTACATTCAATTCATATATTTCATATTTTTTTATTTCTTAATTTATTATTTTATTTTTCTTTACACATGCATCAGTGATCACTCTTGTTCACTTATACATACACACTTCTCTTTATATTATTGTTTATCTATAGCTCAGGTTAATTGGTTTTCCATTAATAGTGTTAATACACTGATCTTTTTATAAATATAGCATTTGCCTCATTTTAATCCATGTAAAAGTTTTCCGTTGTGTAGGATTAGTCCTTAATGGCCCTCCTAATCAACGGTGTTAAACTTTAATTGTATTTGATTTTTATCTTTGTTGCATATTCTATATATATTTGCCTACTATTCACATTTTTGTATCATTTGCTTGATAAAGACGAGAGTATCCTCGTCGAAACGTCACTTAGTATCAAACTCAGTAATCGTGTATCCATAAAATTGTACCTTGTGTTAATAATCCCCCAACCAAGAATCAAGGTATGGTTCCGCCCCACTCCCTCTAAGTTTAGTCTGCCACAGGACGCCTCTATTTATGTTTACATGTGGTATTTGATATTGTAGTATCAATCTCAAAAGTGAGACCCCAACAACATTCATTCGTTACATTCTGATAAAAGCAATCCCACTTAACTTGTATAATTCCATGCACACGGGGATTAATTTATGCACATTGAAAAAATAGTGCCCTTCATTCCGATATAAATGTACATCAAATCATAAGCATAGGCATAAGGATCCGGGGATCGCAGATATGATAACCAATGTATTTCCGTTTTGTGAGATAATAAGAACATATATTACAGAAATGTGTATAATTTAATTGTACAATGAAGTAAGACCCAAGACCACACGAACTAACATTTGTGGAAATTCATTCTAAAAATTTGGGTGACACACACGCACACAGCTGAGATTGGTTCCCTATCATACGCTAGTTGTCTGGTCTTAATTAATTGAGCGTCTTCAGATGTTAAAATGAATGTATAAAGCCCACCCGTCTTCATTAGCCCAGTTGGAGCAGAACAGTCGCACGTTAAATTTCATTTCATTATAAGAGAGAGAGAGAGAGAGAGAGAGAGAGAGAGAGATGGGGTTTAACGTCCAGTCGACACAAACTAGGTCATTTCGGGACTAACATATGGTTTCATTTTATTTCAATTTCTCCTTTGCGCGTAGGGGTCTATAGCAGTGGGGGAAAACCGGAGTACCCGGAGAAAACCCACGAGGTTTGTCAGGCGATCCTACTCCTTGCAACGCACAACCGGGGATTTAAAACCACGCCAGTTGACTCAATGGCAGACCGTATGATACAGCGCGAGCACGCTAACCATTCGCCCCCCCCCCGTCTTCATTATAAAGCCCATATACATTTAACAGTTTTGTATTTTACTGACCTTAAAATATTCTTACTTTACTCCGTAGTAGGGTGTAAACAGGCCAGCCAACTGATTTAAACTAGTTTGACAGGAAACTTGTAAAATAAACTATAAAATAAATTATCTTCTTCCGGTGGAAAATATATGTCAATCATGTTTAGAAACAATTAGTTTCATCTCTCAGTAAAATACATGCACGGTTAAATACATCAAACAAATGAAATGGAGTTAATAAGATCAAGATAGAAAAGTTATCGTTCGTTTTATATTATACCCTACAATATATGTGTTGCACTATGGGGTTGGGTGGCCGAGTGGCGTAACTAGTGTTCGTCATGGTTCCGATCACAGGACATGGAAATTTTTGTGCGAAATGATGTATTGAAAAAAAGATAAACCCTATAATGTTGGTCCTCAGCTAGCCCAGTTTGTGTTCAATGGACGTTAACGCCCCCCCCCCCTCTGAATCTCTCTCTCTCTCTCTCTCTCTCTCTCTCTCTCCCTCTCTCCCCTCCCTCTCTCCAAATTTATAGACAGAAAGAGACTGTTAATTTAATATTTGATGAATTAAAATTAAAGTATCTTTACAGGTCAACCACATGTAGCTGTGAGGTCGACCAGAAAAAAGGGGTTTTGAAATTATCAAAGGTTATGATTCATATGCCTTTAAAGATGAATACACACGTGTCGTTATAAAAGTACTTACTACAAAAGAAGAATGTAGGGTTTTTAGTCTTAAGAGGAAACAGGAGGACCTTGAGAAAAAACCCACGAGGTTAGACAGGCCGCCCTACTCCTTGTTACTCTTATAGTAAAACAATATCGTTAGAGTTTACTCTTATAGTAAAACAATATCATGACTGCTTCTAGAGATGACGTATTTCCTGATTGTTTTGCAAACGACCAATCAAAGGCTGGGTTTTACACCTTTGTTTAGCTCAAAACTGTTAGGACGACTTGGATGAAATGTGCGTTTACCTAACATTCTATAATTCTTATACCAAGAAGATCTACGCGTCTGCACTCCGAAACACCCATAATGCCCTTCAAAGAATTAAATTAACAGGCGCAATTTAAAGTGTTTTTTCCGAAATCTTTCAAAAATGATTTTATAGTGTTGAGCACTAATTTACGGAAGCGTAATAGGTCCACATATTATTTTTTTTTATTATATTTTCAATTTTTCAAGTTAGTAACTTGAATTTTCAAGATATTAACTTGAATTTTCAAGTTAGTAACTTGAATTTTCAAGTTAGTAACTTGAATTTTCAAGATACTAACTTGAATTTTCAAGTTACTAACTTGAATTTTCAAGTTACTAACTTGAATTTTCAAGATACTAACTTTAATTTTCAAGATACTAACTTGAATTTTCAAGATAGTAACTTGAATTTTCAAGTTACTAACTTGAATTTTCAAGATACTAACTTGAATTTTCAAGTTACTAACTTGAATTTTCAAGTTACTAACTTGAATTTTCAAGTTACTAACTCGAATTTTCAAGTTACTAACTCGAATTTTCAAGTTACTAACTCGAATTTTCAAGATACTAACTTGAATTTTCAAGTTAGTAACTTGAATTTTCAAGTTATCTGCCCCCGGATAACCCCCCTCCTTTTTGGGACTTTTACTCCCAGGACATTTCCTGCTAAAGACATCTTAACTCCTAGGACATCTCCCCCCGGACTTTTACTCACCAGACATCTGCCCCTGGGACATTTTCCCCCACCCCCTAGGACATTTTCCCCCACCCCCTAGGACATCTACCCCCAGAGTTTTACCCCCTCCCCCGACATTTTTCCTCTGGAACATCTGCGCCCTAGGACATGTCTGCTGACTTTTACTCACCAGACATATGCCCCTGGGACATTTACCCCCACCCCCTAGGACATCTACCCCCAGAGTTTTACCACACACCCCCCCCACCCGACATTTTTCCTCTGGAACATCTGCGCCCTAGGACATGTCTGCCCCCTCCCCGCCACCCACCCTTTAGAGAGAGAGAGAGAGAAATGGGGTTTAACGTCCACTGGACACACATTAGGTCATTTCGGGACTAACATATGGTTTTAATTTTATTTCGATAATTCGCTTGCGCGTAGGGGTCTTTAGCAGTGGGAGGAAACCGGAGGTGCCCGGAGGAAACCCACGAGGTTGAGAAGGCGCCCCTATCTCCCTCCATGCCACATACGCTCACACCAGGGATCGAAACCACAGCCGCAAGCCAGAGGTGACCGGCCAGCTAGAGGTCGAAGCGCGGCACTCTAGACCACTAGGCCATCCCAACCCCCATCCTTTAGAACTCTGGACGTGTAAAATAATGCACTGTAAAATAATTATACTTATTTTACATTGTTTCTTTGAGTACCTCGTAACACCCTTTAGAACCCTGGACGTTACGAGGTACTCCAAGAAACAATGTAAAATAAATATAATTTTTTTACAGTGCATTATTTTACAGGTCAATAGTACAGAGTTAGATAGTAGAATGCGTCCATCGCCCTATTCCTAGCGTGTCGTAGTAGCCGACTTTTGGGGAGAGGTTCGGGTGGCCGATAAGCTACGCCTTGGTCTGCCATCAATAATGTCGAGGGTTCGAGTCCCATTCTCTGCTGTCTTAGTGACAAGGTGCAGGAGCAGCCTATCCGATCACTTAGGGGTACTCCCAGAACATAAGCAGATTATCGGCGATAACACGTAGATTACAATTATTTAGGGATCGAAACCACAGCCGCGAGCCAGAGCTGACCGGCCATCTAGAGGTCGAAGCGCGGCACTCTAGACTACTAGGCCACCCCAACCCCCACCTTTAGAACCCTGGACGTGTAAAATAATGCACTGTAAAAAAAATATACTTATTTTGCATTGTTTCTTGGAGTACCTCGTAACACCCTTTAGAACCCTGGACGTTACGAGGTACCCCCTCCCCCCGACAATTTTCCTCTGGAACATCTGCGCCCTAGGACAAGTCTGCCCCCTCCCCGCCACCCACCCTCTAGAGAGAGAGAGAGAAATGGGGTTTAACGTCCACTGGACACACACTAGGTCATTTCGGGACTAACATATGGTTTTAATTTTATTTCGATAATTCGCTTGCGCGTAGGGGTCTTTAGCAGTGGGAGGAAACCGGAGTGCCCAGAGGAAACCCACGAGGTTGAGAAAGCGCCCCTATCTCCCTCCATGCCACATACGCTCACACCAGGGATCAAAACCACAGCCGCAAGCCAGAGGTGACCGGTCAGCTAGAGGTCGAAGCGCGGCACTCTAGACCACCCTTTAGAACCCAGGACGTGTAAAATAATGCACTGTAAAAAATTATACTTATTTTACATAGTTTCTGGGATTGCCTCGTAACACCCTTTAGAATCCTGGACCTTACGAGGTACTCCATGAAACAATGTAAAATAAATATAAATTTTTTACAGTGCATTATTTTACAGGTCAATAGTACAGAGTTAGATAGTAGAATGCGTCCATAGAAGCCGACTCTTGGGGAGAGGTTCGGGTGGCCGATAAGCTACGCCTTGGTTTGCCATCAATGATGTCGAGGGTTCGAGTCCCATTCTCTGCTATCTTAGTGACAAGGTGCAAGAGCAGCCTATCCGATCACTCAGGGGGACTCCCAGAACATAAGCAGATTATCGGCGATAACACGTAGATTGACATGATTTAGGGATCGAAACCACAGCCGCAAGCCAGAGGTGACCGGCCAGCTAGAGGTCGAAGCGCGGCACTCTAGACCACTAGGACATCCCACCCCCACCCCACCCTTTAGAACCCAGCACGTGTAAAATAATGCACTGTAAAAAAATGATACTTATTTTACATTGTTTCTTGGAGTACCTCGTAACATCCTTTAAAATCCTGGACGTTACGAGGTACTCCAAGAAACAACGTAAAATAAATATAAATTTTTTAACAGTGCATTATTTTACAGGTCAGTAGTACAGAGTTAGAAAGTAGAATGCGTCCATCGCCCTATTCCTAGCGTGTCGTAGAAGCCGACTCTTGGGGAGAAGGTCGGTGGCCGATAAGCTACGCCTTGGTTGCCATCAATGATGTCGAGGGTTCGAGTCCCATTCTCTGCTATCTTAGTGACAAGGTGCAGGAGCAGTCTATCCGATCACTTAGGGTTACTCCCAGAACATAAGCAGATTATCGGCGATAACACGTAGATTGACAAGATTTACGGTGTCGACGTGCTATAAACAACTTTCATTTATTTAGGTCAATACTGCCAGTTTATGAAGAGAAGACATGTTTTTTTTTATCAGAGCTGAGTATATACGCAATGCGCTTTCCGCCTCAGTTAATTCTACGGAAGCGTAATAGGGTCATTAATTAATTATCTTCTAAATTTTAAAGCCTGTAAGTCAATAACCTGAAAATTCCGGGTAGTAAAATGGCATACAAGAAGAAGTTAGTATCTTGAAAATTCAAGTTAGTATCTTGAAAATTCAAGTTAGTATCTTGAAAATTCAAGTTAGTATCTTGAAAATTCAAGTTAGTAACTTGAAAATTCAAGTTAGTAACTTGAAAATTCAAGTTAGTATCTTGAAAATTCAAGTTAGTATCTTGAAAATTCAAGTTAGTAACTTGAAAATTCAAGTTAGTAACTTGAAAATTCAAGTTAGTAACTTGAAAATTCAAGTTAGTAACTTGAAAATTCAAGTTAGTATCTTGAAAATTCAAGTTACTAACTTGAAAATTCAAGTTACTAACTTGAAAATTCAAGTTACTAACTTGAAAATTCAAGTTACTAACTTGAAAAATTGAAAATAGAATAAAAAAAAAATATGTGGCCCTATTACGCTTCCGTACTAATTATTGACTATAGTCATGTAAAATTAAAACTGTATTAACTTAGAAAACGTGGCTTCCGTTTTAAATTTCCCATATTGATTGGTAAATATTGATTAAACTTATTCGATTACGTTAGTGTATTTTATTTCGGTAAACATGTACATGTGATTGAAGAATGTTAGTACTACACTTCACCTAAAAACAACGGATAAAAAGTCTATTATGTTGTAATATACAATGTAAATATAATAAAATCAGTTTGGAGACAATGGCTTTATTATTATTGTATCGACAAACCTTTCTGTACCAAGGCGCATAGTTCAATGTAAGAGTAGGCCTTAGTGCCGCTGTCCGAGCAAAATTTCCCTCATAGCAGTAGGACGTTAAACCCCATTCTATTTCAATTCCTATTACAGCTAGCTTGGCGTTGGGGTTGGGGGTGGGGGGTGGGGGGATGGCCTAGTGGTCTAAAGTGCCGCGCTTCGACCTCTAGCTGGCCGGTCACCTCTGGCTTGCGGCTGTGGTTTCGATCCCTGGTGTGTGGCATGGAGATAGGGGCGCTTTCTCAACCTCGTGGGTTTCCTCCGGGCACTCCGGTTTCCTCCCACTGCTAAAGACCCCTACGCGCAAGCGAATTATTAAATTGAAACCATATGTTAGTCCTGAAATGACCTAGTTTGTGTCGAGTGGACGTTAAACCCCATTTTTAGCCTCGAGGTAACCATAAAATAGCCGACAACTCCGAGCAGGCAAACGGCAGTCAGAAACGGCGTCGAATTTACCTGTAGTGGTGCAGGACGGAGGGTGTAGCAAGGGACGGGGTGTAGGACTGGTTCGGATGCGACGAAAACCGAGTTCCGGTTGACATATTGGCAGTTGGATTTCGATATGAGTAGCCCACTATATGGCATATGCCCGTCTTCATTAGCCCAGTCGGTGCTGTACAGGAGGACGTTAAACCCAATTTCTTTTCATTTTCATTCTCATCTACCTCCGATACTAATCAGAAATATAATATAGATACAGGCATGTAAAAGATAAGACAAATGTCTCTCAGTAAAAAGCCGTAATTGTATTCTTTTGAATTGTGACCTAGTTATTACCCCCCACCGATCGAACTTTACGGACGTCAAAAATATTTCATGTCGTACTAACCTAGTTTAAAATGTGAGTCTGATACCTAATTTTTCTATGATAAAATCGATGAATATAGTAATTTCATGTAAAATCGATCTCATAAAAAATCGGCATGCAACCTATTTGATAAACAGGGTGTGATCAATGTTAGCCTGTCAAGATATAATTGTATGCACCCGACAAATCGTAATCTCTATGTATATGGAGATGCCCAAACACACATTTCAAGAAATCATGTGGAAATGGCTTATCCACAGGCATAGGGGGTCAGTTGGGTGGGGCGGTGGCTGAGACTATTTTCCCGAAAATTTTCTTTGTGACCCGAATTTTAAGATTGAATCAATCCTTAACTACAACGAATTTTGCACAAAGCTGTGATGATTGTTTAATTTTAGTTAATTACACATTAACACAACAATATAAAAAATAGAAACTATAATGCAAAAACAACTTAATGTCCCCTGTGGGCTCATCATCAAATGTCGTCAACGCGTTCACCTATATGAAGATCAATCCACGAATCAAAATGTCGAGTGATCTTTTTTTTTCAAGAAAAACGCATAAGTCATGAATTATAACAAAGTAACGTGAACTTTAGGTGGCCACATTGGTAGAGCGTAATATTTTCTGGGCCAACGGGCTTTTAAATATCAAATTATAGCCTGGCCATTTGTCTACCAACTATGCAACTCGTGAAGTATATATCTTCATCATGATTTGCAATCAATAAATAAAGTACTTCAAACGGTTGTTAATAGTTTTGATTAGAATTTGAATAATGGACTGGCTTGTATGTAGATGCTTTATGCCTGGTTTAATGATCGAGATTGAAACAATATATTATGCAATGTCGTAAGCTCGAGACCAAAACAACATAAAATACAGATATTCGCACGTATTTTGCAATAAAATACGTCACGCGGGTCCAAAATTTTAACTAATATAAATAATGTACGTTTGGCACATTGCCCGTATCATTATTTGAAATAATGATTCACCAACATCAAAGGATGACGTCGCATCTGTATTTTAAACTCGTGTAAAGGTTACATTCCCTGTTGACAGTGATTCTGTATGTTCTTCTCCGTTTTACTTGCGGATGCACTCTCTGTAAACAGAGGGAATAGGTTTCACACCAATGTCTCTTCTGGTAGTGTAGTCTAGGTGTGCTCTGGCTTAACTGAATTTTAAACATAAATGTTGATGCTATTGATACATTAAATGATCTGTAAAATGTTTCATGACTTTACTAAACCGTCCATAATGGATACGAGTTTCGATTTCAGTAAAATATAGTTTTTAGATTTTAATACTTTTTACCATTTCCGTTTGATATTCGAATATATGTAGGGTATGTTTCAAAAATGTGACAATGCAATCAATCCAGCAAAAATATCATAAAATGGTAGTGATATCGTTTTATGGTAACCAATAAAGAAATAAATCGTTTTGATATAGGAATCCTGAAATGTTTCCCCATTGCTACATATACACAGTGGTGAGTATTTAAAACCGCGATTGCTTCTGTTAGCCAACAAAAAAGATTTAAAAGATCTACAAATATATGAACATGTGGATAAAAATAGTCAATCTCAATAATTCACTGATGGCCACAGAACTATTTTGAGTGACGCGTGAATCTTGATTTTTTATTGAATGTACAGTGATCCGGTATACTTATTGAAAATTAAATGGTGGTTTTCCTAAAATAATTGGTAATCACATGCAATCAATATAATGGAGGATTATTTTCGATTTCAGTAAAGCCGGTTTATTGTCGTAAAAATGGGAATCATCGCAATAATTTCACGTTTTTTTAAAACAGCGAAAGCAAAAGAAAGAGTAGAAATCTGCATTAGGAAAAGCAATGTAAATATATTCTATTGAAATTAATTTTATGGCGTTTCGTACCTTGTGAATTAGAATATTCCATAGCGTGACATTCAGAAGACAATATGCACAGGAATTGCTTAATCTGAAATATTTCACTGTTGGTTAGAGAAATTATAAGCAGATTAATTTATTGAAGGCTTTGCGCTGATTGTTATTGTGACTTTTGTGACAAGTTCAATTTCTGTTGAAATATTTTGCATGCTTTTTGGTTTATAACAAAGCGACCACTGATCCCGCAGTGAATATTCGCTTGGCCGCTACAATCACTGATAAGCATGACATCGACGAGACTTAATGAGTTCGACATAGTAACTTTTTTACTCCGCCAAATTAAATTCTCAAACATTTTTTTGAAGTATAAGAAAAATAAATAAAGACGTTTGAAGTATTTGTAGTTAAAAAATATTTCCTATTTAGTGTAAATGGGTATTAAAATGAGTAAAATGCATCATTTTGCCCGAAGCAGTTAGGTGTTATGTAAACAATGCACGAGCCGTTGAGCCAATGACTGACGCCACGTGAATTCAACGCACGTGTTGTGGACAGTCATCCGTTACAGAGATAATTCGTAAGTAATTCTCTGTGAAACAGATTGACAGTGTGCTATGGGGGAAAACTAAACGGGCAGCTGCACTAAGGTCTACTTTCATATCGAATTACACATTGGCGTGCACTTTCAGGAATCATTAAGAGTTGAAATTCGTAAGTGACATATTTTGAAAGATCGATGGTAATACAATTTATTTTGTCCGATTTCAAATAAACCGAATACAAAACAAATACATGTAGTATCTTCTGTATCCTCGCCATCGATTGCATATACTACTATTTGAAACTCCAAGAATGGTGGTCATTAAAATTGAAAAAAGAAATGTCAATGTATAGATAAATTCAAGATCATCTAAAAGTGTCGACTCTCATGTACGACTCCTGCATACTCTTTCTAGAACACTTTTTCCGGTGTGGTTTACCTTGTCAGTGATGCAGAACTGAGGGCCTGACAAGGACAGCTGTCTAGTCGTTCGGATGGGACGAAAACACGAGGTCCCGCGTACACATTGGCGTTTGCACGTAAAAGATCCCTTGGCAGTTGGAATTCGATCAGGGTTCAATTTAGTCTAAAACCAATGAGTAGCAAATTTTTGTGACGGATTCACATTTTGGCTAATCAATTCAAAATTTGAATAGCATTTGCTCAGATTTGAGCAATAAAACGTAGCCAACATCACAAAAATTAGCAATTCTGATTTTTCGGTGTATAAGTGGATACTTTTTTCCTCCGAAACCGGCCGTCGTTGTATACTCCGCGTCGACTTATGCACGGATGAAGGTAAAAAAAAAAATTCAGTTACCATCTCTCCACCATGTCGGGCGCCCTAATCGTCTAAAACAAAACTACGCGTACTTTAAGTTAAACCATTCCAATCGAAATATTTGTAGACGTGGCTTTGCTTGTTTTTTTCTTTATTTTTAATATCCCCCCTCTCCGCCTTCAAAATATTATCAACCCGAGAATATGCCATAAGCATCAAATATTTTCAGACATTCATCTAAAATGGCTTGTTTCACGCGTCTCGCAAGATGTCTACTTTTAGTTTTCAGTTAAGTTAACCAATCATACTATACTGCGTTGTTTTATTCTATTTTTAGTAACATTTTTATAAACACATGTGATTAAAAACGGAGTCTGCATTGTCTTCTACTTCTAGTTATCGGATATATTGAAATAAAAACTGGTTCAAATTAATCACGACCACAACTTGGAATATTAAACAAGTTAGTCCTGCATTTATAAATTGATTCTTTCGTAGGTCTAAATATACTCCACATTCATCCAAAATATAATGAATCGCACTTCACAAGTGGCGCATACCCGTCTTACATTAGCCCAGGTTAGGTGCAGAAGAGTATGGCGTATGCCCGTCTTACATTAGCCCAGGTTAGGTGCAGAAGAGTAGGACGTTAAACCCCATTTCATTTCATTTCATTTTCTAGAACACTTGATACTACTCGGCGTTTCCCTTGTCCAAAACTGGACTATACTCATAATATTATTCGTTGATCGTGGTAATTAGCACAGTTACACTGCGAGGTTGGAATGTTCTGTTCACCCACTTACCCTAAAATAAAATTTAAGACATCGTACAGCATAAAAACTCTAGATGTGGTGTTCTGTGTTGTGTAAAAATAAGACACATATTTATTTTGGTTCTATAAAAACTTTTAAACTTAAACGACATTTTAAGAGAAACCATCAACTATATGCCCATCATTCGATTTCAGATTCGTGTAGTTTAGTTCAAATATTTATTCTATTTTCATAAAATTATTATATAATAAACGTTTCTCTGTTTCTTTGATGTTATTATATTTTGTAATGCAGTCTTTACTTAATAACCTATCGATTGGTTCTACATTTTAAATATTTTTTAATTGCAGTATTGACTTAACTTTTCGCGAATTTTTTATTTAATCCATTTCTTTTATCTACAGATAAACGCATTTTGTTAAGCATTATCCAATTAGAAAACGGTAAATAATTGATCATCCTGATGCTGTGTCATATCAACAAAATGGATGCCAGCCAAAACCTTTGCAGTTGTCCATCATTTTATTATAAATGAAAATAGGCCTAAGTGCGCAAAGGGTCATGTGTACCGCTATAAAAATTCGGCTGATTTTACGGAGCAAATCATTTTGAGTTCGCGTGCAGACTGCACTTCAGGGTTGCTACAATATCACTAATGGTTCAGTGACAATGGTACGTCGGGCTGGTCCGAGAATCTCCCCACCCCAAACACACAATCCAGACCCGGCGGAGTAGGGGGGCTAGGGGGGTGGGGCTTTAGCCCCCCCCCCCTCATTATTTGGCCATAAGTACTCTTTTCTTCAGGTTATTGCAGCCCCTGGACCCTCGCCTATAAGGACCTAGGATGGAAACCCCCCAATATAGAATTGCTGCCGCCGGCCCTGAAGTCCACCGTCTAAGGAATCAATCAGACTTGACGCAAAGCAAGGGGAGTATGTAAACGTAGAGGTCGAGGGAAACAATTAAGGCCCGTTTACTAGTACGACCCCGTATAGGACTGCGCTAAAAATTCGAAATTTTAGGTCGCGAAAGTGGGACTTATGCTAAAGTCTAACTGGGACGTACAGTCATTGACCATTGACCAAATTGTGTTTTTGTCTGAGAAATTCGATAATATGCATTTGCATACTCAAAAACCCGCTACCTAATTTCACGCAATATTAAAGGACCAATCCCGATAATATTTTGGAAAGTACAACTGCTTAATTTTGTGTTAAAATCCCTTAAAATCCTCTACCTTAGGGCCGAGCAACAAGCTCAACATATTTGATACGTTTTCAAACAACGTACACCGGTCAGTATTCATCTGGACATGGAAACCGGTGTCCCAAGTTGTATTATACGACGTCTGGATAAAACCAGACGTTTATTTCATAATTTACCTTTCGTTATCAAGTACAGTCATTCATTGTATAAGACCTCTAAAGGAACGGGAATCGAATATCAGGTCATTCAACGAAAAAACTAATCCGAAATCTTTAAAGGGTTACGTGTCCGAAGAAATAGTTTTAAAGTTCGCCTCCAAACGACTCAATACACCATTTTCTATACTTTGGCGCTTAAATTTCATACATACTCAGACTTTTTTTTTGAGACTTTGTTCAAATTGGGATGGTCCCTTTAAAGTCCCACTCGAATAGCGGTTAAATAAAATCATTCAGTCTTAAATATAAGTTAGTTTTATAAAAAAAAAACAAAAACCATTTTGGTGAGAAGTTATTTAAATCGGTAACCTGAGCTTATGGTCACTTGATGTGGACGTCAGTTTCTAATGACTTCACACCACCATCTATGTGTATCTTAGATACATAACGTAATAATAATTATGTTATCCCTTTTCTTACAAGTTTTTCTGTGGTTGTTAAATAATAAGAACAGTCTTTTTTTATTAAGGTTTTAAACATATCTATAATACAGATATATGTCATCGACCTGGCATGTCGTGTCTTTAATCATATATATGTTTTTCGTTACACCACATTCGTTAATCGTTACAACAAGTATCGTTTAATTTTTATCGTCTCACGCGATCCATTTTTACTTTGATTTCACCACTCTCTTCCTGAACTAGTTTATTGGTTTTAAACTCAAATTCCTGTAGATCGCCGAACCTGGAATGCGCATATTGATTAATATTGTAATGGTTGTGAATAGTTCAGCTATTTGCCTGAAGAAAGTAATAAATGACATTAAAATCCGACACGTGTCCGTATTGTTTCTTTATTGAAGTTAATCTCTTCTTCGTTTTCTCTTCCTTCCGGGGCATCCTTGTGTCTTGCCTTTCTGCTACTTCCATGTCAGTAAAGTGAATTCGCTAAAATCCTTAACCCTTGTGCGTATACAGGGGGTATTATGGACCCCAACGACCATATCCTTAACGTTTGTGAGAAATTGGTTCATAATTGTCTACCGAGAATTTTATACATTGTCAGCTACTTGATGTCGAGTATACTGCTGCAAATAGAATGGACGTGATAAGAAACTACAAATATTACATTATCGGATACCAGGGGTCTTGTGGACCCCCCTTCCCTTTCATTTCAACATGTCTAATCTGTCCTGCAATCGGTGCTAGCTTTGTTTTATGAATCTTTCTTACTGATGATATTGTTTTGGTTATTCTAGTAATCTAGATCTGAGAGCAAATAAAGGTACCTTACCAACCCCATCAAAAGGCGATTCTACATGGAACATGACAATTACGATAATTTTAGATTTGTAGGGTTTCAGAAAAATCTTATAATTCTTATCATCACCGATAATGCCTGGAATATTTGGTTTTATCCTGATTGATTATTGTTCAGTCTTGATATGAAGCTGTAGTTTGATCGTACATGTATTTGAATAAAATTATTCACCCAAAAACCTATTTATGTCTGGGGCGTCATTGTTCTATTTAACAGTGTTATTAGGAGGAAGTTAGATCATGGTAAAGCCAAATGTGCTCCGTATTTGGGAGGGACATACATGGTCACACGATGGGACACAATTGCTATGGCTTGCAAATCAGTAAGGATATTGCCTAAAAATGCTCAAATATCCAGATTCTGGCTAAAATGGACAGACAAATTTTTTTAGGAATAATTGAATTGTGACTCACAGTGACAGAAAATTGGAAATAGCAGTAGTCATCTTACTACTGAACTACTTTATTATGTAACACTTTCTTCATGCTGAAGATAACTGCTTGAAATTAGACAAATCATTCCAATTGGGATACAAGTATCAAAACTGGTACAAATATCCCATCAGCAATTCGAAAATCCAAGATTGTGGCCATGTTGAAGATGGTCGACCTTCATAAAACGAAATACCATCCTTTCCTTTACAATCTGACAAAATTTTAATCAGAGGCACATTTTGGGCTCTAAAGGATCCACGTACTTTATACAGTTCCCATTTGCATGCAAGGGTCATAATTAAAGAAGTTACGGCCTGGTGCAGACGAAAATCGAACCTTTTACTAACTGATTACGGTTGATCTGAATTTGATCAAATCATGTCGACTCTAAAGGGTCAACCAATATTGTGCATAATTCAAATTTTTGCGTAAAAGGCAAGGGCCTTAACCCGAGAAGTTGATACGCCCCAAAAATCGAAATCCGCCAAAGTATCTTATTCACTATAAATGAATGGGACATTGGTGACGGGCTATCAATTATTGTGACCTCTATACGGTTCACAAACAAATGTTAAGGAACATCCGTTCGGGTCAAAATATGATACGTCTACCGTATAAAAATTCTCTGAGAGAAATTCCCAAAATGGCACCCGTCTTTGAAAATGACGACCATTTGAAAAGTTTAAGTGGCTAACATGGTTTCTTAATAAATGACTGGAAAACGCACAACTCTGCTTTTATCAGATTTTAACACTTATCTTCGCCAATTTAGGTCTTAACGTCTCGCGATAAATGTTTTCTCAAAAAATAATTCGACTGTTTGCATGGGCTAGTTTATTTATTATTTTAAGTCTGTACAGAACACACTCTTAATGGCGTAAAAATAAAGCTCGAAGAATTTAATAATAAAGATTTTATCCAATCTAGTTACAATTCAATACATTCGTTCCGCTTTTTTATTTGAAGCGACAGGTTTTCATATTATTTTGTTTAATTAATTGTTACAGCAATAAACATTAAGGCCACTCCACGGCTGTATGATGAATTTCGCCATTGGAACTACTTTCAAGTTCCCAGATTACAAATGGCCGCGCCTTGAAGACGCTTGTGAAGACAATCTCGGCTCCAGAGATAACTTTACTCTTCGTTTATCTCTGGTAAAATTTGCGGTCATTAATCAGCGTGAAATCGGTTCCTAATCCCCGCCCCCTATTGCTCCTGATTGGCGAGATTTGTCATTTGTTAGAATAAAATGCTACTGATTTCTCGACAATTGGGCATCGGTTCGTTGCACAAGTTCCATATTAATGATCCTTGGAATATTTTCCACATCTTGACATCCAACGTTGACCACTGCAACTTATCCATGCGAATCATCGTTCGAATGTGGCGATACGCGTTGAAAGTGGCGCATTGTCCGATTTGGTGCATACATGCCTCTGATTAGCTAATAAAAATCGTTCCTCGTTGATTAAACATACATTATGGGAGAGCAAAAACTGACTTTTGTCGGTCTTCCTTTGGGCCTCAGAAGTCATAGAAATTATAAATTAGATCTTTATTTAAATAACAAGCCCAAAATGAACTATGTAGACCTACGGATGGCTTGGATTGGGCTCGGATTCAAACAGGATTTCGTTGACTGATTTAATCACTATGGCGTCGTGGGAGGAGCTTCTCCGTGACGTTGACGTCATCATACTTCCGGACTGTTTTCTATTCGTCTGCTTAGGGAGTCGCTTAGGCCTACCTGAAGTACAAAAGAGTACACGCAGGCAACGCAAGAAGTCGGCTATTTATTATAATTTATTTACAATACTGCCTCGTTGATTTGGCCCATTCCTTTCAAACTTTAATATCCTATCGCAGACTTTCTCTTATTATCTATATATTAAAAGTCTTAATTCTAATTTATAGTAAAAAATAAATGTATACGAATTGAATTGCAGTCCTGTCTCAAACCGAATACGCTATCGGTACTAGTCAGTGTAAACATTACTTGATAATCGAGACTATATAGGTGGAGTTAACGCCTGTCAATCAACAATCGGCCATAATGGGAAAACGGTGTCGATGAAATTTAACTACTATTTCCAGTAAAAAATTATAGTGGTAACAACTTTGTTCAGGATGAAGTAATTTGACTGAAATTTTCAATATATTCTTGTTTGAGCATCTATTTTTGAACTGTTATAGCAAGAATGGCTAACTCCTTGTAAAAATCTCCCATAATGTATCTTTAAGTTTTGTAAAAGATGCTCGATCGTTATGTACTGAAGTTGTTAGCTTGTACCAGTGACAACTAGAACTGGGCTAACATAAAGATATTATTATGTCTGATAGATTAAAATCGGGCAATGACATCATAGTCTGATAATCCAAATATGGTAATCCCAAGCTTTAGACACGCGGGCAACTGTCGTTCTTGTGCCCATATTAGTACAATGGGTTTAAATCCAGGGTAGCGTCAGAACAGTTAACCAATCAGATTTAGGTGACACTTTCCCCGAGGGTCAATACATGACTCGAGCACATATCCCCATACAAAGAACATGCGGGGTTTAAGTCTCTTGGGGCATCATTGCGCATTCTCAGAAGGACGTTCCCAGAGCCTACTCGGCTGAGAAGCTAGGAAACACCGCCGCTAAAAACAAGCTAAGGAATAGTTTCCTGAATATAACCGTTGTATTACGGTTGTTGTATTCGATGTTCCAGAGTTAATGTTTGCGGCTGCGATACAGATATAAGCACAATATGGTTAAAGTGCAGTCCTAAAGTAAAGAATTACAAAATTATGCCGAGACAATAAAAGACGGTCACAAGTCTATTATAACATGTAGTATTGAAGAGCTTTTTGTTAGTCTATCTTTCCACATCTTACCAGCGACGCATAACATAGCACTATAGGCATCATATTACATTGGGGGGTTCGGATGGTCTAGTGGTCTAGAGTGCCGCGCTTCGACCTCTAGCTGGCCGGTTACCTCTGGCTTGCGGCTGTGGTTTCGATCCCTGGTGTGAGCGTATGTGGCATGGAGATAGGGGCCCCTTCTCAACCTCCTGGGTTTCCTCTGGGCACTCCGGTTTCCTCCCACTGCTAAATACCCCTACGCGCAAGCGAATTATTGAAATAAAAATTAAAAACCATGTGTTAGTCCCGAAATGACCTAGTTTGCGTCCAGTGGACGTTAAACCCAATCCCTCTCTCTTATATTACATCGTGAAGTGTTCCCAAATCTTCATAGTATGAACGGCCCTTTAACTTGAAATATCGTTATATCGATACGGTTTAAAAACAAGAAAACCGATAAATAGATAGTTGTCTGGACAGGTAATTCTCTAATGGTCCTCATGCACTTACTATTATGAATCGCTCATCTAAAATTTCCCATTTTAGTGAAGAGTAAAGCTCTCAATTGTATAATTAACTCGCATGGGCTTTGTTTTTCTGAGTAAAACACTTCCTTGTAATTAGTACCCCCCCCCCCTTACACACATACACTTTAGCTATGTGTGTTTAATTCTGCTAATTATATTCTACAGCAATAATACAGCACTGACTCAACCCTAACGTGAAATATCGTTAAACAATTAAAAAAAGACAATCCCAGAAAGATGTCGTACTTGTGTGAATGGTAAAACAATATTAATCCACCAAGGGTTTAATTCATATAGAAATCCACTTATGATTTATTCAGCACTGAGTTAACCCATCCTCATAAGTCCAAGTTGGTGCAAAAATGTCGGACGTTAAACCCCATTTTATTTCATTTCATTAATGGGATGAAATGAGCGAGGCTCAATTCGTGACACATATTCAAATATCAAGAGAGTGATTATAATTGTATGGCAAACATCATAATAAGAAACGCAGGGTGATGCTTACACAAGGAAAACACAACACACAAAAGGTATACATCAGCGATTCCACTCTGCCCCGTTTTATGCATTCTTAATTTCTGTATCGGCTTGGGAATCTTTCAAACCGGTTATTGAAATTTTGTATTGTTTGACAAATTCGTATTAAATTGATATCTTTTTCAAACGCAAACTTTTTGGAGAACATGTCCCTTACGTTAAGGAAACACATATACGGGCAATACATCATGCAGTTATTTAAGGGGCATTTTTGCCCGGACATCAGCGGCGCCACGACCTACTCTTATGTCGTATTAAAGCCTCGTATTTTCGTCCCATCCGAACGACCAGACACTCTTCCTTGCAAAATCCCCCGTCCGACACTTCTGACAAGGGGGAAACCAGACTGGCCAACAACGGGATTGAATGCGGGGACCCCCAGTACCTTAACCCTTGGGCCACCATAGCTCCCAAGAAATTATACCCTACAAACTATCATTGTATATATAAAAAGCTATCCTGGTAGATAGAAAATCTCCTTCGAGTTTTTTTGATATCAAAAAAGACGAGCTGAAGATTTTATTTATCACCCAATCCTTCTTACACATGCACAAATAAATAAATATAATTCTTTGGTATAGATTTCACTTTTACTGAATCTGATTACATTATAGTAGTGATACATCAATTTTTGACAGCAGTTTACCTATTGCAAAGTCCTATATATTGACCCAGTACTTCCTTCAAGGTCAATTAAAAAAAAAATAGTTTCTATTTATTTGAAATAACTGGTTTCTGTAAAAAGTTTACCCTTTTATATTGACCAATCAAATTCGTGTAAAGCGATATCTCCTAAGGAGATATCTCAGAAGATTATGTAATTTATCACACAAGCGATATCTACTGCCAAATGGGGTATTGGGTGATAAATAGCAATTCATACTTATATAATATCTGGGGGATCACGCTTACTAAGTGGGTAAGGCGCTGGTTCGCTAGCCTAAGAGGTCGGGTTTCGATCCTTGCATTGGTCGAGCAAGTTCATTCAGAGTAGGCCGTAGTGCCGCTGTCCGGGCAAAATTTCCCTCATGGATCCTTGTTTTCTGCCCGTTGTCTTCTGTCCATTTCTTACAAAATGTGGGTGTATCTTGCTTGGCAATGACAACCGCATGTTTATATTATTATTATATTTTTTCATAAACAATACATTTTTTATGTATTTAATTAATAAATAGAAAACCCAACAACAACCTGGAATCAAATAACTACGTATCTGATGCCCTTTGTATGGAATGTATTTTATAACAGCCATTAATTGATTAAAGATGTTGATTGATATTTTAACATGGTCCTGACATTGTCCTGTAAACAACATAACTGTTATTGTTAGCAAAATTTGTTGATTTAGTGATGTGTTTCTAATTACATAATTTACTTCATTTGCATATTATATGCCTTTGTTGGTCTTTCGCGTAACTGTATAGTGTATTTTATACAGGGTACCATTTTAGGCTAAATTGAGGGGTTTTTTTGGTAACTAACAGGAAAACAAATTAAGGCACAGTCAAATCGCGAGGTTTCGGGGTCGCTCTGATTGTTAGCCGAGAGAGCTCCTCGAGATTATTCGGCGTGGTTTCCACTTGTCAGTGGCGCTTGACGAAGGGCCTGAGAAGGATGAGACGAAATTATGGGGTCCCCTATTTGAATTCGAGATGTTCGTATGCACGCAAAAGAACACTTGCGAATTTACCCATAGCAAACTGACACATGACGTACGTTCTTCATTGGTCAAGTTGGTAGGACGTTAAATCTCACCACTTCATTCAGGGGCGTGGTGATCCATTATTTTGCATATGGTAGGACGTTAAATCTCACCACTTCATTCAGGGGCGTGGTGATCCATTATTTTGCATGAGGAACAAGATTCCCCCCCCCCCCAAGAAAAAAAAACAATATTTATGGTGGGGGGGGGCAACGTGGAGAGCGGTCCTTCCTGGTGGGGAACATACATTTCTGACCCACGATATATATTTGACACTGGTTGGGCATTATTATCATGATTATAATGTTGAAAACCGCATTGAAATTGCAGGATTTTTTGCCATTTGCGCGCAGGCACATAAACTCAAGGGGCACAAAATCTCAAAATCGTGTTGCAAAGCGCGTTATTGCGTCCCTCACACTTGGTTTCATTTGATTTTAGGTATTGTCTGTCAAACCACGACGCCTACATTCCAATTTCAGCCCTAAGCCTCTCCCCCTTTATACTGTTATTCACTTCCATTTCCACGTGTTCTTCATTCTTTCATGTTTATTACATGTAGGTCAATGTTTATTACCATACCGTCGCATATAGATTAGTTAATGGAATAAACAATGAAACACACTTAGTCTTACATTTTCATAATTGGTTTTACCCTCCAGACAATGTCTCTATTATAGATTATTCATGTTTGAGTCATGAAAAACATTTAAATGATTGCAGGTGTTGCACGAACTATTTTAAAAGAAAACAGCGATTCGGAATTTTAAGTAATCCCCTGTTGCTGAAAGCGTCCATTTAGATGGCCGTGTGAAATAGATTAAAGGTGGGAAAAATATATAGCTCGTCGACAAAAACACAATTTAGGGCTGAAGAATCAGTTATTTCTTGAGTTCGGAGAGCGAGAACAAACCAATCTGCAAGTAGAGGTTGCCAGATTAAATAAATAAAATAGAGAGACATACGTGTTAACGTCCATGTATACATAGGACAAATCAGGACGTTCTAAAGCCCGTAGCCAACATGTTAGCTGTGGGGCAGTGAACTTTCTAGTATAAGGGGGGCAGGCCCGGATCCAGGATTTTGTCGGGGGGGGGGGCACGCACCGGAGCAAAGGGTAATAATTGGATTGCTTGGGCGGAGACAATGCGGGATCATATTTATATCATCTATTAACAAAGGCGTTTTATAGCTGAGGCGCTGGAGGCGCCAGCCTCCTCGCGAAAAAAATCAAAGTAGTTAAAGAAAAATAAAACGGGAGAAAAATGCTAAAACCGATGATAAAAATGAAAATGTACCCTAGTTAGGGGGCCCTAAAGGCAGACAGAAGGGCCCCACGTCTGACAAAAGGCCCCTCTTGCCAAGGGAAAGGGCCCCCGAGTCTGAGTCAATCGTTTTCTGTAGACTGTTACTGTCGAATCTACTACTGAATAAGAATGCAGTAATTGCATTGGCATGAAAATCATCAATCTAGAACCCCCCCCCCCCCGCGAAAGAGGGCCCTCAAAATAGTACAGCCTCTGCAATGATAAGGCTTAAAACGCCCCTGTCTATTAAAGAGCAGATATGTGAACTACAGCAGTAACAAAGCAAACGAAAATGAAAATCTTCTATGTCACTGGGGCTAAGGGGGGGGGGGGGGGTCCCACTGCCAGTCCGGGGCCAATGATATCGGCTCGCGATTCTCGTTAAGTGAGCTGGTTGCGTGTGAAACGGGGGTCCGACAGAAATATTGGATAATTAACAAGACCGCTACCTGTCAATCAGAAATAACATAATATTATGGCAACATTTCTGATATCAAATTTTCGCTGCCAAACCCACCCAATGTGGAATCGTTGATAGATAAGATAAGATAAGATTTTATTGTATCATTTCATCCACTTAAGGACAGCATACACATTTTAAACACAAGTTGATCATACAATTATAACATAACATCTGGGGTTATCCTATTAGGATGTACAATGTGATATGATAAGTTTATAAGCATTAAAAGATGGTTGGTAAAATCAAAATCAGTATAGCTTGAAAACGAAAATTATCTAAACTAGCTTGGGAAGTAAACACACTATTTCTAACGTAAGTATTGGTATAATAAACATACTATATTGAACAGGGGTGTTGGTTAACAGGTAAATCTGATGTTCTTTCTTGGAGACACATATATATATATGAAGCAACCTGACTAGCAATTTCGTTTGGGGGATTTAAAGCATTAATCATATTGCACGAGATGTGTGGATTGCTTTTGAAAATTGGTGTAAATTTTGAATTTCTAAGATTATCGTATTTATTGCAGTCAAATATGAAATGGTATTCGTCTTCTATTTGATTATTATTACATTGTCTACATAAACGAGCATGTGGCGGGATATTTTTATAGCGACCACGCTCTATCTCGAGATGGTGTGTGCTTAGCCTAATCGAAGTCAACGCAATTTTATGGGCTTTCGATTTGACGGAGTGCAGATAGAACGATATCATTTTACATTCTTCTAACCGCTGGTGCCCTTTTGGGCCCCCTACCTAATATTCTAAAAATTCAAAGAAAAAAGATCACTATATATGTTTCACTATTTTTGGAAAATGTGTTTACATTATTTTTTCTACAACCTGCCTAAGGCATTTGCCTCAGTTCCCCCGCCTTGATCCGTCAATTCTCCTCCTCCGGAAAATTTCAAAAATCGGACGACACATTTTCTATCTCACTCTGCATGAACATGAACATAGTGACAAGACAGAGGCCCTACGACATGTATATTTATGTCAGTCAGAACATAACCAAAAATATGAGACTGGGTGCAAGGTGCCACGTCCCAAAACAAAATTCCACAGTAGGTATTTTAGAACTATGGTCAATCTAATTAAAATATAGTTCTATATTTCGTTTCGTTTTTTATACTTTCGATGGCCTACACTCATGTAGATCTAACTAGTTATAGTGGAAGCTCACGTTCTATGACGTCAGGTATCAAGCACGGGACATTTGACCCGATAACGTCAGTCATTCGATTAACCAATTAGCGACCGCCACGCTTTTCAAAATCCACTTTTGTTTTGTTATGATTTCTATCCGCTGATGTTTATAGTATAGACGTCGTTGGCTGGTAATATCTACCCACAGTTCCACGCATGAAAAGGTCAAACGGTCGATTCGACAGACCATTTGATTGGCTGACCCCTCATTTCAGTCAGAACACGAATTAAATAACAAGTCTTCCAGATCCAAGAGTAGTAAAGACAAGTAAAAATGAAATTTTGAACTATAAAAAACGAAACGAAATTGGATCTGTGTTTTAATCAGATTGAACTATGGTCGGCATTATCAGGAAACCGCATAATACACGTTAGGACACCGATCTCCATTTCCAGATGAAGATTGGCGGGTTTAAGTTGTGTGAACACGTATAGCACATAAATTATATTGAGTTAGTTGCTCGGCCATGAGGTAGTGGATTTTAAGGGATTTTAACACAAAAGTAAGCAGATTCGAGTTATTCTCCAATATATTATCGGCATCGGCCCTTTAATCGGATACTTCACGTTTAGGAAGGTTTTATATTTATATGGAGGGGGTGGTGGGTGGTGCTGCACTACTACATTGGTACCCGAACAGGCAATTGTATTTTAAATTACAAACTAAACATTTAAAAATCTCAAATAATTTTATATTATGTATATTATTATATGTTGTATATATGTTTACATAAAGTAAACTTATTTTTGTAAATTCTGGAGAGGAGTCAACATAGGCCCAGTCTGATCTCCAATCCATTTTCATTCAAATGAAGTAAAATTTAATATCGTTTACAAAAAAAAAAAACTGGAGCGGATCTAGGAATTTTGAAAAGGGGGGGGGGCGCAAAATGAGGGCACTTACTGCGGAGACGGGCACGCCGCTGCGAGGGGGTTGAGGGGCGGGGGGGGGGGGCAAGACAATTATCCGTCATTTCCTTGCATCTGTAGACATTCCAAGAGCTATTTGGCTGATATTTTCGTCTAAGTAAACTTTCGGAGAGGACATATTTGGGTCTGAAAAAAGGCACTTTCAGCAGTATAAAAGGGCATTGTCGAAAATTAGGGGGGGGGGGGAATCCGCCTCTGAAAAATACATATATTATAACATTTTATTCACTATAGTTATAGTTATAGTTGTCGATCATCAATAATATTCATAGCAATCTTTGAGAGGCATTAAGCAACTTGAAGGAGCAATAAACATACTTGAAAAACATGGTATTGTCTGTCTTGGAAACTTCGTTTCGTCTGTTTAACCCAAACCGGTCACTCTTTGTTTCCCCACGTTGCCTCTTTTCAAGTTGCCCCATTAAGTTACCTTTCTGACCACAAGCTCTTAGTGTGTAAAATTCGAACCAATCTCAGTAATTATAATAATATAAATGATAGCACTAATAATAATAATGGTAATTGTAATATTATAAATGATAACACTAATAATAATATTAATGGTAATTATAATATTATAAATGATAGCACTAACAATAATAATAATGGTAATTATAATAATATAAATGATAGCACTTATAATAATATAAATAATAGCACTTATAATAATGATAATATAAAATATAGTAATAATAATATAAACATGGCCCCCCTCCGACGAAAATCACCATTGAAATTTATATGGCAAGCGGAATCTGACCAAGCGCTCCAGTTAGAACTGCATAAGCCATGCGCTAAATTAGCTATTAATAATTTCTTGATGAAGGACTTTGATCCAAATCCCATAGGAACCCAAGAGGCTACAAATGAACTAACAAAAATACTTATCAATGCCTCAAAACAATGCGTAAAACTTGTGAAGATCAAAAAGTGTAATAAAAAGAATAAATGGTATGACAGAGACTGCAATAAGCTGAAAAGGGATATGCTTATGGCACTAGACCAATTAAATAATAATCCAAACAATTCCCAACTACGGTCAATATATTATAAGAGAAAGAAGGAGTATAAGAAAACAACTAAATACAAAAACCGACAGGCTAAAAATGTAATTTTAGAAAAACTGGATAGCAATAACCCACGTGAATACTGGAAACTTGTCAATTCCCTTCTTAAAGACAAAACAGAGGGGGGTGATGACATAACCATCAACGTATGGGAAAATCATTTTACCACACTTTTTGAAAAAAAACATGATCAGGCCAAATTCTCTGAATTATCTGAAAAAATGGAACAACTTAAACAGGAACCTATCAATACCAACCTTAATGAGCCTATCTCTGCAAGCGAACTTCGAAAAGCTGTAAAAAAACTCAAAAGAAAAAAGTCGAATGGGCCTGATTTGATTCTTAATGAAATGTTAATATCTTCCTCCGAAATTTTGATTGATCAGCTCTTAAAATTGTTCAATATGATTTTATCGACGGGTTTCTATCCAACGTCCTGGATGGAATCATATATTGTTCCAATACACAAAAAGGGCAGTAAGGACGATCCAAATAACTATCGTGGCATTTCCCTGTCCAGTTGCTTTAGCAAATGTTTTCTGTCCATTATCAATAATCGAATAACAGATTACCTCGAAGACAACAATTTACTTGACCAAGCACAGGGCGGGTTCCGTAAAAATCATCGGACAGTTGATAATATCTTCATACTCAAAACGATTATCAATAAATATAAGTGTAACTAGACCTGCATAGCAGTGCTGAATCGGCTTTCAGGGTCCTTTATATCATTGCCATGCTTTTAAATTTACCTTTATACTCTAAACGACCGATAGGACTCGGGGTAACAGAAGTTTAAGAAGTGTAATAGAAGTAGTTTTCGAGATAAACGAGTCCGAAAAGGCTTCAAAAAAAGAGGAAAATACTACATTTTCGGCATCTCATAATCTATTGCCTAACCATCGAATTTGTATCATTCTGATATCATATAAAAGTCCAAAAAGGAAAATACTAGATCTTGAGCGTCCCGTAATATTTGTCATTGAACACGCCATCTTGAGTCGGATCGCGCAAAATCTAATTTTGGAGTAAAATTTTGTTTGGAAGTCTAAAAATACGGTTTTTGCAAATATGACATTACTTCCGGTGATAATGGAAATGTTAAATCAGATCATTGCAATCATAAATGGCATAAGGCATCACATGGTGAAAATTTTATGTAAATCGAATAATAATTGCCACTTTTATAGACTAAAAACCTTGAAAAGTGACGTGTAGAAAATCGTCTATTTCTCGGCAACTGTACAAGTTAGAAACCATTTTTTGGTATTTATATGACCGTATGGGTTTAATCTATTTGTTGATTGGAATCAAATATCATAATTGTATAAACATTACAAATCAGACTCATTTGAATAAAATATTTGTTTTGAAGTCTAAAAATACGGTTTTTGCAAATATGACATTACTTCCGGTGATAATGGAAATGTTAAATCAGATCATTGCAATCATAAATGGCATAAGGCATCACATGGTGAAAATTGTATGAAAATTGAATAATAATTGACACTTTTATAGACCAAAAAGCTTGAAAAGTGACTTGTAGAAAATCGTCTATTTCTCGGCAACCGTACAAGTTAGAAACTTTTTTGTCGTATCTGTATGATGGTATGGGTTCATGCTATTCGGTGATGGGATTCAAATATCATAATTTTAAAAATATTATAAACAAGATTCATTTGAATAAAATATTTGTTTTCTAGGTTAAAAATACAGTTTTTGCCAAAATGACGTCATTTGCGGTCACAGTGAAACTGTAAAATTGGCTTAACCTAGTCCAAATTGGCATTAGGCATCGAATGAAAAAAATTATTGAAAATCGGATAATAATTTACTATTTTACAGGCAAAATAACGTGAAAAGTGTTGCATGCAAAATTACATATTTCTCGGCAACTGCTCATGTTACAAACTATTTTACGCATACATTCTCTTCGTCTGGATTATGGCTACGAGTTTATGAAAGTTACGAATAAATAGTTCAAAATATAAAGACGTTGAATGGGTTGTAATAACTGAATTTTACCCTTTTTTTTTTACATTTTATTCGAAATTGCCCGAAAATGAAATTGAAATTTAAGAATCTCAGCCAAACATTTTATGCGCCTTTACAGGGCGCATACTTTTTGTTATATCAGTTTTCGAAAAAAATAATATTTGCTGTCAAAAAGTGGTACTTAACTCTCAAAATTGTAGTTTTTGTTAATATTACGCCACTTCCGTTGCGTACAGAAAAATGTCACCGTAACAAAAAATATTACAATTGACATTACGAATCATATGCACTTTGTTTTATACAAATCGAACAATAAATAATTAATCTAGATACGAAAAACTAAATTAGCCAATGGCGACTAAAGAAAATTACTGAGACAAAATTCTTTCTCACTTATGCTCAAATAGGGTGTTACTTTAACTCTGTGTAAACTACCATCAAAAAATATTCATAAATAAAAAAGTTTTCTGTAAAAAAAAATCAATATATCGGAGATTTTTTCGACTACTTCCGGTTTTTCGATCATTGTCGGAATTGCTTTAACAAGTTGATTAGATACTTAACTTCCTGTAGCAGAAATATCAGAAACATTCATTAAGTAATTTTTGAAAAAAAGATAAATAAAAGAGCATTTTCAATAATTTAATGATTTTTCAACTTTTTTCAAAGATTGAGGTCATTTTTGGACCGCCTATAATATTGCAACGCTTTTATTATTAAATGCACACGCTAGACCACCGATAGGACTCTGAGTAAAAAATGTTTAAGAAAAATCGTAGGCGTCGTTTTCGAGAAAAAGGCGTCTCAGAATGCTCCAAAACGGAAAATACTTAGTTTTCGGCGTACCGTAATTTATTTCCTAAGAATCAAATTCGTGTTATTTAGATGTTATACGATCGTCTATTAATGGAACTATCCAAAGACACTTTAATTGTTTTGGTCCGCTAATATGTGACGGAGAATTCGAACTTTTGGCAAGAGCTCCAATTTTTTTTCATCTTTTTTACATTTTTCTTTGTTTTTTGAACTACTTCCGGTATACGAATCATTGTCGAGTAGTTTTCACATCCAGTTTTGGAGTTTGCATGGGAACAGGGCTCTCTAATGATATACGACACTATACGATCAAATAAAATACTTCTGAGAAATCCTATGTTCAAAAGTGTTAAAAATGTCAAAATGTCAAAATATTGAAAATTAAATTTCAATAACTGCATACATATTATACATCATTAGAATCGTAATTAGGTCAGCTTTTTAAATATATATCTTTTTTTTGAAAATCTCTTAAAATAAAAAAATAGTAGAGCATTTTCCCAAATTTCACGATTTTTCGACTTTTTTCGATTTTCAGTCCCTTTTTTGTCTTATTCCAATAATATAATAGTCTTAATGGATGGATCCATGCTAAAGACTACCGGAAGGACCATCGATAGATAAAGTTTAAGAAAAATCGCTGGAGCAGTTTTCGAAATACAGGCGTCCAAAAACGCTCCAAATCAGAAAATACTTGATTTTCAGCGTGCCATATTTTGCTTCCAGCTCATCGTATCCGTACGAATTGGGTATCATTCAGTGGTCCAATCACCGCTAGACCAAATGATACCTTAATTTGTTTAATCCGTTGATATCGGACGGAGAAATCGTGTTTTTACCCAAGACACCAATTTTTCACGTTTTTTTCAAAATATCGCATATTATTTCGACTACTTCCGGTTTACGGATTGTTGTTGAAATTGCTTTAAACGGTGGTTTGACAATATGGCTTCATGTATCAGGAATTTGAGAAACGTTGATCCGGCCGTAAAACGAAACTTAAGCTCACAAAATGTGAAGAAAATTCGAAAAAAATCGAAAAATAAAGGGTGATAACTCGGAATGAAACTTATATTACTGGAACCAGATTGCCTTCAGGTATCCAAAAATGTAGGTCAAATTTGAAAATTTTGAAAAATAACAAAAATTGTCTCTCAAATAAAATTTTTCATTTTTCGATTGCAAGAAGTCAGCGATGAAGTTTCGAAATATCGAAATTTTCAACTGCTATCGTCCGAGAAAAGACTCAAGGTTTCCGAAAATGTCATTTGTATGAAAATAGGTACAGAATTGACGAATCTACGGCCGTTTTTTAATTTTTTGACACAGCACGAAATTCGACCACTTCCGGTCTGCGCAGAAGTTTCAAAAATAGTTTATCAAGTAGCCAACACATGGTTTCCCTATAGAGAATTAGGTCCCAGATCGGTATCTGTTACAGGCGCTGAGAAATAGGCTCCCCCGAAAAATAAAATAATAATAATAAATAATAATAATTTTAGTAAAAACAATAGTCTTTCAGACGAAAGTCTGAAAGCCTAATAAACAAAATCTTTTCATGACCTTTGTGGACTTCAAAAAAGCTTTTGACTCTATATGCAGAACAGGCCTCTTTTATAAATTACTAAAAAATAATATCAACGGACCAATTTTTGATTTAATTACATCCATGTATTCAAATACTTCATATACTGTGAAAACTTCCAAGGGATTCTCCAACACCATAAACTCTTTCATGGGTGTGAAACAGGGATGCGTGTTAAGCCCCGTACTATTCAATATTTATATTAACGACTTACAGTTTTATATTAATAATGCGAACACAAATCCTCCTTCACTAGAATCTAATAATGTCTCCCACCTGTTGTTTGCGGATGACCTTATCATGCTCTCCACTACTGAAACTGGCTTACAAACTAGCCTTGACCAACTTAATAAATTTTGTAGTGATTGGCAGATTGACCTTAACCCAACAAAATCAAAAATAATGATCATCAAAAATAATCAACGAAAAATAAAGAACATATTTCATTTTGGCAATATTAATCTTGAAACAGTTAAATCATACGTCTATCTAGGGGTCTGCTTTTCCAACAACTCAACCTTTAAGTCTGCGATCAGTCAACTTAATAGTAAGGCTAGACGTGCATGGTTCTGCCTGTGCAATAAAATTGGTACGAATGATTTTCTTCCGACCGAGGTTTTCATTAAACTATACCAATCAGTTGTTAAGCAGATAGCTATATATGCGTCGGAGATCTGGGGATCTAGTTTGGTCCACAGCAAAACTTTCGAAATTAGCAAATGGGACCAAATTTCTCATAATAAACTAACCATTAAGATCTGCAAGTCAATACTGGCACAACCATCAAAAACATCAAACATTGGCTGTCTAGCAGAACTGGGTATTTTTCCGGCCAGCCTTGACATATTTCAAAGAATGATTTCCTATTATAAACGCCTAACGAATTCTAATGTAGACAGTTTTCCTAAAAGTGTTCTTTTACGTTCTGCCTTCATTACTGATAGCAACCTCATTGCAAACAATGACATTAAATATTCTTGGACAGCAGCCATAGCAAAAATATATGAATATTATGATCTCCCAAATAACCCCTCTCCCTCAGCAACTAAACTAAAACTTCAAACTAAATTCAACAATCATTTTACAGAACTAACTAAATCAGGAACAAAGTTAAGAACGTATGGACTATATAAAAACGTAATAAACCACCCCGCGCGTTACCTTCTGCAGGTAAAAAATAAAAACTTTAAATCATCCTTTTCATCCCTTCGACTCAGCTCGCACAAATTGGAAATAGAGAGAGGCCGATACAAGAATATTCCACCTGATCAAAGGTTATGCACGCAATGTTCTCTTTCTGCCGTTGAAGATGAATTCCATTTTCTTTTACAGTGTCCCCGATATGAAAACCTGCGTCTGAGATATATCTACCCTACTTTAATACCATCTTGTCAATTAACTTTTGAAATTCTTTTTAATCCACCAAATTTCCTTGCTAAGGCAGTAGCCATGTACACATACCATGCTCTTCGGGAAAGGGTTGTACCTGTCTCTTAGTATCTGCTGAATGCTCTTTCCCCATTTGATCGTCATACTCTTATGTACACCGATATACTTTTACTACATATTTTATGAGTATTTTATTTCATTGTCATACTTTCATTGTTGTTTTCATTGGTATCATCCCAATGGTGCATGTACATAAATATATCCCATTATAATTTCATTATATTTTCATTATTTATATAGTATTCCATGACAAATGTATCTTTTGCATGCATATGTATGTTGATTTTTGTATACTGTTCTTAATGGATGTAATATGCAAATAAAAAAAGTTGAAAGTTGAAAGTTGAAAGTAGTGTTACCACTATACATCGTTTCGTGATATATATCCGGCATTCCCAATTTTGCATTAACCAACATGGAGACTTGCATTAAAGGTTTTTGTTATGTTTACGTTTTGAGGGAATGTAACTGAATATTATTCGATATTGACTGTTTAAACTCTGATATTTTAATGTTATTATCGAAATGTTTTCTTGATTGTTCAACAGAAACACACAATTACGAAGACAAGTTAGTTTATATCTTCAATAAAATAATAATAAACAATGAAATCATAGAAATTAGTATGACTAGTCCAGAATTAAGAAGAAAGAAAGAAAGTCTACAAATGCCCCATCTCCCTTTTCTGTTTTTAACACGATCCACATAACTAAATTACTAAAAACTTCTTGGGCCATGTAAATAATTGCATATACTGCTCTATTACAAATAGAAATAACAAACCAGATCCAAGCAGTTCAGAACAATACATTCAACATTGTACTAAAGGCCTATTCTAGAAATAGTATACATGTAGATATATTAAGAATTAAATCTGAAACTTTAGCTTCTTTAAATTTTAAATACAAATCATTTTTTTCTTTATTCCGTAACTAGTAAAGCTTGAGCTAGTGTTAGATAAATCATGTAAATGTAGCTTGTGATATGGAACCAAAACCAACCAGTTATCACGAAATAGACATCTCACCTGTTTTTTTGCTTGTGTGATCACGGGATCAGTAGATCGCTGTTTAGAAAAATAAACAAGGTAAAAATTTTTCCTATTGTTTATGTCTCATTAGAATAACTCTTCAAAGGCCTCTTCATTACGTGAAAGACTGTAAAATTGTTTCCTAACACAACTTTAGTTAGATACATTCTCCTCTGCCACAACCCCTTCGAATATGCCTATATATATAATATAATGATATCTTTATTACAGTCTTTCCCCTATCATCAAACTCCCTTTTAGTACAGATTCTAAACTTAATGCAATTTATGGAGAAAAACAAATGTAGGCTACAGTGTACATATATGGGATCTACTTTACAAATTGTTGGCAATTGAAATACTCCTACAAAATGTGACAGTTACACTTATGATCTCTTTCCCTCATTTACGGTTTTATTCAATCAACCATGAAGACATAGAATTAGTGTTTCTGTATATATTTGTACTACATTTGTTCCTCTATTACTATTATTTGTATTACTACAGATGATGTTCAGGTTACGTAAACAGTTTTTAATGGTGATGCTGGTATTTGGAGCTATACCAGTTTGTCTGATGTTATATTTTGTAAATCAAGAAGGTATATGTTTATATAATTCTAAGGGTTGAATCATCACTCTTATATGCTGCTCACGCTTAATTCTCAGTTGTTTGTCATGGAGGTGTCATCCGCGAGGTTAACAAGGAAAGTACTAACTTACATGCCTAGTTGTTCAGATGGGACACCAAAAATGAGGTTGCATGTAAAAGAAACCATTTCTTGCAAATGGAATTCGAAAAAGAATAACCAGATCAATACTCTCTTTATTGAAATAAGAAGTCAAGAAGTACCTTGCAAATTTACTTTTATCGCATGTAAACAGATTATTTTAGATTTATTGTAAAGAAGTTTGATTAGTTAGCAAATATTGTTCGTGGTATTATGAAATGATTCACACATATTACATGAGGTCTAGTCCTTCATTTAAAAGAACTTGTACAGTTTAAATATTTGATGCTTTTTAATTTTATTTTTTAGATTCTTCGACATCATTTAATGAAGACAGTTCATTGAGTTTACTAGAATCTAAGTTAGCTGACAGAGTACGTGAAGTAGAATTTCAAAATGGTCATCTACGAAAACAACTCAGGTAGACATTACATGAAGTCTTATTGCCCCAAGTATTTACTTATGTGAAAAATTTATCTCTACACATACTTTACATTATTGTACAAATGTTGTATGAGTGTTTTGGGGGGTTTTTTTTGAAGAAGAAGCATGCTTTTTGAATTATTTTTTTAAGAGATACTTGGAGACTGTTAATGGATGATTCAACTTGTGATCTAGTACTATTAATAAAGTTTATAACATCATCAATCATCATAAGCCACAATTTTTTCATATTTAATTCTCAATGAATTAACAATTTATGTACCATATGTTTTAATGTTGGTTTACAAGTGTGTTATATTTCCCTTCAGTGCAAAAAGGAAAACTGTTAATTTGAAACTAATGTTAAGAATCATACTGAAAGTCTCAATGCACCACCCAGCCAATAATTATTTTCATTACTTCAATTTAACAAAATAATATCTGAATGTGTTCTTTGGTAGTAACTCTAAGTAGCAGACTATATTGGCTTTGATGTTCGTGCAGCGGAGAGAGTTATCATTACAGTTGTCACATTCAATCTTATATAAACAAAATGGCAGCTTGAAACCAATAGAAATTTAGATGGCCTAACTTCACTTAGAATTGATCAGTTTCAATTTTTTTAACTAATACATGTATGCTTGTATTTTAACTCAGAGTAGTGTGTCTTTAACATAATAGAGAAATAATTCTATTAAAATTCTAATAAATACTTTGTTGCAGTATTGCTCAGAATCAGTTATTAAAGTTACAATTAAGTGTGGTAACAGTAAATGATACAGGTACTAATGGTAACAGAACTAAGATACGATGTATTAGTACAGAACCTGATGTACCGAAATGTGAGGTAAATACAACAACCATTTTACATTCATATTTATTTCATATTTTAGCATGTGTCCATTCCAGGGATGGGATTTCAAAATTTTTCGTGTCGGACATTTTACCGAAAATAAAGGGGCATAACTCTTATCGTTATTTAAGCAGACGAATTCACACCACAATTAAAAGTCACATGTCGTCAAAATATTCAAATCACGTACATAACAAATAAGGTGAACCTCGCTATTTTTCATATTTAATTCCCGTACGGTATTCAATTCATACCACAATTAAAAATCACATGTCAACAAAATATTCAAATCCCGTACGTAATAAAAATTGGTGAACCTCGCTATTTTTCACACCTAATTCCCGTACGGCAATCAAATTTATGTCAGTAAATGTCGTACAAAATTAAGCATTTTCGTAATACATTGAATGAAAGCTTGCCGATCCTGCTTCGGCATAAAATTCACAACCTTAATATTCCTTTAGATTTACGTGACAGCAAATGAATGCCGAACTCCCGAAATAAGAATAGTTTGTGATGTCAGAACATCGTTTTTTCTTTATAAAATGTCAACAAAATATTCAAATCCGTGCGTAATAGAAATAAGAACACGGCAGCAAATGAAAGAAAAGCGTTCGAAATAATAATACTTGTGGTGATGACAAAAAGCATAGCTGACTTCAGCGTATTGCCGCTATGGCGTACGTGACTTACAGCACACAGCTTCATAGTAAGCACTGCCTAACGTTAAGCAATATTCGTGCGGCGCTCGAGATCACGGGAAAGTGCCACTGTGGATGAGAATTTATATATGGATTCTTAAAAGACGTAAAGGATATCGTAGACAAAATGAATTACATGTAGGGTGTTATAAAATAATATACTCTTACGATATGTGACATCTATGATTAGCTTATAGATGCTGTCGGCTCACATAAATGCGATTAAAATGCCCGACAATTGAAGACCACGAGGTAAACGGGTGGATTAAAATTATAATCACTCTTATTGGATTGATGAATAGTCCGACAAAGGGAAAGCAATGACTTCTGTTTAAGATTAGATTGATGAATTGTCCGACAAAGGATTAAGTCAATCAATCAAGACGGATTAAGTAGTTAATCAAGGTAGGTTTATTAACGGTATAACACGATAAATACGTTGATCACTTAATTACCTAATCAATCCTGCCTATTGTCAACGATAATCGGGTTGAGTGGTAGTTATACTTTCAGTACACTATATTAATTTTGGAATTTTGAATATTATTCACTATGTCTTGATGTCCGATTGGGCATATTCCCGGTCGGACAATATTGTGCGTTTGGAAAAAAAATTCGGACAAGTCCGGAATATACGGGCGAAATCCCAACTCTGGTCCATTCATTAGAATGAATCCTATCAAAATTCAGAGTGTTACATCAATTATTTGCAGTTTTATTGTCTTTGTGATCAAAATCCTGTAAATTCAATCACTTGAGATTGCTGGAGTAATTATAGTTATGAACCCAACAGATATCCCAACTCTCCTTTCAACTGATTTTGCATTTATTGCCCATGTCATTCAAACCTATAAAATTTGCTTGGATCTTAGAGAAATTATTTTCCAATTATTATTATGACCTTTCAGTTGTTTTATTGCCTGGCAATCTATGTTCAGTTTTGCACACATCTCTGGGGTTGGATGGCTGAATAGTTTGTTTGCATGTTGTATTATAAGGTGTGTCATTGAGTTAACTGTTGTGGTTTAGATTCCCGGGTTGTATGTGACAAGTAGGTTTGCCTGTCTAACCTCATGGGTTTTCTCTGGGTCCTCTGCTAAAGACCCCTATGCACATAAGCAAATTATTGAAATAAAATTTAACCATATGTTGTCATGAAATGACCTGGTTAATGTCAACTGTAGGTTAAAGCCCATTTCTCTCTCTCTTTCTCTCTAAATATCTGATTTGTGTAACATTTTATTTTCAGGTTGTCCATGTAGCCATTGTTTGCGCTGGTCATAATTCAACTAGAGATGTTGTCACTCTTATTAAAAGTATTCTCTTTCATCGCAAAAATCCTCTTCATTTCCATTTTATATCTGATCCAATGGCCGAGTTGATATTAAAAACATTATTCTACACATGGAATGTAGCAGAAGGTAGGTGCCATATTCTCTGTAAAACCCATTTTGTCTTTCTAATAAAAACATATTTTGAAGAACTTAAACAGACATTATGTGGCAGGAGTCTTTGTTTATGTTTAAAAGTAATACCATACTATACATGTACATGAAACTCAGTATGTTTTTTAGTTTATTTCAATTTCTAAATGAATCAGAATTAATGATTTCAAAGATTTTATCATCCATTGTATTAGAATAATCTTTCTTTGATTTGTAGTGCAATATAGTTTTTATCCTGCTGAAGATATAAAGGTATGAATAATTTTATCTTTTAAAGAGATGATCTTTTATTGTTTATCACACAAGATTATGTCCCCAAATAATTTGCTTTTTTGATTATATCATGATTTGACTTTGCATATGTCATGTTTATATTCATGAGCCATTGTTTTTGTTTAAACTGTTGATTGTGCAATCCAGTGAAAATCTACTGTGTGAAAAAACATGGTAAATGTTGTACATGATTAACAAATGTCTTGTTCAATCTTTAGCATGACCGGTGACCTCTGACTCAAGGTCATTGTTTCCATCCTTGGTGTGATCATATATGGCGTTGAAACTACAGAGAGTTATATTTTCGTTTGAAATTGTATTTAATGTTTTGTTTTGTATGAATATATTTCAGTCAGATATTTCATGGGTACCAAATCATCATTACTCAGGCATTTTTGGATTAATGAAATTAACTTTACCAAAATTATTACCAAAAGACAGGGACAAGGTAAGATTTAAAGTCATTATTTTAACTATGACCATTTAAAGCTAATTTAATGGACTAGAAGGACACATGTACTGTAGATTTCTTTATTATTTAGAAATAAATAGGGTTATATTCTATTTCTAATCAATTTTAAAATCTAATTGAAGTAAATTGATTTATATTTTATAAAACAGTAAACCTACATTTACTTTAGATTATTTCATACGGCATCATGTTTGATCCAGATAGTTGGGGGTTGGGTGGCCATTTTCGATTCCCTGCGTGTATGTAATAAGGAGTAGGATAGCCTGTCCAAACTCATGGACTTTCGCAGGGACCTCTGCTAAAAATCCCAAGGATCAAGCTAATTAATGAAATAAATTGAACCATATGTTAGTTCCAAAATTACCTAGCTTGTGTTAAATGGACGCTAACCCGCCCCTCTCTCTCTCTCTCTCTCTCTCTCTCTCTCTCTCTCTCTCTCTCTTGAACCAATAGGTGAACACTGGCAAACTACAATTGGCATGAAGTTCATATCATAACTTCTGTCATTACATATACACACCAGTGACATGTTTAAAGAAGTCCAAAGCAATTAGATAATAATATAGCTTATTCTGTTAACTATTTCTACTATCCTTTGTTTTGGTTTGTATTTTGTTAGGTGATAGTATTAGATACAGATGTAACCTTTTCTACAGATATAGCTGAATTATGGAAATTATTTAGAGTTTTAAAAGAAAAACAGGTAACTTAGAATTAACAACTTGTTTAGTCACAAAGCCTGTCTTAATCTTTAGATATTTCTGGAACGTTTGATATGTCGTCTTGGGGTTCTATAGAATTTAAGTGTGGCCCTACCACCACTCCGAAAGTGTTTGAGAGAAACGGTGCCCCTTTTTTATAACTAAGTTTAATATACAATTTTTATTTGTATTTAGATTTGTTTTTTTAAAATTTCAGAATGCAATAGGTCTTGTAGAAAATCAGAGTGATTGGTATTTAGGTAAATTATGGAAAAATCATAGACCATGGCCTGCCTTGGTGAGTTTTACTCTTGGTAATTAATGCAGCATGTTTATTAATTTGATGTTTATTAATTATCTATGATGCTTATTAGAACATACAAATTCCTGTTTTAGTATTTCATTAAAGTTTAAGATAAAAAAAAATATTTACACGCTGAAATATCACTAGTCATAATACTTGATTAGTTCAGAATGTTTTGTTTTTCTAGGGTCGAGGTTTTAATACAGGAGTTATTTTATTAGATTTAAATATGTTACGAGATATTAGTTGGATGCAGATGTGGAGATTAATAGCAGAAAAAGAACTAATGACTATGTTAGCTACAGCATTAGCTGATCAGGTAAATTGTTATTGATTTAAATAGAATTTACTGTATATATTTTAAGAGTTGAAAACATGATCAAGATTTTACTGCTGACCTATAAATCATTAACTTGGCAAATAATTCATTGAGCAATTCCTCAGATGTTCATTGCTTAAATAGTAATAGTCGTTATTACACATAATTTAAAATGAATGTATAGAAGGATGTTGTTCTATAAAACCTTTGAATTAATAAATTTAATTATTTAAGTTGTTAATGAATATTTATTTGATTATAAATAAATTTTATTTCAGGATATTTTTAATGCAGTAATTAAACAGCATCCATATTTGGTATTAAAATTACCATGTCAATGGAATGTACAACTTAGTGATAATACTCGTAGTGAACATTGTTATAATCAAGTATCAGATTTAAAGGTGAGTTGATTGGTACTACAGATACTTGTATATAACTTATTTCATACAATAAGTATGTTGAGTTAACTGTACTACTACCCCCATACAACCAAATGATTAGCAAGATCAAGCAGAGTGATTGTGGGAGGTAACTCCGCTTGTTGGACCTCAGTACAATGTTATCTCCCCTTAGACCACATAGTTAAATAGCTTGAACTGTTAACTTTTTATTTACTGCCATTTTTTTAAATTAGATTATAAATAACTTTGAATTATGACTGAAGCAAAACTAAACAGTATGTAGATAAAGCGTGAACATTCAATACAATGCATGTGTTTGAGGGTTTAAAATTTGACAGGTTGTTTCCAAGATATAACGGCCATCTTGAATAATTAAATCTCCGCAAGGGTGGTATCATCTGGATTCTGAATCTACACGTTTAGTATATATAATCCATCTAAACCTATATCTCAATATATTACACACATTTTTCAGGGAACTTTGCTAGTTTCCCTGTCAAAATGAGCCTCCATTTTGAATTTAGCCCCCATGTGGAAAAATACCCAAGCTCATTGGATTCAGTGGATCAAATTCTTACAGAAACCACTTCCAAGCCAAGGTCCGAGAGAATCTGTCACAAATTTTACCCCATTAAATAACTAGAAAAAACCTCATGATGGCCATCTTGAATATTTAAATTGCCCCAAGGGTGCTAGGGTGGCATCATCCGTATTCTGAAACTACACATACTGAAGATACATAATCCATCGAAAAAAAGTAGGTGGACTATATTTCTGGGTTTTTCAACCTGCTGCTGGACTGGATATCTTGCACTATCCAAACTTTTATCTATTTTCATCTTATTATAATGTTTAATCTATTGTAGATTATCCACTGGAATTCACCCAGAAAAATGAAAGTAAAGAATAAACATGTGGAGTTTTTTCGGAATATGTATTTAACGTTTTTAGAGTATGACGGTAATTTATTACGCAGAGAGTTATTTGGTTGCGGTACAACAAGTTCATCAAACCAAGTTGAAGAAAAAGTGAGTATAAATATGCCACAAATTGTTGACAATACTGCTGATGTTATTGTATATGGCAAAGGGGGGTTGGATGGATGAATGGTTAGCATGTGCACGCTGTGTTATAAAGTCTGTCATTGGGTCAACTGGTGCGGTTTCGAATCCCCGGTTGTACCTGACAAGGAGTAGGGTCACCTGTCCAACCTCGTGGGTTTTCTCCAGGTCCCCTGGTTTCCTCCAACTGCTAAAGACCCCTACGTGCAAGCAAAGTATTGAAATAAAATGAAATCATATGTTTATCCCAGAATGACCTAGTTTGTGTTGGTTGGTCGTTAAACCTGATTTCTCTCTCCCTCTATTGCATATGGCAAAATTTGGCTGTAAAAACAAATAATGTAACTTGTTTGAAAATTAAAATGAAAATATTAATAAAATATTTTGTGTTTCAGATTAATGCTATAAATGAAGATGATGAGTGTTATGATTTTAGACGTGAACGTGTTATTGTTCATAGAACACACTTATATTATTTAGACTATAATTATCAACCAACCGAGGACGATGTTACATTTGTGGCTCAACTGAGCATGGATCGTGTTCAGATGTTAGAATTAATTTGTAAGCATTGGGAGGGGCCTATTAGTATAGCTCTGTATATATCTGATGCCGAGGCCCAGCAATTCTTACGCTATGCATTGGGTTCAGAAACTCTGATGGCTAGAAAAAATGTTGGCTATCATGTGGTTTATAAAGATGGGGTAAGTATATCTATTATTCAACTTTTCATGCCCTGATTTCATCTAAATGCAAACAGTATTTGATGAATTATGATGTCAGTGTCACAATATTTTGTATGATAACTTCCCACTAAGCTGTAACCATCAACAAGATTTACCAAACATTTTTATATAAAAATTTGGAGAGCTAATTGTGACTGATTATGTCCGTGTATTCATTTAAACAGAAAGTTTAAGTGAGTTATTGTATTGACCAGAGGACTACAGTCGTACTAGTTCAATCAAAAAATGTTATCTTCAAAATTTGTATCTGGTTTGTGCCCTTCTGAATATTTTTGTTTGCAAAACCATGTTATTGAAGCAAGTATAGTCAAATACAACACACTCCCTTTAAATTAGAAAGTGTTTTATCTCAAATGTATTTGTTTGTAATAATAACTTACCATTTCACTTTTCAGCAATTTTTTCCTGTAAATTATCTGCGTAATGTGGCCTTAAAACAAGTAACCACGCCTTATGTGTATTTATCCGATATAGACTTTTTACCTATGTATGGTTTATATGAATATTTAAAGAAAGTTGCTCCAATGATGGATCTTAAAGAGCAGAAAAAAGTAAGTTTAGTTGAAAGGTATTCAGTTCAAATTAACTTTCATCCAGATTTTCGGAAGTGATTCCCCCTTGTCAATGATACAGGATAGAGGGCCTGACAAGGACAGCTGTCATTAGAATGGTACCAAAAGCCTAGGTACAATGTACACATTGGCGTGCACGTAAAAGATCCTTGGCTGTTGGAATTCTATATAAGAGTACGCTGTAGTGCCGCTGTCCAGGCAAAATTCCCTTCATAGAACACTTTGTGGTGTATGCCCGTCTTCATTAGCCCAGTCAGGCAGAACAATAGAATGTTAAACCCCAGTTTGAAGCAGAACAGTAGGATGTTAAACCCCATTTCGTTAAATTTTCTTATCCATGTCACGGTTACAACATGATCTAAATGCAAACAGCCTTTGATTAATTATGAATTTGGTGTCACAATACTTTATATCGTAACTCCCAATAATGTTTTATTTAGTGAAGTGGAATTTATAGTATATCATATTGTTGATACTCAATATTTAACTACAGTGTTCTTAGCAACCTCACAGGACAATCTTAAACAAGTTATCTTTATAGAATTTGCTGTCAAGAGATTGTTATCTCGCAATATCAAAAATTAAATAGTGATGTCGATGACAATTTGGATTAAAGCACATGAAGTACTGTTTTTAATAGATAACTTTTCAATATCCTGTTTTTTTACGCTAACTGCTGTTTGTCTTTGTATTAAAACCAAGTTAAATATTATTATAGGCTTTAGTTGTTCCAGCATTTGAAACACAGAGATATAGATTAACCTATCCGAAATCTAAAGCTGAATTATTATCTATGTTAGATATGGGTACTTTATTTACATTCAGGTATGATATTATGCTATTTGTTTCTCTACAATATATCAGGATTGTCGTTTGAAAAAATGCAGGTAGTTTAATGGAATTTGTCTTTTCAACAATTAAAACAGTAATTCATTGGTAACATTACCACAGATATATATTCTATTTGATTAAGGAGATACTCTTTTTATTGAGGAAAATAACTTCTAAATATTTAGCAAATTTTATTAATGTGGTTTATTTAGAATTGATAAAAATAAGAATAAATTTTTTTTTCTCCACAGGTTCCATGTGTGGGCTCAAGGACATGCTCCAACTAATTTTGCTAAATGGAGAACAGCTACAACTCCCTATACTGTAAGTTACATGTTCTAATAGGGCTGACATATAATATAGTGCCCAAACAGCGGTATCTATGGCTACTTTTTATCAAATTTTATCTGAGATGTTTACTAATTGATTATCCAGATTCGTTGCTATTTAGCTACCTTGACAACCCTTCTCCCCATCCCTCAAAGTTAATCTGTAAATGAAGCTTTATCAGATTTCTAAAAAAACAGTCCTGCTTATAAGTGATATAAGACAGAAGGTCTGAGACAGCATTTCGGCCACTTAAAAATATGGGTGATTTGATACCTTGTTGGAAATGGGAAATGTGCTTCTATTTGAAAACAAATTTTTGAAATTAAACCTAAATATAACAAATATAAAACTGTATAAATTTTGATTTGTTATGATATATTTTAACAACAGGTTAATTGGGAAGCTGATTTTGAACCCTATGTTGTTGTTAGAAGTGATATACCTGAATATGATTTGAGATTTATGGGGTTTGGTTGGAATAAAGTTTCTCATATAATGGAACTTGATGCTCAGGGGTATGTATCATGTATTAGCCAATATTGTCTTTGCTGCTAAGTTGAATAGTATAATGTCTCACAATCTTGTTAGTTTAAGAAATTTTCTGTATCACAGTCTTTAAGATATTGTTTATTGATATTAGAAAAAGTCACTGATATATTTATGTATCTTATTTCAGATATGAATTAGTTGTTCTTCCTAATGCATTTATGATACACATGCCACATGCACCTAGTTTTGATATTGCAAAGTTTAGATCGAGTTCATTGTATAGAAGGTAAGTCTAACAAATATAACATCTGTCATCACTTTTTTTGAATGGTTGGCAGGTGCGCTTTGTATCATACGGTCTGTCATTGGGTCACCTGACATGGTTTGGCTTCCCGGGTTTTATGTGACAAAGAGTAGCGTCCCCTGTCCAGCCTCGTGGGTTTTCTCTTAATTCTCCGGTTTCCTCCCACTTCTAAAGACCCCTATACGCATGTGAATTATTGAAATAAAATTGAACCATATGTTAGTGCTGAAATGACCTTGTTTGTGTCGAGTGGACATTAAACCCTCTCTCTCCCCCTCTCTCCCGTCTCATCGCTTTTTTATTTGGAAAACAGCTGGATCAAAAAAGTTGATATCTTATCTCTCTCTCTCTCTCATTGCTTTTTTATGAGGAAAATCTAGTGGATCAAAAAAGTTGAGATCTTATATTCCACATTTCTCCATTATGAAGTTATGCAGTACCACTGATGTTGTGTGATATTCCCCATATATCGGTTTCATGCAATATGGGCTTATGAAAATATTAAAGAATGCACTGCAATACATTTGTTCCCAACTAATATTCTCCCACTTTTTACATGGCCACATTTAATGTTCACTATCGTCACTTATAAGAGAAATAATTTAACTAAAATTTGTAAAAAGTGGTCATTCTACGTAATCTTGAGAAACAAATCTTTATTTGATGAACCTAATTCAATGCTTTTTTTAAACGTTAGTCAAAATGTTTAAATTATTATTTATAAATTGATAAGTGTATTAAATTGTTTTTTGCAGATGTTTAAAAGTATTAAAAGGAGAATTTCAAAGAGATTTATCTAAAAAATATGGAATCAAAGCTTTAAAATATTTATCTGTAGACTGATTTATATATTACATGTCAGCAATATTCCAGCCAATATTTCATCATCATCATCATCATCATCATAGTTCCCTTCATAATCATCATCATCATCATCATTATCAGTTCATAATCACATGACAGATTTCTTTTTAAATCTATTGTCTACACAAGATAAGCATTATCCTTACGTTAAATCAAAGTGTGGGCATAGATAAAACAAAACAATACTGTTATAAACAACTTGAAATACATGTGATAAATACATGGACACCACAGATTAAAAAATGTATGAAATCAAATTAATGGATCTGTGTGGTGGCTTATACCTGTAAGTGTCCATTGTAGTCTTTATACTTCAATTAAATCAGGTTCTGGTTAATAATCATAATCAATGTTATTTTTAATTAATGGTTTGTTATTTTAATAAATTAGTTAATAACCATTATTGATGTTATTAATTAGTTGATAACCATTATTGATGTTATTAATTAGTTGATAACCATTATTAATTAGTTGATAACCATTATTAATGTTATTAATACTCTAGTTAATAATCATCATTAATATGTTAATAACGATTGTTAATATTATCAATAAGTTAATAACGATTGTTAATATTATCAATAAGTTAATAATAATTAATTTGTTATTTATTAGTCAATGGTTTGTTATTGATCAGGTAATTTTTAATTAGTTTGACGTGTGGTATCCGAGATGGTAATCTTGTTAGTATTTTATTACTACATGTAACTAAGGTATTCAGATCCCCTATTTGCTTTCACTGCCAAAGACCTGTGCATGTTTGCAAAAAATGAAACAATAAAATACCATATGTTAGTCACAAAATAACCTAGTTGTGACCCTGTATCTATCTCTTGTTAACTGAATTGGCTTTATGCTCATATGTAACTGTTGACCAGGGACCAATGACTTTACTATCATACTTTATATCTTTTATTATTTTTTATTTAGTAAATCTGTGCATTGGTAATGTCGGTAATGTTTTAATTTAAAAGCTAATGGCGTAATACATGTGATCTTCTCGATTGATTGGTCTTGAATTGTTAAAAGACAAGGGATATAAATGGAATAATGTTTGAAAATGCGAGTTGATAAAATAATAACCAGCCGGTATGTTTAATCAATCTAACCAGTGTTTATCAGTTAAGAGTTGATTATTTTGATTGAGATTATGAAGTACATCAACTTGTCACCTACTCCATAACATTCATACCTTTGTGAGAATCCGCCCAAGGCTCACTATTCATGTAGTTAGCAGAACAGGAATTTTGATAATCATGTAAGATTACAAGTTCTCTGATTATTTGTAACATGTCCAGACTCGAACTATCGGACCACAGTACTGAGTTTATCAGTTCACAAGCAAAAACTTTCAAGTTTATCTCTGTTTTCTAATTTTTAAAAGTTTCTAGAGAGACCCATGTGTGCAAGCCGATAATTGTAATGTATTAGTTCTAAAAGTGTGACATAGTATTCAAGTGGACCCTCCATATACTTACAATATAGAGTATGTCTTCAATTTATAAATGTTTAGTTCTAGTCACCAGACTTCCAATCAAACTGTCAAAATACTTGATGTATATAATATATATGTGTAGGATATAGATATATTTATTTTGTATATTGGTTTTAAATTTTAAATTTATGCATTAACAGGTTCATTCTTTAATTAAATACTTTAAGTTAGATTTATACTAATTATCACAACTGTCAATCTGATGAAATTTAACCCTACTTTCGTTTCTTTTACATTTCTGTTTGGTTCTCATTTACACTACAGTAAGATCTAACGACATCTTTAGTAAAAATGACCTGACCAGACCTTTCATCTAGCCAATGAACAGATGCTTCAGTTTGGGTAAGAATAATTTTAACCAATCACAGGGACTGTAATTAGATTTCAAACAGAACATGAAGTAGTTTATACTTTCATATCATGTAGGCCAACCTAAATTAAAACAGGAACAAAATAAGGATTTTATTAGAACTGTGTGTATTTTTTTTGCATGTTTGCATGTTAATGACTATAGATCTGTTTAGTTTGCATGTTAATGACTATAGATCTGTTTAGTTTTCTTTATGATTTATATACTGGTATTCTACATGTATATGTGGTATATGATTAGAGACCTACAGTATGTCCGTAGTCTAATTAATGTCATTTAATAAGAATCTATTCAGCAATAGTCATCCAGTAGTATAGTTTAGATGTAGGGCTATAAATATAGGTAATCCAGATGTTCACTGAACTTGCTGAAAACATAATAAAATAAAACCAAGTACGAACAATCCAAACCATTAGTCAAAACTCGAAGTCCTGAAAAAACGATTGAGGCAAAATAGTGTAATCAGCAAATGGACTGTTCATCGTGTACAAAATACACGACAAACAGTGGTAACAGGTGTCTAGAAGAGAAAGCTTACCCTGTCTGGTGCCACACCAGCCATAGCTGCATCCAAACTGTTAGACGAAATCTCAGTAAAATATTATCATCTTGCCTTGTGAGCATACTGTGTATACCTGTTTAATTCCCAGTCTTCCATCTTGATATTTTAGTCAACTGCCACTGGGACTTTACTTTAAAGAAAGTAATGTTATAATTTAACCAGAACTTGTCTAATGTCATACTGATAGACAATCATTGTCATCCGATATTGTTTTATTATTATACATTAATCTTTACCAATCAAATCAGAATTCTTCTCTACTCCGTCTTTTTTATAGTGCTTGTTACAATCAAAAAATGTGACCACACAATTTTTATTTTGATTGATTTTGTTGACAAATGAAAACCATTTTTGTAAATTTGTTGTGCAATATATATATAATTTTGTAAGATAGATGAAAGTGTATGGTATGGTTGACATTTGCATTTAAAAAGTATGATACTAATATGAAAATAGTGTTCAGTATTTTAAATTATGTTAATTAACTATTATTGGTTCACATGTTGAATGTTGTTGTAGCTTCTGTTGGTCAGTCCAACGAGGCTTATTTATATTCATACATAGTTTTCTGGAATAGTTAGTATTGAGGTAAAGATGGAAAATTTTCCAAAATTAGTCCACATGATTATTGAAGAACAACATTAATTTTGGTTAACATTTTGAAGAGTATTTTCTCAAAGTTTTCAAGCCATTATTAATGAAAATTTTCTCAATGTTTTCAAATCATTAGTAATTAATCTTATATAATTAAGTATGTGTATAGTTTTATTGTTCTATTCAGTTACTAAATGTCTCTAAAGCATTTATTCAAGAGCTCTGAATTCCAATTGATGTGATTGTTTATAAATGTAAATTACCATACTTTATACTTGTACTTCATTGATCATTAGAAACAGTAGACTGGGTGGACCCAAATCTCTGGTTTCTCCAGTTTCCTTCTGCTGCTAAATACCCCTACACGCAAGTAAATTATTGAAATACGATTTTAACATGTTAGTTCTGGAATGACCTATAACAACACAATGACAAATACATTTCTACTAATTAGAAAAGTGATGAATTATAAATATATGTAATTTGTATATAACAATACCTATTTAAATTAATTTGATAAAATAGCATCGAACAACAACAAATTAACTAGGCTTCTCCTAAATATCTAAACCACATTGGTTTATAATTTATAGAATGTATAAAACAAAATGGTAACTTAAATTGATCTTCAGACTTGAAAATCAAATGTGATTTTTCTGTATCTTGAAATGAATGGCTGAATTTAAAACTATTTATAATATTAATTTTTAGTTATCATATATCCATATTATTGATGCAGTGGTAGGAAGCATTATCAGCTCATTAACCATTGCTACATGGGGGCGGGGTAGGGGCCGAATGGTCTAAAGCATAAAGTTTAGATCATAAGGTCTTTCGTCAAGTGGCGTGGCTTTGATGACTTGTATGGTCACCTGTTGAACCATTATGACCTAGTTAAATCCCATCCCCACTTATTTTGATTGCTATTACATGTATAAGTGATTGTTATCATTCATTTACCAAAGTCATCTTGGCCTACAGTTGATACTTCCCGTGGCTGTAGAGTTCCTTTTCATTTATTAACAGTAACATAAACACAGAGCGGGATTAAACACCCCGTTACAATATTAAGTGTAGCAATGGTTAAGAGCTGATAATGCCTGAACTTAACTTTTCATCCGTCACAATCCTATTTAAATACATTATGTTGTAACATCCTTTTGTCAGCCCGTCATTCACAACTGCTTGTGGATGCTCAAGTTTTATTTGATTGACTTGATAATTACTTATTACTCTTGATCAATGTTTAGTGTCTTTTAAATGTCCCTTTTATTACGGATAAAGAATAAATGTAGGACAGCCTTTGTGGACTGCACGGATGACTTAGATGCTGTGGTCTGTCAATGTTTTGTATATTTCAAAATACTCATGATCTTGAATTCTCCCCAACCGTTATTTTTTCAGCATTCTTGATAAATCATCATCACTCATGATCAATCAATCTTGGGTAACTCATCATAGAATTCTTCTGCTGAATTTAGTAGAACAAATGTATAATGCAGTCAATCATAATGTGAATAGTCAAGGATTTATTGCATACATGTATAAAATATAATGGTATTTTAGATGTGCTTTATATTTTATTGTTATTTATTGTATATACACAATGTCCATATTTGTTTTATAATAATTTGACCATTATACCAGCCAAAATCTACTTCTATCTATTAAATAAAATTATGTTTTTAAAAACTCATTTTATTAGTTTTCCAGCTTAATTACCGGTAGGTTGCATTTTTGATGACATTTGAATCAGAATATTCCGTTCTCAAATTATGAATGGGTGGCTGAGTAGAACCATGAAGCCCCTTGTTCTCCCTTGCTAGGGGCGAGGACTTTCGGATGACATGGAAAGTGTGTATAGTCATTGGTGGAGAGCAAACAAAAACAACCAGTGGCTGCCATGCAAGATACATTTTGCAACATATGCGTGAATATTGACAGGAACCAAGATCTTTTGGTTATAAAGATATCTTTCAAGTTTCATCAAAATTGGATCAAAATTCTGGCCTCTGGAGTGACATGCATTTTGGGTACCATTTTCACACATTTCAAAGTGAGCGACAGGGGCAACGACAATATACTTCCACCTGAAAATGTAGGCATATAAAAAACAAGGTCCTGTGTACAAATCGGTCTTGTACTTATAAAAGATCCCTTGATACAATATGTGACCGGTGACAGCCAAATGAGTCACTTGGGGTAAAAAAATAATATTCAGAAAGTACATGTTATAAGCTTTTCAATGATATATAAAATGTAAAGGTTTAATGGCAATTTAAAAGGTTATGCACAAACAAAGTTGAAATAAAGTCATGGTGCGATTGTCGATGAACTTGAGAAATATTATTCTTTTACCCGAAGTGACTCATTTTCATATATCTCTCTCAACATTTAAAAATCTAGGTCTGTAAACAGAGCCAATGTTGAGAAATACTGGTATCTTATTTTGTTTTTATTTCAACAGTTCAGAAAGTGAAAATGTTTAAGTAAACAAACAAGTAGGTAGAATATAATGCACAGTGCATGTTGAATTGTCAAAAAGCTGTATCCAACCATCCGGTAAGTGAAACTGAATGGGAATTTTCTCATTAATAATAACACACAGCCTCAACTTAATTCTAAACCTAATTCAAAGAGGTCTTGCCCCTTTAAACTGTGTGTCTTTTGGACATTAATATTCACAACAAAACACGGTTGTTTGGTTGGCACAATTTTTTAATAATCAAAACATTTTACTATTGATATCATTTATTTAAAATGGTCAAATTTCAAAATTTATATCTGAAATTATATTGCACATACTATACACAATTCTTTTACATCAATTTTTTACTTAGAATAATTGGATGACTGCTGATCGGTCTGCGTAAGGGAACCAGATATATATTTTTACATCAATTGATTCCAGATCACCACAATGAAGGAGCATGCTGGGTAGTTTCCCCTTGGACCCCACAACACAAGTGGGATCATTTAATTCTATGTATTGTAACTTGCTGTACAACAAGTTTTTAAATGTAAAACAAGTCGGATTTTGTTGGAAGTACCAATATAATAAATATATGATTAATAAATATATAAAATGTATAGATATGACTACAATGAAAATATACATATATCAGTAATAATATATGTCATTGTATATTTCTTTTCTATTGGACATAATTTATAATGATAGTAGAATATAGGTTTAAAGGCACAATATTCCAGATTAAAAGGCAAATATATTCCAACTATTATTTAAATCTAAGTCAAGTAAGTTATGGCTATCTAAAGTTTACATTACTTTCTACCAATTTTGTCCTGCCATTTTGTCTTTCTCTAAGATTGCTAGCCATCTTGTGAATGATATTTCACTTCTATCTACAAACATGGACTCAAGATGGCATCTAATCTACTTCTTACAATCTAAATAAAACTGGTAATCTTCATGTTCCCCATCATTTGGCGAAAGAAAGGGGACTATTAAAATATGTTTGTTTGTTCATTCACCACAACTTTTGGAAGGTAGAATGTAGTTGAGGTAGAATATTAAAACTTGGGTGTGAATGTTCATTTAGGGAAAATATAAAATATCATTTGACCATGCTATGGAACAGGATAAGTAGCAAGATGAAACTTGATGAATAGTTCCATTGCATCAATATCTTGCCAGAGTTTGATAACGAACATTTTCTGGTCCGGTTAAGCAGAACGATGAACAACATGATTGATCAATGCTTTATATAGATAGATAAATGTGTATGTAATTAATGAGTGTCATATATTTCTTTTTGGTTTGTGGCAGGGGACATGTTGTTTTTTTCTTTAAATAAGGAAATTGATCACTGGCCGTCAGGTACATTGAGGCTTTAAAAATCAATATTTGTACAGTTACACTAAAATATCTATATAATACATAACAATAAACAAAACAATAATAATAGATATAGATGGTAATTGTTGCCAAACTTCAAGTTAAAATAGAGGGAGCAGAAATTTCTATTGTGCAATTCAATAAATGATTATCAAATGATTATGTTCTATAACTATACAAAAATAATTGAAAATAGCGAAGGCTTTTCTGATATGATTTTATGATATGAAAACTAAGGTCTATCTATATAGGAGCCCATAATTTAAGCCTCTTTTGTAATGTTGCCTTTATTAGAGCAGTCTTTAATTTGGGTTCCACCCACACTCCAATCTAATACTTGGTGTTTTTGTCACAAAATGCTCAATCTTATGAAATCTCCCACCTTCGGCCAGATTAAAACTAAAGCAAATATAATTTCTGTATGTGACTCTATTCTTAATTTCTCAAGACATGAGTAATCGAATTGAAACTATATATGTACATGCAATTGCAAAAAAAAAAAACTGTTCAACGAATAATATCTTCAAAGCTATAATAACATATATATATGTTTTAATAATTTTATATAAAATATAAACCATTTATCCAGTTTGTGCAGCCTTTTTCGGAACTAAATCCATAAAGTACGGATGCACCATTTTAAGCAATAGATATCAGTTGCAAACTACAATATCTGTCCAATAATGGATTAAGCCAGTAGTGAGAAATTTGATATTTTAGCAACAAATGTTAATGGTGAATTTTTAATACTTTAAGTTAAATACTCTGAAGGTAGACAAAAAAAAAGAATAATCAAAACATAAGGATGAAAGAAGATGACATATTCCAATCTTTAAGCATGTCTTACATATTATGGAGATAAGGACGATGAACTTTAAAGTTCTGTGTACATAAGGCAAATTAAACTTCCAGATAACACACCTTTTCTAGTCTCTCTTGTGTAGACATGGTTACCCTTATTTTGTAAGAAAGTCTAATATAATAATCTTTCTTTCTTGTTATGTGGACCAGTTTATCTATTTCAAAAACATGTGGAAATTCCACAATCCTTGAAAAAGTCACCTCCCTTGCATTGTACACATATTAATAATCACTTGTTAGTCCCAAAACAATGAGACCTTTAAAATGGCTATAAATCGAATGCTGTAAAATAGCCCTAGTATTTGTGAGATCATATCATAATGACTAGTTCTTCTTACAAACAACAGCAACCATTGTTTATATTTATAATCATTCCAATACAATCATGGTGAATATTACATTCTCTCACACAGGATCTAACATAATGGACACTCTTGTTTAAAAACACAAAATTTGTGGAAGGCGTGACCTGAAAAGAATACAATGAAATGTTAACTAAATTTACTTTTTGTGGGAAAAAACATGATCAAGGAGTCCAATATTAGAGAGGTCATGATGTATTATTGATCAAAGATCTCAAATGTTTTAATTTGCATGGATGGCCAGAAATTTTAAAATGCCCCCCCCCCTCAAGATATTCTCAAACCTTTGTAAAAGCATTCTTACATCTACAAATTTAATAATATTTAACCCTTTCAACCAAACCTTCCTGGAGTCAATTAGCTGAATTTCAATTTTGTCAGATGTTAGGCTACAAGCAACAAGCAGATGACACATGTCATTCAAAAAGACTTCACTTTCTTTTCTAAAATCATCATCATGGTTTAGGATACTCAATAATATACAGATCATATTGTCTGAATGATCAAATTCTGAAGTGCTTTCCTCACATTGTGCTTATTTTGGAATAGTTAAAACAATGCCAATCAGTCGGTTCTGGAATGAAAGCTCTGTTATAAGGCTTACTTACCACAATTATATATTATAACCCCAGGTTCCATGTGAGATACAGTACAAGTTAATCTTTGACCACAACACGGACAATCTCTAAAATAAACAAAAATTAAATTTATTGTCATTTCTTTCATAACCTAAGAGTCACCTACTGTTTGTAGATATTTATTTTAAGAATTAGCTAACACACCTTTGTATATCGGATTGTATACCCCAATGACATTCAGCATCTTCTAGACCAGGTACAATGGTGGTACCAGTAGACGACAACCTGGAAAACTATATCAAAACATATGCTATCAATATCAGAAGGAGGAAGTGCCAACACAAAAAAAATTAATTAACTTAAAAAGAAATAAGAATTTTTAATCAACATTGAAATATGAAAACTTATTCCAGCAAATGGGTTTTCGGAATGTTCACTATATCGTTTGATAAAAAAATAGGTTGCCAGGCAACGAAACATACGCCCACACAGCAGCCAAATCGTCCGGGCAGTCAACAAGAGTTGTTGCATTTCAAGTAATCATCAGAAAATCATAATTCAAACTCACCCATAACTACGGTGTAACTGTGATATAATTAAACGTTTTTTTAAATCAGATAATAATTGTGACATCCAGAGGGACCACAAGCTAAAAAGGGTGATTTTTCGTACAATCAGGGGCCATGATTCAGGAAGTTACGATCCGATATGGGCAAATATGCAATGGAACCAAGATCATTAGGTTATAAACATGTATTTCAAGTTTCATCAAAATCAGTTCAAAATTGTGACCTCTGTAGGGTCCCACAACCTTGACAGAACATATTCTTACACAATTCGCGTACAGACGGCGGCCATTTTATCCGTCAACTGTGGTCCGATTTTCACAAAATTAAAATTCTCTCTTCATTAACATGAAACCGTGATATAATCAAACAGTTTTTTAAATCGGATAACAATTTTGACCTCCAGAGGGATCACAAGCTAACAAAAGCGATTTTTTGGACAATCAGGGGACATAATTCAGGAAGTTATGATTCGATGGGCGCAAATATCGAAAGGAACCAAGATCTTTGGGTTATAAACATGCATGTCACGTTTCATCAAAATCGGTTCAAAATTGTGACCTCTATAAGGTCCACAACCTTGATATAACATATTTTCACACCATTCGCGTACAAAAGGCGGCCATTTTGTCCGTCAATTTTGGTCCGATTTTCACGAACTTCACACTCAACCTTCATAACCATGGAACGGTGATATAATCAAACGGTTTTTTAAATCGGATAACAATTTTGACCTCCAGAGGGACCACAAGCTAACAAAAGCGATTTTTCGGACAATCAGGGGACATAATTCAGGAAGTTATGATTCGATGGGCGCAAATATCGAAAGGAACCAAGATCTTTGGGTTATAAACATGCATGTCATGTTTCATCAAAATTGGTTCAAAATTGTGACCTCTATAAGGTCCACAACCTTGATATAACATATTTTCACACCATTCTCGTACAAAAGGCGGCCATTTTGTCCGTCAATTTTGGTCCGATTTTCACGAACTTCAAACTCAACCTTCATAACCATGGAACGGTGATATAATCAAACGTTTTTTTAAATCGGATAACAATTTTGACCTCCAGAGGAACCACAAGCTAAAAAGAGCGATTTTTCGGACAATCAGGGGCCATAATTCAGGAAGTTACGATCCGATGGGCGCAAATATCGAAAAGAACCAAGATCTTTGAGTTATAAACATACATGTCAAGTTTCATCAAAATCGGTTCAAAATTGTGACCTCTATAAGGTCCACAACCTTGATATAACATATTTTCACACCATTCGCGTACAAACGGCGGCCATTTTGTCTTTCAATTTTGGTCCGATTTTCACGAAATTCGAACTCAACCTTCATAACCATGGAACGGTGATATAATCAAACGTTTTTTTAAATCGGATAACAATTTTGACCTCCAGAGGGACCACAAGCTAAAAAGGGCAATTTTTCGGACAATCAGGGGCCATAATTCAGGAAGTTACGATCCGATGCGCGCAAATATCGAAAGGAACCAAGATCTTTGGGTTATAACCATACATGTCAAGTTTCATCAAAATCCGTTCAAAATTGTGACCTCTATAAGGTCCACAACCTTGATATAACATATTTTCACACTATTCGCGTACAAACGGCGGCCATTTTGTCCGTCAATTTTGGTCCGATTTTCACGAAATTCGAACTCAACCTTCATAAGCATGGGACGGTGATATAATCAAACGGTTTTTTAAATCGGATAACAATTTTGACCTCCAGAGGGACCACAAGCTAAAAAGGGCGATTTTTCGGAGAATCAGGGGCCATAATTATGGAAGTTACGATCCGATTGGCGCAAATATCGAAAGGAACCAAGATCTTTGGGTTATAAACATGCATTTCAAGTTTCATCCAAATCGGTTCAAAATTGTGACCTCTACACTGTTCACAAGCTAAAAAACGTGATTTTTCGTACAATCAGGGGCCATAACCCATGAAGTTACGGTCCGATACATGCCAATATCGAAAGGAACCGAGATCTTAGGGTGATAAACCTATATTTTAAGTTTCATTGAAATCGGATAAAGATAGGCTGGCACTGCCAGACAGGATACGCCCACATTTTTGAGAGATGGATAGAGAACAAGCAATACCGAAAGTGATTTTTCCTACATCATTAAGTCCTGTATTTCATACTGTATTGGGAGCAGCCATTTTGTTGGTCAGTTCCAGTCTGATATTCATGAAATTTGAAGCCGACAACCTAGAAATGTGACTTTTCGTCAAAATCGGATAAGAATTGTGACCTGTAGAGAGTCCACAACCATGATATACCATATTTTTACACTATTCGCATACAAACGGCGAACATTTCGTCCGGCAATTTTGGTAACAATTTTCACGAAATTCGAACTGAACCTTCCTTACGGTGCAACAGTAATATAATCAGAGTTTTTTTTTAAATCAGATAATAATTGTTCGAGAGATAGACAGAGAACAAGCAATACCGAAAGTGATTTTTCCTACAATCAAAGGCCATAATTCATTAAGTTACAATTTGAAATGTGCAAATATCAAAAAGAATAAAGATCTTTAGGTTATAAACAAGCAATTCAGGTTTCATCAAAATCGAATTAAAATTGCGACCTCTACAGGGTCCACAACTTTGATATACCATATTTCTACACTGTTCGCGTACAAACGGCGGCCAGTTTTTCTGGCAATTATGGTCCGATTTTCTCGAAATTCATAATCAACCTTCCGTAGGGTGTAACGGTGATAGAGTCAAACGTTTTTTTAAATCGGATAATAATTGTGACTTCCAGTGGGACCACAGGCGATTTTGCAGACAATCAGGGGCCATAATTCAGGAAGTTACGATCAGATATGTGCAAATAACGAAAGGAACCAAGATCTTTGGGTTATAACCATGCATTTAAAGTTTCATCAAAATCGAATTAAAATTGTGACCTCTACAGGGTCCACAACCATGATATACAATTTTTTAACAGTATTCGCGTAAAAACGGCGGCCATTTTGTATGGCAATTTTGGTCCGATTTAACCGAAATTCGAACTCAACCTTCCTTACCGTGTAACGGTAATATAATCAAACGTTTTTTTCAATCGGATAATAATTGTGACCTCCAGAGGGACCACAAGCTAAGAAAAGGCGATTTTGCGTATAATCAGGAGCCATAATTCAGGAAGTTACGATCCGATATGCGCAAATATCGAAAGGAAACAAGATCTTTGGATTATAACCATGAATTTCAAGTTTCATCAAAATCGAATTAAAATTGTGACCTCTACAGGGTTCACAACCTTGATATACCATTTTTTAACAGTATTTCCGTACAAACGGCGGCCATTTTGTATGGCAATTTTGATCCGATTTTTTCCCGAAATTCGAACTCAACCTTCCTTAGGGTGTATCGGTGATAGAGTCAAACGTTTTTTTAAATCGGATAATAATTGTGACCTCCAGAGGGGCCATAGGCGATTTTTCGGACAATCAGGGGCCATAATTCAGGAAGTTACGATCCGATATGCGCAAATATCGAAAGGAACCAAGACCTTTGGGTTATAACCATGCATTTCAAGTTTCATCAAAATCGAATTAAAATTGTGACCTATACAGGGTCCACAACCATGATATACCATTTTTTAACAGTATTCTTGTACAAACGGCGGCCATTTTGTATGGCAATTTTGGTCCGATTTTCCCGAAATTCGAACTCAACCTTCCTTAAGGTGTAACGGTGATATAATCAAACGTTTTTTTAAATCGAATAATAATTGTGACCTCCAGAGGGACCACAAGCTAAAAAAAGGCGATTTTGCGTATAATCAGGGGCCATAATTCAGGAAGTTACGATCCGATATGCGCAAATATCGAAAGGAACCAAGATCTTTGGGTTATAACCATGAATTTTAAGTTTCATCAAAATCGAATTAAAATTGTGACCTCTACAGGGTCCACAACCTTGATATACCATTTTTTAACAGTTTTCGCGTACCAACTGGCGGCCATTTTGTATGGCAATTTTGGTCCGATTTTTCCGAAATTTGAACTCAACCTTCCTTAGGGTGTAACGGTGATATAATCGAACGGTTTTTTAAATCGGATAATAATTGTGACCTCCAGAGGGACCATAAGCTAAAGAAGGTGATTTTTCGGACAATCAGGGGCCATAATTCAGGAAATTACGTTCCGATAGTCGCAAATATCGAAAGGAACCAAGATCTTTGGGTTATAAACATGCATGTCAAGTTTCATTAAAATCGGTTCAAAATTGTGACCTCAAAAGGGTCCACAAGCTAAAAACGTGATTTTTCGTACTATCAGGGGCCATAATCCATGAAGTTTTGATCCGATACATGCCAATATCGAAAGCAGCCGAGATCTTTTGGGGATAAACCTATATTTCAAGTTTCGTCAAAATCAGATAAGAATTGTGACCTGTAGAGGGTCCACAAACAAATTGTGGACGGACGGACGGACGGACGGACGGACGGACGTCCGGACGGACAGGGGCGACGACAATATACGTCCACATAAAAATGTGGGCGTATAAAAATTGTGACCTGTAGACTGTTCACAAACAATTGTGGACGGACGGACGTCCGGACGGACGGACGAACAGGGGCGACGACAATATACGTCCACATGAAAATGTGGGCGTATAAAAAAGGAATCATGTGTGATTCTGATGTGTAAACATGTTGTATTAATGTATTTTTTGCTTTATCTATTTTTTTTCTGTCTTAAAAAAGATGAAAAAACACAATGATACAACCTAGACTATTTTTAGACAGGAGTACAGAAATAGATATGTACAAAAATCTATACGCGATACAATGTGCTATAAAATTATACCGAATTCCAACTACCAAGGGATCTTTTACATGCACGGTAATGTGTACACGGGACCTCAGTTTTTCTTTGCATCCCTTACCATTGACAAAGGGAAATGTCGGAAAACCCTGATGAACTTTCTCATCCAGCATCCAGCAATGAGAGCGAACCTGTGACATCCTGGCTATTGAGCCAGCGTCTTACTCATAACTTGAATAAAAGTTCTACTTACATGTGTTTGGTATGTAGAACTATCAGACGCTGTAGATGATAGATTACTATATTTCTCTAAAGACACAGCATAATGGAGCTAAAAAAATTTTAAAAAATGATAATCATTTGATTTCTCCATTCAGTTTTATTGTACATGGCATGTGCTATGGCAACCTTGATCGCCTTAGTACCAATGCAATACAAATGAGACTGCTTCGTTGGTTTCGTCAGTGTGTATTTGGAAACTGAAGGCTCTTTTATGACCATTCTTATGCAAGTTAACTCAAATTCTTTCACAAGTCTTCTTATTCCATTTACTTGATTTGATATTTTTTGTTTATTGCTTACAATGTGTGTGTAGTTTGTTTCATGTTTGCAGGTTTGTTATTTCTTTTTCTCCTAGACTAGAGCACTTACTATTACATCTACACAATATCTACAGATTCATGAAATGGGCTTTATGCTATCTATGTAATATTAAATACCTGTGGTGCTATATGGTTAGGTTTTTTAGACCAAAGATATGTGTTAATTTTCTCCAACATATTGTGCATCACATGACTGAAATAAACAGATTATGAAGATAAGATATTTAGTCAGTTTTTATATTCAATGATTATGTTTTATTCAATGTAATCTACATAAAGTAAAGTAACGTCAAGTCCAAAGCGATTAAAATCTTTTGAAACTAACATACAGTCACACAGGATTCAAGTCACGACTAATTTTATTGTAACCTATTTAGCTTGAAAATACATTTTCCTGAAGAGTCAAGAACTTGATGAACACAAGAAAGTCATCACCATTCAATAATTGAAACAACTGAGGCAAATACCAAGTTTTACGTTTTCTAGCTAGATTGTCTACCTGTGATCACCGAGTTGAAGAGTTCAAGGTTCGTTCAATGTCAAGGTTTCTGGAGATCGCCATGTTTGATTTAAGTGTGTTTGTGTCACAACCTCAGATTGTATGTTAGTTTCAAAATCGTTCACATGTCCACGTTGAAAGGAAAAACGTAGCTATAAGTTTGGGAATTGCAGACCAGTCTAGCAATGTTGTAAAACTCATAGTTGTTGCTTCAGGAACAAGAGGAACACTAAGGAACACCAACAGGCAATTCTATATATTAATTACATAAAATAGGATAAACATATTACCATATGTAAATAATGTCTACAAACCTTTGTTGTTTATAAGTAAAGGCCTTTAAAATACACTTTTGGTAGAAATCATTGGATAATACACCATCTTGTAAATCTAGGTCTTGCAACATTGATAATGCCGTCTGAGAACCCAGATTATCCACCAATAGAAAAGCCAGATTCTCCCAAGTAAGGGTCCATTTAAAATCTGGAACTGCTGGTTTAGGTTTTTCTTTTGTCATAGATTTAAACTCATTTAACAAAAATCTCCATTCTTCAAAATCTTGTGGACAGTAACCTGTAAATTATAGTTCAAAATGTTTACTATGTTGTTTTCTTCACCATGGCAGCCATCTTGTCCTCAAGACTACAGTCTGATTAAAATACAAATCAAAATTTTTGAATGGGGGTTTGAGTAAAATATGCTACTGTTGTCAAAATTATATCAACAATGTTGGAACTGTACAAACGAAAACGATCTGAGTTTTAGTCAGATTGTCAAAATGATATCATACAGAAATACATTCTCAAAATATAATCAATACAGTTGATGATATTGATTAATGATCTCCCTTCATTCTGAATGCTGAACAGTCCGAATTGACAAAATTGCAATTGAGTGATACAGAATTCAGTCTTGTCCCAGGTCTACGATTCCCGATAGCTGTTGAGGTGTGAGTACAATATAATCAAATTGAATATTTTTCAGCTGTCATGGTTGGTTGAGAGATTCGGTTGTTGCTTGCTTTGTAGTCCAAATCCTTGTTACTCAATTGTCACTATTCCTTGGAACAAGAGAATTTAATTCTAGAACATTTTAGGTGTTTTCAGTTGAAAAGTTTATTAAAACTATTTGTTACTTACCATATGGATGTAAAGATGAAAGTAAATCTTTATCTCCTAACTGACAAATTAATATTAATATATCTTTCCATTCCTTTCTCCTCTCTAATAACTTAATACATCCAAACCAATATCTATAGTAGACCAATATCACAGCACATTAAAGATACATTATGGGAGATAAGATAGAGAGTTGGCAGTTCTCACTATAATAGTTAAAAACTAGATTGTGTAAAGGTAATTTGCTGAAAATTTCAGTCAAATTGATCCACTATGAGCCGAGAACGAAGCGGGTGAAATTTCCCTCTAGCCTCGGTCATCATTACTAAAATCATTAATTATCCACTTTTGTAATTTAATTATCAATGGCCGTTAAGCGACATATAGGAATATAATCCAGCCAACATCGAAGGCTAGCCTTGACATCGAGAGTTTATTATGGTCTGGATAAGTTAATTGATGTCTAATTGATAATTTAGATAACATTTCAGACCTAAAGAAAGACGTGTAATAAGCAGATTTTGCTCTTGCATAATTCATGTTTAATATACTTATATATGGTTTGAAATAAGAATTGAATTACGAAATGAAATGGAATGGGGTTTAACGTCTTACTGTTCTGCTCCTAAACTGGGCATATGCCATACAGTTATCTACAAGGGAAATTTTTCCTGATCAGCGGCGCTATGGCCAAGGGATCTTTTACATGCACACCAATGTATACACGGGACCTCGGTTTTCTTCCCATTCGAATGGCTAGACAACTGTCCTTGTCAGGCCTTCCGTCCTGCATCACTGACACGGCAAACCATGCCGTAAAATCGGGATGATGTTTCTAGGCCAATGCAGGGATCGAAAACCCGACCTCCAGGCTAGCGAGCCAGCATCTTACCCACTTAGCCAGAATTGAATTACAGCTAGAGAGAGAGAGAGAGAAATGGGGTTTAACGTCCACTCGACACAAACTAGGTCATTTTGGGACTAACATATGGTTTCATTTTATTTCAATAATTCGCTTGCGCGTAGGGGTCTTTAGCAGTGGGAGGAAACCGGAGTGCCCGGAGGAAACCCACGAGGTTGAGAAGGCGCCCCTATCTCCATGCCACATACGCTCATACCAGGGCTCGAAACCGCAGCCGCAAGCCAGAGGTGACCGGCCAGCTAGAGGTCTAAGCGCGGCACTCTAGACCACTAGGCCATCCCAACCCCCCATTACAGCTAGAGAACCGTCCCTCAAGGTTTAGAAGGAATTGCAACATATTCTGTAGTGCAGGATTACCACAACGTTATGTTAAGATATTGATTAATTTACATACCCATGTTTTTTACAAACTGTTAAAGCTTGTCTTTCTTCTTCTGTTTTGATCAAATTAAGTACATTGTTTATCATCTTCTGATGTGTCCATTTAATTAGATGACTTCCTGGACAAGGACTATACCAAAAACAAGATAAAGTTCCTATAAACTGTTTACTTTTAACAAAATAAAATTCTGGATTTAATTAAGTTTAACACTTTAGCACTTGGTACATGTAAATACCAACTACTCTATATTTTACATTGGAAAATTCCAAGACTACCTAAAACTACTGTTCAATAGATTCAGGCAGTTTGGGCCAGTCTTAGGAGAACTAGTTCTGGGTTGTCCAAAGGGTTAATGTGTTGATTTGCTTTCTGAAATGTCTGCATTCAAACGCCTTATCTATAGACTTAAATTTTGGACAAAACAAATCAACACATAAAATTCAATAAAATTAATCATTTGTTTTTAAAACAGATCAAAAGGGGAGTGGCTATTTTAATCCATATGACATAGGTGATATCCTTATCATAATATTTCTGACATTATAAGCTAGGCTTGGAAGAAGAATAGCATCGAGAACTAACCTTTCCATACTGCTAATCTCTACTTGATCTATTCTTGTCATTAAACAATTTAAAAATTCTAACTTGACATGAGAATGATGACAGATTGATTGTAACGTCTGTAATCTATAAAATAAAACAAAACAACATTATAGTTGTTGTAAATAAATTTAATAAAGATTAAACATTCCTATATTTGTTTTAACACAGAGATAACAGGGACTCACTATCTATAACCACATTGATCACAGTTAAAATAATATTCTTATCAAACTAGCAAACTATATTAATAAAAACATTTATCTCATCAGTTTGTTGTGTCTTTTTCAGAACAAATTTCCCAATTTTGTCTCAAAGATGTTACATTTTCAATGGATAGTTTATTTGAGAGGCCTGTTATTAGGCAGAGAGTGAAATGGAGATTAACGTCCACTCGACACAAACTAGGTCATTTTGGGACTAGCATATGGTTTATATTTAATTTCAATACTTTTCTTGTGCGTAGGGGTCTTTAGCAGTGGGAGGAAACTGGTGGACCCGCAGAAAACCCATGAGGTTGGACAGTCGACCCTACTCCTTGTCACGTACAACCAGAGATTCGAAACCACGCCAGTTGACTCAATGATAGGCTTTCTGATACAGCACGCACATGCTAACCATTCGGCCATCCAGCCCCCCAGACCTGTTATTAAGTTGGCTGGATAGTTAACAATTAGATAAATAAAGATTTATAATTACCTCATATATTCTGGTGAATTATTATATCGTAACATGATATATTTAATAAAGTATTGTTGTGTAGGTTTCTCATGATATCTACATAGGTTTAAAATGTCTAATGACGATACATAGTCTGGAATATCCATACCAAATTCACAACACTTATAAGGACTTGTAGCAAAAATACTGTAGAATAAAAAAAAAAAATGAAAATATAAAAACACAGAGAATGTTGAGTGATCACAGAATAAATTTTGTTATAAAAATGATAAGACATAACTGAAGAGTTATTTTCCAAACTTTTTAAATGCAATTGGAACCACGGCTTTTTTCAGAACAATTTACAAAATAATTCCAACAGAACGTACCATTTGTAAGTACAAATGAAATACAGTTTTAACATTAAATTTGATGCAAAATATATTTATCTAATGGATAAAGAACAAAATATTATTACCTTGAAAAATGACCAAGAAAGGCATCTTTATTTTTGAGTATTCCTGATCTTAAATGATCTATGGCACTATTGACATCTTGTTTACTGAGATATAATGTTATTGGATCTCCTCTACCTAACTCTGAAAAACATATATAATATACGTTTGTGCTATATATAAAAAACAATAAATAAATTAAAGACATAAACAGAGTTGCTTATAAGTTAGAAAATATAAAACTCTTACATTCTGTAGGAAATTAAATGAATACTGATACCAGAAAACAATAAAATATTATATTATTCTGTATATGAGGTCAATTAAAAGCTGTCTACCATTTTATGAAAGGATTTCGAATCCCTATTAACTTTTTTCACAGAAATAATTGCATCACTGCATTTTCTAATTACATGACTGCACAAAGTATTTGACATTATATATTTATCACTCATTTATCATGTTTTTTGTTATAAAAAGGAATATGTATTGATATTAATCTGACTGAATTTGAAACATTAATGTTTATTTTGACAATGTTACACACAATAGTATTATGAAAAAGAAATTAGAGTCATTAATTATTGAAATATTACCTTGACAACAATGGATTAATGCCAGCCACGTTTTATATAAAATACCATCCAGATTCATCAAAAAATTTCGAATATCTTTGGTTGATAAAAAACAAAAATAACATTCAACAAACTGGGCCAATTCTTTGTCTAAATGTTCTTGATCACTAACACAAAGACCTGATGCAATATCATTCTTGGATTGTTCACCTAAAGACTGGTCATCATGCGTACTGCTCATAGCATTTGACGTCTTTTGTTGACCTATTGTACAATTGTCACTGATATCACAATGTCTACTATCACAATTACTATTTGGAAGTTTATCATTTTCTACACTGTCATTATCACAACTTCTTACAGGATTTTCATTAATTAGTTTGTCATCATCGCTACCAATACTGTCGGGGTGTTTGATATCATTTGAATCACAAATATTGTTATCACCATTGTCACTATCACAGTTATTTATTTCACTATAACAACCTAATTTCTGTTTATTATCTACACTACTGATATCATTATCATTATCTACACTGATATCATTTTCATTATCTACACTGATATCAATCTCATTATCTACACTGATATCAATCTCATTATCACAATCAATGTTTTTGCTATCCTTCCAATTATCACAATCTTTGGAATTAGGATGAATATATTTGGATATGTTACCATGGATACAACTTTGGAAACACAACAATGTTAGTTCAGAAACCTGAGTGAAAAGTTCGGAATCTAAATTAAAAGGGTCTGATATGTTATATTGGCTCTGCCATTTTGGATTCCCTGAGCAGTCGTTATTATCAAAGCTGTCATGTAACGGATTATCAATGTTTCTATCTTTGGCATTACTGGATGAGTTTTCTATTGCTTGATTCCTAGATTTATCTACCTGTTTATCGGTTTTATTCAACCACATTTCTAATTTTGCTAAAGTTCCAGAATTATCTACATTCTCTTCTAAATCTACATCTGACTCGGAATTGTCTTCAAATATGTTAGAATTATCTTCATTTGTAACTAAGTTATCATCAAGCGATTCAGAAAACCCTGCATGAATTTTAATCTTCTCACTATTTTTCTCATTTGTCTCCAAATCTGATCCATTTCCTTCGTCCTCACTGCTTGTCTGATGTTCATTAGAATCCGTATTTTTAGGAACTCTCACAGTTTTCTCAATCTCTTCAATATTTTCTGTTTGCTCTGAGGTTCCATTTTCTTTTCTTGCTTTCAAGTCTAATTCATTGTGTAATCTTTGTAGGGTGGAATTTAATGTTGTTACCCAGGCCTCTAATGTTTTCTTTAATTCTCTCGGATTCAGCATGACTTCCACATCGTTCAGTTTGGCTTTAGTTCTGATTGTCATGGTTTCCAGTTCTGATATATCAGTTGTAGGTTGTTTTTTCACATCTGCTGGTTTTGCTGCCTCTGCTGTTATTTTCTTGGCTTCCACTATTTTCTCTACGGAACTGCTTATATCCTGAAGATAAAATTTATCAAGATATTTGTTCGCTTGATCAAAATACGCTAGATTCTAATTTAAAATTTCAACAACAAAATCACTTGCTACATTCAAGATGGAGGTCAAAAATATCCAATCTACTAACCAGAAGCAAAGAAGAACTTTTGAAACTCATTTAATTGAGATTCTTCCTGTTATAAATTACGTGTTTGTTGGGATGACAGAGGAAAGACAAGAGATCTCTTCTAACACAATAATGTAAAACAAGAAATTAATGCAATGGAGGAATGATGTTTCAATATACATTGTTGTTCTTTAGCATAAAATACAGAATAGTACTCATCATTAAACATCAAGCCCCCAGAACATTACAATAGTTGACAGACCTTAATGTCATTATCCGGTAAATATTGGCAGCTTAATTTTAAGTTTGTTTATGACACCATTCATTTTCTACAAGAGTCACTTTAATTTCATAATGCATTAACTGATCGGAGGTTATGTTTTCCAATAAAGACATTGTTTTGAATATTAAATGAAATGAAATGTGGTTTAATTTCCTATATTTTACATCCTACTCTTATTTCAAATTCCAACTTTCAAAGTTCTTTTACATGTACGCTAATGTAACCTCACTTTTTGGACCATCCAAATGACTATGTCCTGATTCCACACCACTGACAGGGGAAACAATTATCAAAAGTATACAAATATTCTTTCACAAAATTTGGAATCAAAGCATATACTAACAACCCATCGATATATACAATAAATATTTACCTCGGTTTCCGTGACAACATCATGTAAGTTTTGATCGAAGACATTTGGTGATTTGGACAAGGAGCTTTTATCTTTCATAATCTTAATTAATGTTTTTCCTTTCTTTATTTTCATTGCTAAACTGAAAATCAAACAAACACATAACTCTAAATGAAAATAATTTCCAGTTTATTTGGCACATGAAAACTGTCTGAAATCCCTATTAAAATAAGTGAAATGGGGTTTATAAAGCCCTATGTTTCTGTACCAACAGGAATATTCATGCTACATTCTAGATTTGATTAATCTATGGTGTTTCCATCTATTTTTCATCAAATTCCACCTGCCAAGGGAACTTTTACGTAATGCCAATGTTTACCTTTGACCTACAATTTTTGTTCCATCTGAATGACTAGAGACTATTCCGTGTCAGATCCACGACCATTGCCCAATCCCAACAAATAACTTTTAAAATGTGTTCAATATCAATACATAAGAATAATTGTGAACTCATAAGTACCATATTCTGTAGAAATGATTAGATTGCCACTGTCTGGGCAAATTTCCCTCAGAGTATAGTAGAAAAGAAAATATTGCATGCCATTTCATGAAAAACCCAGTGCTGACAAACAATCAAATATTTAATTAAATATACATATGTATACAGTATACATACAGTAACTATACATACCTATCTTTGACAGCTGATAAAGATACTCTAGGAGATTGTGATAAACCACCAACAGGACCATTACTAGATCGCTTTGATGGACTTTCATTTGGTGAGGATTCTCTACCAAATGTGTGCATCAATTCATCTGAATTAGAAGTTAATCCACTAAGAGATAATCTCTTAATCAAAGGCGGAACAATTTCAACTTCTTTTGCAGCAGAAGACAATTCCTCAGTACTTTTTACAGATATGTTGCCAGCTTCCAAAGTCTTCTCTTCATTTGTAATATCTTCTATACCGCCTAGGGAAACAGTGTCTCTCTCTTTTATTTTTAGATTGCTTTGACTTCTGCTATCGTCAGCTATTACAGGTATGCTCATCGATCTATTGATTTTGAATTCTGTAGTTAACAAAAGATAAACACACAAACTGTAGATAAAATTATGGAAGGCCATACAAACAACTGCTTCTGGTGAGAGTTATGTTTAGTTTGCTGGCACTATAAACCTCAGAATGCCTCGTTCGGCATTTCTGTTTAAACGAGATAAAAAAAAATGCCTCGTTTGTCTGGAGTTCCAAAACAAGTTTTTTTTTAAATTGCCCTGTCTTTGGAACAAGGTATTTTGTTCAGAACGAGGCTTGGTATTTCTCTGATTATAATATCATAGTTCTGGACTGGTTTAAATAACATAAATTTTAATTTTTACAAATTCACAGATAGCAATACCGCTAATAACTATCTTAAAAAAACACGTTTAGTAAACAAGGCATTTTATCAAGCCTTGTTCTGAACAAAATACCTCGCTCCAAAAACAGGGCAATTTAAAAAACCTCGTTTTGGAACTCCAGACGAGGCATTTTCCTTTACCTCGTTTGGGCAGAAATGCCGAACAAGGCATTCTGAGGTTCATAGTGTGGTTTACACTTGGTCAATGGTTCTTTGGACTTATTATAAAAAAAAACATATATCATGTCAAAAAACCTATTCTATATCTCATCGTGCTGTTTATTGGAATATATGACTAAAAAAACTCAAAATGGACAGGTGACACTACTGTCACAAACGAGCCCAGTATTGAATTGATGACTGACATTTATTTGTCCTTAGGGGTCAGTCTGTCAACAGAAAGATTCTATACAGAATGTAACTTTATGGTTTTATCCAAAGATCATAACAATAATCTCAACTTTACCTTTCTTTCTCAGTCTGGATTTAGAATTTTCAGTTATACTTTTATAACTGCCTGAATAAAAAAGGATTTTGAATATTAGATAAAAAATATTTTGTCTGAGGCAAATGAGTTAAACCTTTATTATTGCATGAGACACTTCCCAATAAAATTGAACTGGATTTTTCAGAACTATTAATCATGTATGTTTTGTTTCATTTGAAAAAATACAAATAGTGTAGTATTGGTTTGTTTTGTTGTTGTGAATTACATATATATGGGGCAACTTAATCTTTAAAATGCAAAAGGCCTTAATCCGGTCTTGGAGTTGATACATACACTACACTCTTATATCTATTCTGAATAAAAAAATAAATAAATGATGTACATGTACCTGTATTTTGTGGTTGCGTTAAATCTATTTCCATGACTTTTCGTCGTCTGATATTTTTTCTTATTGGTTGATCAACTTCTTGTAAAACTGGCTGTGGATCGGTGGCTAAAATATAGAATTGTACACAAGGATTGAATTAGAGACCTATATTGTTTATTGTTGTAAATACTTTAGAACCATTGACGACCTAACCCTAACTCATAGAAACTACACCTTGTCCCATAGTGTTCCAATAGAAATAACCTCTTCCTTCAGATAGCTTATCTTGTTATTTTTTAAAAGATTTCAAAAAAGAAAGTAGAAATGTTTACAACCACCTATCTTATGTCATTTCACATGGGAAGTGTGAATCTTGTAACAGTTATTTGAAACAAAATTAGTTACCTTTATTAGCAGCAGACGGATACTTAGATATTGCGATGTCTGTCTGATGTAAAGTCAGATGTTCATTAGTAGCTTCCTGACCTCCATTAGATTCTTCATCTTTACTTCTTGTCAATACAGATTCCGTCTGCTCTACTGTAGTTCTTTTATCACCAATACTGTCCAAATGATCTGCGGTTTGTTTTTGTTCAGATGGTAAAATATCAGCTGAAATGTTTTTAACCACATTATTCTCATTTATGGTTTCAGTAACTTTTCTGTTTTCCACTGAAGTTTCAATTGTTTTGTGGAAATCTTCCTGTCTGTATTTAATATTTGTTTCTGAGTCATAATTTTGAGCAAATGATTCAGTATTTAGAGTAATATCTTCACTAGTTTCCTGGGGTTTATTTTTATGTTCTGTATCTAAATTATCGTCATGTTTTTCAAAATCTAATTCACTTTGAATATTTTGAAAAGTATCACCAAGCACCAGTTTATTTAATTCATGTTCAATATTTTGTGGATTTTTACCATCTTTATCTGGTGCAATAACAGCATTTATACTACTATGAACATTTGTGTTTCTATCAGAGCTAACATTCTGGACATCTTTCATTTGATCTGAAGACTTGCTAATGTCACTTACACTGAGAGTATTTGATGCTTTTTGTATAAGTTCTTTTTGAGAAATAGAATTATCAGTACTTTGATTATTCGACAATTTATCTCCGATTTGAGTTTTAGATTCAACATCTTCATCTTGCTGTTCTTTGACAATTTTTCCAGATGATACCATCAATGCATCAGTTACTATTTCAGATTTGCTGGATTTGTCCAATACAGAGACATCCGTTGATGTTACATGTAAGTCACTGTTTACAGCTGCATCCAATGATGAAATACTGCTTGTTTCACTAATTGACTGATTAGCATCACTCGTTTCACTTAAATTGTCTGGTTGCGGAATAGATGGAGAATTCGTCATTAGTTCCTGCAAATTTGACAAACTGGCAACCAATGTTGTATCATCAAACTTTTTCACATTTTCCATTATATCTTGTAAAGTTTTCACAGGTATGTTTTTCGATATATATTCAAGATTATTTTGTTTAAAGTTTATTAGAACCAATCCGGCCAAAAGTGAGCGTCGTCTGCTAACTAACTGAGAGATACAAGTTTCTAACTTTAACAAATGAAGATGGGTTATATTTTGATTTTGATGGAATATGTAGATTTCATTACCATACACAGAAACATCCTCTATATCTGTAACATAAGAAAGCAATAAATAAAAAATACTGAGAATATTTCTGCTAATAATTAGAACACCATATATAATACACATGGCATCGATAAAACTGGAACATTGATAGTATTAATTTACCTTTAACTTCAATATCTTAGCATTATTATATAACTCTAACATTGATAGTATTAATTTCATTTTACATTTGATATCAGAGACCAATAATATAACTGACAGTATCAATTTAACCATAAATTTAATACCTGAATACCATAATATAACTTCTACTTTACTATTAACATAAGAGAACTTTAATTTATCCAATCTTTAACATCCGAGCACCATAACATAACTTCAACTTTACTTTTAACATAAGTGCACCATCATATAACTAATCTTTAATATTCACGAACCATAATATAACATCAACATTACTTATTAACGTAAGTACACTATGATATAACTTATCTTTAATATCTGAGCACCATAATATAACTTTAACATTGATAGTATAACTTTACCTTTAATATCTGAGCACCATAATATAACTTTAACATTAATAGTATTACTTTACCTTTAATATCTGAGCACCATAATATAACTTTAACATTAATAGTATCAAATATATATAACCCCGTAGAACACCATGTTAATATATACTGACTGAAAATAAAATAACATAACTCTATGATTGTTTCTAAATTTGTACAAAATATAAATAATCAAAACAAACTGGACACTAATTGGCATGTGGTTTTAAGTATATATCTTGTTTAAAGCCATTAGCATTTGAATATTTCAAATTTGAAAAGAGTTTGGGAGATGCTCTATCCAAAGTCACAGAAAGCTTGTTCAAGTTTTAGGACAATTTGGATCTCAAATGAAAGTATGTGTTTATTGATCAAAACTACATGACACAGATTCTTAAGAGGTAATGTTTCCATATTGGTTAAATTAAAGTTACAACATATATTTCTTATTTAATCATCATCGAGGTAAACTTGAGCTACTTCTGCTAAGATGCAGGTTTCAAAATGTCAACATGATGCATTCAAAGGGTAGATGTCTCTAAGATTTGTATATATCTGAAAACTGACGTACCCGATTCTGTACATCTTTTTTAAATTAACTGACTGATGAATTACTGTGTCTGCTGAAACTTCTACTTTACTAAAATGACATAAATCATGTCTGACTTACAGTTCTGACAACATTTTAATATCAATGATAATGAATATTTTGAGATAGTAAGAAAACAATTTGAACAAACAGTTGCCAAAAATACTACTAAACTATTTTGGGAGACTTAAATCATCAAGGCCCATTTCAATGGCCATTTTTAATTGCCTACATGCAATCTATATTTTCTAAGAATACCACTGATAAAATGCATTAATTGCTGAGAAATAGTATGGGTCGAATTCTCTTTTGCATCCAAAAAGCAAAAAAAAATCATAAAAAAGGTTCTGACCAGAAAAGATTATTTTATTGAACCATAAATCACTAATCTTTGGCACCTAGCAGAAAATGACACAGATGGATTGCAACATAATAATGTAATATGAATGTATAGAAACTCATTTACATTCAATCGTGTCTATTTTAACGGTTATTTCTAATCAGTCTTTGCGCCTGGTTATTCCATTCAACACGGGTAATATTCTCCTATGTGGTATGTTTAGCCTCATTCATTGAGTCACTTCATTACAAATCGCACTCGAAAGCATTCTGGCACGTGATTCATGTGCCAATTTTTAAAATATTTATGCATTTTGTCTTATATATTGGATATCAGAAACACATCTGTTCACAACAACATCAATGTTAATTTGATGTGGATAACACTGACTTTCCTCCTTTAATGTATTATAAGAGTTTTACCTATAGTTTATAAGAGGTGTTGATGGAACAGCTAATAGTTGTTTAAACTGATGTGTATTTAAAACATGACCCTCTATATCAACCTATATAATAAATATAGTCAACTAAATTAATGGTATAAAGTAATCAAGTTTCAAAATGCGAGATAATAGGGTAGGAATAGGTTTTTATAACATGGGAGCCACGGTGGCTAAGTGGGTAGACGCTGGCTTGCTAGTCTGCAGGTCGGATGTTCAATCCCTGCATTATCCAAAAAAGTTTATTGGAATTTTCTGACATGGTTTTCCCTTGTCAGTAGTGTAGGACAGAGGGCCTGTCAATGACAGCTGTCTAGTTGTTCGGATGATGCGAAAAACCAAAGTCCTGTTTAAACATTGGAGCAGAATAGTAGGACATTAAACCCCATTTCATTTCTTTTATAAAATAAACTGCTTTGAAAGTTAGATTATCAAATCATTAGAGCCCAGATAGGAAAATGTTATGACTTTCAAAATATAAACTACGTTGGAAGTTTTGATTACAAAGTAATTGGGGCAAAAATAGGGGAAACCAATGACTTTTAAATAAACTGGATTGAAATATTTGATTATCATGTCATTGGGCTGTTCATTGGAGAACCTAATGAATTTCACTGCCAACCTTGTATATCAGGGAAGGTTTAAAAATATCGATAAAACATTAATGTCATTACCTCCCACATTCTAGAACCTGGCCTAGAACAGTATAAAACAGGAATTCTAGAAAATGGTTCCACAAAAAAACATGCACCAAACTCTCCTTCTCTGTAAATACACAAAATAAATAGTTGGGTTGGATACATATACATGTACATTCATTAATCATAGCTGACCAGATATCAGGTAGTTAGTAACAGAAGAAATGTAGTTTGAATATTTTTTCCAGTCAATTATCATACATTTTAGCGAATTATTTTACATGTTTAATAGAAATTTACCTTAATTTCTTTCCTATCTGTGAATACTGGTGTCTGTAAAAATAAATAACATGTTCATATTTGAATACAGTCATGTATCTGGGTTTTTATTTAATCTTGTGATACATTTATCCAGAAGCAATCTCATTTATGTACAAATATCCAGTGTATTTAAACGTACATTTTCAAAAAACTTTATTACCCACTGTATAAGTTTATTCTATTATTAAAGATACATTATTCTTATTATTAAAGAAACATTATGTAAATGCAATTTGAGAAAATTTCAGTCAAATCGGTCCACTATGAACCGAGAACTAAGCGGATGAAAGTTCCGCTTAGTCTTGATCATCATTACTGAAGTCGGAAAGACAAAATTAATAGTCTCGATTATCCATTTAATCTTTTATCACGAAGAAAAGGTTTTTTTAGCAAATAGGACTACAATCCAACAAATATCGCAGGATAGCCTTGACATCGAGAGTTGATTATGGTCTGGATAAGTTAATTAATGTCTAATAAATAGTTTTTATAACATTTCAGGCCTAAAGAAAGACCTACAATAGGCAGATTTAGCTCTTGCATAATGTATGTGTAATAAAGAGAATTTTCTTTCAAAATAAAATGAAGACTCACACATTTATGTCACTCCCCACATTAATTGTGATAGCATAAGTAATTTTGAAAAATAAAAATAAAACCATTCATTCATGCAGCAGTAATTTAGTGCCACCACTTCTTTATAACTATCTTTATTTAGTATTAACCCAGTGCCATATCTTTATTAGTATATTACACAGTGGCAAATATCATTATTAGTATTACCCAGTGCAATATAGTTATTAGTAATATCCAGTGGCAAATATCTTTATTAGTGTTACACAATAGCAAATATTAGCCAGTACTATAATTCATAATTTTCATTAATAAAAAAAACTTCAACAAATTGTCACTTTAATGAAAATAATAACTGTGCTATTATTGTTTAATACTAGTGGATTAGGAAATGTTCAGTAGTCAAGATAATTAATTCACAAATTACCACCATAACCAATTTAATAATCATAAATAAATGTGTTGTTGAAATTGATAACTGACATTCCTATGGTGTATCAATGTGTCAAACGAACCTATTTGTATGAAAACCTACCTATTTACAGCAAATCTAGGAATATTTTGTGCCGTCCAACTACTGGAAGTTATATTATGTAAAATGTATGATGGACAATGTGGCACAAAGAGACACATATAGATAATGTGATTTTATGTTTCTTCAACATAATATCAACTCTAAAATAGACCATATTGAAAAAACGATTTCAAAACAAGGTGGAAACAACAAGTGCAATAACAGATGTGGGATTCTGGATATTCAAGCAAATTTGCGAAAGTAGGTCACATTGTCTGACCTGAAGCATGATTGATTTTACGGTTTTGATTGTAATGGGCACTAACTCGGCAAATAAATGATTCAGGACTCTGAAATTCAGAGTCTGAATGTTAATAGTTTTAATCTTTATGGCTAAGAGAACCTACAGGGAATTTGAAAAATAAATCTTAAACTGTAGATCAATTACAAGGTTTCAAGCATTGGAGTTTAACGTCCTACTGTTCTGCTCCTAAACTGGGCTAATGAAGACGGGCACATGCCGTACAGTGTGCTATGAGGTAAATTTTGCCCGTGCAGCGGCACTATGGCCTACTCTTATATCGAATTCCACCTGCCAAGGGATCTTTTACGTGCACATCAATATGCACACGAGACCAGGGATTTTTTGTCCCATCACAGATAGCTGTCCTTGTCAGGCCCTCCTTCCTGTATCACTGTCAAGGGTAAACCACACCAGAAAATCTGGATGAACTTTCCTGGCCAATGCAGGGATCGAACTACCGACATCCAGGCTAGCGAGCCAGTGTCTTGCCCACTTAACCATCATGATCCCCCCTGACCCAATAGAGCAAGAAATTTGATGGATGGATCAATGGAGATATTGAGGATGATGACAATATATTATCACATTAACTTGTGGGCGTTTAAATATGAATGAATATATAATTACCTAATAGTGCTGAATAAATAACATCTTGTCATTGTTGAAACTAATAATTTATCCTCCATAAAGTCGACTTGTACAACAGCTGAATCTAATCTAGCTATTAACTCTGATGGTAGATTAAAGAGCACACTAGCCTGTAATATATTACATGTATACTAAATTAGTATTATTAACGACTTGTTAAGTGTAAAATTGTTGTATTTGTTGAAAGGTATAATTACCATTAAATACAGATTGTAATATATACTGAGCGCCATAGAAAACGCATCACTTAGTTTTTCGTATAACAAAATGATCCTGTAAAGATATCTTATTTACTTTGCTTCTTATTGTGAACAATATTCAAATGGGAACACATCAATAACAACACATTTGTACACTTATGGATGTTTAATCTGTAATCAACGGTACAAAGTCAGAGGGACCAAAAGTACGACACAAATGGTTAATTCCATGCTACTTCGCTGCACAGCATGCGTAAGAGCCAGCGGAGGACACACGCTACTGACATTTGTTTCGTACTTTTGGTTTTGACCCCTCTGACTTTGTACCGTTGATTACAGATTAAACATCCAGAAGTGTACAAATGTGTTGTTATTGATGTGTTCCCATTTGAAAATTGTTCACAATAACAAGCAAAATGTATAAGATATGTTTACAGGATCATTTTGTTATACGAAAAACTAAGTGATGCGTTTTCTATGGCACTATACATTGTTATGTTATGTTCAAGAGGAATAGAAAGGAACATCTCATCAATACATGCTTAATTAGTATTAATGAGGGCTTGTCAAATGTAAAAAAAATTGTATTATTTGCTGCAAGTTATAATTATCATAAAATACAGATTACTATATGGTAATAAATGTATTTAAAGCAGGAATTTCATATTTTCTAAGACAGTCAAAACATAATTATTTCTATGTCTTTTGCTCAAAAGGTTGTCAACTCACTATTATACCATCATGGGCAATATTTCACAGGTATTAAAATCACTGACACAGGCTGTCACAGGAAATAATAACACAATTACCTCCCTTGTTTTCCCATTCCCCTCCAATCTCCATGCAATGGCGATCTTCAAACGTTTGAATTTGAAGTTGAAAATGATATTTTTGCCAATTTCTCAACTGGCAATAGTGAATTATAAGATTAATAGGATTATTCTTTAACAAGGTAGGACTTATAGATACAATCTATTTCAGGGCTTTATTTTAATACATTTTAAAAATATAACTTAAAAATATGAAATTGGAACTTTAAGATGTTTTTTCTCATGTTTGGACTAACATATGGTATTACTTTTATCTTTATGGTTACATGTGATATACAAGAATTTTGCGATGGGATCTTTTACGTTCACTACCCATTTGTACATGAGATCTCGTTTTTAATGGAACCATGGAAGATGCTGCCTCGCAAACCAGGGCATCTCTCTGTTACAGCCGGAAAAGTTACTCTGGATTTTCAATGTGGTTTCCCCTTGTCAGTGGTGCAGGAAGCCTGGCCACACTAGCACATTATTTATTCATTCGAATGGGATGAAAACAAAGTACCGTGCACGTTAAAGAACCCTTAATAGTTATAATCTAAAATATGAGTATGTCATATAGTACCCCTGTATTAGCCCAGTCTGTGCAGAAAACTATGTTGTTAATCTACTTTTCATTTAATTCAGAGATTTTTTTTAACAAATCCAAAGGGTTAGACACACATTTGAGCCACCCCGAAAATGTGGGAACTGGGATTTTAAATTACAAATATACTTCTAGGCCCAATCTAAGATCAATTCTAAGGCATTTGGGTTGTAAATCCAACACAGTCTAAGATGTGAGAGAAAATGTTTTTCAACTGAACGATACATTATGTGGTATTTCATATAGAATCTATGGACACCATGGTTTTAGGGAATGCTATTTATCTATATTTCATATATATACCTTGGTAATTGGTACATGAACTACTGAAACCTTGCCAATATTATCACCAACATACAATCTATTACCACTTGTATTCCATTGTATATCAGTTATAATATACCCAATATGATCTGCTGTCAGACGGATTCTCTCTGGTTTCTGACGTTTATCTATATTCATCTCCATGGCAACCACTTGACCAGAACTAGAACAATTTAATTAGGATGTTTGGGTAAAATGTACATTAACTAAAGCTACATATATACATGCATTATTCAATTAATTACTGGTAAACCCCCAAAATGTTAAATATTTAATGAAAATATCTAATTCGGTATGGGTAATTTTTTTATTCTCCTTGTTGGGCAGAGAGCTTGTAGTGAAACAAAATTATACAGTAGTCCCCCATCCAACAATATCTAGAAACCTAGCTCATCTACTTGAGAAAGTTGTGGTAATGAAAATCAGTTACAGAACTTAAGGGTATATGACTGAGTGGAATTTTAGAGATTAATCAAACAGTTTTTTATTCCTGTTTCTAGCGCATCAAACCACTTGCAATATGAAATGTAAATTTTGAGTGAATTATAACCACGAGGTGACCATGGACATTTTGTTTATTCAGTTTGTGTAAAGTTGTTCTCTTATTTACGAGACTATAGTAATGCTTGTACAATTCTAAGAATTTAATTCCTGAATATTTAATTGAGTAAGTATATATAATGTGATGCAGCTCTGTACTCATTTCTAATATATAACTTCCTACAACTCAACATTCCATGACACAGCAAGCTTATCATGTTTAACATCATTTTAGTATTTACTAACCTGGTTGTAAAAGCAACATGATTATCACTAGTTGGACTTAATAAAACTTGTAGTATGGATGTAGATTCCTGTAATAACAAAATCAAAAATAGAACATATTTAACTTTTAAAAGGTCCATTAACCATAAAAGATACATAAACCATAAAAAATCGATAAACAATAAAAGACACATAAATCTTAAAAGATCAACAAACCATAAAAGATACATAAACCATAAAAGATACACAAACCATAAAAGATACATAAACCATAAAAGATACATAAACCATAAAAAATAATCCTGGTATATCTTTAAATCGGAAAATTGAAAGCGTGATAAGAAATAATCTGATAATGTAATAAACGTCAGTACCAAACAGAACTATCTTCAGGATTTATTTAAAACATTTACCAATAACAACTATCAAAGATGGTCTCTCAAATATAAATAGGACATGTATCCTACCTATAAAACATTTTTAAGAACCATCGAGCAAAAGTAAGTTGACAAACGCAAGCGATTCTAGGTTTATCTGTTACAAGAATTTGAGACACTATCAATGAACATTGTACAAAACACAATTTAGGATTCACTAAATTGTAATGACAGGATTATGAATTTCTTATCAATATGCAGTACATGATTATTGCACAAATACTGGGCAAAACAGAGCAAAGATGCAGTCTGATAAATAAACAGGAGCCAAAATAAACATTAGAAGTTACAAGAACAAGCCATTTGGGTCTCTCAACAGCAAATTGCTAGAACATTCCACTGCAGTGCAACCACCATCATCAGCCTTTTTCCAGAGTTTTCAAAAACCCAAGCTTAGTTAAAATAGATAATCTCAAATATTTCTTACCAAGTCGCCAAAAATAACTTGAAGATATTTAAGAGTATCTCGGCTAAAAATATACACACCACCCGTATTGCTACCTAGAGCTATATGTTTTCTTGATACAGATAAGCATGTGTACTGAAAATATAGAGAAATTACACAATTAGTTTATTTTTTAGTAACACCAGTATCGTTACTTTAAATGTTTATTGCATTGTTACTTCTGGTAATTTATTTAATCTTGTATATTCTTCTTCTTCTTCTGGGAGTCACGGTCCCTCAGTAAGATGCTGGCTCTCTAACCAGGAGGTCTCTGGGTTGCTTCAGGTGTTGGTTGAGAAAGTTCCCCTGGATTTTGAAGCATGATTTCCCCTTATATTATCGTTCAGATGGGTCAAAAATGAGGTCCTGTCTACACGTAACAGAATCTGTGAAAGTTGGGATTTGATATAAGGGTAGGTTGGGCAAAAAGTCCCACATAGTACATTGCATGGTGTACGCCAGTTGCCAGTCGGCGCAGAAAAGTAGGATGTTAAACCCCATTTCCTGTCTTAAAATCTTTATAATTATATCGGTAATTATTGCGTTGTTTTATTTCATCTAATCCAATAAAGGGGTTAAATCTCTTTAATTTTGGTTTCCTACTACCCTATGTGCAAGCAAATATTTAAATATGTTAGTCCCAAAATAAACTACTTTGCCTTGAGTGGATGTTAAACCTAATTTCTCTCTTTCTCTGATTGACAATCACAGTGAATGCAATCATATAACATTACCAGTGGAAAAGGATCATTATTTTCATTTGTTATAAGCAGGGTTGGGGTGTATAATAAGAATGTAAATGTTGACAATTGTTTTCAGTTGCATTGAGTTTGGTTTTTTTTATACCTGTCAAATAACAGGTGTCCCATAGGGCTGTACGATATTGCAAAAAGGGACGATATCGATATTGGCATTTTTTTCAACGATATAGTTAAATATTGCGATATTTAATAATAATGTCATTTTGCTATTAAATAGATTAAATATAAATGCATTAAAGCTGACTACAGTGTGAGTAAGAATTTTGGGTAAGAATTGCTTTATTCATACGCTTTAAAAACTTTGCTTTTTTTTATAATATAGACATATTAAAATGAACAAAACAACATCCTTTTTAGATAAAAATGTTTCAATGTCTCTAGTACTAGCTAAGTTTTCCATAATTAAATTAAATACAACCGCTGAGAAAAGCGTCTGCTTGTGACTTTGTCACTCGACAAACTTCGACAGATTCCGGTACAGCAGAAGTAAGTAGATGCGCTCTTCAAGTCTTGTATTGTAAGTTCAGACAGTTTAACAAACAAATACTAAATGATCCGGACTATCTTCTATTCAAGCATTCGATTGGCTGTGGTATTCCTGGCCTAACTGTGACAGTAATCTAATTATAGATCGTTTTATTCTTGCTTTCAGAAATTAAGTTTCGTAGAGTTTTCTAAAAATATTCGTTTTTAAAAAATATGACAACCCATTTTATAGCCTGGTAATTAGCTGCGGTAGAGGGAAATTTCAGGTGTTTAGTAGGCCTAAGCTTTACATGTAGTAACAACTGACAATATATTGTCGACTAAAAACAAAGTAAAAGTAAACGCATACACGATGCAGTGAAACGCGGTTGCTGACACTGCGCAACTGTTTTCAACATTTAACGATTCTCAAAACATTAGTTTTATTATAGTTCATTGTCGTCGGCTAATTTCCACTGCTGTATAGTGTATTCATTATGTATTATTATGACAATGTTTTTCGATATTTGAAGTTTTTGGCGATATTCGATAAACCACTATATCGACGATATTGGACCACATGATATTGTAGTTGGGTCTGAAAATACCATATCGAGATAAATAACTATATCGAGAATATCGTACAGCCCTCTAGTGTCCCATAATTACCTGTACCTGATAATACTCATATCTTCAACGCTCACCTTTAATCTTGCTGATCTGTTTAATGGTACATTCAGGTCTTCAAGAGATGACATCTCTGCTAATACATGTACTGGAGCAGCCATCATTGTTCTAAATAGTGTTGTAATATTATCTTCTCAAAATTAACATTTTGGGTTGATCTAGTCCTGTGCTACATATATATTACACTGTAAATCATGAAAAGATAGGTAAAAAATTTATAGGTCAAAAACAATACACCCACAGCAGTTAAGTTTTTCAAGCTGTTAATAAAGGATGTCACATTGTGATTCTGTAGGGAACAAAAGCATAAAACCATTCTACTGATACACATGACTAAAGTCTACACAAGATTTTATATGAGGTGCATCTACGTATACACAGGTGTTGTTAACATTGAACAGAGGTTTATTTTTGTCCTAGTTTTAACAAGAGAGACATTCATTAATATGGACTCTGTTCCATCAGTTGATCATTCCATTATCCTAAAGACAGAGTTAATAATGTTGTATAGAGCCAATTCTAAACATGGGGGTGATTAAGTCTACAGATGAATTTACATGTACATTTATACTGAACTGAAGACTTTTTATTGTTGCTTATGATTGATAGCAAACTTAAATATCTCTTTAGTTAACAATAACAGTGGCATTGTGAATGTAGAATTTTATTTGATTCCCAATCTGTAGTATAATAAGTAATGGCGCATGTTTACAAACTGCACACTTATGCAATTGTTTCAATGATAGGCTAAATGCAGTTAATCCCAGTGGTGGTCCAGCAAGTTGTAATAATTTTAAGCTGGCGTGGCTATAATAACTGATGACTTAACTGATGATATCCGAAATATTTTTTTTATATTATATAGTCGACGTCAATCAAAATTAAATAGGTCTCAAATACCAAAGAAGCCTAAAGACACTGTTAGGGGTCAAAAATTTAAGGGTCAATGTCGTCCTTTGTTGTTCACAATCAAAAGTACCATTTGAATAAGAATGAGACATAAGATCGTTTAACTATTATCGTTTCACCTGTGTGTGTTTTTGTTTTTCGACAACTCCATTTTTATATCATGTGACACACTAGGGCCTAATGTGTTTTCATTATGAAGAGTTTGCTACGGGAGCTAACAAAATTGGATTGCCATGGAATCAGACCATAGCTAACCGTCAGCTTTATTATTATTACAAGTTATAACATAATAATATTTGTCGTTTGGAACTAAGCACGACTATCACAAAATTGTTACCACGTGTACGTGTTTGTGGGATAATTAGAATACAGCAGAACTACAGATGAAACAAACAAGAACGATAATAAAGCAAATTGGCCAATAATTTTTGTTAAACGGCTCAAGCTATGAACATAAGTGCCGCAACTAGCTTTCTTTCCCCGACTTTCTTTCCCAGCATAGCGAGTTAGGAAGTTTTTGAGCCCTTTCTTCCGGTTTTCTCAGACACCCAACCCCACCCACACACCTCCGAAAACCAACCAAACAACAACAACAACATCAGTGTGCGACATTCATATTTGTAGCACCATGGGCCTTTCTGTCAGAGGACCCGGAGAAAACCCACGAGGGGATTGGAAACCACGCCAGATGACTCAATGACAGGCTTCATGATACAGCGCTCACGTGCTGACCATTCGGCCATCCAACCCCTCCTCCTTTCTTTCAGACACGGGGAGCTGACGAAGATCTTGAAATCGGTCGCCACATCGTACGTACGACCCATGCATCTTTTCTTGCTACATATCTTAGTAGCCCTGTGATCGTCTAGAATTTGTCTCTGGTTGTCTTTGGATTCTCCTCCATTTTGTGCATTTACTTCTTGCAGTTTTCTTTAGACGTTTGTCTTACTAGGAATAACAATGCAACAGTATAGATTACAACACTAAAGTCATTCTCTCAACCCTCATCCAGCCAGCCAATCTGCTGTCTCGGAACTCAGATGGTATCCCTCCAGAATCTAATATGGCCTGTCTTAAAAACTTACCATGATTTCTACCATAACCCCGAACCTGTCCAATTACTGACTATGATTTGTTACTTTAGCCAAATTATGCAATTAGTAAATTCCAAGCACGTGTAATCTCGTGGTATTTTATTGACACATATAGAATCAGGTACGTTTTGGCTCTATAACTCTCTTTATATACCCATAATATGTCACTCATACGCTAGTTTGATTAAAGTATTTTAAGTACATGTGAATATGTTTGAATCCTATTTCTTGCCAAAACATTAATACAATATAATGCCATCCTTTTTCTTTATTCTAATAAACTGAAAACAATGTCACAATGGCGATATTGCAAGATATTTTCGTTTCAAAGGATTGTGCTATTTTTTTCTGTAGCATAGTTTAGATTTCTTACTTATATGTTGAAACACCTGTCCATAACGACAAAGGTATGTAAGAAAAGTCAAATGAAATGAAATGGAGTGTGACGCCCTGCTGTTCTGCCATGAACTGGGCTAATGAAGGCGGAGAAAGAAAAGAACCCAATTAAATTCATTCTAGCTCTTTGAAGGTTGAGTTATAAAAATATACTTTTTTTTACGTTTTAATATTATAATGTATATACTATACATGTAGTAGTACGAGTTGCGTAAATAAGGACTGAGTGATCGAGGAATTGGGACATTGCAAGTTTATAGAGAATAACAAGTAAATTGATGAAGATAATATCTTAAACAATTCCGACGCGCGTTTTTCCTGCAGTGAATGCATATTTAAAAAAAAAAAAAAAAAAAAAAGAGGAGAAATCAAACAACTTAATTTTTAATTTACGATATGACATTACACCTATTCAAACGCCTAGTAGACCGGCACAGAATTATGACGTTATAAAATGTATTTTATAGACGGTAACTTATTGCTCATTAGTGGCCCTTGTTGATGGTTGTATTAAATAATTAACTGGTAAGTTAAATATTTTAAGAAACAAAAAAAAACAAAACATAATGATGTTTTACATTTGACACCCCCCCCCATTCCATCCAAGCTGACTGGTTTGTGTCAACGATCTGACTGCAGTGTTATAGTTTGGACAGCAGACCTATGACGCACTATGCCATTGGTGAAAATATCCAGATTGTTGAAACTGTTTTTCGTAATGGTGCAAGTTTACAAACAACACACCAAGGCAGTTGTTTCAATTATAGACTCACCAGAGCTCCTAAGTGAACGTGCAATGCAGTTAATTCCAGTGGCGAGAGAGAGAGAAATGGGGTTTAACGTCCACTCGACACAAACTAGGTCATTTCGGGACTAACACATGGTTTAATTTTATTTCAATAATTTGCATGCGCGTAGGGGTCTTTTAGCAGTGGGAGGAAACCGGAGTACCCGGAGAAAACCCTCGAGGTTGGACAGGCGGCCATACTACTTGCCAGGCACAACCAGGGATTAGAAACCACGCTAGCTGACTCGATGGCAGACCGTATGATACAGTACCCGCACGCTAACCATTCGGCCACCCAACCCCCCTCCAGTGGTGTAGGGTCTAGATTTTATAGTAGAATCTTGTAGTCTTGATAATTTTTATAGCGACCATTGCCCGATTTTAGTCCACTAGCATTTAACCAACCCCATTTTTAAAGCTTTCCACGAATGGTTTGGGATTATGTGAACATGGACCACGGCAAGGTTATCCTTGCTGGATGCATGTAACTTTGTCCAAAAAAACTTTTTCTGCTGAACATTATATGGGGGTGGGGGTATTGGACCGGCCATGGAGCGATGATGATCATGTTGTATGAGGCCGGAGGCTTTAACAGGCCGCCACGCCATCGCTGGAGTCTAAAATGGCCTGGTATAATGGACTTTCTGGGCCGAGTGTGCTTGGTGTGGGCCAGAATTCAGAATCCTGCAATGGGGATTCCGAATTTCATCGGATTCCCCCGACACTGTTGCCCGCAAATTTACTAATTACAAAACCACTTGCACCCTGTTTGTGGCGAAACACCAGAATCCAAAATTCAAAAAGCAGCTTTTATGAATTTCACTTTAGTCACTCTGTACCAATGTCTCTCGTGGCCTTCCGCCACAAGAGGAATCAACCAGCGCTTCCGGCAGCAAAAATGTGCCATTTTTCAATGAAAATATTTCTACTTATTGAATATTCCTAACTGGTTAATCAAAGGGTCAAAATTTGGGGTTCATTCATCAAAAATTTCCAGGGTGAGAGCCTCCACCCCCACCCCCGTCCGGACTCCGCGGTCAGTAAAAGGGGCCACTACGACACGGGAGCCCGGGCCGGTTCTCGGCCCCAATCCACCCCTGTAATATGCCCATTTAATATCATGCTCTCATTTAGACAGCTTAAAATGATGTTTTAGTTACGAGTTAAAACTACCTCGTAATTATGAGATAACTATTTGGTTATTGGGAAATAACTATACTCCGAGGGGGGCTGATGAAAACAGAAATAAAATGGGTTTAACGTCCTATTGTTCTGCTCCGAACTGGGCTAATGAAGACGGGCATGCGCCATACATTGTGCAATGAGGTTAATTTTGCCCGGACAGCGGCACTTCGGCTTACTTTAGTAATGTATTCTAACTACCAATGGATATTTTACGTGCACGCCAATGTAAGAGCTTACACAGGAGCTCGGTTTTTCGTCCCACCCGAACGACAAGACTCTGACCTGCATCACTTACAAGGGGAACCACGCCGGAAAATCTGGATAAACATTCTCGGCAGGGATCGAACACCCGTCCTCCAAGCTAGCAAGCCAGCGCCTTACCCACTTAGCCAGTCTGGTTTCGTCTGTGAAGGGTGCAAGAAGGAAAACCAGGCAAGGTACAGCGTCTAGTCGTGTGGATGGAACAAAAAATGAGGCCCCGTACATGGCAAGGAGTCGTAAGGTCGTTTGTAACGACCTCGTGGGTTTAATGACGAAGTTTGTCTCGAGTGGACGTTGAGTCCCATTACCCGCTCTTATGTTGATTCTCGTCGATTAACTCAACTTGGAATGAACGCCTTTTCGTCTTCCACAAATCATCAGAATAGCCATCAGTCGAATATGGACATCTTCTGAGTATTCAGTCATTAGTTAACCAAACCCTGGGTTATATATTCCGGTATGGGAAAGGGGGAACTGTGCGAACACTTCGCAGCTCGAATTCCAAAGAGGTGTAGGCTTAACTTTTAAAATTTTCGCTCTTCGCATTGAATGCGCTCACAGTACTCATTTCATCTTTCGTTTCACAGCAAAGTTACCCGGCAAATGCCCTCCACACATCAATGAAAACATTTCCTATACGAGGGTGAACTGGGGTTTAACGTCCATTCGACACAAACTAGGTATATTTAGGGAAACAGATTCAGTAAAACAACGAGGGTGAAATGTTTTATTTGCAAACGATTTTAACTACATCTATACTTACATAATTGATTAAGAAACAATTTCAACCGGTGAATTATCAGATGGCCCACATTAAACAGTTTTTTAAAATCTGTCGGTAAAGACAAAAATATATAGTGATGTAGCTGCACGCGAAAATCTTATAACATCCCTTCCAACCACATACCACCACATGGTATATGTGACCCCTTTCAAATCCATATAAAGGTTTATGTCCCAAGATTAATCAAAATATAAAATTTAGACGTTTGACATGGCTTAACGAAGGGCATGATTTATCTAAGCCACTCCACCATCACATCTTGTTGGTATCTCGACAATTTCGATATAATATCACGTCATTCAAATTTCAATAAAGGTTTATACTACAAGATTAGTACAATTTTGACAATTTAGAAGTTTAACCTGCAGCATGACAGCCTTATAAATAGGTGAATGAAAAAAACTAAATAATGTTTAATATGGGCGTATCAAAAAATAAATAAACATAAGATATTTTGATTGTAATTTTTCGATGATAATATTCCAAGAGTAATATGAAGGAAATGCAAATATAAATCAAAACAACATTTCCTCCTAACTCCAAAATCATTTTGCTGTTTAAATTTGAAATAATTAATGTTTAGATTGTGTAAAATTTAGAATTTGGACCGGATGTCTAAAAATATTGGCGCATAGAAAAAATTAAATAATGTTTTAGGACCCTAATAAAGAAAATGGAAAAGTTTGAATTTTGACCTGATTCAGTAATAATAGACGTGAATATTTATATCGAAAAAACCTATTAAACGTTTTAATTTATTTTAGGCTTTTCTGACATTCTCTGGTATTATATAAATATTTGAAACAAAGATCTACATATTATTACTGTCTTGAAGGTTAATAATATTGGAACGGGTGACATTAGTGGTCAGTATTGAGAGCCGGCTACCCAACCCTAACTCCCTATTAGGAAGGGGGAGGTAGGATTTTCCCAAGTGCTACGATCAAATGGAAGTGTTTTCTCACTTTTGACCACAATGCATTAAAAAACAACTAAACAATTTATTTAAATCGAAGCTAATAATGGACAAAAAATTAGTTTAAACCTAAAAGTTTCTAAATTTTCATCAGAAAAAAGATACTTCAGCAATAACAGGTTTATTAATAGAAGTGATTTTTGATTATCCAAAAATAAAGTACAGGAAATTAAAATGACTGCGGATGAGCCTTAAGAAGATCGTGCCAAAATGAATTATTTAATTAGATATCAGTGATTTGATTTAGATACATTGGCTTTTAGAGAAGGTGTCAGCTTAAAACCACGAATAAATAGTCCCGAATGTTTGTTATGTGCAAACGTAGACAACCAGTAGACTAGATTAATGTCTTTCACAACGCAATACTTCTTTGAGATCAACTAAAGAAAAGGAGAAGTGGAAGTGAATCGCAAACGCACGCAGCCAGTCGACCGCAATAAACGCCAAAAGCCGCCAAGACAAGGGGCAAATGGCGAAATCTCCAGAAATCTCTTAGAAGTAAATCAAAACACTGAAAATTCCAACAAATGAATATTGCTTCACCCCTTAACGGATAGGTTTCTCAAAACAGAAAAACCACCAGTGATAAGCAAAATCTAAAATCCGCTTCATAGAGATTAACTGGAGATGAGGTGTGTCCATACCAAAGATGTGGTATGGACTTTCGACAATAGATATATAGAAAAACGTAAATGCACGCAAAACGCAACCGACGTTCAAAAGAAAAGCACACTAGACGGACAACAAACGAAAGACAGAATGGAAAGTCTCTAGAAATCTCTAAGAAGTAAAACAAACAACAATCCTACCAGACCAACAACCTCCTTGAACAACCACCAATAAAAACAAGTTCTAAAACCCCCTGCTTAGAGATTAACTAGAGACTCGAAAGATATAAAGAGAAACGCACACACACTCGCCAGTCTGGCCGACGTTACCAAAACAAAAACGCACACGACGGACGAAAGAGGGAACGGGGAACGTATGGCGGCTCTACTGAAAAGCGGGGCAATGAATTCCAGCACCGAACACTTAAGACGAGAGGCGAATGGGGGTCTAATAGAAATCTCTAAGAAGTATACATAATGCCACGTCACCTGACGGGTAGGTTTATAACATGTGGCGATATTCGTCACAGACGAATTGCCAACAAAAAGCAAACGTTTTGCTTACAGATCAACTACAGATGACAAGTTCCACCTCCAAAGATTAGGTATTGGCTTCCGAAAAAAGATTAGAAGAAAAACGCAAATGGCAGACACAAAACTCACAGCTGTTCTTCTGGGAAAAACAGATACATCTTGCGCCTGCAACAAACATTTAATAGGTCCCCCGGTTGTCTTAACCCTTCAACTATCACGAAAAGCCAATGATGGAATGGGATATTCATTATAAATAATACAGTGCATAAAATACACACAGGGATAATTATCCCCTGTTATTGCCAATCTATATCCATGTTGAAAATCCATGCAAAGTCTTTGATCTGTTCAATTGCTTGGTCTCCAATTCTATCCATCCTTCTCACACACCTGAAAAGAAAAATAACTGTTTCACGACTTTCATTAAAACCAATAAACCAATTTATTGGTAGAATTATTTAAGGAGTATAAAATATCTAAAGCTTTTAGGACAAGGGCAAATTGATTTCTGCAAATTCGGATGATAAATACCAATCTCTGGAGGAGAAATCAAACCTACTTTGATTATATGTCGATACAAAGAACCACAACCACTGCAGCATGCCCACGCCTAAATTACAGTGAAACCCATTTAATGCTTAAACATATCTAAAGCTTCGAAGACCTAAAAATGGATGGTCAATTTTATTTGGAGAAGCTAGAATAAGATGCTGAATTAGTTATTCCTTTATTTCTTGCAAGCAGTTTGTAAGAAAAATGCGTTTGTTTCTTAAGATGTACAAGTTGTGTCCAAAAGAGGTCGTCAGAAATAAAATAGCTGTCATAAATGATGTACTCGCCTTTGAAAATCAATCCATCACTACGCTTGAAACTTATTCACCGCCACTGCATTGCGTGCATCCACCATTCTGTATGTACCTCCTCCGCCGCTGAAATGTCTGCATCCATCAACCTCTTTCCACCAATCTATGTCCACCATTCTGTACCCAAAAAACTGTAGCGTCATAAGGCCAGATGCTGAAATACAAACTTAAGGGGAGAAAGCAATTAGTTCACGTGCGATGATAACCAGCGGTTTCCAGGTAACATACGCCCATGTTTTGCAAGAGATGGATAGGGAACAATCTTATACAGCGATTTTTTGTACAATCAGGGGTCTAATAATCTGTAATGCGAATATCAAAAGGGACTGGGGTATTTGAGATTTAAAGATATATTTTAAGTTTCATCAAACTCAGATAAAATCCTGACCTGGACTGTTCAGTTGATATCCCCGAATTGACATGGCTGGGCAATTTCATTTGGAGAAGCTAAAATAAGATGCTGAATTAGTTCTTCCTTGCCAGCTTTATGTAAGAAAAATGCGTTTGTTTCTTAAGATGTACCAGTCTTGTCCAAAATGTGGTCGTCAGAACAATCTAGCAGTTATGAATGATGTACTCGCCTTTGAAAGTCACACCCATCATTACTCTCTTGCAACTCCTTCACGCCACAGCAATGTGTGCATCCACCATTCTCTATGTACCACCTCCGTAGCTGAAATGTCCTTATCCATCAACTTCTTTCCACCAATCTGTGTCCACCATTCTGTGCACAAAAAATTGTTTAGCGTCACCAGGCTAGGAGCTGAAAAACAAACTTAGCGGGAGAAAGCAATTAGTACACGTGTGATGATAACCAGTGATTGCCAGGCAAGATACGCCCACATTTTGCAAGACATGAAAAAGGAATAAGCTACAAAAGCGATTTGGGGATATAAAGATATAGTTTAAGTACATGTATCATCAAAATCAGATAGAGGGCCCAAAAGCTAAACACGTGATTTTTTGTACAATCAGGGGTAATAATCCTTGAAGTTACAGCCTGATATGCGCAAATATTGACAGGAATCAAGATCTGTAGATTATGATCATACCTTTCAAGTTTCATGAAAATCGGATAACAATTGTGACTCCTAGGGGGACCACAACCAAAACAAAAATACGTTACTCTCCTTTTGAGTAAAATCGTCCTTTCCTGCATTCGCCCATCTGTTTCAACCATTCTGCATCCACCAATCCGCGTGTGGAAGGCAATCTAAGGGAGAGACAGCAATTAGTACATGTGCATTGATAAAAACATCCTCCAGGAAAGCCAAATTTATTAGAACTAAATCTCAAGGAACTGGACTGATCAGCTGTTTAGATAAATACCTGTTTCAACGCTTTCATTAAAACCAATAAACCAATCCATTGATAGAATTATTGTAGGAGCAGCTAAAATGTCCTCATGTTGACGAAAAGGGTCGTCAGAAAAAATCTATGTACTCACTATTCTCTTAAAAATCCTTCACCACAACAGCAATGTGTGCGTCCACCACCGTGTGTGTATACCAGCGCCACTGAAATGTGTGCATCCATCAATCTCTTTCCACCAGGACAGGTGCTGAAAAACAAACTTTAGGGGGGAAGGTAATTAGTCAAATCTTTAAGGTAATTAGTGTTTGTGCATTGACAAAATGTATTTCATGAAAAACAAACTGGACAGTACAGCTGGACTGCAACCGCCACCGCTCATCTGAGGCACAATTCGACATCCACCAATCCGCAAAGACAAAATTAATACGTGTGCAATGACAAAAATATGTTCCAGGAAAGCCAAATTTACTTAATCCCCAATGAACTAGAAATGCATTTATCAGAATTGGACTGTTTAGCAGCCCCCATCACACCTCGACTTAACTCGACTCAATGATATCGAAGGTCGTCGCCAGATCTTGGGGAAACGGGAGCATATCTTATTGAAAAAGCATCAACATGACCACCAAATCCACCAAAGCACGATCTAACGCGACTCAAATATTTTGAGTTCCAGTCGCGTTGTAAAGCTGGAGAAGGTCTTCTTGGATCGGGAAGCCAGGACCAACTCTCTCCATCCAAGTACTAACAAGACCTTGATAAGACCTGGTATGTTTTCTATGGTTAAATACATACACAAAAAATAAACATTTTCTGTGGCTACTTACACCCGTCAATGCCGTTTTAACCATCAACTGCCATCTATACTGTTCATCCCTTTCAAACATATCTACCTGCTCCAGTCCTGCATTAAATATATAAAATGAATGGTCTTGATAAAAAATGTCTAAGGCGTATTTTCCTAGTTATTTGTATGTTGTGTCAAGGTAGCTAGTTGTTTTCAAACGTGTCTCTTCTCAAATCTTCATTCTGTGACGAATGAACCAGGGTCTTGTTTCCCGTAATCTTAACTAACGATAAAATACATATTTGAGTAAATTCTTCAGTTTTTATTGGCTAAGCACTTAAATCAATCCTATATTATCAAAACAAATAACTAAAATTTAGATTTTTTCTTACAGCGAAACCCATCTAATGCTTAGATGTAACAAACTTCTATATCTACGGCTATCTACCGTTTCGAAAGCCCAAATATGGCTGGGCAATTTTATGTGGAGAAGCTTAAATAAAATGCTGAATTAGTTCTTCCTTGCCAGCTGTTTGTAAGAAAAATGCGTTTGTTTCTTAAGATGTACCAGTCTTGTTCAAAATTTGGTCGTAAGAACAATCTAGCAGTTATAATTATGTACTCGCCTTTGAAAGTCGCACCCATCACTACTGTCTTGAAACTCCTCCACGTGCATCCACCATTCTCTATGTACCACCTCCGTAGCTGAAATGTCCGCATCCATCAACTTCTTTCCACCAATCTGTGTCCACCATTCTGTACCCAAAAAACAGTAGCGTCACCAGGCTAGGTGCTGAAACACAAACTTAGGGGGAGAAAGCAATTAGTACAAGTGGTTTCCAGGCAAGATACGCCGATGTTTTGCAAGCTAAAAAGCAATTTTTCGTACTATCAGGGGTCTAATAATCTGAAATGCGCATATATCGAAAAGTAATAATCCTGGAAGTTATAGTCTGATATGCGCAAATTATTGACAGGAATCAAGATCTGTAGATTATAATCATACCTTTCAAGTTTAATGAAAATCGGATAACAATGTGACTTCTAGAGGGTCCACAACCAAAAAAACCCCAGAAATACGTTACTCTCCTTTTGAGCAAAATCGCCCGAACATATCACCGTTACTCTCCTTTTGAGTAAAATCGTCCTTTCCTGCATTCGCCCACCTGTTTCAACCATTCTGCACACACCAATCCGCGTGCTGAAAAGCAATCTAAGGGGAGACAGCAATTAGTACATGTACAATGATAAAAACATCCTCCAGGAAAGCCAGCTGATCAGCTGTTAAGATAAATACCTGTTTCAACGCTTTCATTAAAACCAATAAACCAATCTATTTTAGGAGCAGCTAAATAAGATGCTGAATTAATTCTTCCTTTAATTTTTACAAGCTGTTTAAAAGAAAAATACGTTTGTCTCTTAAAATGTGCTCATGTTGTCGAAAAGGGTCGTCAGAAAAAAAAATCTAGTAGTCAAGAATGATGTACTCACTACTCTCTTAAAAATTTCTCACAACCACAGTAATGTGAGCGTCCGCCACTCTGTGTACCTCCGCCGCTGAAATGTGTGCATCCATCAATCTCTTTCCACCCTTCTGTGTCCACCATTCTGTTGTATGCAATAAACTGTAGCACCGCCACGACAGGTGCTGAAAAACAAACTTTAGGGGAGAAAGTAATTAGTGTTTGTGCATCTCGACAAAATGTATTCCATGAAAGACAAACTGGACAGTACAGCTGATATCACCGAATTGGGAACCGACTGGACTGCAACCGCCACCGCTCACCTGAGGCACCATTCCACATCCACCAATCTGCGCGTGCTGAAAAACAATATAAGGGGGAGATCAATTAGGACATGTGCAGTGACAAAAATATGTCCCAGGAAATCCAAAATCACTTAATCCCCACTGAACTAGAACTAAATTTATAAGAACTGGACTGTTCAGCACCCATCACGCCAGACCTGGGTGAAACGGGAGCATATTTGTTGAAAAAGCATAAACTCGTCCTCCAAATCCCCCAAAGCACGATCTAACGCGACTCAAATATTTTGAGTTGCAGTCCAGTTGGAAAGCCGGAGGTATTCTTGGATTGGGAAGGTCGCCGTCAAGTCTTGGTGAATCGGGTGCAGGTCTTGTTGACTAGGCATCAACTGGATCTCTTCCCGACGAATGACTATGTAACGGTCCAGGTCGTGCAGGACCAACTCGCTCCATCCCTTGATAAGACCTGGTATGTTTCCTATGGTTAAATACATACACAAAATTTAAACATTTTCTGTGGCTACTTACAACCGCCAATGCCGTTTTAACCATCAACTACCATCTCAACTGTTCATCCCTTGCATACATATCTACCTGCACTGGTCCTGCATTAAATATATAAAATGAATGGTCTTGATAAAAATGTCTAAGACGTATTTTCCTAAGTTTTTGTATGTTGTGTTTTTGGACAATGTTTTGCCAAGGTAGCTAATGATTTTCAATCATGTCTCTTCATTGGGTTGAAAGACTTTAATACGGGTGGATGAAAGATGGTCGATATATCTGGCAAGGGTGACAATTGTGTAAACCATAATCAAATGATCACAAATTTGTTTTTGGAAAAGAAACCAGATGACACTTACTACATGTTGTCAATAATATAAGCTTACCCACCTGCATCTGTATATTCTACAGAAACATCCATCACAAATACATGGAATCATACCACAGAGATCCGTTATATTATATTGCGTCCAACCGATTATCTTACTAGGCCCTCAAGAACAATTTGGAATATAAGTTAAGATTAGGTCAAACGACATCAAAATGCAGATCAGAATTACTGAATATGACATCGTATCCCTAACAAAGCGGAAAAGGCAGGTAAGTGAATGTGGTGCAGAAAAATGGTGCCATTAAAGAGATGGGCCCAGAGTGCTGATGTCATACGTGTAAAACATAGATCTACTTAAGAAAACATCATTAATCAATGTCTAAAAGATGTATAGTATATTACATGACATTTAGAAAATAAATTATTGTACAAGCTGAGCTTATACAATAAATGATCGAACCAGGGAATATCAAGGTTAAGGCCTAGTATAAGATAAATAAAACAACGTGTATTATGATACTTGCTGCTTCCATCAGGTAACCTGTAACAAACAAGTACCAATTAAAGAAGCTCTATCATTATCAATTACTTTCATTTTCGTACTTTTGTTTTGGTGATTTGTTTTATGCCTGCCAAACTAAGCCTCTTTTTTCATCATAGATTATAACGTGGTCGTAATATGGCACCCGGTACTGTTTTTCTCCCGGAAGTGACGTTCTCAAATTTACAATAATTATCAGTCTTACATTGACACCGCCGTCACAATTCGTCGATTTGACCAGGTGGAGTAGATGAATATTTCTGTAAGGAATAATGGAAATATGTTTAAATATTTTACAGATAGAACAAGGAAGAGTTATGTTGTTATATTCATCTGGGAGATATGCACTTCATGTTTCTAAGTTAAGAGAGTTTGGTCTCAAAACGCTGAAAATGTTGATATGCGGATTTTGAGGGCGGGTGGGTCGCCCATGGCATCTTATCTATACATAGTCGTTAAATTGTTCTTCAGAAAATTATTCAGCTTTATTTCGTTCCCAGAACGAAATTGTTTAACCAATTGCGTGGGTGGATGGTCTAGTGCATTAGCTTTAGATCGGCACTGAGTCATAAGCGTGGTAATAAAGGAAAGAGGCGCAATCACGTTAACTGAGGAAATATTTAACTTGCACATCACAATATTTATCACACCAATGGCTTGGTTCGTTTAAGGTTTATATAAATTCTTTTTAACTGTATCGTCCAATCGGAATTTTTTTTTTTTATATAACTACCAAAAACCTCTGAAGCGCTATATGGCAAGTTTTAAGTTTGTCCAAAGACTCAAATAATAAGATATTTGTTTTACATACCTGTTTGGTCTGCAGGAAGGGTGCAATCACCGACCTAACCAGAATAATCGACCTATTCTCTTAGCCGGCTAAATTCAAACTGAAATGACAGTTGACCGGTTGGTTGCTTAGTGGCCAAACATTGAACTAAAACTACTCACATCCAGGACGATGGTTGGATAAAATAACAAGAGTGACCAGTGTTCGGTTGTATGGTGGCTGATTTGGGATATAAAATAAACTTTTCTCCATCGCTCAAGCTACTTATGTCTGTCATGAACGTTACTTTAATTAATTCTGAAACCAAATTATTATTCAAATCCTTTAGGAGACAAAGGTCAAAATATTGTTCGGTTGTTCCGAAAGTTATCGAACAGATCCCGTTAAAGTTGCTTAACACCCCAAACCCGAAGAAACGTAGTTAGCACCTGTATGACTACCCAAAATTTGGCCTGGCACCGCAAAAATAGCAAACCTATCATGTTTGACGGAAAATATTTTTATTTAATTTTTGTTTGGTGGTCGCAGTGAGTAAATAAGAAATGAAATGAAATGAAATGGGGTTTATCGTCCTACTCTTATGCACCTGACCTGGGCTAATGGAAGACGGGCATACGCCATACAGTGTGCTATAAGGGAAATTTTTCCCGGGCAGCGGCGCTACAGGATCTTTTACGTGCACGCCAAAGTGTACACGGGACCGCGGTTTTTAGTCCCACCCGAACGACTAGACAGCTGTCCTTGTCAGGCCCTCCTTCTGCATCACTGACAAGGGGAAACCACGCCGGAAAATCGAGATGAACTTTCTCGGCCAATGCAGGGATCGAACACCCGACCTCCAGGCTAGCGAGCCAGCGCCTCACCCACTTAACCACCGTGATTCCCGAGTAAATAAGACGTTGGCTTGCTAGCCAGCAGATTCCGTGTTCGATACCGGAGTTGACCGAGATAGCTCATCGGGATTTTCCGGTGTGGTATGAACCAAACGATTTTTCACCTGCAGTTCCAAACAAAGGGGGTTGGGTGGTCTAGTGGTGCGCGTGAAACCATAAGGTCTGTCATTGAGTCGAGTGGCGTTGTTTTCGATTGACTGCTTGTACGTGACAGGGAGTAGGGTCGTGGGCGTTCTCCAACGCGCGAATTATTGAAATAGAAATGAACCCTAGTTTGTTTTGTATCGCAGTTCTTGGATTACCGCCCGTAGCCCGACGACATTTCGATAAAGCTATAAAGACAATGATTGTTTTTCTCAACATATTTTATATTCAATTCGGGTGCGTGAAGAATTGGGACCATTAGTCAACCTGTTAAATGGTAAATCAATTAATACTGCTTTTCTGGGATGGATTTCTAGAATAATCTATGATGCCATATCAGGAGGTGGGGGCTTTTATGGAATGGATTTCAGACTAAGTCTAGTACTTTCATTAGGAATAAGAACTCTCTCAATCAATACCGTGCATTGGGTGATTCAAGAAAATAAAATAGTAGCAGACGTTTGGCAAATTGGAACTGACAAAAAAAACGAGGAGGGGGGGGGGCGGGAGCTGCTTTACGGGAATAAATTTTAGTCTATGGCGAGAACTTTCTGGAATATTCTATTCTCCCACGTGTAAGAAGGGTACACTCTTTTATGACATGTCGGGCATTTGAGACTGAAAAAGTAAAATAGCAAGGGCGGATTTCAATCCATACCACGTATTGGGTGGCTCAAGAAAATAAATTAGCAGTGGCCCTGTCTGTCAGGGACTGCAAAAACAACCTGTTAGTGGTTATTCATGATCATTGACACACATCTGATCGTTTTTAGGTGGTTTTAAGCCAATCCATTTTGAATGACAGACTCACCCCACCTGCAGAAAAGACCTTTTAATTTTCGTACGTTAGTTACGTACGAAGCTTATCTAGCCTAGTTGGGGGGGGGGGGTGCTGCACACAATTCCTAGTAGTTTTACATGGTGTGGACATCATCGAATCTAGCCTGATTGAGGGTGGCATTTTGAGCGGTTCTGTTAGGGGTACTCCATCGCAAAGTTTGCTCAGGATTATAGGAACTAAACCTCTGAGACAGCCTCTGAGATTAAAGATTAAAATATTGTTTTTAATTCTGTTAATCTGATGTGTTATTTCAATAGTTGGTACGATCGACAATATCTAAAAGCTTAAAGAGCTTTCTTTATTAATTTTAGTTTCATCTAAAACCCGCTGTATCTCAACACTGGCTTGTGGACCTTAATTCTTTAATCCAAACAGATATTCAGTTAAAGAAGATTATCAACACACCTCGCTTACTCAACCCAACTCTTCTAACTTTACCCAAATCAAAAAGGATTAGTTATAAATATCATAAAGAGTGGTTTGCATAACAATAACATATACCGCCATCTTTATTATATCATTCAACAAAATAACAATACATTTAATAAATATACAGTAAATACCACGATAATTATCTAATTAATGATCGGGGTTTTGATCCATTAAGCCAAAGGATGTTATGGATCATACAACGGGACATCCATGCATAGATAATGTAAGAGTTGAATGGGCCTATTACAGGTTTTTGTTTTGGCATCCGATCTTAGAAATTATTATGTAATCATTTATTCACATGACAAGCCTATATATTCTTCATTAATACGATCTTAATTAATTAATAATTTAAAATTTAAAATGGAGAACCGATGCTACGTCTCGATTAACAAGTAACGTTGCTTGTTAAATCTTCAAACAGCGATTACGTCGCCCAGAGTAAAGTAATTTGAATGAACTTTTCAATAATATTATCAATTATTGCATCTTTAACAGTGAAATTGCGAGATAAATCTCGAGGCCCCACGAAGGTGACCGAACCTGGTTCCTGGCGTAAGCATGTTTTCCCATTAGCCTTTTTGATTCCAAGCAGAAGCCGGGCCGAAGAGAAAATAACTATCCGGAAACACCACGTTACCATAGAACGTGTAGCTGATGATACTCACTATCATTGCTTCAGGGATATTAATGGTAATTATGATCAATTGTATTTCCATATCATTAGTCGCGTATTACAAATAGTAGCCTACTTTAATATATTGGTTTATAGGCCATATACAGTATAGGCCTATACTTATGCTTGTCGTAAGTTAAACTGTTATACTATAGAATGCTTTACTAATGAATTTTTCAGTTCAAATAAGTTAAAGCTATACACATGAAATAGACATTTGACAGATGGACATTAATGTTTGATACAATATACACATTAGTTATACACAGGTATATTATCACATCAAAATTATCACATTTTATATTTTAAAAATATCACAACCATTAATTTTCTTTTAATCTATTTTCGTCCACTGACATACATCAGAAAACTTCACTGTCCATTTTTATAGGAACTGTTGAATTGCACGCAGATTAACATACACACTATAGTTTCATTTAAAACCTCGATCTAATTACAATAAGCTGTTCATTTCGTTCCGTTTAAACAAACGAAAAATAAAACGTTTTATAGGTTTATTTTCTGTAACATTTTAACAGATAACTAGATTTGCAGCTATACACTTGATCGAAGTTAACGGCCGAAGAGTGAAATTTGACTCTAACTAAAATGGCATTCAAATAAAGTTTTTCGAATCGACCAATTTAGTGACATGCCAGATGTTACTAAGTATACCGTATTACATTCACAGGCACTTCGATTTATGATTATATGTTACGACAAACAAGTATTTTTTTTCTAATGAGATACCTATGTTTTCAATATTATGTTAGGGGTTGGAGAAACAGATAAATATCTAAATTTCCGTTTTTCAACAAGCAGGAGACATAGCTTATCGCAAATCTGCGCAAAAGCCCTTAGCGTGAAATAGAAGAAATAGTTGGAAAAGTTGGCACCTTATTAACAAAACGCTTTATACCTGAGATTTGTCTGTTAACTTGGTATTGTGTGTGCTGTAAAGGCTAACAACTACGTTTTATTAATAATGTCATAATTATAGTCTCGATCAAGATTGTCATAAATGCCCTTTTATCACCGACACCGGACAAGCCTAAGAAGTTGGTTTAATAGAGTCCTGTAATCGTTCTGCTTTATATGGAGGTGCCTCCATGGGATCTAATTGTTGTACGAGCTGCACCTTGTCTGGTGGATTTGACCAGGGCTGTTGTTGACCTGAAAGTAATTTGGCGAAATTATGATAGATTATTGTGGAGCAAGCTCAGGGTATTAAACCAAGACTTGAAATGAAATAAAAATGAATCAAGTCGTTGTTTATTATTGTAACAACGGTAACAATGACAATCGTGACTACGGTGTTATTGAAATGGGAATTTCTGGACTCAGAGTGAAGTAATGCGACTGAATTATCAGCATATTCCCTTTACATTATCTATTTGTTCGATGACTGTCAGCTCTTTATCTAATCGTCTATAATGCTGCTTTAAAGAGACAATAGCACTCTCGCTGGCTTGGCAGCTCCAGAAAATAAATAATAGCCTTATTCTAAGTCCCAGATGTTTATGTGTCCTACCTGTTGTGTAAATTATCCATTACATCTTATTTTACTTGACCAGAGGGTTCGAAAATATTTTAAAATCCATGTCACATTTTCAAATCATTTAGTTGAATTTTTCCAATTTTTAAAATTAGGTGTGTTAAGATGAAATTTGTGTCATCAATTAATTGGAATATCGTAAAACAATACAATTTGTCGACCAGAATAAAGATTGGGACATATTATTCAGTAACAACAAGAGCGGAGGATCCCTTATAATTATCAGCCCCATCCCAAAATCCATTCTATCATGAAATAAGTTCCACATAGAAACCTGGATGACTATAAAATAATTGGCTGATCAAACAAAGATATTGTTGCTTTAACGTGGCTAAGATATGGCTAAGTTTTGAGATGATACCATTCAAATGTTCAACTTAAAATAAGGGATTAAGCAAGTTTATAATCCACATGTTTTTAAATGACAAGTTTAAGTCGCCCCCACAATATGGTTCTGGCCCCGGTTTCACAAAACATTCTCAGAATGCAGAATGTTTGCCTTACGTTCACTAAACTGTAGTCCCATATACAACTTCGAAGTATTAATGTATCAAATACATCAATAAGAATCTATAGATATGTGCTATTATTTGTGTTTCTGGATCAAAAATATTTTTCATAAACAATAATTGAAAGGTAAGTAAATTCTTAACTTATATCAGGGAATTCTTTGTGAAACCGGAACATGGACCTGGCCATTAATAAATGACCAGACAACTGTCCTTGTCAGGGCTTCCGCCCTGCACCACTGATAAGTGGACACCACATCGGAAAATGCCGATGAACTTTCTCGGTCAATGCAGAGAACGAACAGGCGACCTCTAAAGCTAGCGAGCCAACGTCTTACCCGGTTAGCCACTGTGACCCCCAACTTGATAAAAAACATTACCTGAACCAAAAATTAGGAATGTTATCACTGCTACTCCCAAAATACTCGATGTTATATAAAAAACAATACTCCATGAATCTAATGTCTGAAATAAAACAAAATTAAAAATAATCTATATTACAACAAATGCTCATCGGGTATACGAACCACGGTGGCTGAGTGAATAAGGGACTCTTGAACAGGGGGCCCGGGTTCGATCCAGGCCCAAAAAGTTTAAGCCGGAGATTTCGTCAAGTACTTGATAAGTTTTTCGTTATTGTTTAAATTGTAAGCGTTTCTGTATAATAAAAGACTCGTGAAGCCACCGTGGAAACAATAATATTTACATATCATGATAGAATATATAACCAATAAGGCGTGTGAAATTAGTCATCTGTCAGGTAATTGTAGACAATGGAGTTATCCACGTATGGTACAAAAGGTAAACATATTGAACTATTCGTGAAAACATTGAAAAAAACAATGAAACTTTATTGATATAGATTGTAGAAAGTAAAACAAAAACTCCGCAGTTAAAATAGTTGAACGGCGTATTGCTCTGTTATGTGTGGGTTAATGGTCGAGAGCGAGACATTAGTTATATATTGATCGTTGACGAGGCGTTACCCGGGTGTTGTTTCAATATATTACGCAATGTCTTTACCTCGACGCCGCCATTAAACAAATTAAAATACAGACACTATCCCGTACGTGCTTTTCAATGAAATGCGTCACGCGAGTCCAATATGGAACTAATGGTACTCCAAAATCAAAGGATAACGTCACATCTGTAATATAAGTGTTTAAAATGAGTTTAAACACATATCAATGTAATAAATAGAATGCATGTAATGGGATTTATAATTATTCAATTTGTGAAAAATATATTTTAATTTTTTCGGTGAAAACATCAACAGTCCAAAATTGAACGGAAATCGATTACTCGTGCCTAGGCCACAATGTTTATCTGATTTAAAAAAAAAACCCGTAACATCCTAATAACACGTAAACTCTACTTTCGTCAAATGCTGCCCGATACTGCTGGACAAAATGGCCACTCCTTGTGCGCAAATAGTGTAAAAGTATGTTGTACCAAGGTTTTGGACGCTCTAGAGGTCACAATCTTGAAATGGTTTTGATGAAACTTCAAATTTGTGTTTATATCTCAAAGATCTAGGTTCCCTTCGATATTCTCGCATATAGGACCATAACTTCCTGGATTATGACTCTTGGTTGTTCGAAAAATTCCTTTTTTATAGCTCCCTTATTTATTCCTTTGCTTGGCCAATTACAATGCGTGATTCCAAATTGTTTGTGCATAACTATTGTGTAAACCCCCCATTATATCCGGTGAACGATATCTTTATATAGATAAATATTGTGATGCGATATTTGAAGTCAATGTTCACTTTTATTATACAGCTATCGGTCCAACAGAACTACCTCCTCGTTTAAGGTTGGAAGACCACGCCCCACAATGACAACTAGCAAATAAAAACCGGCGACAGTCAATCATTGGTCTATGCAGATTGGGCCATAAAAGCGGGTTTTTAATTTGGATGAACACGAATAAAATTTCAAATTCAGTGTAATTGTCCTATGTATTGAGAGACAATATTTAATAAGCTTTATTGAACTTGCATAAACAATTAAATTTTGCGCTAAATGACACCGGAAACTGTCCCCCAATGTAATAATAGATGGAAATCAATAAGCTGTATTGAATTTACAATAACAATCAAATGATGTGCCACATTTAACACATTTTCCTTTTGTTGTGGAATATGTAAACTAGATTATAATTAAACTTTAATACTTTACATGATAAAATGTTATGTATCCCGTAACTAGTGGCACCGTTATAGAACCAATGTTACCCACTGTCGATGTTATGGCAACTAACAGACTGGCATATCGTGCCGACAAATCATAGTGGTTTATTTGCCAACCTGTAAATGAACAAACAATAGATAAAAAACACATTTTATTTTCAGAGCAAACAATTCAACATTATTTATTTTTAAAGTCTAAAAATCGTACCCGGTCGACTACCACGAACCCCTGTTATTGTCTATAGTTAACAAAACATCTTTATTTGTGGATATAATCCTTGAGTGATATTTAGCGCTAGTTTATATACATGGAGCACGACGTTTCAACAAATATCCTCATATCGTTTTCAAATACAAATGGTGAAAACGATCAGCCAATACTTGTTGAAACGTCGTGATGTATGTGTAAAAACCAGTGATTGTTTTTTTTGGATAAATTGTGTTTTTTTTTTACTTTGGGGATCATTTAAACAACCAGATTTGTTTTCTATTTAAAGAATATTTAGATAATGGGCCGACAGATCTCGGTACTATAGTTTAAAAATGGATAATGAAAAGGGAATATAATGTAGATTTCCGTTAAATTACTTCATTTTGAGCGAAGTTATGAATGTTTGAAGAATAGCGTAGGGTCGATTTTCATTGCTATACTGTTAGAAATATTCTGGTTATTTTACCCTAAAACTACGGGCAGCAAAAGTTGCCCCTAAATCATACGTAAAATTACACCGTTAGATATTCAACATTTTACTGTAGAATTACATATATTATGTTAATTTACATTTCTTGTAAAAATACATCACAATGTTAATTTACATTTCTTTTGTAAAAATACACCACAATGTTAATTTACATTTCTTGTAAAAGTACATCACACTGTTAATTTACACTTTCGTTAGAAATACTAAATTTTGGTAATTTTGAGAATTATCAACCAGTATTAACATTACTTCAGTATATATTGAATATCAATAACCCTGTTTGGTGGACGAGGGCATTGTTTCGGGCTTTCAGATTTTGATTTCATTACTACTAAATAAAATGTATATTTAATATCAACTTTTTAGTCATTTTTACGACAACCAATTTGGGCTACGACACATCTTAACACACTTGGAATACGCTGTACATTACTGTATTTTGACGTTACGTGTTAAAATGACCTATTTCAGGGTAAAATCACCTGTATAATGTGGGGAATTTTACGTGTATTTGTACTATCACTCCTATTTTACGGTGATAAAACATACATATGTAAAAAAACATACAACTACGTAAATATTTTACCATATTCTTACGATAAATTAACATTTATTTCTAACAGTGTACCGCTATTACAATTATTAACACAGTATCGATTATCCATTTTAAAATTAAATCATCAAATGGCGATCGTGTTTCAATCAGTTCAAAATGGGCTTGGTTATGGGCTTGTCATTTGAATAAATGTCTAAATGATATTTTATACAACATTTGAGGCAACATGAAAGTTCTGCAGTTGACAGATTTGGCTTTATGGTGCATCTTCACGACTGTAAAATAACCCAAACCTACCTGATACAGCGAAACCGGTAAATCCAACAGCCAGTGTCAAAAATATTAAAACTATTGAGCCGTCTACAACAAATGTTAATATAAAAAATCCAATACATCCCACACCAAATCCTGCAAACAAAATATATTTATGTATATAGTCCCAATGAAAAGGCACAAAATAACCACAAGCGGACCGGTGGGTCGCTAAAAACATTTTTAGTTAATCTTTTGGTGATCTTTAACAGGGCAGATGCATCGGGTACGGGTAAGTTAGTTTTTATGCAAAATAATCCCTTGCTGAAATAAAAACGTTTAGAGCGTTACAGTGCTGCAGAACGTAAAAGTCCATTTCTTTTCAGATCGGGTACAGAAGCTTACCACGGAATGAGTTAGTGGACTTACCTACACCGGTAAGTAATTTACGTATGTGAGTTATACTGAGTAGATTATCTAAGAGTAAATAATCAGCGATATAACCACTAGATGCCGCTGTTAATACTTTCATTACATGTGGTATAGAAGCATAAAAACCATTCTACAATTAAACAAAACAATTCAAATCAAAAGCAATTTTCATTGCAGACATTCGCTAATATTTGGGACAGAGAAATGGGTCTCAGGGCATATTTTAATGTAATATTAATGTATTTAAACTGATTTACATTCAATCGTTTCCGTTTTACTTTAATTTCAAATCAGTTATGTTCTCAATCGAATGTCAATCTCTAACTTTTTGTTATTCCAGTCCACACCGATAGTATTTATTGCGCATGCTCTCCAGATAAGGCACTGGCTTGTTGTGGTTTTATTCTTCGTCTGCTAGATGAGATGCTGAATCATGGAAAAAGTTTAATTCGTGTCTTTGTAGATACTGAACAGAATAGAACCGTTTACGGGCTGAATTTCTGTTAGAGATTCAGCTTTCAAAATATAGCACCAAAGGATTAAAAATACCAGATAGGCCTGACATAGCCTTTTAAAGAGACATTTTGCAAAATGACTAACCTCTGCTACTGTAAAATTAAATAAACTCAGGTAATACGGTTCGTTTGTTAACATTAATATAAACACCCAATTACGTGCAAAATGACACAGACACAGACATAATACTCCTGGACACGTCATTATTTCTTTGATTGGTATCTTGGTTTCCTGAAATCAAACACCAAGAATCAAAATGCATGTTTCTTTATTCAAGGGAGGGGGGGGGTAAAATTTCACAGGACATCGGAAATCAAGATTGTTCTAAGTATAAATCCAACGCTAACATGTGGCGAAATTGCCTTCTAATTATTAAAATTGTACTAAAAATCCAAATCAAGATATTGAGTGGTTCGTAAAAAGTCGATTGAATAACAATCTTGTTTTTAAAGTAAACGATACTATTTATAGTACTACAATGAATTTAAAAACATCGATGATCTTTCGCTTCGGTGTTCTAAATGACAAAAAAATACGGCTACGTAAATACATAATATTATGTTAATAATAATAGTCTATTTATATTGTCCAATCTCCAAGCATGGGCATGCTCAAAGCGCAGTCCCAAAACGATCACAACTTTCACAGAGTGAATGTCTTCTTAAACAAAAGGTTTTTTAAGTTTGGATCTAAACACAAAAAATATCTGGAGAGTTCTTTTTTTTCAAGTGGCAGATCATTCCACTTTGTTGTGACTGAGGATGCAAGCCTTATGACTAAAACTTACTGTTTTAGGTTAAGGCACTACAAGGAGTTTCTTATCCACAGATCTTAAGGTCCTTGTAGAAGTATAGGATTGTACGAGATCACTCGGGTATTTTGGGTCAGTGGAATGGTGAAACACAAAATTTAAACTGATTCTGTAACTAACAGGAAGAAAATGGAGCTCTTTGAGAATCGATGTTACGTGACTGTAACAAAGAGATATTATCCGGACCTCTGTTTTCTGAGAAGATGGGGCACCGGCCAGTAAAATATTGTATTAATCTATTATGGAAAGAATCAACGAGGACGCCAGTATCCTAGTAGAATCCGCGTTTCGTAGAATGAGATAGCACCCTTTTAGGGTTCATAAAGGAATTGTATTCTATAATTTTATAGCTGAAATCAAATCGGGTTTAACCGCCTACTTTTTGTACCGTCTTGTCTAACGAAAATGATAATTTTATACGTGACTGGATTTTCACATCCAAACATTCCACTATAGCTCGAGTCGATAATAGTTCTAACGGGTACTCACCTTGCTATCTATAACATCATACCCCTGCTCTTTGGTCATGTATTTTAATTCATTTTCGCTTATAAAAGGGTGGTCTGAGGGTTTTTCACGAGCGAATACTATCCAGATCAATGCCCATAGAATACCAACACACCCTGTTATGAAGAAAGGAAAGGATACTAAGTTTAAAGATATTATATTATTTATAATAGATCAAACATTTTCAAATCATTTTCGAAAATTAGAAAAAAGTATTGGCATCATTTGATAAAAGACAGTCTTCAATTTGTTTTAAATAACTTTATTTCGTTTTTGATAAATTCGGTCAATAGATATTATAAATTTCAGCTTTCACAACCATAGGTAACATTGGGATGCTCGATTGAAAGATGGATTGAAAGATGCTCGATGGAGAATCTTCGAAAATCAGGCTAAACAAATGCAGTGATGAATTCTTTTAAGAATGCGCTTACCGTTAAGATAAAATACGTACTGCCAACCTATATAATGAGTTATCACACCGGCTACTGGAAAACCAACCACAGCTCCAGCATACGCGCCTTTAAAAATAAATAAATTAACTATAATGATCAACTTTTATTTATGAACAATTTAATATAGTCTAAATTACACAATCATATTATAATTCAATTTACAGAGTTGTATTTTTATTTTTCTTACATATTAAAAACATGGGGGGGGGGGGGTTAGCGCGTGAGCTGTGTATACTAAGGTATGTCATTTGAGTCAACTGCAAGTGTTGTCTTGATTACCCGGTTGTACGTGAGAAAGAGTAGAGTCATCTGCCAACATCGTGGGTTTTCTTCGGGTCCTCCGATTTCCTCCCACTGCTTAAGATTAAGACCCCTACACGCAGGCGAGTGATTTCAATAACATTGAACTGTGTGTAAGTCCCAAAATGACTTAGTTTGTGTCCAGTAGGCGTTAAACCTCATTCCTTGCTCCATATAATAATCCTTTCCATCCCGATGTTTTCGGAATTTTGTGAATAGTATGAGAAATTCTACAAGATGTGATTTTTAAAACGTGTAGAGTTTTTCTTCGATCTCTATATTTGCCCCATCATCATCCATCTGTGTCAACAATATGTATATATAACTAAATAAACACTCCCTCCATATTTACATTATATATTTAAATCAATGATTTTAGTTCTATTAAGCTTTCATCATTTAGTTCTTTCATATTATGTATACTATTTATTTCTGCAGGCAGGCCGCATTGGTTTTTGTTTTAAACAAATAATAATAAAGATCTGACTTTGATTAAATATGTTAATTTCTTTGGTTTTGATGTAATATGTAGATGTGTTTGTGAAGTACATGTATATATCTGGTAAAAAGTTAAATTTACCACCTTGTCCGGTTAATAATACCATATTTGAAGCAGATCAAGCGCGTTCAGCTATTTATTTTGACCTATCTACGTTCAGTTAAAGCGGCAATTTCATATTTTAAGTTATATTTTTAAAATATATTAAAATAAAGCCTTAAAATAGATGGTATCTATAAACAGTCCAACCTTGTTAAAGAATAATCCTATAATTCACTATTGCCAGTTGAGAAATTGGCAAAAATATCACTTTCAACATTAAATTCAAACGTTTGAAGATAGCTATTGCATGGGGGGAATAGGAAAACAAGGAGGTAATTGTGTTATTATTTCCGATGTGAAAGATGTTTTAGTGTGGAAAATAATGCCTATGATTGTATAATAGTGAGTTGAAAACCTATTGAACAAAAGACATAGAAATAAATATGTTTTGACTTTCTTTGAAAATATGAAATTCCCGCTTTAAGGCATATTACTGAATTGTGATCGGATGAGATCCTCACGTGACATTTCCGATGATGACGTCGTATGATGTATTCAATTCATTCTTCATTAAGACAGCGAGAGCGATAGTCAGTTGTACTGCAGTGGATATGAGATATGCACACTATGTCCCTCTTCTTAGTCACCCAATCTCACCCCCGGTCTATCACTTGTGTTGGCTCTCTTGCTTTCAGATTTATCACATTATTGCTCCCCAATACTTAATACTTCTGGAAGCTGGAGGAATGGACATGCTGAGGATTGGTGTAAACACTTTAAAGTTACCTGTTAATACAGTTGACCCAGCACGACCTCGTTCTGAAGGTGTGGACCAATACCTCAACACTCCATAACACCCGGGATATAAAGATCCCTGAAAGGAACACATTTTTTAAGGTTGAAGCATTCCATACATGATGTAATAACATATATTTATGTTTTTGTATTATTCGAAATACTTTGTAAAAATTTAAAGCATTCTTGTTTCTAAGAATGGGTTTGTTAGGTTTGCTGTTTGCTGTGCAGTAAAGAGGAGGTAACTCAAATGAGGGTATGGTTTGTATAAATGTATATTGTAAAACATTTGTGTTGATAAATACTGTCTTACCTCCACTAATCCCTGTAGAAATCGAACTAAACACGTTAAATAATATTCGTCCGCATTGATACATGATGGTAATAGTAGATTTAGAGCACAGGAAAGAAGAATACTTCCGGCAAATATTCTGAAAAATAAATTTTATGTTCGGTCTAAAATGACGAGAATAATATTGATTGTGTATGGAGAGTTTGATTTTCATAAAAGTATGCCATGCTTTATCCCATACATACTTAAAGTAGCTAAATCGCTAATATTTGTGTCCTAGAAATTGACCCAAATGGGTCGCAACGCATATGATAATGTAATCTAATTGTATATGAACTGATTTACAGTCAATTGTTTCTGTTTTGACTCTATTTCACATCAGTTATATCCAGCAAAATACTGCACGAGTCTCAACCGAATAGAAATTTCTAGCGTCTGCTTATTTAAATCAATTGCGCATGCTCTCCAGATACAGTTTGGCGTCGTCGTTAGACATGAGTTGTGGAATATGTCTACCATCGTTCTTTCTGGTCACTTGTTACAAATGACACTGAAACGCACTGTGGTACACGGTTCGTATACCAGTAGTAAAATGATAATTTTTCATTAAATATTGGATATCAGAAGCCTACCTTTTCAAGGTAAGATAACAACGTCAATGTTGATTTGAATTGACAAATAACGTGTAAGATTTTGGATGATATTAAGCTAGAGACTTAGCTACTTCATGTAAGATTTAGATAAAGAGCTGACAGTTCTCGTAATAATCGTTTAAATAATGAAAAATGATTATATTGAAAATTCAGTCAAATACTTTATTGCTATAATTGTTACAATAGCATAAACAAAGTCTCGATTATGAAATTTAGATCCTGTTTCGACCCAATGAAAATCGCGAGCATCCAATGGTTCAGAGTTGGATTGTCGCAAAATCTTTAATAAAACTCATACTATCGGGTCAAGGACATGATATGCCCCCCCCCCCTCCCTCCAACACACACAAACATACACACAACCCACCTCACTCTGTCCATCGCCCCTTGCACTCGTGTGTCAGCGCCTCATATACACCACTTAAAAATATTTCCGAAAGCGGATGAGTGAATGTTGTTTATTCATTTTATTCAAATTCAAATTTCTGACGCCTATATAAACAATTGAGATAAGACATTTCCATATAACGTAACTCGGTATGCCGTTATTGGCAGTAGTTAATTGAATCCAATATCAATTTCTGATTGACAGGTATGTAGGTAGCTGTCAATCATCAATATTATCATGGGCAAGTGGAGTCATCGTACTATAATAAATTATCATGTATATAACTTCAAATGATAACTGGTGACAAACCGAAACGAAACGACCAATAAATAAAATGAAAATTGTGATGAAATAATATGTTTCAACATCATGTACCATCTGGTCTGATGAAGATGGCATTACAGGGTCAATAATGTATTTAATTTAAATTAAAAATAATAGGATCATTACCATACCAAATTTACATCTGTGTCGTACATCGAGGATATTATTATGTTTGGAACACTTGATAAAACTTCTCATTTATTTGTGAAGTTCATTTAGATTACAACTTGGCTGTGTATGATATATCTAAAGAGGGGTTCGCCTGTTACTCATAAGGACAACAATTTGTTTTTACTTATCTGGACTTCGTCAAATAAAATAAAATTGTTTTGCCAGCTGTGATATATATCCCTGACTAAATGGGTTCGAGCACTGCACTATGGCTCATTAACCATTAGATGACAATAATGATCGATGTCTACCACAGTTCTAAAACTATGATACCAGAAAAAATACATTTCGGGACTAACATAAATGGTTTTTAAATTTTATTTCAATAATTTGCAGCGGGAGGAAACCGGAGGACCCAGAGAAAACCCATGAAGTTGGACAGGCGACCCTACTCCTTGTCACGTACAACCGGAGATTCGAAACCATGCCAGTTGACTCACTGATAGGCTAGACAATACAAACAAACGATCTTGATATAACAATGGTTTAGGGGTTCGTACAGCTCGGTACAAATTGCCTTAATTTTTCCATATTTGACCAATTTACGTCGAAGCTTATTAATCTTTTAAAATCATCATAACGCCTAAGTATTGACAAAATATTACTTTCTTGGCGGTGTGTTTTTTGGGGTCAGAAGAAAATAGTTTTATCAGTAAGTGATATTTCATTAATAAAATGTCACAGCTGTCTCTGAAATTACTTAAACAATAAAATAATACAAATAAATAGTAATATTAATCGATTTGTAAATGAAGAAATGGCGTTACTGGCACAATCACGTTATGGTATTTTAAACATTATACCGGAACGAAATGTATGGAAAAAAGTCGTAAAGTTGACTTATTGTACTTCATACCGGCATAATGTTTTCAAATGATAAACAACCGAAATGATGGATATATATAAGAGTTTGAAATCAAATAAAAGGAGCAGGAACGCTTTGTAAGTTAGTGGTGTAAAATGCCCAATTCAAGCTAAGATTTGGCGACTTTATTTAAAAGATATATAGAGTGTGTTATATTTAATTCTATTTGTCTACTGGTAATGATAATTGACATCAGCTGGTTCTGTGGATGTAGTCGGGGAATGAGGGGCTGTATCATTTTTTGCACTGCAAATACGGCGACAGCGCCCGAAAATGAACCCAGTATCGCAGTACAATCTCGAAAGAAAACGGCAAGTTGCGGCTAGCCGAGCAACATTTCTGGAGTTTTTATAATTAGTCGCCTAAATCTGTATCACAATTGTACGATTTTATGAAACACGAAATCCCGGTTGTTGGGAATTGTATCACCCACACTATGGTTAGTAAAAGTCCCGGATTTAGGCCATTAGTTTTTTCGACATTAGCCAATGAACAAAAACGTTGTTTTGCTTGAAATGAATGTTTTAAAAAAGTTGAATGAATCGGTTTACAAATATTCATATTAAGTTAGTGTGTTCTTTTATATTTCTTTTTGATTATTTCAAGGTTCCAAAGAATATTTGGGGGGGGGGGGGAATGGCCGAATGGTTAGCACGTGCGCGCTGTATCTTAAGGTCTGCCATTGAGTCAATTTGCCTTGTTTCGATTCCCCGCTGGGTCGCATGTCCAACTTCGTAGGTTAACTCTGGGTCCTCCACCCCCTCCCCTCCCCAACTGCTAAATAAACCTAGGCGCAAGCGAATTACTGAAAAAACATTGAACCATATGTTAGTCCCGAGGTGGCCTGGTTTGCGTCGAGTGGACGTTAAACCCAATATCCCCCTCTCTTGCTCTCAAAAGAATAGAGTTAGTTATACGCCATTTTAACACCTCAGATTGTTAAGGTAGTATATCATTGACTAAACTGGTCATCATGACCGAATTGTATGACTATTAAAGTCAATGTTCTTAAAATTACAAATCATTGTAAACTATAAATACAAACGCACGTTTTGCTTAATTTTAAACTTTTGTTGGCTGAGGTAACATTAGGGGCGTCACATTGCCTATATATGTGTTAATTTGAACACTGTATTATAATGAGAAAATCAATATTCCATTCAACTGCAAGACTCTCTTAATCATTTAATAGCACCAAGGTTGTTCTTCTATTCACTTAGGGATATTTGATGTCTTACTAAAAATAAATTCCTTAATTTCGAGAACCACAATTCAAGCACTTTCAATATGGTCTTTTTGAATATGTAGCCACACATTATTTCCTATCTCTGTTAAGTAAATCCATGTTACTTTAGTCTCTCTCTCTCTCTCTCTCTCTCTCTCTCTCTCTCTCTCTCTCTCTCTCTCTCTCTCTCTCTCTTTCTCTCCATGTTACTTTAGTCTATGGAAACTACAAAAAAGTCTACCCCTCAATCACCCCTTGTCTGAACAGCTGATTGAAATCAACGTCAAGGCTATCCCTCAGCTTGGAATATACAATAATTAACGAATTGCTAATTATTTGATTGGTCACTTATGCAGAAAGCAAAAGCGTTTTATAGCGGAGGCGCTGGAGGCACCAGCCTCCTCGCGAAAAAATCAAAGAAGTGGAAAAAATGGAATGGGAGTAACATGCTAAAACCGATGAGAAAAATGAAAATGTAGCCTAGTTAGAGAGGGCCCTAAAGGCAGACAAAAGGCCCCAGGGAAAGGGTTCTCTAGTCCGAGTCAATCGTTTTCTATACACTGTTATCGAATCAACTACTGTACTGAATAAGGATGCAGACATTGCCTTGGCATGAAAATCATCAATCACGACCCCCCCCCCCCCTAACCCCGTGAAAGAGGGCCCTCAAATTATAGCCCCCGCCATGATAAACCTAAAAAACGACCCTGGTAGCAAGATGAAAGGAATTGTCCCATTGAAACTGAACACTGCGACAAATGGGAGTGAAATCTTGATGACATTCCATTTACGTTATCGGTGTCAGATGCCTCTACAAACAAGATAGTTGCGAAATGGAATTCATTATTTGAAACCTAGATTATTACGACTTTAAAAAAAATCATATCTAATATCCGAGTCGGGTTGTTATTATATTCGTGCCAGTTTGTTACATAACAATAATCACTTCTATTACACAACAAGGGGGGTTGATAATGACTAAAAACCAATAATAATCAAGCAACCGTGCATAACGATAAGCTTAGTTCACGTAGTTTAAACAATCATTTTCAATTTGTCAAGATTTAATTGACTTTATTTATCATAGACGCTTAAAAATGCCAGAAAGTAGCGTAAATTGCAAATGGGGGAAACATGAAGTAGGAGATTTGTGGTACAGAAACTTCTAGCAGCGTCTGATCTATTATTAGACTTTAATTAATGCTTCCTCGTCAATTATTTTTAAAGGAATTAAATTGCTATTCTTTGACACCTAGAAACGGACACAAGTGGGGAGCAACGCATATAATAATGTACTATGAATGTATCAACTGATTTACATTCAATCGTTTCTGATTTCTACTGTAATTTGTAATCTGTTGATTTCATAGAATGAAAGCAGCTACATCTCTATCTTTTGGCACCTAGAAATGGACACGCGATGTATAATAATATGAATGAATATATATACAGAGAGAGAAATGGGGTTTAACGTCCACTTGACACAAACTAGGTCGTTTTGGGACTACCATATGGTTTCAATTTTATTTCAATAATTCGTTTGTGCGTAGGGGTCTTTAGCAGTGCGAGGAAACCGGGGTGCCCGGAGGAAACCCACGAGGTTTCCATGCCACATACGCTCACACCAGGGATCGAAACCACAGCGACAAGCCAGATGTGACCGGCCAGCTAGAGTTCGAAGCGCGGTACTCTAGACCACTAGGCCATCCCAACCCCCGAATGAATATAAACTGGTTTACATTAAATCGTTTCTGTATTACTCTCATTTCTAAATATTGAATGCGGATATTCTCCAGTGGGGTAGGTTTAGCCTAGTTCATTGAGTCACTTCATTATAAATGGCGCTAGAAAGCATTTTAACACGCGATACGTGTGTCATTTTCAAATTTTTCATTTTGTCTTAAATATTGAATATCAGCCTATCTTGGTAAGATAACAGCAATGTTTGCAATGTCGAAGACTGCAGTGAATGATATTGAATTAGCGACTAACCCCCTTTAACAGAGTAGACTGAAAATGCCAATAGCACAAATAAAATAACACTTGACTTGACAGACTCGTTAAAACAATTTGTCGCTCTTGTAAAGATAATAATTGAACGAGATAACAGGTTCTAGTAATATCCTGTTAAATGTGATTTTATAGCTTATGAAATATGAATTGATCAAATAATTGTAGGCGTGTTGGGTGTGTTTAGGGGCGTTTCCTTACGGCGATATATCACATTTTCAGGATCTAACAAAATAAATAAACCATTATATGTATAAACTATTCATATATTCTGGTCAAGACAACATTATAAAGGCATTCCCTCTTGTATCTATGTCACCAATTAAACGGTAGATTTTATCAGATAATATAATAATATTAGAGTTTTTTCAGGATGACAATTTCGTTCAAAATTCCACATTCAATAGGTAAAGCCCAATACTGCGATCTAACAGAATGTCAAACTGCTTTGACGCAAAATGCGAAAAATGAAACTAAAATGAGCAAGCAACCATACTTCCACTTTTAAATTAATATTGAGCTTGTCCCAGCATTAAACTATATAACACATTACACCAAGCCAGTTCAGTACTTGAATAATCAAAGCTGTTTAAATGTACCTTCACTGTGCTATATGGTTTGTTGTTTTTTACATGTCGAAATGAACATCCTGATAACATGTTTCTATATAAATTTTAAGGTTTTAAATATATTCAGCACTTGTCTATAATGATTCCGGACTTCCCGGGTAATATAGTCTATTTAATAGTATATTATATCAATTAAGACTGGTTTTATCTGTCAATCAATTGGAAATCCACAAAAACGAAATTGCAAGAATGATCACAACTGATTAGACAACTGAAAGAGGTAGGCCTCTCCCCTCCCCATAGAAATATGAACTGGCCCCCGAAATGTTACCATATGATTATTCATTTTCACTAATTAATTATTCACAGTGCCGGATTGGTGTGCCGAAGGCCCACCTGTCAGGTCACTAACCAAGGCCTACACAAGGACGCGCAGAAGGCGTGTGTGCGTCTGAGGGGGTGGGGGGTAACAACCCCCCGGAAAATTTTGGAAATTGACAACCGCAAACCCATTTTCCAAGCATTTCAAAACAAAGCAGAAGAAGGCAAATTTTCTATTTCCTGATACAATTAGATAACAGAATGACCTAAGAGCACCATCATTAGATGAACAAGAGAATTCTCTTGAGTGTCAAAAGCAAAAACCATTTTTATTCTCCGTGATGAAAATAATGCAAATTATAAAATACATACAGTACACGTATTTGACAGTTTTGTTGACGCACATCACAGAATATCATCACGAGCTTATGATGATATTTGTTTACTTCTGTGATGATAACTGATAATTGTTCTCTAAAGAAGTAACAAACTATTTCTTTAGCTTCAAGGATAGCCAAAGTAATCTTCAGGTCTGTAGAGGTTAAAAGATGAAGTACACTGTTCTCGGTATAATGAGGTCAAACTCATAAAGTTCTTTCCCTGTGGTACACTTCTTTTATGTGTTGTTCGTCAGTCATTTTTTTCCTATCTTTTCTTTCTCCAGTCCTGTGTCCTGTCCTGTCCTTATTTCATCCCCTCTCCTTTCTTTCTCTTTTATTTCCTCCCCCTCTCCTTTCTTTATGTTTTCTTTTTCTTTCTCTTTTTTTCTTTTTTCTTTATAGGCTTAGGCCCACTTTTTTTTTAATGAGCTTAGAACCACATGTCACGGACAGGTGGACAGGTGGGCCCAGGCAAGCACTGATTATTCACGTTAAGACATTTATATATCACAAACTTTCTTACCTGTATGAAGGAAGATATGTTGCTAGGTAACCAGCTGGCATGTGGGTCAATAGGTACCCTATATAAAAACTGCTATGTAAAAACCCCACCATCTTTGAATTCCAATCCACGTTTGGCAGCTGAAATATAAAGTCCATGTACCGTTATATATTGTACGTTATTTGTCTTTTATTTTATCTACAAAAATATACACACGCAGGTGTTAATGGCAGAGTATGCCACATTTTACTGATCGTCTGTGCTATAATAATTCAAAAATATTGAAAATTTCAGTCAAATTACTTTATTCTGAGCCAAGTCGTGAATGTTTGAAGATTTGACTAGTAGTAATAGCCCTTAATTATCAAGATTGTCGGGAATTGATGATCCAGCTGTTAGGTATAACTGATCGCCCTGTCAGAAGGAAACTCCCGAAAAAGCACTACCATCGTAGAAGCAATCCAGGCCTCATGGTAGGAATAGTCCGTGGGCTGGAGGGGCTCACCTTGCACCCCCCCTTAGAATCTACAAAGTGATGTTTTTCTGGAAGGTTATTATGTATATTTAAATATTCTATATGTTACCACGCGACAAATTGGGTCTCACTAACTTTTCTAGGTAGTTTATATGTAACTGTCACCACAAATGGAGCAAAATAAAAATTGGGGTAGGGGAAATTAAAATGACCATAGCTCCAAGTAGAATAGGTGTATAATAATGGTTGACCCATCAAAATGTGTCTCTGGGTTTCTTCTACACTTTGCAATTGGTTTTATGCAAATGAGATTACTTAGTAGGTCACCAGAGGTCAAAAGGTCACCAATTTCGGATGTTGCTTGAAATTGGGCACTACTTTGTGAATCCCACTATAAACAGATGATAACATGCAATTTTCTCATTATAATACTTGGAATTCTTTATTATAGATATGATTTCACAATTACAAATCACCCATGTTTAATTATTTTAGTACAAAATCATTTTGAGACAAAAGAGAAAAAGGGCTTATTTACGAAGTCACCAAACGACTGCTTATCAGTACAATATTCTCTAAAACTGCCCCAACAAAGTTTTTGTTCACCGATTCCGAAGTTTTGTACTCATGCCGCTAAATAGGTCAATAAAGGGCAAATATCTTTCAGACTTAGTAATATACCCAATGATACAATGTGATCTACATGACAACACCAAATCAAAATTGCGTTTATAAATATTTACAACTGAATTGACCATGATTTGCCGGGGTATACATAGAAAAGACCCATGATATATTTGTGTATCTTAGTCATCATCACTGTCACTACTTGAAATCTCTTCTTCGTTTTCAATATCATCTGAGTCAGTCTCGCTATCATCCTGACCTTCATCATCATCATTGCATTCCATTTTCTCAAGTACATCTGCCAATTTGGGTGGGATTACATCCCCGGCGCTCCATTTCGGTTCGATTTGGCCATTACGCTTCACCCACCCATGATCATCCGTTGCCTCGGGAATTATTGGCTTCGGGATGTGTGCTCTCTTCCAAATGCCGACCTGGTAGTTCACTCTTCTGATGTGTTCGTTGAGGCATGATCTTGGGGGTGGAAGAGATGACAGGTCTACTTTTCTTTCAAGCTTTATTTCCACTCCTGTTTGTCCCCCACACCTAGTTCACTGCTGATGCTTTAGTCGTTTTATTGTACATCTTGCATGTGAACTCTTCAAGGTCTTGCTATACTTCATCGGGGATTCTCCAAGTTGTGCCTAGGGTTTGAAAAACCTCCTGATAGTGTGGTTTCTGCTGCAGCAGTTTTATTGGCTTGACTTTTCCGATCCCCTTGAACGCGCTGGTTGTATCACATCTTGTGAAGGAGTGAAGACCCAACAATGCAGCACAATACATTGGAGTAAAATCGTTTGACATGTCTGTCACATCTAGCAGTCTTCTGTGATTACCACAGCCCGTGTCAAACAGAATATGGATGTTGAAGTTGGGTGCCCAGGAGGAGACAGATACCCGGGTGGTGCTCTACTGCTCATTTGCTGAACAGGAAAAGAACCAGTTCGTACAAGTCAGGAGTTCCGACAGCGACATATTTTTCATTACGCACCCAACTTCAACATCCATATTCTGTTTGCCACGGGCTCTGGTAATCACAGAAGACTGCTAGATGTGACAGACATGTCAAACGATTTTACTCCAATGTATTGTATTGTTGGGTCTTCACGCCTTCACAAGATGTGATACAACCAGCGCGTTCAAGGGGATCGGAAAAGTCAAGCCAATAAAACTGCTGCAGCAGAAACCACGCTATCAGGAGGTTTTTCAAACCGTAGGCACAACTTGGAGAATCCCCGATGAAGTATACCAAGGCCTTAAAGAGTTCACATGCAAGATGTACAATAAAACGACAAAAGCATCAGCAGTGAACGAGGTCCGATATGAAATGCTTGCTTCGAAGTGCGGGGGACAAACAGGAGTGGAAATAAAGCTTGAAAGAAAAGTAGACCTGTCATCTCTTCCACCCCCAAGATCATGCCTCAACGAACACATCAGAAGAGTGAACTACCAGGTCGGCATTTGGAAGAGAGCACACATCCCGAAGCCAATAATTCCCGAGGCAACGGATGATCATGGGTGGGTGAAGCGTAATGGCCAAATCGAACCGAAATGGAGCGCCGGGGATGTAATCCCACCCAAATTGGCAGATGTACTTGAGAAAATGGAATGCAATGATGATGATGAAGGTCAGGATGATAGCGAGACTGACTCAGATGATAGTGAAAACGAAGAAGAGATTTCAAGTAGTGACAGTGATGATGACTAAGATACACAAAGATATCATGGGTCTTTTCTATGTATACCCCGGCAAATCATGGTCAATTCAGTTGTAAATATTTATAAACGCAATTTTGATTTGGTGTTGTCATGTAGATCACATTGTATCATTGGGTATATTACTAAGTCTGAAAGATATTTGCCCTTTATTGACCTATTTAGCGGCATGAGTACAAAACTTCGGAATCGGTGAACAAAAACTTTGTTGGGGCAGTTTTAGAGAATATTGTACTGATAAGCAGTCGTTTGGTGACTTCGTAAATAAGCCCTTTTTCTCTTTTGTCTCAAAATGATTTTGTACTAAAATAATTAAACATGGGTGATTTGTAATTGTGAAATCATATCTATAATAAAGAATTCCTAGTATTATAATGAGAAAATTGCATGTTATCATCTATTTATAGTGGGATTCACAAAGTAGTGCCCAATTTCAAGCAACATCCGAAATTGGTGACCTTTTGACCTCTGGTGACCTACTAAGTAATCTCATTTGCATAAAACCAATTGCAAAGTGTAGAAGAAACCCAAAGACACATTTTGAGGGGTCAACCATTATTATACACCTATTCTACTTGGAGCTATGGTCATTTTAATTTCCCCTACCCCAATTTTTATTTTGCTCCATTTGTGGTGACAGTTACATATAAACTACCTAGAAAAGTTAGTGAGACCCAATTTGTCGCGTGGTAACATATAGAATATTTAAATATACATAATAACCTTCCAGAAAAACATCACTTTGTAGATTCTAAGGGGGGGTGCAAGGTGAGCCCCTCCAGCCCACGGACTAGAAGCATAGCGTGGGTTGATATGCCCCACTCCCCATAAAATTTTGAAAATGAGACCGCCGCCGATTCCAGCCCGTGAGTAATAAAGCAAGTATTATATGGCTTTCGAACCAAAATCCCACCCTGTGTCCGCGTGAATTTGAGATTTTAAGATCGAGGGGTAGAAAGGAAATGTCCGAAAAACAAAATTCGTTTGAATTCCGTTGCGCTCCGAAACGAGTTTTCCTGCTTTATCAATTCCTTCATACGTCAATTTGAATGTCCACTTCTACCCAAGGTATCAAAGACATGTTGCCATTGCCTTGTCAATGACATCGCGCGTATCATTACGTGACATCCAACACTATTCCTAATAAATATAACCATTTATATTCGCGTAAAGTTCCCACAATATCAATAATAATAGTGAATAAATTATACATTAAAAAACAACTAATTTAATTTTATTGAATAGATGAAAAATATATCACACTGACAGCTAGTAGATTAACCATCTCAATGGTTTTAATTAACTGTTGCGATAGCCGTTGGGGGGGGGGCGTTTTGGATGAGCTTCAGATAGAGAATATAAAAATTTGATGTTGGCGTTTTCAAATAATGGTACGGGCAGTGTGGCTAGCGTAATTTTTTTACACGTGTGACGTATTTCATTGCAAAGCACGTGCGAGTGTCTGTATATTAAGTCGTTGAATGGTTTCGAGTTTGTACCGGCAGTGTGGCAAGCGTAAATTATTTATACTTGTTAAAATGTTGAACCCATGTGACGTATTTCATTGCAAAGCACGCGTGAGTGTCTGTATATTAAGTTGTTTAATGGTCTCGAGTTTAAGAAATTGCGTAATATACTGAAACAACAATTCGTGACTAATATCACTCGTGTTGTTTCAATACTTACTTAGTCCACATATAATTATTTTCATTTCGAGGCATTTCTGATAATCTGCCCCAAAGTGAAAAATAAATCTTTTTGGCATTTTAAATAATTGTGGAAAAGGTACATCCTATTTTAATGTGTTCAACCTATTACCTGTTAAAAATAAATGTCATATATAATACTGTCATGTTTTATAATGGAAATTAATTATTTGGACACCCAAAGAATAAATTATGTTTATCGTAATTACACTGAAAAAGGTATAAATGTTTTAAAATAATACCGAGCACTATATCTTAATTCATTATTCTTAATTCATATGATGTGTATTAATAAATGAACCACATTATTCCACTACTAAGTTGTAAGTATATCTGTATTGATTTTTCATTATGATTTTTATTCATTGAAATTTGTCAGGTTGTCTAATTTCTCAACAGTAGTTAAATTTGAATTAGCCTAGTGGATATTGGTAAAATGAAGCCTAGTTAGCCGTCGGCCTGTACGTAATCGAGATCGCGCTATAATTATTTTCAAAGAGGCATAGTATAGTTAATTTCAAGTCTTCTGAAATATCCAGGCGTTTGAATTAAATACAAATATCCGACCGAACACTCTCTGCAACTTTGCTTTCAATAAAATTTTATACCAGCATGGTTTTATTAATTTTAATTATTAAAACCATGCTGGTATGTTAAACCATGGAAGTGTAAATTATAAAAATCCTGCATTGAGGTGTAATGCCTAATTTACAATCAGTTTCAATTATCTAAAATTGCATTTTTTTGAGCGGCAGTCCGCATGTGCTCTACCAGTTAACACCACTAAAGGCGAGTCATTACACTACTCCCAATGGTGTAACCCTATTTTGAGGGCAAGACTCCTCTCCCAAATAAAGTGTTACCAGATTACAACACTAATATAAAGTTGAGGGGTTACTCTTTTTGCCACCCGAATTGATGTAAACTATCTTATTATTGGACAATATCCGCACTTACCCATTAAAGGGGCTAAATCGCTAATATTTCGGACCTTGAGATTGACAAAAATGGGTAGCAATATAATAATATAATATTATTATGAGTGTATATAAACTGATTTACAATCAATCCTTTTCGTTTTTACAGTAATTTCTAATCAGTTATGTTCGGCGAAATACGCCAGAAGTCTCAATCGAATAACAGTCTATAGCGTCTGGCTACTCCAGTCTACACCGATAGTATTTATTGCGCATGCTCCCCTGATAAGAAAATGACGCCATCTTTTGAAATGACTCGTTGAATAATTATGTCTAGCCTCGTTCTTCGAGTCCCTTGTTACAAATGGCGCTGCAACGCATAATGCACGATTTGTGTACCATTGGTAAAACGTTTATTTTGTCTTAAATATTGGATACCAGAAGCCCATCTTTTCCCGGTAACATTACAACGTCAATGTTGATTTATATTGACAAAATAATCCGTGTTTTAACACTATTTAAATTTTGCATAGTAGCATTTGCTGTAAATGGTACATTAATCCTCAGGAGGAACCATATATAGCTCCTGTTACATAACAATTCTACTGGCTTGGTTGTTTCCTTAGTTCTAAGGGGAAATCCCATCACACATCAATTTAACAAAGAGTTACAACGCTTATCCCATCCCTGAAACATTATGCACCAAGCCAGATCTTAAACTGTTATTCGGAGTCAATGCTTTACACCTGTTGCAACATAATTCAAACATTCTTTAATAGACGTTTTAAGATGTATATGAGTCTGCAATTGTGTGATGTGCATGTTCGTATAATTTCTCACGTGACATCATATCCACGCTAATATCAACGCTAGATAATATCATGGCTTTGATTCAATCGGAATAAAAGAGGCTCATCAACTAGATGTAAGGAAACATAACGAATGTGGTGGAAGTGTTACAACATCATGACGGGGGGTTGGATGGTCGAATGGTTAGCACGTGCGTGCTGTATCTATCATAAGGTCTGTCATTGAGTCAATTGGCGTGGTTTCGATTCCCCGGTTGTACGTAACAAGCAGTACAGTCACCTGTCCCATCTCCAGGTCCTCCGGTTTCCTCCTATTGCTAAAGACCCTACATGCAAGCGAATTCTTGAAGATTGCCATCCGACAAATACAGACCAGTAGATTACAAGTTCAACATCGAAGCAATGTAGAAAGGTGTTGTTGACATTCCGTCGAGAAAAAGAAGAGAGCAGGTCAGAAACTTAAAGTGTAGGCCTACCATTTACACAGGGTGCAGCATCGATCGATTAAATTTCAATTAATCATATCTTTGTAAATATTGAACGAAATTTAACCAATTTTTGGACTGATATTGCTATTGGAGATTCAACTTTTACAGTATAGATGGTTTTCTTATGACGTCACGCAGGTTACCCACAATGCACTGTCGGCCATCTTGTATGGCAAGACATTAGTTTACATGGCTACTAAAGTACGAGCAACAGTCAATTATAATACAATAATACACAACATAAATAACCGATACGCTTAATTTTATGTATGATTTGGACACATATCCTCTAAAGTCACATTCAAGTGATCTATATAATCATCTAATTCTTAATGCCGTAAGATCTGCCATGGACCGTGTAATAGGCTATACGGTTCGTGGATCTACGGTGTCACGACAAATTTTGTGGCTCGAAATAATCGAATTAAAAAAGCGCAAGATTTATTGCATTGTATTTAAACATTTGTAAAACAAAATCAAATAATTTTGTCTAGAGGCGTACGGGCCGATTTTCCTTTAGTCGGGTTGTATCATTTGTGCCCGAAAATAGCGACGGCAGTGCCCGAGCAATGAACCTACATAAAATAACCGTATTTAAATCTCGAAAAATAACGGCAAGTAGTGCCTAGTGTAGCGAATATTCTGAAATAATATTTTTAATTTGAGAACTAGACACCCTGATTCAAAATCAGAATTGTGTAATTTTCAGAAACCCTGAACCCAGCCTGGGAATTGTACCACCCGGTAATTGGCTGATTGGGACCATGGCTGATTGGGACCAGGCTGATTGGGACCAGATTTTTGGCTGATTGGGACCAGATTCTTGGCTGACTGGGACCAGATTTTTTTGCTGATTGGGACCACGATAAGGCTGATTGGGACCATTATTATATAGTTGCATACATTTGATAATACGACAAAAATGGCAATAAATAGTATAATGTTTTTCAATACCAATGAGCTAAATCATGGAGAAGATGCTTCACTTTCTTGGCTGATTGGGACCAGATTGTTCTTTGTATAATATTTTAATCAGTAAATATCATTCAAGGCATCTTGAACCAAGTTTCAAGGAGCAATGATGTGAGCACATTTTACATCATATTTATATATTCTGATAAATGTAATCTTACCAACTGGCCGAGACAGAGACCTTCCTGATCTAGAAAGGTGTTGAATGCAATACACTATGGTTGAGAAATGTGTAAAATTTTCTTAGCAATATACACAAATACACATGAAACAAAGTAAATTAAACTCAGGTAGCAACATACAAGAACCTAATTAATCACACCATTTATTGTTAATTAATGACAAGCCCAGTAAACCAATAAACAATCACACATATTCCCTATTGTGGCTGCCAGTAAAAAGTAAAATGTAGTAATATAGTACATTTTCCATGATGCTTACCTTCCTGTTTACTTGTGTTAGAATTGAGTATAAATCTATTATGTGTATTTTCTGAACAAGGTAGGAATATAAACATTTTGACTGCTTTTATATACATCATAATCGAAATAACCGATTTTTTTTTTTTTTTTTAACGGGTAGCACCTGGGGAGCCAATAGAGTTACACTTATAATGGTGTATCGTGCTCTAATACGCTCTGTATTAGACTACGGATCTTTGGTCTTCATGAACTGCGCGCCAACACTCTTAAGTAAGCTTGACACCATCCAATACAAAGCTCTGTGTATTGCGACTGGCGTAGGGCTTGGGACCAGGAGAGAGGCATTAATACAGGAAGCCGGAGAGTTGCCCCTATCCCTAAGAAGAAAAGAAATAGCAACAAGGTATTGGGCTAAGATCTCGCAATTGGGCGAGAGATCCCCGGCCTTTGTCAGCCTAAAGAAGACAAGATATGTAAGAGATCCTAGAAAGAAAAGCTTCGGCCAGGGTATCAGGGAAACAGTCAAGGAACTACGACTGGAGGAGCTCGTGATAAACGAACACGACCCACCATCGATCGCTCCTTGGACACTCCCAATACCACCGGTCAATCTAGATCTGCTACAGAAAACCGACAAGAAAAACAACCCCACTGCAGCACGGGCTCTCTCTCTGGAACACCTGGAAGACAACTGGCCGTCGGATGACTGGGAACATGTTTATACGGATGGCTCACGCAATCCTGAAAGGGGCACCAGCTCGTTTGGTATATACCTGCCAAACGGGGAACAGGGAATAAGCAGGAAACTGCCCAATAACTGTTCGGTGTACACTGCAGAGATTGTGGCCATCCGTGATGCTATATCATGGATCTCTTATCAAAAGACTAGTAAGTTCGTCATCCCAAGCGACTCTCTGAGCAGTCTGATTTCAATCCAAAATGACAACTCGGAATCAAGACCAGAAGTCATTTTGGAAATCAGGCAGCTGTACCAGAGGGTCCTAGAGAAGGGAAGCAAATTAGAGCTCGTGTGGATTCCATCACATGTGAACATTAGAGGAAACGAGGAAGCAGATCGACTCGCAAATGAAGGTCTCGGGGACACATCACCACTCCGCACCATAGAATACAGCACCACGGAAATCTACAGTATGGTAAAAAGACAGGTCAATTCACTCTGGGAATTAAAGCTCGTTGAACTTGACACATACAGATTCCGGCTGGATGACAAGATCTACAGGAAGACAGCTATCAATCACCCGAGAAGAGATATATGCAAACTTATATCGAAACTAAGGGTGAAAGAGCGGCTGCGAGACTACAAACACCAAGTCATCGTCTGTGAGTGCGGAGAAGAATGTACCACCAACCATGTCCTGGTAGACTGCGAGGTATTCAAAGAAGAGAGAACGGAACTAGTGGAGATGATGGAGACCAACAACATACCGTTCAACACTAAGAACCTACTCTTTCCAAGACCGGATCTGAAGCTGCAAATCTTCGAACTAATTCACGATTTAATGAACACCGTTGGATTAAGTAGAATAGTGAAGTAAGAGGGGGCTACGATAAGACGAGCTCGGCATCTAAACACTAAACTACATAGGGGATATACACCAAAGTAGCGGGCTAGTGGAGTAAGGGAGGGTCACGGTAAGACGGGCTCGGCATCTAAACACTAATCCACTACAAAGACACCAAACCTGCAAAGTGGGATAAGTGGAGTAAGGGGAGGCCACGATAAGACGGGCCTGGCACCTAAACACTAAACCCCAGATGACTTCTACCAATCCAGAGACGAGACGCATATATGTCTGCATAAATGCTGTCTCTACAGATCAACTATCAAACAATATGTGTTTTATTTTTATTAAATAAAGGGAAGAACTTCTCACTAAACCTACTCCATGGCTCGAGGCCGCAAATGGAAAGATTGCAAAATCATATTCTAAAAACAGGAAGAAGCCTCGGCTCTCCTATGTCTTGTCTGCGATATCACTTCTGTGGAAGCGGACGTTAAAACACCAGGTAGTAGTAGTAGTAGTATAACCGATTTCTGTGCTACTTATTGTATTGCTGGTATGAGTTTTCATGTTTGTATGACTTATTGAAATTAACATAAATTGGTATAAATTTTAAATAGTATTACACAAATAATGGATTCGGACTTCCGTTATGCCACTCTATTGCTAGTACATGTTTGACTTATTGAAATTAACATAAATTGGTTTAAACAGTATTTCTACAACATATAATTACACACAATATATAAAATGGATTCCAAAACAAGCTATGGAGTTTATGAAATAAAAATGGCATGTTTAAATTGCATAAAACGTATAATAATTTACATTAGATTAATGAGATAAATCTGTGTTAATACAGTCACCGTGACATAACAAAATGCAATATAAAACATGAATTGATAGTCAGGCTATAGCCTATATAAAATCCCTTTAAACTACATTCAATATTAAAATCTCAGTTTCTAGTATTTGGGTTTTCTTTATTGTATGGTGGTGGTCCGAATAAGCCTGGAATGTGGTCCCAATCAGCCATGGTCCCAATCAGCTTGGTTTCCACCACCCCACCCAATGTGGTATCAGGCGTATTCATTACCAGGCCAATTCGGCGCTAGGATTCCCCAATGTCAGTAATAAAAGTTCCGGATTTCGAGCACTTTAGTTTGCATGATATTCAATGCTTTGCTCGAAGTACAGGGATTTTCAATTGGTAAATGTACTAAAGCACAACAATGTGTTATCTCGTATGTGTACTCTTCAGAGAATGTTGTATTAGTTTTTGTTGAAAAGGATAATACATCTTTAATATTCTGTTCACATTTTTTAAAAAATACTTACACTCATAATGGCCTCGATAGTTCCTACTTTTTGATGAGCCTCCTCGTCAAGAATTGTCAACACTGTGAATCCAACGTTTGTCCTCATTGCGTTAATTAGCATCATACCGATACAGGCAACCGCTACCACCACATGGCGCATTCTGGAGAAGCTTTTGGCCTGGAATCGTTTTCCTTTTGCATTAACATCATCTGGTACTGTATCTCCTTCTTTAGATCCAGAACCGTCCATGGTGGAATCGCTTACCGCAGCTTTGTCTCCCGTGTGGCCATTTTTTCGCTTATCGATCCCCATTATGAAGGCCTTTTTCCTGTAAATACCCTCTTTACTTTACCATTGAGCATTACTTAGGATTTCTCTTGGTCGAGATCAAACTGGTCGCAAAAAATGTCCGGTTACTAAACACACGTTATTTATAGAAATACATTTAAACATACGTAAATACAACAACAGATGACAATACAGTGTTACATATCCCACATATATATACAATATATATAATAATGATAATAGACAGTTAGTTTGTGTTGAGATATTGATGAAAACTGTAATAACATTAAAACAGCTGTTACTCCTTATCAAAGTTGTCTAGAATTTCATTGGTTCGCTCACTGAACACCACATGGTCCGGAAAAAAGAATGTTATATATTGATCATTTATATTGTTGCTTTATTTATCTTGACAAAATTCTTTGTTTTAATGGTGGAAGTTCGTATTTATTACAATTAAGGGACCATAAAGATCCGAGTCATTCTAATAATCCAAAATAAAGATCAATATAAGAAAAGTGGCACCTTATTAGGAAAGCAACCTAAAGGTTTACCGGTAACGAAAGATGTTTGATTTGGTACTTGTCTTAGCCCGGATCATTACATATAATTTGTGAAATGAAATGAAATAGGGTTTAACGTCCTACTGGTCTGCTCTTGTACTGGGCTAATGAAGACGGTCATACTCCATACAGTGTGTTATGAGCGAAATTTAGCCCGGGCAGCGGCTCTATAACTCTTATATCGGATTCCAACTGCCAGGGGTCTTTTACGTGCACGCCAATGTGTACACGGGACCTCGGTTTTTTGTCCCATCCGAACGACTAAACAACTGCCCTTATCAGGCCCTTCGTCCTGCACCACAGACAAGGGGAAACTTTCCCGGCCAATGCGGGGATCGAACACCCGACTTCCAGTCTAACGAGCCAGCGTCTTACCCACTTAGCCATCGTGATTTCCCAAACAGTACACACAATGTACTTAAAATTGTCATAATAAGTGTGGTAAAACGTGGTGGAAACGCCAGATATCGTGCCTATGATCGACGACCTAGCATGTTCAAAACAAAAGCTCCAATTCTACCATCTGACCTGAAAGCTGTGAGAACGCGATTTTTTATTAAGTTTGTAATTTTTTCATGTTTGCCGGTGACCTAGTAAAGTCGTGGTAAGGACCCCACCCTGGTCGGACGGGGACGTAAGCAGACGATTCAGTAAATATACCAGCAAGGATTTATTCTAAATTTACAATGTATGGTTATATGTATTTCGAGTCAATATTTATTCAGATTTTTCCACCCAAACTGCTTGGTGATTTACAGAGAAAATTGGTAGATATAACTGTATCTTTGGTACAGAATGAGGCTTTTTAGTTATAGTATAGGGATGGAGTTCGGACACACCCAAACTTCTTATACTAAACCATGTAGTAATTGACTCAGTAACTTGAGACTGGGTCGTAGAAACATTTTATAAGAGTTTTATATTGCATTCTTGATGATATGGGAACGTATATAGTAATATTGTGATGAAATGTACCAATTATGAAGATGGCGAGGGCTGTTGAGTTCTGGTTGGATCTTTTTGAGTTTCTGATCAAGACAAACGCCAAATTCTTGTAAAGACAAGATAGATTTATTTTAGATTCTTCTATCTTAGAGGCTGGCCAATTAAGTCCAGCTCTTGTCAGCATTCCGTTCAAGTAAGCTTGTATGATTTGAAACATATCTATCGGTTAGAAATGGTTCCACACTGATGTCTTCCGTCTTACTCCAGTCACAGTAGTGTTTTTTCCTACAGAGTTCCTTTGCGCAAGTTTTTTAGTCAAATGACTACAAAAAGTTTACTGGCCTATAGCTCGCTTAATTTAAAAATAAACTGGCCCAAAACAGTACTGCACGTAGCTTAACATATACTAAACCAATTCTTATTGAAATAAAGGTGAGGCGTTACCGCATAATTATATGATTTGATGAAACCCATCTGCTACGCGAAATTTCAACTGGCCGGTGTCATGGCCGCAAGTTGCGTAAATGCGTCATTAGGCCTACAACATAAACAGCGCTATGCAAAGAAAAACTGTTCGGTAACTATTTTAATGGTCCAGTCTTCACTATTTGTGATAGAATTACTTATTTCAATACAAACTGTAATGATATGTGTTGACAATTGTGCGTTTGAACCTATTTGAACTTGCGTAAGGGGTCTTAGACTGTATCAATTGTTACCGTAAACACAGTTTAAGGTTACAAGTATAGTTACTAATCTATCGGTATCTGAAGATTCGTTGACAGTAAAAGCAGTGAAGAGTTGGTTATCATCCGTGTACAGCAATTTTTTAAAAAAAAACAACTTTTGGTTGCGATTGATATCGAATTCCATAAATTTGGAACGCCGAATGGAAGCCAATGCAGATCTTTCAGAATTTATGCAAGTATGTTCAATTGGTTTAGTCTTGGTTATGAATCGGGCTGTTTTATTTTGAAGTGTCTGAAATCGTTTAATTTTATATTCTGGTAGATTATACAAAAGTGTATTACAGTCGTCCAGTCTTGATGTAACCATAGTGTTTACCAACTTTGAAGTCGTGTCACTATCAATGAATGATTTTATTTTTCTAATATTATAAATCTGAAAATGAAAACTATTACGTATGGCCGAGATTTTGTTTTTCCGTTCCGATTAGAGTCAAAACACCCAGCATTGGCCATTTGATAGTTTTCTGTGTTAGGTTTTAGTAATTTCTGCCAGCTGCCAATTACATTGTTTTGTCATCTTTTTCATTATTAACTTTTGAAATAGAAGAAATGTTAAATATTCTTTATCATGGCTGGTCGTTTTTAATAGCGGAAAAACTACGCCTCTTTCAGAACCTCCAACATACACCCAGAAGCCAAATATTCGTGATATCCGGGGTCGTGGCATCAAACCAATATTTTAGTATCCAGGTAGGAAAGGGACCCAGAGTGCACGCTGCTGCTGATAATGAAGCTTTGATGATTGATCTTACTTATATCTAGACCAGAAACTGTTTAAATGTTGCGAAATGTACGCCAGAGTAAGTGTCTCTTTCCTGGGAGTCAGCATGTAGAATATTTCCAAGATATGACTGTATAAACTATCAACTTTGTAAGTGACTGACAAAATATACAAAATCATTTGCCACAGCTTCCGTGTCCCGATTAACTAGGTGGGGTGGGGATTTGTTTAGAGTTTTATTGGTAATCTTGAGAATTAGACGGATATTACCACGATTCACAAGAATACTGTTCAGAACATGACGATGTTTTGCATTTCTTATTGTTATGTTTTGTAGTTTCAATTGTACATTTCATTATTATTTTAAATATTTGTCTGTGTATTTCTAGATTTGATTTTCGCAACTGTTTTCCGCATGCTAACAACATTTAAATATGGTCTACCACCTGCAGTAAATTACACTCTAACTAAGAATAAATAGCTTATTGAAATGTTCGATGAATCGGAAACGTTGGTATCGCATAGGAATTAACTGAAAGCGAATTACTCCTTCGTAGCTCATGATGGTTACAAATACAATTTGTTGAATCAGGTATTTTATGTCACCAAACCCATTTGTTTCCATGACGCCTATTTCACACAAAATTTCTATCCAGTCGGACATTCTATAAAATAATCTATCGGTATAAAAAGTTTATGAAAATATACTTTTAAACAATACACATTTGAATATGGTTTACAATGTGTAGTACATTTCCCTCGAACTAAAACTAAATTGATTAAACGTAAACTATCTTGTATAGCTGTAGAATATTCGACCAATATACCAATTTATATGTTGATTAAAGCCAACCATGAAATACGGAAATTGTCTTTCTGCACGAACCAACTAGAAATGTGTTGGTTAAAACGGAAACATATTTTTATAACTGTAAAATAATATACGAATTTTATATGGCGCATTTTAACTGACGAGAGAGAGTGAGAGAGAAATATGGTTTAACGTTCACAACACACAAACCAGGTCATTTCGGGACTAACATATGGTTTAATTTTATTTCAATAATTCGCTTGCGCGTAGGGATCTTTAGCAATGGGAGGAAACCGGCGGACTCGGAGAGGTTGGACAGGCGATTTTTACTGATAATCAAAGTAATCAAGTAATGCGGAAATTTGAAACACGTTTTCCTTTCCATTTTCAAGGATGGACTCAAAAGGAGTATGGTAGTTTTAGTAACCCAATTACTAAATTTTGTTTTTTGTAGAAGGCTCGGATTAGCTATACCAATCACGTGATTTCATTGCATTCGCGGTTGTCCAGCGAATTTCTTATAGCGTGCCAGCTTGATGTCTGGTGAAGGGCGGTATAGTGTGCTGGTTTATAGTGTGCCAGGTTGATATCGAATAAGGCCAAACAGATTGCAATAAGGCGTGTTATTCCGTCGATTATGAGAAAGTTTGCAAGGAATTTTATATAAAAGAAGTGACATGCACACAAAAAGATGTCCAAAGCTTCTCTTTTTGTCAGTTTTTTTTATGTATTTTTGAGTTTTTTTAATTGTACGATAAAAATGGCATAAACATCAAGGGCAGATAATTTGAATGCGTGCTTCCCATGGATGATCCAAGGAGTTAGTGGACTGGAACAGAATGAGACCACTGGCGATACTGATGAATGGGGTCCGAAGGTGTTCTCTCCTACCGATCGATGTGGAATTTGTTTTGAAAACCTGGATGTAAATGATGTTTCAAAAGTATGACCCGATGCTTCTAGCTCCTGTACTAATATGAGGTTTTTATAAACTTATCGGAAATTAATTATTTATGAACCCAATATTGAATTCAGTAACTCTGAAAACAGTATCTCGTAAGCAATATTTTGATTGTCGTTGTAAATTTACACCATCTGTGCTATTCATATTTATTTTTTTTGAAAGAAATGGGGTTTAACTTCCACTCGACATAAAACAGGTAATTTCGGAACTAACATATGGTTCAATTTTATTTCAATAATTCGCTTGTGCTTAGAGGTCATTGGCAGTGGGTGGAAACCGGAGGACACGGGGAAAACAACGAGGTTGGACAGGCGATCCTACTCCTTGTCATGTACAATCGGGGATTCGAAACCACGCCACTTGACTCTATGACAGACCTTATGATACAACACGCTCGCGCTAACCACTTCCCCTTTCTCCAAACCCCGCATGTAAAAGAAAGCTTGGCGGTTGGAATTCGGTGAAGAATATGCGGAAACACCACTGCCCCGACAAAATTCTCATCGCTGGCAATGCACGCGTGACCCTAGAACACCATAACCGTATTGAGTTGGCACGAAGTTAATAGTAGCTAAAGATAAGATCTTACTTAAATACATTATGGGAGATTTTTACAAGGAGTTAGCCATTCTTGCTATAACAGTTCAAAAATAGATGCTGAAACAGGAATATATTGAAAATTTCAGTCAAATTACTTTATCCTGAACAAAGTTGTTACCACTATAATTTTTTACTAGAAATGGTAGTTAAATTCATCGACACCCTTTCCCATTATGGCCGATTGTTGATTGACAGGCGTTAACTCCACCTATATAGTCTCGATTATCAAGTAATGTTTACAATGATTAGTACCGATAGCGTATTCGGTTTGAGACAGGACTGCAATTCAATTCGTATACATTTATTTTTTTACTATAAATTAGAATTAAGACTTTTAATATATAGATAAGAAGAGAAAGTCTGCGATAGGATATTAAAGTTTGAAAGGAATGGGCCAAATCAACGAGGCAGTATTGTAAATAAATTATAATAAATAGCCGACTTCTTGCGTTGCCTGCGTGTACTCTTTTGTACTTCAGGTAGACCTAAGCGACTCCCTAAGCAGACGAATAGAAAACAGTCCGGAAGTATGATGACGTCAACGTCACGGAGAAGCCCCGCCCACGACGCCATAGTGATTAAATCAGTCAACGAAATCCTGTTTTAATCCGAGCCCAATCCAAGCCATCCGTGGGTCTACAGAGTTCATTTTAGGCTTGTTGTTTAAATAAAGATCTAATTTATAATTTCTATGACTTCTGAGGCCCAAAGGAAGACCGACAAAAGTCTTTTTGCTCTCCCATAATGTATGTTTAACTCACCTGGTTTTGAGTGTGATGCCGAAACGCGATAAAGCACTTAATCGACGATTCCTCGCTCAATCGCATCCATGGATCGTGTCGCTCCATTGATCTCTTGTGAATGTGGCGATGAAGCAGCAATAGACCTTTATGGTACACCAGTTCTTTTCTTTTATTATTCACATTGCCATTCATAACACTCAGATGCATTGAATAATACCAATACCAATGTATCAGTTGGTATTATTTAATGTATCTAAATATTATGCATGGCACTGTGTTTAGTATAATGTATTAGAGGCACTTTGTTTAGTATAATGTATTAGAGGTTGAATGTAGTATTATTGAAATCAATAATAAAAAAGTCAGAGATTAAAGAAATTAATCATATATTATGAGATACGCATAATATGAAATTTTCAACCAATCCAGAAAATGAAAATTGGCCAAAGTTGGTATTTTTATTTTATTAAATTACTATAGAGAACATAAGAACTGTACATTTATACGCATGTGTTTTTACTTTTATTGAAGGTTATTTAATTATGGTTACAAGTTCTAAGAACCTGAGAAAACATTTGAAATGTAAAAATAAAGAAGTTATGTTTATTTTATCCCGACTTTCGTATTACGCGGCACCACTTCAAACACACTTCTCCCAGGAAACGGACAAACGTTATACAATTTAGAACGTCAATGGATAATGCTCTCGGGGGTTCTTATCAACGACATTGCAACTCAACTTTAACTGTTGAAAGTCACCGACAAAATCGTACAATACCACTTTAGATATCCAGTTTCGTTAGCAGTCATTGCCCGTACCGTAGATGATATAACATGTAAAATCAAAGGCAATCTGTCAAAAGTCATAAAAGTTTTTGTTCACATATTAGGCGCATCAATACAAATAACAGGTCTAGGTGATTTGCCACTTTTATCTTTGCGCGTCCTGATTGGATTTAACACATGCACGGACTAATTTATTTTACCACCTGCCCGTATTAATTTGTTTTACTACTTTCAGGAACTACAATATATAATTGCTTCAAATCTACCTTCAAATGCTTCATTTTTTTTTTTTAAAAAGATTGAAAAACAGTTGAAGTTTTATTATTTCATCCCTCTCGAAGATAGTTTTGGCTGAGCGAAAATTTGTTGCACGGAATACTTTGATTGTGAAAGCCGGGAAAATTGTCAGTATGGGACAGATTGGTTTGCATGGACAGAGAGAGGGAGAAATGGGGTTTAACGTCCACTCGACACAAACTAAGTCATTTCGGGACTTTAAAAGAGGAAGGAAACCGGAAGACAAGGAGGAAACCCACGAGGTGGTTAGAGGGACGTTTTAATCCTCCGAAACCGTGGCTAAATTTGTGATGCCCAACTTTGAGTTTGATTTGAATATATTCAAAAATTAATTATATTTAACTATACGTATGTTGTATATGAGAAACATAAGACATTGTAAATTCTATACTTACACTCGTGATAGCCTTAATAGTTCCTAGTTTTTGACCAGCTTTCTCGTCAAGAATTGTTAGCACCGTAAATCCAACGTTTGTCCTCATACCGTTAATTAGCACCATACCTATACAGGCAATGGCTATCATTACATAACGAACTCCAGAAAAAGTTTTAAAACGAAATAGATTTTTTCCAGAAGTGCCATCATCTGGCACCAAATTCTTTCTTTCATTAGCTTCACAACTCCCTTGAGTGGAAACGTCGCCTGCAACTTTGTCACGGGTTTTGCTTTTTTTTCTCTTCTCGGTCCCCATTATGATGAGGGTATTTTTGTTAATATTCCTTTTACTTCATTTCTTGTATTGTCTATACTGATACTTTTTCACAATAGTTGTTAACTACACGATATTAAGATAAAAGGCACCCCACATAGATAAGACACGCTGTTTAACAAACCTTACAGGTATGAATAGATTATCCATGTACAGTGTATATACTGATAATTATTAGTAAGTATATATATTTATACATGCAGACGTTCACAATATTGATGAAAACTGTTTAACAGCTGTTGCTGGTAATATACACCTCGTATGTCACTGGGTCGCATGTTAAACCATAACGGACTGGCGATGGGGGGGGAGGGGGGGGGAGCTGATCCACCACGAATTTTATTGCTGTTCAAAAATTAAAAAAATAAATTGTAATTTATGACTTTACCTAAAGCATATAACCAACGAACCACCAAATCTCACAATGATGATATAGAGGCACAATTGCGGGGATGCCAGAAAGAAGTAGGGCATAATTCTTTTAAATTACGCAAATTGATATGTACACCAAAAATAATATTATTTCAGTTATAAGGCGACCATTGCAGAAATAAAAAAATGGATCTGAGTTGTGTGTGAGAAAGGCCTCCCCGCTAATTACGCCAATGTGTGCGACAATAAACAACTGTTTTCAAAGAGATTGCAAATGAATTTGCTTGGCCTTTTCGAAAACTCATTTGCAAGCTGTAAGACGTCTACTTGTTTAACAATTCAGATGTTTTTTTTTCGCTATTTAAGACTATTATTGATCAACTAGACTGAACGTACCCCAGCCTTAAGTGTTAAAGGGGCGTTATGACCTTCAAACAGAACATTAATGTTACTTATTTTGTATTTAATGTGATATTCAAAATTAATATAGATTCATCCGACGACCCGAGGTCCAGTCCGCCCCTGCGTTGGACTCGTAAGAGGTATCTCAGCATTGGATGGACTGATACACCAAATTGTACATACCATCTAATTTGAACACCCCTTACAACAATCATTAATATTTAGACTATGAAGAAGAGTTAAAAATCATCTGCAGTAAGGTAGATCGTGGTGCGTCGCATCTGCCAAGGAGGGGTGTCAAGTGCGAATCTTTTTTCTAAAAAAAGGAACAACAAATCCATTTCCCAAAATGCCACAATTCTGGAAAAGTGAAATAAATGTGTAGGGTATTATAAAGTGCTATAAAATTGTGACATTTTGAGAAAAGGGTTAATTGTGGCAGCCACATTAGTCAGATGCGGCACACCAGGATCTATAGCCTTGCTGAGTTTCACCTTTCAACTACTTTCAAGATAAAGTTTATAATTACATTATATAATGATTTTTTAAAAACAAAATAAAAATATTAGCTCAGCCTCACAGGAGAGGTGTAAACTGGGTCATTTTCTTTAAGGGGCAAATTGAAGCATTATATACATGTTAACGTGTCACTTGTCAGAAATAAGACTGAGATTGACAGCTACTGCACTTCAAACTATCGACTGTTCAAACTATCCACTGTTATATCAACATTATATTGGCTTTATCTAGGTTTTTGTCTCCCATAACAAAGATGTCCTATTGCTTTAAATACATTAGAGAAACAACGTGAATCCTTGGTTGAGAAGTGTTGTCATCAGGCATACCCGCACTTGTGCACGACACTGCCACCACAACCGAAAATTAATCGCATATAGTACATGCTGGCGAAGAGGTGTTAAGACAGCTGGCAGTTAATCTATCTGAAACTAGATTACATAAATCATCCTATTTCAGAAATGATCTATGATGATTACGTGGGATGTAATTTAATGCTTTTCTCGCTTTTTGAAAAATCGATTTCGATTAATAAAAAAGATGACTTGATCTCAATCGATCGATGAACTTTTATCAAATAATATTATGTACATGTATATTTAAAGAGACATCACATACATCGGACAAACTACTCTTGAAGACCAACAATGTTCAACTAGTCTCTTATGACCAGCGCTCTTTTAGTTTTCAAGTCTGTTTTATGGAATAATCTACCTTTCAGTTTACGATATTGTGCATCCCTATATTCTTTTAAAATGTCCATAATTTTGATTTTATGATTATATTGTCACGTGATCCTGAACATGTGGTGTAAAAGATCCGATTAAAGATGCTGTAATAATTCATTTAAGAATGGTATTCAGCTTTTAAAGTATTCTGAAAGAAAAATGTTAGAGTAAAATTGAAAAAGGGCATAATATCGAGACGCCCCACCTCAACTCCCATGCTGAGGACAATAATCGCATATGGTTTTTTAGAATCTTTTTTTCTTTTTTTTTTAAATTTCGGGGGGTCACTATGGCTAAGTGGGTGAGACGCTGGCTAGCTAGCCTGGAGGTCGGGTGTTCGATCCCTAGGCATTGGCCGAAAACGTTCATTCAGGTTTTCCGGCGTCAAGCTGTCTAGTCGTTCGAATGGGACGAAATATCGAGGTTCCGTGTACACATTGGCGTATACGTAAAAGATCTCTTGACCGCTGGAAATCGATATGAGTAGACCACAGTGCCGCTGCCCGGGCAAAATTGCCCTCGTAGCCCACTGTATGGCGTATGTCCTTCTTAATTAGCCCTGTTAGGAGCAGAACAGTAGGACGTTAAACCCCATTTCATTTCAAAAAGATTTTGATAAACACCAGGGTCCAGTGTGAAGACGTAATTTGAACATTTTACTATACCCCGGCCCCAAGGAACTTACGTAATCTCAACGGATCCCTTGTTGATAATAATATTAAGCCTTTAACTTTTTCTTTAAAAAAATCAATCTTTAGCTTTTGAATTTGGTGGAAATGTTGAAAACTATTAATGCTGCTAAGGATCGATATGTAGAAGTTTTCCTTCGACGTAACATCCCTTTAATGTGACTGAGTTGAAGTAGACTGACAAGTGTAATGGGAGAGAGATATAAGAGAGATAGTCTTACCGCTGACATGTTACTGTTTGAGTTCACATGGACTTTGTACATGTACCCGATCATGTATTAGTGAATCTACTAAACTTCTAACATGTATTCTGTACGACAAGTGAAGCCTATTATAATGTTGACAGTTTATGGATCTCGTTCAAGTAATATTTTGAGGAATAATATTTGGACTAAAGTTGAAGATTTACAGCCGAGCGGTTCCAGAAAAATTGACGAAGCATTACAGAAACAGAAAAAGCCTACGCTGGATGTTGAAGAATGCAAAGGCTTGGAAGTATCCTCCATTGAAATGAGATTTAAAGACAACACATCTGGAGAGATTAACCAATGCAGCGCCAATAGTGCAGCCAATCAATATACTACTCATAATTTTAAGGATCTATCCGTGGCCAATCAGACGATGTTATACACCTTGTAACATTAAATTATGTATAGTTATAATGTGACGTATTTAGTTATGTAAGTTGCAGTGAACTTAGATCAAGATATAATTGTTGGTGGAAGTCTGAAATCGCCCTGTTTGGTGTGCATATAATAAGGATAATCATTTTTAAAGTTATTAAATTTGAATGTTATACTTTGCGTGTATGAATAATCACCGACTTTTTTGGTTGTATCTCAGAGGTGAATTAGGACTAATCACAAACCATATCGGTATAGTATGCTTATTGGTGGATTAAGCGTTTAAAGATATATCAATTAAAATAGCATTATGCAAGAGCAAAATCTGCTTATTACAGGTCTTTCTTAAGGCCCGAAATGTTATCTAAATAATCAATTAGACATTAATTAACATATCCAGACCATAATAAACTCTTAAAGTCAAGGCTAGCCTTCGATGTTGGCGGATTAAATTTCTATATGCCGCTTAACGACCATTGATAATTAAATCAGTCAAGTGGATAATCGAGACTATGCTGTGTATATTAATGATTTTAGTAATGATGACCGAGTCTATGTGAATATTTCACTCGCTTCGCTCTCGACTAATAGTGGATCAATTTGACTGAAATTTTCAGCAAATTACCTTTACACTATCTAGTTTTTAACTATTATAGTGGGAACTGCCATCTCTTTATCTTATCTCCCATAATGTATCTTTAAGATTTTAATAAAGAGTTGGCCATTCTTGACAGAACAGTTGAAAGATAGATGATAAAACGAGAAAATATTGAAAAGTAACATTCTCAATGCCTACGGCACCCTCTATTGTCAGTCATTTCATCTGCTGTCTCCGTTAGTGACGTCAGGGATTAACGGTAAATTTTAACTTGTTTAAATCCAAGCCGTATCCAAGCCATACAGAGTTCATTTTGAGCGTATGCAAATAGAAATCATTTCTATAACATTCGAAAGTCGCATAAAGACTTGCAATAATGTTATTTGGCTCTAACATAATATATCTTTACGATGAACTGATGAACTCTGTATTTATTGGTCGAACTTTGACACTATGACCTTTCTAAATAAACATATCGTGTACGGTAATATAATTCCATTATAATCAAATTACAAATAAAGAGACAATCAAGTTTGTTGTTTCAGTTTCATTACACTGCTGAGATCCGAGCTTAGTTAAGTGTGACTAGATCTATGTAGCACAACCCTATTTGATATATTTACGATATATTTGTAATGTACCTAAACTAGTCGGTTCTCGGGTTCAATACCAATACAGTTAGAGCGTCATTCAAATTGTCGCGCCGTGGCACACTGGTTGAGAGTCACTGCTCCAGAGTGTCTACAAGATTTTCCAAAGTGATCAGAAGAGGGTATCACCAACAATATACAATAACATTTAAATGTGGGCGTATACAAATGAAATTTAACGTCCTACTCTTCTGTCCCACTGGGCTAATGAAGACAGGCATATGTCCTACCGTCTGCTATGAAGGACATTTTGCCTGGGCAGTGATTCTATAGCCTACTCTAATATTGAATTTTAACTACCAATGAACACTTCGTCTTCAGCATTTCGGGTTCAATTTGCGAGAAACCCATACAGCTTATATTATAGTGTACGGAGATTAATAGGACAATGGACTATTAGTACATAGATGAGTATATCCCTTTGTAACAAAAAACAATTCCATTTGACCCCATTTTTCTATTGTTAATGTCTTTAGCGTTCTTGGGTGATCTTAAATTTGACTTTTAGTCCGGTGATTTGGAGTTCCTTCATGCAGTGGACTAAGAATGTGAGTAACAGGGACCATTAGTGCTTTCCAGTAAAGGAAAGGAAATGAAATGGGGTTTAACGTCCTACTGTCCTGATGTTCTGCTCCGAACTGGGCTAATGAAGGAGGGCATACGCATAAGACATACTCTTATATCGAATTCAAGGATCTTTTGCGTGCACGCCAGTGTGTACACGGGAGCTCTGTTTTTAGTGTCATCCGAACGACTAGACAACTGTCCTTAACAGACCCCCGTCCTGCATCACTGACAAGAGGGAACCACGCCGCAAAATCTGGATGAACTTTCTCGACCAATGCAGGGGTAGAACACCGGACCTCCAGGCAAGCGAGTCAGCGTCTTACCCACTTAGACACCCTGAACCCCCCAGTAAAGGAATCCATCATGAGTATATTCCCTTTTAACAGACACAATGCCGGTCCTTGATCCTTATTTGACTCCTTGCGACCTGCAAGATTGCTTTACAGTGTCATCATTGACAAATAAGGAAGTACTGTTATTAGCGTAATGTGATATTGGTGTTCCTTTACGCATAAGAATGTGAGTAGGCTAACGGAAGACATTTTGTGCTTTTACCAGGTTGTCTCGCCAGTAAAGGAATCCATCATCCAAACCATGTATTTGGAACATTGACTGTAGAATTTGTTAGAATTATAGGTTTGGATATTGACAGTGTATAAGTTACACAAACCATTCATTTATAACACCAGTTTATATACAACAGATACATACATTATAAATTAGACATTTTATTACAAAATTCAAAAATATGTAAAAACTATAATCTTATATAAATTTGACCAAAAAATAATTTATTAAATACCCGTATATTCCTAATTAAATAAATTTTAGATTTGTATTACAAAATTCAAAAATACTTGTATATATTTAGCTTTGATAAAATGGATTACTGTAAAAATGAATATGACGTAACGATATATTATTATGCACAAATGATATATAAATAGATAAATACAAATGATAAATAAATAAATACGCCCCTCCATTCAAATAATCAAACACAATGTGTTTATCTATCTATCTAGAATCGTTTTACTTACTAACAAAAAATATATATTATTACGACTAGTAAACAAAAATCGTGACTGGTACTTATATCATTACTTCATAGTTAAATTTACACATAAAACAACTTTCAAACCTACTTATGAACAAATATAACGATTAAATTTACACTCAGCAACCACTCTCGTCAATTCTTATTCATAAACATATACATAAAGACTTAAAACAACAATAAACCATTCTTATTCACAAACATACAGTTGAATTCACAATTAAATTGAAACAACTATCTCACAAAAATACACTCGAATTCACACTTGATACAAAAGTCACAAACATACACTCGAATTCACACTTGATAGAACCCTTACAAACAAACATACAGTTGATGCAACTCTCACAAACATATTATTCCCAAATAGTAGATAAACCAGATGCAGTATCTATAAAATATAAGTTGGCGTTGATTCTTTGTCTGTTTACACAATCTTTAGCATCACTATCTAATTCAGGAATCAATGCCCAGCCAGGGACATCTACAGGACCATCATACATAGGTTCATCAGCCCAGTTGATAACATATTCATGGTAAATTTTGCAGAATTCATCACTGTTTTCTGTGGTAGCCCAATGTCTTCTGGAAGAATCATCTTTAGCAGATCGGTTAAAATCTATTCCAGGAATCAATGCCCAGTCAGGGACATCTACGGGACCATCATGCTCAGGTTCATCAGCCCAGTTGATAACATATTGATGGTGAATATTTTCTGTGGTAGAGGAATCATTTTTATTTTGTTGATCAAAATCTACTCCAGGTATCAATGCCCAATCGGGAATATTTGTTGGAGTTTCGTATGAGACTTCGTCAGCCCAGTTGATAACTGAATAATGTTGGTTTTGGTTCAGGTTCAGCTGAAAAGTATCGTCCAATTCTTCGTCCAAATCCTTTGCATCTCCAGTGTATGATAGTGATGCTGATGATAGAGGTTGTCGCGGAACTCTCAGTTCGCAAATTTTATCGTATCCTTGGTTGGATTTCTTGTAGTAAGTTACGACTGGAAAAAAGTTAAAAACAATTTCAAGCAATGAAAATAAAAACGAAAAAAGTATTTGACCCCTGCAGATAATAAATGAAATGTTCACCTTAACTATATGCGACAAGTGAAAAATAGGAGGTACGTGTATACATTGGTAGAGTTTATAAAAGATGTCTTGGCATTTGAAATTCCCGAAAAGAATAGAACCCCCCTCCCCCGTCCCCTACGTATTTCACGTTTAAATACATATTGCCGTAAGTAAATTTCAAATGACAACGAGACGTTTATACCTTATTTCATTTGTGAGATTTTGACTGTTACTAGTGTTTTGAATGACATGCTTTTAATGTAAACAGATTTTGGGCACAATAAAGTGTTAGACTTACTAGAAGTATTAAGGGTTGATTACTCACGTTCTAGGCCTACTAAAAGTATTAAACTATAGAGTTGACCAATAGAGTGTTAGACTTACTAGAAGTATTAAGGGTTGATTACTCAAGTGCTATAGGCCTACTAAAAGTATTAAACTATAGAGTTGACCAATAGAGTGTTAGACTTACTAGAAGTATTAACTGTAGAGTTGATCAAATCTGTATCAGTTAATATAACAATCATGTTATCATCATCATATATGATCTGATTGAATACATCACCATAATCTAAACTAATATCAGTATACTCTGGTATTTCTCTGTAATAAATATAATACAAAATAAAACTAAGAGAAAAGAAAATATCTATTTGCTTTACCTGTTTTCAACGCGCATACGAAAATATTAAATAACTATTGAGCTTTTAACTTTTTAGAATAACTCTTTAGAATTTCCTTACAATATAATTAAATAAACTTACAATACAGTCATAGTTGATGTCACTTTTGTGTCTGGATTCACGAAAGCGTTGAAAATGTTATTAATTATAGGGAATATTATCGCAGAGCGTCTTTCTCTTAGCAGATAAAATAGCTCAATGATAGAACAATAAGATGACGTTTCACCTACTGTGACGTCATAATTAAAGGACGTCAAAAAGTTATGTTTAATCATTTGCCAAATAAAATTAAAATACCTCGTCCCAAGATATTCTGTTTTTTCCAAGACAGATTGAAATATTATTATTTTTTGTGTTGAATTTTCCAAAGAAGAGATGTTTCCCAACTGTTTCGCAGGTTAATGGTTTTCACATTATAAAGATGCATTCTCGATTAAATCTATTGATCATAATAAAACTCCATTTTGACTTTTTCAAAACGAATAAATGGAATGAATTGAGTTTGAGCGTCCAACTGTTATTCTCCAACTGGGCTAATGAAGACGGGCATACATCATACAGTGTGCTATGAGGGACTTTTTGTGCGGACAGAGGCGCTACGGCCTACTGCCAGGAGATCTTTTACGTGCACTCTAATATGTACCTGAGACCTGAGTTTTTCGTCCCAGCCGAACGACTAGATAGGCCCTCCACCCTGCACCAGTGACAATAGGAATCCACATTAAAGAATCCCAACGTGCTTTCTCGGCCACCGTGGCTCCCCTCAGTTTCAACCGAGAAGACAAATTTGACAGAATGACCAAAAATATTTTTGAAAATAACATTCCATAGCTACAATGTTATATTAAACTTCGCCGTCAATTTTTACATCAAATTGCCCCATGCATGGTTCGCTTTAACTTGGCGTTCGACTTTGCCGCGACAGTTCCTGGCATAGTCGTTCGGGAGATAGGAAAACCGAGATCTCTTGTAAACATTGGCATGCCGGTAAAAGAAACATTTATATTTTGAATTCGAAATAAAAGTAGACATAGAAATTGTTATCAGAGAAAGTCGTGAGCGCATATGTTTAAACCGGCCAGATGACATGCAAGCCCAATGAGTAGTACAGAAAGCCGCCTTCGACGCCCCTATAACGGGGGCGGATCCGTAAATTTTTACAGGAAGGGTTTACCAATATTTGAGAAATACATGGTCCATATCGTTATTTTGGCGTATATTTGGGTTAACCAGAACACAGAAACTTGGAGGCAGTCAGGAATTTTCCTTTATTCTGGCACAGACAAACTAAATATTCAACATGATTATTCCAATTAACAGGTAAAAAAATAAAATATATTTGATATTGTCATCGCAGTAAGATGGGTAATAACAGGTATAATTGACAGACACATAGTCTACAATCGAAAGGGTGGCATGCACCTATTGGACTCCCTGGTCCCTCCTCATTTCCTATACCACTGCTTACTAGTGAAGGTAGTATCATATTAAATTGACTATACAGACTCCTTTACATTTTCATTATAAAGGAAAACAAAAACACAGAAAAATCATAATATTTGAATCAAACTTTTATTTCTGATTACCCTTCTCATCGCGTTTACCAGACAACTTTGATGCAATTCTCCGTTTTCTTCTTTCTTCAGCTTGGAACATTGACCAACAAAGAAATGTATTTTTTTTCCACGCAGTCCCTAGAAAAACACGAACTTTTCTTTTTTGCAAGGACGACATTAGCTTGGTTTGTGGCTTGGCCAAATTTCTGACGTTCTTAATCAGGCTTTTCTCGATCGCTTGCTTTTCAAACCTTGTCCATTTAATCCTAATGGCCTTAACTACAGAAACATCAAAAGTATAGATTAATCATGATATTCAGTGATTTAGCAGCATGACACGAAAAGCTGTTGCATGTGAACTGAAATGCTGCCGTATGAAATGCACAGTAAGGTGAGCATTAAAACAAGGGAGAATTCTGCTAAGGCAGTGGCACATGGCCCACTCTTAAAAACAATTTTTTAACTGCCAAGAGGTGTTTTTAAAGTAGTCTGCCAAATGACCACAGGGGTCCTTTTATTATCCCCTTTGGTGGACAAGAACGCTTTTCCATGTCAGGTGAGGGTCCAGTATGAACTCGACCTCGCCAGAATGCATACCTGGGACCTCTACCATGAGCTGCAAGCATCCACACATATATACTATCTACTATAACAGGTATAATGTTCATTATTACATTATGTCAGTGTGTGAACCATGAAGGTTTAGTTACCCAGTGATTTGGTTTGATATGTTTTGTTAAAATGAAATGAGAACTGCAATATTTACGTTTAAAAGTAAGCGCAGGGGACTGTCAGTAATGTGCACCAAGCCATATCTTTATAAACTCTTCCAATGTTTCATTACGTTGACGAAGTAATTTTTGTGATATTGTTACTTAACAAAAACCATGGTAGAATAAAAAGACAGAAAAAACAACAAGTTACCTTTCTTTTTCTTCTTCAGAATAATTCCATCGTCGATGTCGGTATTTTGGTCTGTGAGTGATAATCTGAATACAAATCATAAGAGATATTCAATAAATGAATTAAAAACCTATTTGGGGGAAATATATTTTTTTACAATTGATGTGCTTTGTTTTAAAACATCTCACAAAAGGAAGACTTTCCAACAAGGCTACGTGAGTTTTTATGAACAGGAAAACAATCCAAAGAATTAAGACAACCTTGGGAAGAAAGGTGGAAGACAACCACAAGCAGCTCTGTTATTGATTTCAAGTCACTCATCCTTTGGTCCATTCATATTGTGCGCATTCCGCAGGCAACACTTCTCCAAGAAGGAAAATTATCGAATCATAACCAAATTTCACATGAGTGTATTATATAATAGCATTGAAGTGCATAATAAAAATAAAAAGAATCCATAAAGAACTGTACCATGTAGCATCAACGAACAAACAAACGTGGAAGCCAAGTTGCAAGCGATATCTCACAGAGGAAAATTATCAGATCACCACCACATTCGATAGAGAACTTCTTCTTAATGATATTGACACACAAAATAACAAAAGGTTGTCATGGAAAATACACCCACAATTTGTAAGAGATGGACAGAAAACAAGCCTCCCAAAAATCGATTTTTCGTACAATGGGGAGGGGGCATCGTCCAGGACGATATGGTCCTTTTATTATCCCCATTGATGGACAAGAACGTTATTCCATGCCCGTCTTCAATTGAATTGCTTTGAACTATGAACATTATATTTTAAGCTTCATCAAAATCGGACAAAAATTGTGACCTCTAGCGGGTCCACAACCTTGGTATTACATACTTTTTGTGTTCAAGGTGAGGCCATTTTGTTGACAGTCTCGGTCCGATTATTACCAAATTCAAATCTTTTTATTTTATTATCAAAGTATAACGGTGATATATTTCATTTTTTAACATCGGATAAGAATTGTGACCTATAGAGGGTCCACAAGCTATAACCGCACCTTTTTCGTACCATCAGGGTGCATAGTTCAAGAAGTTACGGTCCGCTTTACATGAATATCGAGAGGAACAAAGATCTTTGGGACATAAACGATGTTTTAAGTTTCATAAAAATCGGATCAAAATTGTGATCTCTGGAGGGTCCACAACCTTGATATTACATACTTCAACACTATTTGTGTACATTGGCTATTTTATCCGGCAGTTTTGGTCCCATTTTTATGAAATTCGAACTCAATCATCATTATGGTGCAACGGTGATTTACATGTATTTAAACCATTTTTTTTAAAGTCGGATAAAACTTGTCACCTCTAGAGGAACCACAAGCCAAAAATGCCATGTTTCGTACAATCTGGGGACATAATTCAGGAAGCGTTCAAATATGCACGAATATAGATAACAAACCTCATCTCTCAAGCACGTCTTAGTTACGCTCTCAGCGAGCTAGTGTGAATATTGAATGTAAACGTACATTTGAAGTTTCATCTAAATCGGATAAAATTTCTGACCTCTAGAGTGTCCTCTAGCTAAAAATATGATTTTTCGTCATATCAGGGACCATTATCCAGGGCATTTTTAATGTCAATTCGATACATGCTAATATCAAAAGAAACCGAGATGTTTTGGAGATAAACGTGTATTTCAAGTTCGTCAAAATCGGATATGAACTGTGACCTGTAGAGCTTCCACATACAAATTGCGGACTGAGATGTCGGTTACTTGCGGGTTGTTAGTAAATACAAATATAATTTGTGAGAAGCACTTTCAAGCTCCATTTTTTGTTTGCTTAAGGTGCAACACACGACGTTTGCAGTGAGGTGCGACAGGTATTATATTAGAATAAGCCCCCAATAAAGAAACATATAAATGGTTAATAATATTTGACGCTTGTAACGTATGACATACCTATAACTGGAAAGGTGGGACAGACTTGTTACGTAAGGTGTGATAAATCTTTACACGCCTGATAATATACTCTTAAGCCAATGGTCTTCAACTACTTATCTTAGTTTTCCCCTATGTAGACTTCAGTTGATCACCTACATTGTTACAAAATTCGACGAGCTGTAACCCCAGATAACAGAGCTCCCGACTTAATGCCCGTTAATATAAGGAATTGCAAAATGTCGCCTTTACAGGATACGTCCCCGTAGTTGAAAATCTGTTGTTAGCTTTGATGTATGCACTTGATATAGAAGATAGGTCGCCACGCAACGAAGCATACGCCCACGGCAGTTAAATTGTCCAGGCAGTCATTTTGTGAGAAATAAAACATTTAGGATACACTAAAATCGGATTAAGAGTAACCACTCATTAAATAATTATCAGAAAACCATTAGAATTTGTTTGGTCCATAATAAGTTTCAGTGTACAAAACATTTAGTATAAAATCAATCGGATGATAACTATGGTCTCTAAAGTATCCACAAGATTTTTCAAAGTGATCAAGGGCTATAACTCTGGCAGTAATTATCGGAAATCATTGAAAATCAATTGGCTTGTTCGTCTCATGTCCTTAAATATTGTATATGAATTTAAGTCTATTGGATGTTAACTTTAGCCCCTAGAGCAGCGGTGCTTAAACTTTTTTGCTAGCGGCTAACCCTGGGACACATGGTAAATAGCGGCACACCTGGCTAAAAACATACGAAAATATTTGAATTTTGCAGACTTGTCATAGACATAAGAAATGACTCAAACAAAATAACTTTTATTGCAGTGTTTCGAATTTTATCAGCCAAATACGTGACTTCTCTTGTGAGAAATGTACTTAGTGTGTCATTCAAATTTTCGCGCCGTGGCTCACTGGTTGAGAGTCACTGCTGCAGAGTATCTAGAAGATTTTCCAAAGTGATCAGAAGGGGGCATCACCAACAATATACAATAACATTTAAATGTGGGTGTATGCAAATGAAATTTAACGTCCTACTGTTCTGCCCCACTGGGCTAATGAAGACAGGCATATGCTAATGTCATACCGTGTGCTATGAGGGACATTTTGCCTGGGCAGTGATTCTATAGCCTACTCTAATATTAAATTTCAACTACCAATGAACACTTCGTCTTCAGCATTTCGGTTTCAAATTGCCAGAAACCTATACAGCTTATATATAGTGTACTGAAATTAATAGGAAAATGGACTATTTGTGCATAGATGTGTATATCCCTTTGTAACAGAAACAATTCTATTTGACCCCATGTTTCTGTTGTTAATGTCTTTAGCGTTCTTGGGTGATCTTAAATTTGACTTTTAGTCCGGTGATTTGGAGTTCCTTCATGTAGTGGACTAAGAATGCGAGTAACAGGGACCATTAGTGCTTATATAAAACTGCCTCTCCTGTAAAGGAAAGGAAATGAAATGGGGTTTAACGTCCTACTGTCCCGATGTTCTGCTCCCAACTGAGCTAATGAAGGAGGGCATACGCATAAGACCTACTCTTATATCGAATTAAAGGGATCTTTTGCGTGCACGTCAATGTGTACACGGGAGCTCGGATTTTAGTGTCATCCGAACGACTAGACAACTGTCCTTAACAGACCCCCGCCCCGTCCTGCATCACTGACAAGAGGGAACCGCTCCGGGAAAGCTGGATGAACTTTCTCGGCCAATGCAGGGGTAGAACACCGGACCTTCAGGCAAGTGAGCCAGCGTCTTACCCACTTAGACACCCTGAACCCCCCAGTAAAGGAATCCATCATGAGTATATTCCCTTTTAACAGACGCAATGCCAGTCCTTGATCCTTATTTGACACATTGCGACCTGCAAGATTGCTTTACAGTGTCATCATTGACAAATAAGGAAGTACTGTTATTAGCGCAATGTGATATTGGTGTTCCTTTACGCATAAGAATGTGAGTAGGCTAACGGAAGACATTTTGTGCTTTTACCAGGTTGCCTCGCCAGTAAAGGAATCCATCATCCAAACCATGTATTGGGAACATTGACTGTAGAATTTGTTAGTTATAAATTAGAAATTTTATTACAAAATTCAAAAATATGTAAAAACTATAATCTTATATAAATTTGACCAAAAAATAATTTATTAAATACCCGTATATTCCTAATTAAATAAATTTTAGATTTGTATTACAAAATTCAAAAATACTTGTATATATTTAGCTTTGATAAAATGGATTACTGTAAAAATGAATATGACGTAACGATATATTATGCACAAATGATATATAAATAGATAAATACAAATGATATATAAATAAATACACCCCCCCCCCCATTCAGATAATCAAACACAATGTGTTTATCTATCTATCTAAAATCGTTTTACTTACTAGCAAAAAAATATATATAATTACGACTAGTAAAGAAAAATCGTGACTGGTACTTATATCATTACTTCATACTTAAATTTACACATAAAACAACTTTCAAACCTACTTATGAACAAATATAACGATTAAATTTACACTCAGCAACCACTCTCGTCAATTCGTATTCATAAACATATACATAAAGACTTAAAACAACAATAAACCATTCTTATTCACAAACATACAATTGAATTCACAATTAAATTGAAACAACTATCTCACAAACATACACTCGAATTCACACTTGATACAACCCTCACAAACATACATACACTTGATGCAACTCTCACTAACATATTATTCCCAAATAGTAGATAAACCAGATGCAGTATCTATAAAATATGAGTTGGCGTTGATTGTTTGTCTGTTAACACAATCTTTAGCATCACTATCTAATTCAGGAATCAAAGCCCAGCCAGGGACATCTACAGGACCATCATACATAGGTTCATCAGCCCAGTTGTTAACATATTCATGGTAAATTTGGCAGAATTCATCACTGTTTTCTGTGGTAGCCCAATGTCTTCTGGAAGAATCATCTTTAGCAGATCGGTTAAAATCTATTCCAGGAATCAATGCCCAGTCAGGGACATCTACGGGCCCATCATGCTCAGGTTCGTCAGCCCAGTTGATAACATATTGATGGTGAATATTTTCTGTGGTAGAGGAATCATTTTTAGTATGTTGATCAAAATCTACTCCAGGTATCAATGCCCAATCAGGAATATTCGTTGGAGTTTCGTATGAGACTTCGTCAGCCCAGTTGATAACTGAATAATGTTGGTTTTGGTTCAGGTTCAGCTGAAAAGTATCGTCCAATTCTTCGTCCAAATCCTTTGCATCTCCAGTGTATGATAGTGATGCTGATGATAGAGGTTGTCTCGGAACTCTCAGTTCACAAATTTTATCGTATCCTTGGTTGGATTTCTTGTAGTAAGTTACGACTGGAAAAAAGTAAAAAACAATTTCAAGCAATGAAAATAAAAACGAAAAACGTATTTGACCCTTGCAGATAATAAATGAAATGTTCGCCATAACTATATGGGACAAGTGAAAAACAGGGGGTACGTGTATACATTGGTAGAGTTTATAAAAGATGTCTTGGCATTTGAAATTCCCGAAAAGAATAGACCTCCCCCCTCCCCTCCGTATTTCACATTTAAATACATATTGCCGTAAGTAAATTTCAAATGACAACGAGACGTTTATACCTTATTTCATTTGTGAGATTTTGACTGTTACTAGCGTTTTGAATGACATGCTTTTAATGTAAACAGATTTTGGGCACAATAAAGTGTTAGACTTACTAGAAGTATTAAGGGTTGATTACTCAAGTGCTAGGCCTCCTAAAAGTATTAACTATAGAGTTGGCTATTGAAGTGTTAGACTTACTAGAAGAGTTAACTATAGAGTGTTAGACTTACTAGAAGTATTAACTGTAGAGTTGCTCAAATCTGTATCAGTTAATATAACTAACATGGTGTCATCGCCATATATGATCTGATTTGATACATCACCATAATCTAAGCTAATATCAGCATACTCTGATATTTCTCTGTAATAAATATAATACAAAATATAAGAAAGGGAAAGTAAAATACTATTTATAGTTCAAAGCTCTTGTCTGTTTGCATTGCCTGTTCTCAACTTGCTTACGAAAATATTGAATAATTTTGAGTTTTTAACTTTTTAGAATAACTTTTTAGAATTTCTTTACAATATAATCAAATATACTTACAATACAGTCATAGTTGATGTCACTCTTGTGTCTGGATTCACGAAAGCGTTGAAAATGTTATTAATTATAGGGAATTATCGCAGAGCGTCTTTCTCTTAGCAGATAAAATAGCTCAATGATAGAACAATAGGATGACGTTTTACCTATTGGAACGTCATAATTAAAAGACGTCAAAAAGTTATGTTCAATTATTTGCCAAAATAAATTACGATATTATACCCCCCCCCCTTTCCACCCCAAGATGATCTGCTTTTCCCGCAACAGATTGAAATATTATTATTTTATGTGGAATTATTGAAAGAGGAGAATCAGCTGTACTCTGTTTCATAGTTTATTGGTTTACGCAATACAAAGATTCCTTCTCCATTAAAACAATGAACTTTTTAATATTAATATCGACAACTTTTATCTTGTGTTAAATCTCGCGTATTTTTTCTGACTATTAATCAAAATAAAATGAAATGGATTGAATTGGATTTAAACGTTCAACTTTCTAGTTGGGCTAATAACGACGGACATACGCCATTCAGTGTGCTATGATGGACTTTTTGTACGGACAGCGTCGCTACGACCGTCTCTTCTATCGAATTCCAACTGTCAGGAGATCTTTAAGTGCACTCTAATGTGTACCGGGACCTCAGTTTTCGTCCCACCCGAACGACTAGACAGGCCCTCCACCACTGACAAGAAGAAACCACGTTGAAAAATCCCAACGAAGTTTTCGGCCAATACCGGTAGCGAACCCATGCTAGCGAGCCAGCGCCTTATTCACTGAGCAACCAAGCCTTATTTTTTCTTGCACGAGCCAGCGTCCTACTGATTTAGCCACTGTGGCTCCTTATTTTCGAAAATAACATTTCATAGCTACAATGTTAAATTAAACTTCGCTGTCAACTTTTACGTGAAATTGCGTAAGTGTATAAGGCGCTGGCTCGCTAACCTGGAGTTCGACCCCATGGTTTTCCGCGACAGTTCCTAGCAGTCGTTCGGTTGATAGCAAAATCGAGATCTCATGTAAACATTGGCATGCCCGTAAAAGAAACCTTTATAATTGGAATTCGAAATAAAAAAAAGTAGGCATAGAAATGCCATTCGGCTTCCTTACTTCACTTGTATTAGAACGCCCCCTCTATTGTTATCAGAGAAAATCATGTGCGCATCCAGATGACATGCAAGCCCAGCGAGTACAGAAAGCCACCTTCGACGCCCCAATAACGGAGGCGGATCCATAAATTTTTACAGGAGGGGTTTACCAAGTTCCTGATTTTATTCTCTCCTCCGGTCTTGAAAATGTTTGAGAAATACAGAGAGAGAGAGAGAGATAGAGAGAGAGAGAGAGAGGGGGTTAACGTCCACTCGCCACAAACTAGGTCATTTTGAGACTAACACTCATTTTGTTTCAATAATTAGCCTGCGCGTAGGGGTCTTTGGCAGTGGGAGGTAACCGGAGTATCCGGAGAAAACCCACGAGGTTGGACAGGCGACCATACTCCTTGCCACGTACAACCGGGAATTCGAAACCATTTGAGAAATACATGGTCCCTATCGTCATTTTGTCGTATATTTGGGTTAACCAGAACATAGAAAGGGAGGCAGCCAGGAATTTTCCTTTATTCTGACACACACAAATCTAAATATTCAACATGATTATTCCAATTAACAGGTAAAAAAAATATATTTGATATTGTCATCGCAGTAAGATGGGTATTAACAGGTACAATTGACAGACACATTAGTCTACAATCGAAAGGGTGGCATGCACCTATTGAACTCGCTGGCCCCTCCTCACTTCCTATGCCACTGCTTACTAGTAAAGGTATTTCCATATTAAATCCATCTTGACTATACAGACTCCTTTACACTTCATTATAGAGGAAAACAAAAACACAGAAAAATCATAGTATTTGAATCAAACTTTTATTTCTGATTACCCTTCTCATCGCGTTTACCAGACAACTTTGATGCAATTCTCCGTTTTCTTCTCTCTTCAGCCCGGAACAATGATAAATACAGATTTTTTTTGATTTTTCTCCAGTCCCCAGAAGAAAGACACAAATTCTTCTTTTTTGTGAGGACGATATCAGCCTCGGTTGGTGGCGTCACTTTTCTGACGTTCTTAATCAGGCTTTTCTCGATCGTTTGCCTGCACATCGAATCAAAGATTTGTCATTGACCCGACACAGAAAGAATATGGTGGCCTGTCCAGTCTCGCAAGTTTTCTACGCCCCCCCCCCCACTGCTAAATATCCCCACCCACAAGCAAATTTTTGATATAAACTTGAACCGTGTGTTATTCCCGAAATGACCTAGTTTGAGTCTAGAGTCAAGCAATTATTTGAAATAAACGTGAATCACATGTTATTCCCGAAATGACCTGATTGAGTCTAGTGGATGTTAAACCCCACCTTCTCCGAAATGACCTGATTGAGTCTAGTGGATGTTAAACCCCACCTTCTCTTGTTTAATATACATTTAGTTGTTATGTGATCTTGGAAATAACACAAACACGTATAAATATCTGGTAAAAAAGGGATTATTTATTAATATACATACTGCCTGCGGACATATGTCCTTATATACAAAGTTTAATTTAATTACTACAGTCTATATGCCACTCATTAGATTATTTAGCACAACCATATAAAGATACAGAGAGGTGGGAACATGGTCCGAGTCAAAATGAGAGTCATTTCAGTATCAAGTTTGATCATAAGCAATTAACTGCTGTCTAGATTGCAATTTATTGATTTATATTGAATTCCTCAGAATTATATTGCCAGCTCCTTGACTGGCAGTTGAGTCGCATCTCTCGAGTTCCATGGAGATATTAAAATAAAAAGTTTACAAGTCTTCATTTTACTTCCACAAATCAGTTTATATTTTGAAGTCTAAAACAATCGAGTAGTACCTTGGTTGTTTATTTTGTTGAACTTCAAAATTCAGAATCACAAGAAACAAAAAGTTAAGTGAAGCTTAATTATGTCACTATCGGTCAAATTACTTAAAAGATAACAAGCTTATAAGACAAATATTTAAAAAGTAGTTCTATTTTTTTTTTATCATTCTAACAAATTAACATGATTTAGACACTGACAATCTTTACTTATCTTTGATTGCAGGCAAATAAATTAACAATATTATGTTTCACACTTGTTCTGTGCAACATGGGGGTAGCAAATGTCTCTGTGCAACTCAGGGGTGGCAAATAAATCTGGAGAGGAAATTATGCCATGAAGAAATTAGTGTTCTGATGCATCTACACCTATACATACTGGGGTTGACGGTTGACTTCAATTAATAGTCTCATCCGAATCATAATATAATAAAAATAGTCGTAAGATTAATAGTGCTACCTGTAAGCACAGCTTGGTAACTCAATTAAAAAACAATAGCAAAGTGGAAGAATGTCGGCTCAAAAGGATGTAACATTATGCTCAAAACTAATATTATTTGTTACTCAATATCAGTTATAATTATTATTATTTTTTACAGCATATTTATAGTGCACTCTTTCATATACAGTGTTCAGGGGCACTTTACAAAGTGGCAATGTAATCATAAATAAACAACGAGATTATGGACATGTTTACGATTGTATCTGAAAAGCCAGATTAAATAAATGTGTTTTAAATTGTTTTTTAAAAGAATATAGAGATGCACAACATCTTAAAGTAAATGGTAGATTATTCCATAAAACAGGTGCTTGATAACTAAAAGAGCGCTAAACCATATGAGACAAGTTGAAGAGTTTGGGGCTTCAAAAGTAGTTTATCTGATGTACGTAATGTTTGGCCAGGTGCATAAAGTTCTAAAAGATCTGAGATGTAAACAGAAGGTAGATTATTTAAATATTTAAAAGTAATAAAATCTTAAAATCAATTGGATATTTGACAGGTAACCAAAGTAAATTATATAAAACAGGAGTTATATGTGGTCACATGTATGATGATCTCCATTGAAATTTGAAACATAAGTAGGCTATCCTGTTGGATAATGGTGTAATAAAAGACAAGCCCAAAATACTGAAGAAAATTTTTTACTTGTGTAAATGACAAAAAGACAATGCTAAAATTCTGAATCAATTATGTAACTTATCAATCATTCGGAAAATCTTTTTCTTTAATGTTTCCTTTGATCGCTTGTAAATCAAACCATTATTTGATTTACTTATTGATATAGCTTTTTGGCACACACTAGGTATGGGTCGTTTTTTTTCCTCAAAATACTTTTTAAAAAGTCTATGAATTTCATCTTCTTCCTCTTTTGACCATTTTACAATTGATTTTGAACTGACTGCTTTTCTCTTTTTCTGTGGTTCTACGACATCTAATGTTTCATCAAATTCATCACATAGATCTGATTCAATATTATTGCTACTGTCAGCAACATCTAATGATTCTTGATTCGATTTCGATACAATATCTGAAATAAGTAAATAAATGAAATGAAATGGGGTTTAACATTCAACTGTTTTGTTTTGACTGGGGTAATGAAGACAGCCATACACCATACAGTGTGCTCTGAGAGAAATCTTTTTGAATAGTTAATAAAACAAAACAACCCAACAGTTATTGACCTTAGCAGAACACAATTTTTATGGGAAACAATCACCAGTTTTATTCTAAAAGCACAACGTTTCGATAAGTATCCCACATCCCGCCGTGCTTTTAAAAAAAAAACAGTGATTGTTTCCCATAAAAATTGTGTTCTGTTAATGACTTTCTCAATCGCTAAATGTCATTTAAAGATTAAGTTATTGACCTGCCAGTCCAAAGCAGGAACTTACTGGGCAGTAACATAGGCCATGGCAAGAAATCTGTAGGCCTAGTATTTAGGTTTGTAACAATCAAATTGAAATACAAATTTTTGATTAGGATTAGTCATTGATTTGTTGTAAACTATCCTAACTGATACTGATCTCTTTCCAAGGACTCAGAAATTAATAATCAGTTAGAAATCAATATAATGCCTTATAATTATTTGATATATCATGTAGTTCAACGATTCAGGGACCAACTTAAGATGTAGGCTATAATTTTTTTAAGATTGTGCTTATAACCAGATTTTTTTTTTCTTGCTTTGGCCTAACAGTAAAGTAATGAAATTTGATATGTTTTTGTACTAAAAAATGATAATGTTCCACCTTAATAGGCTCTTCCAGTTTGCAAGTCACCAATTTAAAATGGACAAATTATTCCCAGTTGATTACTACAGGTATACAATCCGGCCACTCACAATTGGGGTGCAGTATTTACTCAGGGAAAGAGCAAGCTATAATTGTTTTAAAGCTGCAATTTCATATTTTTAAGTTATATTTTTAAAATGTATTAAAATAAAGCCTCAAAATAAATGCTATCTATAAAGAGTCCTACCTTGTTAAAGAAAAATCCTATTAATCCAATAATTCACTATTACCAATTGAGAAATATATCATTTTCAACTTCAAATTCAAATGTTTGAAGATAGTTATACCACGGGGCGAATGGAAAAACAAGGAAGGTAATTGTGCTGTTATTTCCTGTGCCAATGATTTATCAGTGTAAGGAATAATGCCTATGATCGTATAATAGTGAGTTGACAACCTACTGAGCAAAAGACATATGAAATATGAAATTATAGCTTTAAGAAGGTCTCTACTAATATGATATACTGTTATTAACATACCTGTAAACTGAATTTCATCAAGAGATTTGTTGACATATTTATGAACTTGGCCGGAATCTTGCAATAAAAGAATTTTAACAATCTGCATCCTCTCTAAAACATCTGAACTGGTTTCATTGTCAATCTCGTGAACATGTACAGTGTGATTGGTTACCCAATTAAGTTGGCTTTCGTTAAGATCGAGGACCTGAAATGGTATCATACACAATGCTATTTATTTAATAGAGAATGGGTAATTATAATAACATTATATAAAGCGCTCCACTCGACACAAAGAAGGCCATTTAGGAACTTAAACATGGTTCAATTTTTTTCAATAATTCGCTTGCACGTAGGGGTCTTTTAGCAGTGGGAGGAAAACGGAGAACCTGTAGAAAACCATACTCCTTGTCAGTAGGTTCAATGACAGACCTTTTGATACAAACTTTATAATAAGTTATAATAACATCATTACTTTCCAAGCAGAAACAGACGACTGACTAATAATAGTGTAGATGGGATACCCACTCTCTTTTTCGACCAATCACAATGGAAACTGTCAAGCACCTATTCTACTGAGCCAATGAGAAACGGACAAACAATTAAGCCATACGTTAGAAAGAGTATCATTATATGACATCAGCATTAGACTAATACGGGATATCCTTCTTTTGTATCAATTAAATGTAAGTACCTGAGTTATAGTGGCCATATATTTTCTTTCTTGAGTAGATATAATAAGTTCTGGAGATTTTAAACTCGCTAGATTAGCTGTTGCAGACAAAGATGTGTGTGCTTTGACAACAGTATTTCCTACAAAACAAATTCCAATTAAATAATGTACTGAACACAATATAAATGACAGACATCTCAATCCGTCATATTAATGATAACAGATAAATATTAAAATTTGAATAGAAATCATGACACCATTTTAGACAAGGACCTCTGTTCCAACACTAGCAAGAGAGAGAGAGAAATGGGGTTTAACGTCCACTCGACACGAACTAGGTCATTTTGGGACTAACATATGGTTTTATTTTATTTCAATAATTCGCTTGCGCGTAGGGGTCTTTAGCAGTGGGAGGAAACTGGAGTGCCCGGAGGAAACCCACGAGGTTGAGAAGGTGCCCCTATCGCCATGCCACATACGCTCACACCAGGGCTCGAAACCACAACCGCAAGCCAGAGGTGACCGGCCAGCTAGAGGTCGAAGCGCAGCACTCTAGACCAATAGGCCATCCCCCCCCCCCCAACACTAGCAAATCCCCCCCAAAAAATCTGAACAGAAATCATGAGACTATATGTTCTTGGGAATTTGTTATTCAAATTGTGTACAAAATAAATACATAATTGAATAAATGCAAACAATCAAGCTCCTATTACCAAAATCACATACCTGCATAAAATATATTTAATAGACTATTATATAAATAAATTCTAATTACCTTTATTTGCAAATACGTAAGGATTATCTCTTGAAATACCACATTGTTCACGAATAGTGGAGTTTGTTAAAAACTGCAAACCTTCCATTGTTTCATTGGGAATTATAACAGGTACAGATTGACCACACTAAAAAAAAAAAAAAACATAAGATTTTTTTATGGAGATACTGTTAAAAATTAAAATATGGTGAACTTTATGCATTAATTTATCAATATTTATTAATGTCAAACTGTTTTAGAAAACCAAAGAGAGAGATAGTGAAATGGGGTTTAATTAACGTCCACTCAACACAAACTAGGTCATTTTGGGACTAACATATGGTTTTTACTTTATTTCAATAATTCGCTTGTGCATAGGGGTCTTTGGCAGTCGGAGGAAACAGGAGGAGCCAGAGGAAACCCACTGGGGTTGGACAGGTGACCCTATTCCTTGTCACATGCAACCTGGGATTCAAAACCAGTTGACTCAATGACAGGCTTTATGATACAGAGTGCACGCGCTAACCATTCGGCCATCCAACCCTCCTTTATAAAACTAAGTCCCTGCTTCTATTGACAGTGATAAATACTTGTAACCTAAATAAAATATTATTAGTATTTGGCAGCAATGATTACCTTTCCTCTAATCTCAACAATGTCTTGTGTTTCCAATAAAAACTTTTCAAATTTGGTACAATTTTCAATCATTGAGCTGCTAATAAAATCACTAACTCCCTGTTTCCTGGCCTGATAATCCATTAATCTGTAAATATATATACATTCACTATTTAATTCAGGAGCTATTCTGATTTCATCCAAAAATACACGAAAACTTTTAATCTTTATCATTAATAAATGTTCAAGTAAATGTCAATGACTCTAAATTGTAACTACACTTTCATGCCTCCTGTACAGTTTGTATTATCATTTCAAAATTATGGAAACAAAATTACCTGAGGGCTTCTATTACTCCAGTTCTGTTGTAAATCATAAGCTTTGATTCAACTGTCTCGGCTACTAGTCGAAAATTATCAGGGTCTTTCTTATCATAATCTAATGACTGTAGCTGTTGTTTTAAAAAATTGTTAAGTTTTTCTATGTCCGAAGGGTCTGGCAAAGATTGAGTTTTATTGTACTGCCTCTCATTCAATAAAACTTTGGCAATTTTTGTAACCCTGGTCCTCCACATTACCCCAAAAATCTTTAACAGGTCTTCTGCTTCCTTTCTTTCATTTGGAAGTCCATTCTGAACTGCCAAAGCTAATTTGGCATTCAGAATCCTTTTCAGATCAAAACCCAATTTAATCAAGACACTAGGTTTATCTACATCTTCTTCATCTTCTCCATTACATTCAGCAGTTCTCATGGTTGCTTTTACAATATCTTCAAAATATTCTGGTTTCAAGTAACTGGAGATACTCGGCTCACCATCAATATGCTTAATGGCCCTCAAGTTGATTAGGAATCTGGCTATCAACCTCATCACCTGAGATGTATACTTTCCGCGATTCAGGGGATTTCCAAAATTCTTTAGTATCCAAAGGTTACCTAAAAAGACTATTAAAGTATCGGATTTAGCAACTTGTCCAACTTCATCATTATTCATCTTGCTAAAAACTTCTTTGATTAACATTTTACTAGCAGCAGGTTGGATCCGCATTGATAATGTGTCTGACTGAGTTCGTAGCTCTGCAGAAGTGAGATTTAAACCAGATGATGCAATGCAAGATCGACTATGTTTCCACAGTAAAGTCTTTTTGATCCATGTCAGACAGTGTGGGCAAGGTCCATATTTATCTAATTGAAAACGATCACAGGGTCGTCTTTCAAGAATGATTTCACCTTTTTGATCATTTAGAGTTTTAACATTATTAATATGGTTATATTTGCTTCTTAACAAGTAAAGTAACTGTTTCCTTTTCTTTTCATCCTTTTCATCTGCAATTGCTTTTACTTCATCTACAGTTTTGTGTTTCCTCAAAAGATGCTGCGAAAAGTTAGAAAATTTCCTCTTGCAAATATCACAATTTTGGTATTGATTATGAACCCGTGTATTATTTTTTATCTTTCCAAATTTATTTGTCCCTGATTTTGTAATCTTTTTTATATATACACCAGGAATATTAGGGTCTATTAGGACATCTTCTTCATCGATATCTTCATCATTATCAGATGGGTACAGCAGTTCCGAACACTGAAATTTGGGTGGGGATTTAGAAACCATCTCATTACTAACATTCATATATGGTATTTTATCACTCATTTCATTGTCATCACTACAGCTTTCTTCTATTTCGTCAGATAAAATAAATTCAGGACTACAATCTTCGGAAAGTAAATCATCATCAGATGAAGAGGACATGCCTTCAGAATTACGAGCTCTAAGTTTCATTCCTATCTCTGTGGTATCTGTCTTAGATTGTGATTTCCGGTCTGATTTCAGTTTAGTATCCACTTCTCCACTATTGTGAGTTGTCAGTATATTAGTATCATCACCATCAGTTTTCTGTATAACCTTGCCTCCTCCAGTGTCAGTTAGCATATTCCTGTCTCCATCATTATCTCTATTATCTTTATCACTGTCTATATTATCTTCATTGTGTTCATTGCTCTGAAATAAGAGTTTTTATAATATGTAGTATAGACAATCTTCTAAACTAAAGACCTGGCCCTGAGTTCACAAAGCATTCTCAGACTTAAGTTAAGAATTTACTCAAAATTGTTAGCCTTATTTTGGGTGATAAGTTAGGCTTATCACCCATATGATAATGTAGAAAATGTTGTCAGGTATGGTACACTCACACTTTTTCAAACTACGAGGAATAAATGAAATGAAATGGGGTTCTGCTCCTATACTGAGCTAATGAAGACACCATATGGGGGGAATTTTGCCCGGACAGCAACACTATGACCTACTCTTATATCGAATTCCAACAGATCTTTTACGTGCACGTTAATTTATACACAGGACCCCGGTTTTTCATCCCATGCGAATGACTAGACAGCTGTTTTTGTCAGGTCCTGTCTTCGAGAAACATTTCATTAATATTGTCAAAATAGGTGAAACCCATAAATACCTAAACAAATATAAACACAAATAGAACCAATCAAAATGTATTGATTAAAACCAAACTGCACACAATGTCATATAACTACTTGAGAGCTATTCTGAGAAGTAACTTGTGATTTATTTTGGACAAATTTATAAACTGCAGTTCAGTAACTTTCTGACTGGCAATGTGGACAAATTGGGCCAATTTAACCCCTGAAAAGTTTTTTTTTCTTTTTTGAGTGTATGTGTACTATGCTCTCAGACTGCAGAGTCTTGTGACCAGTATCCCACACAAATCAACAGGACTTTACATAGAAGAATGAAATGCTGTTTACCTCTGCTAAAGTAGGGTCATTTACAAACAAAGCAAGGCTTTTTTTCTTGTTTTTCAACTGACCTGAAAAGCAAAATAAATTGCTACTAAAATAAATGTTTAACACTATCTTACAGAGAGAGAGAGAGAGAGTGAGAGTGAGAGAGAGAGAGAGATGGGGTTTAACTCCACTGGACACAAATTAGGTCATTTTGGGACTAACATAAGGTTTCATTTATTTCAATAATTCGCTTGCACGTACGGGTCTTTAATTAGCTGTGGGAGGAAACCAGAGGTTGAGAAGGTGCCCCTATCTCCATGCCACATACGCTAACAACAGGGCTCGAAACCAAAGCCGCAAGCCAGAGGTAACCGGCCAGCTAGAGGTCAAAGTGCGGCCCTCTAAACCACTAGGCCATCCCAACCCCCGAGAGAGAGAGAGAGAGAGAGAGAGAGAGAGAGAGAGAGAGAGAGAGATGGGGTTTAACTTCCACTCATCAACACAAACTAGGTCATTTCGGGACTATTTTTTTTTTTCAATAATTTGCTAGCGCGTAGGGGTCTTTAGCAGTGGAGAAAATAGGTTGCCAGGCAACGAAACATACGCCCACACAGCAGCCAAATCGTCCGGGCAGTCAACAAGAGTTGTTGCATTTTAAGTAATCATCAGAAAATCATAATTTAAACTCACCCATAACTACGGTGTAACTGTGATATAATCAAACGTTTTTTTAAATCGGATAATAATTGTGACCTCCAGAGGGACCACAAGCTAAAAAGGGTGATTTTTCGTACAATCAGGGGCCATAATTCAGGAAGTTACGATCCGACATGAGAAAATATGCAATGGAACCAAAATCATTAGGTTATTAACATGTATTTCAAGTTTCATCAAAATCAGTTCAAAATTGTGACCTCTATAGGGTCCACAACCTTGATATAACATCTTTTTACACAATTCGCGTACAGACGGCAGCCATTTTATCCGTCAACTCTAGTCCGATTTTCACGAAATTCAAATTCTCTCTTCATTACCATGAAACCGTGATATAATCAAACGGTTTTTTAAATCGGATAATAATTTTGACCTCCAGAGGGACCACAAGCTACATGTAACAAAAGCGATTTTTCGGACAATCAGGGGACATAATTCAGGAAGTTATGATCCGATGGGCGCAAATATCGAAAAGAACCAAGATCTTTGGGTTATAAACATGCATGTCAAGTTTCATCAAAATCAGTTCAAAATTGTGACCTCTATAGGGTCCACAACCTTGATATAACATATTTTCACACTATTCGTGTACAAACGGCGGCCAGTTTGTCCGTCAATTCTAGTCCGATTTTCCCGAAATTCAAACACTCCGTTCATTATCTTGTAACGGTGATATAATCAAACTTTTTTTTAAATCGGATAATAATTTTGACCTACAGAGGGACCAAAAGCTAATAAAAGCGATTTTTCGGACAATCCGGAGAAATAATTCAGGAAGTTATGATTAGATGGGCGCAAATATCGAAAGGAACCAAGATCTTTGGGTTATAAACATACATGTCAAGTTTCATCAAAATCGGTTCAAAATTGTGACCTCTATAAGGTCCACAACCTTGATATAACATATTTTCACACTATTCGCGTACAAATGGCGGCCATTTCATCCATCAATTTTGGTCCGATTTTCACGAAATTCGAACTCAACCTTCATAACCATGGAACGGTGATATAATCAAACGGTTTTTTAAATCGGATAACAATTTTGACCTCCAGAGGGACCACAAGCTAAAAAGGGCGATTTTTCGGACAATCAGGGGCCATAATTCAGGAAGTTACGATCCGATTGACGCAAATATCGAAAGGAACCAAGATCTTTGGGTTATAAACATGCATTTCAAGTTTCATCCAAATCGGTTCAAAATTGTGACCTCTACACTGTACACAAGCTAAAAAACGTGATTTTTCGTAAAATCAGGGGCCATAACTCATGAAGTTACGGTCCGATACATGCCAATATCGAAAGGAACCGAGATCTTAGGGTGATAAACCTATATTTTAAGTTTTATTGAAATCGGATAAAAATTGTGACCTGTAGACTGTTCACAAACAATTGTGGACGGCCGGCCGGCCGGACGAACAGGGGCGACAACAATATACGTCGACATGAAAATGTGGGCGTATAAAATAGGTTGCCAGGCAACGAAACATACGCCCACACAGCAGCTAAATCGTCCGGGCAGTCAAGTAATTATCAGAAAATAATTAGAATTTGTTTGGTTTACAAAATTTGAACTCACCCTCCATAACCATGTAACGGTGATATAATCAAACGGTTTTTGAAATCGGATAACAATTTTGACCTACAGAGGGACCACAAGCTAAAAAGGGCGATTTTTCGTACAATCAGGGGCTATAATTCAGGAAGTTACAATCCGATGGGCGCAAATATCGCAAGGAACCAAGATCTTTGAGTTATAAACATACATGTCAAGTTTCATCAAAATCGGTTCAAAATTGCGACCTCTGTAGGGTCCACAATCTTGATATAACATATTTTCACACTATTCGCGTACAAACGGCGACCATTTTGTCTCTCAATTTTGGTCCGATTTCCACGAAATTTGAACTCAACCTTCATAACTATGTAACGGTGATATAATCAAACAGTTTTTAAAATTGGATAACAATTTTGACCTCCAGAGGGACCACAAGCTAAAAAGGGCAATTTTTCGGACAATCAGGGGCCATAATTCAGGACGTTACGATCCAACGGGCGCAAATATCGAAAGGAACCAAGATCTTTGGGTTATAAACATGCATTTCAAGTTTCATCCAAATCGGTTCAAAATTGTTACCTCTACACTGTTCACAAGCTAAAAACGTGATTTTTCGGACAATCAGGGGCCCTAACCCATGAAGTTACAGTCCAATACATGCCAATATCGAAAGGAACCGAGATCTTAGGGTGATAAACCTATATTTTAAGTTTCATTGAAATCGAATAAAAATTGTGACCTGTAGACTGTTCACAAACAATTGTGGACGGACAGGGGCGACGACAATATACGTCCACATGAAAATGTGGGCGTATAAAAAAAGGAGGAGCTGGAGGAAACCCACAAGGTTGGACAGACGACCCTACTCTTTGTCTCCTACAACCAACAAAGCTCAGCTTAAAAAGAGTGGGGCCCTGTGACAGACTAGAATTGCGGGGCCCCTTAGCCCAGTCTCCACCCTCGCGCTGCTAGATTAATTACCATGAACCTTTCATCAGGAGTCTGAATTTGAATTTTTTCTCTTTTTGTCATGAACCACAGGGCCCCCTAAATCGCAGGGCTCCCTAAACCGCAGGGCCCTGGGCCTGGGCCCCTCAGCTTGGCTTTGACAAAGTGACAGGCTTTGTGCACGTGCTAACCATTCGGCCATTCAACCCCGCCTTATTATACAGTATTTGGATTAATTAATTGCAATTTGAATCATCAGATCTGATATAGCTGACAGTGACAGAATAAATTTTACAAAAGCAGTAAATGACAATTTTGATGTTTTAAAGTAAAGAAAACCTTCACTGGTATCATTACATAACTAAAATAAAGTAGGGGTGGGCAATACCAGGAATTTTCAGTTTCAAAATATTGAAACTGCTGGTAGACAAAAATAGGTTGTCAGGCAATGAAATATACGCCCACAGCAGTTAAATTGTATGAGTGGTCGATAAGGGTTTCGCACATTTATTCTTTTGTAGATAATTGGAGGCATTTATTTACAAGACAATTTCATACAGATCAGATTATAATTTTCGTCGTTTAAGGGTTCACAAGGTTCTACAAACTGAAATTAGGGTCTTAACTCGGGAAGTAATGTACAGAAATTGTTGAAATTTGACCGGCTTTTTATTTTACTAATTCGAATAATGCATATAAATTTCATACAGATTGAATTGTAACTCACAACTTCAACAAAGTAAAACAAAGGCCATAAATTTGAAAGTAATCGACAGAGATTGTTGACATTCAATAGGATTCTTGCAATTGATTTCACTAATTTAAATAATGCATATAAAGTTCATACAGATTGGATGATTAACTTTCATCATTTGAGCATTCACAAGGTTCAACAAGGGCCATAATTATTTGAAAATGCTGAATTTCAATAGAATTCTTCATTTTACTAATTCAAATGATGCATATAAATTTTGTAAGGATGAGATGATAACTTCCGTCCTTCGAGTGTTCACAAGGTTTAGCAAATTTAAACAAGGGCTATAACTCTAATCGTAATTATAGGAAATTGCTGAGGAGTCTTCGTGTCACTAATTTAAATGATCTGTGTAAATTTCATACAGAGTATTTACAAGGCGCACCTAAGTGAAACAAGGGCCATAATCGCATAACTGAAGATGTATAGTATTTTCGTATAATTTGGTTACCCGGATTCCTCTGCATGGACTGTTTTCCTAGACTGAGCTATCTTGGACACATCATTTACTTGCATTATTGGAAACACCTCTGCTTGAAGTGCAGGAGATGATGCATCCTTGGTTATTTTTCCAGTCAGGATTTTAGATTGTACAATCAGATTACTGCTACCCTGTCTTGGAAGTTTGCCATATCCTTCAAGTTGAACAGTGGCTGAACAAGTTTTCAAATGTCGCTCTTTAGATGATAAAAGAAGCCATCCCAAGCAACGTGGGCATGGACCATATTTTTCTACATTTAATCTGCCACCGTCATATCGTCTAGCAAAGAGAAGTTCCCCTTTTTTCTTTTTCAATACTGTCAAATTATGAGTGTGAGCTGCACGTAACCGTAAAATATTGATCTTCCACTTTCTTTCTTTCAGTGATAGTTCAAGTATTTTCTTTACTTCTTCTTCTTTCTGATGCTTTTTTGATAAAATGTGATGGGAAAAATTTGTAACCATTCTTTTACAAAAAGGACACGGATGATGGGAGTTATAAACTCTGTCAGTTTTCTTTCTTCTCCCTTTTGTGGTAGTGGTATTTTTCATAACTGATCGAATATATATGTCTGAGTTATTCATATCACGAACAATTTTATCTTCATCCAATTCTTCAATTTCCATTCCTTCTTCCGTATCCTGATCTGCTCCAGTTGATTTGATTTTGGATTGATTTGATTCAGATTTCTTGTCATCCTCATTTAGATCTGCCCGAGTTGATTCATCAGGAAAATGATTGGACTTGGATTTCTCATCACTTTTCTCTAGATCTGAAACGTTGAAAGAAATTAGAAATTATGTGTAAGGGGTTAGATCAAGCTGGTAGACAGCGAGGGTAGTATTAATAGTATCCATAACCTTACAATAGTACAATGTTGTCACAGTATTTACAGTAGCATGAACCTTCCTGAAAATAAAGTTTGACAAAAATAACTTTCTGCTCACAAAGGTGTGCATGAATAACATTGACCTTTGCCCTCATGACCTGAACTTTTGTCACAAGATCCTCATATCATTGCCTAACTATGTCCAGGCATTTTTGTATACAAGCCAAAGAGTTTCGATGTGTAATAAGCCTGTACCCTATGCCAATTAAAAGCGCTCCCTTGTGGCACATATGACAACACAATCAAACGGCTCACAATGAGCAAAAGCTCAATTTAAAAAAATCTATAAACGCAACAAATAAAAAACAATGACCAAAATAGCCAATTCTAAATCAAAATCAGCATTAAGGTTCAGCTATAAGTAAAGATTGAATTCCAGTCTGATTAGATTTAAAGTACCAGTTCCAGATATTTCAGAGTCTCATAAATAAAAGTCCAACTTATTACCTGTGCCAAGCCTATTTAATGACAACAAACGTGAATAATGCCCCTTTAACAGATCAATATTGCAACTAATATTTAAAGACTTTGGACAAATTATGTGTTAAAGTCTCAATGTCTTAAAAGTTTTAAAAAGGATAAATAGACCCTAAATACCCAAATCTTATTATTTATAAAGATGGACCATCTGTGAATTTAATCTGAGATTACCAGGCAATATATGCACACATTTTGCAAGAGATTAACAGAGAACAAGCTAAAAATAAATCAGGGGCCATAATCCTTGAAGTTACAGTTCAGTACATGACAATATCAAAAGGAACCAAGATCTTTTGAGATAAACCTGTATTTGACGTTTTGTCAAAATTGCAACCCGTTGAGTGTTCACAAACAAATCATATGTTTTGCTGTTTTAAAAGATTTGTAACAAGAGTTTGGAAAAATATTGTCTTCATATTTATTTCTTTTTCTGAATTATATTCCAGACTTTCTTTTTCAATGTCTCAAAGTTACGACGGTGTATGGTGCCTTTGTTGCGTTTACTTTTTTCCATAGCTGCTTTGCACTCCTTCTTACCAGGAGTTTTTACTGCCTCAATATCTTTCTTAAAGTACTTCCGTATTTCTTGAATCGCATCTGTGCTCCACGACGCCCTGGTTACACCTTTAAGAAATATATTAAAATAGTTACAGCAACAGTTAGCTATTCATTCTTCCTAGGTGATCCATCAGTACCAGAGCTAGGGAAAATGTGCCATGCTCAAAAATGCTCCATAATGACCAACTGACGCAAGCAGGAATCAAACCCGAAATGTCTGGTCTCAAAAGCCCAATGCTTATCACACAGCCATGTCAGATCCCTTCATTACAAGTGTAGTCCCGTCAGATCCCTTCATCACAATTGTAGTCAAAGGGTCAAAATGATTCACAATTGAGAGAGAGAAATGGGGTTTAACGTCCACTCGACACAAACTAGGTCATTTTGGGACTAACATATGGTTTCATTTTATTTCAATAATGCGAGTCATCTCCCATCCAAAATAAATAGAATGCAAGTTACTGTGTTCCAAAGTAACAACCAATCAAATTACTTATCACTCCGCGTACCCTGAGCAGAAAATGCTCATCATGGAACTATACACCAAATTTCATCACTCTCACTTAATTAGAACTAAAGTTATCGTCTCGTAAAGCATCAACCAATCCAATTGCTTATCTCAGCTTACCCTAAGCAGAACATGCTCATCCTCGAACTCCATCAAGGCATTGACCTAATAAACACCTACACTAAGTTTGAAAATTCTAGCTTAATTAGAAAGAGAGTTATTATGCAAGCCCCAACCATGTCATATAAACAGGGCTATTTTACTTTAAAAATGGTATATTCATTAGTAGATGATACAATACTGGTTTGAAATTTAACAAATATGTTATATCTATACAGATCACAATTCTATGGGATACAATTACTGCTTATTACTGAGCGACGTTTCGAGTAAATTTCATCAAATGCGAATATGAACAAATAAATAGAAAATATAAAAAGCCTCAACAATATAATATTATAGACTGTTGAAAAATGTTCACAGTTGTCCTAGTTGATGACATCTTAATTTCAAACTTTTAAAAATAGCCTACCTTAAATTCTGTACAAATTTCAAATATCCACTCAACAATGTAGGCTAGACCTCACCGCACAAAATAGGTTCTATCTACTCAACATCGCGGGCTTCACGGTAATATCGACTCACGTAACACTCATCAGTCTCTATAAGTTTACGACAACGACAAGCTTTTTAGAAATGATTAGACACAACTATTGAATTCTATGTTAATTTCATCATTTAACCAGGTAAATCAAAAAATACAAATTCGGGAATTCGGATGTTCACTTTCTTTTCACTGCTTACAAAAATGGCGACCGTAACCATGTGCGAATCGTAGTCAATGCTCATGCACAACAGGGCTCTTACTTCTCACTCTGAAAACCTTGGCAGATCTATATTTGGTACGCATGCACCGACAAACAAATTCTAATGTATGGCTAAAAAAAACGGAGACACAGAATGCGCACTTTGCGCAAAATTTAGGTTGATAACTGATGGTTATCGTCCGGGATACGGACATTGTTTGGATAAAATGATGTCCATTATTTTGATGGGTATTTTTTTGGAGATACCCAAGTATAGTCATACGGACACAAAAACCCATATTGTTGGGTATACCCAACAATAAATAAGTACCGAATAAGTGTCATTTGTACACACATTTTACCCAACAAGTGCCCTTTCCTAAACTCGTCGCGATGGACAGGGGCGAGGACATTATACGTCCACATGAAAATATGGGCTTTTAAAAATTGTGACTTCTAGAGAGTACACAACCTTGTTTATACATAATTTAACACTATGTGCGTACAAGAAGTGGCCAGTTTGTCTGACAGTTTCGCTCCGATTTTTATGAAATTCAAACTTAACTTGATGCGTTATGGTGATATATTTAAACGTTTTTTAAAATTGAACAAATTGTGACTTCTAGTGGGTCCACATGCTAAAAATGTCATTTTTGAAAACAATCAGGGGCTATAATCCAAGACGTTAGGTTTGGAATGCACAATTATCGAAAGGAACCAAGGTCTTTGTGATTTAAACATAAATTAAAAGTTTCATCAAAATCGGATCAAAATTGTGGCCTCTAGAGGGCCCACAACTTTGATATACCATATTTTACATTATTTGCGTATGAGGGGCGGCCATTTTGTTTGTCAGTTTCGGTTCCATTTTCACAAAATTAGGGTGTCACAATGATATATTCAAACATATTTTTAAAGCTACAGGGACCACAATCTAAAAACGAGAATTTTCGTACAATCAACGTTCATAATTCAGGAAGTTACGATCCGATTTGTACAAAAATCAAAGGGAACCAAGATATTTGGGTTATAAAGATATATTTCAAGTTTCATCCAAATCGGATTAAAATTGTGGAGGGTCCACAACCTTGATATACCATATCTTTACCCTATTTGCCATTTTGTCTGGCAGTTTTAGTCCAATTTTCACAAAATTCGATATATTCAAACGTATTTTAAACTGGATAAAAATTGTTACCTCTTGCGGGACCACAAGCTTAAAACACGATTTTTCATACAATCAAGGGTAACATTTCAGGAAGTTACGATCCGATATACGCAAGTATCGAAAGGAAGCAAGATCTTTGGGTTATAAACATATATTTAAAGTTTCATCAAAAACGCATTGAAATTGTGACCTCTAGAGGGTCTACAACCGTAAAGACGGCAGGACAAGACATGGAACATTCCTTAGCCAGAAGGTCATACACCAATGAGTTTTACATAAAGAATATGTGATATAGTCTGCATAATCTCACCATTTTCTTTATCATCAGGAAACTTTCGTTTAGGGCCACGTAAAACAGGGAAATCACCTACTATAACCATGTCTGAGCTATCACTGTCCTCTTCAATGAATGTGTTATCACCTGCAATAGTTAAATGAAGGTAATTAAATAGTTCACACTAAAATATTTCAGTTGAACAACAATATATGTACAGTAAGCGCTATTCTTTGTATCACAGAAAAGCAGGTTCAATTCTTTCAAAATATGACTACATGGTAAATTTAGAAAGCAGTAATTATTGGGATTGGGTTAATTTCCTGATAGTTACACGGTATCTCCATATCAATTTCAGGTACCGGTAGGTATTACAATAATATCTCGAAAGTGAAGGTCTCAGACCCACATTATGCTCTGAGTGTTACAGAGTTTTAGTCTGTCTCTCTCTGTATTAACCCAAAGTAGGAGTAGCTACGTCTACTAAAACGTTATGTCTGGATAATCGTGGTCTATGACTATATACTGCACGCATCCACAGGATCATAAGGACATAACAATTCAGCCATGAAAAAATCAAATAAAAGATGTCTGTTCAAGATATATAAAATAGATGGTGGATTTCTCTGTGAAAATTTACCTGAGGAACAGTCTGCTTCGACTTCCTGTGTAGTCTCTGATCCATCATCAATATTTCTGATGGCTAGTTCTGAAAAAATAAGTTACATATTTTGATGAACAAGATGGAATAGGTAATGGAAGATGAAATAAGGTATAGCAGACGTCTTCTGTCACACTGTCCTCTCTAATGCTCTTACAAGAGACAGGCAGGGAAATGATGCTTATCACACACAGGCTCTTGAAGCGATGAAAATAAAACTTCTTACTACTGCTTGACTATATAGTATAGTATATACTATACTATATATTATATAATAAAGGTAATTCAGATGCTATCTTTGTTATGACTGGTTTATCACGTGATAGAGCCTACAAAGCCAGGCTGCGGTTGATCGAGGCTTGATCACCCAGTTCCTAGGCACATATCGAGTAATGATAGGTTGATAAAGGGACTGGGTGATACAGACTTCTTTTGACCTCATTTCGTAGTAATTCTGGTCCGTTGAAGATATGGATCGCCAAGTGAACACACTTTAAGTTTGATTTGTAATTAATAACGCTGTAAAATGACCAATTTAACTACATTGGAGGGTGTATAATGATCAAATAAAGTCTCGTTGGCAATTAAAACGATGGAAAGTCTTAGAGAGCTAGTGAGTATTGTGAGATGATAACAGACGATATATCATAAACCAGTCATAACAAAGATGGCGTCTGAATTACATTTATTATGCTATACTATATAGTCAAGCAGTAGTAAGAAGTTTTATTTTAATCCCTTCAAGTGCCTGTGTTAACGCACTACCAGCAAAACTGAAAATCGCTGGTATCATTAACCAAAAAAGTGATATTTTTTTTATCTTTGTAACCTATAACTAACTAAATAATTCTCTATTCATGATCAAGAGGTCCAAACAAAGTAACATTGTGAAAATTGCTGTAAGCCCTGAGATTATGTTTTCAAAGTTGCTCAGATTGTTTGGGAAGCCATCAGGGAAAACCATATTAAAGTTGCACATTAATTCTATGTTAAAATATCAAAAAGTTTATTTTATGGGCATTGCTCTGCTAGTCCTAAAATGGAACCCTAATTTCCCAATGATATTTCGCAAAAAAATGAATTTCTAACAGCTGTACAGGTCAGAGTTTGGCGATACATTTTTCTCAACTTCAAGAGATTATTCAACCAGTCATATGGAAGAACGTTTTAAGCATTTTTTAAAACTTGGTGGAATTGTTTGAAAACACTATGTTTATTAAGAATGTATAACTAAAAGATATACCTTTAGATATTCTATCCAGTTTATTAATATTTTCTAGAAGAGCACTTGAAGATCCATCAGTATCACAGTGTGTTTCAATATTGTGTTTTACATGTAGGTTGAATGAATCACTTATTGTTTGTTCTTCAGTATCGTGATGTGTTTCAGTGGTGTGTTTTAAATTGACTGAATCACTTAATCTATTTTTTTCAGTATCGTTATGTGTTTCGGTGTTGTGTAATAAATTAATTGAATCACTCAATGTATATTCCTCAGGTTCATGGGCTGTTTCAATCTTATGTAATAAGTTGATTGAATCACTCAATGCACGTTCTTCTGCTTTGTGGAGTGCTTCATTGTTGTGTAAAAAGTTGATTGAATCACTCAATGTTTGTTCATCTATATCACCTGTGTAACACGTAGGAATATATGTAAAATCATTAACACAATCTGAAATAAAAGAGATTAAATTGTCTATATATATTTATATGCTATTTGTTGATAAGTTGAAATCATTGTGATTCTTTTGAATATTTAGTGCCAATGGAATTGGTTACACAACATGTTTTGAGCAGGGCCTGTGAGAGAGGGGATGGCTGGGACGTATGTTCAGGGGCCCGGAGCCTAGATAGGCTCGTAGGTACTTTTAATACTGTTTTAAAAAAATTGTTGGTATAAATATAAATAATTTAAAAAATCCACTTGATCGCGGAGTGAAAGAATCGGTGGCATGTCTGAATATGGGTACCTGTCAGTGCACACTTTTGGGGGATAAATTGGTGAATTAAAGCTGTATAAGCCACCTGCTCCTGCCCCGTTCTCATCGAGTTTGAGGGGATCACCACCGTCAGGGTAGCCGGTGCCCTAGTCAAGGCGTGAAGGAAGCTACAATGACAATTAGCATGTCAGTGTCGCACTTTGCTGCCAGTGATCGGCTGTTGATTGCTCTGGCTGACTGGTATCCGATCAGTAAAAACGAAATGGAAATCGTTAGGCGCTATCTCAATGTTTATTTTTATATTTTGCCAATCGCAAACCTTTTCCTGACCAATGTGTTCATGCATTGAGAAATCCAGCTAACCCAGGTATACATCATGCATTGAGAAATCCAGCTACCCCAGGTATACATTATACATGTACGCCAAAATTAGGCCATGTGGCTTTCAAAAATTTTGAGACACCCACCTCCCCCTCGCCGAGCTGCTTGTCCCAGGTTGCAGGCTTTGGAAATGAGTAAAATATAAGCTTTTCCAAAGAGAAACATTTGACAGATGTACAAGAAATTAATCTCACTTGATTTGACAAATCATATAATGTCTTCCACCCCATTGTATCTTTAAAAGGAGTTTCAATCTGACAATACACTACGTCGTGGAGTTAAATTTGGAACAGTTACTTACCAGACGTCTGCATTGTTTCTGTTTTGAATTTCCTTTTACATTGTAATATTGCATCTTCTGATCTGGCAAATTCAGCAACTGCTGAGTTAAAATCGTATGATTCGTTGGGTTCAACTTTAACTGAACATTGTGATTTTTCTCTCGTGACAGGTGTTTTTTGCACACCTTCCAAAGATCCGGGCATGCTTTCCTTAGACCATGACGACAAAGAAGATCTTGGGGTATTTTGCTTGGTTACAACAGACGGAATCCAAGAATCCTTGTTATCGTTTTGGATTGATGGAGATGAGTTCACAATTGTCAATGAATTCCAAATATTTCCATACTGTGTTGGATTCGATATATTTGCTTCACTTGGTCGAGACAAATTACTGGTTGTTTTGTTTGTTAATGGGGACAAATTACACACTTTTTTTTTGTTAGCGGATGAGGATGAACTACATGTGTTTATTAATGGTAACGAAATGCATGTTTTTGCCTTCTCTAAATTCAAGGTAGTTTCTGCATTCGACTTTTTTGGTGGATTTTCCTTCAATATACAAGGGTTTTCCTTGGTTGACACTGAATGGTGTACTGCAGTTTCCTCCTTTAATAATACTGGCATCGATATACATGTACCTTCCCCCACTGACCGGCTTTCTGTGACAATTGGCCTCTCTTGAAAATGTGTGTCATCATTGTTTTTTGAATTGTTAATAACTGTTCTATTGTTATTTTCTGTTTGAGATTGTGCTTGAAAACTGTTACTGGTAAACAAAGTCTGGCAAGAATCTGTCTTTGACACCAGCTCATTCAAAAAACAGTTAAATTTTGCAGAACAATCTACTTTAATATAGATATGACCTATAACCTCTAAATTTTGGTTAAAGGGAACATGACCATGACAGAGAACTTGGAGGTTTTTAACCAAATAATTCATAAACTTTGTTGTATTGAAATCTTGACCATCGTTTATTTCGACCATGTTATCTTCATTCATCCTGGAAAAGTAAAAAGGTGTTACTAACACTAACAGTAACAAAAGAAAATATGAAAGCAAAATTTATATATTATAAAGAAATATCTGTTACTGTGTTATATTAGTCAATTCATACTGACCTAATCTTTGTCAAAATGTAGCCTAATATATGGACACACCGACAGACAGGGTGAAATGAAATGAGGATGTGCTTGGCAGGTAGGCAGGTTAGACATCTGCTTATTGTGCCCTCGTAAATACATGTACAAATAAAACCCCAAAAAGCAGTTGATTTCACCTATTAATGAACCAATTTTAAATTTTTAACAATAACAGACTGATTACTCCTAATTGATAGCCTATGCAATCCCTGTAAATGTTAAAGCCTGTTGTTCCCTGATAAAACACTGTTGCTGCAGTTATAACATGCTTTCGAGAAAAATCACCAAACAAAGAATAGGGCCTACACACTGTGTCAGACGTTTTTAACCTGTCCGTTGATTAACACACACAATCGCCTTTGAGACAATTTCTCATCTCTGTTAATTAATTACATCTTAGCCTCGCAGTATTAGATTTGTTACGATAATTAGAATTTTACCCATATTTAAAGAAATTTTTTTGGATAAAACTATACATTATTAGTACGGTATTTGACAAATCTTGCCATTGTCATTGATACTCTCATTGCGCATGCGCTAAGTTGACGATCAACAATCAGTATGCTTTGATATTTTTTATAAAACGACCATAATATAGTAATGTCTCGCCTATAAAATTCTGTTCTGCAATCAACTGAAGATCTCAAGGACCAGTTGTGAATAATCTGTATGAAAAGTTTACGTTAAAAACCTCTAGAAGTGCCGGTGAACTAAATTCATAATTCAGGCTACATATCATCACATATCATGGCGTCATCGACCTTCAAGACGGACGACGTGACCTGTGAAAAAACTTCCACTGAAGATTTTGATAGGCCTTATGAACTTAGAAGAGCTACATACTCTTTAAACATAAATGAGTGCCTAAAGAAGCAACTTTCGGCAACATACAGAACTGACGTTGAGTTGAAACAGACAAACGGTGGACTTGTCATGATTTTTAGCTCGGGCCATTATTTGGAGTTCAGAGAATCCGCCTTTTGTTATTATAAGTCTCAAAAGAAGAAAGGTTGTATAAACTTTACTCAGACTGATAAACAAGATGAGCACAATGCAATAGAATCTACTTCAATGCGCATACGACTAATCCAACGTAAATCCACATGGAGATACACCTTAAATTTGTACAATACAACATGCAGTGCTCTAATAAATGGTCTAAATGAACATGTTTTTATTGAGACAGATTTGCCAGAAATATTGAAAATTGTTGATAAATCGAGAGCAGATGCTATGAATGAGTTGCTTCAAAAGACCTTGTCTTCTAAACAGTCCAAGGAAGAGCCAAACTCAAATAATCATCAAATAGACCTACTCAATACTCAGTCTAAGAATAGTGTTTTATGTGAGTGTGACGACAATGATACGCCCAATAGTGTGATAACTAGCACAGGAGTGTCAGAATTTCAGATAGACGATAGCATCACTAGTCCTAACTTTAGTCCCTCTCAAGAATCAATGAATCTTGTTAGTCCAACCTCAATAAAACCAATTAAGGCCAGCCCCAAAAGCCTAGATGTAGAAAATTCTTCAATGAATGAATCTAGCCTAGTAGTACCACTGGAGTTGCCTCCCCTGGACTATTCTCACTCTAGTTTGAACAAACAAGAATTAACTTACACACCACCGAAATTACTTCCATTAAACAAATACAGTGTTGCTAGCACTTGTAGTAATGTGCACTCCATCACCCAAACGCTCATGTATGACACCCCCAGATATCGTAGGCCTATTGCTTCTGCCATACCGCGTATAATAAAATACTCTGGCACCGGTATTATGGATATTAAAAATAGCACATATGCTGAAGATGTATTGATAAAAAAAAGCACCACCGCGTTAAAGGACGCCCTCAATGAGAAAATAGATGTGCTTATGAATGAGAATAATATGCTTAGCGAAAAAGTAGATTTGCTTACAAGTGAAAATAATGAACTTAAACTTGAACTCGAAAATTTGAGCATAGAATCAAAACGTACAAGAGTGCCAAATCCAATAAGTGAACCTTTGTGTAGTGATTCCACACATGCCACACCTATAGACCATCATTCAGGGGGCAAATGTGAACAATTGAGTAATACAAAGTATTTGTTACAATCAGAATTTTTAATATTATCACAGAAAATTGACGATTCTGCTGCTCAGATGAATTCAATTTGTAGCCAAATAAGCAAGTTAGACCAGTATTTGAAAATGCACAAACCCATAGATCAAAATAACAACTGTAAGCTTACCGGTACACGTAATTCCAATATTAGTGATGTTGATCAAACATCAGTGAAATCGCTGATTACAGATGGGTATACATCTTTTAGCAACTCTAGACCTTATATGAACAGAAGAGTGAACTCCGTTAGGCCTCTTTCTGGTGTTAAAAATGTTGTCCTAAGCTCTTCAATGTTGAAAGATCTTTCTCCAAAGAGATTAGACTTTTCTGGAAACACAGAAGTGCGATCAATTTCGGGTGCTGGTGTAAATGATATGTATAATTATATAGCCAGAGTCGGGAGACCAATGACTTCTGTTAAAAGTGTATTATTGCTTATAGGTTCCAATGATTGCTCTAATTTGTCTCTGGATGCTTTACCGGCCTTAGAGTTAGCATACGATGACCTAATTTCTATCTTAAAAGTGAAGTTTCCCCTGGCCCGTATTAGCTTTTTGGAGCTATTACCTAGATTTTTGGAGCTATTACCTAGAGAAGATTTTGCTTTTAACAATAGGGTTAAAGAAGTAAATAAAGTTTTAAATAGAGTTTGTAATTCTAATAATTGTGATTTCATTAAAACTAATGATTATTTTTTCCAGTCTAATGGAGGGGTTAAAAAATATCTCTATGTTGACCACACCCATTTAAATGCAAGAGGTGTAGGCTATCTGGCTTTCATTATAAAGCAAGTTTTTGACATTCAGACTCCAAAGAGGTCACCGGTACGGACTGTACCACTACCGCATCGATATGAACCTATTTCCTATGCATTCAACAGCTTATCCCCACTACACGCTTCCAACTGGCCTAGGATTCAATCATTTAGTCGTAGCCCTCCTCGGTTTCCCTATCAGTCAAATGGGTTTTGGTAATTGTAGGAATAAATATTTCCTTGTGTCTTTCCTTGAATGTACAAGGCTTGTTAATTGATCATGACCAGAAAACTGAGTTGCTAAAATTGGCTTATGTAAAGTATGAATACTGATGTCATATTCCCCCCCCCACCCCCCGAGTATTGGGAAGCAAGCAGTTACTGTAATCAACTGCTGCCTAATGTTATGATTTAATATTTGATGTCTTAGTGTAACCAACCGTTAGAGTGTTTTAGTGTTGATATTGAATTGATGATATTATTATATTGTTATTAACAATAGCTAGCAAGTAACTGTGTTTAATGCTGTAATATATTATTGAATAATTATGTACTGTACTTTGCTTAAAGCAGGCATTTTAGATTTATATGTTCTGTACCACCATACAAACATAATTGTTTGATATTAATTTGGTAATAATTTAAGTCTCAGCCAAACAAAATGCCCAGAACTGTACTTTAATACTGTTAAAAATTCTTACTACAAAATAATACAATGTTATATCGTGCAGGCTGTATTCACACTGCATAATTAACAACTAATTAAGTATAGGTCATAGCATTTACTATTTATAGGTCGTTTTATCCCTTGTATTCTTGTCCACGTAATCACCCTTGGTGGAAGTGGACGTTAAACCCCAAGAACGAACGAACGAACCTTGTTTTCTATCTATAAGTAGTGGTAAACAGATTTCTGTTTATTAAAACTCACCACTTAGCTTATTTTGTCTTGCATTCTGTTTGTTTATACTGTACATACTGGTTTTAATTTTTCACATTTTGATATTGTGTTATTGTAGAGTTTATGTTTGATAATATTTTATTCCATAAAGGCTTACATGTCGGTCACATCAATATTCACCATGTGATCAACAAAATAGACGAGGTGAAATTGCTTATTAATGACTTTCATGTTTTTGGTTTCACAGAAACACATTTAAATGAGAATATCCCATGTGATGCTATAAAGTTTTCTGGCTTCCACGAGCCATTCAGAAAAGATAATTGTTTGGGCGGTTCCTCTGGTGTTTCTTTATATGTAAAAGAATCTCTTGTCTGTAAACGTAGGACTGATCTTGAGCATAAATTTATTGAATGTATCTGGGTTGAAGTATCCTTAAGGAACTCTCTACCTATTTTAATCTGTTGTTTATACCGTAATCCTGCTTCCTTGTCAAAATGGCTTGTATATTTTCAAGCAATGATGGACACTGTTTGGAATGAAGGTCATGAAATTATAATGATGGGTGACATGAACTTTGATCTCTTTAAATCTAACAACTTCTTTTGGACAGATATTCTTGAGTTATATAACCTTAAACAATTAGTTGATGTTCCTACACGTGTTACGGAAACATCATCAACATTAATCGATCATATTATAGTGTCTTCTCCTCAACACATTGTGGAAATTAATGTACCAAATATAAATATATCTGATCATTTTCCATGCTGTTTTACATGGTATAAGAAAGGTATCAAGATCCCGAAATCATCCCATACTACTATTTCTTATAGATCATTCAAGACATTCAATGAATCTGATTTCTTGAGTGATTTAAATTCTGCCCCTTTTGATAATGTTTACAATGCTTCTGATCCAAATATTGCACTTAAAATGTGGTATGATACTATTCTTCCAGTTATTAATAAGCATGCTCCCTTTAGGACCAAAAGAGTTAAAACCGTCTCAAAGCCACCATGGCTTTCTGATGAAATTGTTAAAATGATGCGTCTACGCGACCACCACAAGAAGAGAGGCGAATTCATTGAATACAAAATATGTAGAAATAGATTGAAAAATTTAATCAGAAACTCTAAATCTAAATATTTTCGTAGCTTAGTAACTGATTCAAAAAATTCAAAACAAATTTGGAAGGCTATGAATAGTGTAACTGACACCTCTAAATTTAATCCTCCTATACCCATTGATTGTGAATCTATTAATAACTATTTTTCTAAAATACCTGATAATCTTTTAAAGAAAGCATCTGTATCACCTGAATATTTCAATGATGAGCTAGTTTCCAATTTTATTCAAGGGCACCTTCCATCGCATGAGGTTTTTGAAATTACTCCTATAGCTGTTATGCAAGTGTCAAAATTTCTTAAGTTGCTTGATACAACTAAATCTGTAGGCTTAGATCTTGTTAATCCAATTTTTTTAAAGCTGGGGTTTGGTATACTTGCTCCAAGTCTAACATATATCTATAATTTATGCATAGCTAAATGTGTATTTCCAGATTTATTTAAGTCTGCTAAGGTTCTGCCTTTACATAAGTCTGGTTGTAAAGCTGATCCGAATAATTTTCGTCCAATATCTATTTTACCTGTATTATCAAAACCACTTGAAAAACATGTATCTAAATGTCTAACAGAATTTTTAAACAAACATAGTTTATTGTATGCTAAGCAATCAGGTTTCAGACAAACTAGTTCTTGTTTAACTGCCTTGACACATATAACAGAAAATATTTATGATAATTTGAATTCCAATTTGTTAAGTGGATTAATCTTTTTTGACTTCAGAAAAGCCTTTGACTTAGTGAATCATAAATTATTATTACAAAAATGTGCTTTATACAAATTATCGAAATCTTCCCTGTCATTTCTTAAATCATATCTTTTTGGCAGAAATCAGTGTTCATCTGTTAATGGATGCACATCTTCATTTCAGCCAGTCTTACACGGGGTGCCACAAGGATCTGTACTTGGTCCCTTACTTTTTAATATCTTCATTAATGATCTGCCTTTAAATTTGTCTTCTAATTGTGATCTGTTTGCAGACGATACTACGGTTTATACTTCGGCTGCAACGTTATCCCAACTTCAAACTAAATTACAGTCAGATGCTAATAATGTTCTAAATTGGTGTGTTAATAATTCCATGATAATAAATGTAATGAAAACTAAAGCTATGCTTGTAACAACGCCTCAGAAAAGAAAATTTATTAAAGAATCCCTTGATATTCAAATTGAAGGTAAAAAAATTGAAGTAGTTAACTCTTTTAAACTCTTAGGTGTATATATTAATCAAAATTTGAATTGGAATGACCATGTTAAGATGATCAGTAAAACCTTAAACCAGAAACTATTTCAATTGCGAAGGATTAAAACATATCTATCTAAATCCTTCCAGCTACTATATTACAAGTCACATTTCGTGCCATATATTGATTACTGCTCTCCAATTTGGGATAACTGTAGCAAAACTGCATATTCACTCCTTCAGCGTCAACAAAATCGGGCCTTCAAACTCATTTTTGATCAAGAACATTCTAATGACTTGCCCCCTTTTCTAAGGAAATGCAAGCTGCTGAATATAGAGTCAAGACATAGGTTAAACAAACTTATTTTCATATATAAAATACTTAACAATGTTTGTCCAAGTTATTTATCTAATCTATTATTGAATTATAAGACTCCTTATAGCAGTATTAATTCTCGACTGACCCTTTTCAGACCGAATTTAGATATTATTAAGAATAGTTTGCGTTATAAAGGTGCAAAATTGTGGAATGATTTACCTGAAACCATAAAAACAAACTGCAGAAATGTTCATTCTTTTCGAAGACTTATTACTAAAAATATGTTTCAAACCTAAATCATCATCTTACTAATACTACCGGTAATACATGTACCACACGGTACATAATTGGTGCAAGATCGATATGTAAGCAATTAATGAATTATGTTTAATGTTTATTTCAATTGATAACCTTGTTATATTTGTTATTTTTATTGTTTTTGTTATAAAGGGCACAACGTGTCAGAAAGGTCCATCCATATCGGACCTAGATTGTTCACCCTTTTGAAATAAAGATATTATTATTATTATTATTATTATTATGTTACATGTACAAGGCCTACTGTAACTTATAATGAAACTGGATATTAGGGTGGCCTTCTTTAACTCTAGGCCTCTGCCACCTATTTATTCTATATAATTGGATACCAGTTGTTCATGATCAATAAAACTAAACCAGACGTAACTTCCAAGAAATACAATCTTTAAGGCTTTCTCGTCCTCGGTGGTGAACAGTTTTTGTGGGAACGTAAATCCACAAAATAAAATACATTGGCCTTATCGTAACCTTTACCACAACAATATGATGTTTACACCTTGCTCTTCTTATTTCTCACTAACAGTGCACGCACTATAACCAGGATTAACTTACTTTTCAGTCATGCAAATATCTTGTGGTGTGGTGCAGTTAAATTATACAGACGATGAAAGTAACTGTTATTTTTACAATCACGACAAGCACCAGACTGGAGACTGTGTGGCGATTTATAACGGATTGACTACGGGATTTGGTTCCGTCTTAAAGCCAAACGTTGTAAAAGTAGTTCGAATTATCGGACATACTCTGTCTGTATGAATCAAAATGTATTTAAGGAAAGATAAATGCCTTGGCCGTTCGTTAAATTTAGTCCATCAGACTATTGAATAATCATAGATTAATGGAAACGTTAATGATCAGTACGGTAACAGTAGGCCTGTACATTGGTATCATAAGGTTTTTCAACCCTTGTGCACGACTCCACGAGTCCCTGTAGGCGATGAGGTGTTAGAGACTTCCCAAAGCGAACATCGATCAATTAAATTTAGCGAACTACAATGTGTCTCATTTGAAAAAAAGGGGGTCATCAATCCCCCCCCCCCCAAAAAAAAAATGTATATTAAAGAAACGTATTATTTTCTTGAAAATATGGGAACTGGTTTAAACAAAATGAACGTACGGTAAGTTACTATACCACCTCAGTGACCTTCCGGAACGTAGCTTTACACACAAATCTTTGAAGTGCAGGCGCGGATCCAGGGGGGGTCCAGGGGGTCCGGACCCCCACCCCCCGCTCAAACTTGAAAAATTTTATGCGATTTTATTGGCGATTTTTAGACCTGTAATTTTGGTATTTACCTTCCGGAAATACGTCAGAATGCACCAAATTGAATCTAATTTACCAAATTTTTCTGGGGGAGGCCCCCCCCCCTTAATTGGTTGAGCGCCTTCGGCGCTGGGCGTTATCAAACCTAGATCCCCCCCCCCTGCAAAAAATCCTGGATCCGCGCCTGAAGTGGGTCATAGTTGGATATATTCTGCTTTCAAGATGTTTAATTTTAATTTATCTTAATTAAGCTTTTGAATTTGATGGAAATGTTGAAAACTATCGAAATGTATATATAGGCCTAATGATACAAGTTTCCCTTTAATGTTATCAACACATAATTTGGATGCAATTGGATTGGACAAAAGTTTATATGAATTTATAGAAGTACAGTGCGAGATATGTAATTATAAGATAAATAGCCTCAGCGTTGACATGATCGGAGGAGTTCATGTGGACTTTGTACATCCACACTGTGAATCTACTAAACTTATAACATGTATTCTGTGCGACAAGTAAAACTTATAATGTTGACAGAGAACCTGTTCACCAGAAGAGTTTATGGATCTCGTTCAAGTAATATTTTTGGTGATAACAGGGAAAGGATTACGCATAATATTTGGACCAAAGTTGAAGATTTGCAGCTAATCAATTCCACAACAATTGACGAAGCATTACCAGAACAGGGAACGGCTGTTGAAGAACGCAAATGCTTGGAAGTATTCTCTAGTGAAATGGGTGCTAAAACCAACACATGTGGAGAGATTAACCAAAGCAGCACCAACAGTGCAGCCAATCAATATACTACTCATAATTTTAAGGATCTCTCCGTGAAAAATCAGACCATGTTATACACTTTGTAACATTAAATTATATAGTTAATGTGACGGTCTGAAATCGCCATGTTTGGGGTATATATATAAAGATAAACAGCATTAAAATAGCGGTAAATAATCATTATAAAATTTGGATAATTATACATTGTGTGTATAAAACATCGACTTTCTTGGTTGTATCTCAGAGATATATTAAGAGTAATCACTAACCACATTAGTCTAGTATGCTTATTGGTGGATTAAACTTTCAAAAAATTGACGATATTATAATTAAGATCAGTAGGACGTCAAACCCCATTTCATTTCATTATTATTATGATAAAATGATAGTCGAACTTTGACATCTATAAATAAACATATCGCGTACGGTAACATAATGCCATTGCAATCTATAATAATGACATACAAAGTGGCATTAACGATATGTACAAACTGTCTAATTTGATGATTTATGAAAAAATATATTAAAACTATTTTATATTTCAATATTTTGTCTTCAAATGTGGCTCAAAATTAATAATATTCAACCCCCTGCCGCGAGATTTTGTTCAGTCTAGTTGTCGCTTGTCCCTGTCTATTTACTATAAATATCGAAGCCAAAGAAAATTACTGGAATAGTTTCTAGCAACTTCTTTTTTCGCGGGGGGTTGGGATGGCCTAGTGGTCTAGAGTGTCGCGCTTCGACCTCTAGCTGGCCGGTCACCTCTGGCTTGCGGCTGTGGTTTCGATCCCTGATGTTAGCGGAGATAGGGGCGCCTTCTCAACCTCGTGGGTTTCCTCTGGGCACTCCGGTTTCCTCCCACTGCTAAAGACCCCTACGCGCAAGTGAATTATTGAAATAAAATTGAAACCATATGTTAGTCCCAAAATGACCTAGTTTGTGTCGAGTGGACATTAAACACCATTTCTCTCTTTTTGTCTTGTGCGCGCCTCATGAGTGTTTAAGTTAGATTAGGTTATCTACTTTTGATATATTGCCATATTTATTTTATTGGATATAACTACCCAATTACCTTTGTGGGAACCTATATTTAGAGTGACGGGTTCAGTTTTAATGTTCGTGTTGGAGCTTCCGAGGCATGGCAAGAAAAATATTTATGTAGTACACAACTGGATGTAAAATATCCACGTCTATTTCCAAATACCAAAAACAGCGATTTGCAATCAGGAACCCCATCCCCAATAACGTTAAATGAACATATCAGTATCTGTAGGAGCAAATTATAGAAAAACTATAGGCCTAGAGTTTAAAGTACTGAAATTAACTGTATAATGGACTAATAGTGCATAGTTAAGATGTTATCATTATACCTAAGCGGTTTCAACATTTTAAGATAATCCACAATATTAAGGGGTTGGGAAATGGGGTGGGGCCATATCCCTTTTAAACAGACGTAATATCAGTCCTTGAACCCATTTTATTTGTGCTTACACATCAGCTTTTTAAATCTCCATTTAGTTAAGGGGCGATAACCCGTCCACCATCCAAACCATATGTATTGGGAACATTGACTGTAGACTAGAGCAGGAGCCCGGGGGTTGAACCTAGCCGGAAAGCTAACCAATTTCTATATATGTCACTAGGTTCCCTATGGGTCACTGTCACAGGATATGAACGTCTGCCGCGACCGTTGTGGTGGGTGTGGTGAAAAGAGGGGCAAAATAAATGGACCCAAAAATAGGCGAGACTAGCTCGTTTTATTAACCACGTAAAACTTGTTACAATATGTTAAGCATATCAAAATGTATTGGGAATGACCACCGCCAGACATTTTAGGTGGTGGGGCGTGTCTGCCAGACTAAATAAACAGGTACCCCAAAACTAAGCTAGACTAGCTCATTTGCTAACCGCCTGAAAATTGTTGCAAAATGTTCAGCATATATCCACATGTATCAAGAATCACCGATGCCAGACATTTTCAGTGGTGGGGTACCCCCGCCAGACACCCCCAATTGACCCACCCCAAAAGCTAAGCTAGACTAGCTTATTTACTAACCGCTTAAAAATTGTGGCAAAATGTTCAGCATATCCACATGTATCGAGGATTACCGATGCCAGACATTTTCAGTGGTGGGGTACCCCCGCCAGACGCCCCCAATTGACCCACTCCAAAAGCTAGGCCAGACTAGCCCATTTACTAACCGCATGAAATTTGTTGCAAAATGTTCCGCTTATTCACTTGTATCAGGAATCACCGGAATCACCGCATAAAACTGGTTGCAAATTGTTCAACATATCCACATGTATCGAAAATCACCGATGCCAGACATTTTCAGTGGTGGGGAAACCCCGCCAGACGTTCACAATTGCCCCACCCCAAAAGCTAAGCTAGACTAGCTCATTAACTAACCGCATAAAACTGGTTGCAAATTATTCAGCATATCCACATGTATCGAAAATCACCGATGTCAGACATTTTCAGTGGTGGGGTACCCCAGCCAGACGTCCGCTATTGAGATTAGTAAATGAGCTAGTCTAGCTTAGCTTTTGGGGATGGGGCAATTGTGAGTGTCTGGCGGGTTTACCCCACCACTGAAAATGTCTGGCATCGGTGATTCTTGATACATGTCGATATGCTGAACATTTTGCAACAAATTTCATGCGGTTAGCAAATGAGCTAGTCTAGCTTAGTTTTTGGGGTACCCGTTTATTTAGTCTGGCAGCCACGCCCCACCACCTAAAATGTCTGGCGGTGGTCATTCTCAATACCTTTTGATATGCTTAACATATTGCAATAAGTTTTACGTGGTTAATAAAACGAGCTAGTCTAGCCTATTTTGGGGTCCATTTATTTTGCCCCTCTTGACCACACCCATCACAACGGGCGCGGTATAGACGTTCATATCCTGTGACAGTGACCCATAGGGAACCTAATGACATATATAGAAATTGGTTAGCTTTTCTGCCAGGTTGAACCCCCCGGGCTCCTGGTCTATTTGTTAGAATTATAGGATTAGATATTGGCATTTATAACATCTGTTTATATACAACAGATACACACATTATAAATTAAGATTTTTATTACAAAATTCAAAAACATGTAAAAGCTGTAATCTTGCATAAACATGGCCAAAAAATAATATATATATAATACCCGCTTATTACCAAAGAAAATCTATATATTATTTTATTACAAAATTCAAAACGTCTTGTATAGATTACTGTATAAAAATTAAAAAATGTTGTAAATATATTATTCCAAAATGCTATAACAAATCAATTCTTCAACATTTTCTTAGGCGACTGAATAATGATGGCCGTAATCTAGTCCAGGAATCAATGCCCAGTCAGGGACATCTACAGGTCCATCATACGCAGGTTCGTCTGCCCAGTTGATTACATATTGATGGCGAATTTGGCTGAAGTCATTAATATTTTCTGTGGTAGACTGAGGTCTTCTGGAACAACCATCTTTAGTTTGTCGGTTTAAATCAACCCCAGGTAACAATGCCCAGCCAGGGACATCTACGGGTCCATCATACACAGGTTCGTCGGCCCAGTTGTTAACATATTGATGGTGAATTTGGTTGGAGTCATCAATATCTTCTGTGGTAGAGCAATCAATTTTAGCATCTCGACCAAAATCTACTCCAGGTATCAATGCCCAATGAGGAATATTTGTAGGTTCTTCATATGAGACTTCGTCAGCCCAGTTGATTACTGAATAATGTTGGTTTTGGTTCGAGTTGAGCTGAAAAGTGTCGTCCAATTCTTTGTCAAAATTCTTAGCATCTCCAGTGTATGATACTGATGCAGATGGTAGAGGTGACGATCTGGGAACTCTCAGTTCACATATCTTCTCGTATCCATGGTTGGATTTCTTATAGTACGATACAACTGAAAAAGTGAAAACATTTTAAGAAATGAAAATAAGACAGAAAAGACGAATAAATAATTGACTCTATATTAATAAAGGTTCAAATCCACTACATCGGACAAATAAAGTACTTGGCTGTTGAAATCAGGGAGTAGGCGAAAACCATATGTTCGTGTCAAAAGACAAGACGACAACATGATGTTAAAACCACAGTCCATTCAATAAATTAAGGATTCCAGCCATTTTATTTGTTTGATTTAATTAACAGCATGTTGATTTTTGTCTTAATGTAATGTAAACGGATGCCGCAGTGTTAAGACTTACTAGACGTTAAAACAGTAGGGTTGATTAGTAACGCGTTAGCCTTACTAGAAATATTAACTAGAGTTGACTAGTAAAGTGTAAAGCCTGGCGCACACTACGCGACGACATAGGCGATTTCGGTCGCCGACGATGAAAAATCAAAAAATCGCCTAGTGTGCGCACTCAATCGCAAGCGATTTTTCGTCGCCGGCGACCATCGCGGCGATGGTCGCCGATATCAGACTTGTTTGATATGATCGCTAAAGTGGTCGCTTCGTCGGCGATCAATCGTAAAGTGTGCTCACCTCGGCGACGGGTTGGGCGACAGACAAGAAAACAAAATCACCTATATAACCAATCATTTTGAGTTATTTGTCTCATGTGACATCTCATGTGGCATAAACACACAATATGGCATTGCAAAACTTTAACGAGACAGTCTGAACAGATGAAAAAGAGAGCCTGCTGACTGATTTGTGGTAAATATCGATCGCTGTAGGCCTACCTTCCAATGTTCATAACTCCATTCATACTTATTACCGATCCCACCCCAACCCCTAAATGAGGATATCACTCTTCCGGACACCTGTTACCACTGTTTGTCGTGTATTTTGTACACGGTGAACAGTCCATTTTATAGGACTTAGAATTTTGACTAATGGTTTGGATTATTCGTACTTGGTTTTATTTTATTGATCACATTCACTCCGCCCCCAATCAACCCGGTAGGCTTATCTACAAGGTATCATAGTCTAAGTTATCATAGTCTAGGCTTCAGATAATCTGCGGTTAATTGATCGAGTATGGGCTAGGCCTAGATTGTATATCACGAAGGTTAGCTGGCCGGAGTTTACTCCGAATGAAGTTATAGTTTACTCTAGTATTATCCCACTCCGACCAAAATGTAGCCAAGTAGGCTAGTTTGAATTCTAATATCATTCGCGGGTGCCTAGTGTACCTACTAGTACTACCTTCGTTAATTGTATAGAGTAAACGCCAAGCTGTCGTGTATTTCTGTCACAAAATGGTATTTACATTTGAAGATAGACCTTTTCTGTGTCAAAATTAAATGTTTAATATAGATAGAATTCCAACTAATTTCCAGTTTTTGAAATACAAAGTCGCATGAAATCTCTTCGTACACATCATCATGTACATAACCAACATTAATTGACGTTTTTGACGTGCTGACGACGTAAATACTGCCATTCTGATGTGTCACATGATGTATCACGTGATCTGTTGTATTTTGCGGGATCGCCGAAGTCGTCGTGTAGTGTGCTCACTCCACTTAAATTACGGCGATATTTGTCGCCAAACTCGTCGCTTCAGTTGTCGCGTAGTCTGCGCCAGGCTTTAGAGTTACTAAAAGTGTTAACTATAGAGTTGACCAATAGAGTGTTAGACTTACAAGAAGTATTAACTGTAGAGTTGATCAAATCTGTATCAGTTAATATAACCAACATAACATGTTGTCATCACCATATATGATCTGATTAAATACATCACCATAGTCTAAACTAATATCAGTATAATCTGGTATTTCTCTGTAATAAATATAATACAAAATATAAGAAAGGGAAAGTAAAATATTATTTATAGTTCAAACTTCTTTAATTTGAAAAAACAAAAACCGTATGCAAAACTTTTAATACATATGCAGAGAATACTGGTTGATCTATTTTGTTTTTGCCTGTTCTCAACTCGAATACGAAAACTTATTGAGTTTATAACTTTTTTGTATTACTCTTTAGAATTCCTTTAAATTTATAATCAAATATACTTACAATACAGTCATAGTTGATGTCACTTTTGTGTCTGGATTCACGAAAGCGTAGAAAAATGTTATTAATTTTAGAGGATTATCACAGAGCGTCTTCCTCTTAGCAGATAAAATAGCTCAATGGTAGAACAATAAGATGACGTTTTACCTATTGTGACGTCATAATTAAAAGACGTCAAAAGTTTTATTGAATTTGACAAATAAAATTTTAATTTTCTTCCGCGATCAAGTAATCGATTGACCTTTAAAGCTTTTTCCGGAAACAAGTCGGAATCTGTCCAAAGAAAGGATATTTCATATTCGATTCATGGATTATTGTTTTTTCCTATTTTAAAGATTCATTCTCGACCAAAACAGTTAACTTTTAAATACTAAACACTGACATCTTTATATTCCTATATATATGGCGAAACTTGAGTAGTCTTTGTTTAATGTTAATAAAAAAAAAAGAAAGAAACACCATATTTACAACCTGGCGTCAAGCGGGAAGACAAAAAATATATGTTGGAACCCTTCATATTTGGAACAGTCAAAATTCCTTTTAAAGAACAGAGGTGTGGTCGCTCAACGAGAAAGGCACCGATTCACTTAAGTTTGATCCCGATGTTTCACGCAACGCTTGCTCGCAGGGTCGTTCGGGTGATACGAAAAACAGTGATCCCGTGAGATCATTCAATTCGAAATAAAAGTAGCCCTACAGGGCTTACTGTTTGCCACGACAGCTCCTTGCATGCATACCCGTTCCAGTGATACGAAGAAACAGAGATCTCGCGAGGTAACTGATTCGAAAATAAAAGTAGGCGTATTGTCCTTAATATTAGGCGTATAATGCCACTGTACGGGCAAAATGTCCGCTTCGTTAGCCCAGAGGAGTAAAAATAGAAACGACTCTTCTATATTTTACAGGGGCGGATCTAGGAATTTTGGAAAGGGTGGGGGGCGCCGTAAAGTGAGGGCACTGACCGTGGAGACGGGGCACACCGGTTTTGGGGGGTGGGGGGGTCCAACAAGATCATTATCCGTCATTTCCTTGCATCTGTAGCCTTTCCAAGAGCTACATGGCTGATATTTTCGTCTACGTAAACGTTCAGAACGGACATAAGTTCTATTTGGGTCTGAGAAAAGTCACTTTCAGCAGTAAAAAAGGGCACTGTCGAAAATTAGGGGGGGGGGGGCGCCCCTTGCGCCCCCCATTGAATCCGCCTCTGTTTTATGTAAAGACTTCTTTTACTTTAAAACTAAAAGCGATTATTTTATGATTAATTTCAAGCACATGTGACGATTAAGTGCCAACTGAGTAGTTAGTCAATTTCTATATTGCCATTTTTTTTATAAAAAATTCAATATGCCTTCACTACAATTGCATCACTTCTCGACATTAATCGTGGGATGACAGACTCGAACAAAATAAATAGCATTGCTCTTCTCGGCTGTTCTGTGATACAATGGTATTTTTATAATCATTCCGTGTACCATAAGAGGCGGAAAAGTTTTGCCTTGAGGGTGACTTTTCTACCAACTCTTCAATGATTTTGAACTTCCAAGGATTGCTTTCACATAAACAACATCTATCAAAACAAGAGAGAGAGAGAAATGGGGTTTAACGTCCACTCGACACAAACTAGGTCATTTTGGGACTAACATATGGTTTCATTTTATTTCAATAATTCGCTTGCGCGTAGGGGTCTTTAGCAGTGAGAGGAAACCGGAGTGCCCGGAGGAAACCCACGAGGTTGAGAAGGCGCCCCTATCTCCATGCCACATACGCTCACACCAGGGCTCGAAACCACAGCCGCAAGCCAGAGGTGACCGACCAGCTAGAGGTCGAAGCGCGGCACTCTAGACCACTAGGCCATCCCAACCCCCCCAATCAAAACAAAGAGTTTCACATTTTAAGTAGATTATCAGCTAAAGAAATGTTGATGGCAGTATTCCTAAGTTTGAGAAAGTGGGCAATTAGTAACTCCAGATGTTACTTGAAATTGTTAAATTCTATAGACCTCACTAATCTAAACAGTCCGTTAAACTTTCATGCAGGGTGGGTGATAACATTTTATGGATTTAATGTTCAAAGTGATAAGGGGCAATAACTATAGAAGTATTAACTGAAAGTGCTCAAATGCTATTTGACTCTTCATCTCAACAGGGCTAATCGCTGGTGAGAATTCCTAAGAAATAGAGGACATCATGTACAGAAAAAATGTTTGTTCATTCAGAAAAATTTAAAACTGTCAAAAATACTTTTTATTTGGAATTATAAATTTAAAATAGTAACATTATTAGAATAGTATGTTCTACAAACATGAACTAGTAAAAACACCCACGAACATCCTCCTCGCTATGACAAGTCTTTTTCAGTAAATCCATCAAATTCTACATCCTCGTCGTCATCGTTCAACATTTCCATAATTTCTTTCATACTGGCTTCTAAATCTTCACCCCCATAGAACAGATCATCATCAGAGTTACCCAGATCCTCCTCCCCACCATCGTTCGCGGAGTCCTGTGATAATTTTTTATATCTACGAATGTTCTTACGGAGTTTATGACGATTCAAAAATCTTGTTGCCCAACTGTAAGAGGCTTTAAAGGGTCCTCTCCCACAATTTTGACCTTCAGCTATCACTAAGGCCTGTGAACATATCTCAGATATTGAGGGGTAAACACCCGATTCCTGTTTACCCTGTACCCATTCAGCTAGCTGTTTTTCAATGGTAGGGTAATAAGGGGGACACCGTCTATTACATAACTTTTTGGGACTCATGGCTAGCAATTCTTCTCTTACTTGTTTCCATCGTCTGACATTACTTTCCGCTATGCCATATTTCCTTCCTGCTGCTCGGTTACCATGGAAATCGGCATACAATATTATCTTTAGCTTATCAGTAGCGCAATATGAAGCACGGTGGCCATTGTTTAGGGGAGAAAATGTGCGAATATCAGTATCAGGTGTTTTGTGGAATGCTGTCTTTTTCTTTCTTTTGGTTTGGGTTGAGTTCTTTTTAGGAACGGATTTTACTGAATTCCCAGAGACAGGAATTTTCAAGCAAGTTCCCGTTGGTATAACTGGTCCATCTTTTATCGATTCCGTAGTAGATTCGCTCGTAGGTAGGCCTGGAGTCGATGACTCCGCCATGACTTTTTTACGATTGGAAGCCGACATCCGGTTTCTCGCTTTCATTTTCTTGTTTTGTGACGGTGCTTTGCCACCGGTTGGCTTTGATAACCGCTTACGCTTTCTGGTTAAGCGATTTGTCTGGAAATCGTCACTATCACAATATTCATCCGAACTAGTAGTTGCTCGATAACAAGGGTCATCCACACTGTCATCATCGTGGATAAAAGATAAATCTAAAAATAAAATATACTTGAATTAACACAGAGAGTAATACAAGTAATTTCTAAAATGTAATTAATATTTAGGACTGGATAATTGTCATCTGCCAATACATACTACAGACGTAGATCAAGGATACTATGCCATCTAAAATACCCTAAGGACATAAGAATTCGATCATGAAAAATAAGTGAGAAATAGGGTTTAACGTCAACTCGACACAAACTAGGTCATTTCTGGACTAACATATGGTTTCATTTTATTTCAATAATTCCCTTGTGCGTAGTAGTCTTTAGCAGTGGGCGGAAAGCAGAGGACCCGGAAAAAAACCCCAAGGTTGGACAGGCGACCCTACTCCTGGTCACGTACAACCAAAGCTTCGAAAGAACGCCATTTGACTGAATGGCGGGCATTATGATACAGCGCGCAAGTGCTAACCATCCAGTCACCACCCCCCCCCCCCCCCCCCCCCCCCCGAAAAATGAAAGATCAAATTACTGCATTTAGAAATATAAACATTTTGAAATAAAAGATGTCTGTTGTTCATGAAACACAAAATGATAGTCGATATTACGGTAACTGGGGTCTCACAATATTGTGGTTCAATCAACATGAGCCCCCCCCCCCCCACACACACTCCGTTAAAACATAGTGGTTGAACTTCCCAACCCCCACAACAACTCTCCCCCACAACACTTACCCGAAGAACAATCTGCTTCTCCTTCCTCTGTATTTACTGATCCATCATCAATATTACTCATGGCTAGTTCTGAAAAATACATACCCGATTGAATTAAAAATAAGAACAGTGTGATGGGATGGGAAGTGAAATTTGGGAGAAAAAGAAATGGGGTTTAACGTCTACTCGACACAAACTAGGTCATTCCGGGACTAGCACATGATTCAATTTTATATCAATAATTCGCTTGCGCATAGGGGTCTATAGAAGTGGTATGAAACCGGAGGACCTGGAGAAAACCCACGAGGTTGGACAGGCGACCCTAGCCACGTACAACCGGGGAATCAAAACCCCGCCAGTTGACTCAATGACAAACTGTATGATACAGCGCGCACGTTCTAACCATTTGACCATACAACCCCCTCCCCCCAACCCAGTGAAATTTGGTATAGCAGTCGTCTTGGTGGGAGTCAAATAATTCCTTTATACGTGCAGGAATTTTATCAAATTATCACCCATTTTCCTAACCGAAGCAGCTTAATTGTGGAGGGAAGAACCAATGACTTACCGAGACGAACATTGATGATATTATAAAGAGAACAGCGATATTTAAATCTCTGTTAAAGAGCTTTGAGAATTTGCTCAAACTTGCTGAAACTGTTTGAAAACACTATGTTTATGAATGTAAAATTAAGATATACCTTTAGATATTCTGTCCAGTTTATTCATATTTTCTAGAAGAATACTTGAAGATGCTTCAACTTCATGAAGTGTTTCAATATTGTGTAATAAATTTGTTGAATCGCTCAATGTATGCTCTTCACCTTCGCCAGATTTTTCAATGTTGTGTAATAAGTTGATTGAATCACTTAATGTATGTTCTCCAGCTTCGCGAGGTGTTTCAATGTCGTGTAACAAGGTGATCGAATCACTCAATGTGTGTTCTCCAGCTTCACGAGGTGTTTCAATGTTGTGATGTAAGCTTATTGAATCACTCAAAGCATATTCTTCAGCCCCGAGAGGTGCTTCAGTGTTATGTTGTAAGTTGATTGATTCACTCAATGTTTGTTCTTCAATATCACGGAGTGCTTCAATGTTAGAATCACACAATGGGTGTTCATCTATATCATCTATGTTACACGTGGGAATATATGTATCATCATTAGCAGAATCTGAAAAAAAAAACAACAGAGAATAAATTGTCTGTATGCTATTTGTTGATTAGTCGAAAATAAAAATCATTGTGTTTCTTTTCAACATTAAGTAGTGGTGGAATCGGACATAGGAAAGATTTTTAACAGCCCCATTACCGAACGGTGGCACCAAAAATATGACACAAATTGAAAACGGTTAAAATATTACCCAAGAGAAAATCAGACAGATTTTTCTCTTAAAGCATCTTTTGAACTTCCATATCATATCAAATATTATAAAGAGTGTTCTTTTTTCTTTAATAACTGGCAAATTAATCTCGCTTGACTTGGCAAATGAAATTATCTTTCCTCATTCTGTTTTAAAGTGGTTGACTTACACGACGTACTGACTACGACTTATAGCTTTGAACAGGTACTTACCAGAAGTTTGGATTGTTTCTGTTTTGAATTCCTTTTTACATTGTAATATTGGATCTTCTGATTTTGCAAATTCAACAACCGTTGAGTTATTACTGAGCGATTTGTCGGATTCAACTTTTACTGAACACCGCCAGTTTTCACTTGTGACGGGGCTATTATAATTAGGTATAATTCCAGTCTTTCCAGGAGATTTCATTTTATTTCGTCTGGCAACTTTTTGTTTGTGACTAGACCTCAAACATCTTAAGCTTTCACTGGCTATTGTATGCAACGGTACTGGGGAATGTGAAATCGTTTTTGGGTCTTCTTCACCCGGATAATCTAACCTCGATACACTGTGTTCAATCACATTAAGAACTGGGGCATTTCCTTTGTCTATATTATAAGGAATGTTTAGCGAGTTAGCGTTTGAACTGATATCGACTATTTTAGGAGAGACTTGTTCAAAGTCTGATGAAGTAACAACATTCCATTTGTTTGCATTGTCTATTTTAATACCCTCAACATCTGGGATAATTTCTTTTGTTGGTGTAGATGAAGTGTGCAAGAGTTCGTCTGCTGCTGATGATAACCGGTTGCTCCCAGATGATGGTACATTGCAAGAATTTACCTTGGCTGTCGAAGGAGAATTCAATACAGAAGAGGTGGAATTAGTCCAGGTATTTGATCGGGATAAATGAGTTTCTAAAAGTGCACCATTTTTAATTACAAAGGTCCAAAGTTTGGGATTTTTAGACAGTGTACCAGTTGTTTGTAAATCTGTAATACTATTGGCAGTGTCTCTGTCAGAATTTTGATCATTTGAACGTATATTGACTATCTTAGGAGAAAACTCATCGTAAACAGGCGAATTCCGCATAGCACTACTATCCCTTGGCATAGTTCGTGCATTTTCTGTTGCTGTTGGTGGTGTATACCGCACGCCTTCGATAGATCCGAGCATGCTTTCCTTAGACCATGGCAACGAAGATGGACTAGAGGTATTTTCCTTGTTATCGTTTTGGATTGATGGAGACAGGTTTACAATTGACAATGAATTCCAAATATTTCCATACTGTATTGGATTCGATATATTTGTTTCAGTTGGTAGTGTTGAAATATGAGTAGTTTCATTTGTTAGGGCTAATGATGGGTTATCTGATGGGGATCTACACGTGGTTGTTGATGGTGAAGAATTGCACGTTTTTGAACTCTCTAAATTCAAGTTAATTTCTGCAGTTGACTTGTTTGATGCATTCTCATTATTTTCCTTCAATATACACGTAGTTTCCTTTTGAGATACTGAAGGATAACCCGCGGTTTCTTCCGTTAATAATACTGGCATGGATACAGTTTTCTTTGTTGAGAGGCATTCTGCGTCGACATCGGTTTTCAAATTGTTAATAACTGTTCTATTGTTACTTTCTGTTTGAGATCGTGCTTGAAAACTGTTACTGGTAAACAAAGTCTGGCAAGAATCTGTCTTCGACACCACCTCATTTAAAAAACAGTTGAATTTCGCAGAGCAGTCTACTTTGATATAGATATGACCTATAACCTCTATATTCTGGTTAAAGGGAACATGACCATGACAAAGAACTTGAAGGTTTTTTACCAAATAATTCATAAACTTTGTTGTATTGAAATGGTGATCATCGTTTATTTCGTCCATGTTATCTCCAGTCATCCTGAAAAAAGTAAAACGATATTACTAACAATAACACTTAAATGTCGAAAAAGACATGTCTTTCACTGTGTTCGATTAGCTAAATTATAGGCACATACCCGTAATATTAATTTACGCAACATGTCAGACGCTCAAGGGCCCATGTTCAATGGTTGCCTACTTTTAAAATCTTGGTTAAATGACACAAAGTGTTCAATATAAACGTTGAACAGCGTCTATATCCATTAAAATAGTCAGAAACTGTGCTGTTAATGTTATAAACTATTAAGATGTACACTGTGTATGCAACAAGTAAGTACTGAGCAGCTTGTGGATTTCTTAAATTTGATACACGTTCACATTACAGGCCGGTCGGAAAAAAGGGGCATTCATGTTTGATGTGACTCCCATTTTTGTGTCTCAATATACCATTGTTGTGGCACCACAGAAAGTAAATAACTAGTTGAAAAGTTAAAAGAAGATTAGTTCTTCTGTGTATGGGTGAAAATTATGTTGAATTTCAGTGTTTTGTCGACAAATATATGTATATGACACTGTCCCACTGAGGTTGTTTTGATTCCTTTTTCTTGAAGAGCAGGATAAGGAAAATGGAAAACTGTGATAGAAATTGTCACAGAATTGATGGCAGGAAATTATATTACTGTTTTCACCACCGTAACCCTGAATTTATACTGAATTTATACGTTTAAATCTTACATACCTGACCCTAACCCTAAGACCTATGCCCTTGTGGAGTGGGTCCGGGTTGTTCAGACTCCCCTGTACTTTGGGACTGTAATTGTGTCTCTATATGCTATGGTTGATATAACTCTTTTACATATGACTCAGAATAGGAAGGAGTTAGAATAACCATAGTGTCTACGCTGAGGACATAAAAAGGAGTCGGAATCAAACATGATTGCCAAAAAAGGTCACTATGAACATCTCTCTCTTGGATTTAACCGTTAACGCCCTAACGACAGTTTGAGAACGTAAATCACAAAATTAGACAACATTGGCCTTACAGTAACTTCACACCGTGCTCTGCTCATGCTAACCATGCGTGCACAAGACAGGATTAACTTACCTTTCAGTCATGCAAGTATCTTGCAGTGAGATGTAGTTTAATTGTACAGATAGTGACAGTAACTGGTATATTTTACTGCCACAGAAAAAGCTGAGGGACAAGGGAAAATAAGACTGACCATCGAGCAGCCATTATAACTTAGATTGAGTTATGGATTATAACGGATTGACTACGGGGTTTTGGCTCCGTCTTAAGGCCAAACATAAAAATAACTATATCGAATAGATCAAAAACTAATGTTAATGTGAAACAAAACTAGACCAGACTTCAAGGACTCACTACATTTTCTGTGTTTCTGTGTGTATAATTGTGCAAGAAAATGTAACAATTCCACTTTAAAAAAAACCCAACCAAATAAACAAAAAAAATCCAACATTTATTTTTTGAAAATATAAGACACGCAAATAAAACTAGTTATAAAAAGTATATCTGGAAGTCTCTGGTTATATATACATAATAATATCATATATTAATATGGACCAGTGTAACTGTATCCAATATACATATATTGATCTAAATAATGTAACTGTCTTGGTAGGCTATTTTGAACAGTAGACCTACTTGTATAATAATGACATATTTACACATTTTTTGGTATTACCTCATTAGTTATTTATAAAATACCGTTTGTATATCATATCTGGAAGTCATTGTTTAAATATATTATTGTGGGTACCAGAGTATATATAGGCCCTATATACTTGTCTTATATACATACCTATCAATCTTCCTAATTCACGGTCTGTATGGTATGGTGTACACAGTATTAGCGTATTTTCAAAAAGCAGTGATGAAAGGGCTTGATTGATTTAGATAGGTCAGTCCTTACAAGATATGTTTGATCATTAGCAAAACATTTCAAATTACGACACTCTAAGTCACTCTTTCACAGCACTATTAAACAACAATCCTACAATTTTACCCGTTTTTTTTTAAACTGCAAAAACTATTTTCTACTTTTCAAAATGCCCATTTATAGTCAACTTGGTATTGAGCTTACACAACTGTTCTAAGAATCCATCATTTGGACACACCTCTCTTTTACTTCTGACTAATCGTAAGGCATCTCTTACAGTCATGTGTTGTTTTATCATTAAATAGGCGATAGTTATGGTGGCAGATCGACTCACTCCTTGAACACAATGAACATATACTTTCCCTGTAAAAAGAATAAATGATAAATCAAAGTTGTGGTTTACTCGACTTTCCTCATTTTAAGTCACGTGTTACTTTCTATTTAATTTAAAGTCCTACTGCAAGAAAGTTATCTTCCTCGCATCTTCAATAGAATTAAGGATCAAGATCTTGCTTTAACTCAGTACATCTTATCAAGGTCTTCACATAATTCCCTGCATATTTCGGCCTATCAGATTCTTCGATCGTCACGAACACCAAGTCTCCCACTTGTGATAATCGAATGGAAAGTTCAAAGTTTGTTCAATGTCAAGGTTTCTGTGAAAGTTGCTATGGTTAATTTGATTGTCTTAAGTGTCACAATCTCTGATTTGACAATATTGTTCATGTGTCTGCTATAAAGAAAGAAAACGTAGCTATGACTTGGAAACTGCAAAGTAATCTAGCAACGTCCAGATGTTGTATACACAGGAACATGGCTTTCTTGTTGGTCACAATATGTCTTTAGATATAATATGATAATACGTATTCTGTTTAAAATACATCAATTTTTTATTCATATATGAGGGTCTATGGAACTAGATCATTTTTGGGACTTAAATATTAAATATTTATTTTAATAATTCACCCCTGGGTTTTTTTCTCTAATATTTGAAGAAATTTACAGGGCTGTCATGACACATTCTTTTTCGTTTCCAGTCCATCTTGAATTAACACACTTACCATTATTTTTAAGTGCTTCATGTATAAATTCAGCGCAGGAATCGAAAAATGGTGTTAAGTCAAAGCTCATGTGATCTGTAGCTTCAATGCCTTTGAAAACTATATCATACTTTCTGTACATAACATGGTTTGAGTTAACGTGGTATTTTGTCTTTCCCAGAGCTGTATTTACAATGTGTGTAATACCATGTTTCTTTAAAGTTCCAGGACTTTTGGCAACGGTGCTGAAAAATTTAAAAACTTGCAAATAATGTGAATTTAAAATACTAACAAATAAGGTTTTCTCTTCGATCTTTGTAGACAGCCTTACACCATTATGAGAGGTGATACTTTATCTAACACCTAAATTAGACAGAAAACACCACAATGAAACATAAAACTACGGAAAGCAGGTGTTAAAAAATGGATAGCCCCGGATTGAGCTGTGTCAAAAGTAAAATTGTTGATTTTACTGGATTTGGTATGGTGATTTACTTTGGGACTGAAATTCAAATCTGTGTTTTTTTAAAAAACTTATATCCACAGATAAATCCAATTTGAAATAGTATGTGTACCTGTACCAACACAAAATCAGGCAAATTACCTCGCTGAACATTAAACTGCCATCCAGCCTAGAAACATTCAAAACTAATTTTATATGGCACCCAGTCTGTGTAGCACCTTGAGCATGCATACTAGCATGTGAGAAATTAGATTGACCGGTGTGTTAAACTTCATTGCATTCCATTCTTTTTATAAAAGTATTAGCTAATTTATTACAGATGTGTTACTTTCAACCATACTTTAAAATAAGCTTACCCGTCCCCAAGAATAATTCCTGGAAATACTTCATCACAATCTGTATTTGGCAGCATGACAAATCCCCCTGTTGGTGCTGTTATAATTGCCATTAATTCTTCTATAGTACATGGTTTGTTTTCTTTACTATTTATATTTGCCATTTCTCCAGTTCAGTTAAAAGCTATAAATTTGTGAAAAGCTGTATTATTAGAGAGACTTGGTGGTCAGACAGATTCTTTAGCAGTGGGAGGAAACCTGGAGACAACCCACAAGGTTGTCACGTACAACCACTCTGGTTGATTCATGCTGCAATGACAGACCTTATGATACAGTGGGGAATGAAGAACCTACTCTTTGCCTTATATAGTTGTGAAATTGATCATCCACAGCAGTAACAAGATCTGTCCCTCCCATCTGGCTGTAAGTGTAAATCCACAAAATAGCCACCCAAGTAAAAAGCTATGGAAAAGTCATGACAGTCAGTTGTGTGACATTAACATTGGTTAATCAGGGCTGCAGGAGAAAATCCATTTGCAATAGGCCACCAATTTTTGTTGTTTTTTACCACAGTATACATACACCATGTATTCATGTAACGGTATGCCAATTTTTATGACCCACCTTTAGATGCCACTACGAATTTGTACCTATCTTGTACTTTCCATACAAACTCTTGGGGTAAAACATTGTAAACTATGTTTGCCGGTGTGTGTAGACTGTATTGTATCCAGCTCTATGAAAATTTGGTGAAAAGTTAAAGTAGGGCAAAGAGTCCAGAATTAACATTAATATGTCAATATATGAATATATTTGGTGGTCTGCATCCAATTCTCCCAAACAGAGTTGTCTTGCACTCACTGCTGGACATGTTATGTGTATAAAAAGGCCAATCACTTCGGTGGAAACAGACGTTAAATAAAGCTATTTCACACCCACTCATTATACCAATCGGAGCAGAACAGTAGGAAATTAGGCCCCATTTCAATTCATCTTACCTTACAGCATGGTTATCTGAACATTTCCTCCCAAACCAATCCAGCCACGATAGTTAGTATAGCTGCCTGTAGAAAAGACCAGCAGCCAATAACGGTGAACCAAGCTAGCAGACAATAAGAAATTACAATTTACCCACCCGCGCCGTTTTGGCGCATGTTCAATTCTCGTCCATAAAATAATTTAAAGGGGAAGACCAACAATTTTCAACAGGGTTTATCAGTATTTAACATGTATTGATGAATAATCCCCTCTGTAACTCAAGCAAAAAAGTTTTTGTAAGTGAGAAATTAATTTTGATTAAAATCAGAAATGATGCAGTTGGTTCAACATTCTTTCTGGTTTACAAAATAGTGAAATTGCATTATTAGGCCACTGAGATTTCAAGTATATTTTATTTACAAGCTTTCCTTGGATTGTTGCTTTCTAACGTATTAATTTTATCATTTTATCGTTTGGACATGAACGATTATTAGGTGAAATTTACATTTCGTTATCAAGTACAGCACATAGGTCATTCCAAACTGATCCCGCAGTGAATATTCGCTTGGCCGCTACAATCACTGATAAGCATGACATCGACGAGGCTTAATAAGTACGGCATATTAACTTTTTTACTCAGACAAATTAAATTCTCAAACATTTTTTTGAGGTAAAAGAAAAATAAATAAAGACGTTTGAAGTATTTGAAGTTAAAAAAATATTTCCTATTTAGTGTAAATGGGTATTGAAATGAGTAAAATGCATCATTTTGCCCGAAGCAGTTAGGTGTTAAGTAAACATTGCACGAGCAGTTGAGCCAATGACTGGCGCGGTGAGCAGTCAACGCACGTGCTGTGTACACTTATCTGTTACAGAGTTAATTCGTAAGTAATTTTCTGTGAAACAGATTGCCACACGGCCTGACAAGACATGTGCCCGTCTTTATTTGGCCCGTCGGTGCAGATGACGTTTATCAGATATAGAACGCATATAAATATCACCTATCTTAATCCTTATTTTTGAAAGAAATCTGTGTTATAAATAATGGAATGAAATGTAATATTAACAAGATTGTCAGTCTCGTCATCCTGGTGATCTTGGTTAAATTCAACCTCAAGCTTTACAAAGTTAATATGCCGTACTTATTAAGCCTCGTCGATGTCATGCTTATCAGTGATTGTAGCGGCCAAGCGAATATTCACTGCGGGATCAGTTTGATGACATCGACGAGGCTGAATAAGTACGGCATATTAACTTTTTTACTCCGACAAATTAAATTCTCAAACATTTCCGAAAAAAAGATCGATGCTTGAAAAATGTCGGATGAAGCAGGACCCAGAAAAATTGTATTCAATTAAAAGAAAGTAAAAGTCATGTAGGATTTAGGACGCTATATTTTGTCGACTAGAATATTTTTTTTCTTTTCCAAAAAATGATTCTCCAATATCCCTAAACTTTTTGATGGCTCGTGATGGTGAATTTCACACATGATTCCACGCCCTAAACACAATAGTGACAAGCCCCCGAAAGATCTAAAAAGAAAAAAAAATATGTTTTTCGAAGAATACAAAATCGTATACGTGTTCTCAGAAAATGACAAAACTACATCTTCATGATATTCTACACTTTGACAGTGTTACACAGGACTTTCCGGCAAGTTTTCGTGCAAATATTAGCACATCCGATGCCTTGTTAGGAAGCGAACAACAGTCTGGATTACTGCCTATTCCATAAGGGCTTCTGGGACAGGCCTCGGGGACTGCATGGGAAACAAGAATGGGAGCCCTTGGCTACAACATGTGGAAGTAAAAATAGCTTTAAACGCAAAATAAAATTATTCTCAAATAGTGTGACAGTTTGAATTGGAATAAGGAATTCTTTCACAAATAGTGAAGAGTGGGCCACTTAAACAATTTTAATTTATGTAAATACATATTAGGCCTATGCATTAAATTCATAAACAGTTGATTTTGGTCGACATTATTTAAATGGGACATACAAACCTAAAATTTAATATATCAAGAATAACATGCATCATATGAGATAAGAAAAAAAAATATGCCAAAAAACAAAATTTTGTATACATGCGGGATTTGACTAAATTTAGAAAGATAATCTCGAATCATGTTTACATCAGTCTGGCACGGGTGAGTGTCATGGTCGCTGTTTTAGTGTTGGTGGCATCATTGGTCTTCCTTATGTGGTACCTATGGTCTTCTGGTATTTTTTCTTCTGATGAAAAACGAATAAAATTGAGGCTCACGGGTGAGAGTCACATTAGTGTTTCTTATTGGAGATTGGGCTTTCTAAAATATTTTTGTTCCACTACCCCCCGGGTTTGGGCTAGATATTCTTAGTTGATTTTATTTATTAAGGGTTACTGGGTTAGGGATAGGGTTTGATATAATTTTGACTTTGGAATAGGGTGAGGGCTGGCCTTATTTACTTTTTTAGTCTACTTTACTGTGCACTAAGATGTTCATGTTTTTTTATTTTTAGAATATTCAATTATAAGTTTCTGTATGAAGATTTTCTGTTGATATTCCTGGCGATCAGAATAGTATTTTATGATGTTTTTTTGGTGCACCTGCTGTTATTGCGTTAAATGGGACTGCAAAGGGCGCCATTGCGCAAGTCGTATGGGTATTCAGACTTATAGGGGTGGGGATGGAGAGTGGGTGTTAATTTTTTCAATCCGGATTTTTGCTCTTATTCATTGTTAGCAGGGCGGATTGGGCGATCGGTCGGACAAGGGCCGTATTTAGCAGAGGTGCAAAATAAGGCGCCCGAGAAATGGCGCCCTTACAGGATTACTTGCTAGGGACTTTGAATTCCCCGCGCTCAGGAATCCTACATACGGCCCTGCATGGGTCGGACACAAAATGAAAAAAATAATTTTGTCCAATTCGTCTCAAAAACCCTTTTCCCTTTTCTGCTGAACATTATATGGGGGCGGGGAGTATTGGACCGGTCACGGAGCGATGATGATCATGTTATATGTGGCCGGCGGCTTTAACGGGCCGTCACGAACATTTGACAGAGATTATATCAGATAATCCACCAAATCGCATATTTGGGGTTCATTTTTCAAAATTTTCCAGTGGGAAAAAGTTTAGCCTTTCCTTGGGGGATTTCTTCGTCTGGTCTATATGCTTGCGGGTACCTAAGGAATGCTTTCGTAACCGCTTCAACTCCTGTGTTGTTTTGTACGTCGATGTTCGTATGCATGTTCTGTACGGCGATGGATACTAAGATAGTGTGCTCAAGAACTCTAATTAACTGGGGTTTTTTTGCAACAAAACCGTTGGCGTCTTTCAGGTAGGAAGCGTGTTGGCATACTAGGGGTAATAAGAAGTGGTCGATATATTATGATACTTTGTAGTTGCGCTGCCACAGTCTGATATTATTGGGAGTCCCTTGCGTAACTTTTCCGTTTCTGGATTTGTATGTATTTTTGGTAGCGTATAGAGGTGTCGTTTTTTTGTCAAGTATCCTTTGTCTTGCATTTCATATGTATTCTTCGTCTTGCAATTCATATGAGTTGTTGTTTATAAAGATTGGGGTGTCCTTACAGGTGGGTTGGTCTAATTTCGTGTAATGTTTAGGGTTACTTACTATGATCTTGCTTTAAACATACTGGTTTCCCTGAACAACACACATTGGGCTCGCACAGGGCCAAAATCTGTCTGCTCGAGTGACGTACACTTCGTATGTTTTAATGGATGGCGGTTGTGAGAATATTAAAAGTCTTAAACGGCTGAAGTCGACTGAGGATAACCTAAGAATTTACTTAGGCTTAGATATTTATGTTAAATGGGCAGAGAATTTGAATAAAAGGAAATGGGGTTTATCGCCCTACTGCATGCTTTGCACCGACTGGGCCCATGAAGAGGAAATGGTCAGAGATTAACGACAAATGGATTCTCCCTCAATCAAGTAATGTGACAAACAAAGCTGCTTAAAATAATTTTCTTGCTACTACAAATGTTTCAGAGGGATTTGCATCAAACTTTTGATAGATGAATTCGTTTGAATATGTTTTTAATCCAAATATCGTCACATCACACTGTTTGTAATCGGACGATTTTTGTAAAATTTAATTCTAATCTCATTTAAATACAGATTTATATTTCGTTTCGTTTTTGTATAGGCCTACTATTGACGCCTCTACTACATCAAGATCTGTTCAGTTATAGTAGGAGGTCGCCTCAGGGGTCTTGCGAGTGATTTTTGACCTATGACGTCAGACATTTGATTAATCAATCAGCGTTGATGTTTCTAGTAGGATACCCGACCGTTTCATTTTCTAATCGCTCACATTAACCAGAACGCGGGTTATATATAACAACTCTGCCAGATCCTGGTGTAGTAAAGACAAGTAAAATGAAATTTTGAACAATGAAGAACGAAACGAAATAGGATCTGTGTTTTATAATCAGATTGATATATTTCAAACCTCCACTTTAATTAACAGCTTTCCCTTTTCTGGAAGATTTGAAATACAATTTCATAATCCGACCGACGATTTAGTTAAAATTAATTTCCAGCTGTTACTTTAATTACACCTTTTGTATTTTTCTGGAAAACTTGAAATACAATATCATAATTGATTACGTAAGATATCAATCTTATATCGATATAAAATGATCATCTACATAAATTAAGATATCCACAGATGAAAAGATTAACTCAATTCTTTATTTTGAGTTTTTGATCATGCGACTACGAGGTATTGTTGAAAAACTTTCTATTGTTTAACAGTTTTCTTAAATAATTTATGGAATCAAAAACAAAACGTAAACGCAAATAAACACGCCAACTAGTCAATGATATGCATCTTTATTATCAATAGTTTAAATTTAATGTTCATTTAAATAGATTCAAATCAAATTTATCTAAGTAATTAAATTTCTTACTCGTTTGCAGCTAATAATAAATAAACAAAACCCCTGTATCTATTACTTAAATGACACGCAATAACTTTTTATTGTAGTAGCCTATCTTTTGTTGTTTTATGCTAAATTTTTGTTTACTAAAATTTGTCATATTCCTTTGAAAAATGTCACGAATAAAGATAAAAAGGTAAATATAATTATATTATCAACCTCTTTAGCGTATATACAGGGGCGGATCCAGAGGGGGTTTTGGGGGCCCAAACCTTACCCTGCTCAGCTACATGAAATTCTTTTAATGCCTTACATCATTATAAAAATTGGCGTCAAACGATGTGTTGCAAGATGATGGCATTGTGCATTGTCAACTGTCAGATTTTCTCAACAGGAGCCTGACAAACCCCCTCCTGCGAAAATTCCTGGATCCGCACGTGCTATAGTCTATATATCTGCTTTGATTTATCTTCTATAATCTTGCACACACATGAATGTCCTTCAAAGTTAATTGTGTTTCCATTCATTATTAGTATATCAGTTATTATTGGTCCTTTGATTTATCTTAGTGTTCTTAGGAGCCATGTTAACAACTCAGTTAACAACTGTAACTAGCGTTTACACGGTTTACAAGAAAGAGACACTAGCTCTGAATAGCGATAGAGTTCCTCCTTATTGTTGATTGTAAATGTAGTCCACCCGTGAGACTTCGTGATTTCCACTGTTGTTTTGTCTACTATGTGCTTCCACAACGGTAAATGATACCCCGAAATTCCTTCACAATATTCCGAAGTTAAATATTTTCCAAAGTTTTATTGCTCGCTATCATTTCAGGCACGCTTAGATATGGGCATTAGAGCCCACTTAAACATGCATTATGCAAGAGCTAAATCAACATATTATTGAAAGTCTTTATTTAGGCTTCAGATGTTATAAAAATGATTAATTAGACCTTTATTTAAACACAGCAAGCACAAAATCAACTCTGTAGACCCATGGATGGCTTGGATACAGCTCGAATTTAAACAGTCGTCCTTCTAAAATTAAATCCGAAATGGCTGACCAAGATAACGTTTACTGTTACTTGGTGACGTCGCTACCGGAAACTGGTGATGAAAGGCCTGCTAAGCGAGAGTACTATTGCTATTGAGCACGTTACTGGATAATCAAGAATATGTGGGTGGAGTTATTGTCTGTCAATCAAACGATCAACAATTGTCGTAGAAGGTGTAGACGCAGTTTGTACCCATTTCTTGTCCAAACTTCCAACACTGATAATTTCGTTCAGAATAAAATAATTTGACTGAAATTTTCAATATTTTCTTTTTTATCACCCGTTTTGAATTATTATAGCAAGAATGGCCAACTCTTTATTAAACTCTTAACTAATGTATCTTTAAATGCTCTTTTGAGGATCCCCATTTCAGGACCTTATGACCTGTTGAACAATTCCATTAAACATGCATTATGCAAGAGCTAAATCTGGCAATTACAAGTCTTTCTTTAAGCCTGGAATGTTACCTAAATTATCAATTAGACCATAATAAACTCACGATATCTAGGCTAGCCTTCGATGTTGGCTGGATTAGATTCCTATGATATGCTGCTTAACGGTCATTGATAATTGAATTTAAAATGTGGATAATCGAGACTATGCTGTTGATATTAAGGATTTTAGTAATGATGACCGAGGGTAGGCGAAAATTTCACCCGGTTCGTTCTCGGCTCATAGTGGATCAATTTGACTGATCTTTTACGTACACGTCCATGTGTACACGGGGCCTCGGTTTTTCGCGGAATCCGAACGACTAGACAAATGTCCTTGTCAGGCCCTCCGTCCTGTATCACTGACTAGGGGAAACCACCTCCCAGATGAAATGTAGTCGCTTAAATGGGCTTGGTTGTGATGTGTATCACTTGGGAAGTCATTGACTCAGATATGTAAAAGTTTTACAGTATGTAAACATAGTCAAATATCGATTTATTCAAACCTGTTTCTTGTATTTATAACTTTAAACTTTTAATTAGCTTGACATAAACCACTAATACAAATTTATCTTTATTTTTTTTTTCTCTCCAGGCTTGTTTCGTGAAAATGAGTGAAAAAAAAGAAGAAAACTAATAAATTTATCTATACTTTTTTAGTTTAAAAAAAGAATACTAATTAATTCACTTAACAAATATGAATTTAACATTTATTCTATGCGAGACAAGAAAGGTATGGAATACAATATTGAATAATTAAATATTCATGAAGATCGATCGAAGATGAGTTATGTTATTTGAATAGAAAGGATATTTGCTTACTGCAATAACATGGGGACACTTTTAATTAGATATATTTATAGAAAATATATATTGAATCCTAATAATGATTTCATAAATTGTTTCAATCATTTCACATAAAACCGAGATAAAAATAATAGATGGATTGTTTTGTTAAGATTTTTTTCTGTGGTTTAACGAGGGGTTTGTTGGTACGCCATTATTTATTTACAATTATCACTTGTTACAACTGAAGAGTTTAGTTAAATATTAATAAGATTCTGTATAATGGCGTTCTTCCACTAGTAGAATCCAATTACTAAACGACAATTATTTATAGGTCTGCTTTACCTTTTCCTATACACTTCATTCTCAAACACTTAGTACATTTTTTCTTTAATATGTCTAGTTCTACTCGTCAATTAACTCCACGAAGATCCTTTTATAATTACATTGAAGGAATAGTTGAACACCTACGCTACGGGGAAACGGAACGAAATTTGGGTCGGGGGTGGGGGTATTCTCAAACTGATTGGGGTATTGTTGGTCAACTAAAACAGATACCAAATATTTTAAATCGCATATACTTAGATCAAGACACGATATCAGCACTTACTGATCGAAAACAAAAACTGGAGAATGTCGTTACTGTATTTTGATGGCGTGATAAAATATCTTATTTAATTGAGCTTAACCCTGAAGGAAATTATTTGTATCTAGCATGGCCAGAACCATCAAAACGGGGTTGGGTGTCAGCCGAGGCCATAGGGCGTGGCAAGGACACATCGTAGTAAGGGACGGTTTCGACCCCAGGTTTGTAAGTTACAAAGGGCATGGCAAAGGCCTAACACGTGCTTTATGAATGGTTACCGCCTCTACTCGTGGGTTTCCACCGAATTCACCGATTGCCTCACACTCCTGAACGTTCCTTTGCCCAAGCGAATTAAATAAAAGAGAGAGAGAGAGAAAAATGGAGTTTAACGTCCACTCAACACAAACTAGGTCATTTCGGGACTAACATATGTTTTTTAAAATTTTATTTCAATAATTCGCTTGTGCGTAGAGGTCTTTAGCAGTGGGAGGAAACCGGAATGCCCGGAGGAAACCCACGAGATTGAGAAGGCGCCCCTATCTCCATGCCACATACGCTCACACCAGGGATCGACACCACAGCCGCAAGCCAGAGGCGACCGGCCAGCTTGAGGTCAAAGCGCGGCACTCTAGACCACTGGGCCATCCCAACCCCCTGAATTAAATAAAGATGTACCATATATTATTAGTCCCGAATCGAACTAATTTCTGTTGAGTGGGCTTCAAACCACATTATGTGTCGGATACACTTAAATTAGTCCCCCCCCCCCATCGGATACATGTTTTGTTCATCGTGCTTGCGAGACGGTTACTATGGTGGCTGATTGGTATCATGTCGTATTGTCGTGATGTCGCCTTTCATAACGCGACAACCCGACAACCCGACATCACGACATTTCTACCCGACAACACGACAACCCGACATCACGACATTTCTACCCGACATCACGACATTTTTACCCGACATTACGACACTAAAAATGTCGTGATGTCGGGTAAAAATGTCGTATTGTCGGGTTGTCGGGTTGTCGTGATGTCGGGTTGTCGGGTTGTCGTGATGTCGGGTTGTCGCGTTATGGAACAAAAAACTGGCAATAAAGAAAATGGTTGATCAAGTGGAAGTAGATTCACACTCACATTGCAGTTTGAGTTGCATTCGTATCCATTTGTATACGTCCACATTCATAATGTGAACCGTCTTCATTAGCTCAGTCGGATCAGAACAGTAGGACGTTAAACCCCATTTCAGTTCATAATGTGAACATATTATGCCGCCGCCCATTTTATTTCATAATGTGAACATATTATGCCGCCGCCCTTGTCTGTGTGTCTGTCATTGAGTCAAGTGGTGTGGTTTCCAGTCCAAGCTTGTCCATGACAAAGAGTAGGGTCGTCTGTCTAACCTCGTGGGTTTTCTCCGGGTGCATGCCCTACCCCGCGGGGTGGTGCCAATCCCGCTTTTTTGTTATTATTTTGTCTGTAAATATTCTACAGGTTGCAATTATTAACAGATTTTGTTCAAATTCGGCATGATCAATCATTTCAATAACAGGATGGTACCTATATTAATATTTAGTCTGTAAACACTCTACAGGTCGGGCATGCATTTACATCAGTAGGTGCCATTGTCTCTTTAAAAATAATGCTCATGCCAAATTTGAAGAAAATCCATTAAGAATCGCGGTCTGTAGAGTGTTTACAGACTAAATATTAATATAGGTACCATCCTGTTATTGAAATGATTGATCATGCCGAATTTGAACAAAATCTGTTAATAATTGCAACCTGTAGAATATTTACAGACAAAATAATAACAAAAAAGCGGGATTGGCACCACCCCGCGGGGTAGGGCATGCACCCGGAGAAAACCCACGAGGTTAGACAGACGACCCTACTCTTTGTCATGGACAAGCTTGGACTGGAAACCACACCACTTGACTCAATGACAGACACACAGACAAGGGCGGCGGCATAATATGTTCACATTATGAAATAAAATGGGCGGCGGCATAATATGTTCACATTATGAACTGAAATGGGGTTTAACGTCCTACTGTTCTGATCCGACTGAGCTAATGAAGACGGTTCACATTATGAATGTGGACGTATACAAATGGATACGAATGCAACTCAAACTGCAATGTGAGTGTGAATCTACTTCCACTTGATCAACCATTTTCTTTATTGCCAGTTTTTTGTTCCATAACGCGACAACCCGACAACCCGACATCACGACAACCCGACATCACGACAACCCGACATTTTTACCCGACTTCACGACATTTTTACCCGACATCACGACATTTTTAGTGTCGTAATGTCGGGTAAAAATGTCGTGATGTCGGGTTGTCGGGTAGAAATGTCGTGATGTCGGGTTGTCGCGTTATGAAAGGCGACATCACGACAATACGACATGATACCAATCAGCCACCATAGGTTACTCAAGTACTCTCATCAACTAATAATATATCTTAATTCCCATTTCAAAACAAAACAGATAAGAACAATAACAATAATTTTATTAACTATTAATAAATTCTTAGCACTGTTTTAAAAAGCAGAAATTAACAATACACCAACTATGTAAAAAGGTGTAAGCTGAATTTTTAGAATAAGCGTTATACAATATGCACAATACATTTGAATTTACCAAAAAAACATTTGAAAGCAACTTAACATCAATGATTTCAGTCATAATAAAGTACTGACATGTTCATGTGTTATGGGACATGCTGTATATTTCTTTCAAAATATTAGGCCGAAGTCGGATTGATTGCTAAGTCTATATTCACGTCTTGCTTAGAGTTCCTGTGCTAACAGGAGGCAGTGGAACACAAAGTCGGACACATTTCGACATTCACTTTGTCTATAGACATAATATTGTTCTACGACGACAAATTGCAAGTCCACTAAACAAATCAACATATAAACTTCAATGAAATCGACATTTTGTTACTTTTTACCAAAATTAAAGAGGTCTACACAGTAAAACACAATATGTTGAGGTGATATGCTAAGAATCTGACCATAAAAAAGCTAACAATATCATGACGCAAAGCTCACATTAAGCAAAAAGTGCGAAATTCACCAAAATATAATAATAATACATTTACTAGTAACCCAAAAACGGAATGACTGCTAATATTTTAAGTGTTTTTAAGATCTGGGGTTTTTGACACAAATCAATCGCTAATTTAAACTCACTCTATTCCGTATCCTGGAATGCAAGTGATAGCTGCGATTCCAATTTGATATGCCCATGAAGTGTTTACACACACACAGCGAAAATTTCCTGTGTAAAAAAAATGTGGTACTTTAAAAAAATGCGACCATAAATTTGTGATGTCGCTGTTTGGTTATCGTTGTAAAAAATTAGTGTTTTCTATCAAAGAAATAATTATTGCTCATCAAAATTGGTGGCATAAATCAGTAGAAATATGTAAATAGAATATAGTTCTGTGTGGTATCTGTTATCCAGAATTTCTTTCTGAATTACTTATATTTTGTTAAATGATACCATTGGTGTAACACATAGTAAGCTATTCCTTAAACGTTACTCTACTCTGAGGTACAGCTTATCACAACGTGGTATTCGCATGACATGTCACTTTTTTGAATGTAAAATTCATTTTTTCATAACAAAACGGAACAGGTCTTTGATTGTTCAATTTCATTTCCTATTTACCAATTTCATGAGACAAAATAGTATGGAAATCATTTTGTAAAACATTTACAGTATATTGTCCAACGTTATTAGCGAAACAGTCTAGCACAAATTACTTTAAACAGTAATTTAATTATCATAAAGGTTTAATAATGAAGAACATGAGAAGAGAATTCCAGTCTATTAACACACACCTTTCCACAAGCATTACACTGCCATGGATTATTAACATTATGGAGTCCCATATGCAACTGATAGAGCGTCTTGTCCAAATAAATAATTTTACAGTATTGACAATAAGACGTGGCTCCATGAGCAGCTAGGATTTCCTTGGGTACCACCGATTCCTTGTCCAAGGCGAGCGGTTCTTCCTCTGGTCTGCTCGTGGAAGACTGCTCCCCCTTCTTTTGTCCCTGGTTAAGATGCTGACGTCTAACCAGGTTTTGTTTGGAGTATTTACGCAACAGGTTGTACATCTTAATTCGTTGATAATTTTTGTACTTTCCGTGGTATCTTTTTTCGGCTAATTTAGTTGCTTTGAGGCCGCTATCGAGAGATTTCGGTCGCCTCTCGTTGTTTCTTTCGTGGTTGTCCAGTCCAGCGTCCGAATCTGCCATATAATGACTTGTGACGTCTCCCATATCCGATCTGGATTCGTCGATTTCGCTCGAACAAACACTAAGGGGCGTATCGTTGGGTTCGTTCGGTAATATCTGGTGTCTTATGGGAGTTAATTTGGGTGATTGGGCTGGAGAAGGTGAAGAACTACGTCCGTGGGCGTCCCGTCCAGTAGGCTCTTTGTTGTTTTCGTTTTCATCCCACTCCATTCGTTTCACTAACGCCACGGGTTCGTAGATTGTTTTAGATGGAGTGCGAACTTCTGTGGATCGAGCGTCAAACTTAGCCATGTTCTCGTTGGTGAGATTGATAGCAGCATGGTGAAATGCGGCTAAGTTTCTAGCTGTCTGCATTTTGTTACCGGCTAATGCCAAAGCATTAACATAGTCTCTCATGGTGGGTGAAGCAAGGGGTGGCATCGGTAACAGGTTCCGTTGTCCATCATCCTCGCCATCTCCTCGAGCATGAAACAGCATGTGCATGGCCAAGGAATCTTTGCTGTGCATTACTTCGCCACAAACGGTACAGGCCAGGGCGTCTGATGTGGGCGTCAATTGTCTGGTTGATTCTTGTGGCAGGTTTCTATATTCAAAAGCTTTTCTGATTGTCATTTTGTGCATATCCATCGTGGTATTCCAAGCAGAATGGCCAAAAGATGAGAGTATTGCTTCAATATTCATTTTTACTCTTTCGTTCTTTTCTTCCTTCACATCGCACGTTAACTGAGAAAGTGTTGACTTTGCGAGGCTACAATTTTCATTCTTTGCTCGGAGCATCATGTGCATGGCGTATGTGTCGCGGCTGTAGAATATTTTTGCACATCCGTCACATTTAAAAGTACCGTTTTGCTGATCTGATTTTGGTGAAAACTGTCCCGTGAAAGGTGAACATGGTAGAAAAGCTGCTGCCTGGCCATCACTTGAGTATCTGTGAGCATTTATATGGCCCCGGAAAGCACGAGCCGATCGGAACTTAGCAAAGCAAATGTGGCATTCATATTTCATCTCCCCTGTCATGTCGTCGGGAAATGTCTGTTTGTCGCTTTCATGAGACGTCACCGATTCTGCTCCATCACGTGACGTGGTTCGGACAGTAAGGACATCGGAATCAGACAGCCTAGATGTTTCGCCTTGTTGATATTTGTCTCTGTCATCATGGAACGACGTGTCGTTGACGGTGAACGGACCAATCAGATGTTGTCTGTAGGATTTCATGTCATCATTTCGCGAGTCTGCTGCTGCTGTATCAAGTACGTCAACGGGCTCCTTCTTAATATGACTGATTTTGACCGTATCACTAGCTCCGTTCATATCGCCTTTTTCAAACTGAAGTGAAATGAATAATAAAAATATTATGACAATTTCAAAGAAATCATTATTGCATATCAAAATTGATGCCAATGCATATTTTATTCAACGGTTGAAAGTGAGGTTGAACGAGTCCATTAGAAGCAACTAGAGACTGAAGCCGAAAAAAAATTATGTGGTATTTTTTTTGTTTAATATATTGATACATTGCCCGTGAGATTTCTATGGTACATTCTGTTTACACTGCCTTATCTATATCAAATACGGGTAATTAGGCGGTAACTAACAAATAGACATGATGATTCTTAAAGTAAAATTTAGAAGAAACTTATTGTCATTCTCAAAGAAAGAAATATTGGTTAATGGGGTGGGTGGGGGTTGTATCAATGAATAATAAAATCGAGTACATTAAAGGCGGGTTTATTGTTAAATACAGATTGGGTGGGAGATATTTGGTATTATTTTCCTTGGTTGGTGTGAAAGGCACTAATATTAATTATTATTATTTTTTTTTTAAAAAAAACCCATGCTAGTATCGATTAATTATTACTATTCAGAAATAGATTAACGTATTATCGGAAATAACTCTAAAATAAAGACTTCTAATTATTTTTAAAACGTTAATCATTAATGATAAAGATAATATTATTGTGTGAATTCGATAAATGACTAGTTGAGACACGCCCTAGTTGTGATGCCGTGGAATGGCGTTCTTATATTGGTAGGGTAGGCAGTAGTATTAATATAGTTGTGAATAATATATGAGACATTGATGGATAATAATACCCAATATTTTTAGGATTATTTAATCTTTATAATTATATTGAACCTGAAGCGTTATGCTTAACAATAACTTGATGCATACTCCTTTAGTTATTGGTAGTCGATAAATTAAAGGCGCAAATCTTAAGGGATTAGGGAGCATTGAACATATCGAAATCTAACATGAATACTTATAAATATTGCAAGAAATTATTAATGGCCCAATTCATATTATATAGTGCATTTTATAGTACGTTAATCATATTATGATATTATATAACTCATGACTGGAGATTGAAAACTTTTATATTTATTACTTTGACGTCCTCGAAACGTTTACAATGCATGTGGCTGTCCCTACAGTATAAATGACATCCCAAGCTTTAATTATTCAAAGGCTTCGGTCAATTTTGTTGGCGTTAGCAAAGCCAGAAAAAAATCAAATTCTACCATAAATTGGTTTCAAACATTAGTTTAAAAATAACTATAAGTCAAATTATCACCTTTACTAGCAATATGACGTCTATAGATAAAGCAAGTAAACGATTTTGTGTTTCACTGTTGACAAACTAAGATAAACATGGAATCAAAATGAGTAAGATTTCCGACGAACAGCTTAGTCATACATAGCTTGCCCGATCACTAATCGAAATAAGACCAAGAAGGGTTTTTTCTAGCCGTGTCTACATTGTTACCAGAAAGACTGTATAATTAGCATGAATTCATTTCTAGAAGTAATTATACACACTTACTTAGAGATCCGCGGCGCAGTATATAGAAAATAAAATGATAAAAAAAACAACCAAAATCGAACGACGCATGCATTACACAACGCTAAGAAACCAGATGTAGATTGAAATTTAAAGACACATTATGGGAGATTAAATAAAGATTTGGCAGTTATCACTGTAATAGTTAAAAACTAGATAATGTAAAGGGAATTTACTGAAAATTCCAGTCAAATTGATCAACTCTGAACCGAAAATTAAGCGATTGAATTTTATGTCTAGCCTCGATCGTCAATACTAAAGTCGTTACGATAAAAAAATATAGTCTCATTTTTTTGATTTAATCATCAATGAGCGTTGAGCTGCAGATCTGATTTCAATCCAGTAAATATCACAGGCATGTGATGACAATAAGGAGAAGTGATTATGGTCTGGATAAGTTAATTAATGTCTAATTAATAATGTAGATAACATTTCAGACCTAAAGAAAGAGCTACACTAGCTCTTGCATAATGTATGTTTAATGTTTATGATCTATTTCATAGAATATGACTAACTGCTAATTCGTTTACAATTAAATTAGAGATATTGTGTGGAATACGTGTGTTATAAATATTAAATAAGTAATTAGTATCTGTACAAAAAAGAAATTGTTATGTTAAGGAACTGTCTTCAATAGCCATGTCGGTACAGAAAAGTAGGAAGTTAAAGTTAATGTACTCGTCTAAAACTGAAATTGGTTTTAACCCCGACTGGGATAATAAAAGTAGGGCGTTAAAGCTAATGTACTCGACTAGAACTGAAATTGGGTTTAACCCCGAACCGGGCTATTAAAAGTAGGATGGTAAAGTTAATGAACTCGACCTAAACTGAGTAGCAGTTATTTTCCTCCTTAAATTGAGCTTTTAATTGCTATATATATTTTTATTTTATATTGTTACTTTGTTATAGTGTCGTGTGTCAAAATGAGGATATATTGTGTTGGATAATTGGTATAATGCAGGCTATTATAATTTCATTAATAAGTAAATCTAATCAAATTGAAGTAATGAACTAATTAACCCCATGTTTGATATGTACCCGACCAGACTTTCCAACTATTACACGACGCTTCAATTTAAAACAGGCAATATGTATAATCTGTTTATAGTTCAAAATTTTGTTTTTCGTGCCTTCACTACACAAGTATCTGAAAGAGTTGTTATATAACCCGCGTAAGACGAGAGATTAGTCAATGAAATTGTCTGCTGTGGCGAGTTCTTGGCGTGCGGTTCGCGGAACTCTGGGTACATATTCGCAGCGAAGACAAAGCAAAATTTGTATTTACAAATACCCACTTGACACATCTACACTGATTGCTTAATCAATGTCTGATTTTTTAGGGTCAAAATCCGCGTGTATGACCCCCGACGTGACCTCACACTACAACCATTCTGATCTTCATTATAATGGCAGATTTTAAATTTTTCAATTGATTATAACTAAAAATAAATGAAATCTGTTAATACGTGTGACGTGCAGGTCATTACTGCGTTTTGGCTATAAAAAAATATTTTTGGTCGCTTTCTAAACTGTTGAATATTTAAGCTTAACCTTATAATAGACATGGATTTGGTCTAAAACATCTTTACGCCTCTGACCTAACCCTAAAAACATGGGGGGGGGGGGGCTTTCCTTCTTTCACTTTAAAAGTAATTCGGCCTCTGTGAAGACAGTGGAATTTTATTCTTATTCCTCTATGGACATAGTCACAAATGATTTAATAAAATGGCAATCAAAATTATAGTTTACTTTTCATTAGACGCATCTGTGAACTAATTGTTTAAACATTAAGTTCCCTTTCAAGTCTGGGCTCTCTGCGTCAGTTGTACATGAACGCGGGCCTGATAAGAAAACCCGTTTAGTAGTTCGGTGGGATAAAAAAAACCCCGAGGACCCGTATATCACTGGCAGCACGTTAAAGATCCAATGGCAGCTGCAAAATGACACAAGAGTAGAACGAGGCGCTGCTTTCTCGCTTGAAGTGTGCCATCTTGCTTACCCAAATGAGCAGAACATATGTCTCAGACAAATAAAGTAATAACAATCGGATGTCTTTTTTCGTACAAGTCAGCCTATTCTTGTGGAATTGCTTTTTTTTTTTAACTCGGTCTTGTTTAATCAAATAATACAATTTACATCAAATGAGCTATTTAACTTCTTAGGTCAAAATAAAGTGTTGAATTTGTCTATTAAGATTCGTTTTGGCGTTATCCGTGGACAAACGAATACAAAATCACCCGCATTTCAACATTGGCGCTAGCTGTGGAACTAAAGTTTCAAATGCAGAAAAGTACCCACATCCCAACGCGAATCGAAACACCAAACTTAATTTAATAAATCGCCAGTTTTAATTTCCACTAAAGTCAAATTGGTGTACTTATTTTGAAATGAATCACCTTGGTTTGCTATACTCATTAAATTAAAGAGAGAAATCTAATCGGGTTTAACTTCCAACTTTTGACCGTTGAGTGGCGTTTCTGTCTATAGATTATACACATCATTGATTAATAAATGTCGTGGGGGGGGGGGTTAATAAATCCCATTCCATTTCATTGTATCTCATTCTATAGAGCATACCAACGAATACACGGATGGAGTTCGGTTTTTACGTATCATCCGTCCGACTATACTCCTTTTTATTTACCATGCGCTTGGACTTTGGTCAGACTGGACAAATCCCGAGAAAGTTTTCGATGGAGACAGGTATCGAGCCAAATTAAAACGGGCAAAGGTTTTATAAATATTATATCGAGAAACCTACGTGTATAAGCTATTGTATATAATGTCCATCTTCTCATCAAAGGGTTTATATGCCTGTGTTGTTAACATAGCTTACTATAGAAGTAATCAATATTCATCCCTATTGATTTAAACCATTTATCTATAATTGATGAGGACCTGAATGTGTAATTTCTATATCTGCGTTAATGAACAAAAATAAACGACCGCATTAAATAATTAATTCAAAAAGGATTGTCCTGAAGGTGGAATATCGGTATTCGATCGACACAATGTTGACTTAAACATACATTATGGAATGATAACCGGGGAGAGAGATTTCATGATCTTAAGCGTAGTCTTTATACCGCTCGGTCATTCCCCCACCCCCCGCTTTCTGTATCAATGAGAGAGGAAAATGGGGTTTAACGTCCACTCGACACAAACTAAGTCATGTCGTGACTAACTCAATGACAGACCTTATGATACAGTGCGCACGTGCTAACTGTTAGACCATCCACCCCCACCCCGCTTTCCGTATACATATCATTCCACTCAAAACTATTTGGTGGCTTATTTTGATATAGGTTAGAGGTAAGTAAAGTGGTATGTCGAAGAACCAGAAATATTTATTTAAATTCATTTGGTCAATGAAAAGGGAGGTTTGATGGCCGAATGGTTAGCGTGTGTGCGCTGTATCATACGGCCTGCCATTGAGTCAACCGGCGTGGTTTCGAATCCCCGGTTGTACGTGGCAAGGAGTAGGGTCGCCTGTCCAACCTCGTGGGTTTTCCCCGGGTACTCCGGTTTCCTCCCACTGCTAAAGACCCCTACGCGCAAGCGAATTATTGAAATAAAATTAGACCGTAAATTAGTCCCGAAATGACCTAGTTTGTGTCGAGTGGACGTTAAACCCCATTTCTCTCTCTCAATGCAAATCTATAAAATGAAATGACATCAAATGGGGTTTAACGGCCTACTGTTCTACTAGGACTGGGATAATGAAGTCGATCATACGCCAGGCAGTAATATGGGAGAAATTTTGCCCGGACAGTGGCACTACGGCCTACTCTTATATCGAATTCCAACTGTCATGGTGTCTTTTCGTGCACGCCCATATGTATACAGGAGCTAAGTTTTTCTTCCCACCCAAACGACTATATACGTTGTCCCTTGCCACACCGAAAAATCCCGATCGAACACGACATAGCGAAAGTCTAAAAGAAAGCCATGAGGTTAGACGTGTGATCTACGCTCATGCTTGGAATGAGAACCATGACACTTGACTCAATGACAGACGTTACGATCTAAAGACCACTCGGCCACATAACCTCCACTCCATTCCCTAAGGAGAAATTTCAGAAGCCATTGATCTAAAAATAATCATGTATTACATGTCTTTAAGATAATCCTGTGTCGAGCAGACGTAAAACCCAACTTTTCTCGCTCTGTCTCTAAAACCCTCTGACTGTTAACCATATGTTTCGGGACTAATATTGTGATTCTTCAATTAATTAACTGATTCAGAAACACTCTACAAAACTCTCTAACTGTTAACCATATGTTTCAGGACTAACATTGTGATTCTTTAATTAATTAACCGATTCAGTAACACACATGAGGCATCTGGAGGATGCAATCTCAATAGCCTAGCGGTTAACCCCTTAAACATGGTCCACCAATTTTACAAGTCGATAGTATGATCATTTCTGATTTTTTTTGTCAAGGACGAGAGTTATACTTCTCCAGTGGCCCACTACTCCATCCTACCCCAAAGACACACATATTAGTACCGAAATAAACTAGTATGTGTCGATCGAACGCCAACTCCCCCTCTCTCTCTCGAACACACACACACATATACAATACACATCACAACGCTTTAGACCACTAGTCTGTGTCTAGAGTCGAAAAGTTCCAAAATCATTTTGCTCTATATATTATCGAATACTTGACACTTAACTGAAATCGATTTGACGGGTCCGGAATCCTATTTTCTTTCTGAATGTATTTTGTCTTATATATATCGTCTATGTACACATTGAAACATTCTCAGGAATCAATTACGATTGATTCCAAGAAAACAGTGATTTGCTAAAAACCTAATTTTAACTATGGGATAATTCTTTTAAATACAGTAAATCATATTTATAACGCTGTCATTCAGAATTCAAAATTTTAAAAATTATTTCGTTAATTAAAATTGCTAAGAGGGCCAAACATAGAAATAATGTTTAAAACTAACTTTCTACGTAGAACTATACATAAGTATAAAACAATCCTATAAACTGTGATAATATATAAGTATGTAAGTATACAGTATAATATAGAAGTATGTAAGCATACATCTATTATAAGTAATAAGTAAAAACTAACCTACTGTCATAAATAGATAGGATACTAGTAGTCTTCTATATATTATAGTCTTTCAAAGTCTTCTTCTCTACTGCCGATTTTATTCAACAACATGTACATTAATAGTATTGATGCAAAAGTTCAATCGGAATTAAATGAATATTGCTATAGAACGTAGAGAATACATGCTCATTAATTATTAACATTAGTGTTCGAGCGGCGCATTAATTATTTACAGCTCAGCATATTAAAGTAGTTCTGTTTACCGAATTTCCGGCGGTTGATCGTCAGTGTCATTAATAATAAATGCGCTCTTTGGAGAAGAACTAGTCGCTAATCGCAGGCAGACAATCTGTCTGAAAGCAACACAAATAACAGAATTTGTATTTATTTGAATGTTTATGGCTATTGGTATAAAATATAAATTAAATGTAATTTTGTTGATCGAATATTTTGGGGAATTTCGTTTACATAATTTATAGCGTCAATCAAGCTAAAAGATTTTTAGAGCAAATAATTCCAATTTCATTCGATCGCTGACTAAATAATTAATGTATATCGATAATACAATAGATTTTTCTACTCGTTTTACATTATTCTTTATTATTCCATTTTCCTCTGATGTTGCTATATGAATAAGATATTATTGAAATGATGAGGAGTAAGCGAACGATAACAATAGCCACAAAACTATTTACATTAAGAGAGAAAACTAATCTAGTCTATGTAATTTCAGGCATCAGGCCAGGGGACATTAACTAGATGAAAATATACAATATACAGAGATAAATATCCTTTTCAAATTTAAAAAAAATACGTCATATAAATAAAAATAAGCCTCGAAAGAGTAAACACAATACGACATCTTATATATTTTTGATATACACCAATAGACATATAGGATAGACAATTAAAACCCATTTCAATAGATGTAGTTTGTTTAAAGGTTTCTATTAAACGTAATGTGACGTAGACCAAACTTTGACATTTAATATAGAGAGTGTCTCCTTGTTCCCCACAAACTCTTTAAATTGTGTAAGAATAAAGCTTATCTCCCCAACATAAACATTTTACACCGTAGATTAAAGACACACGGTATGCACTTATAAGATAGATAGATAGAGAGAGAGAAAGAGGGAAAGAGAGAGAGAGAGAGAGAGAGAGAGAGAGAGAGAGAGAGAGAGAGAGAGAGATGGGTTTAACTTCCACTCGACACAAACTAGATCATTTCGATACTAACACATAGTTCAATTATATATTTCTATAATTCGCTTGTACGTTTTGGTCTTTAGCAGTCGGGGGAAAACGGGGGACCCGGATAAAACAAACGAATTTTGACAGACGACCCTACTCTTGTCACGTACAACCGGGAAATCGAAACCACGCGAGTTGACTCAATGGTAGACCTTATGATATAGCGCGCACGAGCTAACCATTCTGCCACCCAACCCCACGATATGCACTTAAAAGTGTTCTTCAGACAATACAATGAGAGTAATAGGGATTGACGTCCACTCGGCACATTCTAGGTCATTTCGGAACTAACGTATAATGGCTCAATTTTATTTCAATATTTCATTTGCGGGGATGGATCTTTAACTGTGAGATTTTGCTAGGACACGTGATTATTAACGACATTGTGGGTTAGGGCAAGTAAAACATAACCGCCCCTCAATCGATCCACCATTTTAAAAGGATTGCCTTGTGTTATTTTTGAAGAGCATCACCCCAGAATAACAAGATGAACAAAAAGTTTGTAGCTCTTGGGGACTAGTTCTTGGCCCAAAAATTTAAATCGCTTACATCGATTTACTAAAGATACACAGTACCATGTTCTACTATTTTAAGGTAGTATACATAGTGGTTGCATAATTAGTATGTGTGGTATTGTCGCTTTAGTATATTTGTATCAGTCCCTTAAAGCGGTATTATGATAAGTTTAAATCAAGAGCTCATAGTTTTCGCTATAATAGATAATGAAAAGTGTTTATTTTGAAAATTTCAGTCCTATTACCTCACTCAGAGAGAGAGAGAGAGAGAGAGAGAGGGAGGAAAGAGAGAGAGAGGGGGGTGTAACGTCAGTTGAATCAATAACGTATGTATACAACGCACACGCGATAACCATTCGGCCATCCCCATCCCCTCTGGGCCAAGGAATCGGCGATATAATTATTAATAGACTAGCCTCGATTGTCATTAATACCGTTGTGACGATAATAAACAAAGTCTCCATATTATTAATTTTTACGGTAACCCCATCCAGCACAAAACGTATTTGAACCTACTAAATATCGCAGGGTAGCGATGGTATCGAGAGCTGTTTGTTGATTAATTAATGCCACAGGGACTTGAAGGGATTAAAATAAAACTTCTTACTACTGCTTGACTATAACTAGCCTATATGATAAAGGGATGGCAGACGCCATCTTTGTTCTGACTTTTTTATGATATATTGTCTGGTGTCATCTCACAATACTCACTAGTTCTGACACTTCATGTCATTTTTATTGCCAACGAGACTTTATTTGATCATTATTCACCTTCCGATGTAATTAAATTTGTCCTTTTACAGCGTTATTAATAACAAATCAAACTTAAAAAGCTATCATTTACCGATATTCAACTTGCCGAGCCCGGAAGAAACCCGAAATAAGGTCAAAAGAAGTCTGTGTCACTCAGTCCCTTTATAAACCTATCATTACTCGATATGTGCATAGGAACTGGGTGATCAAGTCTCAATCAACAGCGGCCTGGCTTCGTAAGTTCTATAACGTGATAAAGCCTACGAAGCGAGGCCGCTGTTAGGCGAAACTCGATCACCCAGTTCCTATGCACATATAGAGTAATGATAGGTTTATAAAGGAACTGGGTGATACAGACTTCTTTTGACCTATTTTCGGATTACTTCCGGTCTCGGCAAGTTGATTGTGGATAAATGATAGCGGTTCAAGTTTGATTTGTTATCAATAACAGTGTTAAATGACCAAATTAATTACATCGGAAGGTGAATAATAATCAAATAAAGTCTCGTTAGCAATAAAAATGACATGAAGTGTTAGAACTAGTGAGTATTGTGAGATGAATTCAGACGATTCATGGTATCTCAGTCAAAACAAAGATGGCGTAGTGACTTACCTTCTTGTATTTATTAAGCAGTGGTAAGAAGTTTTATTTTAATTTATTTTAATCCCTTCAAGTGCCTGTGATTAATGCCTAATTAGTAATTTAGATAAACATTTCAGGCCCAAAGAAAGGTCTGCATTAGGCAGATGTAGGTCTTGCATAATGTATGTTTAAACGTTATAAACATTTTTACTAGGATTATAAATATGTACAATACCAAGTCTAACTTGTACTCACTATTAAATTATTATAACAACTTCACATCCCTGTAACGAACATGGCTTACATTGTATACTGGTGCACGTATTTAATCACTGGCATGGTTTCATTCGTAATGTTTATTTTATGTACCTTTCAGATTCATTTGTAAATAATGCTGTGGGATATCACGACCCGCTGTTTCAGAGTCCGGATTTCCTGCCCATCATGAAGGGCCAATTTTAATATTGCCAAAGAAGAAATCACAAGTATATATTAAGAACCTGCTATTCTAGTCCAACGCAATAATCTAAAGCTCTATGATACATTTTTGAAATCATGAAAGTAGAGATGAGTTTAAGCACCTTATACCTCTATAAAACCTTTTTCAGCGCGTAACAGAATTAACAAGCTATTCCAGCGCTTTCACCCGTCGTTTGACATCGATTATGATAGTGGTATCGAATAATCGCGTTTATCAGGTCACGCAATGAAAAATCGATTGAGAGTGGCTGTCTATATAGAGTGGTCGAACATAATGCACTTTAGATTACAAGGTCGTGTAAGGGGTGAGATAAACAGTCCACTGGGCACAAACTAAGCCATTTCGGGGGAAAGCAATCTCGGCTCCCAGAGAAAAGGAGGTTTACCGTTCATTTCTCTCTCAGGGGGATCACGTCGGCCATTAATCAGTCTAAATTCGGTTCCTAAGATCACCTCCTAGTGGCCATTGATTGACTGGATTTGTTTGATGAAATGTTGTCGATTTCTTTACTATTAGGCATTGTTTTGTCGCATGGGTTGTATATATATTGATGATTCGAAATCTGCCAATTTGATGACTTGCAAGGGACTACTTTTAGCTGGCAATACGGGTTATGCGGCGATATGAGCGTAAAATACGCGAAATATTTGAAGAAACACCATCGTGTATCTTTGTGATACACCACGTGACATTCAAAGTGTGCGTGTTTTGTATAAATTTTATATTAAGGCTTTTAATCCTGAATAATGAAAAATAACATCATTTTATAAAAATTACATAATACTTGACATGTTACTTTTGACGATAAAGTGTTAACCTCCAGTCATAAGAGATAGTGTCCTAATTGGGGCGCATATTTATAATGAAATGAAATGGGGTTTAAGGTCCTGCTGTTCCGCTCCGAACTGGTCTAATGAAGACGGGCATAAGCCATACAGTGTGCTATGAGGGAAATTTTGCCCGGACAGCAGCAATACGGCCTACTCTTATATCCAATTCCAACTGTCAAGGCATCTTTTACGTGCGTGCCAATGTGTACACTGGACCTCGGTTTTTCGTTCCATCCGAACGACTAGACCATCCTGCATCATTGACAAGGGAGAACAACGCCGGAAAATCTGCAGAGAACAAACACCCGATCTCCAGGCTAGAGAGCCAGCGTCTTACCCATTTAGCCATCGTGATCCACCTCATATTGAAAAAAAAGACTTCTTTCTTCTGAGATTCAGGAAACACTAATAATTAAAAGCCAAGACTGCTTATAAATCAGATTGGGGCTAAAACAGTGAGGTAAAGAATGATAAAAGAAAAAAAAGTTTGAAGTGCCTTTCTCACCGGAATCACATAATTATCCAATAGTAAGGTACTTACACGTAAATAGAACAAAGTAATAATCAAAAATGGCTATGAGTTTTAAGTTTGAAATTGAATTAATTTTCTTAAAGTAAATTCTTTTTTCTAACCTGAACAGCGGCTTGGGTAAACGCTTTTGCTAACACAAATTCTAACGCTTTTAGGGATTCGACTTTATAAGTGATTCTGATTTTTCAAATGACAAGCAGAGACTGTAAAACAGGGAATATCAACTAATAAAATAAGGAATAACAACTAATAAAACATGGAATATCAACTAATAAAACAGGGAATATCAACTAATAAAACAGGGAATATCAACTAATAAAACAAGAAATATTAACTAATAAAACAGGGAATATCAAGTAATAAAACAGGGAATATCAACTAATAAAACAGGGAATATCAACTATCAGGGAATACTAACTAATAAAACAAATGGATATAATAAAATCAGTTTACGTGCACTTTTTCAGAGTAATTAAATGAAGAACTGCAACAGTCCTTTCAGAACGCAAAACTACCCTTCCCGTAATTTGAATACAATACTGCATTTAATGCATTACTTTAAGCTAGTTGGGGATTTAAAATTTTAACGCCTCTCTGCAGGTTGACATCGCAGACAAACCTTTATTCACAGGGGTCTTTGCAGGGGATCCCATCACACGTGATCATCAAGCGGAATGAATATAATGAATCTTCCGCGCTAATGAAGACGAACATACGAGATATACAGCGTCCTATTAGGGAAATCAAATTCCAACTGACCAAGGGAACTTTCTCGGTCGACACCATGGTACTACCTCATTCTTACTTACTGAGTGTAACGTTAAATCACCCCTCCCCATCCCACTCTACCCTCACCAAATACAAAGAAAAAACACGCCCACTTGGAAAAAGAGTACATAAAACAGAGATCCTTTACATTTCAAGAAAAAATACGAAATCGCTAGCAGTACGTTTAACGATGTACTTTTCCTTAAAGCTTTTTTCGAAACCTTAAAAATACGCTCAGACACAGTGTCCTTAAAACTATTCTACATGATCAGAATGAAGACGTATAGAAGAGGTTGATTTTTAACGTATATTTATGTATTTATCTATCATACACATAGAAGTAAATGTACTTTAACGACTTTAATCATATATGCATAATATATACAGTTTTACCAAAAAGGGTGAAGACAAATATGTAAAATCGATAATGCGTTTAATGATGCACTTGTCTTTTAAAAATCCCCGAAACATTTCCACGTCCCAAATGTCTCTGGAAACATGCTTCACGTGTCCCATGCCTTGAAAATATTGTATTAATTATGATATCAGTTTTCGCACAAATGCATCCATAAATCGAATCCCCCTGTGATCGTAAAAATGCCTTTGGTACAGGGCGTTTCTTTGTATAAGTAGCGAATAAAAGACAATTATTATATAGATTCTTTTTGTTGAGCAGGTCCATGTTTAACGGTACCATTGCAGAAAGCAATTTTGCGTAACAAGTGATTATTTATTAATCATAATCATATATGTCTGGTTTTGTAAAATTTTACGAATTTCTTACCGTTTTGTTTCGCTCGGTTGACCGTAAAAGAAAAATTCCATTGTGACAGGACAACCTTATAAGTAATTTATGCTCGTTTCTCAAGAGCATTGAATATTCATACAGCATCTTTCTTGTTTTATCTCAACCGTCAATTCGTATCATCAATTATTTAAGCGAAGCATAACTAATTTTGCACAAAGAAATTATTTCATATTATAGTGAAAATATGAATTTGGTAATGATAGCAATAGCTTAAAGGGGTTCAAAAATTGCACGTATGTCAGAGAAATTGGATCTGATTTGAGTTTAGAGTACAAAAGATAGTTTTCCAAGTCTATTCAATTGGAATCGGTTATTCCATCGCAAGATTAGGCGATTTGAAGCTAATTCTTTTCTCCTATCAAGGGGAATTGATTGGCGTACTGTTTTATTTTGGGCTATGTACTTAAAGTGCACATAGTGGAGCTTGAAAGCATTCACTCACTGCAAAGCGTCGTCATTAAATTGTGCATGACTCCATCCTTTCACATCGTAAAATGAATCGAACAGCGCAGTCCTATTATTGTCAGTGGCGGCGCCAGCCGTCGGTGGTTGGAGGGGCAAAGCTGGGGCAAAGTCCAAGGTTAAGGGGGCAAAGGCACGAGTATCAACTAAGAGGGGGTCTCCCCCAGAAAATTTTGAAAAACAGGCTGCCAGAAATGCAGCCTGGCAGTATTTCAGGCAATGACCGTTGAGGTAAAGTGTCAAACGAACGGACTCGACGAATCCCACTCTCGAGCGCCAATGTCGGGAGTATTTATGGAGGGTATGGACCTCCCCCAGAAAATTTTGAAAAATAGACTCTCGGAGATGCTCTCTGACAGCGTATTTAGTCAGGAGTTAGGCACCGATCGTCGAGATAAATAAATCTGACCACATACTGTCCGTAGCCTGATCACTAGTTTATACGATCAGAGACCAAAATGGCGAACGAACGGACTTGCGAACCTCAACGAAGTACCTTTGTGTGCGCTAAAGTAGCGAGTCCTTGTCGGGGTTTTGGGGACCTCCCCAAGAAAATTTTGAAAAATAGACTGTTGGAAATGCTGCCTTACAGTATTCAGGCACCGATCGAAGAGATAAATAAAGCTGATCGGATGTCACCTCTGGCCTGATCACTAGTCTTTCCGACCCTAGAGAGGAAAGTGTTACATGAAACTCAATGAAGTCCCCAATAATTTGAAAAGTAGACTGCCCGAAATGCAGTCTGGCAGTATTTCAGGCATTGATCGTCGAGATAAAGATACCGCCTGTCGCCAAATTACTAGTTTATCCGACCAGAGAAGAAAGTGACAAACGAGCGGAGTGAGTGACTCCAAGTGAATGAATATTTTCGCCACTATATTTTGTGAAATAAACGGACTTGCGAACCTCAACGAAAATTTGAAAAGTAGACGGCCCGAAATGCAGTCTGGCAGTATTTCAGGCATTGATTCTCGAGATAAATAGAGCTTAACAGGTACCGCCTGTCCCCAAATCACTAGTATATCCTATCAGAGAAGAAAGTGTCGAGCGGGCGGAGTAAGAGTGACTAAAAGTGAATGAATATTTTCGCCATTATATTTTGTAAAATAGAATGCAGCCAGGTAGCATTTCAGACATTTTTTTTTCCGAAAATTATTGGGGGGGGGGCAAACAGAGGGCAGGCAAGATTTTTTGGGGGGCAAATGCCCCCCCCCCCCCCTTGCCCCCCCTTGGCGCCGCCACTGATTATTGTTGTAATTAATATCAAAGTGATTTCCAAAAAAATAAATAAATAAATAAAAATAAAATCTCTATTTAATTATGTTGGTGCTCGCAAGTAAAAAAAAACTTTTGACAGTTGGTATTCGAAATAAGAGTAAGCCGTAGCGCCACTGTTCGGGCAAAGTTTCCCTCATACCATACTGCATGTCAAGACATGCCCGTCTTCATTTGGCCCTTCGGTGCAGATAATGACGTTAATCAGATATAGCTCGTATATAAATATCACCTATCTTAATCCTTATTTGTTAATCTATGTTATAAATAATGGAATGGAATATAATATCAACAAGATTGTCAGTCTCGTCATCCTGGTGATCTTGGTTAAATTCAACCTCAAGCTTTACAATTTATTTTCCGTCCCTTTGTAAATCTTCATCATACCCACTGTTTACTACAGATATGAATTCATAACACTTTTTAGACTCGGTGTCAATTGCATCACAATTAACGGTATATTTGTCACCGTCAATCACATTCATCCTCGTCATCACCGCCAGTATTACATAACCATAATCTAGGAGTAATGACAATAGTGATAATCACGATAAACTGTTCACCGACGATTCCTTACCCGAATGTCGGATTATCCGCGTACTTTAATCTACACTGATCTATAAATAAACTAGTAAGGGTTCCAAGACAATAACCGTTACAAGATAACGGATTTCATTACATTAATTTACAATGTATATCGATATAAATAAAACAGCAGGTAACATGTGGGCTTCCTAGAATCGGTTCCACTACTGATGGCTTCCATCTTAAATTGCCTCCTGCCACAAAAGTGGGTGGTTCTAGGGTAAAGTCTACAAGTTAAGGTCCACTGGCCTGCAAATTTGGCCATAGGCCACGAGACAGAGCTGTCGCTAACCCTAACCCTAAACAAAGAGATAATCTTTTTTAGGATTACATAATAATCCTAAATAACTACTGTCAATAATATGAATAATGAGTTTATGCACAGAACTTTCCACTTTTATTGCTAATTTTTATTCAGTTTTACATGAGCCCAGAGCGCGGAAAGAAAATGAAATCAAAACAAGAAATTCTTCATTATCCCAACATCATTGAAGACAATTTATAGATTTTTACTCGTGGTTTTAGGATGTAATGCACGAGAAAGCAACCAAACAAGTTTTTAATTTATGTTTAATCCGCCCACAGTTTGTATCATATAGATTTGATATTGCCGACCACTATATTATCATCATATTGAAAACATATCATCAACAGCGCAAAGTAGTTTGCACGAGCTTCCGCCGAACACAAACTTCTTCGAATCTTAGAACATATATGCCTTTAGAATCTAATTTGAGCACCCTTGGTGTAACTGCAGAATCAGATCATCTCGATTTTACTTTGTTTAATGACTAGCGAAAATCATCAACGAACTTATACCTCTTCTAATATAACTGTTGATCAAAAAGGGGGATTTCCCTCAATGTACAATTTTCCGTGCCACATCGACGCCGGTAGCGAATATGAATTGCCAGCATATTGATTAATATCGCCTATGTCATTGTAAATTCTAACATTAGTATCACTCTTAGTCCAGAACATCCATTCTGTCTAAGTGATGATTAATTGTAAAACCAACTTGGTTCTGGCGAATGACGATTGGTCGTTTCCTTTATTTTATTTATATTAAATATAACAAAAACAACGATATCGGGAGGACATGAAACAATACAGAATATTATGAATTGTCGTTTCGAGCAGTTACTGCACCAATAACACGGATCAACGTTGACGGTGCCTGTCTAAGTATCAGGAACTAAGCAGACACAGTTGAGGGGAATAACCTACGAAAATGGCGCCATAGCTGACGACATGCTTTGACCAAGTCAAGAACAAATTTGAGGCTGTCACACTCAAGCCCCTTCAATATGTGGTTATAAACAATACTGGTCTGAATCCAGTCTGTATAAGTAGAGTAAGCTCCCTTTCTACACGGTTTAAATAAAAATCGATTTGAGGAATGTGCTGTAATCTCTAATAAATGGAAAGACTTACAATCTTCCGCTTCAATTAAACGTGTGGTAACCCAAATATAAATATATATTGCCCATAAAACATGTTTGTATAGTAATAATTCTTTGAAGACGCATCAAAAGGCTCAGAATTTATAGTTAGTAAATCTTCCAGAAAACCTGTTGATAGTTTCAAATTATAAAAAAAATTATTGTATTTGTATCGTAATAATTCTTTGAGGACCGATCAAAAGATTTAGAATTTATAGTTTAGTAAATTATTCAAAATGGCGAATGAGAGTTCCCTCAATAGCATAAGGGTTATCGTACTTCTGCGTGGGAAATATTAAATGTTTTAATTAATTCTATGAACTTTACTAACAATAAACACCAGGGAATCTGAATTCAAATGGTGTGGGGGTGGGGGCAGGGAGATTGTCTTCCCTCGGACGAGAAAATATTTTTTGTTTTGTCATACCTGACTATGGATCTGGCGTATGCCTGGGTCTAAATACCATGAGAGAGAGGGGAGAGGGAATGTGAGAAAGAGAGCGAGGGGGTGAGAGAGAGAGAGAGAGAGAGAGAGAGAGAGAGAGACGGACAGGCAGACAGACAGAAGAAGACGGGGTTTAACGTCCATTCGACACAAACTATGGCAATTTCGGGATTAACACATGTTTCAATTTTATTTCAATAATTCGCTTGCGCGTAGGAATCGAAACCGTGCCAGTTGACTCAATGACATACCTTATGATACAGCGCGCACGTGCTAACCATTCGGCCACCCTCCCCCACCGTGATAGAGACATAGGCATATATTAGACGTAGGGGTAGAGGGAGTCGCTATGAATTTGGAGTTATCGGGGGAACTTGCAATGGTCCTCAAATAATCTCGCCACGTAAATGATCCCTCTACAGGACAACATTTCTCACAACATCGGAACCACCGAATATTAAACTATCGGATTTCTCAAGAATAAAAGAGGTAAAAAAGTTCGATAAACTTCATACCTTATTTCAAATTATATGGCACACAATAAATTTTAAGTACTGTGTTACAAAACAGAGAAGAGTGAGTTTTTATGTACTCGACAGTGCATTTTATGTTGTAGTGAGTGAAGTGAAAGGACTTTCATATGACTTTATCTGTTCAAATACTCAACATAAATTCATGACCAATTATATTTTATGGCGTGTTAACAACATAATAACCCATTTCCTGTTGAATTAAAAGAATTAAATAGTGACCGACTCTAAATCGTTAGCACGTCATTTGACAATTTTCTTCTTATGACCGCACATAATATGCTGATTCCAATGTTAAAAATATGTTTGATATTTTATTTTTTATCATAAGTGATTGAATATATAACCACAAGTGATTGAATATGGCATTATATTTCTATTTTTTGATTGGTTTGGGGGGTTCAATCTATAAGTAAACAAGTTTTGTCCTTGGAAGCTAAAATTTAGGGTTTAGCGTCGGCGCAACGACACAGAATCCAATACTTGGTTTAGCCCCAGTAAGTTTATCTTGACCATGAAACTTAACAAATCAACCCGTCGTACTGTTGTCCGGGGAAAAAGAGAGCGGAAGGTCATAAGCAGGCCGACCACAACGATAGTAATGCCTTCTAGTAATAGTTTTTCCCTGTCTCTCAGATTAAGTTTACCTTGACCATAAAACTTAATCTGAGAGACAGAGTGAAACTAATTTGTCAGCAAGTTTTTATTCTGATCTACCTGCAGTCCCATTTTAGAGCAGACGCGCACTTTCATTTATTCAAGTCTTCCGTAAAACCTAAAATTCTACATCATCATAGTTACGTCACCACAAAACCATGCGAGAAGGCATCGTAAAACCTATAATTCTACATCACTACAAAACCATGCGAGAAGACACTGACATCCAGTTTCCTTCCGAGCTTGAACTTCGTAGTTTGGTGGGCTCTCTCAAATTTCACAATTCATTGAGCAGTCCGACGTGAACTGACTATATACACGTATATATATCTACTTCGGATAGAGACAAATGGGGTTTTAAGTCCACACGATAGAAACTATAATAGGTCATTTCGTGAATAACATATTATTGTTTTATTTCAATAATTCGCTTGCATGCCTAGGAGTCTTTCACTGTGGAAAGAAACCGGGAGACGCGGAGAAAACTGACGAGGTTGGACGGGCGACCCTACTTCTTGTCCGTAATGTCCCTACTCATGTAGACAGGGTATTCTTTTTGTCAGTTTAACGGTTTGGAGTTTTTAAAGGATTTTCATTCAAATTCCGTCCTTGACATACCGTATATTATTTTAAAAATATTTATACAACAGAACATCGAAGTATCGACATAAATAATAATATAAACTGTCCAACCGACGTTATAATATGTGGTATTGTGGTGATAACAACTACCAACAGACCATCATGGTTTCAATTTTGTAAAGGTAAGATATGATCATATTGTAATAAAAAAAAACGTAATCTAATCGCATTCGAAGGTCGGAAAACAGACAAACCAATAAAATTGTTCTGCCCCCCCCCTCCTGCAGTCCGTTTTTCGAGTGGGCGTTTTTTCGGTGTTTCGCCGACGAAAAAGTCAGTGTAATGCAAATGAAGGTAAAGCGACCACTTCCATGTAACCGGCGAAAACGAGCACGAAAGCGCCTACGTGGGAACAGATCTTACTCCTATGGCGATAAGTGATATAGTCTAATTTATTCAACCAAGTTTCATCTGCGTGACCCTAATTTTTATGCAGAGGTCATCTAAAATATTAAGCAGATTGCTCCCAGTGTGTTATTAACTTTTGAACATGATTATATAACAAGTTTATCTCATGGGTCGAATATCTTTTCGATGACGGCCCGGACTCAAAATGTATGCCTTCAACGCGTGTGTGATCAGTGTATACATTTTTTTAGAACGACTATGAGAAGCAAAAATTGGTCAAACATAATGTTATAATTATACCACATACATCAGTCATTTTGATCCATCCATTTATATATATTATTATCGTTCAAATATAGTATCGACTCCGGATATGCACCACAATCATCATTGACACCCAGTTTATTCAAACTATTCGTGAATGTGCACTGAAGGGGAATTGGATTCCTCAATTTGTAGGCATTTCGGTCAGAGATTGTTCGTACACCATTCGGTCCTATTTGATTAATACAGAAATGACATGAATTGGGTTTAACTTACTACTGTTCTGCTCCGAAGACGGTATATACGCCATACAGGGTGCTATGAGGGCAAAATTTGCACAGACAGCGGCACTGCGGCCTACTCTTATATCGAATTCCAACTGTCAAGGGGTCTTTTACGTGCACCCCAATGTGTACACGGGACCTATCCTAATGACTAGAAAGCTGCACGCTCTTGTCAGGCTACATGATTGAAACACAGATCTTATTTATTTTAGACTGCCTTATAATCCATCTGAATTAAGATCATTTTCAACTGGCTATAATTAGTATATGTCGTGTACAGCGCAGAGTGTGCTTACCAAAGGCTGGTAAAATGTTTGGGATTATCCAAGTTAATCGGTATATAAATAATAGAAATGGAAGCGGACAAAGCAAGCTACAAGAAAAAATAAAATTTTATTATTTTATTTTACAAAAACTTAAAAAAATTGGAATGAGCAGAAATATTCACTCAGATAATGTACAAATACATAATGTCAAATATATATTCTCATGTGTTTTAATATACTAGGCGAGAACGTATCTCTTCATATACTAAAATATCTATACTATTTAAAGGATTACTTTATAAACCACTTAAACAATTGTTGACTGAAGTTCCTTAAATATCTAAATCTGTCGATCATTCATTTTAAAATTTAAGAAAAATGGATTCTTTATTATGTCACATATTCTTAACATACGTAAACACACTTTTTTAAGGCGTTCTCTGAAAACCGGAATGATCCTTTAATTCAATAACACATTATACATGCTTATAGTTCAGGTCAACTATAAGCACACCGTTTATTAAATATAGATTATATTATTTGTGTTATAAAGCTTGGTGACACATTATAATAATGTCCTTTGAATATCTCTGCAAAATGAGTTACAATTCAGGGTTGTTTTTTTTTAAAAAATCACCCCATGCCACCACAGCGCACATCCTTATAAAAAAACCAACATTTTCACTATGATGAAAAAAATACGTTAACCACCATGGAAGCATCGCTAAAAGATCTTAATATGAGTGAATAATCGTGAAAATATAACAAAAAATAAAATAACATATATTCATTTTTTAAAAACTATTATAAAAGTAAATGAACACAATCCTTTTAACTATCCGAACAGCTTTGTGCTGACAAGAATTACTTCTATATTAATTGCCTATAACGTTTTTTTAGGACTTCGAATTCTGTTTAATGGTTTGGATTGTTCGTACTTGGTTTTATTTTATTTAGGTAATCAAATGGGACATAGCAGAACAATGACATTAATCCTTTACAAATAAATAAATATGAAATAATGAATGATAATATCAACAGTAAACATATAAAACAATATGATAGTCAATGTCGCCGAGTCTAATAATCTCTATACTAAAGCCCCCTATGCGCCAGATATAGTCAATTACTATTTTCCTTATCCAAAAGATTACGGGCTTTAGACTCTAATGATAGTATAAGTGATTAAAACAAACAGATGTAAGTAAGATGACATCTTGAACTCGATGTTCGTGGATTGAAACGAATTATCATGCAGGCGAACAGTTTAAGTCAAAACCAAGATGGCCGCATGAAATTGATCAACTTGAATAATTTATTGACTATATGCTTTTTAACAAGACCATAAAGGTTAAATGTCATTTAAATCAGTATGAGATAAAGGAAACCAAACTGCTAGCTGGGCTAATATATTGTAAACAGATACGTCATTCTGCACTCGAGTTACTAGAAATTTAGCAATAGGTATAGCCGTAGGGATGTGTGTGAAAGGGCGGGGTGGGGTGCTTAAAGCGTGCTCTCAAGGTTAAATAGTATGCCACTGAGCCAAGTGGCATGGTTTCGATTTCCTGTCTACCACTACTAAAGGCCGTATACAAAATCGAAATCGTATTCACTTTGTCAAAACACTTGACAATGAAGCTCCATGTTTCAATTAGAATAGTTTCAAATATCCTATTCGTTAAGTGAGAATTTCCGATAATATTTACATAATTCGATCTTTGGACACTCCAACTGCCTTGAATGCAGAACAAACCGAAAATGCAAATCTGCTAACAAGACAAACTACACAAACATTGAAAGAAATAATCAACAATTAATATCAATTTAAGTGAATTTGTCCGGGGGCCAGCAGTAAGCGTACATACAGCTAATAAAAACTTCTTATCGCTCAATTAATACATGTATATGCTTATATTATGTATGTTCCGATAAGAAATTACCGAACATATCAATATTTGATATTACTAAATTAGCCTATCTTAAAATGACCTAGCTAGCATCCAATAATCTATCACCAAACAATACAAACTAGTGTCATGAGTTTTTATGTCTATGTTGGTAAACTAAATAATGCTGTAGTTGTTGTTAGTATAGTTTTAATTTGTATCTAAAAATCTATTTACTATTTATTTTCATGGTTGCATAATCAAGCAGCAGTCTTATATATCATTTGATGCTTGCTGAAACCAATGTGTAGTCAGCATTTCATTTAACTAGAGTTGTAATGCTTTTAAATAAATAAATAAAAATCAAGCAAGAAGCTTTTATTATAAGCTTTGGTTTTCAAACATTAATAGCGCTTTTGTAAATCTAATACTTTCTTAAACACATTTGTTAAAAACTCTCGCATAGTGTTAACTATAACACATCTAAAACATGTGTCGTTGTTTATATAAACAATATGTAGTTTTAAAACAAGCATCAATGTTGTAAATAAATTATATAAAACGCAATAACTGCTGCTAAAAATAACAATAATTTATAGAACCAGACTGGATGCCTGATTAAAATTGATCAGTTATAACAAATATATATATAATTACATACTCTTTGTTAATAAATAATAGTTTATAATAACACGATTGTGGTTGGTTATATACAATATGGCCGTCGTTGTTTTAAAAACAATGGTTTGCAAAAACGTAATCGTCGATGTATCATATTATGAAGATAAATTATGGTTGTTCCAAAGCTTTACAGCAAAATCAATTGCAATCTGATGAAATTACAGATCGATATTTCGTTTCGTTTTTTTGATACTTTGGATGGCCTAAACAACATGAAGACCTGACCGGTTTTGACCCTAACAAGAACTCGTCGTAACAGACCGTTTCATTGGCTAATCCGTCACTTTAAGCAGTGGTGGAAGACTAGTAAAACGAAATTTTGAACTATAAAAAAAAACGAAACAAAAAATAGGATCTGTGTTTTAATCTGATTGCAACACAATAAGATTTTTCCCAGCGTTTATGTTCTGATCATATAAGGACACTGTTGGTGTGGTGGAACTAGTTCAACACATTCCAAATTTTTTAATTTTAACATAGGGATCATTGCTACGGGTTAGGACATGTTTACCACTTCCAATGTTACATATAGCCAGTATCTGTTTAATTGTGTATACGATATATTTATGTGGTTTGCTAATTTCATATTTTGTTCAATTCTGACCAGAAGTAGACAACACAAAAATCCGCTCCTAGTTGCCGTTTTATAGCGCATATCAAATTGCGAGTTTTAATCCACCTGGCAGAAACAGAAGCAATAATAAAAAATAAAGACATGGCAATGGATAGACCGTGTATTATCACTGTCTAGAGCTCTCACTTTTGTTTGCGTCACTTCCTGTTTCTTCAAATCATGTTACCCATCTACCGTAGCCATGATCTCTATGTTAAAATTATATTTGGAATGTTTTGACCCTAACATTGTTCTTTAATATCAAAGCTATCAATCCATTAACAGACGTTTGGATAAATGTCTCCATGCGCTTGTTTGACAAACCGCGGTACCAACATCTTATCTGCATCCTGTAATGTTTTACATTTCCTCGTCACTCTAAAGTTTCACGTGGTTCACATTCATACAGAATCCATTGGCCACCGAACTTTTCACCGGGGTAGATTTTCTTTAAAAATTGCACACGTTGTTCAATAACTGAGTGTCCCCAAAGCTATGTTCTTTGCTTTGTAAAATAATTGCCATTTATTCAATTGGCGTTCCTTTATTCCCAACCTTTCGATTTAGGTCCAAACATAAAGCACAGTTTCTTTGGGAACTTCTTTTCCTTTGGTACCGCACAGAAATAACCTTCTTGTTTAGAGTATCTATAAAGATAAAAAATAAAAAATGAAATTATTTATGAAAGAAAAATCTGAAAGAGAACGACTGTGATTCTTTAAATCCCAGCTGTTGAAAACTTTGTAATAACAATAAAAATCTACTCATACTAGAATTATGAGGATATTCAGTACTTTTCTCATTCGCAAACTTTAAGCATGGTGGTCAATATGATACCATCAAGAGCTTCAAAGCAAGATATATTCACTTTCCTTTAACAATTCTTTTAGAAACCTACAAAATCTTCAAATTTGAGACAACACGGGCGAAAATCGCACTCCGCCATTTAGCTCAACAATCATTATGAGCTAACTCAATAAAACAACAAAAACCTGTCTTTTCCCCAAATAGTTAAGATATTGTGTGGCAGATAGAAATGTGGCAAAAAACTAATGTCTTAAAATCTCATTTTTTTGCTCCAACCGAGCTAAAGAAGATTTTCCTAATCTGGTCATGTGATCTGAACCAAACCCGTGTTTCAAACCTAGGGGGGCTCGCTTTGCGAAGGTAGTCAGTAAACTTCAGTCAGTCTAGAGTGCTAAAGCTAAGTAAAGATCAACCACCAAGACTATTCGGTAATCACATATAGATACAATGGAACAAACCTTAATGAACGACTCATCTTCTCATAGGTCATTTTTCTTTTATTTTTCTTCTTTTCTCCCCACAAAGTCGCTACCTCCACGGATTTTACAATACGAAATACTCCGTGTGATTTATCTTCCCATTTTATAATCCGGCCAGAATAATTTGGATCTTTTAATAAGTCGCGGATGAATTCCCACAAATGCAATACACGGGAAACTGAAAAAGAGTAAAAGTGGGATTTGATATATTTCGGGAATGGACATTGGGGGTTTTGAATGGAGTTTAGCGTTTCGTAACAATATGCTTTGGTCATTTTGACACCAGAAAAACGTTGTTTATTCAACGCGAAGCGCAAACGAACAGGGGACACCCTATACGACTCTTGTCCAGGGGAACCAGCTAAGAAATTAACACCATGATTAAAGAACACCTGCTCAACTGTAGCAGACCATTGGTGTCATTAAGTTTCATGTGAGACTTATATGTATGAATGTGCCATTTTTTGTTTTTTAACGTTCGCTTCCATTATCGTGATATCGCAGAGAGTTGACGAAACGATTAGGTTCTTCTGCAGTTTGAGTTACCCAACCTGAATATCGTCATCTTGTAGTCTTTCGTATCAGTTTTGTTTTTCTATTTTATTTGATAAATCAATTTCTATATTTATTTTTTTTTTACCTTGACCCTTCTTTCTTCCGGGTTTCTTGCGTTCTGGTTTGCTGTCCTGGGAGTCGTTGCTGTCTGATTCGGATTCAGAGAAGACATGTGGAATGAGACTGTGTACTGGTTTAGGAATGTTAAAGACGTCAGCCGTTCTGGCATACTGATAAATATCATCGTTAGAGCAGCTATCATTGTCAATGGAGATGGTGTTGTCTATGGGCCAGTGTGTTGGCATGACCATGTCTGCTTCACTGATGATGTTATACTGACCTAAAATAGCAACATTAAAAAATGAACATCTTGTGAAATTAATAAGGGGATCAGTCGTCTTAGATATTTTTTCTGGTTCGGCAAGTGCAAGGGGGTACATATAAAGTCAATGACTATGCTTATTCGTGGACTTCTACGAACCTACAGTAAAAGATCATGTGCAACTTTTCATTGACCTCTCTGTAGATTTTATTTGTGGACAGACAACAGGGACACTCTCCTGCACACTTACTTGCAATCCTCTCACAGAGCCGAATATCTTCACTGACTGACAGAGTATATCTTTTCAATCCAAAATTCCGTTGTTTCAACATTTCTTACCTATTTCAAACTCATCCAACCCAGGTTCTTCTTTGATTAAGAGTCGAGAGTGAGGAAGATCGAGATCTTCGTCTGTTACTACCCCTGGTGGGGTACACGGGTTTAATACATGATAGCTAGAGCAGATGGTTAAACTTGTAGTAGACATGTTGGACGCTTCATTATCTGAAAAAGAAAGCCATGTTTATGGGTTAAACGATTTATAAACAAAATATTTGGTTCAGTAAATACAACGGGATGTAATGTGGTTTAGATGCAGTGAAATTGGGTTTAGTATTCCACTGTTCTGCTGCGAACTGGGCTAATGGAGACGGACATACGCGATGCAGTTCCGGAACTACGGCTGACTTGTCTTAAGTTTTGCACACCAACTAACTTATAGCCAAACAATGTTTCAGATTAATCGCGACAAACCGTCCGTTCTTATTCTTTGTCAAATATGAATAAAGCCCTATCGCACATTTCGGTCTTAAAGCGATACATGGAATTTTAAAATTCTTATTCATAGAACCATTTACAAATCTAACCAGTTGTGCAGGATGTTACGTGACGAAAAACCTAGGCCCCCGTGTACACATTGGCGTGCACGTAAAAGATCCCTCCCCAGTTGGAATTCGATATAAGAGCAGGCCGTAGCGCCATATCTGGGAAACATTCCCCCCATTGCACACCGTATGGCATACACCTGTCTTCACTAGCCCTCTAGGTGCAAAATGTAGGTCATTTACAAATCTACGATCTAAAATATAACACAATATTTATATCGCACAAGTTCATGCACTATTCAATAATGGCTTCAAATTTTACAGTGAAGTAATCTGATTGGATTAACAAAGGAGTCGATGGCAGTCATCCAAAATCAGATCGCTAATCCACCCTTAAATCTATTGTAAAAAAACACCCAAGAATAAAAGAACACATGCCATATCAATCTTGTACTTATGTTACTGTCAAGAATTTATTTGTGAGTAGATATCAATTAATGGCGACTACTCGATTCAGTTTAGATAATTCAAGCCTTGGTTAGATCATCATGAAAAGAACTCATTGAAAGGTGCATTCTATTGGCATGTACAACGTGGTATCATATATAAGTTTGTAATGTATACATGTATATATAAACGGCTATTCAGTAATAAAGCGCTCCTACATTTACAAAAGCTCGTAGTGTAACCAGGAAGAAACCTTGACATTCATACATAGGCAGATATAGAATATCTTTAATCGATGTTCGCTGACCATATCAAACGTGCATACAGGTCACGTGTTCAGCTGTGCGGCCTGTGCACAGACGAGCTGCACTAAACGAAACGATTATTTAGAGAGAGAGAGAGAGCGTAGGGTTCTTTCGCAGTGGAATGAAACCGGAGGACCCGGAGAAATCCCACGAGGTTGGACAGGCGACCCTACTCCTTGTCACGTAATAAAACCGGGGATTCGAAACCACGCCAGTTGACTCAATGACAGGCTTTATGATACATCGCGCACGGTCCCCCCCCCCCTCGGGTATATACGAATTTAATACATTCTGAATTAACAGTGTAAATATAACCTGTTTGGAACACATCCCCACCAAGAACGGATTGGCTTCAGACTACAGTGGCGGTGTAAGCGTCTTTGCGAATGATATTGATATTTTAAAAATTATTTTTCATTTAGTCAGTTGACCAAATCTGGTAATTTACACGTGCCATCTTTAATGCCATTAAAGTAATATTTGATTTTTTGAAATAACAAATTATGTGGGTTTATTGGTTTAGTAATCTAACGTGTGTACTTTAGACCATAAGGTCCGTCATTGAGTTAAACGGCGTAGAAATGATGATTCGATATATACGGGTTGAATGATCACGTTTCAATTACTCGCGTGTATGTATGTGACAAGGCATATAATGGCCTGTCTAAACGCGTAGGTTTTCTCTAGATCCTTCGGCCCTCCCTCCTCCCAATGGCCGGGGGGTTGGGATGGCCTAGTGGTCTAGAATGCCGCGCTTCGACCTTTAGCTGGCCGGTCACCTCTGGCTTGCGGCTGTGGTTTCGAGCCCTGGTGTGAGCGTATGTGACATGGAGATAAGGGCGCCTTCTCAACCTCGTGGGTTTCCTCCGGGCACTCCGGTTTCCTCCCACTGCTAAAGACCCCTACGCGCAAGCGAATTATTGAAATGAAATGAAACCATATGTTGGTCCCAAAATGACCTAGTTTGTGTCGAGTGGACGTTAAACCCCATTTCTCTCTCTCTCTCCTCCCAATGGCCGCTACTCGCAAGGGCATTATTGGAACAAAATTGTAGTCCAAATCCCTCTCTCTCCCCCTCTCTCTCTCTGCCTCCCTCTCTATCTCTCTCTCCCTTCCGCCTCCCAAATAAAATGATGTTCTCCCGATGAATGACATTTGCAACAATTGTTGTCTAGGTCGTGACCATTAGTCATGCTAATACTGCGTCGTACAAATTATGAAAGACAAGTGTCTTATAGCAAAACAATAACACTCGTAAATATTAAATATATGCATGGTTTTTATTTATATTGCGTATCTTATATGAGATGGTTGAGACGGGCGTACCATAAAAATCATTTCACACATACACACACGAATGTACCGGAATATTATTACTTATGTTTACAAAACATTTTCATTAATTTAAATCAAAGAGAAGACATTGTTCACATATATAAACATAGACAATATTATTGATGATATGCTTGATGAATTGTAAAAACTGAGTTTATTATCAAGATGGAGATATCATCGGTTTAAATGGAATTTTTATATACATTGAACAACACAATAGCCTACTTACTATTTTAAATAATTTGCCGAATGTTGTCTAGGCAGGGCAAACACAAATAACTAACATATGAATTAGAGCGCGCCGTAATAATATAGATATAAGTTAGATTAAGTACTGTACTTTATTTATTAGTACGCTTAAAGGACCACGATACAAGGGTAACAATTGAGTTTATCATCATGCATTTTCATTAAGAAAGATAAAAGATATTTGTCCAACATGTATTCCAATCGATCAATCATAACAGAATAGTTTGCATCAGACTCTGTTGTTCTCATGTCGCCATCTTTTTTTGGGTCTTAAATAAAGTAAAAGAAATTTTGACATGTTTCCATTCCAGTCAGCGGATTCTTCATGTTTTATACCCGGATATAATGACTCAGAGCTCCATAAAATATTCTTGAGAAATTGTACACATATCATTTTAACACATTATAAAGCAGTATTACTTATTTCTTTTATTGAATAAATCAATGCAATTTATGAAAAAAAACTCACAAATTGGCAAGACTTGAACACAATTAAATATTTCTGGATTCAGCGTCCGTTTTACACCGCCAGACTGATCAAAACATCAATGAATTACTTGTAATGTTCTGTATTAATAGAACAGTCCTATTTAATCTAAGCCTATTGATCTTTCAAACCATCTAGTACCACTTATAGATCTCTATAATTGCAGAGACAATCTGATTAAAATACAGATCTATATTTCGGTTTGTTTTCTTTAAACTTTCGATAGCCTGAACTACAAGAAAACGTGATCGATTGTAGTGAAAGGTAGCGTCTGGGATCATAAGAACGACGTTTGACCATTTGACGTCAGACATTTGATTAACCAATCAGTGTTGGTGTTTCTAGTGGGTTACCCACGGTTCCGTGCACCTCACGCCAAAAATCCGTCGTAACAAACCGTTTCATTGGCTAATCCCACGCAATATCCAGAACACGGGTTATATAACAACTCTTCCAGATCGTAGTGTAGTAAAGACAAGTAAAAATAAATGTTGAACTATAAAAAACGAAACGAAATAGATTCTGTGTTTTAATCAGATTATTACGGAGGTAATATTTCTTTTAGCCTAATATCCCTTTTAGAGATTCAAATGTCATAATATTGTTGTTTGAGAATTATTCTAATCACATTCAGCAACTGTAACAAGACGAGAACATACAGCCAACTACACAAATAATTGAAAATGTTGATTAAAAATGGTGTTATACTTAGTAAGGATGCATTGTGAAAAATGTCTATTCATATTATTGTATTTATTTATGTCGGGCCGCCTCAGTGCACACCAAAGAGACACTGAGTCATTTTAAAGTTACGTGTCCTTGGAAATCCTACGCTGCAATAATATACCTATTAACTGAAGAATACAGCCAAATAACCAGGCACATAAATTAAAATTTGGTATTCAATGTAACATTGCTATTGAATTTTAGGTGAACCTCGATCATTATTACTCAAGTCGGTACAATAAAAAACATGGTCTCGATTATCCGTTTTTTACGTTTAATCATCCTTAACAAAATGTATTCTAATCCGCTAAATATCGCATGCTAGCGATAGCATCGAAAGTTGATTATGGTCTGGATGAGTTAAGTAATGTCTAATTAACAATTTACATAACATTTCGGGGCTAAAGAAAGACCTGCAACAGGCATATTTAGCTGTATGTTTAATTGCAAAATCTAATTTGTCATACTTTCATTAGAGCCGATAAATACTTTTGATGGAATGTATCTTTAAAAGTCGTGAGAAATTAAGTTTTTAGATTAGCATATTATGGAACTATGTTAAATATATTTCTATTTTAAAACGTGATATAGTTACATCTTCTATATCTACTTATTAATCGTGCAAAAGCAAAACGCCCTAAATTGTTAAAGGAAAGGAAATATGATGATTCAGTGAAAAGAATGAACTTTATGAACAAAGCCTATTAAATAAGATAAACAAACTTGGTTTCGTTCTAATGATTCTGTTTTGTGAAATAACATCTAACATAAATTCAAAATACCATCTGATCGGACGGCTGACTTCGCCGGCATGATGTACGAGACTTTACAAACCTATAAAGAAATCCAAATTTTGTTATGGTATATCTGTGTTTCTCTAATCTACCTATATATAACCCACCCTGAAAAACAACAACAAACAAACCGCCCCTCCCCATCTCTTCCAAACAATCTATTACAACAAGTAAGGAAAATAAACAGTTTTAATGCATTTATTTGTTTATATCATAATGGCCGATATTCACCTAAAATTGATGAAACAGTCATGGAATGAGAACGGAATAATTGCAATAATTATGAAGGTGCCTTTCGCTCCAACTGCCGAATTACGAATCTGGATTAATTTCGAAATAAATGGAGATACCCAATAATTTTCAAAAGTATGAGTAATGGTCGCTAAATAAGCCTGCTCTTTCTGGGTAATATTATTAGGGTGGTCCTTTGGAAATTTCCACTACAAAATTCGAACACACGCTGGAAATGCCATTTTGTCTGAAATAGTAAATGACATAATCCTAACGTACTTTATTTACAGTCATAACCAGTAAAGTCACGTTGTCACAATGGGTATTGTGCATCCGGGTGGATGTCCCCTTTATCATCGTCTAGATTTGAACATAACGGGGTCAAGTTTACACGGGTTTTTCCCACATAAAATGTGTATCCATAATTGAGTATGAACTCGTTCCGTATCACTTCAACTGAATACGTTAGTTTAAACGAAGGGTATATTTTACATAATTTGAAGAAGATTAATACCGCCAAGAATAAAAAATGCATAGACATGTTAGAAGCGTAAAGTTACACCATTTGTGTAAATTAATGCAAAAAAAAAACCAAAAGAAAAAAACAAACAAAAACCCCAGAGAAGCCAAAGACGTTTAGCTATTTTATATCAAGGTACTAAAACAAACACTCAGCTCTTTGATGGATATGAAAGGTTTGGGAGTGGGTTGGGGGGGGGGGGTTACACAATTCAGTGTTACTGGTACAACCAAATAATCAGATGATTGTTTGACAAGGTAGAATAACATGCTATTTTAAAGAGATGTCCTCTCTGTTAAGATATGATATAGACAAATTAGTAATTTGAAAGAGATATACCCCCCGCCCCTCCTTAAGGACGGGATAGGGACATGTTCTTTTATTTTAAATAAAATCATGAAATGAATTAATGCACTTTAACGTTCCTCTTCTCTATACCAACAAAAAGCCAAAGAAAGATTGACATCCATAGTCTGATATTACTGACATACGACACCTAGGCTTAAAAACCCATCAGCAGAGGGATCGAACCAGTAACCTCTAGTGAGTGCGAGCCAGGATCATACTCTCTGAGCCACCGTGTCTTCCAATAAAATCATACCTGCGCGGGATACCATATTCTAAACATGAATGTCATCAAAGCCCTTTCAAATCGGAAGACCCGACGAGACACAATAATTATAACCCATGAATCTTTATTTGTTTATTACAAATTTGCTTGAATATCATACGTAAGACCATGCAATAAAACGTGATCTTGTCATGGAATAAGATAAATAAATCACTTAAAACAGAGGGACGAAGATAGATGTCAGACGATTATGCAAATAACTTGAAAAAAACCCAATTAAAAACTCAAAGTATATACATGTAGTAAGGCATGTTTATCATCAGGTGTTTGAGCTTTACTTTCAATATATTGACTGGCTATTGAGAACAAATAGACCATGTAGGTTGGACATTGGCAATTAGGGATGATTTCGGGACTTTACTATAAAGGATTCTGATTTTTTTGTTTATATGATTTTTATTACCTCTGAAAAATCACTTAGCTATCTTGTTCTTGGAACTGCTAATACATGTATTTTCTTTAGAGCAGGATTATGCCCTTAAGCGATAGTAGTAAATATGTACTAATAAAGATTAATAGTTTTTGTCGGGGGTAAGATCTTATCGCTCGCATGATATATCAACAATTAAATTCAAACTCACAGCATATATATGCCAAGTTTATTTTTTATTTTTTTCACATACACATGGCTCTATACAAGGTTACCTTTTACGTGGTATGTTATTATTACTGTGTGTTAATGATTCTCGAGATAGAATTCACCTATCATTAAGATCCAACATCCAGGGCGTTTAGAAGTCGTAGGGGTCGTAGATACGCTCTAGTTGATAGATCAAGCTATCTGTGCTATGCAATAACACCACATTTTATGGAGTAATTGTAGTATACATCACTGTGCACAAAACGTGCAATTAAATCTACACTACATATCTTGACATAACCTATCACTTGATATGATTTATTTCCCTATCATTATAAATAGAGCGGGCTTAATATATGCAAATTAAACCTCGACGGATGTAATATTATAGTAATATTATATGTACGTTATTTGAGAAGACTAAACACATAACTATTATTTCATATCTATGTAAATATACTTAAGAATCATGCACACCTGAAATGGACAAGAGTAGCAAGGGGTCTGAAAACTGGTGCCTTGTGCCGAGGTTCTCAAAAAAAAAATCAAATAAGTTTCTAGTCCATAGTATACACCCACTGTAATGAAGTTTAATGTTCACCGTCCCTTATCCTAGATGTCCCCAGAAGCGACCAAGGTCCTCACTATAGGGGTGCATAGCTACTGTACTGCAAACATTATATCGACTGTGGTCTTTTCTATATTCTTTTTGATCATTCCATGATACACCATGCATGTAGATGGGAAATTTGTATTCTCAATAGTAACTTTGACATGTGAGATAATGCAGTACTTCAATTTGGATTGATATCTAGTCATGAAACAACCTCGATGAAGAAGACGACGAACCTCATGCTTAAGGGTTCCACTAATGTAGGGCCGCGTGTTTGTGGTCAGCCAAAGTTAGGTGCGAAAATCAGCTGAGACTACTTGCTGATATTTACGTCTCATAAACGAGTTCTCTCATTATTTGTAGCTGTTGCATGTGTGAACGTTTTTACTCCTCCAGTTAACTCAGGAATATTTTTTTCTGAAGTTCCGTTTATTCCTTAAGCTAACCATGAATTGCTCCAAACAACATGTGTTCAGAGTAAACACCATTAACCATCCAGTAGATTAAAATAAAAGTAGCACACCAAATTTAAATCACATTTAGTGAAACGCAAAAATTGGTGCATATTTTCAAAATTATTAGTGTAACGAAAACGTTTGTCTTACCTTCTCGAAACTGTGCATTGGATAACTCTGTCAGTTCTTGGGCTTCAAATTGGGGGTTGAGGAAATCGGATTCTGTCAGTGGATGATGAGGAGAGACTAAACCGTAAGCTTCCATGCTGTCTAACTCGTGTTCGAACTGCAATCCAATATCAATTTCTTCAGAGCCTGTTACCTGTCAACACAGTGCATATCAATGACATAAACCAGGAAGTTTGCTCGATTTATATATCTCTTTTAAAATGTAATCTTTGTGGGCCAATTATTATTTCTAGCCAGTAGTGTGTACTCTTTGTTATATATAGAGATATGAAGACTTGGATCATGTGTATAATACGGAAGCCTGTTGTTGCCATTTCAAACTCTAAAGGGTGCGAAAGCGAGATGTCGAGGGAACGTGAAGTTGAGGGTAAAGGAGCGAGAGTGCGAGAACGCGATGAAACAAGGTAAGGATTCGAGGATCTCGCCCCGAGAACACGAGATTATCGTAACCTTGAATTCGACTTCTCGCTTTCTCGCTCCCTCGACTTCTTACTTTCTTTCCTCGGCAGTTTAATTCATAGGCATATTCACTGACGACTATCACCAACAACATAATTTACAGCATACTTTACCCAAACCAACTACATAATTTACATAATGTACCCAAATCAACACAGGTACACCCAAATCGTATCAATTATCATAATATCATTATTTGATAACAGGGACGCTGAATTAACGATATGATAATATTTTATGTGATCTGAGTTGGAATATAGGTAAACTTTTTTGGATTTGAGAAGATTTTTGTTGTTTTATAGTAAATTATGCTGTTGGCGGTAGTCAGTGAACATGCGTATGAACTGAACTAGAGCGAGAGCATGATGAATTCTAAAGACGTGAGGGTAAAAATTGAGAAGTCGAGGGCCAGAACGCGAAAAATTTTTAATAATCGTGTGTTCACAGGGCAAAATCCTCGCATTCACGCCCTGTTTCCACGCATTTTCACACTCTCGCCCCTACTCTCTCGCTTTCTCGCTCTTGCGACCTCCACTTCCCGCCCTCGAGGTAGAATATATGACCGCAATAGGCTTCCATATCACAGAGATAGTATTAATGTTGACAATGATGGGCGGTAGAGCATACAAGTTACTATTTAAAGACACGGGGAAAAAACTCTTAACAACATCCTCGTTGCACTGATTGGATAAGAAAAGTTAAATACACTTCTCTTATGCACAATCAAAGTGTGAATAGTACCTACCTATTCACAATAGATAGATATATGGGTATATAGTGTATTATACAGAAGTGGATATCGCGTGGGTTATTTGCTTAATTTTCATACGAATGGACTTGTTTCTCTTGGAAACGTTCTCTGTTTAGTTGTATTTCATTATAAATTTTTACAAAGTAAAACACTTAAAATATATTTAAAGACGCATTATAAATATATATTGTCTGTTATGAATGCATTAAATAGAAATTTATAAATAGTATTACGCTAGTGGAATACGTGTAACTTATTAATATATCAAAGTTTGACTATATCTACCTTACTTAATGCTAGTACAATATTTGATAATGAATCCATGAAGAGTACGCTATTTGTTGCACGAACAACTTGATTTCGCGATATGCAAATTTAAAAAAAGAAAAATAAGTTTATCAAATAGTTTTGAGATCCATGATCACACCGAAGCAAGGTCTAAAACTTTAAATCCCATACAATTCATGATTAGTAAAATAATAGTATATAATTTAATGACACTTAGTTCATGTGGATAACGACTGGTTACATATTTACATGCCATCTTATTAATCAGTTCAAATGTGTTATGGTGAAGGGGGTTGATCAGGATTTTACAATAAAGACTTCCGGTTAGCTTTTAAATTATGTTTGTTAACCAGTTACGATACCTCAACTTATATTTGTTATATTGTATATATTCAGTGAAAAGGTGCTAGCTCGCTAAACAGGGGGTCTCCGGTTCGTTCCAGGTATCGGTCGGGAAGGTTCCTCGGATTTTCAGGATTTTCCTTTGCTGATGGAGCAGGGTGGAGGCCCTGACAATAAGAAGGTCTAATAATAGTTCGAATTGGACGATAAACCGAAGACCTGTACGTAAGGGACCTGTTGAAATTACAATTCGGTCGAAACTTCTCTCAAAGAGGAAGTAAAACCCCATTTCATTTCGTAACAAGTTATAGCGTAATTCCCCACACTTGTCATACTATAAAAAATGAGCTGTTTATATAAACATGCTCAAGATTAATTGAACTTAAATCTGTACGATTATTTACATAAAAAATAAAGATACATTTTGGAAGATTAAATAAAGAAGGGGAGGGGTGCTGAAAATTTCTATCAAATTGACCCACTCTGAACCGAGAATTTAGTGTTTGAATTTTTGGTCTAGCCTCGATCATCCTTACTGAGGTCGGTACGATAAAAAAAACATAGTCATGATTATACATTTCTGATTTAATCATCTATGCGCGTTGATATCTCGGTAATATTGGGACTAACATGTGGTTCAATTTTATTTCAATAATTCGCTTGTACGTAGAGGTTTTTATCAGTGGGTGGAAACTAAAGGACACTGGGGAAACTCCAAAGTGTGTACGGGCAACCTACTCCCCCACCCCCCGCCGTTGCCCATCAAATTAACTTCCATAAGGGGTGATATCGTAGACAAAACCCCGCATCCCATCACGCTCGCTTTTATAGGTGTCTACTTACGTCATAGACTGACAAAAAAAAGTGACATCGGTATTAAATTCCCAGATTGGCCACATTCCTTGCACACCGGTGGGGATTATTTCCTATATTTCATCAGTTTAATAAACAAAAGAGGAAATGATATATTTTTGACCATGAAGAAGACAATTAAGTTGATTAATTTAAAGTTAATTTGGAGTATCAATATGGATGTTGATTTACGTGCTATATTTCTTGTCTATGAATATAAAAGTAACAATTGGTCAAGGACATAAAATGGGCACAGCGACAATATGTTTATCATGCTCCGGATGCTATATCTTTCGCCTTTTGTCATCATTAGTTATATGCTATTTATAAACACATAAATACCAAAATAAAATTCCCCTAAACTACCCAGATAAGAACAAATAAAAAAAAAATATATCTGAAGCAATGGTGAATGGGTATTTACTAAGATGTTCAAATCTAACTATTTGTGTATAATAAACTTAATATATTCATTCACATGATAATTGTATAACAAACAAATATTGAGATCGGGTACGAGCTCTTCGTTACCTTCTTCACACATACATCATGACCTCGCTACGGCTTCAAAAATTAGCCAGATCATGGCCATACAGCATAGTTAGATATGGTAGGACATAGAGAGTGGGGTTGTCCACGACCTCACTACGGCGAAGTATTGGTGGAAAAGAAAGCGTGGCAACAGGGGGCGCCTGGTGAGGTCGTGGTGGGAGCTCGATGGACGCATAGTCCAATTCTTGTTGTTGTTGTTGTTCTTGGTGTTAAACGTCCGCTTCCACCGAAGGTGATATCGCAGACAAGTCTTATTTTTTCCATTTTCATTATCTTAGCGCACGCGCAGGGGTCTTTGCTGTGGGAGGAAACCGGAGTGCCCGGAGGAAACCCACGAGCCCCTATCTCCATGCCACATACGCTCACACCAGGGCTCGAAACCACAGCCGCAAGCCAGAGGTGACCGGCCAGCTAGAGGTCGAAGCGCGGCACTCTAGACCACTAGGCCATCCCAACCCCCCGTCCAATCCTTGTCGATGGTTGGCTCTATATACTCCCACCATCCCAAACTTAGGCTGCCCGTCTACAGCTAGTTCCGCCTGAGAACAGGCCCTAACCTAATTAACCGACATTTTAATTTCTACATTGACGAATTTAGTCGATAACACTGAGTAGGTTACACTTTTAAAAATTTTTAGACGTATTTATTTCTCTTTTATTTTCATGAAATTAGATATGTTTAATTTAGCCGTTGTGTGTATGAAAGATGTCAAACTGATCGGCGCGGAATCACAAAATAGTCCACTAATTATTCAATATGGCGGCGCCCATGAAACATATTACGGAAGCGGTTTTGTTTGCGAAGACAAATTTAGGAGTATCTTACATTGTTTTGAAAGATGAACAGATTGAAACTCTAAAGACAGTTTACAATGGTAAAGACTGTATTGCAATATTACCCACTAGCACATATTATATATCGCTTTTACCGTAGTGGCAGAAGTCGACATTTTGCCACTTGACATTTGTTTACAAAAAACATGTGCGTCGAGTGTACAAGCAGTAAGCCAGTTTATAAGTCCCGCCCCAAAATGATCACTTGAGCGTTGTAAATGGAGAGCATCTAGGGCAGTGATGTAATCTCGAAGTATGACATAGATGCATCACTGCGTGCAGTATGTACTCTCACTACGCTTTTCAAATACGACCTCGCTTCAAGGTTGTGCATGTTTCTGACGTGCCGAAGCGTCGTGCAGACGGGGTAGCATATCAAGAGCGTCGCGGAATTGTTTTTCGATATGGGGCGTACTGAGAGCGTAGTTGAATTTACCCCTTAGGGAATTTTTCGCATTTCCCCACTACCTTACCACGAGTAGTGCGTAGCTAGGTCTTTGTATGTGAAGGGTGCTTTAACCCGAACTTCTCAAACTAGGATTTCCTTTTGGTTCTCTGATAGTAACACCATGCCTCGGTATCGCCATGTTTCTATGCTGTTTAAGAACAATCTCCCAGATCCGTTTTACGTTAACCACACATGTCCCGGACTCATTTCATGTTAACTATCACGGTAGTTTATAGAAAAGAATGCATCTTCACATAGAATATAAATAAAATAAAACCAAGTACGAACAATCCAAACCATTAGACAAAATTCGAAGTCCTAAAAAAACGTTATAGGCAAAATAGTGTAATCAGCAAATGGACTGTTCATCGTGTACAAAATACACAACAAACAGTGGTAACAGGTGTCCGGAAGAGTAAGCTTACCCTGCCTGGCGCGACACCAACATAGTGATTGGCCAATGGACTATCGGTATGCAAAATGCACGTGATGAACTAAGTTAAAGATGCATTATGCAAGAGCTAAATCTGCCTATTGCAGGTCTTTCTTTAGGCCTCGAATGTTATCTAAATTGTTAATTAGATATTAATTAACTTATCCATAAACAGCTCTCGTTGCCATCCCTAGCCTGCGATATTTCCTGGAACATTATACGATCTGCTATTTAACGCTTGTTCATGATTGAATCAAGAAATGGATAATCGAAATTCCCTTTACATTAAACATATATAAATATTATGGTGAAAACTCGGTCATTCTTGCTATAATAGTTTCGTCCAAAACGTGAACGACAAGAAAATATATCTTATAGATATGTGTATACAACAACTACAATGCCAAAGAAAGATCGGGTACACTCTAATTTATTATGATACCATATCGAATGTAGAGCACTCAGGGAAAAACCCCACCCAATATTGACTTTATACAAAATGATTACTTCATAACTTCCTCTTTCCTCGTTTCTTTTCACAAGGTCAGAATACAGCATGACTTATAAATTCGTTATAAACATTTCATGTCCATTTCTCTTAAAGGGACAAGACACCAGAATAAAAATCAAACATAACGTAATCTCGCCAACACATAATATTATTCCAAATATTAGCCAACTCTATCAATGTTAACATAAATTTTGATCGTTTGAAATGAACTTTAATGCTTGTTACTGGGTTTCCGTCATCCTCTTTAAACTTGCGTATTGGCAGATTACCATTGTCGTGCGATGAGTTACGATAGGATTGCCCCTATTGAATCCACCATCTGATATGTGCAGATACGTTTGGATACGTTTGGGTACAGTCAACACGATTGCTACGACTGACCTCAATATATATGATAAGACTTGATAGAATCACCACGATTACTACACGATTAAAACCACGATTTCAATCGGAGCACGAATCGTGATAGTGGAATTCTAGCATAACAATTCGATTTATATTCTTTGATAGACATTTTGAAATTAAACACAGGATACTCATGTCTTTCCCAATAATTGTTTTTAGCATGTGTAACAACATTGTGAAATATACTTTTTGCATCAACTAATGTCCTGTGCATACTGTTCACAGTCGCTGGTTGCGAGAACACACATTTACATCTTCATTTCTAAAGGTAAGAAACAATCCTTCGTCTGGTAGAGAAAAGGCCGCTACTGACCATAATATACGCCACGATAGTCCAAATCAGTCCTCAAACAATTTGGAATTATTTCTACACATGCTCAAAACTCTACGATAGGCTATGATTGTCTACGCCGCGGTAAAATATTGCAAGAATCCTAAATAAAGTTATAAACTCTATATTTGAGTCTTTGTGATTAAGTTCTCCAAATTAAATTTAATTAATATCTAATTTAGATTAATATAACTACTTATAGAGGGTATCCATCATTCAAACTCATGGGTTATCGTATCTCTATAATAGTCTGAGGTGAGTGTTGTTCGAACTCAATAATATTTTAAAGTCCCAACAAACCGAAAAGAATTGTAAAATTTTACCATTATCTTTAAAGGTCATTTAGTGAAAGGGATAGATATATATGATAACAAACAGCTTTATGGATAAGCATTAATCCGACCTCAGACCTAAAACAACCCAATAATTATTGGGATGAGATATCCTTAAAGAGAATGGAAGGTCTACAGCAATTAATTAAGGATAATCACTTAATATGTACTACTTAAGATCACGATCAAAGAATATGAAACCATAATCAAACAAAATATAGAACTGTAACATTTATACACAATTAATGAACCAGAAATGCTACAAAAATTTACCCGTTGAGAACCCGCCGACATAAAAGGTTGAAAATTAGACAGCCGCAAACGTATTTTTCTGCCGTTCCGGTCGGATTGTACTAAAATCACATTCTGTCATCAATCTGATTTCTAGATATATCTAACCAATCAATCAGACTGTTGCATTTGCTTTCTCGGGACGATCACCCGGGAATAATTCGGATAGCGTCTGTAATCAGAGGAGAGAGTCAACTAAAAGCCAGCTTCCTCAAAATTATAGTGTGATACTACTATGCAGGATACCCTTACAGAATTCTTTCAACTTTCTAAGACTGACTCATGTATTATTGTTCCTGCTACCATTTATTTCTGGAAGAGGACTACTGTTGTCATGCTTCGTTAATGATTAGACATCAGATCAGAGGTCTACGCACCTTTAATACAGTACAGATTAGCCCTAATAGTTGACGCGGGTCAATCTTTTGTATAAAAGATATTAGCGAGTTTTCCCCGGGGGACGATCGGGGGAGTTAGCCAGGGTAGACACCGCGTGTAAATTAAATACCTACAGAACAGTTGCTGTATTGTCACATAAAAAGATACCCCCAGATACAGAACAACTAAAGTGAAGTCTACCCAGATACACGACAGTATGACATTAAAGGGTTAACTACGAGGACATAAGACACCTGTCCCCTAAGTGTCACTTAGGCCTTCTACCCAAACGAATTACTCATTTTGAACATATTTTAGCCAGACTTTTTTTCAGTTTGCAATTGAGCTTAGTAGATTATAATTGACGTTGCCCGAAAAATAAATCCCACCACATACGTCCATGCATGTTGGGGCCTTAGAGATAATTAAAATCAATTCAAATTGACATAAAACGCCCCCACTGTTCAGATTGTATTATCATCAGATTAGCAACCATATTCAGGATGTTATTGCTTCTATTTTAAATACCAAATTGTCTGAATTAGCTACACTTATCATGTATGTCAATTGTGTTTAAGTTGTACATCCGTCCACATCCGTCCACATTAGTCCGAATCCGGAATAATGAGAAATAAGATAATGCGTGTACAGGATTCAATGTAATTTCCTAAATACGTGTATGTATATTGATTGGTCGAGTGTGATCATATTACTCCTATCTTAACCTCTGATTGTCATATAAATATACGCCCACATTTTAACGAAAACTTATATTACGCTCAGCGGTTTGGCTCCCGCTGGCCTGTTCGCCCGACGTCTTGGCAGATTTTAGGTTTTCAAATTTACATAAACAGAAATTTAGTCAATACTAAGGTAGTATGATGAAACTGAATGTCACAGTGTTGATATTTAATTCTATATCTCAACACTGAGCTTATGTAATATATAGTTTCAGCCCGATTGGAATGGAATGGTATCTTGGGGGTTCAGATCATATACAGTGTTCTATGAGGACAATTTTGCCCGGACAGCGGCACAACGGCCCACTCTTATATCGAATCAAACTGCCAAGGGATCTTTTATGTGCACGCCAAAGTGTACACGGGACCTAGGTTTATCGTCCCATCCGAACAACTAGACATATGTCCTTATTAGGCCCTCCGCCCGGCATCACGCCGGAAAATCTGGATAAACTTCCTCGGCCATTGCTGGGATCGAACATCTGACCTCCAGCAGGGCTGGAGCCATAGTAATTAATTACATTACCATTACTTTTTAAATATAATCATTACAATTACTTTCTCGTTTTTAGCAATGTAATTAATTACCATTATCCATTACATTATGACTATATAAATAAAAACAATTTTCCAACGTCTTAACCCCACCGTGATTCCCTTTTATCTGGAATAAAATTACAATTAAAAACTACCCGCAACCCACTCACACACACACTTTATTTAATTTCATTATTTTAATTAATTTAACACCAAGGTTTAAAATATAAAGCAACTCTGTTTATAGATTTATCATGCTAATACACTAATCTGTCTTTAAAACTCTTAAAAAGGATTAAGGTTATTAATCAAAATACCCCAGATTGATATTTTCATGAAATTAAATGGGATTTAAAGCTTTTTAGGTTTACCGCTACAGTGTGCTATAACGAATATTTTGCTAGGACAGCGGTCCGAGGAAATAAACAAAGCCCGAAATTTCAGAGACTACTTTAAATCCTGTAAGAGGTGGGGCGACTATAAAATTTGGAGAAAAAAAATGAAAATTCTCAATTCTAATGGCAAATGGACCTTTATTAAAGATTCCCACTGAATCTGCATAGGAATCTAGAAACATCTGGCAGTATTTTCGTGATATACAGAATAAAACGTACAGTTTACCTCATCCAAATAGTATTAAAGGCGATAAAAAAGAATGATTTAAATGCTATTGCTTATGTGATGAATGATTATTTCTCTAATTTAACAGATGACATTAAGCCCCATATACACCACTTTCTCAAGAGTGAAACTAAAGATATCAGATTACGTAAATGATAAGGTGCCCCCTAACAACTTTGATATTGACAGATGTATTTAAACATTTATTGAGTTTAAAAAAGTAACGACACCAAATTTTAAAATGGTCAACGTATATGATTAGTAGTAGTTTGACATACGATGGTGTATCATTAATCTTTGTATTTCTCAAGCAAATATTCGATGGTGCCATTAAACTGGATAAACTTAAATTATTCCTATACATAGTAAGAAACCCCCCGACAATTTGAAAAAAAAAACATTCAAATGCACTTGGTACTCAAATTTATTCTTTGTTGCACACATTCAATGTTCTTTATGCGTACCAATCTGGATTTAGATCAGATCATTCATGTGCTACTGAAATGATTCAAATGACGGATAATGGACTATAAGAAGCGGTTGATAATGATGCCATGAATGGTATAATATGGTTTATCTTGAGTTTGGCAAAGCACTTGATCTCACTAGTCACAAGCTTATTAATCAAAAAACTACATCTTAAATCGATTTAATAAATATTCAGATCATCTGCTGGGTGAATAATATCTTGCCTCGCGGAAACATAAAGTCTGTTCAGAGTCAATTAACTCGTCAATTACGACGGTCGAACGTGGGATAGCACAAGGGTCGACCCTAGGTCCTATCCTTCACTTATAGCCGTAAACAATAATCTTCAACATGATATTGACTTGCTGGCTGTTAAATGGTGTGCATACAATAGGGTGATAATTAATCATACGAAAACAAAACCAATTCAAATGAAATGGGGTTTAACGTCCTACTATTCTGCTCCATTTTAAAACAATTAATGCTGATTGTTCCAAAATCCAAAAGAAATCATACCAACCTACATTTATCACTTTCCGGTTTCCTCCCAATGCTAAAGACCCCTACGCGCAAGCGAACTATTGAAATAAAATTAAACCATATTTTAGTCCCGAAATGACCTAGTTTGTGTGTCTCTCTCTCATTCCCATTTATCACCTCTTGTTGAGAACATGAAGACAGCCACCACCGCTAAATACATATTGACCTAGATCTTAATTAGGATATCACAAAAAACTACATCTTATATCGATTTAATAAATATTCAGATCATCTGCTGGGTGAATAATATCTTGCCTCGCGGAAACATAAAGTCTGTTCAGAGTCAATTAACTCGTCAATTACGACGGTCGAACGTGGGATAGCACAAGGGTCGACCCTAGGTCCTATCCTTCACTTATAGCCGTAAACAATAATCTTCAACATGATATTGACTTGCTGGCTGTTAAATGGTGTGCATACAATAGGGTGATAATTAATCATACGAAAACAAAACCAATTCAAATGAAATGGGGTTTAACGTACCACTATTCTGCTCCATTTTAAAACAATTAATGCTGATTGTTCCAAAATCCAAAAGAAATCATACCAACCTACATTTAGCACTTTCCGGTTTCCTCCCAATGCTAAAGACCCCTACGCGCAAGCGAACTATTGAAATAAAATTAAACCATATTTTAGTCCCGAAATGACCTAGTTTGTGTGTCTCTCTCTCATTCCCATTTATCATCTCTTGTTGAGAACATGAAGACAGCCACCACCGCTAAATACATATTGACCTAGATCTTAATTAGGATATCACAAAGGTCTAAAAATGTTACATCAAAAATATTCTTGGAAAAGATAAAAGGTCATTTGCTTCATAGGAGCCACGGTGACTAAGTAGGTAAATAGTGCAGACAGCTGTCCATAGTGCAACTGCCCGGGAAAACTTTCCCTCATAGCACACTGTATGGCATTTGCCCGTCTTCATTAGCCCAGTCTGGGTTAAACCCCATTTTATTTCATTTCATTTGATTTTCATCAGCTTCATGAGACAAGATTTTTGTTTTGTGATAGTTACACGCAAACAATATTGGACTATTTTCATTTGTATGGTGAAATGCTACCAAAAGTAGTTTAGACAATCTATTTAAAATTTATGCACCAATTGAAACTCCATGGCACCTCCTTATTTTTAACTCTCGGTTGGCTTCCCCTTTACATAGATGAATTATCATTCACAATTATTACATTTAAAAGTGCACCTTTTCTTAATTCCTACTTAATTGAAATATTTCTTGGTTCAAAAATTGATATATTTCTACATCCAGACGACAAATAAATGACTTTCATATCAAATAAAATGCAAAAGGAAAGACATGAGACGTACCTTTCATTATTATGCATATGTTTTAAGGAACAGTCTACCTTTTGATGTAAAATGTTGAAAATGTTATGTGTAAACTGGTGAAACCATAAAACCTGATGTTACTCTATTTTTTCCTCGTCATCATATTATGTGCTCATACCATTGTGGAAATTAATATTATTCTTGACAAAATCTTCTCCGTTTAAACTGCTTTTACATTTGATCTTATTTTGTATGTGGATGTTTTTTCGTCCTTTAGTTTACTTGTATATTATGTAGCTTTACATAGCTACTGCATTTCAACTTATCTTGTTTATAAATGATTTTATTCATCCTTTATATTCCATGTATGTATGTATGTTTTATAGTTTAGAAGAGATTCTTTAACCCAAGCTTCCCTCTTTAAAATCATAGCCGAAGTGTATAATATAGGATCTCGAACTTATAATGGGTATAACCAAATCACTAAAAACTTCTTACGTTTAAAATGAACGAAGTTTTAAGCTTATATTCCAGAAAGATGTGTTACAAGGAAAGGTCCCGGACAAAGATGCACGGGCCAATTTTCCACCGAGGTGGGGGGGGGGGGCAGCGCGCAAAAAATGAACACTTAAATGATCAACTATCAGTGAAATTCGGTAAGGGCGCAAAATTAGGGCACAGACCGCGGAGACGGGAAACGCCGCTGGGGGGGGGGGGTGATATTTTCGTCTAAGTAAACGTTTGGAACGGACATATTTGGGTCTGAGAAAAGGCACTTTCAGCAGTAAAAAGGGGCACTGTTAAAAATTAGGGGGGGGGGGCCTCACGCCCCCATTGAATCCGCCTCTGGTTTACATTGGTGTATGATTCATCATCGCACATGCCTCCAGGTTAGTGAGCTAACATCTTATTAACCACAGAGGCTCCCAATTGGCAACGAAGATCGAGGTATAAATCCACAATGAAACAGACAAATAAAATATATTAAAAGTTTAGTCAATTTAAATTTTAACTACTGACCTTAGGTTATATTCAAGAAATAGACCGGTAACGGCACATGTACATATAATAGGCCGTTCACATATAATATAATATAACCTTGTTATTAAATGATTAAGCATATTCGAAACAAAACCCAGCAAAACAAGTGTTACTCTATTTGTCGATGTGCCATTGGATTGTGTCGTGAAATCAATAGACAACAATGTAGCCATCAAATGTCATTACATCAGTAAGAGTCAATACTTGGACAAAAGTATATATTATGTGAGTAGATCTATGGTTTTAAATTCCATATTAAAAGTCATTTTGGACAAATAGGAGCTTCAACATTAAACGTTAAGTCACTTACCCCATACATAGCCATCAGATCGGAGCTAGTCATAACCATCCTGCAAAACAAATGTGAAACCTCGTGCACAATACAGAAATCGAAGAAATGATAGAATAGAATAATTGGTCTTAGATACTTATATCTCTTGATTTGCTATGCGTCAAAATGTAATCGAAACAAAATTCTTAATTTTCTCTGAAAATCTTCCTCACCATAACTATGGAAGCGTATATCCGACTATAGCCAAGTAATATTAATTTGATTTCTGGCGAGAAGGTTAATTATGACAATGTGAATATATATTAAAGCTGTATAGCCTCTTACACATATCCTGTTTTAAGATATGTGACAATACCCCGTTGATCATCTTTATAATAGTGATAAGAGAAGTGTGTAAAGCTAGATTAATATTAAAGCTACATTATGTAAGACTTATGTAAGAGCTAAATCTGCCCATTGCAGCTCTATCGTTTGGATTTTCCGGCTTGATTTCCCCTTGTCAGTGATACAGAAGGAGGGCCTGACAAGGACAGCTGCCTAGTCGTTCGGATGGGACGAAAAACCGAGGTCCCGTGTACACATTGGAGTGCACGTAAAAGATCCCTTTGCAGTTGAAATTCGATATAAGAGTAGGCCGTAGCGCCGCTGCCCGGGCAAAATTACCCTCATAGCACACTGTATGGCATATGCCCGTCTTCCATTAGCCCAGGTTAGGTGCATAAGAGTAGGACGTTAAACCCCATTTCATTTCATTTCATTTCTATCGTTTGGCCACAAATGTTTTATAAATTATTATTTAAACCTTTATCAGTCCTAATCAACCTTTCAGACCATCGGATGACTGGGAGTTTTAATGGATTGAAACATTCGTATTTTACTAATTCAATTTAAAAATTTACAATCTAGACTTATGATTGTAACAATGGTAGCAATAAAAATCAAGACTATGTTATTCTTATCAAAACGTCCAACATTTATAACTTCGCTCAGAATAAAGTAATTGGATTGAAATTTTTAGTTATTTATTTTTAAACTATTATAGCGATTTGCTCCCTAGGATTTTTCCGGCGTGGTTCCCCATGTCGGTGCGTGCAGGATGGGACGAAAAACCGAGATCCCATCTAAACATTGACGTGTACGTAATGGAACCCTTCATAGTTGGAATTCAAAATGAGAGTAGCCGTGGCACCACTGCCCGGGAAAAATTCTTTTGTGTTACAATGTTTTACTTCTAATAGTTGCAACGTCCACTCGACACAAACTAGGTCATTTCGGGACTAATATATATGGTCCAATTATATTTCAATAATTCGCTTGGGCGTACCTTAGCGGTGGAAAGATAAAACCCATGAGGTTGGACAGGTGACCCTACTCCTTGTCATCAAAACCACCCTGATTTATTATCAAGGGGTAATATAACTTTAATTGGAATGCATAATATACCTATGATGTACTGGCGACATTTTGAAAGTCATTGAGTGTCTCTCATATCAAGAATGCCTCCTTCTGGCAGGATATCACACAATTTGAAGATAAAGGAAACCCGCTTGTTAAGTTGCCCTTCAAGTTTGAACGTAGGGATGTTAATAGGATATGTTCATTTACCCAAACGGCTTCATAATCTATTGCAAGCCGGATTTATATTCTAAGGATACATTCATATATGAAAGTTTTATAAACAATAAAAATTTCCTCAATTGCATATCAGGCATTTTCAAATCAATAGCCACAGCAGAGGCTGGTGGTGTGTATGAAATTAAACGGGGTGTAACTTCCTACCGTTCTACTTCAGCTATGCTAATGAAGACGGACATACACCACACAGTGTGTTATGAGGGAAATGTTGCCCGGACAGCGTATATCGAATTTAAAATGCCAAGGGATCTTTTACGTGCACGGGACCTCGTGTTTTGTCCCATACGAAAGAACTGGTGGTGTGTAAAAGATGGGTTGGTGTAATCTGTCTGGGCACCATATACCACTTTTATTTGGCAAAAGAGTTTTGCTATTAAAGTGCATTTCGGAATGTCCATAAATTGTTATTAGTTAAAGTTTAAAATTAATTTCATTCAAATCAAATGTCAGAACATCAAAAATAAGAGAGAGAGAGAGAGAGAAATGGGGTTTAACGTCCACTCAACACAACCAGGTCATTTCGGGACTAACATACGGTTTCAATTTTATTTCAACAATTCGCTTGCGCGTAGGGGTCTTTAGCCGTGGGAGGAAACCGGAGTGCCCGGAGGAAACCCACGAGGTTGAGAAGGCGCCCCTATCTCCATGCCACACGGGCTCGAAACCACAGCCGCAAGCCAGAGGTGACCGGCCAGCTAGAGGTCGAAGCGCGGCACTCTAGACCACTAGGCCATCCCAACCCCCATCAAAAATAAGCCCTGGGTCTAGCTCCCATTTTTGTTTAAAATTTACAAAAATAATTCCAGCAAATCTGTATATAAAGAAAACCCCGAAATTTGGCGATATTTCTTCTATTGAAATGAGAGAATCACGGTGGCTAAGTGGGCAAGGCGCTGGCTCGCTAGCCTTGACGTCGGGTGTTCGATCCCTACATTTGCTGAGAAAGTTCATCTCGATTTTCAGGCGTGGTTTCCTCTTGTCAGTGATGCAGAAGGAGGGCCTGACAAGGACAGCTGCCTAGTCGTTCGGATGGGACGAAAAACCGAGGTCCCGTGTACACATTGGCGTGCACGTAAAAGATCCCTTGGCAGTTGGAATTCGATATACGAGTAGGCCGTAGCGCCGCTGCGCGGGCAAAATTTCCCTGATAGCACTTTGTATGGTGTATGCCCGTCTTCCATTAGCCCAGAAGAGTAGGACGTTAAACCCATTACATTTCTATTGAAATGAAAAATCGTGTTTGGCAAAATATCTTTTTACTTTCGTTTATGATTTAGGGAACCACGGTGTCTTAATGAGTAAATGTCTGACTCGTTAACTTGGGGTCCTTGTTCGATCTCTGTTTTGAAAGTTCGTCGTGAATTCCCTGCCTGTGTACACATTAGCTTGGATAAGAGTGAGAGAGAGAGAGAAATGGGGTTTAACGTCCACTCGACACAAACCAGGTCATTTTGGGACGAACATATGGTTTCAATTTTATTTCAATAATTCGCTTGCGCGTAGGGGTCTTTAGCAGTGGCAGGAAACCGGTGGATAAGAGTGGATATTTGATATAAGACTGATTTGGCCGAGGCGTCGCTCTCCGGGGAATATTCCCTTATTAACTGTAAGATTTATGTCCGTCTTCATCCGCCCAGACGGTGCAGACCCATGTTAGACCCCATCTCTTGTCTGTATCTTGATCGGTTGGCACATTGAGAGGGGGGGGGGCATTGAAACTTTTATCTACCCTTAAGATTGTAAAATATTTGCAATTCACACCCAACTTAACGCTCTAATAATATACCCGAATAAATAGAGTTTAAAGGCGTTAATGAAATGAAATGGAGTTTAACTGCTCCGATGGGGCTAATGAAGACGGGCATACGACATACAGTGTACTGTGAGGGAAATTTTGTCTGGTTAATTACACTACAGCCTAATTCTTATCGAATTCCTACCGCCAAGGTATCTTTTAGGTACATGCCAATGTGTTTCACAGGACCTCGTGTCCTGTCTCATCCGAACGACAAGATAACTGTCCTTGTCCCATCATCTGCCCTGCACCCCTGACAAAGGGAAACCGAATAGGAAATCTCGATGAACTTTCTCATCAATCACCGGGATCGAACCCGCGACCTCCAGGCTAGAGCCACTGTGGCTCCCGAGAGTTTAAGATCACATATACATTAGTACATTCATTACCATGCAAGCAGTATTCAACTCAATCGATTTTAATCGTACCTATTCTGTTTCTGTCGATGTCACACGCCCGTGCAATGGTAGGCTCACCTTGTACTTTAGATTTAATTTGATTTACTTTCCTTGAACATTCACAGCAAAACACAAGTAACGCAGTTAATCTTCTCTGTCTTCGACAGCTTTATGAAGGAGTTATATTGTAAGATAGCCTTCTTAATATTTAATCAAGAAATCGCATTTGCTAAGAGATTTAACCATTACGAGCCCGAATTCTTCACAAATATTCCTTGAGTCAAAGCCGATTTAAAATTCTGTTGGCCGGTCTCTCTACTAACGCCCACATGTACATGTAATTTTGCGAAGTGGGTACCATCCCACACCGGAAGCTTAATATTTTAGATTTTTTTCGTTATTGATCAAATTAACACAGCCATATCAACATTTTGTTCAGATAGAAATTTACTTGCCTTAAATTTATGATTTCATATTTTTAAGTTATATACTATTCAAAAAAAGTAGTGGATATTTGATTTTGGGGGCATAATACTAAAATATGCAAATGATTACGAAAAAAGTCATTATAGAACCTAACAGAAGAAACATTTTCAGTTACATGTGACGCCCAAACGCACCAATAGCTACCGCATGGAATGCAGGTGATGCTTGGGATCATCATGGGGGTCCAACCCAAGATTTGCAAGACTCTGACTTTGAATGTTACAGTCATTGTGGCATTGAATTCCAGGGTGGAAACATCAGTTTAATTGTTTTAGTGACCAGAAAACAAATTTTGATATGCGTCAGCTTACCCAAAATGAAAGGTTACGTGCCCTTGGCATGCTACAGATCGGCACAACACAGGCGGTTGTGGCGCAGACGATGAATGTTTCTCAGTCTGTCATAAGCAGGCTATGGTCCAGATACCGTGATACACAATCTGTACAGGACAGACCACGTTCAGGTCGACCAAGGGCGACAACTCAAGCCCAGGATCGATTTATCCGTACCTTGGCCTTGAGAAATCGTGTCATCACAGCAAATCAGATCAGCGCTCGTCTTCAAACAGAAACTGGTGTGAGAGTGAGTGGCCAGACGATTCGGAATCGACTGCATAGGGGTCACCTTCGCGTCCGACGTCCTCGCGTGATCCCTTGTGTGAGAGATCATCACATTCAGGCAAGACGTCGTTGGTGTAGGGATCGTCAACACTGGGATAATCGACGCTGGAGCAATGTGATGTTTTCAGATGAGTCAAGGTTCACTGTTGATTTTTTGGACAGACGTAGGAGGGTGTGGCGTCGTCGAAACGAGCGCTTCCAAGACGTTAACGTCATCAGACATGATCGATTTGGGGGTGGTTCTGTTATGGTGTGGGGAGGCATCACTGTTGCTGGAAGAACGGCTTTACATGTTGTTGCAGGGCGTGTTACAGGCCAGTACTACCGGGACAACATCTTGGCAGTCCATGTTGTGCCGTTCGCACGACGTCATGGCCGCCGTTTCATCTTCCAGGATGACAACGCAAGGTGTCACAGGGCCAGGATCGTTACAGGTTACCTCCAACAACAGAACATCACCACATTACCTTGGCCAGCATTGAGTCCCGACCTCTCCCCCATCAAGCATGGACATGCTTGGACAGAGGTTACGTCAACGTCAACAACGTCCTGCCAATGTCCAAGAACTTGCTGCTGCGTTGCAACAGGAATGGGACAATCTGGACCAAAATGACCTTAGACGTCTCATTAGGAGTATGCCACGTCGGATCAATGCTTGTTTGGCAAACAGAGGAGGATTTACCCGTTACTGACTTTGTTGTGATGCTGTGGTAACTTTGCTGTTTGACCCCGGGTATCATTTTACCCTTATAATGGTCAGTCTGTGCCTTACTTAGTCTAACGATCATTTGGAATAAATCGATGAATGTGAACTTCATTTCATTTTGTCATTTGTTTCTTCGTCAGTTTCATTAGGTGACTTAAAAATCAAATATCCCCTACTTTTTTTGAATAGTATATTTTTAAAATGTATTAAAATAAAGCCCTAAAATAGATTGTATCTATAAACAGTCCTATCTTGTTAAAGTTGAGAAATGGGCAAAAATATCATTTTCAACTTCAAATTCAAACGTTTGAAGATCACCATTGCATTGAAGGGAATGGGAAAACAAGGGAGGTAATTGTGTTATTATTTTCTGTGTCAGCGATATTAATGCCTATGAAATATTGTCCATGATCATGTAATAGTGAGTTGACAACCTTTTGAGCAAAAGACATAGAAATAATTATGTTTTGACTTTCTTAGAAAATATGAAATTTCCGCTTTAACATAACAGCAGAATATTGACAAAAGGGGGTGCTACAAAAAAAATAAGACCGAGTCTTACCTTCGAGAAATTGTTCAGTTAATTCCATAAGAACAATCAGAAAATTGGAAACGATTTCGTTGGTTTAGAACAAGCGCCATGATATAAAGCAACAAACAACTGGTGATTAATCATTTTTTCTCTTTTTTTATACTTCATGCGACCATACACAGTGGGTTATATGTAAAGTATTTGGGAATTTACGGAAGAATTTCCTATTTTACTTACTCACCAATCATGTCATTTTCTTTTTATAAAAAACTTACTTAACTTCTGAAAGTTTAGGGAAATACCCGTTAAAGATGTTTTAATATATTTAGTAAGTCGATGCACAATAGAGTTTTTGTACACATTATATATTGACCTATTATGTGAAGCGTGACTCCGTTAAAAGTTTAGCGTTTTCCCACGAGAGAGAAAGAGAGAGAGAGAGAGAGAGACAGAGACAGAGACAGAGACAGAGACAGAGGGAGAGGGATGGAGAGAGAGGGAGAGGTGGTTAACTTTCCCTAGACACAAACTAGGTCACTTCGGGACTAAAATACGGTTCAATATCATTTCAATAATTCGCTTGTGCGTAGAGTGGTTCAGTAGCGAGAGTAGCGGAGGGCGCAGAGAAAATTCACGAGGTTTGACAGACGATCCCACACTTTGTCACTTACAAGCCGTGAATCGAAACCACGTCATTTGATTCAATGACAGACACCGCAGTACAATGCATATTCTAAAAGTAGTATTACCTACGAGGATGCTAAATGCATTATAGTGCTAGTATTTGACAGTAATATAATTGATTGACTACCGGCGGATTGTTGGTCAACTTGTCTCAAGAACTAGCTATACTTCTTTTGTTTATTGCCAAAGGAAAATAATATTGGTACAATGCTGGGCGAAGTCAACTCATTTGAAAACAAAAGAGAATATAGAGAAATGGGTATTAACGCCTACTCGACACAAACTAGGTCATTTCGGGACTAACGTATGGTTTAATTTTATTTCAATAATTCGCTTGCGCGTAGGGGTCTTTTAGCAGTGGGAGGAAACCGGAGTACCCGGAGGAAACCCACGAGGCTGGACAGGCGATTCTACTCCTTGAAACGTACAACCGGGGAATCGAAACCACGCCAGTTGACTCAATTGCAGGCCGTATGATACAGCGCGCGCACGCTAACCATTCGACCATCCAATCCCCCCCCCCCCCCCCTTGAAAACAAAACATCTTAAAGCTGTGGTTAGACGTTATCCTACGGTAGTGTAATTATAAAGGGAGATATGACGAAAGTTTAGCGATACAATAACCAGGAAGACTTCCCGTTAAGGAAGATAGATAAAGATTAATCTGTAAAGGAATTTAATCTACGACCGCACAAGGTGTATTATAAACCATATCTTTAATTGGTAGTTCGTTTCTGTAAGCGAGAGACTGGGGGATTGAGAGGATCTTTGTTCTTTCCGCCAAGGCTCCAGATAATGTTTGAAAAGTATGATGAAAATTCAGAAATAAAACATGCCCCCAAATTTACGTGAGAACATAGGGACACCGATCCAACAATATTTGCAGACTCCTTCCTAGTCTGGGGTTTAACGTCCTACTGTTCTGCTCCGACTAGGCTATTGAAGACGGGCATACATCATACAGTGTGCAATTGGGCAATTCAATTTTGCCTACTGTGATATCGAATTCCAACTGCCAAGTGATATTTTACGTGCTCGCCAATGTGCACACGGGACATCTGTTTTGCGTACCATTCCAACGACTAGACAGCTGTCCTTGTCAGACACTACGTTTTGAATCACTGACAAGGAGAAACCACGTTGGAAAATTCCGATGAACCTTATCGGCCAATGCTTGCTCGAACACGCACCCTCCAGACTAGCGAGCCAGCGTCTTACCAACTTAGCCACCGTGTCTTCCTATTACATATTTTAACGTTACACAGAATTCAGGTAGATTATTAAAACATTACGTTGGCATAAAATGGAAACATTAAATTAACAAGTCACACAAAATCCAGGAAAATTATTACAACATCCTGTCTGGCATAAATTAAAAACAAATAATTCAAATTTCACACAGAATCCAGGTAGATTCTTCAAACATCCTGTTAGCATATCCGGGTAACATACTAATCGGTAGTGGACTTTAAAATTACAGTGAATTTAACACGCCATTTCGCATGAGCGCATGACGTAAATGATTTCTCAGTAGTTATTTATTTGTCGGATCATCCTCCCCGAAAATGCTGGAAGTTTGTTATACATGTAGAACAGGGTCCGAATTCAAAGGTTTTCTCAAAGTTAAGTCAAAATACTTAATTTTTCCACTTAACCAAGTGTCTTACCTTAAATCGGTATTCAAAGGCTCTATTTTACATATACTTGGCTATGTCAAAAACTTAACTGCACACTTAAAATATGGAATATCCACATTAGCCAAAAAGCATGAATTTGTAACTATGGACTACCCTCTACTGCCAAAAATCATGAATTACTCACGTTGCATTATACACTATCAAAATCTTAGTTATCTTTACTAGGAAAAATTCAAAATATCATATTGTAAAGCATAAGAATAATATGACAATAATTTGTGATAAATTATGATAGTACGCATTCGCTGTCGGAACAGTTGTTTTCGTAGATGTTTTTAAAAAAATTCAGTTTCAATAGATTTCCATTGCAGTTTTTGAAAAGTGGTAATGTAATGATGGCTATTGTAAAATGTATTATTTTAACAATGTATATCGATAGAAAACAACATATTATTTTAATAAAATACGCAAGGACCGTTTGCTTTTTAGTTGAACTGTACGAATCATTGCAGTGTTGATCAATCTATCATTAAATTTAGGAAATTCATAGAAACTGTGTCAGTGCCTACACTTTAGAATCCGACGGGCCTGGCGTTGACGGTGCATTGTCCGTATTTCTACCCGAATAAATATTACCGATTAAAATTAAATAGGTAAATCATTGGTGGCAAGCTTGGGTCAGCAATCATCATCATATTTGTAAATTTATATACGAACGACGACAATACCATGTTGCAATCATTAATTGTCAATTTGCAGCTAACTTGAAATATGTATAAGTGAATGAATTGTAAAAGAAAAAATAAATCGTGATTTGCTTATCACGGCAGTAAAAATATTTTTTGAAATTTACAATGGAATGCCACCACAATGTAAAATTTTACAATGAATTTAACGCAGCAAACTTTATTATATGACAGTCGTGGAAAACATGATCAAGCATTACGAACATAATAAATTACCAGAACCCTTGACCATCTCGGTGGTAGTAACCTTTTACACTATTATGGCACTACAACCTGAATAGTCCGATTGGTGCAGGAAAGTAGGAAAATGGAATGAAATGGGCTTTAACGTCCTACTGTTCTGATGCGACAGGGCTGGTGAGCTATGAGGGAAACTTTGCCCGGATAACGGCGCTACGGCCTACTCATCTATTGAATTCCAATTGTCAGGGGATCCTTTACATGTGCACCAATATGTTCATGAGGAGTAAAGATTCGTGTCCCATCTGAAGAACTAGATATTATCCCTAGTTCCGCCCTTCATCCTACACTCCTGTCAAAGAGGGCAACATATAGACATCAAGGCGTGATACCAATCAGCCACTATATATCAAAGCTGATGATAAAAAAAAGTTTGAGGCAACTACGCTCGGCGACATTGTCTGTGTTTCAATCAATCCGCTAACTTTTAAAATTAAAATCGCCATAACCCGCCTGCTACTTCATTGTGTACCGTGGTTTAAAGAAGTCATTATAATCTCGCTTAACTTTAACGTACCTCCCATAGGTCACTTAAAGTTAAGTGGATTTTTCTCACTTAAACTAACCTTTGAATACCACTAAAAGACTAAACACTTAAAGCGGTGGACACACTAGCCGAATGATTCGGCCGAATCAATCGGCGTCAAAATTCGTCTAGTGTGTCCACTGTTATTCGGCCGTACGATTCGCCCGAATCAAACAGGTTTGATATATTCGGCCGAATATTTGATCGGCCGAATCATATTCGCCTGGTGTGTCCTCTTCGCCGAAGCATTCGGCCGAATGTAGAATTTATTAGCCAATCGTCACTTATATCGAGAAGTCACGTGATTGTTTGAAGACATTGACGCCATGTTTTAATCATGTGACGTGAAAGGTGATGTAATCAACTGGTGAATCGGGCGAAGCATTCGGCTAGTGTGTCCACCCATTCGGCCGAATAAAATTCGGCGCCGATTGATTCGGCCGAACCATTCGCCCGAATGATTCGGCTAATGTGTCCACTGCTTAAAAGTTAAGGCAGCTTAACTTTAAGGTAAAATTTGATACTTTAACAGTGCCTTTGAATACCATTTGCCCTTAACTCACAGGAAGTTACGTGTGAGAGAGAGAGAGAAATGGGGTTTAACGTCCACTCGACACAAACTAGGTCTTTTTGGGACTAACATATGGTTTCATTTTATTTCAATAATTAGCTTGCGCGTAGGGGTCTTTAGCAGTGGAAGGAAACCGGAGTGCCCAGAGGAAACCCACGAGGTTGAGAAAGCGCCCCTATCTCCAGGCCACATACGCTCACACCAGGGCTCGAAACCACAGTCGCAAGCCAGAGGTGACCGGCCAGATAGAGATCGTAGCGCGACACTCTAGACAACTAGGCCATCCCAACCCTCCAGGAAGTTACGTATATTTAAAGGAAAGCTAGTAGTTAAGTGACTATCTTAGACTTAAGATATCCTTTGAATACGGACCCAGGTACTGGCATGACCACACTGACATCGCTATAAAAGGGAAATAACCCATTATAATGCGGTTCTGTTTATTTAAACATGTTTATTTAAACATATTTTATTGTTCAATAAACAACTGGATAAGACACAAGTTTTACAGCTTATAAAAGTCTTCTCCAATACATACATACATATGACATTAATGAACTTAAATAATATTAAATAAATTTTATACGAAAAAGAACATGAAGAATTCACCCACAAAAGATCTTGATCAATGCAAAGCATGACTTGTGTAATTAATTCACATTGTAATCAATTCATATTGTAATGTTTAAGCTGATATACCTATATGATCACATTCTGGAAAAGCGACAAGTGCCTTTAATATATTTTTGTACCGCTATAAATATAGAACAATTCACGTCATAGTTAAGTTTTTCGTTCCCTAATATTAATAAATCAACAGAGATCGGAATACCCATCAAGTTCAAATTATTAATTTCACTGAACATCACAAAACGTTTTAAGATGAATCTTGCGGATCTGTTATGGAGGCAGACCACCATTAAGTTCCCCATTGACTTCAATGTTAATTCTGGACTCTTTGCCCACCTCCAATTTTTCCCCTAATTTTCGTTGGGCTGAATGCTTTCCGCTACAGACAGAGGCCATTTAATGGCCATGTCTTTGCACTAAAATTTGTGTGAGGTTGACCACCAACATTTTGAGATACACAAACTTGAAGAAGCATACTAAAAACATCTAACTAGTTGCCGTACATATCACCGCAGCCAACCTGATAACGCCGTTATCCTTCAGTCTCAAAATCCTGAATATTTACCCAAACCTGGCAGAAAATATTAATTCAAGCCCTCTTCGCCCATTCTAGACCACTAGACCAAAAACATTTTTAAAAATGGGCATGCAAAAGGGGAGAAAAGAGACAGAGAGAGAACTGATATAAATAGACGAACTACAATTTGTGTTTTCCGTTGCAGTTTTTTTTCGATTGTCTGAATCGTTTAAAAAAAACCAGCAATAATTTACTCAATTCCTGCGTGCATGATTGTAATATAAAAAAACCATAAAAGTAGTTTCAATGACTAGTAATTGAACTGGTATGTTTGTGGACAGTCTATTAATCTCTCATCTTAAATCAAGCTGTGGTTTTCATTGAGAGTTTAGTAATTTAACATTTGTGTAAATAATTATTAAAAGATTCGAAGGATCCGTACTGTTTTTATAACCAATTCTCAATTATTTATAGGCCTACATTAAACCAGTATTTTGTTTTCACATGAAATTCATTAATTATCATTACATTAATTCATTATTTTATTTTATTCCTAGGATCAAACAGGACCGCCACATTAGAAAAGGTCACTTCATACCCCACCAGACCGCTGATAATATAATACTTTCTTCTGGTTTCAAGGAAAAAGTATACGTTTTGAAGCACACATTGTACCCGGATACGGGAGGATACTTTGAATTGGACTTTGTGAAAAGTAGCAGTATTCATCAGGTGTTGAACACAGGTAATCATGACTTGAGCTTGAGGTCAACGGCTTTCTTTTAGCGGGGATTCTTCTCCTGGGCTTAGCTGCCAAATCAGTATAAACGTTCACCAAGGGCTGCAACTCCAATAACCCTATCGAATTCTCAAGAAATTAGAGTCCCAACGTCTCCGTCTCGCGCGTGACCCGATGAACAATTTCTGCAAGTACCAAAGACGAAAACAAGTACAGCAAAATGTAATGTAGAAGCCTTAACACATAAGTGTTGTCGGGTGTTCATAGTCGGCACCTAACGTGTGTATATCATTAGTATTTTTAACAGTGGAAATTAAAAGTCAATCTAAAGTTAACTCGAATTAAGATAACACAAAGAATTTGTTATCTCCCTTTGACTATTGGTAACATGGGGGTTTGACGACCGAATGGTTAGCACCTGCGCGCTGTATCATAAAGCCTGTCATTGAGTCAACTGGTGTGGTTTCGAATTCCCGGTTGTACATGACAAAGAGTAGGGTCGCCTGTCCAACCTCGTGGGTTTTCTCCGAGTCCTCAGGTTTCCTTCCGCGGCTAAAAACCCCTACGCGCAAGCGAATCATTGAAATAAAATTAAACCATGTTAGTCCCGAAATGACCTAGTTTGCGTCGAGTGGAAGTTAAACCTCATCTCTCTCTCCCTCTCTCTCTCTCTCTCTCTCTCTCTCTCTCTCTCTCTCTCTCTCTTCGCATAATGTAGCATAACCCACGTGGTCTGAATGGTAAAGATACCTATGTGTCTGATTGTTTTCTGAGTAAATAAAGGGGAATTTTATGTGCTTCCCCTTTAAACCAATGAAAAATAATTATAAAGTTACAAAATATAATACCATTGACCAGGATGTTAGCTAGCGTGAATGACATGACAAATATAATTGTTTTACTACAAAACCACGTGTCTAAATTTAACAGTTACATGAATAGTATTTTCTTGCGCAACCGATTGTTTGGTAAATGATTGATTTAGCGTGTGTGCTTTAGACAAAGAGGTTTATCAATTAGTCAAATATCGTGGTTACAATTCCAGTTTGTACATGACAAGGAATGGAGTCTCCTGTGCAACCTCTTGTGTTTTCTCCAGATTCTCCTTTTCCTTCCACTGCTCAAGACCCCATGTGCACAATTAAATTATTAAATTAAAGCTGAATCACGTGTTAGTCCCGACATGATCTAGTGTTTGTCGAGTGTTGGTTATACTTTTGTTTCAAAACACGAAGGGGGGTTGGGATGGCCTAGTGGTCTAGAGTGCCGCGCTTCGACCTCTAGCTGGCCGGTCACCTCTGGCTTGCGGCTGTGGTTTCGGTCCCTGGTGTGAACGTATGTGGCATGGAGATAGGGGCGCCTTCTCAACCTCGTGGGTTTCCTCCGGGCACTCCGGTTTCCTCCCACTGCTAAAGACCCCTACGCACAAGCGTAAAACGATTTGTGAAATATACGGGAAAAATTTACCCCCGTAAATCGCATTCGGCACATTACAACACGTGTCGTGCAAGGAACTGGGTGTGGTCACTCTTTCTATAACCTGCCTGCTAATTTTTATTTACTGGTGAAGTTCGTATCGCCGAAAATGGCTGACATTTTTTATTTATTGAAAACAATCTCTTTCACACCTTCTAAAAGTGGAGCAGAACAGTAGGACGTTAAACCCTATTTCATTTTATTTCATTTCCTTCTGAAAGTGTGATATATTTATAGTCCAGGCCTTTATTGATTTCGAAAATCAAATTTGAAATAGAAATGCTTGAAGGTTTAGTCAGCTTTTCCGAATGCGGAAAATTATTTTGTAAATGAATAAATTTGAACTGATATCATTGGTATGTTTGTGCGTGGAATATATTTTTTATCAAATGGTTGCATATAAAATGGCATCCGGTGCAAACCAAGATGGCGACGATTTAATGGATGGTATTTTATACACGTGCAAAATATTGTAATAATAGGATGTTGACACAGTTTAGTCATTGGTGACTTGGATAGGTCGAGGTCGTACAAGCGGAAGAGTTCCGCGCCAAGATATTAATTTTGAACAACCGCAGATTGATGTATATATATATCTTACTTCGTGGGCTTTATTATGTAGATCACAAAATATAGGACTACAAAATCTTTGAGATCTCGCTAATTCCAAAACAATTCTACTATTATTATAATAATAGATATTATCTTCCATAATTGTAAAAAGATCTTGCAAACAATACAACAGTATTCGAGGTTTTATGGTCCATGCCAAAACAAATGTCAAAGAATAAGTCTGCATATTCCGTGAAAAGAAAATATTGGATAAAATCCAAAAATTCTCTTTTAAATTTAAAAAAAAAGTTTCTGTGGGTCTTAGATGTAAATGAATAAATATGAACAAGTAGGCAAATCTAATTCGCTATAACAAAGGTTCATTATTACTGATATTGAAGCGATCTGTTGAAATTGGATTTTAGAAGCCGATGACTACTTTTTGTTTGGAGACACTTCAAACGAATAATGATATCAGATTCTATAGGAAATAAACACACGCTACCACGTGCATGACCCCCATCCCTATTTATAACCCACACGTGCTCGTTACCATCCAATGCAAATGAACTGGGGTTACGTGTGTTGTAAGTGAAATTTTGTCCGGACAGCGGGGCAACGGCCTACTCTTATATCGAATTCCAAGTGCCAACGGATCTTTTCCGTGCACACCAAAGTCTTCACGGCAGGACCTCCGTTTTTCGTTCCATCCTTTCTGTCCTGCACCACTGACAAGCGGAAAACACGCCGGGAAACCTCGATCAACACCCTGGCTCAAAGCAGAGAGAAAGAAAGAGAATTGGGGTTTAACGTCCACTCGACACAAACTAGGTCATTTTGGGACTAACATATGGTTCAATTTTATGTCAATAAATCACTTGCGCGTAGGGTTCTTTAGCAGTGGGAGGAAACCGGAGGACGCAGGGAGAAAACCCACGAGGTTGGACAGGCGACCCGAATGTTTGACTTCGACGATGAGTAAGCTAAAACACTGCTTGTCGGATCAAAATGTCCTTAAATGCACCTTGCTTATCGTTTTTATTTTGCAGGTTGGTGTAGGACGTTAAACCACTGCATTTCACTTATCATGTATACCCCTCAATTTTACTTGTAATAATGCCAAAGTCAAGGTCGTTTATTTGTAGCTAGAAAACAGACGGGTCGAAGGTTCTATTTTCTAAGCGGCAAAAACAAGTGGGAACAATCGAATCAAAAGTCCACCGCGCTGTATCACACACCATGGTCTGTCATTGAGTCAACTGGTGTGGTTTCGATTCCTCCGTTGTACGTGACAAGGAGTAGCGTCGCCTGTGGGTTTTCTCCGAGTTCTTCTCTTTCCTACCAATGATAAAGACACCGACGCGCAAACCAATTATTGAAATGACCTTGTTCGTGTCGAGTAGACATTAAACCCCCATTTTTCTCTCTCTCCAACTCGCTGAAGTCAGGTTCGGGAATGACGAAGACAGTAATTTATATGCTTTTAGTCACATACGATTGGAGAAGGGTATATATGTATACTGTTTTGATTGGAGTCTGTTGGATTACTCAACTGTACTAAGTGATTTAGGAAGATGAATCAAACATATCTATTGTTCGGAAGTATTCCTGGTTGCTTACTATAAAGTATAATAAGACCCTGGTAATGTACTTGACTGAGAATTTTTACTTCCCATTGTTAAACTTTTATATCCTTGGCTACTTATCAGTAAGATGTTTTGCAAGCTCTCTGTGGAAGTAACTTTGACTTCTAACTTTTCTTAAAATATAATGTCTAGTACTTTGCACGAGAGAGCGCTTGGAAGAACAAAGGTTACTCAAATATATTTGTTTTACGGGTCTATCCAGTTTTAAAAAAAACAAAACAAATAAAAACCCGAAAAGTGTAATAAGAAAAAGCATTGGGAGCTGGTTGTCGAATGCTCTTACATTTACACTTTAGATCATAAGGTTTTCCATTGAGTCACGTACTACTCATCGATCTCTAGCTGCTGTGTGGCAAGGCGCAGACCCCCCCCCACCCATTTGACCTCCCGTTTCTCCGGCCCCCTTCATTGTTCAAGATCTTTATAAACCCAACACAACATCAATGACAAAGACAATTTCTCAATAAAATCAAAATAACACGCAGGAGGCGCCAATTTCTTAAACTATTTAAACTATTCCGCTCGTTTCGCTCAGTGCATTTTTCAACACGAAATGAAATGAAATGGGGTTTAACGTCCTATTTTTCTGCTCCTAACCTGGGTTAATGAAGACGGGCATACGTCATAGAGTGTGCTTTGAGGGAAATTTTGCCCGGGCAGCGGCGCTACGGCCTACTCTTATATCGAATTCCAACTGCCAAGGGATCTTTTACGTGCACTCCAATGTGTACACGGGACCTCGGTTTTTCGTCCCATCCGAACGACTAGGCAGCTGTCCTTGTCAGACCCTCCTTCTGTATCACTGACAAGGGGAAACCATGCCGGAAAATCGAGATGAACTTTCTCGGCCAATGCAGGGATCGAACACCCGACCTCCAGGCTAACGAGCCAGCGCCTTGCCAACTTAGCAACCGTGATTACCCTCAACACGAAATGAAATTAATGGGGTTTAACGTCCTATTTTTCAACACGAAATGAAATTGGGTTTAACGTCCTATTTTTCTGCTCTTAACCTGGGTTAATGAAGATGGGCATACGCCAAAGAGTGTGCTTTGAGGGAAATTTTGGACGGACAGCGGTGCCCACTTATATATCGAATTCCAGCTGTCAAGGGATCTTTTACGTGCATGGCAATATGTACACGGGACCCCGGTTTATCGTCACATCCGAACGACTAGACAGCTGTCCTTATCAGGCCCTCCGTTCTGCAACACTGACAAGGTGAGGAAACCACGCCGGAAAATCTGGATAAACTTTCTAAGCCAATGCAGGGATCGAACACCCGACCTCTAGGCTAGCGAGCCAGCGTCTTACCCACTTAGCCACGCGATCCCCATTTTTCAACACACTATTTTATCTATGTCCAAGGGGCTGCATTATTTGTTTCCTCTTTAAATAATCCTTTCGATTCGCCTTTTCAACTGTCTTTGTTGTTGTTTTCTAAAACATTACACAATAATGTAATTTCTAATTACTGTACCTATTCAAACTCACCTTTGCAATGTTTTATTAGCCCATTTTTCTCAATAAAGGAGCTAAATCGCTTATATTTGCGACCTCGAAATTGACACAGCTTGGTTGCAACACATACTCTAATTTCAAATCAGCTATGTTCGGCGAGGTATTTATTGTGCATGCTCCTCAGATAAAAACATGAGTTATGTTTGAAATGACTTGTGGAATATGGTTAGTCTCGTTCTTTGAGCCCCTAGTTACAAATGACACTGAAGCGCAATATGATACACGATTCGTGTACCTATGGCAAAATGTTTATTTTGTCTTAAATATTGTATACCAGAAACCCATCTTTTGCCGGTAGTATCACAACATCAATTTTGATTTAAATTGACAGATAATTCGTGTTTCAACGTGTAAGACTTTTCGTGATATTAAGTACAAGACTTAGCTCCTTTAACGACTACATAAGTGTATATAATCCTGATCATCTTTAAACAATGTGCAACATCATCAACTGCTTTGGGTTTTTACGCTTCGCTCCGCTCGCTTATCTAGACCACTACCGAGAACCCCAATTTTTCATGTATACTATAACTATTAATTTTATTTGAGTCATTGGAAATTTTATACGTAAATTGAAAGTTGATATAGAGACGGAAACGGTGAAATGAATGAAATGCATTGAATATCATACTCGTATCATAAAGGCAAATATGTGAACAAACCGCCCAATAAGATCCGATCAACACTATCTTGGTCGTGTCGGGCGTATCATATAGTTTATATGTATTCAAAAAATTAACAGGAAGTATACCAGAATCAGAATATCTGTGGACTCTCCACACACCACACCCCCTCCCCGGAGATGAGTGGATGAGCCATACTCCTTGTCACGTTGTCGATACAAACTTGGAATAAACAATAAGTTAGTTATGTGGATTTGGAAGTGGTTTAACGTATTCTATAAAAAGTAGTCATACCGATTGCAATGCCACGTACACAACACTAACCATGGTAAAACCGGGAAAAAGTTGGGATTTCAGGGGCAGAAGGGTTCCTCAGAACCAAAGATCACCATTGGAAGCACCATTAAAGTGTTTTTATTGGCCATGTGGGTTCCTAACAGGGAAGTAGTATCAAATGTTCTAGAAGGAACCACATCTCTAAGACATTGTGATGAAATTGACACGACCTGGTTTCTGACATGTGTAGGTCGGACTTCAAACAGCAGAAAACCGATGAGAATGTTTTCTCATTCGCAAATAGTAAAATAATTTTGACACCCTTGCTGAACTGATTACGAATAATTAGGCTACATGCTTACACTTCTTTACATAAATCATGAATTTACTAATTGCTTCTACTGTGGGAAAAAACGCTAATTAGAATCATTGTGGAAAAAAAGAATCCTTATTAAATGGTTGAAGGCGTATTGATATTTATTTGTTTTGTTAAGATGATTTCAGGTGTGCGATAAACATTAAAATTCTCATGGGTTTTTTCAATTTCATAAAACTCTTAACTTGGGGCAAGTGGAGCAGAAATATGTAATGATGACATTCTGATAAAAAGCATTCATACCCGGGTCATCTATAATTGTCATACTGCATGTCGTCTGGCAAGAAATTAAAGAAAATCTTCAAATTTACAAGGTCAGACATGTGTGTATGTGTTCAGTTGTGAACCCGAGAAGGAAGTCTTCCGTTTCAAAAATACTTGTTTCGACCAATCGTATATCATTTTATATTTACTTCCACTTATTAGTAAGGCCTATATTTATAACTACAATAGTCATACAGTGTCCAAATACAGTGTAAATAGTGTACAACTATCACTCACCACTAGTGTAACCATTAGTTAAAGGCTTTATACTGTGCCAACATTTTCCTAATACAACAATCTGAATGGAAAAAAAATAACAATATAATATGTTAAGCTTAATTTGAAAATCGTGTATTTGCAATAATATAGATCACGAGCTCGTCGAATATATTGACAAAAAAGAATTTTAAATTTCCGAACAAGCATGTAAGTTTAACTCTACATAAATCACAAATAACATTAACCTGTACCAATATCACGCAATATAGCGATAAGTGTTTTAATCTATGCGAACTCTTTAAATGAGTCGTAGTCCAGGACCATTATATATAATTTATTTAACCCCATCAATTAGAATATAGATTCCAGACCAATCCAAGTAACACTGCATTATTTATGTTACAGCTGTCTAGTCTTTCGGATGGTACGATAAACCGAGGTCCTGTATACACATTGGCGTGCCCGTAAAAGATCTCTTGGCAATTGCGGAATTGTAGACCGCTGCGTTGCTGTCCGGGTAAAATGTTCACTCATAGCACACTGTATGCCCGTCTACATTATCCCAGTCGTAGCAGAAGAGTAGGACGTTAAAACGCCATTTCATTTCATTTCCCTATATTATACAATTCATATAAATGATGTTATAATTTTGTATTCCAAAATAACAGTTCTTGTCAGTTCTCGATTGATAATATAGATAATGTGAACAAATATATATAAGTAAAGGAATTGAGTTTTCTAATGTTCAAGACAGTTTTTAATTTATATGTTTACTTACGCACTAATTTCGTGGAGAGAGTGGAGTGGGGTATAGCGCACATAGGTGTAAGACCATCATATCGATAAAATGTGGTATGACTAATCTCAAAATGTTTCAAAAGATTATCATGCATGTATGCATTAAATGTCCATGTTTGTTTGTTTCATACCATAACACTAGATATTGTATGTTAATAATCCATCCTCGATTATTTGCCGGGGGGGGGGGGTGACTAGTGATTTAGAGTGCCGCGCTTCGACCTCTAGCCGGTCGGTCACCTCTGGTTTGCGGCTGTGGTTTCGATCCCTGGTGTGAGCGTATGTGGCATAGAAATAGGGGCGCCTTCTCAACCTCGTGGGTTTCCTCCCACTGCTAAAGACCACTACGCGCAAGCGATTTATCGAAATAAAATTAAGCCATATGTTAGTCCCGAAATGGCCTAGTTTGTGTCGAGGGGACGTTAAACCCCATATTTATTTGTCCAGACTAGTCATTATTCCTATCGCCTTAGCTATTGATCTGGTTTCTCTTTCTTCCAAAACCACTGCAGTCCACCCCCACACCTTTGTTCCAAGTCCATCCCCACCCTGTAGTCCACCTCATACCGTCTTCCAAAGCACTGTAGACCATCCCCTTCTCGTCATCCAACACACTTTAGTTCACCCCCCCCCCCCCCCCGCCCCTTCTTCCAAAACCAGTGTAGTCAATCCCAACCCCTTCTTCCCAATCCGTTGTACTTCATCCCCACCCTTTAACAATTCGCTGTATATAGTCCCGTCTCATGTAGAGCCCCTGTCGGCAACATATATTTACCTTATTCTCCTCCTCCTCAACAGATGACTTATAGAGAGAAGGGGGGGATAGGGTTTAACGTCCACTCGATACAAACTAGGTCATTTCGGGACTAACATGGTTTTTAATTTTATTTCAATAATTCGCTTGCGCGTAGGGGTCTTTAGCAGTGGGAGGAAACCGGAGTACCCGGAGAAAACCCACGAGGTTGGACAGGCGACCATACTCCTTGCCACGTACAACCAGGGATTCGAACCCACGCCAGTTGACTCAATGACAGGTCGTATGATAGAGCGCGTGCACGCTAACCATTCAGCCACCAAACCCCCAAGATGACTTATAAATAGAAAAGAAAAGCATACACATCTTTATTATAAAATATCTTTTTATTTCATATTTTGAAACGATGGGCATAACATAAACAGTGTATAAAAAATAACTTACTGATATATGTAATATACAAACTCAACCAGCAAGCCTTTTGTTCTTTATATGTATACATTATGTTTTGTATGTACATAACAATTATATTTACATTATTTACATAATATGCATACTCTATCATACAGACGTTGATTATATACAAAGTTTACAAATCGATCATCGATTAATAATCGGATTCGATCATCGATTTATGATCAGATTTTATTCTGGATAACCTAATTAGTCAGCATATATTATAATAATATTATATCTATATATATATAAAAGCGCCCTACTGTTATGTATAATAAATCTCCGATAGGAGATACGTAATAACTCGAGACTTCTCGAGATCATGTACATGTTTATCCTGCGCAGTGAGAGTGACGGAGCAACATGCAGAGAAGCATATTATTATAAAGACAAAGTTTTGTAGAGTTTGTTCAAAAGCTAAAGAGTTGAAATTAAATCATGCAAAACATCACATGTTACAATACTCATTGAATTTAGTGTCGTTTCAGAAGGGTTTTTTTAAATTTAGATTTCAGAAAACTTTTTTCAATTTCTTAAAATAACAAAAATAAAAAACAGTATTTAAAAAAAAAAAAATCCCCCGTTTTTGTTTTTTTCTAAAATCAAAAATGGAGCCAGAAAATAAAATCTTAATTCAACAAAAGATAGAACTTAAGTACAAATCAAATCAAAAGACATACAACCAAGGATATTTTTTAAAATATACGGTTGACAAATATATAATTTTTACTCAGTGTTGAACAACTAATATCATTTATTTGATAATTACACAATAGAGACAGTTCAAAGAAAATGATTCAATATCTTCAAAGTCACTTTGATGAAATGTCCCTTTAATTAAAAACCCTGTGTGAAAAATGAAACTTAAGGTTTCTTTAAATGCAATATCGGGAGAAAACTCTCTTTATATATTTGATTTGGATGCTCGCTTGGAATGGTATGACGTCATTTCTCCCACAGGCAGAATATAGCCATGACTTGGCTTTTGTAAGTTTCGACAACATAATACAATATGATAAAATATGGAATACTATGAAGATATGGAATAAAATAATAACAAAAATTATCTATGAATAATATCTACTAAGTCACGAAATTAAATATAATAGTCAAAATCAATCTAGCTAAAGATCAATCAAAGGAAATGAAGAATTGTATTAAGCTATGTGAAAAAGAAGAGCGGATGCAATCCCCTTTAATATTACATGAATTCAATTGATTTAAATCTTTGCATGTACTGTATGCAAATGGAATGGTTTCAATTCATAAAAGCTCCAATTATTCTATCAATTGAAATGATTTCAGTCAATAAAATCTTTGTAATTACTGTATTAATTGGAATGATTTCCATTAATATAATCTTTGTAATTAGTTGTACTGTATTAATTGGAATGATTTCAATCTATAAAAACTTTTAAATTACGGCATTAATTGGAATGATTTCAGTGTATGTAATTACTGTATCAATTGGAATGATTTCAATATATAAATTACTGTTTTGATAGATCTATTCCTTATGTTTCCACTGTAAAAAAAGTGGAACTGGACGGTTTACATTATAGAACGCAATTGAATTGCAACAACATAAATTTTAATAGCCTACACTTTTCATAGGTGCAGATTTTTACCGGAAACTTCTGTTGATTACAATAATTGTATTTTATTTGGTTTGAAAATGGTTGGAATGTAATAAGCTCTGCATGTTTAATATATTATAATAAATTATATCGGACAAAATGAGACTCAAGAGATCATGATCAATGAGAAAATGTGGATAATTGAGCACGATATGATTACCGATGACTAACAGCCGAGTAACCGCCCCCTTTCTTTGAGTTGAGTATGGTGTGGTGGTAATGTTTGGTCGCCATGACATCTAGTCTTGCCAGCCATGTGCCTTGGGGCCAAATTTGAAGCAAAGTTTCTTGGGGAATCGGCCATTTTTCGGAATAGTTTCAAAGTACCCTGCCGATCTACAGAACCTGAAAGGCACAAACAAAATAATTCCTTTAAAATAAACTTGATTGATCCAAAGAACAGGTTCAAGACATCAACTCAATCTGAGAAGAAAAATTGTATCAAATAAAACTAATCGCTGTAATTAAATATTTACTCATAAATTGGCGAGTAATTAATAGTAGATCATCATTAATGTCACTTTGACATCTTCACCCATAAATCAAAGGTGTCATATTTGACTGATCATTTACCTTTAGGTATTACCTATGCGCCGAGTTGCTTATCTAGATTTAAAAACTATTTTCGCTTGGATATCTAATAATGCGGTATGTCTGTGGTAGAATTATCAAAACTTAACATATTTGTTGATTAAACCCTTATATTACTTACCTCATTGCACGGCTAAGTTTTTCGTAAGTCATTTGTCGGTTATTTTTCTTTCGTCCCCACATTTGTGCTACAGCCTCTGAGTTAACAAAACGGAACACACCGATAGACTTATCCTCCCATTTTAATAATGAGGGATTCACTGTATTGTCTTTTAATAAATCTCTCACAAATTCCCATAAATGATTGCCTTTAGATCCTGTAAAAGTAAAAGGAAAAAGTTTGAAATAACGTGAAACTGGATATATAAATGCATGGTAAGTGTACAAAGAAATCAATGAGGGAATTTTTTTTAACATATTTCGACTGGCTTTTGAGTATAGATCTAGAACACATTCTGGTACCTATGAGTATGAAGACCGGTCATGCCCCTGCCTGATCAGCCCCCGCACCCACCCCTGCTTATTTAAGGGATTACTACATTATCTCATATTTACAGTATATATGCCTACCTCCGGATCTTCCTTTGTTGGGCCTGGGTGGTCGTGTATCTTGGCATCCTAAACTATCTCCTTCTTCTGAAGAAACACTGTGCGTTACCATGCGTCTTTTGGGAGTCTGGAAAACTTTATTACAAGGAATCATCGACAAGGGATTCATCTCCATCTCCTCCTCTGCGCTTAAACAGTCATAGGTGTTCGGTGCTTGCATACCCCAATCTTGTTCTTGGTCCGATTCTAGAATACAAGATGAAAAATATGAGTAAAGGCGAGCTACGAACATGAGTTTTAAATAAGATTTGTTATTTTCAAAAAAAATGTAAAAATACTAAGACAACAAATAGGATGGATGTGAAAGAGCACAACACCACAAAACGGCTAGATCTATTTGTTAAGGCCAACTCGGCGCTGAGATGTACATAAGATTAGGGCCCGTGATTGTTGGCGAGATTCTAGAGGGTATGTGTTTGGGCTTAGTCCATGGTTAGAGTTGGGATTAATATAGCGCTAGCCAATTTTCCCTCTCGTTAGCTTTGACTACACTTGAAGTTGGCCTTATCACATAGATGTAACCCTACAAAAAACTTATATCTCGCACAAAACATGTTCAAGATTTTAATACTAAAACCCCGAAAACAATTTCCTTGAGATTTAATTAGCCAAATTCGAGAGTCTGAACTTACCACCACTGACATAACCTTGGTCAGATGTCTCGGGAAATAAATTTTTTTCGACGTCAAAATCGTATTTATAACCTCCAATAAGCACAGAAAAATCAACAAGATCCGCTGCAAGAAAACAACAAAAAACAAATAAACCCCAAGCAAATAAAAAAAATAAAGCAACATTTCACAAAGAGCCAAATAAAATAATTGTTCAAACTTGAGATTGAATTTAGTGTTTACCCGAAAATAATAGAAATTAGCCCACTCCATGCAAAAGATAAAAACAAAAACTTTAGTGGAAATTTTCACACACAAAAATGAACATTACGAGCAACATAAAAATATTATCACTGATTACAATACAGAACAAAATACTAACAATATGCACTAAGGAAAAATCTATCGGCCATATTTCAAAACGACTGTAGAATTTCTAAAATTTCCTGGGTTCCCAAGCCGTACTGAATATGCAGTATCCGTCAACACTTTCCGTAGTTTTAGCTATACAGTATATGGTATGACAGTCGATATTGTAATCAAATTGATACCAACGAAGGTCGCTGGTGAGCTCAAAGTGATCTTGACAGTCACTCGGCAACTTATATGTCATCTAAATTTAGCGACCCGGGAATTAAGCACCTCCCACATTTTAAAGTGTTCACACCAAACATTTTGCCTTATGTAATCGTGATATTAATATTTAATAAAGGGGGTGTTGATCATGGTGCACATTATTTATTGGAGAAATCGCTCCTGTCATAGTTAGCCCAGGGCCGGCTTTAAGACGTGAGAAATTAACATTTATTGACACTTACTGTTTGATCCTTCCCCGGGCACGAAAGCAGTGTCGTCAGAGCTTGTAAAGGGGACGTAGACAGGATCGTAATTAAAAGTCTCGGGCTTGGTTGGGGCAGAGAACGAAGCTGTCAAAAACAAATCAATCAAATAATCAATAAACGAATGATGATTAATCATAAATAGCATAATTTATCTCATTAAAGACGTATGATAAAAACGTAATAGGCGTTAAAATATTTGCAAACAAATCGCAAATCTAAGGACATTAATCAATTTACTGATAGGTATAGCACACGATTGGCTACGTCCCTAGAGATCAAAAATCAATTAAAATAGTTAATTTTAGTAAAGCAGTAAACCAACTTTTATTTCATTTTAAATCATTCTACGAATTGAAATTCACGCCAATATTGTAATACCACAGAAAGATAATGCAAATATTCCATATCATATATCTATCAATTACGTTACATGCGTATAGAAAATGATTTTAAAAAATAATAGAATTATGTATTAAATTACCAAACTAAAAATTAATGACACGCAGCAGAATATTAACCACGGCCATGATTGTGTAATTAGATTTTCTGAGCTACCTAGACCCACAACCGTAAAAGAGCACGGACACACTCTGCCCATGACCCGTTTTTGAAAATGAAAGAAAGCTCTGATACTTACCGGTATCTACCAACTGTCTGAAGAGATCATACATGGCCGAACCAAAGAACGGGTCAACATTTAAAAAGTCATTTCTCGTCATGTTGCATAGTTTGTCTCCAGATAAATTTTGGTAAGCTTCGCCACAAACTTTTGAACCATCGAAGCGCTGTTTGTCTGCCACAAAAAATACCCAATCTAAAATTTCGGAATCGCTCCAGTTTTCGGGGTGCTTCGTCGTCCAACTTAATAAATTATTTGTGGTCTCTGTAAACACTGAAAGCAAGATGAATAAATATTTAACTTAAAAAAAAAATTTTTTTAATATGTCTAAACTATCCTACCGGTAAATCATTTATTGTAACTTTGTGCATCAATTAAAGACTTATCTTATTATAAAATGAATAACACCTTTAGTTTAAAAAGAACTTCATAAAGAATGGGTTGATTGGAATAATTTCTGTACCAAAATGTTTCTAGTGTAGTAAAGACAAGTTAAACGAAATTTTGAACTAAACTATAAAAAATGAAACGAAATATGATCTGTGTTTCAATGAGGTTAATAATAATAAATAACTTTTGATATATTGCATTTTCATTTAATCTTCATTTTGACATATTAGGGGTTTGACCATTTCGTTATAGAATAAGTTTCTTTGAAATACAATTATTTTGCATTTCTTGATATTATTAAGAATTTTTTTCATATAAATATTAAACATATTTCGGTTAACGGGTATTGATAATTCCCTTTTTACTTACATGGACTTTGCTTAATGGAATTAAGATTACGTGTGCAGGCATCGTTATTAAAGTTTTGACTAGATCGACAAGACATATTTGTTTCGTATGAATGTTCCATGGGTTCCAGCTTTACAATTGATCGGGAATCAATGTTATATAAACAACTGGTTAATCGAGAAGCATCGTATCCAAATGGAGATTCTGTGGTCTGAAAAATAAAGATGGAGGTGAAGAAAGCCACATAGATTCAAACTAAATTCTATAAATCAGTCTCCCTATAACATTTTTTGTTTTAGATTTCGCATTGTCGTTGTTTTCAGGCAGGTATAATAAATATTTCTCGATATTTTGTAATGCGCATGGCATCGTCACAGTTATAAATTGTATTTTCTATTGTAACAGACTCTACAAAGTGTAAAAATGCAATCAAGCAATTATGCATGAATTTATATAATGCCCTATTTTATGGAAATTTAATCTTAGAACAAACACCTGTTGATTTATGATAAATATATATCAACAAATTGGAATTTCTGGAAACCGACTATAAATGAAGTCGAGTGACCGAAATACAGGTCAAATGAGCGCGTGCAACTCTGCGATCGATACGCAAAAATCAATAGTGTTGTTTTCTAGGTTAATGGTCGCAAACATCCATCTAAAATGAAGCATGCATTCCGAATTCCTAATCATCTCTATTTTTATATATTATTTAATCAAGTTAATTCTATTTACTAATTTGGTTGTTTATTTGAAAAATAGTTAATTAAGCAAAATTAAAAAAAACAAAGGGACTATTTTCATATGAAGTATATAAACCATGATATACCACAATATAGCAAGAATTATAATAAAACCATATACCATAATAGAAAATATATGAACATAAATACGGTAATATTAATGAATATAAATACGGTAATATTAATAAAATGTTAGGAAAACTTACGGATATAATAGGGGGATAGGCTAAGGTGGTCATAATATAGATTTGGAAACAAAATCCAACTAAATAATGATGATTCTGAAAATGAAATGATGAACAAAATAGAATGAAGTAGGAATGTAAAACTGAACGTTGTGCAAGATAGATCATAAATAGGGAAAACAAGGATTATCTACTGTATGCAATATCATAATCGCTTTTTTCATTCATAATCCACATGAAAACGTATAAGAATAGCGAAACAAGACAACTAACTATATTATTTTTTCAAAGCATTCATTTTTTGCAAACTAAAAGTAGTATTGCAATCACCTGATTGGCATAAACATACTTTTAGATTGAACATCCACATTAGACATTAGAAATCGCTTAGCGAATGCTTCTACAGTCGGCAACTTGAACACGTGGTTGGAGATGTCATTCATAATACTATAGTATTTCTGTTACCCATAAGATAAGAATGTCATCCGCCATGCATGAGATAAAATCATAAAAACAACATAACCTAAATTTACGCTAATTAATAATAATACTATAATGCATAAGATATAGTCATGTAAACCATTGATGATGATGAAATGCATCTTGCTAAAGGATCAAAGACTAACGAAACAAAAAATATATATTGTAATGTGACTCACCTACTAGTGACTCGTCTTCTGTTTCAGTCACAAGACTTGTGAGTTAAAATTCCAAGAGGGGTTTATTATATAAGTACACTGACTACTACAATATTGTCATTATGAAATTCATAGTGTGGGCACCGGTTAGATAAATCCAATGTTTTCATCACGTGGTCCATTGACAATGACCAATCAGAAAGTTGTAGAATTTAGGTGGTTCCCCTTTTTCTAAATAGGTCAACCTGGGCTCTTTTGATTGGCTAACGCGGTTGTGACGATTCAAGCACTGTTGTCATTGATTTTTTTTCTTCTGTCTCTTCAGACTTAGTGTAGAGAGCTCGAGTTGGTTATCCATACGCATGTTTCATTCTGAACTTACTATTGACCACTTGTTTATATTTAGAAACGTATATCTGACAATATCACGAAGCTAGATGAACAAACTGTACGTAATATTGCCAATACGGTATACCTATCTATGTCAAGGTATTTTGGGGTTCAATCAACAATCAAGCAGTCTAACGAAGCGCATATTATGCCTTATACTTAGTATAGCGAGCTTTAAGCCATATGGGTTTCAGGTTTGTAGAAGACTCTGCTTTTTACCGTACAAATTCCCAGTAATCCCCCATCCCCCACACCCTAAACAAGATTCGGTTACAATGCTTTTGGAACCCTGCCCCAAACCGGCACCAGTAAGCACATCTCTGTGACTAATACGTCAATAAGTGGTTCTTTGACCATTTTATTAAATTTTGCACCTGACTCGTGCTCAGTGTTGTCTCATTCATTCACTGCCACCAGAAATTTTAGGTTCATTGAAGCAAAGATGCAGGAACATTGGATGTAAAGGTATTTTAATATTATCTTTGCAACCCACAACAAGATGTTCAGAAGTTCTTAATTGAGTTTAATTTGAACAAACAAGTACATTCGGCAAAATCGAGTAACGACATTGAGATAGCGGAATTTCCACGTGAGAGAACCCCATCACGTGGAACGACACCACATTATCGACACCTACCGAATAATAAAGAACAATCAAATTAGCAAATATGATCAGCATTGAATGGGATATGGTATAAATCACTCCACTGATTTTACAAAGCAGGAAAAATCGTCTTCCATGCCAACTTTGTTTTCGAATATCTCAACTGTCCACACGTGGGTGGAAAGATGGACACCTGTTCCTGGTTTTCAAACTTTGACCCTTGCGGGTTTTTATTTCCGAAATATTGCACAAGATCGCCCAGAAGAGGAAGAAGCCGAAATCAGAATCTGGATGGGGGTGTAGAGTACGATTTCATCATTCTTCTGACCTATACCGGTACACTATTTTATTCTCCCTCTAAAGTGCTAATTTAGAAATGCTTATCTTTTAGATTGATAAAGGTACATCGTGCTTACATTCAATATAGAACTTTATCTGATCACGCATCGCAATTTCGTTACATATCGTTACTGTTGAGTCAGTAACTGAATGACATAGAGACAGGCATAAATCACCCAGTGGGATACCAGTGACATTTTGCACGGACAGTGGCACCCGACCTAGTGTTATTTTGAATTCCAACTATCAATGGTTTCTGTAGGCACACACCACTACGTACACGGGATCTCAGTTTTTCGTCGTATTTCATGCTAGAACCTCCAGCACTATTGACAAGGGGAAATTCTCGATCAACTTTCTCAGATAACACCAGGATGAAACCCAGGAACTCCAGTTTAACTAGCTAACGTCTTGCTGATTATGAGCCTTCGCGAACCCCTGTTACGTCAGTATACCAAAGCATTTTAGTACGCTTTATTATAGTCGCCTAATTACTTGGTGAGTCCTTTCTAGTATTATTGAAAGGCCAGTATCACTTTTACAAATTTGCCTTACTTGCATTTCACTTAAAGGAGCTAAACCTCTATGATTTAGGTCAAATTAAAGTGCTAAATGTTGTTGTTTTTGCAATTAATGATATGACAAAATCGTAATCAGACCATTTTTGCTATTATAAGTTTCGTTTTTGACATACATGTAGGTAGTTCGACAGTTAGTGTTGGCTGATGCAAAATGCCGCCATACCCAACGACTTATATAATGTTCCTTTAGTTTTTACCGTCAGAGAATATCAAACAACTTAGGCAACGCCTTATCAATGGTTCCCTTACTTTCCTTAACTGAAATGTTTGTCCTGTATCATGTTAACTCATGACTCCCTTTTAAATCACGCATATATACATGTACTCCAAAAGTATTCATTACGTTGGTAAAACCAGCAACAAAAATTGACATACACAATGAACTAAAGAAATGGTAGTGTGCGCCATCATTAAAATTTAAAACTAAAACAATTTTGTCATTTAATTTAAGAACATACCAAATCTGAAATATTCTGGAAGAGCAATCGGAGATTTTCATTAAAAAATTTGAGGAGGTGTAAATACTTGATCATTTATCTGATGAATCCGGAAGAAAATATAATCTTGTCGTTTGATAAATCATTGAATATACCAGAAGACGGAAAGGTAAGAGGCATCTTCAGTATTTTAAAAATTATTTAGCAACTTGGCGCCCGTTTCGGCCCTCGACAGTTTTAATCACTTCATTTTATTGTTTAATTGTATACATTGGTTTCTTAATATTTCGAAATCGGTGCCATAATATGTCTGATAGGATGCTAGATATATGTAATAGAATTACTAAAGAACAACTTTACGATCGAGTACGTCATGTCTAGATACCGTGTGAAGATTGTTTGCGAAAGATTAGCATGGTAGTAAAGTTTGTCATTTAAAAGTGTATGAGAGACAGAGAGAGAGAGAAGAGAGTGGGGTTCACACGACACAAACAAGGTTATTTCTGGACTAACATGGTTCAATTGCATCTAATAATTCGCTAGCAATGGCAGGATACCAGAAGACCCGGAGACACCCCATGAAGTTGGACAGACGATCCTACTACTTGTCATGTACAAGCAGGGATTAGAAACCACGTCACGGGACTCAATGAATGAATGACCTTGTGATCAAACGCGAACGTTTTAACCATTTTCGCCCCCCCCCCCAAACGTGTATGCATTTCTGTGACAATACAACTATGTCGCGTTATAAACTGTTGCCTGAAGTTGTGAATAATTATAACCCTTCTGCGCAGTACCAATTCGTCGAAAACGAATTGAAACTCGCCCCCGCCTTCGCGTGTCGGTAGTATAGAGTAACGGAATGCAATGCCGATATTAGAAATAAAAGTGTGGTACTAATTAAATATCGATATTAACAATAATTGGATAAAGAAATGCTTGATTACATCACTCATACAATATCGATATTAGCAAAAAATCTTGAAATATGGTAATTCCGTTGTTATATTGATAATAGGATGTATAACCTTCGTTCGACAAAACCAGCTTATTTTTGATATGCTTCAATTTTATTTTATTAATTTGTTCGAACGCAGGGGTCTTTAGCAGTGGGAGGAAACCAGAGTACCCCGAAGGAAATCCAAAGAGGTTGAACATGCGACCCTCGTCACGTACAAGCTAGGGATTGAAACCACGCCACTTGACCTAATGATAGACGTTATCTCATTTAATATCGATACCCATGCATCATAATCTCGATGGAGGTTTGCAAATATATTTTCCGTCTCCCCGTTGATATCAACTGGAGTAGCATATTCATATAGCTGTAATACAAGCGTGTGAATTTTACAGTATATATTTCCCTTCTCCTTGAATGTCATGCTCATCAATGAAATCCTGAGGTCACAGTGATATTATCACAGTGATTCAATTAAAAAGTTAAAGCTGTTATTAATATCAGGATAAGATCTTAAGTTGGTTAAAACTAGTCGCTGATAACTCTGGGGCATGTCATTTAAATCTAGATCAAATCTTACTTGATAAAATCGATTAATCGTGTCAGGTTTTACTCTGATTAGTTTATTTTGGCTCGATTATTGAAGTCAATTGAGAAACGCTAATTTCTTAATATGAATTATGAATTCCTATGATTATAGATTCGAAGAAGTAAGAAATTCTATATACCCCACCCGCTAATATTATGATATATCATGATAGATACGTGTAAAATGAGTGACAATATACGACAGGTAATAATATCGTTAGCGAGACAATAATCTGTAATAATGTTGGTGGTAATACAGGAACATGCGAACCTGGATTTGTGGATGGTAGGGAAAAAATCAAAAACGGTGAAATCAAAGGCACCCGAAGCAACAGAAAGATGTGATCCTTTAAGCCGATCTTTTGCTCTACACTTACTTAATTCCGTAACTGGTTTTTCAGTAAGTGTATTATCTTAATGCAGCAGCAGAACAGATAGTTGGGGATTACTTAACTCTTGATTGTTTGAAGAAAAGGAAGGCGAAAAGAAAAGTAAATATTGTTGATCTGTGTAGTTATCTGTTTAGGAGTTTGTTATTGTATTTATTATAATCCTACCATTACTTACTCTTTGTTCTGCCCTTTGTCCCAATCACTTAACGGGGAGTAATTCCATTCAGCATTAAGTGTATCACATTACATCCGATTGTATTTACAAGTGAAACAAACAGTGCAAATTTATAATCTAAAAACAGACCGTCACTTCATTAAATTATAAACTATATAGGGTGTTTCTTTTTTAGACATCTTTTATATAGAGGAATTATCACTTACTTAAATATTTTGACATATATTTGAATTATTGAATGCAAATACGACAACTATCTGAATGGATTAAATGTATTGTTTCTTTATTAAATAATCGATTTTTTTAAAAAAAAAAAAAATACGTATCGATTATTCAAAAGAAAAATAATATATCGATTTAAAAAAAAAGCCAGATTGTGCACCAACCCAACCCAACCGTGCCCCCACCCCATCTCCCTCTTTCTCTCTCAAAACCATCAACCAAATATCAATTTAGTATTTAAATTTTCAAAAATCTCAACTCAAATGAAATATCAGATATTGAATTAATAAATTTATATATTTTTATCTTTTTACTCCCCCTTCCCCCGACCGCCACCCCACTCAAAAGCAGTGGTAACAGTCGTCAATACTTTATTGCCCGTATATACATGATATATGGTATATTTATATTACTTATTTCATCGTTATTGTCGATATACTAATTTATTATCTGCTTAAACCCAACAAATAAAGTAATACCGCCTAAGACAATAAAATACTTGTTGTTATGTAATTATATCGTTTTCATCGTTTAACGGACTTTATGGTGTTACCTCAAAAGATGGACTCGTAAACACATTGGTCGATCGTAAATCACGGAAACTGTTAAATTTATATAAACAAAAATAGTTGCCGACCTTTATAAGTATGATTTATAGATCTATTCGCGGAGAAAGACGCCCCCAATATTCCACAATTTATTGTATTAATCGATTTATAACATCATAATTGCTTAAAAATGATTAAATGGTTCTAAATATGTATACAGATGCACGATGAAGATTTTAATAATAAAGATACCATTTAATTTGTGTTAGCTATAATGATAAATTTGTTTTTTTTTACCGTATTCGTCCATTGGATTTTGACTTTACATATACTATTCAAAAAAAGTAGGGGATATTTGATTTTTAAGTGTTATTAAAGTCACCTAATGAAACTGACGAAGAAACAAATGACAAAATGAAATGAAGTTCACATTCATCGATTTATTCCAAATGATCGTTAGACTAAGTAATGCACAGACTGACAATTATAAGGGTAAAATGATACCCGGGGTCAAACAGCAAAGTTACCACAGCATCACAACAAAGTCAGTAACGGGTAAATCCTCCTCTGTTTGCCAAACAAGCATTGATCCGACGTGGCATACTCCTAATGAGACGTCTAAGGTCATTTTGGTCCAGATTGTCCCATTCCTGTTGCAACGCAGCAGCAAGTTCTTGGACATTGGCAGGACGTTGTTGACGTTGACGTAACCTCTGTCCAAGCATGTCCCAGACATGCTCGATGGGGGAGAGGTCGGGACTCAGTGCTGGCCAAGGTAATGTGGTGATGTGCTGTTGTTGGAGGTAACCTGTAACGATCCTGGCCCTGTGACATCTTGCGTTGTCATCCTGGAAGATGAAACGGCGGCCATGACGTCGTGCGAACGGCACAACATGGACTGCCAAGATGTTGTCCCGGTAGTACTGGCCTGTAACACGCCCTGCAACAACATGTAAAGCCGTTCTTCCAGCAACAGTGATGCCTCGCCACACCATAACAGAACCACCCCCAAATCGATCATGTCTGATGACGTTAACGTCTTGGAAGCGCTCGTTTCGATGACGCCACACACTCCTACGTCTGTCCAAAAAATCAACAGTGAACCTTGACTCATCTGAAAACATCACATTGCTCCAGCGTCGATTATCCCAGTGTTGACGATCCCTACACCAACGACGTCTTGCCTGAATGCGATAATCTCTCAAACAAGGGATCACGCGAGGACGTCGGGCGCGAAGGTGACCCCTATGCAGTCGATTCCGAATCGTCTGGCCACTCACTCTCACACCAGTGTCTGTTTGAAGACGAGCGCTGATCTGATTTGCTGTGATGACACGATTTCTCAAGGCCAAGGTACGGATAAATCGATCCTGGGCTTGAGTTGTCGCCCTTGGTCGACCTGAGCGTGGTCTGTCCTGACAGATTGTGTATCACGGTATCTGGACCATAGCCTGCTTATGACAGACTGAGAAACATTCATCGTCCGCGCCACAACCGCCTGTGTTGTGCCGATCTGTAGCATGCCAAGGGCACGTAACCTTTCATTTTGGGTAAGCCGACGCATATCAGAATTTGTTTTCTGGTCACTAAAACAATTAAACTGATGTTTCCACCCTGAAATTCAATGCCTCAATGACTGTAACATTCAAAGTCAGAGTCGTGCAAATCTTGGGTTGGACCCCCATGATGATCCCAAGCATCACCTGCATTCCATGCGGTAGCTATTGGTGCGTTTGGGCGTCACATGTAACTGGAAATGTTTCTTCTGTTAGGTTCTATAGTGACTTTTTTCGTAGTCATTTGCATATTTTAGTATTATGCCCCCAAAATCAAATATCCCCTACTTTTTTTGAATAGTATATTATATGATTAACCGTCAACTTGTAAAACAATTCATTTTGTTTTTCAAATATGTAGCCGAATAAAGTTTTCTATTTTGAATACGGGATAACTTAAACATGCATCATGCAAGAGCTAAGTCTGCCTATTACAAGTCTTTCTTTAGGCCCGAAATGTTATCTAAATTATCAATTGGACCTTAATTAACTTATCCAGACCATAATAAACTAGCCTTCGATGTTGGCTTGATTAGATTCCTATATGCCGCTTAACGGCCATTGATAATGAAATTTAAGAAGTGGATAATCGAGACTATGCTGTTCATATTAATGATTTTAATAATGATGACCGAGGCTAGAGGGAAATTTCGCCCGCTTCGTTCTCGGCTCATAGCGGATCAATTTGACTGAAATGTTCAACAAATTACCTTTACACTATCTAGTTTTTAACTATTATAGTGAGAACTGCCAACTTACTGTTTATCTTATCTCCCATAATGTATCTTTAAGGTGGAAATTTATTTTATTTCAGCGAGAAATACCCTTTACATGTCTATGTCTATGTTTATAGATAGCTTTTTACAACGAACACACTTTGACAATCGAAATAGCACCTTTGACAATCGAAATAATCGAAATAACTTTTTCATTAATCTCAGTAATCGAAATAACACATTTTTTAAATCTCAGTAATCGAAATAGTACATATCACTAATCTCAGTTTTATTGGTTATCTTGTTGTATTGTAAGTGCCTCTACAACACATCTGGACGTTTTTGCAATATATGCCAGGGGTATAATCATGCAATGTATATTTTAATATGGTTTTCAAATTAATAACTTGAAAATGGAATGAAATTGGTTTAACGTATTGTGTTTCTGCACCGACCAACCAGAGAAAACCTCGCTTGAAAATCCCGGGTAACTTTCTCAACCAAAACCGTTATGCCCATGGAACCCCGGACCTCCTAGTTAGGCATTAATCCATCGTAACTCCCTATATCTCCAACACCCCGATTTATAAATACCCCTTTTTAACGAAAATTTGAACATCTAGTACCACCTGCTAATAATTATTGTTTTCTTGTAAATAAATAAACAAGTATCTATAAATAAACACTAGTGATTAAATCTGACAATTGATCTATTCTTGCACTCTTTAGATGGAATGATCTCGGATTATAGAATTGTAAACAAAACTGTTATAGTGATATGTAAAATATATATAGTTCTCGAGGATTATTGTAGACTTATGACGCAGGGCAATATGTCAACAATCTTCGCCAATCCATAAATATCACAATGACTTAAATTAGCCTTTTAATTACAGTAACAGCGGGTTGCTTTGGTTCTATTTTAGATTTACTTTATTAAGAGCACTAAAGTAGTATTATTTTGAATGGTAAGTAGTTTTCTAAAGCCGTGTCTTAAAGTCTCTATGCGGTGGACGATATAAAATTTTCCACGACCTAATCTGCGATAATATATATTGATTGATTAGTAATAATTTTAACAAACAAATTCAAAATATCAACTGTAGATATCTCTTGGTTTGTATTATAGGTGGCGCTGGCTTTTTGACACTACCCCGTTTACTCCCCGTTCATTTTTCAACCACTCAAATGGTTTTAGTAGAATTAACGAATTCTATTGATTTTTCATCCACTCAAATGGTTTTAATAGAATTAACGAATTCCGTTTTCAACGAGATACTAAAGGTCCTTGCCAAAAAAAAGGAAAATAAAGGAAATAGACTTTAATAAAGATCAACCAAATCAGTTTTGAACGAGAAACTAAAGATCCTTGTCAAAGAAAATGAAATTAAAGGTGGGGGGGGAATTCCCTAGTATTTTATCAATTTCACAATTTAGCATGCCAGAAAGTGTGGTAATTATAGCATGGTATGTATGCAGAATAACCGTATAGCCTACTTTGGATCAGCAACTGGAAATTGTGACGTCATATCAAAAATCGAACTGCACCAATCGATGCGAAATTGTACAAGGAACAAGCATGTCAGGTTTCATGTCGATCGTACAAAAACAAATAGAGTAGCGTCGAATGGGTAGGGTGGGGGCAGTTCATGGTCAAATAATGGAATTATCATAACAATAAATATATCGGGAATGTGAGGCATTGCCAAAACCTCATGTGGCTATTTTTCATGTTTATTGATAAATTACGCAGTCAGTCATGAGTGGGTAATCGAATATTGAACGCAATTAGGTCAATCTCAATAAAATTGTATATTTTTTGGTTTATTCTTTTGAGCTTTTAGCTTCCACACTTCATCAAATCGAACATTTTACGCGAAACGGTTTCCGTTCAGACAGCTGTGTTATACTTGAGACGTTATTCAGATAGATGCCATTATTAAAAAAAGGGTGGTGTTTTCATTGACTCTTTGCATATCGCTTAGAAATCATACAATATGTTCCGAAAGTTTGTGTCGAGTGGACGTTACCCCCCCCCCCCCTCTCTTCCTTACGAGAATTTAAATAAATTGGAGACAAGGTAGATAGAAACTACAGAAGGAAATGTGAACAACATCTTTAAGGAGGATGTTTGGATGTTGTAAATTATCAGATTAACTGTAAATTCTCTTACATCAAATTCTAAATGCCATGATGATCTACAACAAATAGTACACCCGAGACATTTCAGAATTCCCTAACGTTAACCCTAACCCTAGTTAGCTTGTTAAACAAAGGTACACCAAAAGTCTGTTAGTAATGTGCACGTATCTAATGAGGAAGGGGAGGGGCTGGTCTTATGGTTTAATGCGTGCGCGTGGACTCATAGGCCCTGTCATTGAATCAAAAAACTTGGTTTCGATTCCCCGACGGAACATGACAAGGAGTATGATCGCCTGTCGAACCTCGTATGTTTTCTCCGGATGTTCCGGTATCCACCCTCTGCTAAACACCCGTACGCGCAAGTGGATTATTGATAAAAAATTTGAGACATAGGTTAGTTCTGAAATGACATTATATATTTCGTTTCGAGTGGACGTTAAGCCACCCCCCCCCCCAACCGGTCTCTCCTTAAGAAGATGCAGGAGGCCTGAAAAGGACAGCTGTATAGTCGTTAGGATGGGACGTAAAACAAAGGTCCCGTGTAAACATTGGCGTGTACGTAAAAGAAGCATTGGCAGTTTGAATTCGATATATGAGTAGGACGTAGCGCCGTTGCCCGGGAAAAATTTCCCACATAGCATACTGTGTGGCGTATGTCCGTCTTCATTATCTCAATTTAGGAGCAGAACAGTAGGACGTTAAACCCTAACCTCTCTAAAATAAGAAGTAGTATCAGGTATTTTTAAATTAAAAAAGTAACCATAATTTAAATGGCACGTTTGAGAGTTATACATATCTTACTAACATTATATAACTTTATATTATACAGATTAATTTATTTAACATATATACCTGTTATTGTTATCTAATATCTATTTAAAATTTATAAAATGTAAAAGGACTTTGTAAGTAATCTATAGATATCTATACAAAAATAGTATCTTTACAGAGAAATAAGATAGCATTCCGATATGACCCTATTTATATCACGACCCTTTCTTGTCATTTATAATGAATTAAACTTTCACAGCGAAGTTATTTTGGTCTAGTCATAAACGATGCTTTTATTTTCGCCTTATTGGGATATAGAGATCGTGACAAATCGATAATCAAGAAAGACAATAACACATCGCTCCAGTAAGGTTACGTAGTAATGTGCCCGAGACAGGATAAATGTGTGTTTTTTCTAGAGCGCCCAGATTACACTTCACATGCCAAACCAGTTTTTGGTAGGGACTAATTTCAAATGTAATATGATTAAGTAATGAGTTTTAGGAAAAATCTACGAAATAGTAATGGCAAGATACTATATGCATCATAATATAGCAACCACATCGCTCAGAGTGAACAGCATTCTGCACACAGAGATCCATCTACTTCATACTTTGAGAATAGGTCTCTGCCCTAAAAGGTCGCCATATCTAAAAATAAGTATATTGTTTTGCAATTCGGTTTTCAATCTGTCATACAAACAAAGACAATTAACTTTTTCAATTTTATTAAATGTAAGCAGACCAAATACATAAGGCAATTCTTGTATAGCATATACTTAGTGTTTTCGAATAAATCGTCCATTTAGGACTTGAAATGTCGGTCAATTAGCTTAGTGTCTGTTTCTCAGGTGGAGCTAACTGTAGAAAAGCAGCCGAAGTTTAGTATGGGGGAAACCAGGAGAATAATGATCTTTTAATAGAATTTCAAAGGCAGATATGTTGACACTGCTTCCTGTGTTCAATAGTTTACTAGTGACTGTTAACTAAATATAGTATTACACAGCTTGAGTAATTTGTCGAAATATCCGGTACAACACATATACACACCCTTACTAGAATGTATTTTTTCCCTGAGCACTAATTTCAAATATAAGCGTATACTTTTTCCTCTTGGTAAAGAAGCACCTTTTTCAAGGTCGTTTAATGACTGAGTTTGTATCTGCGTCCCCCCACCCATCCCGATCCTTAAGCTATTACATAGAGCTGCCGTGGTTTTCGTTCTACCAAATTACTATGTTAATATTTTAATTCTAATTATGCATAGCCTTTGCCTTTTCTCCAAGGTTGTTGTTCGCTTTCACCATTAGGCCCGTTTTTATAGCAACATAATGCGTGTGCATGTATCGGTGTGCATGTATGTACAATAATAACCTACAAAATATACTGTACATTTCATCCATTTTATTATATATATATATATATGTATGTATGTAATATTATGTATATTCATACACCCCCTGTTCTTTTGTACTGATATTTAAGGAGAGGAGTTTACATAGACCAAGCCTGTTCCCTTATACAATAAACATACCATGAATACCAATGTTTTTTTTTTAAAAAGCAAAAATATAATAAAATGTAATGAACTTAATTTAATATATTTTAAAATAAAAGCCATTAACTAGATTCGCCTAATCATCGAATATTTTAGCACTGACTAAGTTAGCATTTTACATGGGCACCTACTGAGCTCTATGAAAACCAACATAATTTGTAATTCGGGTGATGCCCAGTTGTCAGTATGATGCTGTGCATGGCTGTCATCTGTAATCTTCTGTGGTTATGTGTTTCTGTTGTCCAGTTAGAACTTCATCACTTATGTTGTGTAATGATGTTATAGTAAAGATTTCCAAGAACTGACTGAAATTGTACATTTAATATAGCCGAGAGAGAGAGAGAGAGAGAGAGAGAGAGAGAGAGAGATGTCATTTCGGGACTTACATATGGTTTAATTTTATTTCAATTATTCCATTGCGCGTTGGGGTCTTTAGCAGCGGGAGGAAACCCACGAGGTTTAGAAGGCGCCCCTATCTCCATGCCACATACGCTCACCAGGGATCGAAACCACAGCCGCAAGCCAGAGGTGACCGTCCAGCTAGAAGTCGAAGCGCGGCACTCTAGACCACTACCCCCCCCCCACCAGCCCGGAATGATGAAAGCAAATTGAAAAAAGGGGGTGGGTGGGAGTTTGGGGTAGATGCCTAAATGATAAGGTGAAGATCGCCACACCTGATTTCCTTTTGATGACGGTAGCTATAATAGGCAGATTTAGCTCTTGCATAATGCATGTTTAAATAATGTGACTAAATTTCGTGAAAAAAGAAACTTCTATTCCGATTATGTTTTTAAAAATAACTGTCATCTTTTTTTTTAGATTCGTGTTACATCATTTTGTTACAGGAAGAACTCTTCCGGTATTATAGTACACCACATTGATGTAAACTTTATTGAAGAATCAATGTCTATCTTATATAGGTTTATATTATTCATATGCGGAAATAAAAAAGGGCACACATAGCTCATACCTAAACACCATAATCATAGGCGCTCTAAACTGTGGGGGTCTGACAAGGACATCTGTTTAGTCTTTTGGTTGGGACGAAAAATCGTATACGCATTGGCGTGTGCGTAAAGATCCTTTGCAAGTAGGTATTCGTTATAAGATTGGGCCGTAGTGTCGCTGTCCGAGCAAAATTTCTCTCATCGCACAACTTATGGTGTATGCCAGTCATCATTAGCCCGGTCGGAACACAACACTGTAGGACGTTAAACAACATTCCATTTCATTTCTAAACATACGTTTCATTCGGACACTGTCACCTCTACACTACGGTCTACTCTTGCACTCCAATGTGTACTCGGTTCCTCGGTTTTTTGTCAAATCGGAACCACTGTACGTCTGATAAGAGGGAACAACGCCGGAAAATCCCGATGAACTTTCTAGGCCAAAATCGCCACCGTGGCTCGAATGACATGATAACACACTATAATTGGAATGTATGACTACATAATTACGCAGTGTAACTGGAATGTATGACCTAAACGCTTACTTTAGAAATCTATATGATCATACGCTAGATACAATAACAGGACAACAGTAAAATCGAAACCCCAAGAATATTTCGATATTTTTCTAAGTAGTTTATCAGTAGTTTTTACTTTTAACCTCCCACACACGGATATCCTTTATTTTACTATAAACGTTGTAAAGAATATGCGTAGGAGTGAGCATAGTTTTCCAGGTATTTTTCTGACCCGCCAAGCCCATTCGTACACCTGGCAGAAAATGGTATTTTCAAACCCACGGCCCAGTAATATTTGATGATCTGTGTCCATATTACTCGGCTACATACGCTTATCCCTTTACTCTAGATATTTATGATAAAACACACATAATATTAATTGCTAAATGAAGGAAATGGGTTTAGCGTCCACTCAACACTATTTCGGTTGTGCGTAAACACTTTAGAGCTGCTGTAGGTGGAAACCGGAGAAGTTAGACGGATGACATATGCCTTGTGTGGAATTTACAGTACAGATATTGGTTGCAACTGTTGTGATAGCCAACAAGCAAGCTAAATTGAGAACGTTTAGTGCCAAACACGTCTTGGAAATGAAATAAAATGGGGTTTAACGTCGTACTGTTCTGCGCCGACTGGGGCAATGAAGACCACAGGCGCCTGTAACGTGGACAATATTTCCAAAATAACACCGAACTATGACTAAGTATATGTCTATATGTTACGTTCATGTTCGTAAGCGAGATTATCAAATTGGGACCTTTCGCATCGGTACGAAAACGAATACGAAAACTAAAACGTCAATCCGTAATGAGTGTTCGGCCAGTGAAAAACGTTACGCGTATGGAGCTGGATTCACGTAGGCTTGTCTCTTATATTGAATTTTCAACCATTTTGCGAGGCCTTGTGTATATTGTTGATTGTTTATGATTTGTAGAATGTAACCAAATGCAATATTGTGATTGATGTGTTGTACATTTGACAAAACGTCGATTGAAATTTTTGTCTTGACCGAGAAGTTCATGGGGTGGAAATTAACACCATCTAGCTATTATCATAAGTTGGACTGCGAGACCGCGTGTTAGAAGATACGAAAACGTAAACGAACATATGTTCGTTTTCGTACCGATGCGAAAGGTCTCTATTAACTGGTCTGATACCAATGTCTAACTCCAGGTGCAAATTACTCGTTTGTCTGAAACCGATTCTCTTTCAGTATATTTAATAATACCAAGTTGAGTAACGGATTGGAATTAAATATTGGGAACAAAGTTCACTTCTCTAGATTCCGTCAATCAGTGACAATATACACTAACTTTCTCTTGGTAGACAATCGAGTCTACGATGACGTTAAAAATTGTCTACGTGACTTAAAGAGGGCCGCGTAGACTGCGCGTTAGCAAGCGAACCTCGTACTCACTGAACCACCGTGGCTCCCGTATCTCATTACAAAGTTAAGTGATTACCTTGTACCGGGATACAGATAGCCGTAAATTAAATGAATTTAAAAGGCCCTCCAGAAAAACAGACCGCAATATAAATGAATTATTTTCACAAGGTTTTTGAGACAACAAGATAGAGAGAGATAGAAATGGAGTTTAACGTCCACTCGACACAAACTACGTCATTTCGGGACTAACATATTTTATTTTTATTTTAATAATTCGCTTGCGCGTAGGGGTCTTTAGCAGTGGGAGGAAACCGGAGTGCCCGGAGGAAATCGACGAGGTTGAGAAGGCGCCCCTATCTCCATGCCACATACGCTCACACCAGGGATCGAAACCACAACCGCAAGCCAGAGGTGACCGGCCAGCTAGAGGCAGTGCCGGACTGGTGAGTCGAAGGCCCACCTGTCAGGTCATTGACCAAGGCCCACACAAGTACGCGCCAAAGCTTCCCATCCTTTCTTTCTCTTGTCCTGTGTCCTGTCCTGCCCTCCCCTCTTTCTCACTCTCCATCTGGAAAGTTTAACGGTTTAAAATGGGTATTGTGTTTCAAGTGGATTGAGTGTAAACACAGCGGCCGCCCACGGAAGTTCAAGTTAGTTCTATGTAGGCCTACGCCTATATGTCGGTAGTCTGGGCAGATATATTGTCTTTAGCAATCACTAAATCCCACCCGGCTCGATATCACGGGGCAAAAACAGTGTGGGTGGTCGTTCGAATGAGACGAAAATTCATATCCCATATACAAACTTATATTGCGCGCAATTCATCCATTGTAAATCGAAGTTATCCAGGCCATACCCGATCTACCCCGTGTAAGCTTAGAAATAATAAGCTCTATTTTCTATCAATCCATTTAATCAAAGGTCTACACGAAAACGTTATTAATAGGTATAGACAAAGAAAATGTCGTAAAAGTTATGATTGTAAAATAATTTTAAGCATGGCCAATTTAATATTAGAAATAAGACACACGACGCTGCTTCCAACCATTGAATAATGATTATTACGACTATATTCATTAAATCTATATAATATAGTCTAATAATAGCAGTAATTGAGGAAGAAAACAAAACAAAGCCTACCAAAAGCTACAATATAGCATTCGGAAACGGTTTTCAATGGGTGTTTTCCCGTTTTTAAGGCGTCTGTCTATCAGCCTAAATTAGATAAATTGGGTCACCTTTTGAATAACTAGTGTGCCCGCTCCCTATGATTGTCTTATTAAATCTACAAATGATTCCTTTCTTCTTATAGATTAGTGATCAATTATTTCAGATTTGTTATATCCATTCTTCAAATAAAATTACTATAGTTTTTTAAAATACAAAATACGTGTTTTCTCTCATAATGCCAATATCCACGTGAGTTACTTTCACAGCGAAAGACCTTTTCCCACAAGCTCATTGAAATGTAAAAGTCTGTATAAGGGAAAGGATAACCGAGACTTTCAGTCATGATGACATGTTACACAAGTTCATTCAGGTCGTCTATATATTAATGGAGTTCTGATCATTGGCATCCCACATTATTATGCTGACTGACGACGTAAAAGACCATCTTCAATTTTCAATGAGATAAATTTAAATGGGCCATACATAGTTGTGTGGCCGTGTAAGAAACTATATGGCAGTATTATGTTAATAGAGAATGAAATAGGGTTTTACGGTCAACCTTTTTGCACCCACTGGGCTTATACAGACGGGTATACGCTATGCCATAAGGTTCATGCTCTAATAGCAAATTCCAAGTGTCAATGGTTCTTTTACGTGAAAGCCAATATCTGAACGCCAATGTGTACACGGGACCCTGACGTTTCATCTTCATCCCATCCGAACTACTAGACAGCTGTCCTTGTTAGGTTCCCTGTCCTGTACCGCGGACAAGGGGAAACCCACGCCGTACTATCTCGGCCAACACCGAGAGCGAACCCAAGAAGTCTAGGCTAGCGAGCCACCATCTGAATCAAAGAGCCACATCCCCCCCCCTCCCCGTGTTAATAAGCAACCTGAATTAAATTCGTCAGAGTTAAAATTTTGAAGATGCCATTTATCATGCTAGATCAGCTATGTGCCAATAGATATGACTACCCAGTATTGTACAAACAGCTGACTATTATAATGGTTTCTAGTATTTCAGCACTAAACACTGTTGAAGCCATCCATAGCTGGAGGTCGTCTAAAAATATGATCTATTGTCTCTGTGATTTATTTTCTACTCTGAGAGGTTTTGCGTAAAACAGCGTAAACACAATATTGCGTATATATTCTGAGTGAAAACGTACACAAAACACAGGTTTAAAGACGGCGATTGGCTGGAACGCCGACCAATCAATCTCGAAGTTTAGAAAATTATTGATTGCATAACTGTGGTATACGTCTGGGAAACCATGGTAACGATTTCCTACTGTTACATACATGTCTATTGCTGTACATGATAAATGTTGATCACTGTTTTATATGTGTATTGTTCACTACAGTCGTAATGTGTGAATTTAAATGGCGTGGCGGGGGAGGAGGAAGGGAATTGATGGTGTCTCTTCTGTCATCAACTTTCTATCTTCCTGGTCTCCTGCTTCGTGTCGCAATTTAAAATGGAAATTTTTAAATGTTTAATCAGAAAAGGACAACAGACTCGAATTGTTCTTGGCTATTGAAATAAATTGTAAAAATTGGCATATGTGTAGGCTCATTGATATGAAAATAGTGGTTGGTTCAGCTTTCTGGGACGACCATTCAGGAAGTAAAATTCATTGTGCCACTGGACGCCCATGTAACTTCCAAATGAAACAAAAACCAATAATGACCAAGAACCATTGCGGTAAAAGTGTGCTTCCTGAACCTTAAATCTTCACCCAACAACAACTCCAGTACTGTATAGTCTATTTAATAGCAAAGTATAGGCCTATTTAAACTTCTATACTATAAAAGTTTTACATTATTTACCAAGAAAACCCATAATATAAGTAATTTAGACTTTGCTCTAAGTGGTATAATCAACATCGGATATAAGCATTCTCAAGCTGTACCAAACCGTTGCTTATACCAGGGTTCTACTGTACCAGCAGCATATACATATTGAACCAAGCTAGAGTAGAGCTTGGGGAAACACAGAGAATGATTTCGCGGGGCTTTTAAAAGCGCAGCGTCCTAGGCCATGGCCTCGTTGGCCTGTGCCGTAATCTTGACCCGACCTAAGAGTTCGCCCAAAGCTGAACAAAGGTGGGCAACAAAAATATCGGAGACAATGAAACCGCATCAATAACGTATCTTCTTGGTTCCTTGTTTTTGTATGGAATCTATTCTATAACTATATATGGTTTATCATTGATTCACTATTTTTCAACTTCCGACAATTGAGTTATCATGTTAGTTTTTATCACGCCATTGTTAGGGAATATTTCACCAATTTCATGAAATCTACATTAGATTGCTGATATATTTACCATATTTATTCTTTATACGTTTTATTTGTCTACTCTGAGCTATTGGGTACCGTATTGTTTATTACGTATGACCATCATTTTACTATCAATAATTCGCTGACGTTCCAACTCCGATAGATCACGCAAGTTGCAGGGAAAGTTCTGGATATAATAAGCATACCCTGTAGTAGTAGTACTCTGCGTTTAACGTCTGCTTCCACAAAAGTGATCTTGCAAACACACACCCTGATCACAAAGGGATATATTATGTTATGTATTTGTCAGAGCCATTAACGTCAATAATTACGGTCTAATAAAAAAAAAAAACAGCGACCAATAAATCGGTTAGATTATTAGAAAGATTAATAGAGGATTAGGTAATTGACCTTGGGGTGAAGGTGTCACCCCTTAGCAGTAGAGGGTAGAAAGGTGATCGAGGGCCATTAGGCATCAATCATTGAAAAATAGTGTTTTGACATATTAGTGCCCAAAGGCAACCGTGATGAGCTAAAACATAAGACCTGCGCTCTAATTTGATTAACTACGTATTGCAGATTAGCAGATTTCGTGATAAAAGAACTGTCACTTACCGTGTCATATCTTAACGACTTCTTAAGTGGCTTAGCAGTTCGAGAGAGAGAGAGAGAGAGAGAGAGTTTCATTACTAAATTCCCTTTTTTTATTTGTAACATTATTAGGACTAAGTTAAATGCATATCGACCTAATCTACCTCCAAGGATAGACTAGACCATGAAATGAAATCCATTGCACAGTTTGATAATGGAGCCAAGTCTGTGATCATCACGCCCCACGCCCGTAATATAGCCAATGTCAATTGTCATGGATGTTTCCAGTGTATATTTCCATCCAAAATGGCGATATCTGTATTCAATAGCTCCCTTAACGTATTCGCAGGCCATTTACATATTAAGGTTTTTCAACTGAGGGGGCAAGATGGGAGTATGGGGGGGGGGGGGTGTCTCTCGAGAAAATGTTGAAATTTTTTACTCTCTAAATGACCAAACAGGGCAGGGGGGGGGGAGTTGTAGTACTTTGGCCTTACAAATAGCCTGTGTATTAGTGTTTCTGTCGGAGGCTGGCTCAGTATTGTCCGCTATATGATGACAAAAAGTGTTAAACACACAACGATATGATATTGCCACTTATTTAATTTTTTGATTTTCCGGTAAAGTTTATTATTCCCAGTGCTCGGATACTGCTTACAGAATAAATATATTCTGAGTAATATAATGTTTCGTTAATTTCTGCCAATATGTAATACAACGGTTATTACCTTTAAAATATCAATGACTGCGACCCCCCCCCCCCCAACCACATGAAGTCTGTGAAGCTTGCTGCAGGCACACCGATGACAAATAACTGAAAATATTTAGAGCGTAGGGTGATGGCAATAATAGGGTAATATATATAGATAGATATTATCAATTGATGATTGCTAATTGATTACTTATCATAGATCCCATGATTAATAATCACCCCAAGGTGCGTTGTTTTAAATCAAGATAATGGGAATTAAATTCGTCCTTACTTTCAATTTTTAAGATGGAATAATTCCTGAAGAGAATACAAAATAAATCGAAATCTTATATTTGACTTCCGTCCAAGGATTTAGCTTTCATTAAATTGACATTAAACTTAAAACGTGAGGTTGCTAGCCTGCGTCTGAAACCCGTCTGGGAATTGAGAAATTCTGAAACGAATGTTCAGCCAAGGGCCACAATCCCTTATACAGATTTATCATTATTACATAATTTATATTGCACAGATTACAAGGTAAGGTGTTTCAATGCGCTTAATAACATCATATTAAAGATGCATTATGCAAGAGCTAAATCTGCCTATTACAGGTCTTTAAGTCTTAAATTTTATATATAAATTACTAATAAGACATTAATTAACTTATCAAGACCATGATCAACTCTCGATGCCATCGTTAGCCTGCGATATTTAGAGGATTTGTATACGTTTTGTGATAGATGATTTTATGTAAAAATGGATAATCGATACTTTGTTTATTATCGTACCAACGGTAATGGTGACGATAGAGGCTAGCTTAAAATTGAATCGCTCATATCTCGGTTTGAGTGAAGCAATTTGACTGAAATTTTCTGTTTTCGCTGCCTATTTTTAACTATTATAGTTAGAGCTACAAGAACTGCCAGCTCTTTAACTATTTTTACCTGACACCCCTTTAAATTAAATGACATTATATGAATAAATCTATAATGGACTCCTCGCTGACATGCAAACATTTCTTATATCAAATAAAGATCGTTATATACTATTCAAAAAAAGTAGGGGATATTTGATTTTGGGGGCATAATACTAAAATATGCAAATGACTACGAAAAAAGTCACTATAGAACCTAACAGAAGAAACATTTCCAGTTACATGTGACGCCCAAACGCACCAATAGCTACCGCATGGAATGCAGGTGATGCTTGGGATCATCATGAGGGTCCAACCCAAGATTTGCACGACTCTGACTTTGAATGTTACAGTCATTGTGGCATTGAATTCCAGGGTGGAAACATCAGTTTAATTGTTTTAGTGACCAGAAAACAAATTTTGATATGCGTCGGCTTACCCAAAATGAAAGGTTACGTGCCCTTGGCATGCTACAGATGGGCACAACACAGGCGGTTGTGGCGCGGACGATGAATGTTTCTCAGTCTGTCATAAGCAGGCTATGGTCCAGATATCGTGATACACAATCTGTACAGGACAGACCACGCTCAGGTCGACCAAGGGCGACAACTCAAGCCCAGGATCGATTTATCCGTACCTTGGCCTTGAGAAATCGTGTCATCACAGCAAATCAGATCAGCGCTCGTCTTCAAACAGACACTGGTGTGAGAGTGAGTGGCCAGACGATTCGGAATCGACTGCAGAGGGGTCACCTTCGCGCCCGACGTCCTCGCGTGATTCCTTGTTTGAGAGATCATCACATTCAGGCAAGACGTCGTTGGTGTAGGGATCGTGAACACTGGGATAATCGACGCTGGAGCAATGTGATGTTTTCAGATGAGTCAAGGTTCACTGTTGATTTTTTGGACAGACGTAGGAGGGTGTGGCGTCGTCGAAACGAGCGCTTCCAAGACGTTAACGTCATCAGACATGATCGATTTGGGGGTGGTTCTGTTATGGTGTGGGGAGGCATCACTGTTGCTGGAAGAACGGCTTTGCATGTCGTTGCAGGGCGTGTTACAGGCCAGTACTACCGGGACAACATCTTGGCAGTCCATGTTGTGCCGTTCGCACGACGTCATGGCCGCCGTTTCATCTTCCAGGATGACAACGCAAGATGTCACAGGGCCAGGATCGTTACAGGTTACCTCCAACAACAGAACATCACCACATTACCTTGGCCATCACTGAGTCCCGACCTCTCCCCCATCGAGCATGTCTGGGACATGCTTGGACAGAGGTTACGTCAACGTCAACAACGTCCTGCCAATGTCCAAGAACTTGCTGCTGCGTTGCAACAGGAATGGGACAATCTGGACCAAAATGACCTTAGACGTCTCATTAGGAGTATGCCACGTCGGATCAATGCTTGTTTGGCAAACAGAGGAGGATTTACCCGTTACTGACTTTGTTGTGATGCTGTGGTAACTTTGCTGTTTGACCCCGGGTATCATTTTACCCTTATAATGGTCAGTCTGTGCCTTACTTAGTCTAACGATCATTTGGAATAAATCGATGAATGTGAACTTCATTTCATTTTGTCATTTGTTTCTTCGTCAGTTTCATTAGGTGACTTTAATAACACTTAAAAATCAAATATCCCCTACTTTTTTTGAATAGTATATGATGATGATGAATTGACCAACGAAAGGGATTGGACTCGAAATCGGCAGAATAATATGGTCTCTGTCACCAGGTCAGCAAAACTTGGCATATAAGTAACGACAATGCAGTTGTGTATATAAGGATGACATTATTTAAAGGGACAATAACACTCTTGCTGGCTTGGCACTTCCAGAAAATAAATAATAGCCTTATTCTAAGTACTAGATGTTTATGTGTCCTACTTGTTGTGTAAATTTTCCATTACATCCTATTTGACTTGTCCAGAGGGTTCGAAAATATTTTAAAATCCAAGTCACATTTGAAAAGATTTACGTTAGAATTTTCAATACATTAAGTTGAATTTTTCCAAATTTTTAATTAAGGTGTGTTAAGATGAAATTTTTATCATCAATTAATTGCAATATTGTAAAATAGTACAGTTTGTTGACCAGAATAAAGATTGGGACATATTATTCAGTTACAACAAGAGTGATATTGAGCCTTTAAGAGGTTTATGGATATATCAATTCCAATATCTGTTTTTGGGCTGTGTAGCAAGAACGACAAGATCTTGCTCTAAATCTCACATGATGTATCTTTAATCTGCATCCAATTGAGCCGAAATTCTAATATGAGCCACATGACAAACACATATATACATATTAAACATGAATTCTTGTCTATAATTTATAAACAGTTTTACCGCACAGTTTTTGTTGTGTGTGTTGTGACCTCGCGAGAGTCACGGTGGCTCAGTGAGTAATATGCTGGCTCACTAACTAACTAACTAGGATGTCCAGGGTTCGAGAACGTTTCTCAAGATTTTTCCAGCACCGTTTCCCCTAATCAGTGGTGAAGGAGGTAGGGCCTGACAAGGTTCCGTGTACACCTTGTCGTGCACGAAAATTGATTCTGACTATTGGAATTCGATAATTTTAAAAATCTATAAACTGAAAATGTGTTCAATTAGTTCATAATGCGGTAGACCCAATCTTTGATACATAAATGAAGGCAAATAATTATCGCAGTTGGTGCAGAAAAATAGGACGTAAAACCCCATTCCGTTTCATTTTTCGACTTTTAACTGTCATGGTAACATAATTACAATCAACTACGGCACTGCGCCTGCATTTTAGACTTAATTTAAATCTTAAGCAATTTCTATATCGAATGAAATAAACTAAATGATATTATTAACTGTTTATTTGAGTGTGTGTATTAATGATAAGTGGGAGCAGAATTAGGACGTTAAACCCCATTTCATTTGTATATTGATTATAAAAAAGTGCATCAATTTAAAACTATATAAAGAGCGCGTGTGTATTACCCATGTTCAAATTTTGTTCGTGACTTGGATATAAAAGACTATTGACTTGGTGATGTAAGTTGAGAAAGTGTGTTTTCCCGATTATACTAATATTAACATCTCGGGATTTCAAGAGACAATGTTACGTTACATTTTCACAGAATCTGCTACACTACCAGTTGCGCGTTCAACGTATTGTGTCGTAACTCTTATAGCTGTTTCAAAGAACGCATTTATGTGTTTATCAGAATAAATTGCACACCTGCAAGTACCCACCCCCCCGTACCCTCAACTTACCCCAACACACACACGCGCACACATTTGTAAATACACAACAAACCCACAGAAAAAACTAGGGGTCACATAACATATCCTTTCTAGCTATTTTGATAACAATGCAGAAAATGCTCTTTAGCGTAAGGTCAATTTAGACACGCCGCTATCAAGAGTTGTTGAGATGTAAAAGTCGGGGTTTTACCATTTTATATAGGTCCACGTATCAGTTATTATGCCCTGAAAAATGTTTACATTGGTTTATAATATCACGATGTTCTTTTATTCAGGTATGACGATATATGCTACTGTGATCATTTTATAAATAGATAAATCGTGACGAAGCACAGTTGATTCAATTTCACAACAGTTCAGGCTCCTTATTTCCGCTCTGAAAAATGTTTTCTTTTTAGTATTATGTATGTATCTTTTAAAAACTCAGTGCACACTGGGGTCAACTGCCATAAAAGCCCCATTGACAAAGTCTTATCATCAATAAGCACCGACAAGGACGGGTTTTTGTGAATAGCGCTCTATTTAATAAGTGCAGAGGGACTGCAACACACATAATCTACACAAAAACAAATATACGGACAAGGTATATTGTAGAAAGTTAATGACAAGGAAAGATGTGTTACAGATATCCATATTATGTACATAATGTGTAAAATTTAAATTCTTTCATAAAAATTGAAAAAATTACTGATAACTGATATTTTGACAAAGTGATGTACTATTGACAATGAGGAAATGTCATACTAGGTAGACAAACTATTCATAAAACCCACGTACAAGAATAAATGTGAGATAAATTGATTATGTCATAGAATTCATATAAACGATTCAAGTCAATTGAACGACAATAAAGGAAGGTATGTACAGGCTGTATGAGCTAAATCAATTCTGGAGAAACCCTGCACCTTTCTTCACCAATGAGCATTATGCAATCACAAAGCAGAAGGCTACCGATTTAGAGCAATGTATTTGAAATCCGATAGCCTAATTATCATATAAAAATCATGGATAAAATTAAAATAAAAAACTATATGCGCTATTTATCCCAGTTATTGCCGTTGACTAGAATATCGTAATTCATCACTACAATAAATTTTAAAAAAAATACAATATAAAACCCAGTAAATATGCCCACAATCTGTCAACTGTAAATCTATTAAATAAACAATGCAGTAAAGAGTCCAATTTGTTAATTGAAAAAGAATACTGTATAATTCAATGAAAGTGTCTACACACGTAGTCTGTTCTACGATATACGGCCCCCATAAATAATAAAATAATTTTTCTTTGTTCATGACAACATCATAGCTCTGATTTAATTATTTTTTTCTTTTTTCGTAGCAAAATCATAGCTTTCATTAATTATGTTTTTTTCTTTTGTCATGGCAATCATAAATTGACGTTTGAAATGCAAAGCAAAAAACGCAATTTGTCTCCGAATTTCAAACTTAACTGTTTTCACATTTGATTCTAACTAAAAAAGAAGAGGTGGAATATCGGACCTCCGCGGAGTCTTCGACTAATCATAAATATGAAAAATCCTCTCAAAATAAATCTCTTCCTATTAGGCTTCATTTTTTCTCATCAGATATCAAATACTGATAGAAAAGATTAGAACAAAGAGCATGAAATTAAGAACGATACAGACCTTCCAAAAGTTGTCGCGAAGAAATTATTCTATTGTTGTATTCTTGCGTTTCGACAACACCCACAAATTTCTGATACTGATAATGTGACTTCAGGACTATTGTAGGTATTCTAATCTGGGCTCCGTTATTATATTCCAATTGTTTCAGGGTTGGATTTTAAATTTGATCGGGAAGAAAATAAACGAAACACCCTTAATTGATTCTGTACAGCATCGCCCAACTCAAGTTTGTTAAAGTTGGGTTCCCAGATAAGTATTTATCGGCTGGTTATTGCCTATAAGAGTATGACAATTTTGGTATATATGGAAAGTAGAGATATCCAATCTTACTAGAAAAATACTGGATTCCCTGAAAAACACTCATGGAGCGTATACGGGACAAAAAATGTAAGGGGTTCCCTTATTAGTCAACCCGACGAATAAGGGTACCTCCACGCTTGGCGTTGAAGGCTGCACGCGAACTTGAGCGATTTGTGTACATGTTGAAAAACTTTATGAAGAGTTAGACGTACAACAATTTCTGGGATAAAAATCACGGAAAAAGACGCGGGCAGTGGATAATCCGAGAATTTAATTAGGATTCGATATTTGTAGTAAATAGTCATCGCTTACAGACAACATCGTCTTGTGTATGCAATGCATTCTCCCTTGTCCTCCGCCACCGTTGCCATTGGTTACGGCGAGGGGTAATCGCCTGACGCAAACATGGTCTCTTTCGATAGATTTTTATAGCAGGCTATACTCGTCAATTACAATGTTTTGAGAACGATTTGAAGCAAAATTATGATAAAATAACTAGTTTGAATATGTTTTTAGTTCTAATATATCATCAAATCACCCAGTTTGTACCCGGGAATATAACTTTAAGTATTACGTGTTGACAATTTATACAAATCCATGGCTAGCAAATCAGTAGTTACGAGTTTAAATTGATTTATCAGTGATAAAGGATGAATATATTATAGGATATTATATTTTATGTTGTTTCAACCGCTGATAAATGAAACGATAGTGTTCTCTTCAATACCTTGACTTAAAGGTGTAGGACCAGATCGCTGACATAGCAGGTTGTAAAATCTTATTCTGCTATACAGTCTCTTATGTCCAATCCTATTCTTAAATTTCAAATAACAATCTGTGGAATTTTGAGATTTTTAAAGTATTGTTACAGAGATATCAATATCTTAAAAAGTCTTGTTACAAAAACCTGTATTACTTGTAACATTGAGCACAGTTATAGTAAATTATAGTGTGGCAGTTTTCACTTATGAAGTTAAACACTAGATAATGTAAAGGGAGTATACTGAAAACTGATCCACTATGAATCTAGAATTTGGTAATTGAATTTTCGGCCTAGCCTCGAACATCATCACTGAAAGTTGAAAAGTTTCCATTATCCATTTCATGATTAAATCACTAATGAAAGTTGAGAAACAAATCGGATTCTAATCCAGTAAGTATCACAGGTTAACGATGGCATCGAAATTGATTATGGTCTGGATATGTTAATTAATGTCTAGTAATTTAGATAATATTTAGATCAAATAGAGCAAGATTATTGCGTTAGTATAAATACATGAATAAAACCATAACACACTTTTATTATATTCACCGAACTATTTTCGTAAGAGGATTACGCTTTCCTGTATTTGCTTTAGTAATGAATTAATTATTCAAAGCCAAATGCTTGAAATAACTATTCGATGGTAGCCCGTGTGGCTCTATGAGTAAGACTCTGATTTCGATTCCGGTGTAGGCGGACAAAACCCGTCAGGACTTTCTTTCATTTGCCTAATAATAGAACTACTGATGTAAATCGGTGAGTCTTTTAAATCATTACACAATAGAAAATAATCAAATGGAACAATTTGACTTAAAGGCCTGAATGAGACCCATAAAATAAGGCGAAGCGTATAGAATCAAAAAAACAAAAAACAAGTACGATCAAACTATGAACCAGGAACCAACTTGTGATTTTCAATTGTGACGGAATGCCATCGAGTAAAGCGTGATGTCTCCACAGTAATTCTGTTATGTTTGGTGGTATCGACCCCGGAAACCCAGAACCACATAGTCTTCAAAATACGGGTTGTCTGGACGAGTGGTGCACATTCGACGAAATTTTACTGGATATCCAACAACATAAATAACCAAACTCCGGGTTACGCATAAGCAATGGAACTTTTTAGAAAAAGGCAAGAAAGCGTTGCGCCTCTTCAAGAAATAGATCCATGAATGTATGTATTATTATAAACAATCAGGAATCGCGACAATTGGGATTAATAAATATCAGAGATAAATTTAAAATAATTTTTTTTAGAATGTTGTATGTTGAACAGCAAAGCAAATTAAAATTCTTAATTAATTTCAGGGGCGCCAACATCTTGTTTTAGGACTATTTACCCACCTACATATATTACGCTGACTGAAAAATGTAGATTTTGTACATGCAATAAAGAGAGAGAGAGAGAGAGAGAGAGAGAGAGAGAGAGAAATGGAGTTTAACGTCCACTCTGCACAAACCAGGTCATTTCGGAACTAACATATGTTTAATTCTCTTGCGCGTAGGGGTCTTTAGCAATGGGAGGAAACCGGAGTGGCTGGAGGAAACCCACGAGGTTGAGAAGGCGACCTATCTACATGTCACATACGCTCACACCAGGGATCGAAACCACAGCCGCAAACCAGAGGTGACTGGCCAGCTATAGAGGTCGAAGCGCGGCACTCTAGACCACTAGGCCATCCCAACCCCCCACATGCAATACAATAGACCGGATGACCTTTTTATTCTTAAATGTTGACAACACATCCAGACTAATATTCGTAGAATATTTGTATGATAAAGACTAGGTAGTATCGAAAATCGAATTATGCCAATAGCAGGCAGCCTAAGAAACATAAATACCTAGTATCGCGTTGATCATTAAACAGGCAGATTTAAGGCTTTACCCGAATCATGGCGTCATCACCGCCAACTTGGAATTGTGAATTAAAGTCTCTTACACAACAAACGTCTTCAGTATTGTGTAAACCAAGCTTAAGTTAAGCGTTCCTTACGCATTTTCCAATTCGTGAAGTCATCGCTGCTATCTGTAATGTCATATACTAAAATCCATCTGCACCATTGATATAACAATATCGTCGTTGCGACATTGTTTTGAAGTTCATAGACATGAATGGTGAAGTATGATGGCTGAAACAATATTGCTATCTTTACAAATTATTGATTGTAATTTCATAAGCGAACATATTATGGCCTTGTTTAATAGTGGTTTACAGATTTGTACACACTTGAAACAACACGGAAGATCTGTGATGTCATGATACATGAATCGAACTAAAGGTTAATGACCACATTTATTATATGCCATCTTAATGGTCAAGAATTGAATGTTTCTGTTGAATAAATTTGGTAAGGAGTCCCTGTCCGGTGCGAGGTGTAGTGTATGTCCGTTCCATATTTGGAATCGGAACGGTGGCAAGTCTCTGAAGTAATCCAATTAGGACGGGGGCACTATAAAATAGAGTGGAGCAGATCGAATTCGACAGAACTCACACCGCTGTCACATCAATGCTTATTTGAGACTATAAGGAAGAATTGTGATTAACGCTTTCAGTTTATTCAAATAAAATATTTAAGAAAAGAACCTGAACTGTAGTTGTAACGTAGTCACGGAAGAGAATACGGCGTGGAGATTAAAGATCCAATAGTGCTGCATTCAGCGCACACTTTTACTGAGAACTTTCCTGTCAACTGTCCAGTATAAAATAATAAATAATTGTTCTATTATTTGACATTACTGGACTTGTAAGCTGTAATCACAATGTCATCATGTGTTAAGATATTATCTATGAAAACACATTTTATCTTTTAAACGGTGGCAGCTGAGAGATAGATGCTCATCAGGGAACATAAGTCGGTTGGGATTTCCGGTTCTAATCTTTTGTTTTGAGTTTTATTCAATATGCTTATTCTGGGGAGCTTTAATTTGTTTGTCATAATAGAAATCAGTACAATAGGGCCATGACTATACCCATTGGCGTCAATGTTAAATACGTGTCACGTCATGTCCTTTGAATCTTTATAACCACAATGAACTCAACACTGAATGAAGGGGCTTGGTCATTTGCTGTTTTTTTTCTAGGACTGTTCAATGAATCTAAAGTGACGCCATTTTAGTAGATATCTTCTATAATAACGTCTGTTTACATCCTGGTCTTTTCTACGCAATATTATTATGAATATCGTTAAAAACATAGCAGACAAGGTATATTCAGTTATGTTACTTGATGATGTCAGTATGTGCTAGACATTCATGGGTACCGAGATAAAGGGAAGTAATTAAATGTACTTGTCTTAAACTAGTAGTGGATGCAGACCACCATTACACTCTCTATATTGACAATGTTCAATTAGTTGTGTTCTGCATGCTGTAGCCACTTCCTAACTTACACTAAGTTCCCATTTCACCCATTACTGCATAGCAAGTATGGCATTGGGTGATCATCAGAGTAATAAACCTGGTCACCAAAAGGATTATTTTCGTGTTAGTGTTTGAATGTTATATTAAATTACATCATCACCAAAGTCTTATTTCTTACGCAGCTATAACCTTGTATTTTCAAACCACGAAAGATAAAGGAACTAGAACTCAATGTACTGATACGGTAGAAACGCTAAAATTTGTTGGCAAGTTACCCCAGAAAGGGACCGAATTGGTTGATACTGCTAATAGTGTCAAGAAATTTGGAATCTGGTAAATCGAATACTTGTATGGAGAAGTACCGACACTTGGCGAGATGTCATGTTCGTCTGTCAGGCATTGGTTGAGAAAATTGCATTCTCTTAGAGTAATGATATTATGACCTTGACCAATAATGGCTTCTAGATGCATAGTCAAGCAAATAGCCATGAGAAACAACCGCAATCTGTGATATAATGATACATCAACTAAAGGTTGATCATGGACCATGGGTTAATAAAACACATTTGTCAGGTGTCATCTTCGTGGATTGGAATGTGTTTGTAGGCTAAATTTAGTAATAAGTCCCTACCAGAGTGTAAGGTATGGGGGGTATGTCTATTCCATAGTTGGAATCTAGGACTGTGGTCAGTTTACGACGTAAACTAATTGGGATGTGGACAATATAAAAGAGAGTGGTGGACTAGCATTGGGCAGAACTCACACCGCCTGCCATATCAGCCATTCGTGACTCACGCAGCGAGTTTTTATACAATAAAAGACCTTGAACTGTAGTTGTAATTTTAGTCAAGGAAGTGAACGTAACATAACGATTAAAGACCCAATAGTGCTCCAGATTAATACAGCCACTTTTGTCCTTTTTGTTAATATTGTTCAAATTTACCCCCTATTTTAAGATAATACTCATGTGTGTTTTTCCTTCAAACCAGCAGTAATTATCAACGTGATGACAAATACATATTGCGTGACTTAATTCTCTTTTTTTGAGTTGGTTATTTACTTGGTTAAGAAGTCAAATTACATTTTAGGTTAATGTTTTATTCGGTTACTTGTCTATAAAACATTATTTTAAAAGTACACTGCTGCTAAAGAAACTGATAAGCCGAATAAACCATTTATAGTTGATATTACGCTTATTATATTTCATTTAATTTGACAATCTGCCTTTAATTGCTTAACGCGTATCTAGTAGTTAACATATTATAATATAGTTCAGTCCCATCTATCATATTTTCTGCATACAATTCTTATTGTTTTTCCACCCTTTGTTATATCATATTCCAGCATAGTTTAATATTTAGCGATTCATCGTTACATTGGTCACCCGATAGGCAGCTGTGTTGGAAGATTTAAAACCTTCCATCAACAAACAACGCTCTATTGGCAGTATTTCAAGAAAGCTGCACCACAAACAGAATTATTCTCCGTACATGCGCTATCTATCATCGGACTTGTATCTATAATATCAAAGGTTTGTACGTGAGTAGGTACACCTTCCTAAGCCGTTGTGTTTTCTCCGGTTACCCCGGTTTCATACACCATATGCTAGTTCCAGAATAACATAGTGTCGAGAGTCGGTGTCAAAATTTGGAAATGTAAGTCCTAATCTATGGGGTGTATCAAAGCTGACCTTTCTGACGCTTGCCAATGGCAACGCGTGTAATAACGTAATATGAATGCATATACAAACTGATATTCAATCGCTTCCATTTTTAATCCAATTTCAAATCAGTTATGTTTGACGAAAACACCAGAATTCACAATCGAATGACAATCTCTAACGTCTTGTTATTCCAGTCTACACCGATAGTATTTATTGCGCATGCTTTCCAGACATGAAGTCACTGGGTGGCATGACTTGAGGAATAATATGTAGTCCCTTAATACGATGGCACTGAAACGCATTATGGTACACGATTCGTTTAACAGTGGTAAAATGTGTACTGTGTCTTAAATATAGGATATCAGACGCCATCACAACATCAATGTTGATTTGAATTGACAAATAATTCGTGTTTTCAATGCCGAAAACATTGGGTGATACTGTGTTAGAGACTTGGCTACTTTAACGTCGATTCGACATTTCAAAATTAAATCATTAAATGATGACCGTGTATAAATCGGGTTGAATCTCCACCATCAGATGATCTAGAGAGTTGATTATAATCTTGCCATGTGAATCAATGGACAGATTTAACCCTTACACAATTCACTTTGATAAAGCTTTTTGAAATTTGTGTCATATGCAGAGTAAATTATGTTGCATCATATATTGTATATAATTGTGTTGTACCGGCGAAATAAAATTATTATTCCAAATGTTGGGGTTTTTATTATACATATGTGGCAGCTTAAATACTCAAGGTACCTGGAAGGGTGGGGACGGGGGTCATTTTGGTAATAAATCGGCATTTGCAAACGTAGCGAGTAACACTTGACTCGGAACTGCCTTGAGCCGCCAGCATAAGTTAATGGGGAGTAGCCCCTCTAAAGTCCCAGCATTTTTGATGGTTACATGTCTTATTTAATTGATTTCATAGGCCAATAAATATATACTATTCAAAAAAAGTAGGGGATATTTGATTTTGGGGGCATAATACTAAAATATGCAAATGACTACGAAAAAAGTCACTATAGAACCTAACAGAAAAAACATTTCCAGTTACATGTGACGCCCAAACGCACCAATAGCTGCCGCATGGAATGCAGGTGATGCTTGGGATCATCATGGGGGTCCAACCCAAGATTTGCACGACTCTGACTTTGAATGTTACAGTCATTGTGGCATTGAATTCAAGGGTGGAAACATCAGTTTAATTGTTTTAGTGACCAGAAAACAAATTTTGATATGCGTCGGCTTACCCAAAATGAAAGGTTACGTGCCCTTGGCATGCTACAGATCGGCACAACACAGGCGGTTGTGGCGCGGACGATGAATGTTTCTCAGTCTGTCATAAGCAGGCTATGGTCCAGATACCGTGATACACAATCTGTACAGGAGAGACCACGCTCAGGTCGACCAAGGGCGACAACTCAAGCCCAGGATCGATTTATCCGTACCTTGGCCTTGAGAAATCGTGTCATCACAGCAAATCAGATCAGCGCTCGTCTTCAAACAGACACTGGTGTGAGAGTGAGTGGCCAGGCGATTCGGAATCGACTGCATAGGGGTCACCTTCGCGCCCGACGTCCTCGCGTGATCCTTGTTTGAGAGATCATCACATTCAGGCAAGACGTCGTTGGTGTAGGGATCGTCAACACTGAGATAATCGACGCTGGAGCAATGTGATGTTTTCAGATGAGTCAAGGTTCACTGTTGATTTTTTGGACAGACGTAGGAGGGTGTGGCGTCGTCGAAAGGAGTGCTTCCAAGACGTTAACGTCATCAGACATGATCGATTTGGGGGTGGTTCTGTTATGGTGTGGGGAGGCATCACTGTTGCTGGAAGAACGGCTTTACATGTTGTTGCAGGGCGTGTTACAGGCCAGTACTACCGGGACAACATCTTGGCAGTCCATGTTGTGCCGCTCGCACGACGTCATGGCCGCCGTTTCATCTTCCAGGATGACAACGCAAGATGTCACAGGGCCAGGATCGTTACAGGTTACCTCCAACAACAGAACATCACCACATTACCTTGGCCAGCACTGAGTCCCGACCTCTCCCCCATCGAGCATGTCTGGGACATGCTTGGACAGAGGTTACGTCAACGTCAACAACGTCCTGCCAATGTCCAAGAACTTGCTGCTGCTTTTGCAACAGGAATGGGACAATCTGGACCAAAATGACCTTAGACGTCTCATTAGGAGTATGCCACGTCGGATCAATGCTTGTTTGGCAAACAGGGGAGGATTTACCCGTTACTGACTTTGTTGTGATGCTGTGGTAACTTTGCTGTTTGACCCCGGATATCATTTTACCCTTATAATGGTCAGTCTGTGCCTTACTTAGTCTAACGATCATTTGGAATAAATCGATGAATGTAAACTTCATTTCATTTTGTCATTTGTTTCTTCGTCAGTTTCATTAGGTGACTTTAATAACACTTAAAAATCAAATATCCCCTACTTTTTTTGAATAGTATATGAACAAACGGGCAATTGGTTGAGATTTATCAATAGCAATAGAAAAAAACCTTGGATCATGCACCAATCATCCTAGTACGATATAAACTCCAAACCGATAAAGCAACCAGGAACAAACATGGCATCACTTTGGATTTTGTACCATGCTGTAATTTCTTAAGAAAGAATCAGTAAAACAAAGAACTTGGAAACAGATTTGTATGTCTTGTTATTAAGGCAGGATAATGCTAATAAACTGCTTTCTCCTATATTACACTACTGGTTGGAATCTCTGCAATCTGATTAAAATAAACATCTATATTCCGTTTCGTTCTTTTATACACTTAATGGCCTACACTACATGAAAATCTGGACGGTTCTAGTGGAAGGTCGCGTCAAGGGTCGTACCAGCGGCTTTTGAGCCTATGTCGTCAGACATGGATTAATCAATTAACGTTTCTATTGGTTTACCCACAGTTTCGTGCATCGCACGCCAAGAACTCTCCGTAAAAGACCGTTTCATTGGCTAATTCCTTACTTCAACCAAGCGCATGTTATATACCAACTTTTACAGATCTTAGTATTGTGAAGACAGAAATTTTGAAATTGAACTATAAAAAACGAAACCGAAGTTGGACATGCGCTTTAATCAGATTGGAATTTCTGAGTCATAATGTATGTGCATCATGGCAAGGAAGGTTAGCCGATCCTGACCTGTGCTGCACCGCATGTAGTTATTAGGACTTCCTCTGGAACTGAAGCTACATCAACAAAAGCATGATGTCAAAGGAATCCATGTGTGTGTCAAATGTAACCAAATTGTGAATTATATTGTTTACATGCTTTCCGTCATTTGTTTTACTAATGATTACAGTTAAATATCTCATCAAAAACCAACTAACTTTTGAAAAAGTTGGCTGCTCTAGTTTAGTTTGGAAGGGCACTTCAGAAAGGGAGCTTCGGAAAAAAATAAAAGCCAGTATGAGCCCTGCGGTCTACAGTAAGCTGCAATATGCTCCTTAATGGGAATAGGCGCAATACACTAAACACTTATATATTCACAATACTGCCGCCCCCGTAGAATAGCTTTTATTTTGTAATGTTGTCGCTGATATGGTTCTACTGCGTAATACAAAATATTTCTAATGTTTTTAGCTAACAAAGTCAGATTAAATTGTGGCTATAGATTAGTTTTAGATAACGGTGATCTGAGATAATAGCTTAAAAGGGTTAAATCAATCACTTTGCACAGATAAAGGTGACATTACTATATATATTTTTAAAAAAAATTATAAGCATTTTAGTCAGTAATTGGAAGATATAAACAGCGATTAACAGTGAATCGTTGCCCGACACCACTTTGTAGCTGAAAATAGATAAATGGTTTTCAAACGGATCAGCAGCCATGTGACCGATGAAAAATAATGATTATTTTTTTTAACAGAACAAAACAACATATTATAGATTTGATTCTAATCGTTTTATTATAAAATAAAATTTGAAACGCAAATGAATAAAACGGAATGTATTTAGATATAGAATAGATACACAAGAGAGCGACAGCGTTAACGTAAGCTTGACTGTACTTAAATAATGTATCATACAAATGATATTAAAAAAAGTATTTGTTTCAGTTGATCCATATTACCTTTGAGTATTAGCGCCCATTCATTTACGGCGTATTTATTTTATTAATTGCAAAAGAAAAGATTTGTGGTTCCGGTTAGGCATGATTGAGACTATAGTAATAATGAAATAAACAATCTCCTTTAAAAAAGACTTTCGCGCTTGGTCTTCTTTACTCCTTATTTCTTTGTAATCTCAAAATGTCCATGCTTTGGAATTGTTGGACAACACTGTATTTAGAATTGCACGTAATTTAATAAAGGCGAGTTAAAATTTTAAAAGGTTGAAGATAAGTATGAAACAAAAAACAAATACCTATTAAGTCAAGTATATATAATTATATCCTTATAAATGATAACCAATACCAATTAAGTAAAATATAATTATATCCTAAATGATAACCAATACAAATTACGTAAAATATAATTATATTCATATAAAAGATAACATTATACCAATTAAACAAAATATAATTATATTCTTATAAATGATAACGATGAAGCGTGATAAAATAGCAGAACCATTAACAACGGATTCATAAAGCGGTCATAATTATATATAATTTTCATAGGAAGGTAAATAGTGTATATTTTGTAAATTAAAAAAAAAGACATCTCTGTGTACATATAAAATTTGTAGTCTTACTCTGTATACTATTATAGTATGAAATTAATAGTTATATTTTATTTAATTAACATAACAAAATAATTATTACAATTAATTCAAATTTTATATATACCAAAATAATATAATATAATATAACTTAAATAAACTGACAGAGAACTAAAACTTATACCTAGAACATTTTTTTAAAGTCTATGGATATTAAGTAAGCTGAAATTAAAATAAAATTCTACTTTTAAAATGTCAAGAGTCCTCACAGAGGTTACGTTAATATATCAAATATGATAGACGAATATCCTTGCTATATGAAAATCCCTCATTTTCAATAATTTAGTTAAATATCAGTTCATAGTTATAATAATGTTTAAGACAACTTCAAATGTATACTTACTCAACATAACAACTTCAAATGTATATTTTACTCACCTAATAGTTTAAATGTATATTTTACTGAACCCAATATTATGTCAAATGTATATTTTACTCAACATAATATTTAACAACTTCAAATGTATATTTAACACACCTAATATGATAAATGTATATTTTACTGAACGTAATATTATGTCCAATGTATATTTTACTCAACATAATATCAAATGTATACTTTATTGAATCTTATATTATGTCACATATATATTCTCATGAACATAATAATATGGCCTCGCAAACACGGATTCGACGCTTATTTGACAATTCCTGGTGTTGACAAATGGCTCCTATGTTTATTTTTGTCTTTGAGAGCTTTAGAATCCACAGTATTGACAAATGACTCTTAATATCTTTTTAAGGTTGAGAAAAACAATAGATTATAATTCAAGGAACCTGCATAGATGACGCATTAAATTATTATCTGTAAACAAATTGAAAACAAGTTTGAGCGTAATTAACCAAGGCACAAAGAAACATAATCTACATTTCATCATTAAATGATATACCCTATGCATATATTTATCATTGAATGATGCATTCTTAATATTGATACAATAACCCAGGGATAATTGTGTTTTTGTGAATTGTCGATTATTTTATACTCAAATTACATTATTAAATAATATACTCTTTAATACATTCTTGAAATTCTTAACGGGTTATATATAAACAAAAAAGGGTAGGTTGCCAGACAACGAAAGAGAGAGAGAGAGAGAGAGAGAGAGAGAGAGAGAGAGAGAGAGAGAGAGGCGTGGGTTTAACGTCCAAACGACACAAACCAAGTCATTTCGGGACTACCACATGGTTCAATTTTATTTCAATAATTCGCTTGCGCGTAGGGGGTCTTTAACAGTGGAAAGAAACCGGAGGACCCGGAGAGAGCCCACGAGGTTGGACAGGCGACCCTATTCCTTGTCACGTAGAACCGGGGAATCGACAATGGCATACCTAATGCGCATGTGCCAACGATTCGACCAACAGACCCACCAAGAAACTGTGGAAGACCGACGAACGGAACATCAGTACAGCAATGTTCAACACATTTCATGCGGACATACATTAATGCCATAAAATCAAGATAAATATACAAACCAAACAACAAATAAAAACACTGTAAAGACGATAATGATCATGATATTACCAATGACGCTTTTTTTGAATGAACAAATTATTCGTGACTTATTCCTGTCTGTATCCAGCTTTTCACCTACCACAAGCTTTATACGTGTATATTTGTGATATTAATGATAAATGAAATAATTTATATTGCATTCATGACTTTAACACTAAAATTCGGACTTTTATTTATTTAATGACGTAATACTTAGTACTAATACCTAATAGTATATTCAAGATTCAGTTCATTTAACTAATAATTACTTGTATATTCAAGATTTAGTTCATGCACTAATAATTATTAGTATTTTCAAGATTTAGTTCATGAACTAATAATTACTAGTATATTCAAGATTTAGTTCATGAACTAATAATTACTAGTATATTCAAAATTTAGTTCATGAACTAATAATTACTAGTATATTCAAGATTTAGTTCATGAACTAATAATTAATAGCATATTCAAGGTTTAGTTCATGAACTAATAACTATTAGTGTATTTGACACTATTATTATTTTATTAGTATATTCGAGATTTATTTTCATGGAACTAATACTTACTATTATATTCAAGATTGTTTTAATGAATTTAAATAATAATTACTTATATTCAAGATCTATTTCATGAACTAATAATGACTAGCATATTCAAGATTTTTGCATTAAACAAAAAAGTTATAGCATAGCTCATAAGATAAATCAAATTGTAGCATGGCTCAGAAGATAAATCTCATGCAACGAAAAGAAAGAAACGGGAAGACGAATAAGGAAGTCAAATAAATGTAGTAAAAACATGTACGAAATCTATGTCACGAAGGGTTTTTACACATGTAAAAGATAAATGTAAATCCCAATGAGTAATTTGTTGATGCATGTATATATATTTTTTATGTTCAAAATATTTAACAATAGCCATATTATACAATGCAATATTGAAGTACAAACATAAAATAATATAATAGATAAAAAGAACTTAACTATGTAAAGAAGGATTTCGCAAGAAGATGAATACATTGTAAAAATAAACCCTAACAGGGTGATTTTAATAATTTAATATTTGCTTAAAGGGATCCAAACGATTTCCTCATCAGGCAAGAACTGAACTGTTTATATGGAGTTGAATGATCATGATTTTTTTCAGGATATTGATATTTAGAGTGAATTATCAATATAATAGTAGACACTATTGTCTTTTTTAAAATCTCGATCAATTTTAGCATTTTGTCAATGACTTGAATGTAGAAGTTGATTAGATCCCTTTAACTTACATACATTATGAAATATATCTACATATAATATATGCAATCTATTATTTGGTCCACAAAAAGAAGACTAACCAGGTAGACCTTATGGGATTCCAGAACTACATCCTGGAACAGACTGTCGCTCATTGGTTGTTTGTGAGAGGACATTCCAAACCGGCGCTCGTGCAGAAAACTTGTAGACCAATCGTCTACCAGGGACTCGTTCTAAAATTCCCACTTTGTAATAATACCTGGAAATAAATGAATTGAATTGTATCATATATATTGTTTGGAATAAAATACACGTAGGCCTATTCTACTACAGAGAATTAGCCAACTTTCATTTCCCCACACTTCAATAGAAACATACTCATTAGTTGACGTCAATAAAAAACCTTTTGTAATAATGCTTATGTTACTTATATATTCATACGTATATAGGTCTTTATATATACAATGATCTGTTGAGTTGTTGTTAGAACATTACAAAGCGCAAATACGCATAACAGTCAGTCAGTATCCACATTTGACTAAAATGATCTAAGATTAATGTGTGTTACCGAACTGGCTTAGGTTTCGCAAAACATTCTCAGACTTAAGTTTTAGTCCCGAAATGACCTAGTTGTGTCGAGTGGACGTTAAACCCCATTTTTCTCTCTCTCTATCTCCCAGACTTAAGTTAAGAATTTACGCAAAATTGTCAGCCTTTTATAAAACTTTTGTTATCTGAATGTATCAAATACACCAATAAGAAACTATGTGCAAAGTTTAGTGTTCCTATATAAAAGATATTTCTCATAAACAGTGATTAAAAGCGGAGTAGTAAATTCTTTGTGCAACCGGGACCTGGTTCTATACTTATACACTGTAACGTGGGCATAGGTAATTACGTATCAAATACTTATGTCTGAATACAGTTTGATTTATTACGAATGTTAATGACTGTTTTAATTCATTACATCAAATGAAATGAAATCGGGTGTAACACCCAAATTTCCTTCAATATATAATATATTATATTATCTATAAATAAACTTAATAAAAAGTTTTTGCACATTTTAAGGTTTGCAATTAATGGCTATGATTTCATAATTATATTAAGATTAATGCCTGATCCTAAATTGGGAAGCGTGGTAGAGGAAATCGTGAAAAAAAACCAATAAATATCCTCAACACGCATCACAAAACACTTCCTCTAATGCGGAACCATATATTATTTGAGTCTCATATTTGTTTTATTGCCATGAAGTTTTCTACCGGTTTAATATTGAAGATTTATGAACTGATTACATGTCACATTGCTGACAATTTTAAGAACTGATTTCTTATCATATTGCTGACGACTTTGAGAATTGATTTCTTAATCTTATTACGTAGCTGACAAACTTTGAAAATTGATTTCTTATCAAATTGCTGACAACTAATTTCTCATCAGATTGCTGACAACTTTAAGAACTTATGTCTTATCACATTGCTGACAACTTTATGAAAACATTTCTTTTCACATTTCTGACAACTTTGAGAATTCGTTTCGAATCACAGTTGACATCACTGAGAACTGACTTCCTATAGCTGACAATCTAAGAACTAATAACCGTTTTTATAACAATGGTGACGAATGAATATCTTAACTTAATCACCACAATTTTAAGAACTGATTCCGAATAACAGTGACAACAATTTTAAGATCTAAGTGATTGTCACAACGACTCCGTTACATGAACATATTTCTTATAAGAGCTCTTGCGGGAATGTTTGAAGCCAGTTCCTATAACAATGGACTTAACTTTAAGAGGTAATTTCGTATCATAACGGTGACTATTATGTTGATGCCATTACCATGGCGATACAAATTTAGTTCTTAAAGGATTCTTAAAAGAACTAATGTTTATCGCTATGGCAATGACATCAACAACTGATTCGTACCACAATGGAAATAATTTAACAGGTGATTTATTACAAGAACTGATTTACCTTCGGTTCATTAAATATCCATGCTGGACATGATTTTGTACAGCGCAGTGGACACTTACGGCTAGCCCCCGGATCCATTCACTCTCTTTGATTTGTTTATGTTTGTGGTCTTTGAGTATGATGTCTTGTCCATATATTTGTTTTTGTGTAGAATTGTGTGTGGTGCAGCCCTCCTGCACTTACTATTAGAATAATTATTGTGAGGGTTTTTTTTTTTTATTTTGAGTGAAACCTGTATTATTGGACGCTTACGACTGGTGCCCGGATCCATTCACTTGATTTGACGTATGCATGCTTGCTGTTTGCAATGACATGGCGCTAGTCTTGTTCGCATGTTTATCTCATCTATTTTGTTTACGTTTTGCGTGGTCCTCCTGTACCTAATACTGATGTGTTTTGGGGAAGATCACGTCCCATTTTGTGCAATGGCTACGGTTACCGTTCTAGACAGTGGAATGAAAAGGGACATCACTCACCTAAAGCCTCGACTCATCTTCTCATAATTCATACAGGAATTATTCTTACACACTCCCCATCTTCGTGCAATCTCATTAGGGTTGACTAAAGCGAACATGCCTCTACTCCGATCTACCCATTCGATTAGAGAGGGATTCGTTTTGCTGCTCTCCAGTAGATTCACTATAAATTTAAAAAGTCGTGGTTGACCTTGAGAATCTGAAATAAGAAAGAACGTTATTGTTTTTACAAGTTTGATTAAAATCGAAAAACAGATTTTCGAATGACTCTCGAGAGGCGGTTGAAATACTTTGTAAATTTCATAAAAAAGAAACAAAGCATAAAAGACGTTATTTATGCGTACTTCATAATTTTTTTAGATGAAACGCAACCACTGTTAGAACATATCCTGTCAGCGGTATCTAATATAACATTATCTGGATGTAACGGAATTCAGAATTATTGAAAAGTATTCTCTTATTGACAGGTGAAAACTGAAGAAGTTTCAAGGCTGGGAGCCATATCTTCAAAAGGTTAAAGTTTGGCTGGTAAACGTTTTGCTGTGTTTTGGATGATTTGAAGATGTTGAATATTGGATGCAGGAAATGCAGGAAGTCCGAACAGTGGCGAATTACAGTTTCGACCATAATTGTTTTATCGTTTTAGAATTCCAAATCCCTCTCCACATCTGAATGTATTAAAATTAAGTATCATTTTTTTAGGTTATTTCATCCAGCAAAAAATGCAATAAGCACTTTCGGAACTTTTACACGAAAATAATTTCATGCATTTCTCAGTTTTATGAGAAAATGTGGAAATTGGTGCAGTTCTTCTATTGTACGCAATACAGAAGACTATAAAAATTAGTGCACGGTGTTTATTGTACGTAATACAATACCCTATAGAAACCGTCACGTTCACCTGTTTCAGTTTGCTGTATTCCGGGTTGCTAATTAGTTTAATTCAAGGGCGTTTCTTAGTTCACACAATCAATGTTAAAGTTTGTCTGAATCTTTGATGACCTTTATACCACATCTTTTGATGTCTTGTGTAATAAAGCCACCAATTACAATCCTATTATAATGTATGTTAAAGATACATTATGGGAGATTAGATAAAAAGCTGACAGATCTCACTATAATAGTTAAAAACTAGGTTTTAGCGATTGAAATTTTGAGCCTAGCCCCCATCATCATTGCTAAAGTCGGTTTAATAAAAAACATAGTCTCGATTATCCAGTTTTTTTTTTATTTAATTATTAATGGACGTTAAGCAGCGGATAGGATTGTAATCCAGTAAATATCACAGGCTAGCGAAGCCACCAAGAGTTAATTATGTTCTGGATGAGTTAATTGATATCTAAGTAATAATTAAGATAACATTTCAGGCCCTAAGAAAGTCGTGCAATTGGCAGACTTAGCTATTGCATAATATATGTTAAAGCTTCTTTTTTAAAAAAACAAAAATAAACAACATGTAGATATAATAGGTATTATGCATATAGATGAAATAGATAGGAAGATAAAGGCACACTTAGATGAATTTAAATAAGCCCCGATTATTTGAATTTGTTCATTTCCATAGGTGCAGTCAAATTAAAAGGGGGTTTGAGATTTGACTGTTCTCCACTAACCGTGCTAATGAAGACGAGCACACGTCATGCAGTGTTATATGGGAGACATTTTACTGGCACTGTAGTGTTTATTTTATTCGCCAACGATTTCCAACTGTCAAGATTTATTTACGTGCCGTTCCCCAAAGAGAGAAATGGGGTTTTACGTCCACTCGACACAAAAAAGGTCATTTTGGGACTAACATATGGTTGAATTTTATTTCAATGATTCGCTTGCCCGCAGGGGTCTTTAGCAGTGGGAGGACCCGGAGAAAACGCACGAGTTTGGACAGGCGACCCTACTCCTTGTCACGTACAACCACGCCAATTGACTCAATGACAGGCTTTATGATACAGCACGTACGTGTTTACCATTCGGCCATCCAATCCCCGCCGTTCCCCAAGTAAGTGGTCCATTTTGATGATACCAGACATACATGCATCGATAACATATAGAAGAAAATTGGTACACTTTTCAGCTAGGTTGACCCCCTGGGCTCCCGGTGTACAAGATACGCAAATTATAACAAAGGTAAAATATATTAAATAAGGGAATGGACCCGGTTGCAGTATTTGGTTGACATTTCAATATTATTATGCGTAGCAAGTAAAAATATAGAAAACAAAATTTAATAGTCTGACTTGAGTTGTTTTTAAATATAGTTGAAATCGCGATTTATTTATCAATGGTATATGCAGACTATAGATTTTTTTGTCATTTATTACACCAGGCCTGTCAACACACGGTGTATTTTGACTCCAAGGTCACATTAGTCATACCTCAAGCTTCGTTAAACATAATATGTATTTTAAAATTCACAAAAGATTTGGGGGATTCCCCTCAACTTTCCCAGCTTCACTTGTATGGAGATCAGAATATGCACGATTCATATGCAACTGTTAAAAACTAAATTATAATATATGTGTTTAGTTAGCTTGTGCATACATCTTGTTATTGTGTTATTTTACTGTATGTAGACATAATAAGCTGAAACAGACATTGAGCGTGATGTATATATCTTGTAGACATAATAAGATAATCATAATATTTGCAATTGTGAGTTCAAATAACATAAGATAAGTCTAACTAGCTTAAAGCAACATGGTTTGAAATATTATTTGAAATATGTGTGAAAACAAATCTAAAAACTGCGATAATGATGGAATGGACATTATTTGTTCATGAGTGATCATTAAAACTAGAATCTGACTGATCATTAAAACTAGAATCAGGGCATTCACATAAGTAATTCCAGCTTTTTTTTTTTAGTAAAAAAGAAATTTCAGGAAATTTTAGTTATTACTATAAAATAAGGTATTATAGCTTGGGAGTACCTGTACGAAAACTTGCTAAATACATCCATCATCAAATATTTTTACTTTCCACAATAAAGTGACTGGTTATATCCTTCTAAACTCTGTTTCCTTATAATTCATCCTTTCTTGGAAACACAATACAATACAAAACATCACACACAATACAACACAACACAAATACAACAATTACAAATATGTTGTTCAAACAAGAACTACAAAACGGCTACACTACCCCTTATATTGTGGTTTTTTTTCGTAAAATATAGATTTTAAGGTGACCCACGCCATGATAGTATTACATCAGTAATGGGGGGGGGGATGGCCTATTGGTCTAGAGTGCCGCGCTTCGACCTCTAGCTGGCCGGTCACCTCTGGCTTGTGGCTGTGGTTTCGATCCCTGGTGTGAGCGTATGTGGCATGGAGATGGGGGCGCCTTCTCAACCTCGTGGGTTTCCTCCGGGCACTCCGGTTTCCTCCCACTACTAAAGACCACTACGCGCAAGCGAATTATTGAAATAAAATTGAAACCATATGTTAGTCCCAAAATGACCTAGTTTGTGTCGAGTGGACGTTAAACCCCATTTCTCTCTCTCTCTCTATCTCTCTCTCTCTCTCTCTCTCTCTCTCTCTCTCTCACACACACACACACACACACACACACACAGCAGTATGCCAGGCTAGGCAAAGAGCTGGCCATTCTTGCTATAATACCAGGCAAAGATAGACAATGAGAAATTTATGCAATGAAAATTTCTGTCACATTACTTTATGAATGGCTACGTTTAAATTACTTTAATCCCCAAAAAACCCAAACATTAAATATCGAAAAATATAACATAATATGTACTATAACTCTATTATTTTTTTCTGGAATTACAGAAATTGGTATGTAATTAACTTAAATAATAATAATTTAATAGTGGTTATATTAAAATGGATATCACTCCTTTAACACGTCCAATAACTTTTAATCCAAAAAAAGACTTTTAATATTTAAAAGAACAACTCCATTGTTTTTCGTCGAATTGCAGCGATTTGTATGCAGTTACCTTGAATAATGACAATTTACTAGCGGTTATATAAAGAGGGATATCATTCCTTTAACACGCAGGTATATGATTAAGCATTATGATTAACACTAGCATGCAGGTGTATGAATGGCATTTTTGTCGCTCGGGTAACATGAACTCATAAAAGTTTACCTTTTTATAAACTAGGTGTTAAATTTCAGATGCAGTGGGTTTTTTTATACCCTTGATAGAAATAAACAATATGATACCTGTGTTGAGCAACAATATTATATGTTTTTTTATTGCACATATTTTTTAAAGGCCTTTATCATTGCCGTCACTGGCGTCTGCATTTTCGAGACTTAAAGCCAATACCAAAGGTTATGTATATCGAATCGAATAATTATTTCATTTGTAAAATATCATTGTTTGCTTTCATAATTTTATTGATTAATATCACAATATGAATAGTTTCCACTATATGTCATGTATTTAAGTAAACTAAATGTAAATATATTGTTTTGTTGACAGGAGGGGGCTGATATAGTGCTAACTTGCTCCGCAAACCTATTTTTATTGAATAACATATAGTTTTTAAAAAAAATTACCTGACCTCTTAGTTAAATTATCCAGGTTGGCATTTTTGGGGTCAATTATGGTTTTAGCTAATGATAATGTTAAAGGAATCGTTCTATCGTCATATATTGTTGATAAATATAATATATAAATCGTATCCAAATAATGACACACAATCAATCACCTTAATCCTAAAAAACATAAAATACTTTTCTTTTGAAGTAAGAAAAATATTTTCGCCTAAATGGGCGACCTTATTAACCTGAAATGCATTTACGGAAATTGTCCTAAAGCTAACAGCCATTAGTTAAAGGGACAATAACACTCTTGCTGGCTTGGCAGCCCCAGAAAATAAATAATAGCCTTATTCTAAGTACTAGATGTTTAAGTGTCCTACCTGTTGTGTAAATTATCCATTACGACCTATTTTACTTGTCCAGAGGGTTTGAAAATATTTTAAATCAAAGTCACATTTGAAAAGGTTTACGTTAGACTTTTCAAATCAATTAGTTGAATTTTTCCAATTTTTTTAAATTAGGTGTGTTAAGATGAAATTTATATCATCAATTAATTGGAATATTGTAAAATAATACAATTTGTTGACCAGAATGAAGATTGGGACATATTATTTAGTTACAACAAGAGTGTTATTGGGGCTTCAATACAGCCGGGGTAGCACAAGTAAGTTGTTATATACCATAACAATATACAGGGTAAACTACAAGCTGGCTTGCATACTTATAGGGTAAGAAACAAGGTGCGCTTGTATGAAGGTATAGCGTATGACCTTGATCAACGTCTAGCCTTCGAAAGCATGTGTTGCACATAAAACGTAAAGTAGGTCAATACAATATATATATTCCTTACGATTATAATTCGATACTTAGAAAAGTCGATTGAATACTTAGAAACCTTGAATAAACCGCTTCGAACTCGCTTTGATACTTCGTAATTACACGTAAGAGAAAAGTTCTTAAAAAAAAACTTTATTGGATATTTTTACTTGTATGGTATATTTGTTTGAAGAGTATTGTCAATTATTGAAAGACAAGCGCAACAACAGATAAGATAACTCATAGCATTTTACCATGAAAATTCATTACAAAAAATAGCTAAAAATAAAGTCAATAAATAAGAAAACTGGTCCAATTTTTTTAAAAAAACAAAATCGTCAGAAAATCTACACCTGTAATAATAAAGCCTGGTTATTGTGAACCACAAATGCATTATATTACGCATCTTGAATAAATCTGCCTATAAAGAAAGTCAACCACACACACAGGAGCTTTTTTTTTGCTTTTTTTTTTTTTTTTTAAAAAAAAGCATACTTCAAGGTATTATGCATAACTGAGTCATAAACGTTTAGACAATTATACATATTTTCTGGCGTGTTCGCTCGGCTAGTCACTTGAACGTGTACCTTGATACAGGATATATCGACCCAAATACCCGCCCCCCACCGAAGCTCAACTTCCAAAGTCTCAAATTTCTTATACCACAGACGCGTTTCTTATTGGATATATAAAAACATTGCGAACTTGACTGCACTAATGTAAGTTCATAATAAAATTCTACGGATAAAAGTGTTTCATGTAAACAAATTGTTTTGTATGATTTAATCTTTGTAAGAATTAAATAAAAAACATTGTTAAAATCTTATATCATACCAAATCAAACTTTGTAAATAAATTTTAACCTATCTGCATTAAATAACAGGTTTATTTTAAGGGCTGACTGCCAAATGCGTATAGGTTCATTTTAATAATTGAATTCAACCAGTTAAATAGTACATAATAAATTAGACTTTGTGCTTGCGGGTAAGGTAACTGGGTTAGCTGTACTTTTTTATGGCCAAGTGCCAGGCATCCCTGACTATTGTCATAATTTAAGTTTTGTTATACGTTCAAATGCACTACAAGTATAATACAGAATAACCTATCCACATGCTAAATTGAAAACACATTTACATATTAATATTTTCCGTAATTATTATTTTTTATCCCGCGAGATTGATTTAAAAACAAGGTAAACCGTGCATCTAAAAATGATTTTAATAAATATTTGAAATAAAATATAAATGTCAAGTTTGAATAATTTACCTGCTTGCCGATCAAAAGCGCACGAGGGCTTCAAGGGAAATAACTCTTAATTGCTTAGTCGGATGCAGACCACCATTAATTTCCTCATTGACTTAAATGTTAATTCTGGCCTCTTTGCCCACCTCCAACGTTTCCCCAAATTTTCGTTGGGCTGAATGCTTTTCACTACAGACAGAGGGACAAATGATCATATCTTTGCACTTTAATTTGTATGAGGTTGACCACAAAATTTTGAGATACACATTCTAGTCCATTCTAGACCAAAAATTTAAGAAAAATGGGCATGTAAAAGGGGAGAAAAGAGATATTGGAGTAAACAGGCAACCGTCGGCCCTACGTTACAATGTATCCAACCCGTTAACCCCTTTATCCTTCCGCCTCAAAAACACAAATATTCACCAAAACCTGACAGGAAGTCGGGTCCTGGGTCAATATTGGTTAATGGTTCCAGATTTATTGACCATTGCCGAATAAAAGAGTGTATCAACTCTAAGGACTGGTGTTAAAGAAGTTAATAAACAAACCACCATCTTAGTAGTAGATCAGTAATGCATGTCCACCCACGATATGATATTATCGCACATATCACATGATAATTGCGAATTCTCTATGTTACGATTTCATTTTGTTGGAAAACATCAAATTGTAAGACATATGGTATTTATCAACTAAACTCAAATCATAATTTGATTTGTTTAAATGTTTGAGGTCACCAGAAAACATGGCGAAATATTGGATAAAGAACAATTAGTAAATCTTAGCATCGATCAGAAAAGTGATTTTTCCATGTCCATCGGATAGCCACCCCCACCCCTCCGCGCCTCTCGGTACAAGTTCCATAATAGTGTCAACTAGCGCATAAACCTGAACCTTCTCATATTGCATGTATGACTTTGCCAACTCCATTAATGGAAAGAAACTTGATTACGAAAATCGCGTTCTTGGTTTCAGACTTTGATTATACAACAAATACATGTCTATAAGCAAAGCCTTTCAGAAGAATTTACTGTGGTAGGTTGACGGAAGGTCATGTTTTTAGGCCAATAGGAATTGGAGTTAACCGCCGGGAGCTTAAACGGAACGATATTCTGTTGAAATCTTAATTAGACTGATTTAACACAAATTCCATTAATAATAAAAATACAAGGAAGATAACAACAAATAGGTTTTCTAATTCCGAATTGTTAATACATGGTATAAAAGCAGACGTACCTTTATTTGGTAAATGATGTAGTGGTAGAGATGAACACGCTGGTAATGATGAAGACGATGTTGAAGATGATGATGATGGCGATGATGATGATGCTATAGTGGTAGTTGAGCTAACTGTTTCAGGATCTATTAATCCGAGATCTTCCAATGTTTTATCCAGTGTTGCATCGCTGATCTTATCGAAATCATCTGAAATATTAAAAAGAGCTTTAAAAACAACTGTCAAAATATTATTAAAATACATCCAAACAAACTTAATTTATTGCCATTTAAAGTTTACAGACTGTCTACCAACTTCACCATGTAATCAACGTGTGTCTTAAGCAAATAAAATAATAATAATTATGTTATATGAGATTTATATTAAACAACATTGACTTTTGACGGGTGGTGTTGTTCGTTTATTAAGTAATATAAGATATTTTAGAATTCCAAAGCTACACCGACATATTTTGATACAGATATTTTATTTCATGTGCAGTTTTGCATAAACCTATTCAAATAAAAATCTATCAATCAGAATAAGGTTTGGCGATGCAATGTGGAGTTGTCTCCCCTATCAATTCAACTCTCAGCGTTGAATGAAATATTTTAATCGGATATCGTCCGGTTTTAGATTTCATTTTGTTTATTGCTTTTGAAAACTACGATGTACTAAACAGATTGTAGTAATATCAGTATTTTTCAATCATTGCAATTTAGTCAATTTATCTTGTTTAGAATCTGGAATCATTTAAAGGTTGATAGTACGCCATGACAAAATAGTTATTTTCACATGACCCCACAATGATAAAGATCAATGTCCATTTTTACAGTGCAAAAATACTCAAAAAAAATGATGATAAAGATGTGTATTAATATAGGTTAACTCTCAGCGAGTTACTCCTAGCAGGGTCTACTTCAAATGACCGATAACCAAAAGATGTTACCCTGTGTGGGTTCAGTTGATCTGATAGGATTGCAGATGAGATAAAATATGCAGTCACCGACTGACATTAGCAAATAAAAAACACGATATATTAGACAATTTCAAACAGAAGATTTTACATTTACATCCCCTATTTTACGCAGGGACGAGGTGGGTGCTAAAACAAGAGATTCGAGACCAACCTTGACGAACCAGCAAAATCATTACTGATTACGATTTCGTGCGATAGAACAACGTCGACTATTTACGCCAGATCGGTACCAGCCCTTTACGTTTATATTCAGTTTTTGGGTGTAAATAAAAACACAGGGACGCTTTACCTTTGTGTTCGCTAGGGGTCAGGAGTCGTGGCAACGAAAGCTCGTTAGAACACAACCGGAGATTCTCTCTCTCTAACAAGAACATTGTTCGCAAGCAGATCGATAACTCCAACACCATTACAATATTGTGACCTTTCAGAGGTTTCCTTCTCAAACCTCAATGAAGCACCCAACCAAGATTTTAAAAATGACACTGGGTACTTTATTCTGGATTGCACCTACAAACAACGCACATCATTTTTGCAAGTTGAAAATTTTGGATTGTAGGTAGCAACGTCAATATATAATAATGAATTATCTTTTACACAAATCTGTCACGAGTTTCACCCACAAGATTTAAAATTCTAAACGGTTAGTTAACTAAGTAACATGACCCGAAAGACATTTCTGAACCTTAACTGTTGGAACTCAAATAATGTGCTGCCTTACACTGTAATGGTCAATTCAACTAAGTTTTCAAAAATATCGCCAAGAAGAACCCCGACCCGTAACGAGTTCACCAGTTTTAAAACGTTTGTGGTCATATTAACAATTCTTGCAGGTTTGAATAAAATTCATCGAGAACTCGCATTGATAGTGTATCTTCAAGAAATTATGGACAAACGAATTGAAAGAATCAGGTGGAGACAGTATGGGTTCTAAAAGTAATTAAAAATTAAGAATGTAGCTTACCGTCCTGTAGTTGTAATACTGTAGACGGTATGATAGATTGTGATGGTTGTTGTGACGCTATAGTTGATTGTGATGATAGTGACCGCTGTAGTGGCGTTATGGTTGATCGTGATGAGAGTGACCGCTGCTGTGACGATATGAGTGATTGTGATGGTAGAGGCCGCTGCTGTGACGTTATGGTTCGTTGTGGCGGTTGTGATCGCTGTGGTGGCGATATGGTTGATTGTGATGATCGTGGCCGCTGTTGTGACATTATGATTCGTTGTGGCGGTAGTGGTCGCTGTTGTGCGGGTATGGTTGATGATGGTAGATGTGAGAGATAATGTGAATATGATGGTTGAAGTGGACAACAAAGTGATGATGTGTGGAGTTGTGGAGGTGTGTATGCATTTGGTGGATAAATACAGGTGGGTGGACAGTTGTAAACTGGATATTGGGATTCCACTTGTTGGGAACAGCAACTGCTTGACAGATCCATCCATTCTTGTGGTGAGTATGAAGCTGTAAGGAAAATGTCCAAATCATTACAACGTGAAAACAATTATAATATGCTAATCAAGAAAGTGGCAAAAGATGATAATTAACAGAAATGGTACATATCCATTGTAGTCCGCCGATTTTAAACGATTCTCAAACCAAGGCCAAATTTTCAATTAATCTGCTTTAAGAAGTGATCTTCGCTCTGACATCTGACACATACATATTATACCACAAATTCTATATTAAGTAAGTAGCTAAGGGAACAGACAAAATTGGGTGCTTACATGACTGTGTCCATAACTGAGAATCAATCTGGAAATGTTGATTGGGCCCCCGTGGATACACATCTAATTTATGTAAGATATTATTGTTTAACCTACTATTTTCAGTAGTCTTATTACACGCTGCTTTACCAGGTTCTGTCTTGACCAGACCAGATAATACAGCATTCATAATTTCTTCAGCTTCTCCAGGCGGCGATACATTATAAGAGAACTGCAGGCGGCTATCGTCAGATGAACTATTTCCTTTCTGAACCATTCTTTCAGCCATGCATTAGTACGTATATCTGAAAATAAAATAAAAAATATCAATTCAATACTTTAATAACTTTCTTTCTAGAAATGTCTGTTTCAAAAGGTGCTTTTTACAAACTTATTCAAATGGATGAAAATAAGACAATATGCGAGACTTTTTCCATTTTCCACATTGATAAATGATTATTCAGACGCCTCCTTTATATTGTTCATTTGAAAAGGGCTTTATAAAACGTAGCAGCCATAATGGGAAGTGTCAATTATTATATTAGAACATCCTAGGTTAATATATCTCAGCAGATAATGATATACACGAATAAGTTAAAAATAAAATTAATCAAAATGATACCCAAAACCATCAACTACAAATATACCTGAAGAACTTTTTCAGATTAGCAAAATCATCAAAATTTAAATGAAATAAATCGTAGCAGCTTGGTAATGAAAACGATTATCTACAATTAATATAACCCTCGAACTTGATCAAATCAGCAAGACCCCAATATTCACCAAAAGTTATTAATGAAATTAATCGGAACAGCTATGTAATGAAAACTATCAACTATAGTTATATCAATAAACCTGAGTAGTTATTTATTATACAGCTTATATTAAAACTTAATCAGGTCTTCAAGAACACCTTTTAGCTAATCGATTTTCATTAATAATTTACAAATACAATTAACTACAACAGATTTGTAATAAAAAAAGAATTTGATCAGAATAGCAAGATCACATCTCAGTGAACTATGCATATAACAAGTAGTACTTAAATAGTAATTATAATCACATCTTAGCTAAATCGATTTTCATCGATAATCGATAATTATTATTGCACTTAAACAGAGTAAAAACAATGTAAATTACCAATTGAAAATGGTAGTAGGATTAATATAAGTGTTATAACAATGATAATACTACAAGTTGTAATCCGTAGTAAAATTGTTCTCATATTTATACCCTTATCAACGTATTTTTATTTCTAAAAATAAAAAAGAACATAACTATTTTAAAACTTCATTCACATGTGTCGAGACATTTATGAATATGAGGAAGTTTTGACAGTAAAAGTTTTCCTGTTCTCCTCAAGCTACAGACAGTTCGTGGTTATTTATGTTATCAAATATAGGCCAGTAGAGAACAACTTGGGTATTCTGTGGTTATCCATCACAACCAACCAAACGCGACCATGCTTGATGTTCATTGGCTAAAATTTAATATTTTGTCTTGAAGGAAATTAAATGCACGGATATTGTGTAATTTAGTGTCGCTTATTTTATATACTCTGCAGTACGAAAACGGAAAAAGTTGAAAATCTCTGATTCGCCAAGAGCAAAAGTGCATTTCCTATATTTAAGGAATTTTTTCAACAAATAGATAACAATATCCTTAAACCGCTAAAATGTGTTTCACAGTGTATTAATTCGCATTATTTTGTACTACATATACTTCACACACCTTTGTTTTCCCTCATTGCTAAAGAAGCCTACGCGCTTACACATTTCTGAAATGAAATTGACCTAGTCCCGAAATGACCCGGTTTGTATAGAGTAGACGTAAAACCTCGTTCTCTGTCTCTCTCATACATCTTTTGTAGGCCTATCACTTCATACACATACATACTAATTTCATAGTGATTTCTTCTTTTGTGTTATCTGGCAAAACGTTTTCTTCTTATAGATACATTATGTAAGATTTAGATGCAGAGCTGACCGGCTCTGCTATAATAGCTCAGAAATAGATAATGTAAAACGAAAATATTGAAAATTTCATTAAAAATTACTTCATTCAGATACAAGTTATCACTGTTTATAGTTTTGACAAGATGTTTGCATAGTGGTTTCCAGGGCTCTAGTTTATTCGAGACTTAGCATTGCTTTCCCACTTTGAAATTAATCTTTTCAATGGGCGAACCGTTGTAATCTAGTTAAAATTTCGAGTATCCAATGCCATCGAGGGTTTATTATGGTCTTGTTATTTCAGGACTAAAGAAAGACTTGCAAAAGGCAGATTAAGTTCTTGCATAATGTATGTTTAAATTATTCCTATTTTATATTATTTTATCGACTAACCTTTTATCAGAAACTGTAGAACATTAGAAAAAACAACAAAATTTATATGTAAATAACAATCACTGGTTTATACACATATAGCACGACGTTTCGACAAGTATCCTGTTGTCGTTATCAAGCACGAAATGATTATAACTGTGGAACAGGTTTACATACGGGTTTAAACCAAAGATATGAACATCAGATACGCAAAGTCGTATTTCTATTTTCGTTTAGAACCTGAAAACCCGCAATCTTGGAAAAGTGCGGCTTTTCAGCAAAATTGAGATAGGGAAGAGATATCGCTACTCTCTTGACGACATCTTATAAAATCAAAAAAAAAAAAAAATCGCTAGCATTAAATTTTCTTGGTAGCTAATGATTTATAGATGAGGAAAATATAGCCTATGCATCTTGTGAGAAGAATATATCAAATAGGCCTACTGACACGACATATTATAGTTTTGCCAATCATCTTCATCAAAACATTTATACCATAGAATCTTTAGATGGTAGCTGTTTAAGATTGCCAAGGTTAAAAAACAAAATGGCAATCATGACATTGTTGTTCCGCAGATTTGATTTATTTTTGCCATATTCAAACATCTACATTCTTTTTAAAATTAGGAGATCCCTTCACTGTAATCATTGATGCTACGCAGGGATTATAATTTGAAAGACATGATTCTAATAGTGCTAATGATCATTTTTTGGCATAATAGAAGTTTATAAACTAGGAAATAAGGTTAGCTTAATTCTTTTTTTTAAATTTTGCGGCTTTGACGTCACAAATTTTGAAATTCTACATATTAAATGCAATATTTCATTTTGTTCAACGAGATCAAAACATCGACATCAAGAAAGACTAAATTGACGTCATCTGAAACGAAAACAAATGAAATGGGGTTTAACGTCCTACTGTTCTGCTGCGACTAAACGAAAACAATTGTTACCCAATATTATCAAAGTTTATATCATAATCAAAGATTTTTAGCATGCCGTATAAAATATTAGCAGGGGAGAAAACAAGGCAACAGTAAACTGTTTTAGCACATTTTATACGAATCGTAAAACTTTCAAAAAGACAAACTACAAAACAGTATCAACAGAAAACTAATGCCAATGCCAGAATCACCTATCCGTAATAATCCAAATAATGCCATCCAAATATAAATTGGTTGCGTAATTTCCATTAAACTTTAAGATGTTTACTATTCAAGTCGCGTACGCCTTTCTTTTTAACCGGGGGTTGTGATGGCCTAGTGGTCTAGAGTGCCGCGCTTCGACCTCTAGCTGGCCGGTCACCTCTGGCTTGCGGCTGTGGTTTCGAGCCTTGGTGTGAGCGTATGTGGCATGGAGATAGGGGCGCCTTCTCAACCTCGTGGGTTTCCTCCGGGCACTCCGGTTTCCTCCCACTGCTAAAGACCCCTACGCGCAAGCGAATTATTGAAATAAAATTAAACCATATGTTAGTCCCGAAATGACCTAGTTGTGTCGAGTGGACGTTAAACCCCATTTCTCTCTCTCTCTTTCTTTTTAACCGTTACGATTTAAAGATTTGATATCCAGTTACTTACATTCTTGGTCTGAATCTGGTTCAAGAGCTCGTCTTATTTATTGATGAAATCTGGTTATAAACCATTTCGAAAGATTTTAGAAAATTACACGAAATTCATAGGTCAAGAGACAAATTGCTAATATTTAAGGCTTAGAAATGGACACAAATGGGTCGCAACGCATAAAATAAATTTACTATGAATGTATATAAACTGAGTAATTTTTACTCGAATGACTATCTCTAGCATCTGGTTATTCCAGTCTACACCGATAATATTTATTGCGCATGCTGTCCAAATAAGAAGACGGCGTCAACGTTTGACATGCCTTGTGGAGTATGTCTAGCCTCGTTCTTTGAGTCCCTTGTTACAAATGGTGCTAAAACGCATTATGGTAGACGATTCATGTACGAATGGTAAAATGTTTATTGTATATAGTCAGCCAATCTTTTCTAGGAAGTTCACAATATCAATATCATCCCAAGTCTTCAACATTAAACACACAAACTATTTGTCAATGTCGAAGACTTTGGATGATATTGAGTAAGAGACTTGGCTACTTTCAGCACTTGCCTTGTTCACTGTTATACGAAAAGGTGTAACATGAAATAGTGTGAGGTGATTGACCATACTGGGCCCTGTTTCACGAAATTTTAACTTAAGATAAAATCCAATTTTAGTAGATACTTCAATTTTGATTGGCTAAGCGCTAAAATCAATCTAATATTATCCAATCAAATTACTAAAATTGGGATCTTATCTTAGTTAAAATTTCGTGAAATAGGCCCCAGGTTATTTACAACAACGTGAATTTTACATTTAAAACATGATTAAGATCTATTCAGCTTAAAAGCAGGTCATTTCAAGACTAAAATAATCATCGGTGTAATTTTATTGCTTGCTCGCAGGACACTTTGGCAGGGGACGGAACCCGGAGAAACTAAAGATGTTGGGCAGACGAATATATTCCTTTGCAGTGCACTTATGGAGTGAAAAATCACATCTCCACGACGACAACATTACGATCTACTGGTTATACGTTAAAGCACTAATCGCACATAATACAGATTTCTTGCTAGAAAGTTGTTGAATATTATAATTATATTTCGGCATCTGATCTAATGGACACGTTTATTGGCTTATTCATTTGTGCACAATGAGATGTTTTTGACGAAGAATCCCCCCCACCCCACGTTCTGATAAGACATTCATAGATCTGGCGAATCTACTTTCAATCCATCTCTCCCAAAGCAAGTACAGTAGAATACATGCATAATATATATTTACATAAATAAATCAAAAATACGTCCCTTAAAAAATTCACTACAATACGTCATTCTGACATACCATACATTAAATCCTTTCAGCTAGTAGCTGTCTGCTCTCTATAGGCGTCTTCAGATATTAGTGATGTATACAAAAAATATTTAAATTTGAAATTTATTTGATAGAACATCTCTTCCGTGATAAACGTAGACTATTGGGTCTCGATTCCAAGAAGAGTGTTGGAATTTACATTGTCGGTCAGGTTTTGGTGACTATTGATGATTTTGAAGCGGAAGGATCAGGATATGCTTTAGGGGTGACCACCTTCCATGTTTTATTCTGATTATTGTGACATCTTCGGCGCTTTATGGTTATAAAGATGCAGATCATCGGAATATAAAGGCCAAGAAATGACACGGAGACAATTAGTATTTCACTTATATTTGGCTGAATATTGGGAATTTGAAGGTTGCATAATACAGATATTGCAATTAGAGCCACGTCGACCGATATAACTAAACAATTTGAAAAAAAACTATAGATACCAAGACTTTAACAAAGCTTACCTGCCGTGGGGATGATACATGATCCGAGTGCACTGAGCGAAACGAGCATTCATTGAAAAGACAACTATGAAATCCATATCAACTAAATCTTTCAAATTCCAAGCACATTTATAGGTTGTAAAATTACATATTTGATTGCACAATTCTTGTGCACGGACACTTGGATTTCAGGAAGTTTGGGTTAAATTCATTATGAAGATTTATAATATACAGTTATGTATACTCAAAGAAAAGCGTGGACTGTCCAATGAATAGCAATTATAATCATCAGTACTCAAAATATTGCATTGATTCTAGAAATGACCTTATTTCTACTACTGACCCCGCCGACGACCGTCATGTTTTTCCTCCATGTTCCTGTTTCTTTCGTCTTCCTTGTTAGAAATTTCCAAATTGCTTAAACATAATAAAACTAAATGTCCGTAGCATACGTAGCCCAGAAGAAAAGTAGCAAGCATCAAACCAAACACCAGAGTATCTGGGGTTCCGACTGTTTGTTATAGCATCTTTTTAGTAGAAAAAAAACATCTTAAACGTAAAATTATATGAAATTATGGTAACACAACATAAGATGCAAGCCTGATATATTTTCATTTGGTTCTTGTGTGGTTTATTCACTACAAATTACCACTGGCCATTGCGTTACATCTGGGCACAAACCTGGATAGATTTCAAACCTTGTGTAGCGAAGCGGATAAACGATCAAAAATCAACAGTACCTACCAGCATCGAAGATCCCAAAAGACAAAATCTTCAAATCCAGAAATATCAGGACAAATCGATTTGTAGGTGCTATTGGGCGTTCCGGAAGTTTGTAGACGTAGACTATTTATAATTTTGCTTTGTAACTGATACGTCATCTGCACATTTGTTGACATACTATCTGCAGCACTACAATCACGTTATATAATATCCATACCTTATGATTGTTGCGCATTTCTTAATAACAATGCTAATTATAATTTTTTGACTTTTGAACTGATGACTATTACTAATTTTATTAATGTCACAAACGTATCTAAGACGTCATAACGAGCAATGATTAAGTAGCTGTCTTTTCACTAAAGCCGGCCACACATTGATTCAAATAAACGAATGACAGAAAATAAAATCATGTATTTGTTGTTGTTCGTATCAATGTGACAAAAACAGTTTAGCTAGACAAGACACGCACCCCCAAGCCCCCCACACCCATGTTTGTTTATTGTTTATCTCAACACGCTTTCGTTGGACCAATCATATTTAAGAGCGCCAGTATCATGTGACATTCAAACTTCCATCGAAATTACTAAAACATCTTACGTATATATGAGCTGAAAGACGTTACTTGTAGAAATTAAATGGTCTTGCGCAAATGAAATATATTTACTGTGCGCCGCCATCTTGAAATGGTATGATTTTTCTGGATTTCGCTACCGAGTCGCAGTGTAACACTACAGATAACAGAAGATCCGCATAATGATAAAAACTTTATTTATAACACAAAATAGATATAAGTAAGGAGGGGCTCTCTTCCAAGTCTGAAGTACCGTTGTTCGTTCGTTCGTTTCGGAAGTTTAACGCCCATTTCCACCACGGTGATATCGTTCACAATACTTTTTGTCAGTAAACTCATGGTTATATAGCATCCGATAATAGAAAAAAATGAATAAGAATCCACATCATATATGGTATTTTTTTTTTATTTTTCAGATTATAATATCTGTAATTGCACGGGGTATTTCCTTTGAAGTCATTACCGGGTCATATGTTTTGATACACTGACCATTGCATTCCCTTTGAAGTCATGCCCTTACACAGATTATGTGTAGCGTGTGTAAAGGGCATACGGGATTAATTACGTGTTTAATTACAACGCAGACAGTCGTCTACTAACAAATGTATATACAGAGTTGAAAAGTCAATATCATATATTATCAAAAACCAGCCAGAGGTCAATAAGTTGTATGCACCAAAATGATCGTTCAATTTGATGCAAGTAGTGTTATATGGTTGTTTCTTATATTTTTGATAATGTGTGGTTTATTTTTCTAATTTGTGGATTGTAAAATATAAACAAGAAACTGTTTTCTGTTTATTCGAAAGAAATGAAATGGGGGTTTAAATGAAATTTATTTGAAAGAGCCATACAAAATACCATGTATACATTGTTTGAGTGTGTACCTTCAAATATTGAGAAGTTATGGGTATTGAAATTCTGGATTAACATGATGAGGCATGACTTACAGTAAGTTGCATACAGGTTTACTGCACGTCCCTTTTAGTAGTATGACCGTCTGTCTGGCAATTTTTTTTGCACGTGCGTGCACGCATGCGCGTGCGTGCATGGGCGTGCCCGTGACCTTGCACTGGATGACCTTTAGCACGTGCGTGACCCCTTGCACGTGCGTGACCTTGCACGTGCGTGACCTTGCACGTGAGATTGCACGTACGAAGAGAGGGGCGCGCGCGCGGAAAAAGAGAGAGAGAGAGAGAGAGAGAGAGAGAGAGAGAGAGAGAGAAAAGACGAAGAAGAAGAAGAAGAAGAAGAAGAAGAAGAAGAAAGGGGAAGAGAGGAGGAGGAGGAGGAGGAGGGAAGGGGAAACAACTCTTTTCCATTGATTAAGTTGGCCCTGAAAAGGGCCGTTGGTCCTCTCAATGAGAGGGTTAGCAGGAGCACTTCGGCTGCTCCCACCGATTGGGTTTCTTCGTGCATTTCACTAAATGCTTTGACCGTCTATGACAGGTGTTCCCAATTTCGGTCCCACACCAAAAACAGACAAGGTAATCGGCATCGGGTCGATTACCCCTAAACATGGGGTGATACCCTCCACAAGTGGCGCAATATCTGTAATCCTTTCGATCCATGGTGTTTGTGACTTCTTTTGGCTTTGACACTCCTATTTATAGCTCGGGACGGGACGAGTCTAAGGTGTTGGGGCGATACCATTTCCCACCAATCAGAATAGCATGACGTCACATGACGTCACAAAAAAACAGACACGTGATATGTTGTCGACATTTTATTGAACATGAACACATTTACAAAGCATATTATTCAACACAAAATTGAACACAAAATTGAACTTGAACACATTGAACACAAAAAACATATTTACAGAGCAAAAAAGCATCGACATCGTTGTCCCTTCTTCTGGTCTTTTTGCAAGTCGGGAAAATGATCCCTAGCCCATTGTTCGACGAGTATATCGTTCACACGATACACGTGCCCGAACACAGAAAGGGCGTGCGGGGAGGGAACGTGAAAACGATGACACAAATAATACAAACAATAATGGCCGCAGACGACACTCTCGAGTCCCTGAATCCATCGGGGTTGGTAGTGGAGTTGTAGATCTTGGACGAAACGTCGAAAGGCTTCTCCGTAGACATCAGGGGGACACCCGTAGGAATCGAAGAAGGTAATGTGATCTGGTCCTTCGCACACAAACACGGTCCAGTGTCTACCGGGTTGGTCTTCGTCGTCCGTGTTGATGACATAGGCTTTGGGGTACGAGGTCGGGCGCAGTATATCCAGATGATTACGAGCCCACACGCCCCCGAATACGTTAGCGGGGAGGTGTTTTTCTAAAGCCCGTGTCAGTTGTCGGTTGGAGAGAGCCTCACCAATCTGTGATGACTTGTCGGTTGGCATCGATTTCCAAGACATTGTCGTATTCGGCAAACAGAACAAGACTGAGGTGATTGGTCGGGGCCGCACCGAACTTGAGTTCCAAAGACAGGTTACCCGCCGCTTTGGGATGAAAGTAGTTACCGTCGGCTCCGTGGTCGTTGGTCAAATCGAAACAATACAAAGTGTACCCATTGATATAGTCGTGGAAAGGGAGGTCCAGGTCTTCTCGGGTGTTTAAGACGGCCACCCGTTTCATCAAATCCAGGTAAGGTGCGATGGCTTGTCGCTGGGGAAAGTTGACATCGTATTCGTCCACAATTTCCCCGTTCTTGGTCAATTTGATGTTTTCCAATTGATTGTGTTGGAATTCGAAGGGATTTCTGTTTTTTCTTCCATCGTAGGCCGTGTTACGTACCATACCCACGATTAATCTATTGGGCAGGCTTTCGTTGACAAACAGATTGTCTAGCACGTGACTGGTGCGATTGTCGGGAATGACCATGTCGCGGACCACCACGCGCTTCAGGGGATACTTGGCGTTGGACGATTGAAGTTGCGCGGCCACCCGTGTGTAGGTACTGGGAGCCAGGGTGACGAACGGGATATCCAGGTAGGCTTTGGTGAACTCGACTTTGTAATCTTCTGCATCGTTGCCTTCGCCGTACATCAGAAAAAATTTCGGGGATTGCTTTTCCAATTTCAATCGCAGGTCCACACCGTCCAGCAGATACCGATCTTGTAAACACATGTCCAAGTGTAGACGCGACTGCAATTCAAAGGTGCGACTTTCAGCGATGGTTTTCTGACGTTGTTCCAATCCTTTGTTATTCGGAGCCTGTCGTCCACCATCCCCGGCGGTGGCGACGGATTTCGTGGAATTGAACTGACTGGCGGTGTCTTTTTCCCACAAGACTTGTTTCGACAGGTGGTCGTTCTTGGCTCCCTTACCGAAACTCAACAAATTCTCCAAGTAAGCCCGGTAGGGATAATTGGGTAGAGAGGTGGTGACCAAGGTTTCGGCATCCTTTCCCAGGCGTAATTTGACGTCTTTAAACAACGAATGAAACAGGTTGTTAATGGGTGCGACTTGACTATCCGCATCCAGGTCATCCCCGTTGTTCTTGGTCACCTTTAGGGCCAAGTGCAGTGTCATGTTGGCCAGATCGATGAAATCGGTGGTGGCATTGGAAATATAAAATTCGATGGGTCCGTCGTGGTTCAAGTCGGGCGTCAGTGGATACTTTCGGATTTTGGTCACCTTGTTTATGGCCGTCTGCGTGTCGGGTACACTGAACAAATCCTGCAATTCGTCTCGCGCGCAGGGACAGGAATCATTGCGCATTACCTGCGTAGCCATGGTCGAAGATATCTAGTTTACGTCGTTTGTGAGAGGTGACCTGTGTCTTCTTCTTCCTCTTCGGACGATGTGAAGTGGACGGGGTTCGTGAGGGGTCTTTTATAGGTTCCAGGTGGGCGACCACGTTCTTGAGTGTGTCGGACATCGTGTTTGACAACGCGGGGCGAAGCGTGTCCTGGGCGACTTTCTTCCAGTTCCATTTTTCACGACCACTGACGGCGTCGAGCACGCTTTGCCCCACTTTGGGTAACACTTGGGCCACATTCTTTTTCACGGCCGCTTTACCGGCCGACCACAAGGTCTTCCCGACCGATTTGACGGCATTCAATAACCCCGACCATCGACCGGCACCCTGTTGTCTCAGAATTCCCCCCTTGTACACTACCAGACCATTGCCAGCCCCTCGCTGTCTGAGCACTCCACCTTTGTACACTCGAATCATCATCGGCGGCGAAAATGAAGTTGGACCACCACCTTACCGTCGAGAAATGGCACGGCTTTCCCCATTCCGTTCCTTATATAGAGACCAATGGAGTTGAGTCGACTGTACTTCAGAGGTAAGTAGTGAATCCTGGCGGGGCGGTGATACAATCGTCGACTGGGAATCACGTCTAGCAAAGTAGCCTTCACGTCGCCCACGATCTGGGGTTCGATAATGTCCGTGTAGATGTAAAACAGATCGTACTGGATTTGAAGATTTGGGGTGTGGTGGGCGTAGAAATACCGTAGACTTTGGCCATCTTCGCCGGTCATATCGATTGACTGCAGGGCAACCAACAGTTCGTTTCCAGGCCATCCCAACATGGACACGATGGGTCCACACAGACGAAGTTCGATTTTCGGCAACACGTCAAACCAGAAAAGCGCCTGCACGTGATTGATCTTCAGATACACTCTATCGTTGGTGTTGTCTCTCTTGAAAGACACGAAGGAACCTCTTTGTACGGCCCCTTGGCGCATCACCTCTCGAGTTTCGTACTCGTTCTGCTCTTTCTTCTCGTGGTCGGTCATTTCCTTGTTATTGGGATCCAAGCGAACGGGTTTATGGGCCAAATGATTGTAGATGGGAGACAGGTTCCACAAATCATCCAGTCTAGTGTTCAGGACATCCAGGATATGTCTCAGCGACTCGTAGTCGTCACTCTTGATGTGCGTTTCCATTTCGACCGATCCCTTGATCTCACCACCCTTTACACCTTTGAAACAATTCGACGGGTCGATCCTGTGGCGGTCCCGGCATATCTTTACTCCGGGTTCGTCGCTCGAGGGCGGCGACCAAGGATGAATGCGTAAGCCGAGCGTGTTGTCTCGTTGATCGATGTTTTGCCATTGGTCGGGTAACGTGATCATGGACAGACCCACTTCCCATTCCCGATGATCGACGAGAAGTGGCGGTTCCAGATGTGTATGATACGTGGAGACTTTGTTGTCGGGATACCACGACATGGAACTGTCACTAGGGAGCGTGAGGTAAAAGGGCCGGTCGTTGTTCATTATGTTTGGTTTTCAAAGTTGGAGAAGGTAACAGGTAACCCAAGCTACTGGAGAGCAAGGCCGTCCACAACGTGGTCTGCGATCCGTCGGGTTTGAAAGCCAGTTGGGACAAAGAAACTCCCGCCACGACGTACACTAAAATCACTTGACAGAAAAAGACAATTTCCGCTTGTGGCACACGTTTTCCCAAGAGCGACCAATTGTGGGCACTCGCGGACGTAGACGTGGTTTCGTCTTGCATGTTGACTGATGTTGGCGTCTCTCGCTCCTATTTATACGTTTTGGAGACTGGTCCTGTCGATCCACGAATTAAAACTCGCCGGATAGCCCAACCATTTCACCAATACTTTGTCTTTTTTTCTTTCGAGTACTCTTTCGATGGGAAAGATCTCATCGTCGTTGACTTGGACCGCTTGCAATTCTTCGGGATAGAAGGTGCCCTGTATGGGTTCACCTCTTTCGTCCAACAGTTTGTAACCGGGACCGACGTTGGGTGCGACGTTGAACGTTTCCAGAGTCCAGTTGGGCCAATAACCTTTGTCGAAGGCACCATGTTTCGGTAAAGCCAAACGTACGGTCGTACCAATGTTCATTGATTTTTTCTTTTTCGGGGAACGTGGAGGCGGTGTTGTCAACATCCATTCGTGTTCGGGGCGAACATCTTTGGGCGCCATGCCGATGGTCCGATGTCGTCTAGCATTGTAAGCCCGAACCAGGTCGTCTAGCACGTCGATGTACCGTTGTGTTTGTCGATGAGTAAAGTATCGCCACATGCGCTCTTTCAGTGTCCTTTGAAATCTTTCGACCACACTGGCTTTGGTTTCGACGTTGTGTGTCACGAAAAAATGAATTTTTTTCTTCTTCAGGTACGCTTGCATTTTTCGATTGAGGAATTCGGTACCTTTGTCTGTTTGAAGTCGCAGGGGTTGTCGACTTTGAAAGATTTGACGAAAGGCATCCACCAAACTGTCCCCCGTCTTGTTTTTGAGGGGCAACACCCAAGCATACTTGGAAAACACGTCGATGACGCACAGCAAATACCGGTATCCTTCATTCTGTTTGGCCAAGGCCGACATGTCGCTCAAATCGGCTTGCCACTGATGATCTATGCCGGCCACCACCGTGGGAGACCGCGAGAATTTCTTTTTCAATGGTTTGTGCAAGGTGTACGCCCTTTGTTGTTTCAACCATGCCTTGACTTTGTCCAAGGACACACCGGTAGCTTTGTGAAGGCCCAGGACTCCACCGAAAGCGGCCGGGTGATTCGGGTCGTAATACACTTTCTTCAGCTTTCGTTCCATGTTTCAGCAGGTGTCCCTATGGACAGGCTATTTATAGTTTTTGCAAGGAGAGCCATCTTCTGGTAGATGTACTAGGGGTATCCGTGCTGGAGATTTTCTTCTTTCTCGGGCGTCGCGGCGGAGTCCGTGTCGGTGGTGTGGACAACACGTTCCATCGTTCTTGATTACCAATGGCTTCGCGCGGTACGTTCGTGGCCTTCAAACTTTGCATCACGCCAAACCATCCCACGGGAGCCTGGGTATTCTTTCGCCGACGAACCAAATCGTTCACAATGTCAATGGCATTGGTGTTGGGTACGCGTGAGCCATTCCGAACCAATTCCAAGTTCTCGTTCCACGACCAAGGTGTCTTTTCTTTCATGTGTTTCAACAAAAGGCGAGCTCGATGTTGATAGGGTCGGGGGACCGACTCCAGGATGGGTGCCTCCGAAGTTTCTTCTTTTGGCTCGGGTATGTTTTCGTCCAACAAGGGAATGACCAGTTTTCTTTTCTTTTGCATCGTTTGATAACGATGTAACAACTGTCCGTAACGCTGCATTTTATTTTCGTCGGTTAGGGTGGGATCGTTTAACACGTGTTGCATGTCTTGGTGGACATTCTCGACGGCCTGCTGCAGTGGATCTCGATCGTACGCGGGTTCGACTTGCATGACTTCGACGGGTTTGACGTCGATGGGTCCGTCGAAGGGTACCAGTTTCATTTTCTTGGCGAATTTCATCTTTGGGAAAGGACCTAAACAATCGGGTGAAGAATCCCCCTTTCTGTTGCTTCAGAAGTCGCCGACGGGTCTTCCAAGGTGTTTTAGACGTGCCCAAACGTCGTAACAAGGGGGCGTCCTTTTTCAAGCGCTTGACTTCTTTGTCGGTCACAGGAACGTTGCCGCGAATCAGGTTTCCAATACACTCACACACACCGTCGACGATGGGTTGGGTCTCGAGTAAAAGAGGACGGTCTTTCGGTGCAGTGTTCAATAGATACCGCAGTGTCTCCATGACTGAGCTCGGGGCCGTTCTCCGGTTCCCTTTTTATACCTTTCTGTCCACGGGGTTATCCACCAAATAGTTTAGATAGCTCGGTAGCCATAGCGTTCGCTCTATCGCGCCTTCTAAGGAAGGGATGTTTACCACCCTTTTGTCCACCCAATAGATTAGATACCAAGGGGGCCAAAGCCGGGAGGGCCATGGCCAGCAATGCCCCGATGGCACCACCCTGTTGATCGACAAGTCGTCGTTTGACGTTGGGGGATGTTCGTGGATTACTCAGTTTGCGAAGCAACGCTCGATGCTGGTTCAATTCGTCGGTACTCAGACCCCTTCCGCGCTGAGCGGCCCGTCGAACGAATTGATTTCGTTTCTTGTTTCTTTCCTCTTGCAGTCTTTCCTTCCATCGCAGCAAGATACGAATCAACACACCCCCAAAAAACCCACGTCCCCCGGGTTTCATGATCAGGGAGAGTTTTTCGGTCGTCGGCATGTTTCTCTCCGTCAGTTGGGTCAACACTTGTCGATTTCGTTCCACCCATTTCTTGTGCTGGGCATGTAGTGGTTGAATGTTACCCTTCAGCAAATGGTTGGCCGCCAACTTGAACCACTGCAACAATCCAATACGTGCCCGGCCCGTATTCTTGACCAACTGTCCATAAGCCATATCGGGAGTCAGATGTTGTAATTTGCGAATGAAGGACTTGAGTCCTTTCATAGAATTCTTCTTTTCTCTTCGTGGTCTGCGAAAGATCGGAGAGGGAGACCGAGAAGGGGAGGGTGGTGACGTGGGACGTGGAGGTGTGACCGGTAAGGTGAGGCGTGGAGGTGTAACCGGTAAGGTACGGCGTGGTGGTGTGGCCGGTAAGGGAGACATGGGACTCGTGGGTGGTGTCAACGACGGGGGTAACCATTGTCTTCTGGGGGCCCTCATTCTCGGGCGAGTCTGACTTCGTACCGTGGGATCACGAAGGTCCGGTGCCAGGGTCGGGAACGTCGCCCTGGGAAGGGTGGGAGGCGGGTGTTTCCTCTGCGTATTCTTCGTGCGAGCCATCGTGACAAACAAGAGTCATTTCGAGGTACAGGTCCCCCTTTTATACTTTTTGGACGTAGACGATGGGTGGTTCCTCTTGGGGTAAAATGTTGGATCTCAGTCGCAATGTTTCGGGAGTGTCGGGCTTCAAATCAACGAGTAAGTAACTGCGAGGGGTACTCGTCGCATCTTCATAAGCTTCTTGCATATACTTGGAGCGGGAAGGGTACATCTGACGGGCCAACACACCAATTTGCGAGGCGTCTCGGGGATTTTTGAACAAGACCAGGTAATGGGCATTCAGACTGATGGTACGCTGTTGCTTGTCAAACAAGTTTTGCACAATGTAAATGACACTCGTGTCGTGGTGATGACTCTTTTTCGTGAACCACTTTTGCAATATCTCCGTGTCTTCTCCCATCAAATCATCCACGACTAAGACTTGTGGACCTTTGACTTGACCCATCACGTCGTCAATATCCGTCAAGCCTTTGACATAAGTGTAGGGAAAGCGATCGTAACTCTCTTGCCATTCGCCATAAGCCCACACGATACGTTGGGGAGGGACGTCGAACAGGGACGCTTGAAGAAATTTCTGCACAAAGACCGTCTTTCCAACACCCGTTGGACCACTGACTAACATGGTAAAGGGATGTTTGAACGTCACATCCATCTTGCACTGTTTCCCCCATTCCCTTTTCCCCCTGCCTTTTATACCTTCGCGACAGAACAACAGACATGGAGTGAAATTAGAACACAATTTATTTTACAAAAAATACAAAAAGAACATTCAATACAACAATTCAAAAAACATATCATACAAAGGAAAAGAAAAAACTGTTAGTTATCGCGTTCTCTCTTCAGGATCTCTTGTCTCACCCAGGGTACATTTCTCAGGACGCGAGGAATCCAATACACATGTCCCAAAAGCTTCTGCATCGTGTCGTGTGGGTGCCAGTCTTCCACTTCAGCAAACGTGACGACGACGGGTATCCATTCACTCATATCGAAACAAGGGGGATACGACAAGACTTCGGTCATATCTCTCGGACCCGCATATTGGATGAGTGCTCGGGAAAAACTTTCTGCTTCCTTCTCTGCCAACAAGAGGACAGCCGGCTTCGGGATTTCACCGTTCGAAGTTTCACCGTTTTCACTGGTAGTTGGGAGAATAGGAGATGGGATGGAAAGCTTCGTCGGCTGTTTTCTTTTTCTCTTTGTATCGTCTGTAGAGCTCGAACGCTTCTCCACACCAGTACCAGTATCGCTGACTGCGGGTGTTGTCTCTGGGCATGTCGATGTTGTTGTCGAACATGCGACCGGCAACGGCTTCAAAGTTGTTTTCTGTTTGGATTTCTTCTTGGCACTCGAGCAAGCCGTGTCCGAGCTGTCCACAGTTGAGGCACTTGTGATTTTCGTCGGTGGGTCTCTTGATTCCGTAACACTTTCTTTTGACAGTTTCTTTTCTTTCTTCATCACTCTTCGCTTTTTGGGCTTCGGCTCGTTTTCCACACTGGGGTGCCCAGTGTCCTGGTTCTCCACAGAGGTAACAATTTCCATAGGAACCATAGGCTGGTCTGTCTTGTCTTGGTTTTCGTTGCTGTTGTTGTTGGGAACGAGCAGGGCAGTCTCTATACCAGTGTCCGACATTGTTACAGGAGAAACAAGCTTGACTAGCCATCGAGAGCAGAATGAAATTGCAGTGTGACACTTCGCTTCTTATAGTCCTGGTCGTGACGTCACTCGCTTTTGATTGGTTCTTTCTTTTCCTTCGTTTTGATTGGTTCGTTGTTTAGTCTATGATTTCCAGGCTTTCCACGTACTTTTTCACTTCGTCCCAATCGACCAAGGCTTCACTCACGTGACAGGCTTCCAAAAATGTCATCAGGTCGGCTCGATTACCGTGTTTTTGTCGCCAATGGTTGAACACGGTGAAGATTTGCATGCGCGCGCTGTTAGGATGACTCATCTTGGCTTGACTGATTCGCGCTTCTCTGATCCCCAGTTGTCTGCCAATACATTCCCAGCCTTCTCCCAGTTTACCGGACATGACATTGATATCCATTTGATCCAGAGACCATCGTTTCTTTTTCTTCGGCAAGTCGTCCATCCACTGGCGTATGGGGTCTTCTTTCTGTTCGACGAACTCGTCTTTGCGTTTGATCAACGCGGTCTTAAAGCCCGGTACCACCGTCCAGAACTTTTTCAAGGCTTTCTCGACGTCTTCTCGCCATCGTTGTTCGTCCTCCCACGTCTTGACTTGATCCCGTGGATCGTCCATCATACTGCCTAGAACGCTATCGATGTCTTGAAGTTTCGGCTCGTCCACCCAGAGGTAGTGATTGTAATCGTCCACGGGGTGTGAGGGTTGACCCGTTATGGAAGAAACGCCTAGTCCCAGACACGAGTGGTATCTCTGACTGGGATGTTCGTACTTGCAGCCGATACACTCTTCGTGTTGCCTTTCTTCTATAATGGGTAGGAAACATTTCAACACTCGAAAGTTGAGCCATCGTCGTCTAAGTTTCTCGATCATCTCCGTATTTTCTGCCGGTTCGTCATCTTCTTTGTTTGATCGCCATCGTCCTGAGATCCGAAAGTCAGTATCCATAGGGGTAAGTGTTGCTCGGTTGGCCATCGTCATTGAATTGAACAAACCGCTTGTCATACACGATTTTATACCGCTTGTTCTCGGGGCGTGTCCAAAGACGGCGGTCACGTGTTCTCGTAATCTTGAACGGATTGGCTATGACCAGAGGTTCGTTTTGATTGACGTGTCGTACATTCTCTTTCATGATGGCGTAATTCAGCTGTTGGGAGGCACGATAATTCAAGGTGAATCCCCGGACTTTACATACAGTTTTACCATCGCTCTGGCGGTACGCGTAATTCTTTGGTCCTCCGCTAACAAATTCTCGAATGGTGACATCTTCGGGCAACTCGTTCTTCCACTGGCCCAAACTCGAACCTTCCGGGGGATTCCATGACGTGGGGTGGTATTGGTAGATGACGCTATCGGTGTCAAAATAGCATACCCTTTCTCCCAACTTTTCCAAGACGGAATAGAGTTTCAAACGGGCCTGGGCCGTGACAAAGGCGGCGATAACCACGTTGGTGATGGGACAGGGTGCGACGTGTTCTTCTTTTTTCAGCGTTTCCATCAAGACCATGTTATCGTTCACTAACTGCACATCTCGTACGGTCTGGGTCACGTCCAACATTTTTTCAAAGTAGACGCTGGGCTCCGTGATGTACTCGGTCTTGGGAAAGTTGTCTCTCTGTCCGAATTTACCCCATGCTGTGTTCAATTGTAACTTGCTAAACGCCCGCATTCCTTTGTTGGGTTTTATCGACGCGGGATCCAGACGAATACCTTCTGTGTCGTACACTTCGTTAACGAAGCGGGCCTTGTCTTCTTCGGTGTGGCAGGTGTCGGGATAACCGCTGCTTTCCATCTTCTTCTTGAGGTAGTGATTAATGTACCCCGTAAACAGACCGCCCGTTTTGGCCTCGGGATCGTAAGTGCTGAATTCTTTCCAGTGCCAGACTTCGTAGACTTTCAGTACTTTGTATCCTAGGGCCACCGCTTTCTTCAGTTCCAGGGTGACAAACGTACCCACCCAGGCTCGCTGTTCGTCAGTGTGCTCACACGGTTGGTATTCGGCAATCTCCCCTTGTTGCATGTGTTCGTCGACGCAGCTTCGACACAGGGCAAACACCAATTTCTGTTTGCGTCGAAACGGGAGCACTGGATGGTACAGGCCACGGGGTGGTAAGACGGAACACTGGATCAATCCTTCGTACTGTTGCCACTGGTCTTGATCGGGCTGTGTGACGATCGTGGGTTCCTTGATGGGAAAGGTACCGTACTTGCAGATGTAAGGGTACAGGGACACCACGTCGATGTAGCGCATGTCTTTCACCGACTCGTTCACCAACAGTTGGATGGCATTGGTTCTTCCGCCGAAGAAAGCATTGCGGGGCATCAGAGGTTCGGGAGCGGGCCATTGCTGATCTTCCAAGCCTTGTAAAAATTCGTTCATCTCGGGATCGTGGCGTCGTTCTTCCTCTAGCTCACATTCCCACATGACGCGGATGGTCTGCATACCGTACTGTTCCTGGAGTCGACGGTGACGTTCTTGGGTCTTCTGGTACAAGTCCCTCATACTGCGAGATGGATCGTAGGGATGTTTATGCTGAACGTCTTGGACGGGACCCGGATAACATTTGGGACAACCGTGAAAGGCACACCCGTGAAACTCGTACACCGTACCCGTGGTCGTGTCCATGCCATCTAAACTGTAAGGGCCAACTCGGCATTCATTACCGTTACGGGCGTGTCGAATGTTGGGTAGTGGCGTCTGGTTTCGGAATGCAGCCATGGTCTGTCGATGTTGTTCCCATTCCAACCATCGAAGGGCTTTGTTGGACTGTTGTCGAGGCTGGAAGCGGTGCCAGTCCTTACCAGGTTTTGGCTGTTGCATCAAAGCTCGAGGAATGACGACGAGGGTGTCTTTTGTGAGGTAGTGCGTGCGTAACACGCGACTGCAGGCAGAGGCCAGGGTCAAACTCTTTTCAAAGGGATCGATTCCCGTGTCCATGAGGAATATCTCGCGAAACACACCACAGCATCGGCGGAGGACATCGACGTCACTTTTACAGTAGGCGAGAATTTCCTGGCGAAAATCAAAGACGTCGTGACTGTGTTGTTGGTACCACTCGTGAAATTTTTCTCGTTCCGATACACTCATGCCATCCGGATCGTAATCGGTGTCGGGAGGATAGGCGCCCACGTATTCTTCATTCTCCGGTTTGTTGAAGTGGTGAGGGAAATAACCTTTCTTGAGTTCTTGCAGGCCAAAGGTCTTGGGCATGTCCCGTAAAGCCATCGGTAGAAAGTTGAGGGAATCGATGAATTTTACCGTACCGACTGTGATCGTCATCGCTTTACCACCATTCATAATCACTTCGGGTTGCGCCACGGAATGTTTGTGCAGCGTCTGTAAAATCAGTAGGCCGTCGTAACCTTTAAAGTTGTGAGCCACGGCAATCACGGGACTCGATTCGTGACTGTCATGTTTCCGACCATTTACCACCGTACCGTGAGCAGCAAGTTGTAGAAACCATTTTCCCACATCGTCCAGCGTGTCTGGGCCTTTAAACACAATTTCTCGTTGGTGATTCCAGTACGTGTCACAGTGCTCGCAGGGATCTTGGTTGTCGATACAAAAGTGACAGCAGGTTTGCAGGACACATAGGTTGGGAATGTGTTCACCGGTATCTTGCTGGCATTCAAAGTCAAAGAAGACGAAACGGGTTAATGTTGTCTGCTGTAGTTTGTCGATTTGGGTCTTTCGGTCTTTGTTCATGTCGATGGGTGATTTCAGTGGTTGGATGTAGCAAAACTGTTTCTCGGCCGTGTGCCACTCTCGGCAGATGGAACATTCGTATTCTCCGCATCGATGTTGTTCTAAATTTCGCTTGGCCTTGATGACGTCCCACTCTTTTTGACATTTCTCACATTTCTTCCATCGATGACATACACTGCACTTGGCTCTGGAACGGGTGGCGAGATGATTGTCGAAACATTGGCGGCTGACAAACACACGATGACATCGGTAACACGTCTTTGTGTTGGGATCAGGTGAACAGGGTGGACCCACTGTCTTACATCCTTGGCACATCACGTGACATGAATGTTCTTTGCCATGATCGTATCCCACTTGGCAGGTCTCACAAAAATACGACCTTTCCACAAAAGCGGGCATGGAGGTAATGACGTCATAATGTCTGTCGTGTAAATACAGGTTCAGTTGTTTTGGTGTGCCTGTGACGTGTTTTGTTCCCCGATAAATCGCCTTCCCAAAGATGGCTCGAGAGAAAACGTTGAGCTGGTATCCCTGCTCTCCTAAATACTTGGCGTACAATTCCCAGGTTTCCATCCCCGTACAGGCTTGCCTGGCTCCACCGACGGCATCAATAAGGGCTTCCGTTTTTCTGGTCTGCCATGTTCGGGGTCCTGTGTTGTTGGTTAATCTCTTCTTCTCTCTTACCCATTCAGGTGTGTCCTGTTTGTTGGCATAATGACGGGCGACGACAATGGCTCGCTGAAAACATAAGTCGTCGGCATTCTTTATGGTGACCAAACATTTCTTTTTCTTCAAATATTCTTCGAAATTAGCACTGTGTCTCTTCTTCACGTTTGTTCCACTACCTCTACCATCGGGAGGGGACACGTGGCAAATACTCATGGACATGCGTTGATCTAATCTGAATTCTTCGTTACTTTGTAACACGGCAGCCACTTTCTGCAAAACGTCTTCGGCTTTTAACAAACGATGCTCACGGAACGGTAACCAAATAGGTGTTTTGAGTCCTGGGTGACTGATGGCGATTCTAACATAATCACTTTCTCTGGCGTCCAAGGTTCGGCGAATTTCCTCGATGATGGCCTCAAAAGTGTCGTGTAGTTGTTGTGGTACATCGTTGGCTGGAACGTGGGACCAATCTTCCAGAAAATCTATCTCCACACACAGTGATTCGGTTCTAAACAATCGGCTGTATCTTCTATCCACGGGTCGTAAAGAATAACTCATCTTGCTTCGCTCGCTGATCGCATATCAATGTTCGAAGCTGTCGCCTCTCGGCCTTTTTATTCCCGTCACCATGAATGGACTCGTCCATGACGTCATATCCTTCAAATGGACTCGTCCGTGACGTCATATCCATGCCATTACACATGTGCAATACTTAACGTCAGGTTACATGCGGTTGTGTAATACTGGATTTTCCATACGTCTATTTTTAGCATCAAACGTACACACATGCGCTGTATAACGTTACATCGCGTCTATATTTAGCCTCCAACGTACGCATAACGTTGCATCACGTCTATATTTAGCCCACAACGTTCAACCTACGATGCATAACGTGATGCTCAGTACTTTGACGCCACTCCATGAATGGACTCGTCTGTGACGTCATATCAAATGGATTCGCCCTTACGGTTTTAAAACGACACAACACACGTCTCTCTATCAGTATCAGAATGGATGCTCCGGTGTTACGCATCGAAGACAACCACAGCACGGATACTCTCGTGTATCTCAGGGGTCACACGCTTGCCGTGATTACCCCTGACGATATCTTTGTCTTACCTGACGAGGTATTAAAAACACCTCCCAGGAAAAGACCTCCTCCCGAATTAGTGGAGGCCATTAGACGCAACCGACATAAAGTGCGTCGTACCCTCACATTCTAGTGCTCGCATTCGAGTGAGGACCAACGGCCCTTTTCAGGGCCAACTTAATCAATGGAAAAGAGTTGTTTCCCCTTCCCTCTTCTTCTTCTTCTTCTCTCTCTCTCTCTTTCTCTCTCTCTCTCTCTCTCTCTCTCTCTCTTTTTCCGCGCGCGCGCCCCTCTCTTCGTACGTGCAATCTCACGTGCAAGGTCACGCACGTGCAAGGTCACGCACGTGCAAGGGGTCACGCACGTGCTAAAGGTCATCCAGTGCAAGGTCACGGGCACGCCCATGCACGCACGCGCATGCGTGCACGCACGTGCAAAAAAAATTGCCAGACAGACGGTCATACTACTCTTTTCTGGTTTCAAATGTTATTCATTTTCCATAACAAGCCCCTAATCACCGGTGGTCGAGGTATTGAATGGTTAGATGATTTTAACCCATTCATTAATATAAGGATATATGCATAATCGAGACTTGGGCGATGATCACAGCAATCGTACTTAACAATCGATATTTACTTCCAAACTTCAAACACTCATAACTTCAATCTGATTCAAATACAGATCTAAGATTCGTTACATGAAGATCTGACCGGTTGTTGTGGAAGGTCCTGTCTGGGGTCATACGGGCGGCTTTTGACCGTATGACGTTAGACATTTGGTTAGCCAATGAGCGTTGAGGTTTCTAGTAGATTACCCACAGTTTCTCACGCCAAAAACTCGCCGTAATAGACCGGTTCATTGGCTAATCGCTCACATCATCCAAAACGCGGGTTATATAAACCTGGTGTAGTAGAACGAAATTTTGAACTATATAAAAAAGGAAACGACATAGGATCTGTGTTTTAATCAGATTGTCCTAACTTCGCCCAAAATAAAGTTATTTGACTGAAATTTCTCAATATATTTCATTTTGCATTATCTCCTTTTGAGTGAATATAGTAGGAACGTCCAGCTCTTTATTTACTTTATTTAAATCTTACACAATACCCCATTAATGATTACTGCATACATACTATTTAGCGCTTTCGGGGAGCTTCGGCGGTAAGTAAAAAAAGCACATCTAACCTAGTTTACTTCACAGTTGCAGTTCAATTAGAATGTATTCAAAACTAACAAGTTATCGCCGAATCTTTGATTTTTATGTTATACGTTGTACAACACACACTCGTAAAATATGACTTTAATGGATGTAGGTCAGTGCAAGAATATCTGAATATAATATTACGAAAAAAAGTAATTACTTTTATTTTATTAAAAACTTTGTAAGAGTAATAATGCCACTTTAATGGCAAATATTTTCGCTATTAAGCGTCATCTGTTCATTGAAAAAACTGTTATTTTACACCGTGATTTATGTTCTTGGAAAAAGAGGATTTATGTCAGATGTAATTTTTTCAAACAAAATAGATAAACCATAAAAAACAAAAGGAAAACAAGAAAATGCATCCAAAAAATAAATACCATGGAAATAATAAATTATATTCTGCTAGCAACGTAAAATTATGAAAGAATTTCAGGTGTTCTAAGAATAAAGAGCATACCCTGTCACGTACATATAGGTTTTTAACTTACGTTTTGATCAAAGGAACGCTCATAGCTGCAACATGCCGTTTCCCCTTCGCTTAAACATATATACTATCTGAATCCATTTCCCAGTGACTGATACCAAGCGATGCAAATGCGATAGGTATCATCACATCATTGGGTAATATATTTTTGTGGCATTTTATTATAGTTACGTGTTACATATCTATTGTTTGTTTTCCCAAATTTGACAGAAACGACATCAGAAACTGTCAAATGAACAAATATGTCTAGAAATCTATGAGTTTCGTGATACTAGCCAACGATGAAAGACCGCTAATCTATAAAAAGAATCTTTTGGACAGACGGACTGTCACTTAGCGACCATAATTGTCTTGTCAGATATTTTAAGATGAAAATCATAACCTAAAGTTACCCTATGATGTGTTTGTCAGCAGTTTACACACAACTGCACTCATGTTTGATAAATACACATTTTAAAAATCTAATATGATACGTTATATAAGATTTAAAGAACGAGACGACCGTTCAAAATAATGAAAAAATACTATATTGGAAATTTCAGTCAAATTCTGAGCGAAGTTATGAGTGTTTGGCAAGAAAAAGCCGATTGTCAAGCAGTACCATTGTCATGATAATAAACGAAGTCTCGGTTATCATTCCTTTTATGTGTGGCATCCATTTTAACACAAACGCATCATATGAAGCGTGGATCAAAACCATTCAATATCTCGGCCTTGCGATGAACTAGAGAGTTTATTATGGGTTTGCCATGTGATTAAATGTCTAAATAACAATTTATATAACATTTGCAACCCGAAAAAGACCCAATAGATAGATTTAGCTATTACAAGATGTATCTTTAAAGATAATCCTCTACCAAGGTCGAGATCCTACCATAAATTATAATACATACATATTCAAACTATCGACAAAAATATGTTTGGTGCTTAAAACATTATATATCGACAGATATTTCATGCGAAGTACGTTAAATTCAGTATTAATTCCATTTGCATGATAAGGCTACTAGAGCATGCGACGATAGCAAGATTCGTATTCAATTATCCACATCTTGGTTGAACGTATGTAATAATAATACACTTTATCAATTTAATACGAGTTTATTATAGTGTGTATATTACTGACAATCAAACGTTAAAACAGAGTATTAGGCTTATACCTCAAGGTATTTTGAACACTTTGCCGCAATGGCTATCCAAAGAAACCTCAAAAACACCGTTCAGACAGGGGTGACGACCAGATAGTCTTCTTTCTTATAAATATATGTTTTATGGGTCAAACATAACACATATTCAATTAATTGTATCTATTGGAGAAAATTTAATGAACTTTAGCGAAGCAGTTTCCTTAACTGTTTGCCATAGTTGTTATAAGGCACTCGAAGCAACAGTATTATGTTAAGTATGGTGGTCGATAGTGGCCATGTACAATCCCAATAAAGAAAATCAAGACAACGTCAGATATTATTTCCAAGACACCTGATATCACAGTAGTCTACCTTAACGAAACCAAACTATTGCTACAGTTACAAATACTTAGTGACGGATGTCGAACACGAGGCAGGGTAAAAAATCTAATAACACCAACTTTCTTTGTGATGCGGTGGTATTTTAGATTTCTTGACTAACATCAAAAATAATTTACTTTTGAACATAAAATATTTCATAATTTTGAGGGGAAAAATAAGCTAAATTAACCATTATTGTTCGTAAATTTCTTTTGTACCAACATTATTTATATTGATTTAACTGCCTTGTATGATGTAATGAGTTTCTATATTATTTATTGTTTGTGCCATGTGGAAAGAGACAAAGGCGATAAGTCGTTAACGCGACCTTACAACTATCTAGCGAGAGCATCGTCTATTTCGTTTGCCGGGTCTTCGCTATAATGCTATCGTTATGTCATGTCTTCGAGAGATTTGACATATTCGCTAACATTGTTAAGCAAACAAGGTTTATGGTCTACCACAACTTTGGTATTTCTGACTGGATTTAAAAAGTTGAGAAAAACCATCATTTCCCACCGTTACTACGAACTGAATACTAATTTCAGGAAGTTTATTTACAGTTAAGTCTCTTTATATTTGAAGAGCTTTTCGCCCTTAACTTGAATACCATTCAGATCCAATGAATTATTTGAAGGACCGGTACATTTTGTTAATTTTTTTCTTGGTGAACTATAGCCATAATACTTGATGAACATTATTTAAATCTTGTTTGAGCTGTCCATCATTTACGGTTGACTTCTTTTGTCGTCACCGATATCCATGGTTCAGTACATTCTGTAAATGTTCGTACAGAAAAGACTCATATTGTTTTCGCTCGACCAACAAAGCGGGATAATAGGTGGCGAGTAGGAATATTTGCATTAAGTAACGCTGACAGATAAGTTGGGGCAAGTTTATTTATACACTTAAAAGTTAAAAGCATAATTTTAAAATCCACCTTAACACAATGAAATTCCAGAAATAACTCTGGTGGAAGCATTCTGAACCCTATGTGTCTTATCAAGATACTGTAGGGGTACACCAGATAACAGAGAGTTCAAATTATCCAGATTGTTTTATCATTGAAATTTTGTGCAAATGGTAATAGTGGTAAGACTGATACATCACCAGGAGGTTTTGGTGAACTGACTTTTGATACAAGGTATTCAATATGAGGACATTAGCAGTCGTCATCCAAAGATTTATATCACAACTTTCGGCAGATGTATTAAAAGAAATATTATTATGTGTTGTCGGTGTGTAGCTGGAATGATGCACCATGCTGTCGAACAGAGTAAAAGTGTATATACTGAAAAGTATTGACCCCAAAACAGAGCCCTGTTGAACACCATATTGTATTAGCGATTTTTCAGAAACAATTCAGTGCCATAAACGTTCTACCTAAAAGATACAGTCGTAACAATCTAATTTTGCCAATTATTTCCCAAGATTTAAGGCCAATGTGGTTTTAGGCCCATGACCAATACAGTAGGGTGGTTGTTTTTTTTTTAAACTTTCGGACAGCGACGATAGATCTTGAACAAATTGACCGGGAGCTAAATATTATTTCTTAAAAGTTATACTTTCCGATTTGTTCGTAAATAATTTGATGAAGAATTTCAACAAGCATCTTTTAAATATAAATTTGATTTTCTTGGTCATTTGAGTAGCGTCATGCTGTTCAAAATATTTTATCCATGTAGTTATATTAATTGTCAAAAAGCATTATATTTCCTTTTTAAAGACAATATGTTTGGTTCTTATAATTTATACAATGTAAAGGCATTTATTTATTTCTTTTCTAAACAGAAAACATCAATTTTGCTTTCTTCTCTATAAAACCCTTGTGACAGATGTTAATTTCAAACAAAGCCTTATTTCTGTAATTTTCTGAGAGCAGTGAGAGCAACCAAGCCGTTTATCTACTAGAATTTCTCGACACCGTAAAGAAGTTCTTAACTTATTATGAGTTTAGTATATTAGATACTGTTTTAGTGTTATCGGAATTACACAATCCTCCTTGGCATCATATACGTTTCAGAACAACTTGATCCTTCTAGGGAATTTAAACAACATTCTGGTTACAGAAGGATTAAAATTAAGAAGCTGTACATCGTTAGAATATTTCTGCCTTTTCCTGATTTGCAAGGACGTCTTAAATATGCGTTTTTTCTTGGGGAATATTAATCGCATCCTGAATGCTTACATGCGCATATTTGCAATCAGTTTCATTTTTTTGCGGAGGAATTGACACTTTTCCTGCTTTTACTAAGTGCAATATTCATTATTTATCAATGAGATGAATGCATTCATATTTTACAGATGGCATTTATCCTCATTATGATTAGTTCTATGGCGATAGGATGTCGATATTACAAAAAGGGTAACTTAACTTCCTGTTAAACTCTTGTTTCCGTCGTTTCCTAATATCTCCCTGGTGCTTAACTGGTAAGAATTAGTCAATGTAATGATAATTTAATGATGAATTGTTTAGGTTTGTCTCGAAAAGATGAACAATGCACATGACATTGTGTCGATAGACTCTCAAGTAGTTTGCGATTACTCATGATCGGGAGAATATTAACATTTCCGTTATACATACCGTCAAATGTTTTAAGGAAATAATCGATAGTGTGGATTAATTCATTTGATAATGCTCCTAAAATCTAACCATACCAATAAAAGGATATGATTATTGCAAATTAAAAAGATCACAGCTATATAGCAAAAGAACAATTCCATTCTAAATAAAACTCAATTAGACACTGAAAAATTGAAGTACAGAATATTGAAAAGATGACTATACAATTTTCATTAAACAACTTTAAAAAGTCTCCGTTAGCCATTTGAGAGACGTTACCTCTTTGCAATCTACAATGAAATGAAATGTGCTTAACGTCCTACTGTTTTGCTCCGACTGGGCTAATGAAGAGGGTGCAAACTACAATCTTGTCAAGGTTTGATCTCTAAAAGAAATATCATGTATGAAGAGGGAAGGGGGTGGAAGGCCGAATGGTTAGCACGTCAACTGGTGTGGTTTCGAATCCCCGGTTGTACGTGACAAGGAGTAGGGTCGCTTGTCCAACGTCGTGGGTTGCTAAAGACCCCTACGCGCAAGCGAATTATTGAAATAAAATTATTCAACCACGTATTAGTCCCGAAAAGACCTAGTTTATGTCGAGTGGGCGTTAAACCCCATTTCTCCCTTTCTCGCATTTATGAAGGTCATAAGCCAGTTCCAGCTGTGATTGTCGCTGAAATACTTCCACTCGCCAATGTTTAATCCTATTGAATCCAAGGCGGAAAATTATAATTTGATTTTGTTATCTTAATTAAGTGTTAAGTTATCAGTTTTAGAACATTTTGGCGTGGATTAGGCCTGAGAGAAATTAATGCTTATAATTTGCACCCTTCGTTACGAATTCCTCTCATCTGACTTTTGTTGTAAATTTACTTAAGAGATGTATATATTCCTAGAACAAGTACCCAAGTGAGTTTAACTTTCTACGGTTTTATTAAAGATAATTATGGGCGATTAAATAAAGACTGGCACTTCTTACTGTAATAGGTAAACACAAGATAATGTAAAGGCAATTCGCTGAAAATATCAGTCAAATTGATCCACTCAGAACCGAGAATTTAGCGATTGAAATTTCGGCCTAACCTTGATCATCATTACTAAAGTCGGTACGATAAAACAGTCTAGATTATCCATTTCAGGATTAAATCATGAATGAAAGGTGAGCAGCTAATCGGATTCTAATCCTGTAATTATCGCTGGCTAGCGATGACATCGAGTGTTGATTATTGTATTAATAAGTGAATAATAATGTCTATTTAAGAATTTAGATAACATTTCAGGACCAAAGAAAGACCTGAAGTGGGCAAATTTAGCTCTTAAATAATGTATGTATATTATATTAATGATTTCTGAAATTATCAACGTGCACCCATCTTGTAGGCTGGTAGGAGACAATACAGCCCGGGGGAAAATCCGACACAAATGAATATTGCTTTTTTTGTGAGGAGGTGTGTACATATAGTACCCAAGAAGAAAATCCACCGCAATCTACCTTGTGCAATGTTTTTTTTATTGACGAATTTATTTTGCCATCTGACCTCAAAATGAATGATCCGTGTTAAACCGCGTTGTTTAAGATATCCAAAATTTTACGCAATCTAAATGTATTATTAAATTTTAAGTAACTATAAACACACTCAATACCATGATTTTTTAAAAATAATAATATTAGCGCAACTATTAATATCTATCATAACTGATTTGGTAGGATGAACTGCCATGGAATTGTATGCTGACGCGGATTGGTGATGACGCGGTTTGTGTTGGCAGGTTTTGTTGAAAAACCACCAATGAAAATATCGCTTTTGATGCTCGTGACTATGCTGAAGTTTGTCGATGGTATAATAGCGGAAAACCATTACATAAATATCCTCAGTATGCCGCAATAGTTACAAAAATTTACAACCAGAGGCTGCCAGGCAGGATACGCCCACATTTTCAAGAGATGGATAGAGAACAAGCTAAACAGAAAGCGATTTTTCGAATAATCAAGAGCCATAATTCAGGGAAGTTACAATCTGCTATGCGCAAATAATATTGAAAGGTACCATGCTCTTTGAATTATAAACATGCACTTCAAGTTTCATCAAAATCGGATTAAAGTTGTGACCTGTACAGGGTCCACAACATTGATATATCATATTGTTACACTATTCGCGTAAAAGCGGTAACCATTTTGTCCGGCAGTTTTGGTCCAATTTTTATGAAATTCGACCTCAACCTTCATTACAGTGTAACGGTGATATAATCAAACGTTGTTTTTTTTTTTAAAAAAAATCGGATAATAATCGTGACCTATAATTCAGGAAGATACAATCCGATATGCGCAATTATCGAAAGGAACCATGATCTTTGGATAATACACATGCATTTCAAGTTTCATCAAAATCAGATTAAAATTGTGACCTACACAGGTTCCACAACCTTGATATATCATATTTTTTTTACACTATTCGCGTACAAGCGGCAGCCATTTTGTCCGGCAGTTTTGGTCCGATTTTTACGAAATTCGACCTCAACCTTAACTACAGTGTAACGGTTATATATTTTAAATGGGATAATAAATGTTACCTCTAGAGGGAGCACAAGCTAAAAAAGTTGATTTTTCGTACAATAAGGGGCCATAATTCAGGAAGTTTCAATCCGATATGCGCAAATATCGAAAAGAACCATGACCTTTGAATTATAAACATGCAAAAACTGTGACCTCTACAGCCGTACAGGGTCCACAAATATTTTTACACTATACGCGTTCAAGCGGTGGCCATTTTGTCTGTCAATTCTGTTCCGATTTTCACGAAATTCGAACTCAACCTTCATTACAGTGTAACGGTGATATAGTCAGACGGTTTGATAACTCGAATAATAATTGTTACCTATTGACCACAAGCAAAAACAGTCGATTTTTCGTACAATCAGGGACCATAATTTAGGAAGTTACCATCCGATATGCATATCGAAAGCAACCGAGATCTTTGGGTTATAAACATGCATTTCAAGTTTCATCAAAATCGGTTCAAAACTGTGACCTCTACACTGTTCACAAGCTAAAAACGTGATTTTTCGTACAATCAGGGGCCATGATCCATGAAGTTACAGTCCGATATATGCCAATATCGAAAGGACGGACGAACAGGGTGATAAAAGAGAGAGAGAAATGGGGTTTAACGTCCACTCGACACAACTAGGTCATTTCGGGACTAACATATGGTTTAATTTTATTTCAATAATTCGCTTGCGCGTAGGGGTCTTTAGCAGTGGGAGGAAACCGGAGTGCCCGGAGGAAACCCACGAGGTTGAGAAGGCGCCCCCATCTCCATGCCACATACGCTCACACCAGGGCTCGAAACCACAGCCGCAAGCCAGAGGTGACTGGCCAGCTAGAGGTCGAAGCGCGGCACTCTAGACCACTAGGCCATCCCAACCCCCCCGAACAGGGTGATAAACAGGGTGATAAACCTATATTTCAAGTATCATTGGGATAAAAACTGGACGGACGGACGGACGAACAGGGGCAACATCAATAAACTCCACATGAAAATGTGTGTGTATAAAAAGTTATAAAAATTGTGCATTTTATAAATCGACTGGGTACGAAAACCAGAACATCTGTAATTTTTTTGCCCAGGGTCGATTTTGATGGATATTTTATAAATCGACTGGGTACGAAAACCAGAACGCCTCTATTTTTTTTGCCCAGGGTCGATTTTGAGATGGATATTTTTCTTGAACTGGTATAGTCATATAGACCTTTAATGAAGAGCAAAAATTATTTGTATTGGACTTTTCCCCAAGCTCGCCGCGTAAATCCGAAGTTCTCCTACCAGCCTATTACACCAATGGATCATACGATCTAATTATATATACATCTATATACCAACACCCCTACACAAATCTATTTACATTTGTATAACAACATCCCCATATACAGTTATGTATACCAAACATCCCTTCACAATCATAATTACATTTGTATAACAACATCCTTGTATTCTATACATTCACATGTATACATAATTATATTATTAAGCTAAACGTATCAAATCTGTATAATGATACTACTCGAGCAGCAAATCCTCAACTACAACTATCCCAGTGGCTTACCCGAAAAGTCTATATTATGTTCTCTGGTATGGCTAAACATTTACACAACCGAATGAGCATGCCTGTCAACTGTTAAAATCCTTAAGCGATTTGTGACAGAAAATAATATATAACTTTATCAGGCACCAAGCGGGTAGGACAGCACCCTCTGATCAGCATCCTGGTCTAAGGCTTCACCTGGTTTGCAGGCGAAGTTAAGGTATGTCGTACGGGGGTTATGCCATAAACACTTCGAGCTACAATGAAAGATGTATAGAGTGTTTCAGGTTGGGACCTGTCTCGAGAGATGTGCTGTATTATACAAGACAAGATCACATGGAAGAAGTTGGCCAACATACAAATCTCATTGGTAGCTTTAAATATTGGCGTAATTTTTTTTAACAAACACTGTCACCCCATAAAACAAACGAGCATAAAAAATCCAATGAAACCGACAGTTATATTTTTTACCCAAATTAAAGGGATATAGTCATGTCTAATGTTATATAATGTAATACCGTCTTAAATTACAGAACATGAGTCCGAAGCGTTTGGTCCATCACTGGCCACTAACTTTCAAACCTGAGAGGCAAAATCCCTTATTCCCCTTTTGTTGAGTTAATTCCCTTATTGTTTTTTTTTTCATTTTGAGTGAAGTCTGCACTCGACAGATCCCGGAACCTACATCTGGTCTCGGCTGTATAACAGTAAGTAATATGTACCTACGCCCATACATTTGCGATGCGGCTACCGATTTACTTTAACAGAAAAACTTGACGCTATTACAAACAAACAAGACACCATAGGCACAGTCATGTTTCATCCGGGACCTTTAAAGTAGTTCCAATATGGCGGAATTCGTCATACAGCCGAGACTAGATGTAGGGTCCGGAATTTGTCGAGGTTTTCCGAGTGTAAGTCTGATCACTACAGGTTCTGGACTGTACAGTACAGTGATCTGATATCTGTTTGTGGTGTCTGTACATTGTGCCTTGTCCGTAAGATTTTCTTGTGTAGTGTTTCTGTGTGGTGCGGACCCCCTGAACTTACTATTGAGACTATAAAAAGGCAAATGAAGGATGTTGCTAGGTTGCGTCATGGGCGTAACTGCTTACAAAATCAAAAGATTGGAATATCTAGTACAACACCAGAAAGCACATACCCTGTTTGTTACAAATATGGTCCTTTGTGATTCATATCCTTAGTATCCACGAGAGAATCTGCATCAACGCTTTGTCAGAAATAAACATCTTAGAAACATTTGACATGTCTAAAATGATATGTATAAGGTAATTCGGTACTCAGTAAGCAGCTAAAAATACTTGTATAGGTCTTCGTCTGTGTCAGAATTGGATTCGTCTGTCACGGGTTCATGGTCAGAATCGTTGAGATCACCAAGACATGCGTTCGTTCTCGCGATAACGAGTTACAGTGAGCTCGGTGAGGAAATTATTGTAGGAAACAGTTCAATTTACAGTAATACTGTTCCCAGGGACAAGGGATACTTCATGTGGCAATTTATGATTTGTTGGAATATGTACCTTAGCTTTTTGTGCGGACTAATTAGATTTCTGACTGGATACCCCAATATGGAAAAAATAGGGCCATTGCCATTCTTATACTGAGGATTTTGCAACAAATGTGGTGCGATAAGGAAATAGGTTCATCTGGCTTAGCCTTTGGTGTGGGAAATAGGAACGTCTGGATGTGACGGCAAGAAGTTTACCCAATACTACCCAACATTACTGAAGTATTATGTTATTTACCTGCAATGTATTGGTAGTTTTTGATAATATATTGGTTAGCAGTCGGTAAATATCCCAGGTCGTCTCTCACTTTAAATGTCTGGTGGTTGTCTTTTTGGCATAGGTGAATTGGCCAAGCAATTTGCAACATTTTTTTTGCGGTTAGTAAATGAGCAAGTGGGGTTTGTTCGGGTAATTTGGGACGCCTGACCTTTTTAAAACCCACCACTGAAAAATATCACTTTTGAATTACTTTTGACGGGAGGGTTGGAGCCAAACAGTATGATATTAAACCCTAACTCCTTTTATTTCCCGTGTCTTACAGTAACACATGCTCTCTCGATTATATTAGCTAATATTTCAAGAGTGTTCGCTGTAGTAACATTTATTTCCTTAACAACTAAATAATTAATTGGCTTTTTAAAATTTAAAGAGGCATTGAAACTTCAAGCTAGGATAATATGTTGCCATTAATCGTCTTTTTGACAACTGATTATCCATACTATTGTAATGTTAAGTGCTTACAACTCGATAACGTGACTGGTTTAATACTGATTCCCAACTAATTTAATAGGTTCGAGTTTTCATACGGGGTATCACGGTGCCTAAGTGGGTAAGACGCCGACTCGCTTGCCTGGAGGTCGGGTGTTCGATTCCTGTATTGTCTGAGAAAGTTCCTCCAGATTTTCCGGCGTGTTTTTCTCTTGTCAATGATGCAGGGGGGAGGGTCTGACAAGGACAGCTGTCTAGTCGTTCGGATGGGACACATTGGCATGCACGTGGAAGATCCCTGGGCAGTTTGCACTGGATATAAGAGTAGGCCGTAGCGCCACTGCCCTGGCAAAATTTTCATCAGAGCACACTGTATGGCGTATACCCGTCTTCATTAGCCCAGTTTAGGAGCAGAACAGTAGGACGTAAAACCCTTTCATTTCAGTTTTCATACGTCATATTTACTGCATGTGTGAGTTTGTTGACAACCATTATAAATCCATACAAAGACTCGACGTGGTAGGTTTGTTTGGCAGGGGGGGGGGGGAGTAAAGTAATCAATATTGCTACTCTGAAGCTACAAGTTCAAATTTTTAAGTTATATTTTTAAAATGTAATAAAATAAAGCCCTAAAATAGATGGTATCTATAAACAGTCCCATCTTGTTAAAGATTAATCCTATAATTCACCATTGCAAGTTCAGAAATTGACAACTTTTGAACAAAAGTTATAGAAATAATTATGTTTTGACTTTCTTAGAAAATATGAAATTATCGCTTTAAACAAGTGTATAGTGGTATCTTACTGTATGACATCAAGCCCGTAAACAGACCGGATGTTACCTGTACCGGTACTCATTTGACGATTACGGATTTAAAAGTAACATAACCTGTATATCGTGTTGTTGTTTGTATACAAAAAATAGAGGGAAATGTTTTCTAGGGGCATGTGTAGGCGTATTGCTATATTTAACACCGTCGGCGTGTTAAAGGCGCAGGAAGTATTGTTTTCAATTAGTGACTGGACATGTCGAGGTAATCGACCCAGTTTACCTAAAAGGTCGACTGTCGAAGAAAAAATCAGAAAAGTTTCAACAATGTACGGAAATTGACTGTATTGATACCAATCCTCATGAACAAAACAAAAAAATCAGCGGATTTAATCAGTTTCCGTCCAAATGTAAGAGGTCATGGTTCAGTCAAATAAGTGTTTCTTATCACACGTTACTGGTGATAAACGAATAAAAAAATAAGGGGTTTAGTTTTATTTTGACTTCGATCAATAAATAATACTTGTTTATCCACGAACACTGTGAATAAAGTAGCCTACCACTAAAGTTTTCTGTAAAATATAATTCACATTTCACGACAAATATAATTTAATAAATTAAAGCACCACACAGAAGTTATATTGGAAACAAGGAACCATTAACATGGGGAAGAGAAGCATTATATTGCTTTTCATGACCAACATGTCCCAAAAGATTCATATAAAATTCCTAGACAATAGTTTAAAATCATTCGTGCACATATAAGAATACAACATCGAACGAAACAGGTGAGTTTGGCTAAATGCTAAATATCCCCACCCCACCCCCCACATCTTCTAAAACATGTTTTGCAATGAAAATAGCAATGGGTGGGGCATACTATTCAAGGATAGTAATCACGAACTAAAGATCATATTATGTTTTGTATAGTTGAATAAGGATATCGTAATAAAAAAATGATATCTGTAAACCAGGATACAATAAAAACGTTACTATTATAGCAATGCATAAACCTTCACGATACTCACAACTCACAACATAAACATCAAATCATGGTCAAGGGTATAAACCTCTTTGATATAGACGGAAATCACATTTTACCTTACTGTGTCGACAGTCAAACACAAAATTGTCTACATCCCAACACTGACTGTATCTGACTGCATGACGTTTCGGCTAAAGGTATCACATATCTAAACTATCTGGCCTTTAAGGAGCTAAATTGCTAACATTTAGGACCTAGAAATTGACACGAGTGGGTCGCAACGCATAAAATACTGTAATATGAATGTATCTTAACTGATTTACATTCAATGATTTCCGTTTTACTCTAATTTCAAATCAGCTATGTTCGGCGAAATAAAAAGCCAGCATTGTCAATCGAGTGCAAATTTCTAATGTCTGGTTATTCCAGTCTACATATGCCGTTTGACTTGGTGCAATGTTTCCAGCCTGGTTCCTCGAGTCTCTTGCTAAAACTGGGGCTGAAACGCATTATGGTACACGATTCGTGTACCAATGGTAAAATGTTTATTTTGTCTTAAATATTGGATATCAGTAGCCCATCCTTTTCCGGTAAGATCATAGCATCAATGTTGATTTAAATTGATAGATAATTCGTGTTTTCAATGTTGAAGATTTTGGATGATATTGAGTTAGAGACTGAGCTACTTTAAACTCTGTGATCGAAACGTCGGTGTACCCGTAATCGTTAAACATGTGGTTTGGGGACCAAATGGTCTAAGGCATGCGCGTTAGATTATATGGTCCGATTATAGGCGAAATATTGAAATGGAATTGAAACATATCTTAGTCCTGAAATGACCTAGTTTGTGTCGAGTGGACGTAAAGCTTTCTTTTTGTCGGTCCAAATAAAAGAGGCTTAGTTATTTTAAAATATTCCAGTCAGGACAGAACAGTAAGACGTTAAACCCCATTTCATTCCATCTTGAAATACATTAAACCACTTTATTAGAATTACCATGTCTAGATGCATAAGGGACGAATGAACGAATCTAACCGTAAACATCTCAAAACAACCAGTTTACCTCAAACTATTAAAATGCTATCATCTTGATAATATTTGTACGAATGAGGTCAGTATATTGACTGGAAATGATTTAGAAAAAAATGAAGACGGTCAATATAATAGACCAATTATAATTCCAGTGTGTATACCAACTGCTATAAGTATGAGGGAACTACAATTAATAGAGTAGGTTTTGGTTAGAGGATGTTTTAATTAAAATGGTTTCTCTAACTATTAAAAAAGATACCTTGACATAGATACATAGACGACTATTAAAACTTTGCTTGTAATAAACTAAAAAAGTAGTAAATAAATATAAAAAGTTGTGTTATTATGAATATTATAAAGTCTTCTTAAAGGTAGGTTACATAATATCATATCTGAATATCACGTGTACCAATAACACATGGTGTCTTAGTATAATGTAGTCATACAAACAACCTACCTTTACAGCAGTTCTCCAAGTAGTTTTCTGAATAAAGAATGGGATTCCACAGCCCTTCACTAAGAGGTGTTGAAGTAATGGGATTTAAGTATATATTGATTTGAAATTTATTTCGCTGCATAGTAAAGATTAGTGGCTTCAGTTTCCACTATGACGAAATACCATTACCAGTATAATAAACTCTACACAAGGAAGTCACGAATTAGATTTTCAATGAGAGGTTAGAGGTTATGTTTACGTTTTAGACCAATGAAAATTCTTTATTAATGTGAGCTGTGATGACGATTTACATACTAGTCGCTGAATGGTGGATTTTTATCAATGTGGGAAAACTGTTACGAGGAAGGATAATTAACCTAACAATGTACACGATAAATATTTAGGAAAAAACTAACTATTTGATGGTTGAAAAATTATCTAATGAAAATCGTTTATTTTTTGATCCAATTGTTACATTAAATTCTCAAGTGTGAATTTTTCAAAATAAATTTATATTGATTTTTAAATTTCTGTACAGTCAAACTAAAGGCGTTTTCCGATCATTTCATTGATTAATGCAATTTCTATATCCGATAACCATATTGTTTACCGATTGATTGCCAAAGGGGTTTTCCGATTATTTCGCTGTTAAAAGCATTTTCTGTATCCGAAAACTGTATTGTTTACCTATATAGATAGCAATACCCTGGAAGTCAGGAACAAACTGGAACTTAGTAAATTTAGTAAAATATAGAATTACCATTTTTCATGATACTAGTTACAGAAACTAATTACAACAAACAAACGTTTCCGCCTTCGTTTCAGGCCATTGGTGATCATTATTGACCGTGAACGATACGCCTTTTTATTTTTTAATAATATATAAAAATAACTGCACTTATAAATACATTTTAACTTATTGCATTAGGGTATTGCAACTTTGTGATTGTTAGGTTAACATAATGAGTGTATTATTGGATGGAAAACTATACCCGGACAGCATTCTGAAACCAACTGTCGTTTTATCTTTTACGTCATCTGCTCTGACTGTTCCTTGTCCGATCGCAGGAGTTAGTTTAAAACTTCTATTCGATCTGATAAACTTCAGATTGGTTGTCCTGTTTCCTGCCACTGTAATACCAATTCGTGTTAGTTTATGTCTTCTATTCGATCAGATAAACTTCAGATTGGTTGCCCTGTTTCCTGCCACTGTAATACCAATCCGTTTTCCAGTTTCCTCCCGCAGTAATAATTACTGGGCCTCTTATTTCCTCCTACATTAATAGCCCCGGGGATCCACGATCCTACAATATTAGTCGATGGAATCTCCGATTTCTTCATCCAATAAAAATGCTTGGCTCTCACATCTCCTACATTGACAATAGCCCCGTAGCTCTCCAGTTTCCTCATCCAATAACAAAACTTGGCTCTCACATCACCTACATCAGCCCAGTATCCTCAATCAATAATAATGCCTGGCTTCACTCACATCGCCTACATCGATAATAGCCCCTTGGCTCCCCTCTTAAAATTCTCCATATCAAAGGAGGGACGCCCTCACCAGTCACAAATTTAGGGAATTGCATACCCCAGTGTAGTGTGTCTTATAACACATAATACTAGCGTACCATGCAGCCATAATTTTTTTTTTTTTTAGATTATGACGTCATATCAAAAATCGAATTTTGATCATAATGGATTAATCGGCGAATGATATTGGATGTTTTTGTCATTGCTGCCCATCATTAAAATATAATTTCTATCATTTAAATCCCGGGTAAATCGGTCGTACCGATACCTAACCTTGAAAGTAAGTTGTTTTGCTTATTGTAGGGAATACACACTGCATCGCTTTATCGTCTGCCGCGACGCTGGTTAAATTAAGATTTCTTGTAGCACATAACCGATCATGACTCGCACCAGAAATATTCTTGGATTATTTCCCTTAGTTTTAGTTTTCTGATAAACATTTTAGGTCTACCATTGGTACACGAATCGTGTAACATAATGCGTTTCAGCGCCATTTGTAACAAGGGGCTCGGAGAAAGAGGCTAGACATATACCATAAGACATGTCAAACGGCGATGCTATATTCTCATGTGGAGAGCATAATGTTAAAATACTTTCGGTGTAGACTGTTTCGTCGAACATAACTAATTAGAAATTACAGTAAACGATTGATTGTAAATCAGTTTATATACATTCATATTACATTATTATATGACTTGCGACCCATTTGTGTCAATTTGTAGGTCCCAAATATTAGCGATTTAGCTCCTTAATGTAATTTGAGAGATATTTACCCCCTCATCTGTGCTTGGTAACGAAACTATGATAGACTGTGCAGACATAAAGTTTTGTCGGTACAGCTTGGCGTGTTTTAACTGATCGACCAAATTACATATTAAATGCATTGTGTATTGCACACAGGTCTTTATTTTGACGTTAAATGTTATATAAGATTATAAATAAGACATTCTTTATTAACATGACAAGTGCATAGTCAACTCTCTAGAGGTGAGATGACATAGATTTAAATGAATTAGAATAAATAGCATTTACGAATAAAGCAGAGTACTTAGGTTATAATTTCTTTGACTTTAAGTTCACACTGAAGAAATGCCGGCACTATCTACTTTGTATCAGGCGTAACTCTATGTCAGTAGAGAAACTTCACATTGTACCAACACAATTCTTCAATTTGATCCCTTGGTAACCGCACATCAATACGTTGACCTTTTTGTAAATTAATTACGTGGATTATCTTTTCAAGAAAAGTAAGTGCTGAGGCAGTAGGCCCTATCGCTTTGGGTAAATCAATTTCCCTGATTCGTCTAGAACAAACCCGTACTTTTCATCGACCTTCATTAATTTTAGCGACAACCACTCCTCGTTTTCTTTCGTAGTTAGGTCCGTCTAAGGCCCGTACTTCATACCTGCATTTCCGTGTGTCTTTTCGCCTTCAGATAACGGGCCGCCCCCGTTTCTGTGTAGCTAATAATGTAAGCGCATTGCATCAGAGAGAGAGAGAGGGATGGGGTTTAACGTCCACTCGACACAAACTATATATAGATCATTTCGGGACTAACATATGGTTTAGTTTTTTTATTTCAATAATTCGCTTGCGTGTAGGGTCTTTATCAGTTGGAGGAAACCAGAGAGAAAGCACCCTACTCCTTGTCACGTACAACCGGGGATTCGAAACCACGCCAGTTAACTCAATGATAGGCTTTACGATACAGCGCGCAAGTGCTAACCATTAAGCCAGCTCTCCCCCCACCCCCGCATTGCATCATTTGTATTTCTTTACTTCTCGGTCCAGAATCTAGACGTGATCTCTGCGGTTTAACCCATGTTCATGTTGGCAACCTTTCTATCCCAATTTCAAGTAGCATACGAAATCTTAAAATAATGTTTGATAGCAGTCTTAATATGGAAAACCATATCAACCATATATCTAAAGTGTGCTATCTCATTCTACGGAACATTGGGTGCATCAGGAAGTATCTGAATGCTGACTCTGCTAAGATACTAGTGTCCTCGTTGATTCTTTCCAGAATAGATTACTGCAATAGTTTATTGGCTGGTGCTCCTACTTCTCTTATTTCGCGACCCCAAAAGATACAGAACACGGCAGCTAGAATAATATCTCTGGCTCCTCGTTACAGTCATATAACACCAATTCTTAAAGAACTCCATTTTCTTCCTGTTAGTTACAGAATCAAATTTAAAATTCTGTGTTATACATTTCGATGTTTAAATGGCACAGCCCCAAAATACCTGAGTGATCTCTTACAATCATATACTCCTGCAAGAACCTTAAGATCTGTAGATAAGAAACTCCTTGTTGTGCCTAAACCAAAACAGTCCGTTTAGGACAAAGGACTTTTTCCTACTCAGCCCCAACAAAGTGAAATGATCTGCCACTGGAATTAAAGAACTCTCCAGATACTGCGGTGTTTAGATCCAGACTTAAAACCTTTTTGTTTAAGAAAGCATTCAATTTATGACAGTTGTGATCATTTTTGGACTGCGCTTTGAGCATGCCCATGCATGGATATTGCGCAATATAAATAGACTATTATTATATTATTATTATTTCTTAAACGTTTGCGAAAACCGAATATAACATTCGGTGTCCCTTTCGATTTCTAGTGTCTGTACCATCGTAAATTTTAAACGGATTTCTTGGATTATGAACAAACTACATGTACTTAACTTTGGTTATGATAAACTTGCCTGTGAGTTTAACATCAACCCCCTTTAAATAAATCCATTGTACAACTAAGTATCTCTACGAATAAAAACAGTTCTCTCTTTGACGTATTAGCCTGTATCTTCGAAAGAGTTCATGACAACATGGCTTTCTTCACGTGTTGGGTCAACCCAATTCAACTGTTAATGTTGCGGGACTGATTTAATTTTGACCGATACTTTGACAACCACGTGTTGCAATCAAAACAAAATGCAATCATTACGATCGTTTGAATTTGGGCAACAAAAATATCATCTGAAGGCAATCATATAGGCGATTTATATTGAAACCATTGATCGCCAGTCTATTAAATTTTACAAGCAATGAAAATATCACTGATTGCACGGAAACTCGTAAAAATAATTTCATGTATAAACTAAACATTTCCTATCTTCTTTATGTTATAAATAATCTAACAAGGATCATAAACTCACCTCGGAAATTTCCGAGTGTATTGTCAATTTGATAGCATTCTTTCGACCAAATAATAACCCCTTCAATAACATCTATAAGCGTGTAGCGACAGTCCTAAAAAGTAGTGCTTTGGGTCGGGGGGGGGGGAATTATAATTATTATCACACCATAATTGTAAATACCCTGTACATATATGTTAAATCTATATATTATCATTTCATATATCATATTAAAGGTAATCATATGTAATTTGTTTGTTCAAAAGAAAAGTTATACTCCATCCGAGTGACTAATCCAATAATTAAACCAAAATATTTCAAAAGGTAAAGTAATAAACTTTGCACAGATTTTACAAAAATGTAAAGGCCGATAGCAAATTAATGGAAAATGGGAAGTTATGCGTGTGAATGCTCAAACTCGATGCTGAGCCGAGAGTTACAGCTAATTCTTAAACCAAACCGGAAATCGTTTCGATTTGCCATGCTGTCACCCCTTTATACAAAATGATATATCCCGAAGAGTGACGTAATCATCTTAAACCAAACTTGAATTGTCGTTAAACTACCGGAAATCGTTTCGATTTGCCAGACTGTTACCCCTTTTGATATATCCCGAAGAGTGACGCAATCACCTTCCATTTTGGTATTTTTCTGTGTCAGAAATTTGTGGGATTTCCATTTTTCAAGACAGAATTGTTTTTATTCGTAGGGATATTTAGTTGTACAATGGATTTTATTTAACGAGAGTTGATTTCAAACACACAGGCAAGTTTATAATAACCAAAGTTAAGTAGTTTGTTCATAATCGACAAAATTCGTTTAAAATTTACGATGGTTCAGACAGTAATTCAATGTATTTATAATGCCGAGGACTAGTTAAGTCGCAAATATCAAAATAATACAAACTCATGCTTGAAAGTGAATTATTGAATTAAAAGTATACCATATTATTACTTTGGTCAAGAAATGGCTAGGTCGGTGTGGTGTGGGCAGCTGTCTTCTCTCTTGCACCACATTCCAGAATCGAATAAACGGTTTTCGATTTTGCTGAAATTTGGTTTCAATACTTTTGTTGAAAAAGTCGAAAAATCAAATTACAAAGGCACTTATGTTTACGCATCCGGTATTAGCCTAAATCGTCAAATTTAAATTAAACATATTTAGGAACCGGTCAAGCTAAAATCTGAATATCAGCGTGTTCAAGGGGGTAAAGATTACGTCTTTGGGTGAGTTGGCATGCAATGACCCAAAACACGACCGAAATATAAGTCATGCACAGCCAGTTGAAAAGGATGTCTACGAATGATTTGCTTTTTCTCATCGTCTAAATTACGGTTAAATGAACACTTTTTATCCCTTGTTTGTTAATTTTAGATAAGGAGAATCATAATTAACCGGTGTGCTTTCAGGTTTTAGTTAAAAGGGCATTATGGAAGATGAAATAAAAAGCTGGCAGTTCTCACTATAATAGTAAAAAAACTAGATAATATATTGAGTCAACTGGCGTGGTTTCGAATCCCCAGCTGTTGTATGTGAAAAGGGGTAGGGTCGCCTGTCCAACCTCCAGGGTTTTCTCCGGGTCCTCCTGAGTCCTCCTCCTGCTAAAGTCCCATCAGCACAAGTGGATTATTGAAATAAAATTAAACCATATGTTATCCCGAAATGACCTAGTTTGTGTCGAGTGAAAGTTATAACCCATTTCTCTCTCTTAATTATTCATTATATTGGGTGTCAAACACAATAGGCAAGTATGTTAATTTGTATTAAATTTGTGGTCATTGCAAAGAATCGGAACCCTTTAATTACTGATCCAGTATTTTGAGGCAAATGATTTACAGGCCAAGAGAGGTTGAATTATCTGTTTATAATACTTGTTAAACATTTACAACTCTTCTGGATTTCAACTTTTTTGTCACCCATTTATTGTCGGTTCATCGTGATACAATGCCACAGACATAATCAAGATTTATAAAATAATGACTCTGTAATTATTATTTCGTGTTTTCATTTTTTAATTTATGTTTTAATTATACTTATATACACATATTATGTTACAAGCCGTGTACAACCTAAATCACACTGTCACATGTATAACCGGAGAGTTCCGATTGCGTGATAATTATAAACTGCTCATATTAAGTTAGGTTTTTGTCATAAAACCGTATACATATTTATTATATAATATTGCTAGTAGTTAGTATGTCCATCTTTCTTTGCATTACGAAAATACCGTGTTATGTCACTGCACTCGTTTTAATATTCTGTTTGAATATACGGCATAGGCGAACTATCTTCAAATTCACACGTGAAAGGAGGTGATAATATAGATCTACTACACGGACTTGTATGAATTTGTCGATCAGATATTAGAATTACGTCACAGTTGGTGCTTTACTTCAAGAGGCCACGCAAAAACACATGCGGAACGGCTGATGAGCTTGTCAATGCAAGACAACCAGTTAAGACGGTAAAATTAAGCTGGCCAATCTATGAAAAGCAACCTAGTGAGAAAACGGATTTAAGGCTAGCTGAACGAAAATTTTGTTTTTAAATTGAAGAGACTTTAAGTAAAATGCGAGGGGATTGAGCCCACGTACGAATTCGATCTAAGAAAATCAGGAAGTAATGGGAAAGGGCTTTTAGTGTAATATATCGGAGGATTCGTAAAAAACCACATCGCAAATTCTCATACACCTTCGCAGGGACTTGGGCGTGGAATCAACCAGTGGAAATTTGACGGATTATTAATTTCTTGCAGATATCTACAAAGATATGATGGTCTGAAAATTTGTGAGCATTTTGGCCCTGGCAGATATTTTAAAACACGATAAATTTCAGCCAGTACACGTGTCTCAATTTGACAGTGAACTACATATGAAACAAGTCACCTGAGGGGAGATTAAGTTATATTTACCTACACATTAATTACACCCACTACACGGGAAGGCCTACATTAGTTTAGGATCGTGTCTGGTCTACATGACGTCCGTTACACCTTAAAGAACACACAATAAAGACCATGACCATGCAGGTCTACCTCCTCCGGGGTTATCGGCCCACAAACCAGTACTCTTTGTTCTTGTTGTTTTTTGAAAGACCAATGTTTGCGTGTTTAATTCCGGGATCAGAATTACCAATATGTAGGGGGTTGAATGGGATAGGAAAGTTCACGCTATCGTGTTCTAGTTGGCGTATCCTAAATGTTTGAAAATATTCCATTATGGAAATCTTGTTAATGTTACAAAATCAATTCCACACAAAAGGGTAATTAAATTTGTTTATTCATACAGATGCACTATTTAAGATTTGAGTAAAGAGTTGTCGTTCTTGCTATGAGAGCTCAACGACGGATAATGCAAAATATATGTATTGAAAACCTGATTTTAAATTGCTTTATTCTGTTTTTGTTTTTTCAAAAAAAATGTGGCATAATATTGTTTATTATTGTTATTCGAAACTTAGCCCCGATTCACCATTTATAAATCTCCACCATCCGATGGGCAAAAAAGTTGAATAAAAGTTTATATAACATTTGAAGCTAAAATTAAGACTCGCAGTACATATAAGTCGATATAACTCTTACATAATGCATCTTTAACAATAAAAAACTTTAACATAGACCTTATGCAAATATACGGCACACTTATTGAAATATTTACTTAGCAATGAGAACAGTTGTGAGAACAGTTTGTAGATATTAAAAGATATCGGTACACTTGGGCGGGGGTGGGGGGCTAGGTTATTTCATACTAAAAGAATTAATTATCCATTATTAATTTGTACGGATATTACCCATATAATATATCTTAATATAATTTACAGTATAAATTAGTGAGCTAATTTTAATCCATCCTTGGTATACCCACTGATCTCAATCCGTTCTCATCCATGGGAAAACGCGTATTCAAATTAGCTGTCCTTGATGATTTTGTTATTTTTATCGACCGATGCGATTGAAAATATAACGACATGCCACTGTCTGTTTTGAAAGACATGAATCTTTACTATAACATCTTTACTATCAACAAGGTGTTTAGGACATTTTTTGAGCGCATGTCACTTGAGTCATATGTAATTTCTTGCAAACTTTCTCTAAATTGTGATAACTCGGATGTATTTCGTTAACAATATCAGATTGTTGGCAAACTCCTCAAACGAGAAGTGGTTTTATTAGGAAGAGTGAACATAACCTGTCCCATATGGGACCTCCACCACTATTGTAGCGATGGTTTTTACCATTATTTCAGAATTCCACGTCAAAGAGCAACAGCAGTCACCAGTCAAGGAGGTTAAATGCAAAATGGGTAAGGCGCTGGTTTGCTAGCCTGGAGGTCGGGTGTTCGATCCCTGCGTTGGCCTAGAAAGTTCATCTAGATTTTCCGGCGTGGTTTCTCCTTGTCAGTGATCCAGAACGGAGGGAAATGAAATGAAATGGGGTTTAACGTCCTACTCTTTTGCACCTAACCTGGGCTAACGGAAGACGGGCATACGCCATACAGTGTGCTATGAGGGAAATTTTGCCCGGGCAGCGGCGCTACGGCCTACTCTTATATCGAATTCCAACTGCCAAGGGATCTTTTACGTGCACTCCAATTTGTACACGGGACCTCGGTTTTTCGTCCCATCCGAAAGACTAGGCAGCTGTCCTTGTCAGGCCCTCCTTCTGCATCACTGACTAGGGGAAATCACGCCAGAAAATCGAGATGAACTTTCTCGGCCAATGCAGGGATCGAACACCCGACCTCCAGGTTAGCGAACCAGCGCCTTATCGGACTTACAAGTACAGATGTCTAGTCATTCGAATGGGACGAAAAACCGAGGTCCCGTGTCTACATTGGCGTGCACGTTAAAGATCCCCTGGCAGTTGAAATTCGATATAAGAGTAGGCCGTAGCGCCGCTGCCCGGGCAAAATTTCCCTCATAGCACACTGTATGGCGTATGCCCGTCTTGCATTAGCCCAGGTTAGGTCCAGAAAAGTAGGACGTTAAACCCCATTTCATTTTATTTCTATCAAATGAGATTCGAACTGTTATCAGATGATGTTTGGGAAAAAGTAAGCATGAATTCGTGTGCCGTTAGTCATATATTGGGGCTGTATATACCGAGTTGTGTATATATAGGGAATTTAAGAAATTTGAGTCCCAACATCAAATATGGATTTATCTATAAGTTAAGCCACTATTGAAAAAATCGAACCTTGATAAAAAATATTCTTAAAAACTATAGACCTGTGTCTAATTTATCGTTTGCCTCTAAATTGATTGGTAAAGTTGTCTCCATACAATAGCTAAAACGCAACAATTTAAATGATAGTTTTCAGTCAGTCCATGAAAGTTTACACGGCACAGACACGGCCTTGGTTCGAGTTTGTAATGACATTCTCTTAAAACTGGATGATAAAATCGTTGTGAAACTTGTTTTATTAGATCTTAGTGCTGCATTTGACACTATTGACCAAGGTGTACTTATTAAACGACTTTATGACAGATTTGGTATCAGGGGTTTGGCATTAGAATGGTTCAAATCTTACCTCAGTCGAAGAACACAATTCGTAAAAATCAATAATCAAAAATCAAAACCTGTGAATTTATGTTATGGTGTTCTACAGGGTTCTGTACTCGGTCCTCTCCTTTTCACAGGTTATACTTCACTTCGACAATGATTATCATCTATATTGCATTTGAACAAGGTACTCAAAAAGATGAAATAGATAATTTACAACTCAGCATTCAGTCAATAAAAACGTGGATGTCCACAAACTTTCTTAAACTAAACTACGAAAAAAACAGAGGTATTAACGATCGGAAGTAAGTTTAGGAGATTGCAAACAGACGAACTTCCAATCAATATCGGCGATATTGCTCTATGTGGGAGAAATGGTGTTCGTGATCTAGGTGTACATATCAAATAAATCAGCTACAGAAGATCCAAAATAAGGCAGCCCGTATTGTTACAAAAACCAAACAACATGGTCATATTAGTCCAATATTAAAGAATCTACATTGGTTTCCTATTGAATCGCGTATCAGCTTTAAAATCCCCTCGTTAACTTGAGAGAGAGAGAGAGGGAGAGAGAGAAATGGGGTTTAACGTCCACTCGACACAAACTAGGTCATTTTGGAACTAGCATATGGTTTCAATTTTATTTCGATAATTCGCTTGCGCGTAGGGGTCTTTATCAGTGGGAGGAAACCGGAGTGCCCTAGGAAACCCACGAGGTAGAGAAGGCGCCCCTATCTCCATGCCACATACGCTCACACCAGGGATCGAAACCACAGCCGCAAGCCAGAGGTGACCGGCCAGCTAGATGTCGAAGCGCGGCACTCTAGACCAACCCCCCTCTCCTTAACGTACCTGGCTTTCCATTCCGAAAACTCTCCACACTATCTTCCATCTCTACTCCATCGATACACTCCATCTAGAACTCTAAGATCCCAGAACAGCAATTTACTGGTACAACTAAAAACCAAATCATCCTACGGTCAGAGATCATTTGCTTACGCTGCACCAATGTTATGGGATTCTCTACCGGAAAACATAAAAAACTCGCAATCCCTGGTAACTTTTAAAAAATTGTTAAAAATAGAACTTTTTAAGCAAAGTTTCGTGTAGTGATTGTGATGACTTTTAAGCAAATTTTTATGGAGTGTCTGTCATGATGACTTTTTAAAATTGAACTTGTTCTATGTAGCGATTGTGATGTCTTTTAATAATTGAACTTTTTAGCCAAGTTTTATATAATGCTTGTGCTGTCATTTTATATAACTTCTTATTTCTTAAATTTTTCGTGATTATATGTATTAAATATTTTTTTATTTAATCTGCATCTACTATTTTTATAAAATGTAATAGCGCCGCGGAGCAGTAATTTTTACTGGAATGCAGGCGCTTTATAAATTCATTATATTATTATTATTATTATTATTATTATTATAAAATTCACTTAAATCAGTCCCGTCATGTATGCATATTGTATTGATATTCTAGTTTTCTATAGATTCCGGCATGATTGGAGTGGTAAGACCATCTTACGGATGAATCATTAAACCTTCTAATTCGACTTACTATTGCAGGGGTAAAAATGTTATATAAATTTAATGGTCACCGCTTTATCTTTACTAATTCATTATTGTCTGGTAAACTTATCGAATCACGTATACGGAAATTACTAATATGCTATTGGTGAGTTCATTTTAAGAATACTTTACAGTTACCAGTGGGACTGTTGATCAAGGGAAATAACCTACATAAATAATGACCAGGCTTCAGACCACATTTCGTTTGAATATAAACGTTAGCTGATCAACATCTCGTATTGTCGCAGCTCAAAAAATTTGCTGAAGGTACAGTAAGTACTTAAAGAGATAAGTCAGTGTTAAAACTAAACTTATATTATACAAAACTTACACAATAAAACGAATAACTGGTTTCTTTTCTTTATATCAAGGAAAGGTGGTTAAACACATTTGTTTTCATCAAAATAAGGACCTCGTATTGACAACCTTCTAATCGAATATCATACTACATTTTCCGATTGTGAAATTATATCATATTTACATTATCGCAAAGTTGCAATTAACAGTCACCATGGCCCGCCTGCTATTATTTGATACACAATCTAACAATAACAGAATCTAAATTCGGAGATGATTTTTCTTTATTTTAACCTGGGTCAACTTTTTACCCAGTTATTAACTCCAGCTTCCCGAATCAAAGTCATTTTATTTCTGCTCCAGGATTCTGCATGTTATCATAAGTTAACTTCTTACATAGTAGTTTCTGTTACTGAAATCAAAAAATCATTGTTTCCTCTATAGAAATCTTATTTTTGAAATTAAAACCAGTATTTATTCTTCAAAATGCTGACGTTTTACCTATCGGTCTCCACTAGATGAAACGATGCCTATAGCTTCTACAACAAAAGGTCACATGGAGATTTAAAGCATAACTGATTTTAAGCAGTAGAACCATTTTGATTTACTTTAAAATCGAATGTTAAATCAGATTATTATGTTGGTTTTATTAGAAACAGGGTAGGCACGTACACGGTTTGAGTTTGGGGAGGTAGTAGATCTCTTATTTTACTCCACTAGTGCCCAGTGCCGGACTGGGCCCACCTGTCCACGTGACAGGTTGGCCTTTGCTCATTAAAAAAGTGGGCCTAAGCCTACAAAGAAAAAAGGAAAAGAGAAAGAAACAAATAAAAAAATTGCCTTCTTTTGCTTTGGTCTGAAATGCTTGGAAATCGGGTTTGCGGTTGTCGATTTTCAAAATTTTCCACGGGGTGGGGGGGGGTTAACCCCAACCCCCCAGACGCTCACTTGTGTGGGCCTTGGTCAATGACCTGACAGATGGGCCTTTGGCCCACCAGTCCGTCACTGCTAGTGCCTATAAAAGAACCATTAATGGTGGAAATGCAGTTTGTTCGAATCCGACTATGTACAAACCAACGTATAAACCATCCTATTTTGTCTTTTTTACTAAGCGCTTATTTGCCACACGGAACAGTTATTATAAGCATTCGTGTCTACAGTGGTGTTTTACGCTTGTGGTGAGCCAAAGTAATATGCAAATTCATTTCACCGAGTGTACCGATGAGATACCGCATTAATATGTACATGTAGTACAAAGTATTCAACTGTCCAGTCGTCCTAACCTTTTGACCATGTGACACTAACAAATTAATGGCATTGCATGAGTATGTAGGTGACCTGAATCTTGAGTCGGTCACGCGGAGCTTGAAAGTTTATTTTAAAAGGCATCTATATACATTAATTACATGAAAGGAGCCCAAGACAATACAGTTGTTTGAGGAGTGACGGATCAGAATTTATCCGAAGACCACTAGTGGTCCCTGGTGTCGATATTAAGGGATCGCCTAAAGTTTCATATATTTTAAGGTGATTAGAAATCATTAAATCCTAACTGTGCTTATATTACTTTTTTAATAGAAGACATATCTGATTTTGCCGCAACTAAACGAAACCCATAAACACATAATCTTAAAAAAACGTTTGAAATAGTTAATCTTAAACTTTAAACGACATTATGCGTTGTTTGACCTTTGTGGTCAGTTGGAGTTAGTTCTGCACTGTTCGAATAGTAAACACTATTTGTGAAAAAAATTCGTGCTAATTATGTTTTTTATAGACAGCAGTACAAGAGCTGTATGGCGCATCTTAATTGACGCATGGCATGGTAACCCTATGTCATCAATAAAATATTTACACATACCTGTCCAATAATGCTAAATATAATGTGTTTTGGGGGTGAGCGGGGTGTGGTGGGGTGTGAAAGGGTAGAATTTGTTACAGACAGGGCGGGGCGGTCAGTTGGGAGGGAGGGTGTCCCATACTCCCGTAAATAATGTTAATTTAAGTTCAAAAAGCAAAAAGTACGCTGGTGTTTATGCTTATTTTATTAAGAAATCGTTTAGTGTGTAGGTGGAAGTTTATAATCTAAAATTTCTATAGGAAATGAAATGAAATGGGATTTAACCTCCTACTGTTCTGCTCCTTAAGATAGGCATGCGCCATACAGTGTGCTATGCATGAAAATTTACCCGGGCAGCGGCGCTACAGCCTGCTCCTATATCGAATTTCAACTGCCAAGGGATCTTTTAAGTGCATGCCAATGTGTACACGTTACCTCTGTTGTTCGTCTCATCTGAACAACTAGTAAGGTCTTCTGTCAGGCCCTTCACCCTGCACCACTGACAAGAGGAATCAATCTCTATCTATGATTGTATTTTTTTTTCTAAAGATAGGCTGGCACTGCCAGGCAGGATACGCCCACATTTTCGAGAGATGGATAGAGAACATGCAATACCGAAAGTGATTTTTCCTATGTGCAAATATCGAAATGAATTAAGATCTTTGGGTTATAAAGGTTCATTTCAGTAGGCTTCAAATTCGACTGGGGATCATGTTGCTAAGTGGGTAAATGGGATAATAATTCTGACCCCAGAGGGGCCAAAAGCTAAAAAAAAGGCCATTTTTCGTACAATCAGGGGCCATAATTCAGGAAGTTACAATCCGATATGCACAAATATCGAAAGGAACCAAGATCTTTGGGTTATAAACATGCATTTTACCTCAATCTTTATTACCATGTAACGGTGATATAATCAAACGTTTTTTTAAATCGGAGAATAATTTTGACCTCCAGTGGGACCACAAGCTAAAAAGGGTGATTTTTCGTACAATCAGGGGCCATAATTCAGGAAGTTACGAATCAATGAGCGCAAATATCGAAAGGAACCAAGATCTTCGGGTTATAAACATGCATGTCAAGTTTCATCAAAATCGGTTCAAAATTGTGACCTCTATAGGGTCCACAACCTTGATATAACATATTTTCACACTATTCGCGTACAAACGGCGGCCATTTTGTCCGTCAATTTTGGTTTGATTTTCACGAAATTCGAACAGAGCCTTCATTACCATGTAACGGTGATATAATCAAACGGTTTTTTAAATCGGATAATAATTTTGACCTCCAGAGGGACCACAAGCTAAAAAGGGCAATTTTCAGGAAGTTCCGATCCGATGGGTGCAAATATCGAAAGGAACCAAGATCTTTGGGTTATAAACATACATGTCAAGTTTCATCAAAATCGGTTCAAAATTGTGACCTCTATAGGGTCCACAACCTTGATACAAAATATTTTCACACTATTCGCGTACAAACGGCGGCCATTTTGTTTGTCAATTTTGGTCCGATTTTCACGAAATTTGAACTCAACCTTCATTACCATGTAACGGTGATATAATCGAACGGTTTTTTAAATCGGATAATAATGTTGACCTCCAGAGGGACCACAAGCTAAAAAGGGCGATTTTTCGGACAATCAGGGGCCATAATTCACGATGTTACGATCCGATGGCCGCAAATATCGAAAGGAACCAAGATTTTTGGGTTATAAACATGCATGTCAAGTTTCATCACAATCGGTTCAAAATTGTGACCTCTATAGGGTCCACAAGCTAAAAACATGATATTTCGTACAATCAGGGGCCATAATCCATGAAGTTCCGATCCGATACATGCCAATATCGAAAGGAACCGAGATCTTATGGGGATAAACCTATATTTCAAGTTTCGTCAAAATCAGAATAGAATTGTGACCTGTAGAGAGTCCACAAACAAATTGTGGACGGACGGACGTCCGGACGGACAGGGGCGACGACATAATACGTCCACATGAAAATGTGGGCGTATAAAAAGCTATATGAGTAGCACTTTAGTTAAATAATACAATATAGACCAAGGCAATAGATCTCACAGCCAAGATAGTGAATTTGAGTATTAGATGTCATAAGATACCGTAAATAAAATTTAACTGATAATATAGTCGATTTAAATTTTCTAAAAAATTCAAATAAAAACGTTGAATCGCTCGGAAATGGTTGATATTAGTTTAAAGTGGTTGCGCCACCCATTTATCTGACTTCAATCTTTGATTTGGGTGACTTGACAATCGTAGCAATAACTTACCACCAGAACTTCGGATAGTTGGCTACTAGTCTTGAGGGCGCCAAATATTTATGAACGACTTCATACACGAAAAAGAAATTTCCTGCAATCAATTATCCACAATTAATTTGAAATATAAACGATTATTATTAGTCACATTAATAGCGATAATTTCTTCTCGTGTTAAGTCCACTACCCATTGGGAGCCGCTATGAATCAATAAATAAGGCGCCGGAGGGTGGCTCACTAATCAGAAAGTAAGGGGTTCGATCCCGGGTTTTCTGTTGGTCGAGACAGTTAACTGTTTTTTTAAAGCGTGCCCTGCCACTTGTCTGTGGTACAGAATTCGATATAAAAGTAGGCTGTTGTTCGGCTTTTTGGGGAAAATGTCCACCATACTACAATGTATAGCGTACGCTCGTCTCTACTAGACAGTCGGTGCTGAAGAGTAGGACGTTAAAATCCATTTCATTTCAATTACTTATTGCTTAAGAAGAACATTATAAACCTAGGTTATTCTTTTGCATTAAGTCATAAATTATTCGGGTACAAATGTCGTTTGACATTGACTGATGACTTAGAGAAATAACCCTGATGTCTAATAATTAATGAGCGGCCTATCATCAAAAACGCTACCAGTTTTCAACCAATGAAAGTCACTTGAAAACCAGCAGAAAATGAGTATTCTTTCTATTCGTTGGCTTACGTACTCGGGTACTTCTTAACCTCTGGAACTTTATGTATACAGAATTGTGGTAACTTATTAACGATACCCCTGAATCTAAAAACAAACAGGTAATCTTTTTGTTAATATTTTTATAGAATGATAAATGTTATAGAAAGCTATAGATTTTTATTCGTTTCCGTAATTTCATGTCCACGGAATTTCTTTTTGAAGCTTACCTGAAGTGTAACTCTTGATCAGCCCAATTTTATAAAAGTTATCTGCACGTTACTTTAATAATCGTGCTTGCAGTTGTTGCCCAAGCGCATACCCTTTCCAAATGGTTTAAAATTATGTTTTGTAACTATAAATAAGTTTGGCTTGGGGTGCGATACAGGATAATTTAACAAATGAAAGGTACGCCTGCTTTGAATATTTGAGGGTTTGATAAAATAAGTATTCTGATTCCATTTTTTTCGTAACTACAATAATAAACTAATAAAAACAACGGTTAATGATTTTGTAATTCTCTTTATAATAAGATTAGGTTTTTTAACAAAAAAGCGTCTCATTGAATTTGGTTAAATCAGAAAGTGACGATTTGATGTGTTGTTTTATTTTGTGCAGTTCGTTCGTTTCTGAAGTTTTGTGCAGTCTCTCTGTCTACATTTAAAGAAGTGGGTCCACCTGGTGAAGCCATTCTGGAGATATACTAATTCCATTTTCAATATATTATTAAACTGAAGGCCAAACTTAAAATTAATAGTATATAGATATTGACCTATCACATACGATCGTATCAGTTTGACACTTCATAGTGCTTTACTCAAAAAAGTGTGGTGGTGTGTCCATAAATGATTGAAACCAAATAAGAGTAATCTAGTCATTAATTCCCTGTAAGAGTATTGGTATCAAAATTTAGGGATCAAGTTAACAATAACGTTAGAAGCCGGGGTCAAAGGAAAGATAATTTGGTTATGACCAATTTATAATTGAAGAGATAAGATATCTTTTCGAAAAATGGTCATAAATGTTCAAAACTTCCAATCCCGTTCCTCATTATAGAGTTTTGAAATTGTCAGAGATTCTGTAGGTTTATAATTAACTCATAAGTTTCTTTTATAGGCGCTTATCGCGAACTTCATGGGAGGAAACCAGGATTATCCAGTTATTCATACAGTTTGTTACATATTTATTTTCGTTAATCGTGTCTGTCCTGTCAAAATTTAGGTTGGTAGTATACTTCATGTAAAACAAGTATTTCAAGATGACCGCGTCTCCAGTTTATTACTCAGGATGTCGTAGTGACTCAAGTCATTCATTTATCTTTTAGCGAACTGCCACATGTTGTAGATATGTTAATTCACAGTTCGTTTGGTATTCTGACTTACGTAATACATAGATATAGCCATTTACTAACTTTTAAACCAATTTAAGAAACATAACATATTTTAACATATTATTTAGAGCACTGGTGTCATATACATCAATGATGTCAACCAAGATTTTTAAAGAGATAAGGTAAAGTGGGCACGAATTGTTCCAGTGAGATATAAGTATACAAATTAAAAGCTAAATATACAGAGAGAAATAAACTATTTGACCAAACACATGGTTAAGTCTCAATAATCCACTTGCGCGTAGGTGTCTTTGATGTGGGAAGAAACCTGGGGGTCTGCGGGAAAACCAACGAGGTTGGACAGGCGACCCTGCTTCTTTTGTCACCGGGGAAAAAACCACACCTCTTGATTTAAAGACCTACCTCATAATGTAACTCGCACGTGCTAAACCATTCGGCCATGCAACAGACCCGCTACGACAGGATTAAGAAACAAACGTAGCCATGGGTTCAGAAATTTATGAAGTTAAAGCGACCGAAAAACTATTGCAGAGGTCCAGATAACGTAACAAGGAGTTACGTTTAATAGTAATTTACATAATTCATAACTTTTATTCCGTTATAATTACCCGCGACTGCTCCTTTAAACAAACAATAAATAATTTGTAATCATGTATAAAACATGATATTTTATTCGGATGAAAACTGTATGGATTTGGATACATGATACATTATGACAAAAGTCATATACGTCAAAACGTGTCATTGATATGATTGAATGCCTTCATAAAATATTCATTTTATTTATACTTAACTTACTAACAACATGTAGATGCATATAAAAAATGACAACGGCAATCCTTTAATAATTGTTCATAATAGAACATACAGTTATAATAAAGATAGAAGCAGCAATCCAATTGGTCGTTTTTAGAAAAAAAAACATGGCGCGTCGTTTATTGGGTCATTGTACTCGATTTATAGAACTTTAATGGGTTTGAACTGCATGATACCGCATGGATCTTATAACTTTATCTTCAACGCTTAGCTCCAAATAACAACACGTGATCGATTCAAAATACGGCTTCCTTCTGGGTGGAAGTGGATTTAAACGTCTAATGGTATTAGTGATTGAGATGAGGTCATAATTATCTCTTGGATATGAGTGGAAGGAGTGCAGATCATTTAACAAGTAATCTTATTAAAATACAGATATTTCGTTTCGTTCTTTTTCCATAGCACACTGTGTGGCATATGCCCATATTCATTATACCGGTCGTTGAAGAAACGTTGGACGTTGAACCATTTATTTCATCCTTTCTTGATATGACCACTTCTATTGATCTCTCACGTAATCCCCCCGTCCCTATAACACACCGGTCGGTACAAAAAAGTAGGAAGTTAAGCCTCGTTTCATTCCATTTCTAATTCATCTCGAATTCTCAACCTTAGTGTAGATGTTCATATGGGATACGTCTTGACTGAGTTTGGTGATAATTATCTTCTTCTAAGACCAAGAAGAGATACGCAGTTCAACGATGCCTTGGAGCACACAAATCGAGTGTCTATACTATAGTTTATTACCTCGATACCTTGACAAAGTTAGATAATCATCATTTACACAGTGATAAAGAATTAGTTTCGTCCATACTTTATCAAAAGATAATTGTGCAAGTAATTAATCAGGGGTTGTCTAACCTTCTCTGGCTGTACTGTTGTCTTGTTTTCTTTAAAGCCACAGCGTGACATATAAATAGTTAAATAACATGCACAATAAAGAATGATTTATTGAAAATCAGATTAAGGCGCAAACATTGAAAAAATTATATCTTAATATAATTACATCTTCACCGTCGTATAGCATAAGGACAATACTGTACAGCTTCTTCTTGTGAAAGGTTTTCATTTTAATACTCGGGTCTGCGCATATCTTTCGATCGTCTGCCATTGCAATTTAAGAATATTTTCCTTATTCATTGGAGCTTATTGATCACTTCCGGTTTAAAGAAAATTCATATGAGTTACTACACAATAAGCTTTTCAGATTACGCTATAAATGACCTTATTGACCTCGCGGGAGCATATCTGTATAAATTTTGGCATGTTAATGGTGTTTGCGGATGTCTCTTAAAAAACCGCATAATTTTATTAATTGAAATTATTATACTTGTATACTTTTTATCAAAATATAATTATCTTAAATTTCACCTGTTCACATCTGGATTGGTGGGAGATTTTGTTTTCTGCCACCCTTAGACACGTCATAGTTGTTTGAAAGGCGTGACATGTTAGATTTGTTTCACGACATGTTTGTGTCAGCATTGAGTGACATGCTATCATCATATTTGTCTTCTCGCGACAAATGATGAAAACGCCATTTTAATTGAATGATATGTACTCCGTAATTAAATTATGAAGATGTATCCGTCGCTGACATCGATTATCGTGTCTGTCGTTATAATTTGATAAATGAAATATAAAGATATCTATGTTGGCCCCCGTCGCCCGGTCTTTCAACAACACATGGCGATACAACTGACTTTACTTCAGAATCTAACAAATTCATCGCGATATTTGAAAGTACAATCTCCGTAAGGGTTATTAGCCCTTGGTTAACTTCTGAAGCAGCCAATACTTTCCATTACCCGACCTAGTTTGTGTCGAGTAGACGTTAAACCCCATTTCTCTCTCTCTCTCTCTCTCTCTCTCTCTCTCTCTCTCTCTCTTTTACTTGCAAACGGATTATTGCAATAAAACTGAACCATATTTTAGGTTCGACTTAGTTATGTCGAGTGATCGTTAAACTCCACCCCCTATCTCTCCTTCTCTCTCTTTCTCTATCTCTGCTATCCAAGAGTGTTGACTCTTTAAACCATTGCATCAGTTACTTATGCTAAATGATGTGATACATGAAACAGGTTATACTTTTTTTTCTTGAAAAACCCTGTTTGAATTACATAAAGAAAGTGGTCTTAATACAATGATGTGAAATTTATAATCGTATGACCCGTATGTTCCCAAAAATGTTAATGCTCATCAAAATAAAATGTCGGGGTGTTGTCGATTTCTGTCACTTTTAGATGTATGTTTCGCTCAAGCATATAAAATTATCGTGTTTTTGATTCACGGTGAAAGTTAAAACATTTCTAAAGTCGTAATCTGTAGATGTCAGATTTGACAAGGGCTCTTATTACCCATCATGAAGATTTTGATGTAGATTTATGTTTGCATATTTTGTCTTTACTTCGTGATGTAGACCGTGTACTTTACGGTCTCATTATTTACATTTTATGCCTTCTCCACCCGGTCCAGAAAACGTAGCGATAATTTGACTAGTTCTCAAAAGATCTGATTATGTCAGGTCTGATTGACTAAGAGCAGTAATAGCCCCCTCCTCGACGTTTTTATGATACTCGAATGCAATCTTTGAATTGAATCGAACAAAAGCGTTTTAATTGCCATTCTTTGCTAAGTTTTGGTGAATATTCGTGATTTTGAGGTGGAAGGATCAGGCACAAATTAGGAATCACGTACGAAAATCTGTAGCAAAAAATCGAGATGGTCAACCCATATCAAATGATTGTGACACACTTGGATGTTGGCGATGATAAGGTTTAAGATCAACGGAATGGTCGAAAAAATGTTAGTCCAAGGAGTTCGAAGCCTAATGCAGACGATAGAGCATTAATGTCGGTGAACGAAAACACGGAAGTAGTTGCCTTTAAATTATCAACAAACATCGAACATGGTCCCACAGAAGAACGAATGTTTTAAATCGAAACAATGACGTCTTTATGTCATTGTCAAAGTCAAGTATCGAATTCGATCGAGCAAAAGTCGGACATTTTTGTAAAATGACTATGTACCATGTATTACACACACTGTTTTCACCAAGGGAAGTGTTTTAAATCATAATCTGGCTTGATTTCTGAAATGAAATGGAATGGGGATTAAAGACGGAAGTGGATTACTACACCACGGTCCGCCACCAGAATGTTACATTATGTAAAAGTGTGACAACCTGCGATAATACCGTACATGCGCGGACTTTGCTGTGTTGACGAGAAGTACCGAGGTACGATGCATCAGGATCCGACCATGATGTCATCTCAGCCTTGAGACGTGGTGGCATACAATGAATGAGCAGGAACATGCATGTCACTTGTCATCTCGATGGTATTCGAATTCACGTAGTCTTAGACCATATTCGAACAAAAACTGTTGAGCTTGGGTCCCATTTCCTGATTCAAACTTCGTGCATTTTTTTGGTATCCTTTAGACTAGCATCGTTGAGTTTCCGTGTTGTTTTCCTTAATGATAAAGTCGGGTTGGGTGGCCTTATGGTTAGCGCGTGCGCGCTGTATTATAAGGTCTGCCATTGAGTTAACTGACGTGGTTTGATTTCTAGGTTGCACGTGCAAAGGATGAGGGTCATCTGTCAACTTTTATTCTGTCGTTTAATTGCAGCGTCTGTTGTAGCTTAAACTTCTCTTTAAGATGAAATGTGAGATTTTATTTTCTACATTATGGGTTTGTTTTATATTTACAGTTAAACAGTTGGATTTTTTTTAGAAACATACAATTGTCGCAATAAAAAATCTAGGACATCAAAATGTTAAAGTTTACGTTAAATTGTTTATGTAAGTATTAAAACCATCTTATGTGCTTTATAAAACAATACGAAAGAATGCGGACATTTATTGTTAGAAAAAAACATTGCAACCATGTTTTTGCTTTTTAATCATGGTACAAAACTGGTCCTGGGTATGGGCGTTGGCCTTAAAACCCTATCTTTCAAATTTTCTCAATGTTCCTCTTGCCTAAATTAAGTAAAACAAGAAGGGACTTGTACGCTTGTGATACTTAAACATTTTCTGGATTTTCTTTAAATGAAAGGTCTAAATGAAATTACAAAACATCACCCTTGAATCGCTTCTGGCCGGCAAAGTATTTCAGCTGTGTATACAAGTCAGTGCGCGTAAATAAGCATCTGGAGTATAAGCTGGGGTTTAATGGAGAATTTTCAAAACGTCACTTTACAATGCTTCTGCTTATTTCTCTTTAGTGTGTGCCTTTTGTATGGAGTCCGTATTGTGCTGTTTCCAAACATGTACAACTACATTTAACAGTGAATTAACGACAGCTACACAACACAATGATCCAGATTTATTAGCTAAAAACACTTGCAGGTAAGTAAACGAGAGACAAAATACTTATCTATATGTTTTAGTCATCGAATCACCCAGTTCGTAAACGGGAATGCATCTTTAAATATTCTGAAAATTGTCCAAAATCATAAACAAGCTGGCATCTTAATCATGGGAACCAAGTTTATTGTTGGTCTTAAAAAATCAGCAATCAGTTCACCTAAATGTAATGCTTTACTCTCCACAAATTGCGACAACATAATAATGGAATGTATCTGTAGTCATGACTACTAGTCACAGTGGATGTGGATTACTTGATAATTTTGGAGAACTTCGGAGCGTCACCTGTTACTTCTAGCTGTAGATCATTCAACATTTTTTCACCATGTTTAGGGCCCAAAGAAACCAGTTGATCCCAGTCCATTGCTTTTAACATCGATGTCTAATAACAATAATAACTTCAAGTGAAATACACTGATAAAACTGATGTCATTGTTCATGGCAATAAGTACTTTCCAAAGATATCTGAATAATTACCGTATAGAACAAAAGAATGTGTGTATCGTCCGAAGAAGTCGTGAGTGGTTGTAGCAGAAAGCTGTGTCATCTTCAGAATCACTTGAAGCATTTCAATCAAACTGAAAGGAATATTGTTTGAGCGGAACTAATTTTAGATACGCCTAATACAATGAACGTTTACGCATGAATGACGAAAAAGGGGGATTTAAACAACAGCAAAATGTTCTGGAAAACTTAACCGATTTCAGCAGATATAGAACATTAAAATGTTCTAGAAAACCTAACCGATTTCAGCAGTTATAGGACATTAAAATGTTTATAAAAATGGTTTATGTTCGTATGTTGTTAAAATATATTCAATTTTAATATTTTCCAATTGTTTGTACTAGTCGTATTTCATAATGTTTTGTTATTATGTACTTTCTTTCTGTTTGCAGGGCTATTAAAACGTATTCCGATTGTATGAAAAATCTGGTTGCACAATGTAATGAAACATCTAGAGTGTTGATAGAAACTACCATAAAAACTGTTGATTTAAATTATAACAACAGCTGCCACGAGAGTAAGTTTGGTCAACATTTGACAATCTGTTAAAATGTTGTTTAATTATATGTCTACATTTAATGTCGTTACCTATGTATGTGAACCCGTTTTACTAATTCTTGTGTACTTCCTGGTGGGTTTATTTCGCCAGTCTGGAAATTATATTCTGGTTTACATTTTGGCCTTACGAAAAGCTTATCAATACAATAAATGACGACTTTCTTTCATAGGCGTACGAGCCAAGGGGCAGGGGGTGGAGGCAATTGCCCCCTTACTTTGGCCAGCGAACTTTTTGGGCAGACGGGTAAAGTGACATTTTTTTTTATCTCATCTATTTGGCAAAATAAAGTGCCCGAAATGTAATAAAACACTACTTTTACGGGCTGGATAAGCAGGAAAACCGGTTGGCGGCCGTCAAATATTCCAAAATTTTCTTGGGGGGGGGGGGGGCATACAAGGTCAGGTCCGCTTCTTCGCCTCTTGAAGAAATCTGGCGCCGCTATCTGTAAATCCGAAATTTTTTCTGACATTTCTAGGTTTTCTTCCCCAACTGTCGACGAACCCTAATATAACACTAATTTTACTTTTCTTTTAATTGAATACCACGAATTTGTACTGAGTAGACTACAGATTAAAATACTACTTTGTGCGACATTTTTCGCACTGCAACAGTCTGATTGGATGGTTGGAATTCAGAGTGGGATTTCGGTTACAAAACCAACTGGCGCGGTTTCGAAATCCCAGTTGTACGCGACAAGGAGTAGGGTCGCCTGTCCAGCTTCGTGGGTCCTACGGGTCCTACGGTTTCCACCCACTGCTAAAGACTCCTACGCGCAAGCGAATTATTCAAATGAAATTAAAAACCATATGTTAGTCCCAAAATGACCTAGTTTGTGTCGAGTGGGCGTTAAACCCTATAAATTCTCTCTCTCTTTCTCTCAAAATTTTTTCTCGGGGGTAAGACCCCCAAACCCAGCGACGATTGATTGGTTGTTTGGAATTCGGGTCAGGAATGGAATAGCAGGAAAACGCGTTTGCTGCAGTAAAATTTGTTTCCCAACGGTCCTGTCTTCGTGGACTGTAAACGATTGATTGAAATTCGAGTCGGAAAAGGTGTTTGCAGCCGTAAAATATCCCAACATTTTCTGTTAAGGGGGGAGGGGGTACGTACAAGGTAAGCTCCGCTTCTTCGCCTCTCGAGGAAAACCGGCGCCGTTCTCTGTAAACCCGAATTTTTTTTCGGGCATTTCGGGTTCTGCCCCCCCTACCTGTCATCGAGCCTGTACGGCTATAACTGTTTTATTTCCCTCTATCTTGTAAGAAGAATCCACCAGACACTGTTAAAGACTTCCATGTCATTGTTTCATTTTTGTTTAAAATAATAATTGTAATGCAATGCCATTATGAAATAAACGTCCTCACGTGAATATTTATTCGATCTTTATAATTATAGATGCATCAGCTATTGTGGCTAAAGCCATGGAATGTACACAGAAAGCTGGACAATGTATGCAAAACTTTAATTTTTCACATTCGATGAATGGCGCCGTCGATCCTGCAGTAGTATGCAAGTAAGTCTAGTAAGATATGTTGGTGGGTTTGTAGGAATGATTTCCGGTAGATACACAGTCTAAGATGAGCGTACAATATTTCAAACCAAAATGCAAATACAATATATACAAAATAAAACTGTGTATTATATCACCTAAAGTTCACTGTTACTTCCTGATTGTGGCGACTATTGAGCTATTGATGGGGTCTTATCTAGGTTTAATATTATCTAACGAATACACTCCAATAAATTGTCACTAATTATATTGACCCCCAATCTAGTTAAAACACAGATCCTGTTTCGTTTCGTTTTTATAGTTCAAAATTTTCGTTTTACTGGTCTTTACTACACTAGGATCTGGCAGAGTTATCATTGGCGTGTTCTGGATGATGTGAGAGATTAGCCAATGAAACGGTCTGTTACGGCGAGTTCTTGACCTTTTGATGCACAGAACTGTAGGTAAACCACTAGAAACGTCAACGCTGATTGATTAATCAATGTCTGACGTCATAGGGTCAAAAGCCACTCGTTTTACCCCTGATGTGAACTCCCACTATTTCCTGTCAGATCGTTATGTAGTGTAGGCCATCGAAAGTATAAAAAAAACGAAACGGAATATAGATCTGTATATTAATCAGATTGAATGACCCCCGTCCTCAAATGGTGTTGGGGGTTTGGATGGCCGAATGGTTAGCGTGCGCGCGCTGTATCATATAGCCTGCCATTGAGTCAACTGGCGTGGTTTTGAATCCCCGGTTGTACGTTGCAATGAGTAGGGTCGCCTGTCCAGCCTCGTGGGTTTTTTCTCCGGGTACTCCAGTTTCCTCCCACTGCTAAAGACCCCTACGCGTAAGCGAATTATTGAAATAAAATTGAACCATGTTAATCCCGAAATGACCTGTTTGTGTCGAGTGGACGTTAAACCACATTTCTCTATCTCTCAAATGGTGTTAAACCGCACTAATAAAGGTGAATATAATAGTCTTTAGAGCAATAAAGTGTATTTGTTTGTAACGGAAAAAAGATAAAAAAAAAAACATTAGTCCAAAAATTATTCTGTAATTGAAAATATGACCATTTGAAATTTACTTTGGTTTATGCTAATTTTATTTCGCCAGTGTATATTTCAATTGTATCCATTAACATTGACATTATGGCATTATCTAACATGTATTTGTAGACTTTATTATTTTAAATTACTATCTAAACTATCTTTTCCATCCAGTATGTGGGTCTGTTTAATAATGGGATCTATTAAAATCATTCAGTAGTCCAGTCTCCGTTTTAAGCAAGTTGATTAATTGATACTTATGGACACGATAAATTTGATTCAAATTAATAATCTAGTATGTATATAGTTTCATAACACCAATATCTTCGATAATGAGCCTTCACTACTCGGGGTAAGCAGAACGATAAACAATTTCATTGATCGAGACTTTGCATTTAAAAAAACACGAACACACATTCCTTTGTAGCTGTAAAAATACCTTTCTTTCAAACAGAATCTGTGCGACTAAAACTTTTGAAAAGTTATATGTATCCTGACGTTAAATGGTTGCCAAATTATCACCGATGTACATTAATTGGTAATTGCTAAAATTAAATTATGCCGATGATATTGAAACATATTTGGATTTTGTGTCTTAAGTCTCATCATGCTGAATGTTGTGAAACTTATTAAGATTTTATTGCACATTTGTTTTCAGTGCTTTAGATGTATATACAAACTGTACAGAGATTTTAATGTTATCAAATGACTGTAGTCCTTATATGGGTCAACCAGCACTTCAGCTAGAGAACATGAGAAATCAATATGCCCGGTTCTGTTCACCAGGTAGTACCCAGTAATTGTAATCACGGTCGATACCACTTGTTTTCATTGTCTAATATATAAATAGTTCCAAAATGAAAATCCCGAAATACAAATAATTTCTAGGTGAATAGATACAGGAGTGGTCGGACTTGAAGGTTATAATGAATTTATTAAACAACCTTTCCTTATAAAGGCATATGTCTGAACCTCGTCTGTGCAAGTCGAATCTGTGAAAAGAATTGTCAGTTGAGAATTTCTGTTCCGTTGATTTACGTGATTCTGCATCATCAGCAGACGATGTAATCTTCCCTAGCATCTTATGGTGGGTCTGATTGAATCCTCTGAATACATCTTTGTGCAGATCAAGCAAAGAAATTTGCCATTTTCCGGAAAATGCACAGGGGCATTAATAACAACGAGTCTTAAGCGCCACTTGAGCTATACTAGTGGTCATTTTTTGGACTTCTAGGGTTTCTTAGTCTATAATTCACACTATAAAGTTTAAAACAAGACACCAGTGCAACTTTAGGAAACTTTTCAGTATAAGATCATGCTTAATTTCTGAAAACCAGAAAATACCACTGGCTTTGGTCAGCTGAGGTACGCCTCGTGTGTCGATTCATCCAGAACAAAATCACAACATATCTTAACGTTAGAGGGCAATACTAATTGACAAACAACCTGCTGTAGTAACTTTCAGAGATTATAATCTATGAATGGCATTAAGCGATTGGGCACAGTAAAAAAACACAGCACAAATGAAAGACAATCACTGGTTTGTACGGAGATATAGCAAGACTTTTCAACATATTTTGTTTTGTCGTTTTTGTAGCACATGGTGGTGTTCCAGGATCAAACGCTGCTCATTGCTTTAATCAAACTATGACCTGCTATGATACATACAGTGCCGCACATACTCCTATGGATTTTACTAAAGATGTTGAAGGAATGTGTAGGTGAGTTGATTGATACTCTTAGATAAATGTAAATAAAACTGATTAATTATGTATGGAACAATCCTGGTTACCGTTATCATAGTTCTGTGGAACTATTCGAAGAAATTCCGGAAATTCCAGAGTGTTATATGAGTGTCTGGATAATCACGTAGTTAAGTAAATCTGTTGATCATTAAATCATTATTATTCTTTGGTTCAGTAGACAATGCCGACTAACGAAGTACGGTCTGTCATTGAGTCAACTGGCGTAGTTTTGATTCCCCGATTGTAGGTGACAAGGAGTAGAGTCGCCTGTCCAACCTCGTGGTTCTTATCCTTGTCTTCCGGCTGCCTCCCACTGCTAAAGAGTCCTACGCGCAACTTGCATTGTGTTCGTTCCGAAATGTCCTACTTTATGTTGAGTGGACGTTACCCCCCCCCCACCCTCAGTTGAAATTTAAGCTGCTTCCCCACCCACCCACGCTTTAAGAAATTTTCTGTGATAAATATCAATGGGAATTGGTGATAATCAAGTCTATATTATGAACTCAATTGAAATATCCAGAAAATGACGAAGACTGTATCACAGGGCTGTATCAATTGATCCTGGAATCACTAGAGAATCTAGGGAAGGGGGGAATGACTTATGGGATGTGTCCAGTGCACCCAAAGACTTAGCCATTATGGTTAAACCAAAAGGGGACGCTATAAGTTATAATATAATTCATTTTTTTACAGATCTATGGATCAATATATTAAGTGTGTATCTGATGTGACTAGTAATATGGATTGTCAACCCTATGCTACCAAGATTCAATCTGGTGTTTATTCCACAGTACACCAGCACAGATCACTTTGTAGAGCAGGTAAAAACTATTACTTCAAACAACTGAATAAGAAATAAATAAAACTTAATCAATAACATCAAAGAAAAAAGACCGAAACGTCGTTGTTTCAAGTAATCCATACTTGTTAATTGCCGAAAAAGATATGATTCTCATCTAAAGACTTATATAAAACCCACTTCATAAATTTCAAGACAAATCATTGATCTAAATAATAAAAACGTTTGAATGGTTATAATTGCTTTAAAAACAAGACACGTTTCGAAATAAGCACACGACACAAAAATAATTAATAATTAAAAAGTTGAGATGAATAAATATTGAAAAGTTCGAAAAATCACACACAGGGACGTAGTTTTACAAAGATCTGTAGTTGGCACGATGTCTACGATGCTTAAATAGTTATTTATAGACTACAACGTAAATCTGAACCCAGACATGTTCATGTTTACAACAAACAGTACTTTTAAAATAAAATGGATTTAATAGAACAATATACAATGACGGTATATTGTAAATAGACAGGTGTAAATGGAAAGACGGTCCGTTGTAAATATACTGAGCGCCATGGAAAACGCATCACTTAGTTTTTCGTATAACAAAATGATCCTGTAAACATATCTTATTTATTTTGCTTCTTATTGTGAACAATATTCAAATGGGAACACATCAATAACAACACATTTGCCAGTCTACTCTTCCCCATGTCTGGTGTCCTTGAGCCCATATCAAACGCCGCTGACGGTGATGATCCCTGAGGATAGCTCCAACATCAGATCGTCGTGCACGGAGTCCTACTTCTCTTAGGCAACGTCTTACGATATTGGCACTTACTGGTCCATGTCTACCGACGACTGCTGTACCTGTTGGAGTCGCCTGGCGGAATCTGTCACGCAGATGCGTGACCCGGTCTTGAGCCTGGGTTGTAACGCGTTGTGGACCAGGACGTTGACGGTCACGTGTTGATCGAGTAACTCGAAGACGTTCCACCAACCTTACAATAGTGGACTGATGACAATTGAAGTGTCTGGCAATAGCACGTGTAGACATGCCAGCCCTGGACATTCCCATGGCTTCATTCTGTTGATTTTCAGTAAGTCTCGGTATCTCTAGCTCGATTCCCTCACACGTTCAACAACAAATTACGACAGATTGACGTTTCACAGTTCATTTACTGCACATTAAGTTGAAAACATGCTTTTAAAGGGCTCACACACAATGCTGCACGTGAATATTGGGTTTTTCATCTGCATCTCGTGCAATTTTTTTTTGTGCACACGGGCTGATATTTTTTGCATTTGGGAGCATTGTGTGAAACAATAGTTCATAGTATTGCATAAAATTATACATACAAAACCACCTAGTAATAAAATATTTGGGAAAAAAAGTGATGCGTTTTCCATGGCGCTCAGTTTGAATCTACAATACGTTGTAAATAGAACATCGGAAACAACTGTAAATATTGTTTTCTATTTAATCTTATTTCCCCGGCATTCTGAAAAACACTGTCTAGGTTATTCTTGAAGATAGATTAAACCCACGTTTTTTTCTTTTAATAAAAAATTGGTGTTAAGATCGTTGTTACCAATGTTTAAATTGAAGGAGGCCTATCACGATCCAAATCTCTTTGTAATCTGTTACTTTTTTTTTATCACATTTGTCGTAATATTTATATCGGAAAATAACTCTTAAAGAGGTATATTAGTCACAATGTCTTCACGAGCGATCAAACTACGGAAGCAAAAAACCTATATACTACGACCACGCACGAATCGTGTGTAAAATGGAATAAGAATTAGAACAAAGAAAAAACAATAAATGCATCTTCTCGATGATGGATTTCTCGTCTTTATTAAGCATTAGTCCGGATTATTTAACATTTTCAGGGCTAACTTGATTTCTCGATTTTGATTGGTCGATGCCAGGCATGGCCGTATTGAAACGATTCGTCGATCAGACAATCGTGATCTCAGTCGGAGTGTTTCTATAGTTTCTACCAGTCCACATTCTGGGAACTTAACATTTATAAATAACATTAGGAAATAATACGAATTACGACCATTTTATTTTATTAGATGGCGGTAAAACAGCAGCAAGATGCTTCAAGACCTTTGAATCGTGTTACGCTCCCTTTAACCAAACATACATACCGGCATCAGCATCACATGATTACCCTTCCATATGCAGGTGAGTTGGATTCCTTATCATACTTCAGCGAGGGGGGGGGCAGCGAGGGTAAAACGCTGGCTCGCTAGTATTGAGGTCGGGATTTTCTGGCGTGGTTTCTCCTTGTCAGTGGTGCAGAACCGAGGGCCTGACTTGTGTACATATAAAATGTCGCTTTGAAAATGTAATAGACATTACCACAAAGAGAAACTGTTCGATGACTATTGGTTGCGATGACATGTGTTAAAAAATTATTCCTTTCATGAAAGTTTTACTTGCTTAAAACATCAAGGATTTACCCTTTGTAATATTTGAGAATTTTGATGAATCTTTACGAAATAATGCCCGGTTTTGATAACTTTCGTTCATTATTTTGTTAAACAAGTAACACTTAACTATTATTGTGACCCAAATGGACGAAAATTTTAAACGTACATTATCACGTCATAAATTTCGATTAGTATGGAATTATTGCTAATGTTTCAAAAATTTCCTCCGACCAGGAAGAGCCTTTGTTCATCAGTAATGGTTTTAATTACATTTTCGTCTTGAAGGAGTTTGTATTTTTGTCTTCTAATTACAATTTAGGTATTTAAAATCGGAAGGCATTATGGTCGGAAGTCGGAACCTTTGGTAAATAACAATTAAATTGTTAATAAGAGCCCAACACCAAAAACCACCTCTTTCATTATTATTATTATTATTATTATTATTATTTCAGGGCTGTTAATAACCTTGTTACGTGTTCTAATGGTATAGATCAGGAATGTATGTATTATCTAGGGAAGGCTTTAATTGGTGTTGAGAGAATGCAAAGACAATATTCTTATAGATGTGCACCAGGTAATATGCCAAAACAATTCATACAAGACAATACAGGAAAACTGTACAACAAAACATAGATAAAATATGCTAGATTATAGGTTCTGTTCGTGAGTCCAATGTCATGTATTCGATTTCCGGTTTTTATGTGTCAAGAGACAGGCCATTTTGTCTAAATTACTCGGATTTCTCTAAAGTTCCATAAGCACTAGCGAATTATTGAAATTTTAGTCTCAAAATGACCTAGTAGACGTAAATCTCTCTTACGATGTAAGTTTTCTGAATTTCAACAGAGTTACTCATTAGTTTCCTCTAAACAACCACGCTATCACTAGCTTTGTCCTGTGTCGAGTTCAAGGACTGTAAACGTCCGCATATCAACATATCACTTTGCAATCGGGTTCCAAATCAACGTCACTATTGAAATTCGATGGGATCAGAAACTTTATACCCTAATGAACAATCTCATTAAGTATATCCGGGATTCAATAGTTCAAAGCAACTGACTGTGTAATCCTGTATAGGGTTCTTCCATATGACCACACATCGCATACCTGCAATTTGAAAATGATTCAACATGATCTCGGATCTACTGAGTGTTCATAGGACTTTGCAGACGACGCAAGACAACGGAGGTCTGACCGATAGATAATATACCCACATTTATGTAACACCCGGGCTTTCAATGGACACAAAGCGTGTGTCTATTTTAATGGGTGAATTGTCTTGGCTTGATACGTGACCCCAACCTCACTAAAATGTCGAGCTTATGGCGGGATCGTCACTTCTGACTTACGGTGGAAGGTTACATTCATTGTCTGGTCATGTATATGTGGCGTTGAGATAGGGCGTTGGTGAGCTTTCTGCTGGTAGTCATGTTTACCCTTATATCAAGATTGAATTGGGATGCATGAATGTAGAGTTTGAATCTAAGTACGTTATTGTTGACATTTTTGTACTCTTGTCAAGTGCCAGTTGGTGTGGCATGTTGCCCTGGAGAAATCCATGTATGTTTACATCCATCTAACATTTTGTATTTACGGATTTCGGTTTTGTATTTTACTGTTCGTATTAAATGATTGTGCTATCATTACGATAATACAGTGACATAAAATGCATGGTTTTATTTTTTTATATTATTAGAGAATGAGGAAGCTGTAGCATGTAATGCACTGGACAACTGCACACAAGAAATGATTAAATCTATGATGGTTAAACCTACCAGACTTTCATCATCGTCACCCATGTGTTCGTAAGTATCAAGTAAAATGTCAAAACATTTACGAAAATGGAGTGAAATGAAATGGGGTTTAACGTCCTACTCTTCTGCACCGTACCTGGGGTAGTGGAAGGCGGGCATCACTGACAAGGGGGGAACCACGCCGGAAAATCAAGATGAACTTTCTCGGCCAATGCGGGGATCGAACACCCATCTTACCCACATAGCCAAAACATTTACGAAACAATAATCACTGCAATCTGCTGAAAGGAGTCAAGTCTCTAACTGAATATCACCCACAGCTTTGGACACTGAAATAAGGACTTATTTGTAAATTTATATCAATAATAATGTGAAAGATTGACTTCCGATATCCAATATGTAAGACAAAATGAAATATTACTGGTGTCGACTGGAATAACCAGACGCCAAATATTGGCTTCAATTTGGGCTCTGCTTGACGGATTAGAAAATACAGTAGAAACAAAAACGATTGAATGTAAATTAGTTTATATCAATTCATATTGCATTATCATAATATGCGTTTCGACTCACTTGTGTTCATTTGTAGGTGCCAAAGAATAGAGATTTAGCTCCTTTCAATATCTAAAACAACTAGAAAAATTAAAAGTAACAATGAGATAGAACAACATACAAATACAATTTACAACCATTTTGTCATTTGTAAACAGAATGAATGAATGCAAACGGGTTTAAATTAACGTCCTAGTTTTTGTCCTGTATAACGTCGGGGCAATGAGGGAAATTTTGGACGGACAGCGGCGCAGAGGCCTACTTTTATCACGAATTCCAACTGTCGAGGATTCTTTTACGTGCATGCTAATGTGTACCCCGGAATTCGGTTGTTCGTCGCAACCGAACGACTAGATCCTGATCTTGCCAGGCACTCCGTCCGACAAATATGACAAGGGGAGACCTCAACAGAAAGTCCCGAGGACCTTTTCTCGGCCAAGACCGGGAACGAACATGAGACCTGCTGTTTAGCGAGTCAGCGTTTCACTCACTGGCTATGTAATAGCCAATTCACCACATGTAAGTGATCAGTAAGACATTATATACATCGAAATATCATGGGCACAGGAGTTAGAATTATCCCGAAAAATCTTTCGCTGCAAAACCAAAAAAGAAATATTATAGTTGAAGCCCAATAAAACAAACTATAACTTCATGTACCATTTAAATTACAGAAGTACCATTGATCAATTGTTCCCATGTGTTGAGAGAGCCTTTGATCGATGTGGTATAACAGAGACTGGTGTTACCATTAAAAAAGTTTCAACTGTTAGTCGGGATTATTGTTTAAACTGTAAGTATATATTTACCATAATCAGGAAATTGTTCATTTTTAAGCTATTTCTAAAATGTTATAACCTTAATTTTTAAACTATGTCTAGGCCTAAATGCTAAAATTGTATTTTATAAGCTATGTATATTATTATAATAGGCTGCTCATTTTGAAGCATGTCTAAAATGTTTTATCAGTAAAATCGTATTTAAAATGTTATCTGTGTTGTATATACACTGACTGTCTTCATTATCCCGGTTCGGGGCAAAACAGTTGGGCGTTAAACCTAATTTCATTTCATTTCGATTATTGAATGATCGAAGATCCATACTCGTTTTATATTGTGAATGTGAGTGTACTTCTTCGAGCCCATGCGACCAACTTAATTGTATGTTTGTTCAGATATCAAACAAGGTAAGGTTTTTTATCAGCAAATGTAAAAATGTATCGAGCACAACTAATTATTGCAGACTATCACGCATATCTAATTCTTGAATTATAAATACGACAATAGAAGGTTTCACTAATGATCCAAAATATTCCAGCAATATGTTGTATTGAGAGGTGAAAAAGTGCACTGTATTTATTTTTTAACACTTCATTGGTTCTGCATAGTTGAACCTGACACTCGAGATATTGTGAAACAACTTGACAATAAATATTTAAAATTATATATATATACTTATGCCACTTGCAGTGATGTACATCGGATAACATGAAATCCATGGGTATGAAATCGATAAATAACAAAGTTAAAGTTACCCCAACGCTTGGGTTAAAAATCTTCCTGATCTATAATTTAAAATCAAATAACATACTAGTTCCATGTTCTGTGAAAAAGTTGGTAAATACCCAGAATGACATTTCTGACACAAAAACTCGATAAAGCGACATTCTTGTACGTTATTCCAATTCAACTGCTAACACGAAATATCTATATATGTATGTAGTAATATAGCAGTGGAATTTTGAATAGCATTTAGCTAAAGATCCTTTGTAGTCGCACCAGCGCCCCCCCCCCCCCACAACCCTGCGTCACTACCAAGACCATCAAAGTAATAAAGGTAATGTTGCGAGGGATTCAGGTATGCTTATTCTTTCTATAGAATATGATAAAAAAAACTGCTCCCCTTCTCACTTCCACCTTCTTAATCGATTGTTTTCGTAGTCGAAATCGTTACCATAAATGTGTGGCAATCACTTGAAATTTATGAAACGATTTTCTTCACGAATCAATGATTTTCAAGTTGTAAATGGACTTCATTAGATAAGGGAGAAAAAGTTTCAACAATAGAAGAAGTGTTGATGTTATAGATTTTATATGATCGATTCAGACGTGACATGGGTAGAGAAACAAACACACTGATCGAATACATTTTTTATCAAAAAAATAAACAAGCAAATTCCTCAAGGAACTCGTTGATAGTATGAAACTGAAAACATAATAAGTAACAAAACAATACCCAAAATGCTATGATATTCCGTATTACCAGAAATGGCAAAATCATATAAATGGCAAAATCATATAAATGCAAGCAACCTCAAAAGTAGTATATCATCCCCACTCTATCTGGACCTTGATTACAACAGAAGGGTTATCACCCCTTTGGGCGTGTCTATGTGGGCCATAGTAACAGTAATGTTTGTACAAATGTTTCCCTTGAAAATGAAACAAATTGTGATGGGCGTATTTGTTTGCTAGTGAATGGTTTGTAGTAAACACCGATTTCAAAACGGGATGAAATTTGGTCAGTTAGTAAAAAGTAATTTTTGATTAGACGTGACTTGACTTTTAAAATGAAACGAAATGAAATAGGTGTAACGTCTTACTGGGTTTGACTGTGAGTTTTAATTTAGCCGCCTGTAGTGCATGCTCAAATTAGATGGTATCCTCCACGTCATAGCGTTGCAGTATTGGGTCTTTGGATCAGGTTCTTGATGACAACACTAGTTTAAGTCCATATGATACTTGTATTCTTCTTCAATCATATCTGGTGTTGAGGGAGCCATAATAATAACTTGGCTTGACACCCTTGGGTGCCAACTCCCAACTAAATTACACGGCCCCTGTCCGGTAATAACTCGGACGCTCTCAGTATGATTCTGCTTATAATGGAAGAGATTTACAGAAGCCTATATTACACCATAATTCAGGCCAGGGATAGTTACTAATGACTTGTACATGGCTGTTGGCAGAGTCCGACCAGTGCTAGTGTCGACCATCTGTGGGTCATAATCTGATATTGTGTTAAGGGACATGTTCCTTAATCATGTTAATTGTGTAATTCTACCCGATTTATAACAGTCTTAATTGTCAATTTGTACGATCTCGCCCGAGTATATATTATGAACTGGACGACTTGTACTAACAGGTGGAGCACACGGTCAGTTTATATCACAGAACAAGTGGAGAGGAGGTAGAACTTCATTTATGTGCATGGTAAAATTTCTCTCTTAAATGCCCGACTAACCCAAAAATTACATTCGTAAAAGAAACGAAATGAAGACATCGAAAATGTTTCTTCAAACAAAAAAGCAAAAGTTGTCCGCGAAATTCCGTTCCAGAATTACCGGCTATAATATAGGCTATATTATTTAATGGAATCTTTTAAATTTGCTATGAAGCATCTGAGCTATGGAAGGAGAAACCCTATTTAGCGTTCAGCGACCGTCCGTTCCGAGGTATTGCCTTCTATAATCCACCTTTTCCGAAGATCATATGAATAATAACTTTCTCTTCGGATATAATAGTATCCAAGTAATACCTGTGGTCAACATTCAAGGTTTTCTTCTTGGAAAAGCTTTTGTCTACGCCATCATGTTTTAGTCACAAAGCTGCTGCTTGGGCGTATTTCCTCACTTTGCATGACCATCTAAGTACTGGTATATGTACATGTAATTTAGAATCACTTAATACAATATTATGATATGATACAATGGGCAGCACGTACCACGGGTATTCAAGAGTTGTCAATGGCGTTGCCATTGTTATACATTAAGAAAGGATCCATGTAATACAGAAATAAACTGAAAAAAATTGACAATTTTCATACGATAGTCTTCTCTAAAACCGTCACAATAACAATGGATATTGGCCAGCGGAATTCACCCGCCAATGCCACCATTCATCAGTTAAATTAATAATACAGAAATCAGATCTGAAAGATAATAGATATGGATAGAAAACGGCCATTTACACGCTTCGGTTGGAAACAGTAACGATAACATACAAGCGTTCAACATCACTTATTGCGGCACAAAAGTTGTCGGACGGTCAAACAATCTTATCAAGATTATGCATAATCACACAACTCTGTGGATTTAATACTTCTTGGTTTATTACATACAACGTTTCAGTACTCTTACATGTATCTTTATCAAGCAATAATTGATAACGAATGCTACTCATTTTATAGTACATCTACGAGTAATACAATATATAACGATCATAACATCAAATAAATTGAGACATAACGACATTTTCCTTTGAATATCATTACTATCCAAATAACATTTGGGGAATTAATCAAGACTAGGTTATAATTTTATTTCATTTAATTTATTCCCCGCTTTTACATAACATTTCCTGTCATTAATTCTGTCCAAACCTAAGATGTTTCTAGCATTAAAACTTTATAAAATATATTGGATACAAAAACTTAAAAAAATTATTCGAAGACCAAAAAGCGACACACGTGCGTTATTACACAACAAACGTTTCAAACAAATGTATTTCGAATGATAAGAATCCGTAATCTAGCCTACTCGACAAAATCCAATACTAATACTTATAAGTCATCACAATATACACACTGAAAGTAGTTATGCCTTCAAACAGTTTGATTAGTTAAAGATACATTATGTAAAATTTAGATAAAGAACTAGCCATTCTTGCTATAATACTTCGAAAATTGATAATGTAAAATGAATAATTTGAAAATTTAATACAAATTACTCTATTGCAAGCGAAGATATTAGCCTTTGAGCGTTTGACAGACGTGTACAATAATTTCAACCACCGTACTGGTTGATCGAAGTTAAGTCTCGGTCCTGCATATTTGATTAAATCAAAGTATCGTCGAACCGTTCCAATCTATTTAATACCTGAGAATTCTGATGCCATCGACGGTTGCTTAAGGCCTGGATCTGTTAATTAATGTCTAATTAATACTTTAGAAAACATTTCAGGCCTAAAGAAAGACCTGCAATAGGCAGATTTAGCTCTTGCATAATGCATGTTTAAGATGTTCACGTGATCTGATCGCCGAAGTGAAAAATTAAAACGGGAGGCAATTGTCAACTTTTTTGATAATACAAATGCTTTATAGTGGTTGTAGTGTGACATGTAATATGGCCTATTGCAGTCGACAGTAGATCATTTATTCTCATTTCATTTCTATTGCAGTCGCCAGTGATCCTAAAATTCACAACTGCCAACAGATCATCATGTGTCAAATGAATGAAAACTTTACAATGAGTGACCCCTTACAGATGACCAACAGTACCTTCTGGTGTGGGTATGTAACCATTTAAATACAATGTCAAAAGATTTTTTCAGTTTATTAAATTGTCACGGCTAACCCATGCGAAAAAGAACCAAGCTTGTGGAAAAATCTGGACACTATGTACTAATTGTTTTAAGAAATAAACCCCTTGGCGGTATCAATGAAAACAAGGGATTGGTGGACACATATTTTTCAAGAAAAGGAAAAAAATCCCCATAAAAGTATCAATAGAAAACATTTTTTTTTCAAATTTATATCATTCAAATCTTTCCAAGAATAACCTCATTTCGACCAGAATTCCGCACAGAATTCTACATACAACATGAGCGCCATATTGTGCACCATAAAAGAAAACAATCACTAGTTTCTGCTTGAAGTATTATTTTTATTTCAAGTGCTAGTTAAAATCATAAATAATAGAAAGTAACATGCTCTCAGTGTAGATCAATTTTCTTCAATCGGTTATCTCGAGTTCTCTTAATTACGTTATCTGTTTCTCGAATTACTCATAAATCGGTATACTTATTCATGAATTAATGATCTATGTTCATTTCTAGCTCCCAGTACAATCGAAATAATACAGTACTTTTATTTTGAGAAAAGTTGATTTTAAAGTAAAATTCTAAATATTGTCTCTCTATTAAGACAATATTTCCTGATTATTCCGCGGAAACATTTCAAGTGCAATATACTTCAATCTTCCGCCAGATATTTTGTGTTTAATTTCTGTATTTTCTATAAACAATTATATTGGTTTTGTTTACATACGGACGCCATATCTGTCTAGAATTTTGATTGAAATCTATAATGTTGATAACTAGTGTGTGGTTTTTCTGAACGAATATACTGATGTTTGAAAAATGAATTATCGATGTGTCTTACTGTTAATGTTTTTGTGCCAATTTGTACATTGAATTGCAAGTCAATTTTTAGGCATCTTTATTAGCTCTTGTATTTATTATGGTCGTTATTCGACATTATCCATTATGTACCATTTGAACCAAAGACAAACGGATCTAAAATGTTTTTGGTCCTTCACAAATTTCAACTGCAAGACAGAGACAAATAAATAACGAATGCATTTATAATCTATATTTGCAAGTGGATGCTATGGATACCATTTATTTTCGATATTGTTAATTACTATAATCATTTTAATGTCTGCATGTATTTGTTTTAAATTATAACTGACAATTAGGAATGTTTATTCATGTTTATCTTTATCGTGTCATTCGAAAAGTTGGTAAACAGTCATCCTTTCAGGTGTGTTTATTCTTCCAATGCTAGATACATTTAGGTCTGTCTGTAGACCAAATAAAAATAATTTAATTAAGATATTATTTGGAACTCGAATAATATTCCACAACTTTTTCGTGTGTCTTTAGACCAAACAAATAATTTGATTAAAATATTATTTTGGAACTCGAATTGTATTCCATGTATTTAGGTCTTTCTGTAGACTAAACATAAATTTAATTAAAATATTGTTATTATTTGACTCGAATATTGAATATTTACATGATATGACTATTATATGGTTAGCATAAATAACCCGACTTTTGATGTGGTACCTTAGATATATTTGTTAGCCTACTGTAGTTTTACTGTTCAGGGTTTTTACTATACGGTGTATTATGTCACGAAGGCGATCATAGAAATGATTTATATTAATGGGTACAGTACATTATCAGTTTATGTCTGTCTTCAAATTCTAAACCTACTAATAATTATGCTTGCTATCAATTCTAATTTAAGGTATTCAATTTAGGTCGGTTCGTAATTAAAGTTACTATTTTGTTTCGTACGTAAGAATATCATGGTCAGTATTTTGTATCTCTTTTTTTTCAGTTATTACGCGGCTTCCATAGATTGTATTCATGACGTAATTCAAAAAGATATGTGTCCTGGTATATTACCAATGAAATCTCAGTACTTGACAAAAGTTGTTAATATACAGAAACAAGTAACCGGAGTTTGCACAGTCCGTAAGTAGAATTTAGATGTCAAAATTATGATATGGAGCTCCGTGCATGTCATGATTGATAATCGATAATTGGATCGATAATCTTTATAGTAAATACATTTAATTGATTTGAATTATCCATAGTATAACCTTAAGCAATTCGATTTTTGTGCGTCAGAAACTTTAATGCATACAGTAAAAATGTTTTAAAGAAACAATATTGTTATTTATTCATAAAAGTAGGACGTTAGACCCTGTTTTATTTCATTTATTGATTCATAAACACATCAATATTATAGTATGATTTATGTATGTGTCGTCGTCAAGGGGTTAAAATACTCTGAAGCTTTTAAAAATCAGTTTTATAAAATCCGTTTTTGTTTTTTTATTGGTAACAGATGATATCTAGAGACAAACAATTTGATACAATTAAAGTTTTCAAATATCGTAATTATTAGATATATTAGACAATTGGTATTGTTAAACACAGTCTTGCGCAAACACATTTCTTCTTTAATGATCAGTAGATTTATATTTGTCTCTTAACTTGGAAGGCGATATTATAATTAATAAAAAAAAAAATACTTAATGTCCAATTTTATTGTACTAACAGAAAACCACCATTTACAATCACTTTAAACCTCCATAACAATAACAGGGTTTGGCGTTTTCCTATAACTGCCTCTGTTACTCACCTAAAATACTATAACAATAATATATTGTTTGTCTTATGTTTTGTAGGTAAAGTAATTACAACAAATAAAGGTAAATCAATTGATAATATTGAACAAGGTGTTATTAAGTTCTTTGCATTGATTCTGGAAAAGCAATTTGTTCTCAATACAATAAAAAGATGGGGTTTTTTTTATTTGAGTCAATATAAGCATAATTTGGTTCTGTATTAAATAACAAAAGGGCGTCAATCAGTAGAAGCTCTAGCTTTGTATGTACACGCATTAATAGAACCCCATTGTTACGAATTAAATGCATTCGTATAGCAAGTTCATTGTTGTTTATTAACAAACGTGTACTTGGAAGATGTTTAATTTGTGTGTTTTTCTTCTATTTTCAGAACAAACGGATAACAACAGTAAGTGGAATTCCAAATTCTGAACACAAATAAAAACAAACAAATCCCCGATTTCTAAACAAAGAAACTATTCAAACTCTTGCAATTATTTCTATATGAAAACAGTTTACCTTTGATTTTAAGAAACTCGCAAAATATTTTTTTTGTTATGAATTTCCAATTTATTATTAATGCTGTACTGAACAATAGCGTGTATTTTTGTTATCCATAATTTCTTTTTCAGAATTAACAGATAAAAGCAGTAAGTGTAATTCCAAATTACAAACAAAACCCAATTTCAAAACAAAAAACATTCAATGTCTCACAATTACTTCTATCTATCAAAGTAGCTTTTATGTAGAATTACAGATTACTAAAATGGACAAAACAAGCAAAATGGATTTCGAAAATTATTTACAACTAAATATTGATACTATAATAATGTATTTAAAAATACGTACTTTGAAGACGCTTAATTTTGTTTTCTCTTCTTTTTCTTTTTCAGCCCAAAAGCCAAGTAAGTCAAATTTTAAACTAAATTTTCGAACATGCACAATGTACACATTTTACTAATTTTACATTAAAACCAAGACCATTCCTTGACGACTTTATTTCAAATGAAATGTTTTAAACATGGACAACATGCACAAAATGTTGACATTTTACACATTATACATTTTAATGAACTAAATTCATGCATATAGATATCTTCGTGAAATATCAGTATTACTGAAAATACGAGTCTTTTGACTATTAGTCTTTTGTCTTCAAGTGAAAAATATCAGTCTTAAAGTGAAAAATATCAGTCCTAAAGGTGAAAAATATCCGTCTTTAAAGTACGTGTAAAAAATATCAGTCGAACTGAAACAAATCTTTGAATTGTTTAATAGAAAAATATCAGTCTGTAACTGTAAATGTCAGTGAAATGTGAAAAATTTCAATCTTAGACTGGAACTATATATCATAATATATGGAATTGTCAATATTTTACGTGGAATATCAGTAATATCTGTAACTGTAATAATGTTGGGGATGTTATATTTAACGATCAACACAAGTTAGTATAGAATATAAATGAAGTTTTGTATATAAACGTTAAATTTTGATTAAAGTAATATCGCGAGTACCCACTGCTCTTTAATATATTATGCATTTGTATCGTTTCAGCAGGTGGATCTGGTCAACTAAGCTACGGATTAGTAATACTGGTATCGTTTCTCATAACTAGCATCTGGTATTAAAACAACATCTCAAGAACGGTTTACTATAACTCTGTCTGATATTCCAATAAAACATTACCACAAAATTGGTCTTCAGGAAGAAAATAGGAGTCGAGTATTTTGCAATGTTGTGGATCCACAATTACTGAGTTTAATAAAGCGACGCTTCAACGAGGGTACTCTCGTCTTTATCATTTGCTTGATAAAGACGAGAGTAACCTCGTCGAAACCTCGCTTTGTATTGAAGTCACTAATTGTGTATCCATAAAATTGTACCCAGTGTTAATATGTTCAATTATTAAATACCAATCAAAGAAGATATTTTGCAATGGGCCCTGAAAGATGAATTGGGTTAAATCTATTATTAGGCTAATATTTCTTTATTTGGTACAACTTTCCCTTGTTATGGCGGTTTAACCTCACTTTCCCCACATTTGATTGTTTTGATAAAGGATTAGGAGGTTACTAGACTGTGGGTGTAGGACTATAATCTGTTTTTATTAATTACTGGTATAAACTTCTCACTCTAATTATTGTTACTGGTGAACATTTCCCATTATCAATAGATAGGGTAAATTGGTGAAATCAGTTTACTAATAAATTAAAATTGTGAGCTGTTTTGATGTAATAATTCATTTGAAACATAAACAAATATAGCCCCTCACAAATGGTCATTCCAAAATGGTGAACGCTCTGGTTAACTTTAGATACATTGCTAATACTAAAGGTGGTCAAAATTTAGTGCTAGATGGTTTTAAATTCAGAGTTAAGTCCAGGCTCAATATTATTAAAATTCAGGAAATGGTATAATATAAGAATCCATATTATATGTATTTGTTCACTTGTAATATTTTTCACTAATATCATTAAATTCATTTTGTTGAAGTGTCACAAACTTGTTACAGACTATACTTTAAACCCCCTTTGTTGATTAATTAGTCAGGCCATGGTTGACCCAGACTCTAAACAATAGATGTGGGGAAAGTGAGGTGTCCCCGGTATACTATATATAATTATGTAATAAATAAGATGTTATATTATTGTTTTATCGTTGGTCATATGCGTGCATCGCAAATACAACTTTGTATTAATAGAATTAAAAATTGATTATAGTGTTTATTCATTCCAATAAATTTGGTGTTTGTATAAAGTTGTAGTATTAATATTCTTTTTTAAATTAATCACCTTTGAATGTGGCAAATATAATTTGTAATAGGAAGATTCATTTAATATTGTAAATTTAGGTTTTTGTTATTTACCATATATTTTATACTTATAAACAGCGAATACAGAAAATGCTCATATCTATAGATTTGGCACTAGAATTTTGTATTTGGCCATGTTTGATAATTGCTAAATGTAATCTGTTACTAAATGACGAACCATGAATACCTAACACTTACCACGTGACTCTTCTGGACGTATTTCGACGTGGGGCATATTGGTGTCGATCTGTGCCTACAGATAGTTGGAATGGAGACGACAGTTTATCATAGTTATGCTAAATAGTTCCGTACTTTGAAATTGTAAGCGTTTCCCGGGAGAGTCATTTATTTCTATATGGATTCATGTTGCTTACCTGTTATCATATGTATAAATTGTTTTCCTGTTACATTAAGCGTTGGACTTACTAGTCGAATGGTTCGGCGGAATCAATCGGTGCCGAATTTTATTCGGCCGAATTGGTGGACACACTGGCGAAATGCTCCGCCCGATTCACCAGTCGATGGCGTCACCTTTCACGCCATATGATTAAGCATGGAGGCGTCTATGTATTCAAACAATCACGTGACTTCTCGATATGAGTTATATCAAACCTGTTTGGTTCGGGAGAATCACTCGGCCGAATCGCAGTGGACACACGAGGCGAATTTCGACGCCGATTGATTCGGCCGAACAATTCGACCGAATCATTCGGCTAGTGTGTCCATCGCTTAATGTGGCCACTGTTCTATGTATAAAAATAACCTATAATATTTTTATAGTATTCGCGCTTTGAAAACAATAGGAATAGATGGGGATATCGTTATTTATGTAAATATTAAATATTTACTTTGAATTAAAACTAATACATTTTAGTATATATTTCAATGCTTTGTATATTCTGTAAATAACCGCCCGGGCTTTGATATAAATTGTTTTTATACCGTTAATATAAGATTAAATTACAGCATATAAAACATCAATGGATTATTTATTTTATATACTTTGTAAAAACATGCACTTATGTTTATTATGTATGATAATATGCAACGTATATTGATAAATAAACAGTGACGGATTCCATGGGGTTTATCTAAGACAAAACCCAAACGAAATAGTCCGAATAATACTGAGCCTTCCGAAAATGATAGCTAGATAAGCTTGAAAGTGATGTGTAAATCAATGAGGATAGATTGAAATTTTCAGTTTCATTCCCAACCTCATAAAGGTAGAATATACTAGCACTTTTGCATCGGAACATATTCACACTTATTTGTGATTATTTCCCTATTAATAAGTAAACCTTTTAATGTCAAATCACCGTTTAATGTCCACAAGCAGCACTCATGGATATTACATACACTTGGTGCAGCTCATTCAGATGATTTAAAATTTAAACCAGGAAATGATCCCTAAGAACAACTCCTCTGTTTGGTCTTCGAAACCAGGTCTAATACTCCGCCAATTCATTTACGGTCGAAATGAACCTTCCGTGTAACCGATTTATAACCTTGTGACAACCCATCCATGGGTAACCTTGCTGGGATGTGCATTTGATTCGATCGCAAAGTCTCTGTCACCCGAGAACATGTTATACTATAATTTATCTTAAATTGACAATTATTAAAGTTAAAAGAATTGCATTCAATCAAGTAATCGCACGTTCTGCAGTTTCCTCGTCCACATTTTGTTACCGCGTACTTGGCTTCGAGACTATCATATTTTGCTCTTGTTAGCATCTTTTTAAAGCTTTGTGGTTGGCGTTTTGAAGGAATGAACTTTGTTTCACTCAGGATTTTGTTCATTCGTTCACTACGTCTCAGTAGAGCAAAGTTATCCCGGGATTACATTGATCATAAATTATTCGGATTTCGAGGATTGTGCGTGGAGATGTATGGTATGCACTTTTCGTTTGTTATTTTTGGTCTCACTGTTCTATACACCGTCATTGATTAAAGTTAGTGGGCATTTACGGTCATGTAAAAAGGTTCGTAATTCTGATAATCGGAGATCTAAAGTTAAAGGATTTGAGACGAGTGTGCAGATTCTCCTTGCAAGATTGTAAATTGTAAGGCAATGTTTTTTTGGTAGGACTCGGATGGCAAGAGTAAAAATATAAATAACACACAAAACGAATTATCCCGTTCAGGTTAGCAAGACGGGTCTGTACAATTGTATCGAATGAAACGTGGAGGAATCAAAGACTTGGTGAGCTAAAACAATTTCTTATAAAACAAGATTATCCAATAAAGCTGATCGACAATGCCATAAAGACAGCTTTAACACTAGACCAAGATACTATACGAGTCCCAAAACAGAAAGGGGAACTTAATAACATTATGACATTAGTCACAAGATTTAACCCACACCACATTAGACCAACGAACCTCATCGATATGAATAAACAGATGCTGGATATATGCCCCATATTTCTAACACCAACGTCATAAGTAGCTTTACACAGCCAGTAAATCTAAGGAAACTGTTGACATCGTCCCGTTTTGATATGGATAAAAATACGGACCATGGTTTCAAAATGCGGCGATAAGCGGTGTGGAATATGTAAAGATATAATGGAAGGCTCAGCGTTCCCCATGTCAAATAATCGAGTATTCGAAGTAAAACAATGGTAACTATAGCCAATGAAAACCACAGTGTTACTATGTAAGTATGTAAAAATATACTATACCGTCCATCTTTATACAATAGCCCCGTTTACACTTGGCCGCGATAAGCGTGCCGTACTGGGCACGGTACTAGGCCGCGATAAATTTCAAGAAATTGATCCGTTTACATTACCGGTGTTGGAACCGTGCCAAGCACGCCAAATGTGGGACTCTTCAAAGAAAAGTTAATTTCAGTCCCTAAGCAAGTTACCCAGATGAAAACAATTATGGCGGTTGATTTTGGTACGTGTAGCCATTTTGACAGAACTGATGACAGAGCTGTCAAAGTTCGCGGGAAAAAGGGTCAAGGATCATTTGGCGCATGCGCAGTAATCCGTGCTCAGACCGGTTAGCGTTTACACTACGAAAATTTAAAGCGAACCGTTCTTGGCACGGTTCCGAGACCACCTCACTTCAGTGGGCCAGATTTGCACGGTACTCAGTACTGCAGGCTTGTGTTTGACGCGTTTACACTACAAAAAAAAATTAACGGTGCCGTACCAGGGACGGTAAATGACACGCTTAAAATTTGTAATGTAAACGGGGTTAAAGACATTATTTATGAAAAGTCCATAAAAACATCTATCTGCATAATAATTTTATGGAAGTATGCACTTAAACAACATTTAAATATTATCTACCACCCGTGGCCCTTTCCCCTCAAACTAACAATAAATTGTTTATTGGAATTTTCTATTGAACGGAAACGTTCTTGTCGCTGTAAAATACTCGATCAATATACCAAATGTTAATTTATACTCTTCAAAAAAAGAAACGCACAACCCATTTTTCATGATTTTTTTATTTACACGAAGTCGTTCTTCCCATAAATCTTACTTGTTTTAATGTCATTATGTAAGGATAAAAGAAATTCATTATTGGTTTTAAATGCAATGTCACCAATTGTGACTGGTCATCTTTTTTGTTGAAATTTGTTATCGCTTGATTGCACCAAGAAACATGAATTTAACAACTTTGCGAGCTTTTCGCATGGAACCTACATCTAAGGTCTTTAAAATCCCGGGGTTCTCGGTTTCCAAATCAGTTGCACACGTAAACACTCAAGGAGCCAAGTGATGTCACATCTGAACGAAGACCTACGCAACAACGCTATTGGTCGATTACAAGCAGGTGAACCCAAGACCGATGTAGCCAGGCTGCCGAATGTTTCCCTTAGTTCCATTTCTCGCCTTAGGGATAGGTACCGACAGCGAAGTTCAACACGTGACCACCCAAGCTCGGGCCAAACAAGAGTGATCCCACCTGTCCTGGCACGTCACTTCCGGTTACGTCATTGGCGTAAATGGTTTTCAACAGCGACCTCTACTGCAGCAGCAATTCCCGGACGGCGTAGAATCTCGTGACAGATAGTCCGTAAACCCCTACGTGAAACCGAATAACGAGGCAGACGTCCCCGTTAGAGCTTCTGTTTTGAAATACGCCAACAGCATGAAATCCAACTTTAATGGGTCCAGACATTGAGGGTATGGCCACAGCAACACTGGAGAGCAGTTTGGTTCAGGGACGTGTTCTTGTTGCAACAAGGCGATGGTAGAGCGAGGATATACCGACGACGAAATGTAACTTTGCGTTTCTTTTTTGGGAGAGTATATATTATAATTTAAGGCATACACGATTTAACACCCTATCTTTCGGCATGAAATAACAATAAATTGCTTTTTGGATAAAACGAAAACATATTTTCTTTCGTTATTGTAGCTGTAAAATAATATACGAATTATTATTTTATATAACGTATTTCTACTGTTTATTAAAGTAATCAAATACTGCAACACGTTTTAACATCCTATCTTTCCCCTCCCTTTGTAAGAATCTGCTGAACCGGAGTGTAGTGTCAGGGCTCCCAAATCTAGTTAATGTTCTTGCGTAATTTGGTGTCCCATTTTAATCATGAATTTATGTTATTTTTGATGAATTGCTTACCGCAAGTTAGATGTGTAGAAGCTAGAAACACCAAGATATAATCTTTAAAGCACAATTTACAGTCAGTTTTTCTTAAGAAATTTTGCGCCGATTCGAATAGAACACCACCGGATCCCCACCCCAAGGGTATCATTAGGATCGACATAAACCACAGGTTCATCATTTCTGTCTTTTGTTTTTGTCTAGCTTCCAGTATGGTTGTGGCAATCGCAAGAACTTGTGAAATGCATAACAGACAGAAATGAACCTGTGGTTACTATCGGTCTAGATGATACCAAGGCCGAAAATGTCGCTTTCCTTTCTATGATATGTCGTGATGTTTTCAGCTTATGCAGAAATTCTATTTCTGATAATCTGATCGGAAATTAATTTTTGAACCCCGTATTTAATAAATTAACTCTGTCAACTTTATTTTTCAAGGGATATCCAAAAGAACAAAAATCGCCATATTGAATTCTATGTTCATAGTTTTAAATTTACCTCATCTGGGCTATTAATAAATAGTTTTGTGGATATTCAAAAGAACCAAAATCGTCATATTGGATTCAATTTTTATAGTTTTAAATTTACCTCATCTGGGCTATTCACAATTAGTGTTGCACCCTTAAAACCCCTAGCCTATGTTGTACATGTCATATCTAATGAAAGTAAAAAATGTAATTCCGTTTAATTAAAATTTCGACGTTTGGGATTTCATTTCTGTCATCATGGATTCTGGAATTTTATTTTTGAGATCTGAATTAAAGTGACTATACCGTTTTAAACGGAGTCTCAAAAATAAAAGTCCGAGTACGTATGAAATTTAAACCCCAAAATATTGAAGACTGATGTATTTTACCTTGTCTCAAAATTTCAGCTCAAAATATTGGGTCGTTTGGACGTGCACGCCAAAACTGCTTATCCGGACACGTAACCCTTTTAAGAATTCGGGTCTATTTTTTCGTTGATGACCTGATAATCGATTCTCGTTTATTGAGAGGTCTATATAGTGAATGACCCATGTACTGTACTTGATATCGAAAGGTAAATTTCACCTGCCATTTTGAATTGCTGCTGTATTGGATTTTAAGAATTTATCATTAAATTCAGAGACATCGAAAACCTTATAGCTAAAAGTCACCTAACGAAATAGCTGTTATGAAAAGACATTTTTAGGGGGTTTCTTTTTGTCCAATTCGTTATTTCAGCACATTTCACCTTTTACCACCATTTGTGTTTGACGAATTTTAAAAAAAGGGTTTTTCTCCCACCACTAAAACACACATTGAACTTATATGAAGACCGTCATGGCAGAATTTGAGTATGGCGTCGGTTATATGCGCATCCGTTATATGCGGAGTCTACTTGTATATGCAAAGTCGTGCCGTATTTGCAGAACCAATGAGTTATCCTGCTGTTCATTTTGTAAATGTATGATTGTCAAAGACTCTGATGGAACTTGTAAAAATCCCTGTTGAATGCTGTCAACAAATTTCTTATTGTTATACTGGTGTAATTAATTTTGAAGAGTTATTTTTTTTTACATTTTAGAGCTTTTTTCGTGTTGTCACTTACACATTGGGTATTGAGTTTTCGTGAAAAAATATAAAAGTTTAATAAATATATTTTTCACTTTATTTCACACAGACAGCTTCATTCTGACTTTTATTTCATAGATATTGAAAGAAAACTATAGCAGGTAGGATAAAATTGAAATAACATCAACGGCCATCTTTGATGACGTCATAGGGAATAACCAACCACATGGTGAGTGTCCACCTAAGTACAAAATACTGACTAAGCTACCTACTAAACATTTCTTCTCAAACTTTGCTACAGAACCATAGTCAGATCCAGGACTAATTGCACGTTTTCTTTACGAATGTCCACGATGGCCCACGAGTTGACATTTTCCAAAATATCGTGCCTAATGCCGCTGTCATAATAATGTGCACGATTATCCACGATGGCAAACGATTTCAAACACGGTGCTAATAATTGCTTCTCTTACGACATCACAAGACCATTGCACGGTTCGAATACGACATGCGCGACGTGATCTCATATCTGCCATACTGGCGAAAAATGCTATAAGAATACACACGATAGGTCCAAACGATTTGGTATGGTTCAGTACGGCAGATTTACGACGCAATCATACGATAATGTACGACAGTTTTAAAAAGTTTTAAAAAATCGTAGAGCACCAACAGCGCATGTTGATTAGATCAATTAAGACCATATAAGAACGAGTACAAAGCACATGGATACAGAATATTATATTAAAGCGGCGGCATCACTCACACATTCAGAACAATCCAAGAGTTTACTTATTCAGGGATATCTAATTGTGTATATTATACAACCATATCTTCACAACGACGAGAAAATCATTGTTGAAACCTTGCTCCAACTAAATTCAGTAATTTTATTTTTTTTCTAAACAATATTTATTTACAGACTGGATTGGAGAACAGACAGAAGCATATAAACCCCTCTCCATAAATCATTTTATTGAATGTTATACCAATGACTAAAATGTCCCCTAAATCCACACGTTGTCCTAGAAATGGTTTGTGTTTTATTTAACGTTACCAATTACTAAAATGCCTCTTAAATCCACGCATTGTCCTAGAGTAGGCTAAGATAAATACTTCAGCAACCTTTCGTCAAACTCAATGAGAATCACTTAAAGAACATGAACGGCTGATAGAAAACGTTCATATCTCACCAGTGTCTCAGTAGGTGTTTCAGAGTTTGCACACATTAAGAACCTGCACAATGTAGGTTACTTGTATAGTCAAATCACGCCAAATCGATCTTTTAACCAGCCAAGAACCCAAAAGCTTTGAACTGGGTTGATGAAGACGAGCATACACCAGACAGTATAATATATGAAGGAAATTATGCCCGTACAGCGGCACTACAGCCTACTCTCATATCGAATTTCATCTGTCAATGGGTCTTTTACGTGAACGCCAATGATGTGACACGGGATCTCGGTTTTCGACACTTCCGAACGACTAGCCCTCCATCCGGCAACACTGACAATCTAAACGAACTTTCTCGGCCAATCAGGGGATGAACTCCAAAGAGCCCCAACTTTCGCAGTAGCGCAAAAAAAATGGGATAAGACCACTTTTTTTCTATGACAATACTCGTTTCATTGTCATCATCGGATTTCATACTCTTTAATTTCAATACGCAATACGAATCGATAGACAACAATCCATGCAAATCGACAAGAATTGACTTGTGGAGATCTTCAGCGCCAATCGAAATCATCTGAGAATAATAGATATGTTTCCGTGCAGACTACGTTTTTGACAATGTAAACAAGTGTCCTTGACGAGGCAGACATTTTACAAGTAGCGCAACGTACGTATTGCCATTGTTGATTATTATATATTTTTTTCCATAAACTTGAAAAGAACAATTGATTTTTGGCTCATTTAAACAGAAATGTGTTCTCTATTGATTTTTCTATGAAAATGGTTCTGGATTGTTCAATATGCTCTGTATGTGTAGTTTCCATGGATAAATTTTACGCCTCAAAAAAGATTTGAGTGTCGTGAACAGATCATTGTGTCTTAACCCGCAGATGAATTAAACGTCAAAGCTGAAAGGCCAACTCCATTCTTAGGCAAATGTGAACTAAGTGATCAAAGTTTTCAAAAGATAGCCAACCCAAAAGGCGGGATATGTTTAAAACTTAAAAAAAACTCTTGTTTTGGGGTGCTATATGCTAATAAATTTGGCCGAGAAACTATATTATAGAAATATTTTTGTGAGTTGTTTCTGAATTTCAGACAGTAGCTTATTGTTATTTATTGGTGTGAGAAACGCCATATTTGAATAGCATTCATTTTGATTTCGAGATTCTAATTTAGCAAATGATCTGGAGATATTATATTGTATTCTAGAGTTTTACAAAAGTTTCGGTTCTAAAGTCTGGATATGTTGACCATAATTCTAATAGGTAAGAATATTTTGAGTATTTTTCTTTTAATGTTATACCAGTCAGTGTAAGGGTTCGTCTCGCCGAAAGCGATCGTGTAAACAAGTGGTTCTCAACCCTTTTTTTGCGAATTGCACACCGTGGGACACATGAAAAATTAGCGGCACACCTGGCAAAATAAAAACATAGCAAGTCATTGACGGCATACAATCATAGACAGAGACTAGTCATAGAGACATTGACTGACTCAAAGCTAGATAAAGAACAACACAGCCATGAACTTACAGTAGACACCAGTGAATACTCAATTAGGATCATCTGGTTTTTCGCATTTTTTTAGTGTGACGTTGGGAAGTTTTTGAGGCACACTGGTTGAGAACCACTGGTGTACGCCATCCTAGAATGTTGTCAATTTCGATAGGCTATATACCTATACGGTGGCTGATATAGGACGCCCGACATGATTATCCCGAGCGCATGTCATAAGTCAGCCACCGTAACCGTACAAAAACGTGACGTTCAAATTTTCTCGGCACACTTGGGAAGTTTTTGAGGCACACTAGTTGAGAACCACTGGTGTACACCATCTAAGAATGTTGTCAATTTCGATAGGCTATATACCTATACGGGGGCTGATTTAGGACGCGCGGCATGATTATCCCGAGCGCATGTTATAAGTCAGCCACCGTAACCGTACAAAACGTGACATACAAAAGAGTTTCCTAATTCTCGGTTTCAACGTGGGCTAACGAATGCCGCGAATCATCCCGAATCCAACCTTTTTTTCGATCCGTAGATAACGTGTATTGAGTCCATGATCTGGTACGTAACGATACGTGCGGATATACGTTTCAATTCGATCAACAAGATTGCCACGACGGACCTAAAAATATATGATCTGGCCCCGTGTTCACATAGCATTCTCAGACTTGAGTTAAGAATTTACTCAACTTTCAATCATTGTTTATGAGAAATGTCTTTGATCCAGAAACACAAAACTTTGCACATAGTTTCTCATTGATGTATTTGATACATTAAAACAAGGAACGTTTTATAACGGGCTATATTTTAGTTAAGATAAGGCGAACAATTTTTAGTAAATCCTTAACTTAAGTCTGAGAATGCTCTGTCAACCATGATTAATCCACGATTAAAACCACGAATTCAATCGTAGTGCGATTCGTGATAGTGGTCACTTAGCTCTGGTAATTTTTTTAAAACAAAACCTATCATGACTCTTTAGCTACGTTCACACTGTATGCGCATGTATTGCGACTTCCGGAAACCGGTCTCCGGAATTCGGATTGGTTTTTCCCGGATTAAAAGCGGTGCGTCACATTGCCGTTTATTCGGATTGAATTCAGAATTAAAAGCGCCACACTGAATGCGCAGTAAATGTCATTCATATCCAAGATGGCTGCGTCAGACAATCGTATTGGTGGTTTTATGCTGCTTATGTTTAATTTCCTGAGGCAAGCCACGCTACATCAGCCACCCCTGGTCTTACATCTCCGCCTTGCAATACTGGCATGGGGAAACCACGCCCGAAAATCAAGATGAACGTTTTCGGTCAACACCGGGGGCGAACCTGGGACAACCGGACTAGGGAGCCAGCTTCTTACTCACGGAACCAACGTGGCTCTCATTTCACAATTCAAATCCTTTCAGCACTAAGCAATACATTTGGTGAATAAGGTGATGGATGAAGAAGCCGATTGATTTTGAACGATTTACGATAATTAAATGTTAGTATAGAGCAGAATTTAGTGTGTTGTAAATGGAAAAGTATGCCACAACCAGTGTTGACTGTTCGGAGGACTTAGCGCTGACAACCCATATTTTAGCTTGTTATGTTACCACAGTGTTTATCATGGCGAACTTTGGGGAGAAAGCGATCGGCGAGAGAACCTTCGCGTGTTAAGGCTACGTTCGAGATAATATGCAGTTGTTGAGGCCAGCCATTGGAAAACAAGATACAAGACTGCGGAGGCCAGTGCCTCGCCACGAGCGACTGGCTGTAACATTTTGGAAAATGGCAACAGTCACACGACCCTTGGGCAGAAATTTGGACTTGGACGGTCAACAGTTTGATTTGAATCAAGCGTGTCACACTCAAATCTTGACTGTGAATAATCCGTTCGGAATAATCGTTCCGGGTTGAATTCGGAAAAATATACGGATTCGTTGATTCAGATTCGGTTCGGTTTTTATCGAATTAAGTGTGACGCCAAAATCCGGAATGAGACTTTATTCTGAATTCAATTCAGATTAAACCCCTAGTGTGAACGCAGCTTTTGTCTTGGGCTACGAATAGCACGAATCATCCCGAATCCAAACCTTTTCCTATTCGTAAATTGTATACGGTGAGTGATTATTATTTGGTTCTAACACATTCGTATTGTTCGTAGCAGTTCGTATAGTTCGGCTACGAAAGTTTTTGTTCTTCTTAAGCTTTCGTGGACCTTACGAATTCGTAGATGTATCCTCCGTACCAGTTTCCTATTTTATGCTTTGACATATTCGGAATTCGGGGTGATTCGTAGCATTCGTAGCCCACGCGGTGAAAGTCGGACGTAAGTGCAGAACCATTTCTCATTCTAAATTTTTATTTAGATAGCACTGGACTATTACTCTATTATATGATGTTTTACACTATTGTTTTAACGTATCGTTCGATTGTATTTTTGTGACGGTTCACTTCTAGTTATTTTATTTAGATAGCACTAGACTGTTACTCTATTATATGATGTTTTGGTAACGTATCGCTCAATTGTATTTTTGTGACGTTTCACTAACTCGTTATGTTATGAAAAAGTAATTATTACGAATAATCGGGGGAATTTGTAGTAGAGTATACGTACATATCAACCAATAGTATTGTTTAGAAATATATGCTGTACATAATGCTTGACAAATAAGGTTGGCGGCATCAGTGTTTTAGGTGTTTTTTGCGACTTAGATCTACAACATTACGACACTCTTTATTAATGTTTTCCGATGTTCTATATTCAGTAATTCGGCTACATTGTATATATAAAACCAGGGGGATCACTTGACTAAGTGGGTAAGACGCTGGATCCCTAAGTCTGGAGGCCGGGTGTTCGTTCCCTGCATTGGCCGATGAAGTTCATTCAGAGTTTCCGGCGTAGTTTCCCCTAGTCGTTCGGATGGGACGAAAAACCGAGGTCCCGTGTACAAATTTGTGTGCACGTAAAAGATCCCTTGGCAGTTGGAATTCGATATAAGAATAGGCCGTAGCGCCGCTGCCCGGGCAAAATTTCATACATAGCACACTGTATGACGTATGCCCGTCTTCATTAGCCCAGTTTAAGAGCAAAACAGTAGGACGTGAAACCCCATTTCATTACAATTCATTTCTATGTAAAACCAAATAAAGGTAGTCTCATATTTTGAATGTCTGCTACCTTGACAATTAATTTCTCTTCTTTGTTTTGTATTTAAAATATTGTTTATTTTATTGAACATAGGCAGGATGTGTTTATTAAGCGTCTTGTTGTTATATTTAAATTGTTTGCCAATGTCAATATCGTTGAAACAAAACAGACGTATAAACAACTGAGTATATTATCCAGCAGGCTGTTTTCGATTAGGACGTATTGGCCACAAAATTGGAGCTCATTATCACAAATTACAAGTTCAGACTATTTTCAATTTTAGCTGATGCAATAGACTATTTAAAACTTATATTGACGAGTCTGTAATTAAAGTGGTACAAATCCATTTTTGATCGACTTGCCTCGGAGCGGGTTCGCCATAGACTCCTTTTGAATTATCAAATACCCTGGCGAATCAAGAACATCAATTCATTGGATTGATCCATTTAATGTTCTATTTTTCCTCGCCGACTGGGCTAATCGAGACGAGTATAGTCGTTGGGGTATTTAATAACATGACTTGAAATATATATAAATCGTGGCTACCCCACAAGTTCAACACCAAGATATTTTTTAATGTGAAATAGCTTACTGGCGATAAACCAGTACGGCTTAGTAGACCATTTTGTACAAAACAGATAGGAAAATTATTCGAATTTAAAAAAAATAATAATAATGTTATAAAACGGAGATAACCATGATGATAATACCAAATTCTTGTAGAACATCTAAACCAAAAGATGCAGCACTGAACGACCTGGTTAATTAAGTAGCAAATTAAAAAAATAAAAGAAACAAAAAAATCTAGCAACGTCCAGATGTTGTAAAACTCGCAGTCGCTGTTCCGAGAACATGGGGGTAATGCTTATACGGGCTGCACTAAGTAACGGAATTTCCATGCGGGATTTTGTCTCCAGATCGATTTATTGGGCCTGCGAAATTGAAAATTTGGCACCATAAATGATAAGAGTCTGTCTGTAAACACGAGCATTTTATTATTTTTGGGGGTCTTAATCCTGTTGGCGCATTTACATATTTCACCTTAGAAAGTGCCATTGCCCGTCATCATAGCTTGACTGAATGAAGGTGTGTTTATAAAGACATACGACGTCATTGTAAATAATACCTAACATACATTATGCATGTATACAATTGGTATGAAATTCAAGACAAATGTAGTGGTACGAAATAAATAATTCATTACAAACGGTAATCTTCATCTTTTAACAGATCGAATTATTGCTTGAAGCTTGCCCTCGTTAATGACGAGTATGTGTGATCGAATGGTTTTACGCGTGTGCGTTTGATCATAAGGTCAGTAAGTGGGTCAAGCGGCGTGGTCTCGCTGTGCGTGACAAGGGGCGTGGTTTGCCTGTCGAACCTTGTGGGGGTTTTCCGGGTCGTTCGATTTTCTCTCACAGCTAAAGACCCCTATGAATCACGTCGTCGAAGTTAAGATTTTTAAAGCGTGGCTCATTATGCCCCATCCACACGGTACGTTGAACTAGCACGTGGGTCAGATTTAACACAGAAGTTACAACTAGCATCAACTATAATCACTGTATCAAATGAAATAAATTACAAAAACACCATTGACACAGAAATACAAAAACCAAATACCGTGATTGTCTCAAAATGTCAGAAGTATTGTATGGACAAGACATTTAAATCCCATTTCATTCTTGTCAAACGTTTCTCTTTAAAACATTTATCGCCCATGACACACAAAAAAACTGAACGGGTTTTCTACCAAGAAATGGATTGGTTTATTTTCAACAATTAGTGAAACGTATAATGAGTCTAGATTTATATGGAATGACAGAATAGCTGCATGATACTCGGGGTTTGGGTGGCCGAATGGTTAGGTCTGTCATTGAGTCAACTGGTGGGGTTTCGATTCCTCGGTTGTACGTGACAAATAGTTGGGTCCAACTTCGTAGGTTGTCTCCGGGTCCTCCGGTTCCCACCAACTGCTAAGGACCTCTACGCGCAAGCGAATTATTGAAATAAAATTGAACCATGTGTTAAAGGGACAATAACACTCTTGCTGGCTTGGCAGCTCCAGAAAATAAATAATAGCCGTATTCTAAGTACTAGATGTTTAAGTGTCCTACCTGTTGTGTAAATTATCTATTACATCTTATTTTAATTGTCCAGAGGGTTCGAACATATTTTAAAATCCAAGTCACATTTAAAAAGGTTTACGTTAGGCTTTTCAAATCATTTAGTTGAATTTTTTCCAATTTTTAAATTAGGTATGTTAAAATGAAATTTGTGTCATAAATTAATTGGAATATTGTAAAATAATACAATTTGTTGACCAGAATAAAGATTGAGGCATATTATTCAGTTTCAACAAGAGTGTATTGAGCCTTTAATCCTGAAATGACCTAGTTTGTGTCAAGTGGTTGTTAAACACCATTTCTCTGTCTGATTGATACTTCGAGTATTTATTGGGTTTGGAAGACAATATTTACTTGTACTTTCTACGCACTGATGATAAAATGATATAACAATTGAGCCATGAATTATCAAAGTCGATAATCTTTGTAAAATGATTTACCTACAGGTAATAATGTGACTAGCCCATAGCCATCATTTCTTTTCGAGTACTCGATTACAAACATGTAGCCATTGCATCGTCCACCTTATCATCAGAGATATTACTGTTCAAACGTTCAGACTGTTCTATATATTTCAGATGTTGCATATTTTTATTGATAATATCTTTGTTGAATTTAGAGGGGAAATATATCAGCAAGTGGTAGGCATCCCCATGGTCACCAACTGTGTACCTTTGCTTGCTGATTTGTTTCGATATTCGTCGAATCCAATTCTATACAGGCACTCGTAAAACAAATTTCACTTATCGATATATCGATGATGTTCTATCACTGAACAATCCCAAATTTAGTGATTATGTAGAATTCATATATCCTGATGAGCTCGAAATTAAAATCACTACTGACAGTGACAATTACTCTACCTACTTGTATCTGCGTCTTGATTTTGGCAATTGCAATACATTGGGCGTTAAGTTGTACGATAAACGTGATGACTTCGAGTTTTGATTGTTAATTTTCCATTCATTAGTAGTAACATACACTGTACCAATATCACCAGCTTATGGAGTGTCTGTGTCTCAGCAGGGGGGTTGGGATGGCCTAGTGGTCTAGAGTGCCGCGCTTCGACCTCTAGCTGGCCGGTCACCTCTGGCTTGCGGCTGTGGTTTCGAGCCCTGGTGTGAGCGTATGTGGCATGGAGATAGGGGCGCCTTCTCAACCTCGTGGGTTTCCTCCGGGCACTCCGGTTTCCTCCCACGGCTAAAGACCCCTACGCGCAAGCGAATTATTGAAATAAAATTGAAACCATATGTTAGTCCCGAAATGACCTGGTTGTGTTGAGTGGACGTTAAACCCCATTTCTCTCTCTCTCTCTCTGTGTCTCAGCGAACTCGTTACGCGAGAGCTTGTTCCTTTTATTCTGATTTTTTTTATGTAGATCGAGGCAATTGTAATGTATACGAGCTTCGACTACAGGGGTACTTACAAACTGTACTTACAAAAACCTTTTAAAAGTTTCTAGGCCGTCATATTATTGACTTGATTGGTAAGTATAACGTGTCTCTGTCGGATTTTATTCTAGATATGTTTAATTGACGCGTATACTACCCCCTGATTATGTCTAATATCGTTAACACTGTTCATCACGTGCATTTTGTGGACGGATAGTCCATTAGCCAATCACGCTATTTTACCGAGATTTCTTTTAATGGTTTGGATGCAGCTGTGGCGGGTGTGGCGCCAGGCAGGGTAAGGTTTCTCTTCCGGACACCTGTTACCATTGTTTGTCCTCTTTTTTGTACACATAGCCCATTTGCTGATTACACTATTTTGCCTATACGGTTTTTTTTAGTACTTCGAATTTTGTCTAATGGTTTGGATTGTTCGTACTTGGTTTTATTTTATTCCGATCCTTCTTCTGATTGTTCTTCTATGGTCATTCTTCAGCCTGTTCTTTTGATCTTTTCTCAGACTGTTCTTCTAACTCTTTTCCAGACAGTTCTTTTGATCCTTCTTCAGACTGCTCTCTTGATATTCCTCCAGACTGTTCTTCTGACCATCACTCAGACTGTTCTGTTGATCTTTCTTCAGACTATTCTTCTGCTCCATCTTCTTCTGACCTATCACATTTGGAAAGCATAATTTTCAGATTCTTTTGCTATCAGGGTTCAGATTATAGTTTAATCATTTCTGACGTGCTTGTTAGTCACACGCTTTCAGTTGTTCATTGTTTCAGCTGTTCTTTGATTTTCAACAGCTTACATTCTAATTTGCCTTTCAGGTTTGGTAGATAACCATACTGCAATATTATTGCAGTAGCTCATTTGTTAAAATATCTATATGGTAATTCAAAACACATGAATTCAAGAGCCATGTACCTCCTTTCTGAAGCCTTCAACATTTCTGGAATGGGTACATGCTAGCACAACGGCTGGCTGATGCAGTTTACCACGACCCGTTCCTCGATATCAACACGTATTATTGCTCACATCAACAATACCCCTACAGTGTGATATTTTGTAATTCTATTTACAAATAGAAAAAAACCAATTGATTAAACAATATGAACAATGTTCTTTGAGCGGCATTTAGCAATTGACACACGTACTACAAACAAAACAATAATATGAAACACAATTGCTATTTCAATTAAAGTTACGTTTCGCTGATGGTTCTCTCAACGTTTTCAAGCAAATCAGCAGTGTTCAAGTAAAGTTCAGACCACTGTGCCCATCATTTGATATTTTTCGGTAATGCTGAGGAAGTGAGAGAACGTTTCAAAGATATTAGGCATCGAAAACCATCCATGGGCAATAAAGTTGACTATTGTGAAAATTCCTGGTCACTTCGGATTTTTAATTAAAATAACGGCATTGTAATGACACTTATTTAACCAGATTTACCCATATTTAATTATAATCCCACCCCTGGATAAATTGACGTTGTTTTGAATAGTGAAGCAACACAAGCTAACCAGCCTTGAATCGTTTCATTTGTGCAACATCAGAAGACTATCAGGATGCAGCGTATAAAACCTACATTTAATGGAGAGAGAGAGTTAGGGAGAGAGAGAAATGGGGTTTAAAGTCCACTTGACGCAACTTATGGTTTAATTTTATTTCAATATTTTGCTTGCGCGTAGGGTTTTTTAGAAGTGGGGAGGAAACCGGACATGGGCTTATTTTTAGTAGTACCGCATTTCAGTATAATGTTAGAGTATGGTCTTTAAGACCATATTGTGTCTTTGGAAAATTATTAAATTTCTCTTTCTATAAAATCTAAAATCACACGTACCTAGTAGTGGACGTGAAATAAAAGCTATACATAAAAACAGTGATGTTTTTGGTAAAATCATAACCTTTGTCAAAATATCCATCACGTTCTTCCTGTTATTTGACCATGGTTGGTAGACAAAAATATGGTATCATCACCTCGTTTATTGTGTGAAATTTAGGGGGTTATTACGCATTTGGAATGGAAATTAACGTCAAGGTTAAATCTTGGACGTGCAGGGATATGAGGGTATAAATTAGGGTGTAGACCGAGCCCCATTAGAAACTCACCCAGATATTCAAGCAGCCATTATCGGTTGAGAACAAGGGAGCTGCGAAATCATTCAGCTTGGTAATAAAGTTGTTATACCATTAATGCTGTACTATTATTTGCGATCACAAGAAGAACACAACAAAGAAGAGGTCCTATAGTATTACAATAAGAGCAGAAACCTTTATTTATTTCTAATTCTCATTTCATTTTTACGGATTCTCAAAGTATACTTCATCTTAGCTTAAAGTAGCCAAGTCTCGAACTCAATATCATCCAAAATCTTCGACAATGAAAACACAAATTATTTGTCAATTTAATTCAACATTGATGTGATCTCATCGGCAAAAGGTCGGCTTCTGATATCCAATATTTAAGACAAAATAAAAAAGAAATATCAGTGGTACACGAATCGTGTACCATAATCCGTTTCAGGCCCATTTATAACAAGGGACTTGGAGAAAGTGGCTAGACGGTGGTGCATGTAGAGCATACGCAATAATGTAGACTGGAGTAACTAGACGAAAGAGATTGGTATGCTATTGAGACCTCAGGCGTATTTCGCCGAACATAACTGATTTGAAATTAGAGTAAAGACAGAAATCAATGACTGTAAATCAGTTTATATACATTCATATAAGATTATTTTATGCGTTGCGATCCATTTTGGGTAAATTTCTAGGCTCCTTTAATTATCTGTGGATTCTTTTACCCTTGTCCATCTCACTAGATCGGTTTTATACTTCCACCCACCCATTACTTTTATGTATTGTTTCTCTATATGGTTCTGATTCGATTGTTTTCACATTATTACTCTTAATGATATTATATCATAATCAATTGATATCCATATTAGTGCCACTCCTTGAAGTTATCAATGCGTTAAGTTTTTAATTGTTATTGTTGCACATACTGGATAATATTTTATAATTGTCTACCGACTGTTCATTTTATTTCTATCTCACAGTTACAAAGATATAATTGATTGTTAGCGATCTAGAGAGTTGATTCTTCGCCGATAACCAGGAATGGTAGGCATGAGTCGACTAGAATATTCAATGAGCTGGTTCATGAAGAAGAGCTTATCATCGAATTAGTCAACGCCACGGTTCGAATAGTTTGCTTAATCGTTAACAGCTATGGCTATTGAGTAGTGCCGGCTACAAATGCAAACGCCATAAGGAAGTCGGGGTCATATCGGAACGTTTGTTAACACATAAACTCACATGTACTAATTAAATATAATAACTATTCTCACACAATTAAAATGTGTCGTACCTCATTCAAAAATCGTAAGTCTATTTTTCTTTTAAAAAAACTATATTTTAAGACTAGGCGTGACGTTTACTCAAATAATAAGTTAAAAATGTTTACTAATATAAGTATCCCAATATTCAGCAAGTTAAAAACAAAATTATCGAATGTACTGGATTTTATACGTTTACTTGCTTCGTGGGGTGACACCTTGTCCAAAATTGAATATGTTAAAACTAAATAACACACCAGCCTGACCAAAGTCAATAATGCATTTGAAGTTATGCAAAGATATTTATCGTGGTGCCGTGGCAATTAAACAATGAAGTATTCCAAATCGTGATCATCTGGGAGTGAAGTCCCCTAAGACTCCTAGAGACTAAAAATGGCTTATTTAAAGCATAATTGGCTAACTTGGTACAGTAAATTTAATTGACTATAAACCCCGTGGGCAGCGCTCACAGTTGCACACCTTTAACTACAACTCTGAGATTTATTAAGTGCTTTAAAACTACAAGATGAAATTAGATTTCGGATAGCCAGCGGGTGACCAATATTACGTTCAAAGAAAGAGAGTATAGATTTGGTACCTGGGATAACATCGGCTAATTAATTACACCTTTAGTACGGTTAAAATAAACACATTCCTTATTTCTTTTGTCTAGGAATAATCTATATATATATTTCAGTATTGGTCCTTCAAGAAAAGATACAATGGTCAGTTCAACAAGGTAATCAATAATCATAATTACAACCTTTTAATGTATAACAATTAAATTAATTAATGGAAACGTGTAAAAGCTTACTGTTTGCTATAGTTCTCTAACATTGTCATTAGTTGGGTTCCGAAACAACTACTAAATGTGTCAATGTTTATACAGAAAACTAACAAAATTGCCAGGAGCTTTGGCATTAAGATTACACCATGCAATGCTTGTCAAATCCATGGAAATTCTAGTTATGTTATATATATATATTATGGTAATTATCGCTTCGACCCAAGTTTCCATAATGATGGCACCCTAAAAACATGTCATTGGCGCTTCTTTAGCAGCGATGCAAATCTTTCAGCGATTTTTTTAAAAAAATAAAGTTGATCCGTATGTTTATCCTGAAATGATCCATTTTGTTTTTGAGTGGAAGTTAAAACCCCATTTTTCTCTCGTTGCTTGGTGTAACTTGTCGATTCTTTAGTACTGATAAACAAAAGAAACAGGGACGACCCCTGGGCTGGTAGGACGCGGCCAAGTAACGTAACCCTCTACACCCGATTCAATGTTAAATCTAGAATTATGTAGAATGAAGGGGGATGCTCGATTGACAGTCCAGAACGTCCCGAATCGACAGAATTACAATCGAGTGACGCGGAATTCAGTCCTGTCACAGTTCTACCAGTCCCGATAGCTGAGGTGGAGTGAGTAGAATCGTGACGTATTCCTAGTAAAAAATATGTTTCAGCTGTCATGATTGGTTGAAATATTTTTTATACACTCGGCACATGCGTTGTCCTCCGAAATTCTCCTTTTCACTCGATTGACACCAGTTTTGGAATTTAATTTCGGAACTGTGAATCGAGCATCTCCAAGGACTTTGGTTCATGGAATTGAAGTTAAAGGGAGATTACTCACAATTAGCATTAGGATTAAGACTAACAAATCTTTTCTCATGACACTCGCATGACCATGGTCTTAATCTTTATAAACACAAAAAGCCCACAACGGTGCAAGACGAAGGCAGGGCTAGAAACATAGTCCAATCTTTGGCATGCAATGCTTGTCAAATCCATGGAAATTCTAGTTATGTTATATATATATATTATGGTAATTATCGCTTCGACCCAAGTTTCCATAATGATGGCACCCTAAAAACATGTCATTGGCGCTTCTTTAGCAGCGATGCAAATCTTTCAGCGATTTTTTTAAAAAAATAAAGTTGATCCGTATGTTTATCCTGAAATGATCCATTTTGTTTTTGAGTGGAAGTTAAAACCCCATTTTTCTCTCGTTGCTTGGTGTAACTTGTCGATTCTTTAGTACTGATAAACAAAAGAAACAGGGACGACCCCTGGGCTGGTAGGACGCGGCCAAGTAACGTAACCCTCTACACCCGATTCAATGTTAAATCTAGAATTATGTAGAATGAAGGGGGATGCTCGATTGACAGTCCAGAACGTCCCGAATCGACAGAATTACAATCGAGTGACGCGGAATTCAGTCCTGTCACAGTTCTACCAGTCCCGATAGCTGAGGTGGAGTGAGTAGAATCGTGACGTATTCCTAGTAAAAAATATGTTTCAGCTGTCATGATTGGTTGAAATATTTTTTATACACTCGGCACATGCGTTGTCCTCCGAAATTCTCCTTTTCACTCGATTGACACCAGTTTTGGAATTTAATTTCGGAACTGTGAATCGAGCATCTCCAAGGACTTTGGTTCATGGAATTGAAGTTAAAGGGAGATTACTCACAATTAGCATTAGGATTAAGACTAACAAATCTTTTCTCATGACACTCGCATGACCATGGTCTTAATCTTTATAAACACAAAAAGCCCACAACGGTGCAAGACGAAGGCAGGGCTAGAAACATAGTCCAATCTTTGGCATGAACGACATAATTAATGATACAAATAAGAACTGTACAAAGTATACTATACACTTAAAAGTTGACTTTAATGCTAGGATCCAACTATCAAGAATCGCGCTACGATTGAAATCGTGGCTTTAATCGTGGAACATTCGTGATGATCCTATGTGGTCGTATCATGCATTAAGGTCAGTCGTAGCAATGGTGTTGATCGTATCAAAACGTACCCGAACGTGTATGTACGTACCAGATTGTGGCCATAATAGGGACAGTCCTATCGTAAAAATGAGAGAGAAATGGAGTTTAACGTCCACTCGACACAAACTATGTCATTTCTGGACTAAGATGGTTTAATTTTATTTCAATAATTCGCTTGCGCGTAGGGGTCTTTTGCAGTGGGAGGAAACCCGGAGAAAATCCATGAGGCTGGACAGGCGACCCTACTCCTTGGCACGTACAACCGGGGATTCGAAACCACGCCAGTTGCCTCATATCAATAGCAAGCCGTATGATACAGCGCGCGCACGCCAACCATTCGGCCATCCACCACCACCACACCCCACACCCCCCCCTTCGTAAAAATGAACCAATCTACTATGTTATTATTAATTACACTTACAGATATTAAACGCAATATCATCAGTGATACGAGATTGGAGAGTGTAAAGGATGGCAAGACGTATTGGCCGATTAGAAGATATCGAAGAGAAACTGGAAATTCCTTGCAGCTCGAAACCGTGTCTACTGGTAGGTTGTTAAGTCAATAACGAACTGATCTAAATTTCGTATCGTTTTTTATACTTTAAATGGTCTCCACTAAATGAAGATCTGACCAGCTGTAGTGGCCGGTAGAGACAGGAGTCGTGCTTTGGCCCTAGGAAGTCAGACATTTGATTAACAAATCAGCGTTGGTGTTCCTAGTGGGATGCCCACAGTTACGAGCAGCACGCCAAGACTTTTTCATTGGCTAAGCCCTCACATGAACCACTAACCCAGTGATTCTCAACCAGTGTGACCCGAGATCTTCCTAAGTGTGCCGCAAAATTTGGAACGGCACACTAAATCAATTTCTCTCCAAAGAGGCCAGCTATTCGACAGTGCCTTTCTTTATTTGATTTGGGTCATTCTATGTGTCTATGACTAGTCTGTGTCTACGGTTGTATTCCGTCTATGAAGTGCCATGTTTTTATTTTGCAAACTTCAAATATTTTTCATATATATTTAACCAGGTGTGCCGCTATTTTCTCATGTGTTCCAAGGTGTGCCGTTGGCAAAATAAGGTTAAGAACCTCTGCCCTAAACATTAGGGTGAAAGATGTCACACGCAATAGTTTGGATTTCACAAGCAATCATATTAACAGATGCCCAAAAGAAATGATTCTAAACATGTCATACTATAAACAGGAATGATTCTAAACATATCATACTAGAAACGGGAATGATACTAGAAACAGGAATGATTCTAAACATCACATTCTAGAAACAGGAATGATTCTTAATATCTTATACTAGAGACATAAATTTTACTAAACATCCCATACTAGAGAGAAATGATTCTAAACATCCCATACTAGAGAGAAATGATTCTAAACATCCCATACTGGAGGCAGAAATGATGCTAAGCATCTTATCCCAGAAACAAAATTGATCCAAAACATGACATACTACAAACACAATTGATTCTAAATATGCCGCTAGAAACACGGTTGATTTTAAACATGGCATACTATTAAAGTGTACATATATTTCAGAATGTGTCAAATTGGATGCGTGTTTAGATGACTTAAAAACAGTTATAACAGGTACAGACATGCAACTATTCGGAACGTCTTGCATGTAAGACTTTCTTTTTTATATTATTTAAGAAATGGTGTGTTCTTTTTCTCAATTTTAACTGATTTCAATAAAAAAAAATATTGTATAACTGTGTAACCAAAAACAAAAAGTTCATAAACGAAACGCAAGTAGGCTTCCGAAATGAAATAGGGTTTTAACGTCTACATAAATGGAAAGCGCTTGCAGTTTCCGTACAAACTGTCCCTCGTAACACACTACATATGCCGAATGCCCTTCTTCATTATTCCGGTTGGCGTAGAAAAGTAGGACGTTAAACCCTATTTCATTTCAAACATTTTAAATTTCCGATAGGAGCTATTATGTTCTTTTCATGAATTGTCAATCTCATCATTGGATGCTGTACCAATAACAAAATAAACAGCACCGTGAAATTTTATCAGTTTTGAATTTTTTTCAAAGTTCAACCATTTCATATGACGTAGCGGACATATTATATGTCTTAAGTTTCACGTTTATCTAATTTCAGACCTATAGTAAACCAACTGATGTGCATGCATAATGTCATCGACACGTCTGCAATTTGTTTAGACTTAAGGTTCTATTTCCAGGCATACTATAAACTAGACATGATGTCTATACAATTAAAATTATTCTGTAGAAGTGAGTATACTGATTTGTTCAGATTCGACTACTTGTCTGAGTTGCATACCAATAAACTATTTAAACATGGAATCGCACTGTTTTTATGAAAGATATGGAGTTTGACGTCTTGACAACACACATGTTGCGTTAACAAGTGCAATTGAGTTGGATCGGGCTGGCAAACTGCAAAGGGATCTTTTACGCCATTTACCCTCTGGGCGCCGTTTTTTTTGGTCATGGGCTTCATGCCTAATACGTGGAATCTGGACTTGAAGAATCCCTAACAGACTTTTTAACATAGCAAACTATGATGCCCAGTGATTAGTTATCTAATACGTTTTATTTTTCTTTTTGCTTATTTAAACAGAATATGAAGAAGTTGCTAATTGTACTGAAATGAACCAATGTACGCAGCACATCAAGTTCCCATTGCGTACACCATACCTTGCAGAACCACAATATTGGTGTGCGTAAGTACAATCATTTCATTATAGTAAACATGAATTTCAATATGCAGCATAGAGCTTTATTGGTTTCACTCTAATACCCAGATTGTCCCTTTGGTTTTCTGGTGTGTTGTTTTTACAATAACTGGTTTGAGATTCGCATGTCATCTTGTCACCTCATGGGAGACTTCTTGTAGTTGATGTAATTTGTACTGAATGGCCTTGTATTGGCGGAATTTTGATTGTAATTTAAGATTGATGTTAATATAATTTACTTATCATCAGCAGCGCTATTAAAAGAATTGCAGGTCAATTCCCATTTTAGATTGTTGAAAACGGCCATAGCTTGTGTTGAAGCATATAAGAGTACCTGTGATAATTCTGGTTTGGATTTGACAAATATGAAGTTCACAGTTCACACGCTTTGTCCTAACGGTAAATACATATTGCTTTATAATGAAACCCCACTGGTTGAAATAACCAGAAATATCAAATAGGCCTACCACATACGCAGTGTCCTAGAGCTTACGCTATTTGTGAACCCTGTCAGTCTTTTAGATTTAAAGGTACAGCATAGATATAGACTTTAAAACTAATAGGTTACAATTAACCTTACCATCTGAATGTTAGTCTAAAACATCCTAATATGTTTTGTTCTATGGTTGTATGCCGAACTCTAAACAATAATTTATGTCTGCCCGCCAACATCGACACCAATATGATATCTAATTTATGTTTTGAGTGTTTACTTTACAGCCGAGATTATTTTCTCTTTAATTACGTTAAATTGAAAAAGTAAATTTGGTTAAACAATATGCGCTATGTAATATTAATAATACAATTCACGCAATCAACTGAAGCTGATGTTATAAAGAATCAGCAGATATATCAAGATATATTTTTTATCTTTTATTTCAGCGGTTGATGTGTCAGTTGTGGTTTATGAAGGAAGCGGTTCAACGACAAAGATGGCGTCGATTGGTCTCTTGGTGTTGGCAATGTCCTTAAGTTTTCTTTAAAATCGGAATCGGACCAAAAACACTTTATTATATTGGATTATCTTGGATTTAAATAATAATAATATTTTATTACCCCTGCAATGAAAAAATTAATCAGTTTCGCTTATTATTACCCCAATAATCCTTGAGAAAATCCTACCGTGTTTAATCCAAATCGGCAAATGAATTGAATGATCTATATGGTGATCGCATCCCAGAAAATACTCTCCGATTGACATTACGTTTAATTCTTGTATCTACGCCCGGTTTTAACTTTTTCCCAGGAACTAAGTTGGGCTAAAAGTTCACTGACGCAGACGGGGCAACATCTGCCACCAATCTGTTTCACAGAGAATTACTTACGAATTATCTCTGTAACAGATAAGTGTCCATAGCACGTGCGTTGACTGCTCACCGCGCCAGTCATTGGCTCAACTGCTCGTGCAATGTTTACTTAACACCTAACTTCTTCGGGCAAAATGATGCATTTTACTCATTTTAATACCCATTTACACTAAATAGGAAATATTTTTTAACTTCAAATACTTCAAACGTCTTTATTTATTTTTCTTTTACCTCAAAAAAATGTTTGAGAATTTAATTTGTCGGAGTAAAAAAGTTAATATGCCGTACTTATTAAGCCTCGTCGATGTCATGCTTATCAGTGATTGTAGCGGCCAAACGAATATTCACTGCGGGATCAGTTTGATCTGCCACGTGCCTATTGCCGAATAGAATACTAGTATAACTCTCCGTCGTGCATAACATTTCAGATCAACTCAAGACTCGTGGACCACGATCGTCCAGTGAGTAATTCGTGAACACACTAACCAGTGCTGAATGTCGGAGTGTCTCTCAAGGAATAAGACATAGGACGAAATTCAACAAAGGTCTCTTGTGCCGTTTGGTGATCTACATAAAATTTTCCTTGATAGTTGGACGTCTAATAGTAAGTGCAGAAGGACCGCACTACACGCAAAACCAAAATCTACAAGATAAACCCGCGGAGAAGACAGAAAATAGACATTGCACAAATTGAAAAAAAAAAAAGATTTACATAAAAGACGTAACAGAATTAATGCGACAGAATTTGACGGTGGTGAAAGCCTGCCAGATTAACAATACTGGCGATAATCCGGATAAAAATATAGGTAGTAGGGCCCACACACACACTTCATAGCATACGCAAAATCATGCAAAATCTACTTGTTATACTTTCAAATGAACCAATTAAAAACTTTCAAAGTTCCATCATGTTAAGTTACTCGTATCAAGCACATTTGAGCTTCTCGCGTAGATAGGTGTGGTATTTACTGCATTATTTTACAATCTTAATATTTTTTTTGTCTTTCTGCTATAACATATTTTGCAATTGTTTTCGTATTGAAATATATAATAATATGTAATAAAGTTGTTAGTCTTTACAACAATTAGAATCAGTATTTTATTTTTGGCAAACACTAAAGCAAAATATGTTTACGAAATGTTTGGTTGCGTTGCTTTCGAAGTTTGAACATGTAATAAAATACTGGTGTCGATGATTATGCATGATAGGTTTTCACATCGACAATGTACATGTAATGTATTATTGGTATTACAATCATAAAGTATATATTCTATCTCAGCTATTACGTATTTTGCATTTGTTTTGTACTGAAAATGTATCAATATCCTTAAACTCTATATAATTCGATCAGTTTTGCCGTTGCGTTGTTTGTTTTAGACAGTTATTGCTTGAAATGGGCTGCTGGCATATATGTGTATATACAATAGTAGAATAAATATGAAATGGCTGGAGGGAGGGGGTGGGTGGTAAAACAAATTGTTCTTTCGGTCGAAAATGGAAAGCACGTAAATGATCCGTTGGTATTTAGTGCCGCTGTCTGGATAAAATTGACCCCATAGCACACTGTCTGGCCCATGCTCGCCTTCATTAGCCCAGTCGGAGCAGAACAGTAGGACGTTATTTAACCCCATTTCATTTCATTAGCAGAGTTGGTACAGAACAATAGTACTTCAAGCCCCATTTCATTTCAGTTAGGAATCCGCCACATACTTTTTTGTATAACTGATAATAATTGGGTGTCCGATCCATGTATTGACCGAGAAAGTTCATCTCGATTTTACGGCGTGGTTTCCCCTTGTTAGTGGTGCAGAAGGAGGGCCTGACAAGGACAGCTGTCTAGTCGTTCGGATGTGACGAAAAACCGAGGTCCGTGTACACATTGGCGTGCACGTAAATGATCCTTTGGCAGTTGGAATTCGATATAAGAGTAGGTCGTAACGCCGCTGCCCGGGCAAAATTTCCCTCATAGCACACTGTATGGCGTATGCGGTATGCCCGTCTTCCATTAGCCCAGGTTAGGTGCAGAAGAGTAGGACGTTAAACCCCATTTCATTTCATTTGATAATAATGTATTTCCCCTATGGTATTTTCCGCAAGTGTAAATATCTAACCCTTTTAGTACAATGTTCAGTAAACAAGGGTGTATATACTTGGTTCATTTGAATAATTAGCATAATTAATCGCGGTGGCAAAGTGAGTAAGACGCTGGATCGCTAACCTGGGGTTTCGATTACTAGTTCATTTGAATATTTTGCATAAGTGTTCGATGGACCGTGATGGCTGAGTGAGTAAGACGCTGGCTCGCTAACCTGGAGATCCCGGGTTCGATTACTTTCGATCCTAGTGTGGATCAAGAAAATTCATCGGAATTTTCTGGCGTGGTTCTCACTTACTTGAGATTGTTTAACAGGTTGGAGAAATTGAAGAGTACTGATAAATCCTATAAGGTTGTGCATGGTTCATAATAGCCGTTTAGACACCTACTCCACCCGACGCCAGCCACTAAAACAAATACAAACACACAAACGCACACAACAACTTTTCGCTTGCATTTTTAATAACACAACTGATAAGTATCAATAAAATAAACATTAAAAACTAGAATCAACCCACCGAAACAAACGAACCGCAATTCTCGCTCCTTCATACCTCATAAAAATCACAGAAATGCTATGTCAAAAATACAAGAAACAAGAAACAATACATTTATAAACAAACTCATATATCAAAAATACAAATTGCACATCTATATTGTCATATATATATACAAAACGTCTTACAAAACGTTCTTCTTTCCCCAACAAGAGCAAGAGAACAAAGCAGGCCGTTCGATTTCTCGTCGGTATCACACTCTATCAACAACAATTGGTCAGGAATCATTTAATGAGACAGATGGGCGTTAATTAACACGCCCCTGGATGGTTATAAGCGGAATGCATAATCTGATTAAAACACAGATCCTATTTCGTTTTGTTTTTCATGGTTCAAAATTTAGTTTTACTTGTCTTTACTTCATATAGTGTAGGCCATCGAAAGTATAAAAAACGAAACGAAATATAGATCTGTATTTTAATCAGATTGGCGGAATGCATCACACCCATCTACAAATCTGAAACATTTTTGACTCCCGACACAAAGTGCCTTGGTAACAGCGTCGTGGCTGTTACACTAAAGAGTAGAAACAACAAGTAATCATGTCGCCAACCATATTCAAGACGTTATCTTGGCCATGATTGGGTCATAAATAGCCATGCTTTCATAGACCTTCTTGTAACCAGATGTTGTCCCGCCATTTTGTGACGTCATCAGATCATTATTTATAAAATCACTACAACACATTTAACAAATGCGAAAAAGTTTTCTTTCAGTAACAACATGATTCGCACATTTCAATATCAGAATCAAATAAATTGTTTTGGTATAAGGATCGGACGGAATTTGAATACGTGATCATTAATATAATTATATGAAATAAAACATTGTATACAGTTGAATCCCGCTTCCTCGCGCCTTAAGAGGCTGCTATAAAAATTCGATATAAGAGAGGTTCGTGACATCGATATTAAACGTAAACATGTATATCAAACACAATAATGATCACATGTTATTATGTATAAGGGTACAGGTTTTCACATACAAGTTAAAAGTATTAAAAATATGTGCGCTAACGAATTAAAAACACCACAATACAAAAATAATACATGCACATTCTTTGGTTTAAATCAGTAAAGCTTCGGTATAGTTATTGTATAGTCCTTCGAGTTCGAAAGCGTTATACTTTTGTTGTTCTGCACTGTGATTGGTTCGTTTGGTTGGGGGGTTTGTTCGTAGACCATTATCCATTGCCATGTCGTCAAGTTAGTTGTATCCACTGTCTTACATCATTACTTTAAAAGTTGTCATCAGAGTGAGAAAAATTGTAATTGCCCCGTAAGTCGCTGTAAAATAGTGTGTACAATAAAATAATGAAAATGTCGAATACACAGTATTGTCGTTGAAACCCCCACATGCAAGCGACTAATGAAATCCTACTGTTCTGTTCCAAACTCGGCTAATGAACTAATGAAGACAGACCTACGCCATACAGTCAGTGTGCTATGAGGGAAGGGTGTTCGATCCCCGCATTGGCCGAGAAAGTTCATCTAGATTTTCCGGCGTGGCTTCCCCTTGTCAGTGATGCAGAACGGAGGGCCTGCAAAGGACAGCTGTCTAATCGTTCGGATGGGACGAAAAACCGAGGTCCTGTGTACACATTGGCTTGCACGTAACAGATCCCTTGGCAGATGGAATTCGATATAAGAGTAGGCCGTAGCGCCGTTGCCCGGGCAAAATTTCCCTCATAGCACTCTGTATGGCGTATGCCCGTCTTCCATTAACCCAGGTAAGGTGAAAAAGAGTAAGACGTTAAACCCCATTTCATGTCATTTCATTTGTATAATCCTGGCCATTCTTTGCAATTGTTTTTTTATTTAAATAAAAATCATAGGTGCTACAGTAGCCTACATAATAACATTTATAGTACATTAAAGTAGTATTTGCGAACCATCTGGTTCACTGTGTTTTTAAAACTTAGATTCAATAATATAACCTTTGTCGTTAATAATAGGAAAGTTCTCTTTTACTTAAACAGGTAATATGTAAGTGCCGATGCCAACGGATGATTTTGATTTTAAGTAGATTAGAACGGTTCGGCCATTTAATGATTTAATTTAAAAATGGGGACTCGAATGACCAGGACATCTTATCAAAACTACTACCATTGATAACTTATATTTGAATTAAATTTTCAATATTTTTTTGCATTTACTATTTTTGAAATATTATTGCGAGAAAGGACAGCGCTAAAAATTTCACATAATACCCTTTAATCTTGTTAACATAGAAAACATTTTTGTTTATGTATACAGACAAAAAAACCCCATAAGTTTGTTACCTTTAGCACCATAGCTGTTGTAGGTCTCTGTTGTCAAATCCAGTGCTACAGAAGAATTTAAATAAATCTAGAATTAGTTATTTAGTTATTCATGTTGTTAATATTCTAAATAGTTATTGTCGCGTCATGATTTACTTGAAGGACACAAAACAAACACAATGGAGATGCCAGAGAGAGAGAGAGAGAGAGAGAGAGAGAGAGAGAGAGAGAGAGAGGGGAGAGAGAGAGAGAGAGAGAGAGAGAGAGGTAGGTTAACCAAGGGCTAATTAAACTTACCGTTGGGGCAATATTCGTCGATTTTCTTTGTTCGATCATCATCGGGTTTGACAGAATTCGTTTTACATGCGTCTTCATCTTTATTGGTTGTACCACACTTCATTGCAGTACTGATCACACTAAGATATAAAATAAAGATATTAATGTATTTATTTTATTTTTAGTGTTTTAATGCAGTTTTCACTAGTAATTAGTAACTTAAAGCTGAACTCCGATTACAAAACTACAAAATTAATTAGATAAAAAAAGGTTAACTACAAAAACAGTCGCAATACTAAGTTTGTAGAACTGATTACGGCGTATAAGAATAGAGACAGGGCCACGCTCATACTCTTTTAATGGACGCAATTTCTGTTCCAAGTTATTACTGGTCAATAGTCCGATTAACCACCAATAGCTTTATGTGTGTTTAGCACGGAACAGTAGGTTATCCATTAGTAAGATCAATGCTGACTGGTAAATCAAATGTCTGACGTCATAGGGTCAAAAGCCGCTCGTATGACTTCTGACGTAATCTATCGCAACAACCGGTCAGATCTTCATGTAGTGTAGACCATCGAAGGAAAAAAAACGAAACGAAATATAGATCCGTATTTTAATCAGATTGGTATCTAATCAGACACAATGATTGTGTAGCAATAATATTTTCAATAAGCTGATGATGATAAACACATCAATCAGACGAGCTTATAATTGGTAGTTAAAATAGCTAGCCGGATGTGAACACTGTGCTTGACAAGGTACACCCAGCAAACCTCGGCAGATTTCGGTAGGACTACAATCTAACCTCGGCTGTATGACGAATTCCGCCATATTGGAACTACTTTACAGGTCCCGGATGAAAAACGGCTGCGCCCATGGTGCCCTATATTTTGTAGGAATAGAGAGAGATACAATCTTGACAATTGTACATAGCTTTCAATGACTGTAGCTGTTTGTCTTGCAAGTTTATCTGATTGTTTTTAAACAAAGGACAACTTTGCAACGAAAACTCTACACGCTCTACCAAAGACGCCATCTTGGGAAGTTTTCCTGTTGAAGTAAACCGTTAGCCGCATCGCAATCGCATATGTATGGGCGTAGGTACATATCACTTAATGTCATACAGCCGAGGCTAGATATGTAGGGTATCGGAAGCTGCCGAGATTTGACGAGTGTGACAAAGCATATTAAAATTTATAGCCTCTATGGGGTTCGTCTTCTCATGATCCGAATCGCGTGTACAAAATTTTCGGAAACTGAAAGTCGATATGGTTAAGACCCCTGGCGACCACAATGCTTCATACCAAATTGTTGACGAACCGACGATACACGAACAGACTATACAAAAACGACTTTTGGTTAATAAATCGGAATGAAAATCTAACTATGAACGACAGGTCCTTAAATTCGATAGTGAAGTGATTACCAGGAAACAAAAATTTATTACGAGGTCATGGTCACATTACTGTCCGCGATTAGAGTTGAACGTGGTTTTGAACATGTGGGACACCGGTGAAAAAAACGAAAAGGCATCGTTACGTACATATATCTAGAAAGCTTTACAATACGTCAACTGCCTCTGATTACAATAAGGTCGCAATTGTTTTACTTAAAAATATATGGAATTCAGTAAAATGAAAAATAGTACTTACGCACACCAGTATTGGGGTTCAATGTAGTATTTTGATTCTGAGGGCTTTTTGATCTTTTCGAAACAAGTAGTGAATTCGGAACAAGGTGAAGTTATTGCTGTAAAGAGAAACAACTGAATTGAACAGCCCGTTTACAACAGTTCAAAAGGAATAAAGGTGGTCTTTAATATGCCCATTTTGTATCACGAGCAAGTCAGTTGTTTCCAGATTAACTAAACAGCTATAATAACCACAATAAAAAAGTTGTAAACATCCTGCTAAAAGAGTTACAATAACCTGACTAAAAGTGTTACAATAACTTTACTAAAAGAGTTACAATAACAATCTTTGAGAGGCATTTAGTAACTGGAAAGAGCAATATACTATAATACATGTATGGAAGAGAACAATTACAGATTTATTTAGGCGGCGTTTCGAAGAGTATTCTCTTGCTTGGAAACGTTGAGAGAATATTCTTCGAAACGTCGGCTAAATAAATCAGTAATTGTTCTGCCATGAGTATGTGTTATAGTTTAAATAACCTTACTAAACTAAAACAGTCACAATAAGTTCATTGTAATGTATTGAAAGCGAATATAAAACCTTTTATACTCCATTTTATATCAGTATATTGATGTCCATCAGTTCAATCATACTGCTTATTTTACCACAGCCACGTCAACGTTCCACAGCCAAGATTGTTTAGGTATTGCAAGATTATTAGGATTGTTGATGCAGTAGTGCTAATGAGGAAATTTCTGATAATTTTAGAAACCGGCAATGAATTTACTGTCCCATGTGACATATTATGTATTTAATGTTCAATAGAGTAGTGTAGTGAAATACACTCGATTTACATGTACGTAGATTGTATATCACTGAGTTCGTGGAACAGAAAAATGACATTTAAACTTTTAACAGCCTACCTATTTTACCGTCACTGCCACAATAATCAATGGCGACTGCTTGCAAGTTTTGAAACGTATACTCTATTCCTTCATAAGGTTTGTAAGTTGGGCATTTACTAGCGTCACTTATCAATGTTGCGTATTCAGTTAAGGCTGCTATAATTCCCCTGAAAGTTAAAAAAAAGGTCAAAATATTATATCTAAAGAAGTTCAGTTCAATTTTCAAAGTAAAATTAAGCAGATGAAATACCACAGATTAATTAATAAAATTGAGAAAACTATTACCATTCTTTGTCTACGAAAATCATATGAAAAATTTAAATATTTAAAATAATAACACATATAATGAAATCAAACATTGTCTCTTGTGGGCAAACAAATCACGTAAAGAATGTCAACAGTAATCAGCAAAAAGTACATCTATCCCCTGAGATGCTTACACTTGATTCAATGAATGAATGCGGCAAAAACTATTGACTAATTTCAGGACGGCAGCGTCATTCCCTCTGGTGGTGGTTGGGTGTCCGAATGGTTTATCACGTGATCGTTAGACTTAGATCAGCTCTTGTAACGAATTCCAACCAGAAATGGGATCTGTTACGTGTAGTTCAATGTGTATCCGAGACCTCGGTTTTGAAGTCCCATCCGGATGAAAATTGTGGCCTCTAGAGGGTCTAAAACCTTGAAATACCAGATGTTTCACAATGGGTGTACAAGTTTTGGTCTGATTTTCACGAAATTCGAACTCAACCAACATAACGGTGTAATAGTAATATATTCGAACTTTGTATTGTAATCGGATAATAATTATGATCTCTTCTGGGACCACAAGCTAAAAGCGCGAATTTTCGTACAATCGGGGGCCATAATTCGGGAAGTTACGATTCGATATGCACAAATATCGACAGGAACCAAGATATTGCAGTTATAAACATGCATTTCAAGTTTAATCCAAATCGGGTGCCACAAAAAATTGTGGACGGACGTCCGGATGGACAGGGGTCACGGCATAATACGCCCAAGTGAAGGAACTTACCCACACACAGCATCAGTATACTGGAATCCAGAAGTTAAAATACTCTGAAGATTAGTAACTGCCGTATTCAATTCTGTGCATCCTGTGCCTAAAATGTCAATAAATTCTACAAATATGTTGAACGTATATACGCCTACTTAAGTCAGAATGGGTCAGTTTAATTAATTGTAGGACCAAAATGTTTTTCAATAATTATAGTTAAACTCCTTTGGGGCCACGGTGGTTCAGGGTGTAGTTATTCGGATGGGACATAAAACCGATGTCCAGTGTACACATTGGCGTGCAGGTAAAATAGCCGATATCAAAGTAGGCCGTAACGCCGTTGTCCGGGCAAAATTGCCCCCATACTGTATGGCGTATGTCCGTCTTCATTTGCCCAGTTCGGGCAGAACCGTAGAACGATAACCACTAAGTCTTTTCATTGTATTAAAGAGCACATCGTACTGTTATTTTGCCAACTAAAGTCAGTAACTGAGTTAAAACTCACCTTTAAAAACGAAAAAGCCCAAAACCCAAATTCCAGATATTATAGGAATTGATCAGTTCTAGTTGTATAAGAATTTTGTGATTGACCAAGAATTAAATCTACGTCAGAATTTTGATAAAAAAGCCCGGAAATTTTTGGACATTTTAAACGATCTTCCACTCCTATCTATTCTATCAGTATAAATTGATATCCCCAAAGTCCGTCCCGTGGCATATGAAATAACATACATACCAGCATCGGTTTGTTGAGAATTTGATGGTTGGTGTCCAGCTGATTAAATAAAACATGTATATTATTAAACATTACGAAAAGTAACCAATTCTTCACAAAGGTTGTGCTTAAAATATTTGCTTTATTCCTGGAATAATGAAGAGGATAACCTTCGGTCCACGGATGCTGGGAATCGAATCCAAACCACTTAACTCACCCCTCATTAAGTTGGAACTGTCCGATTTGGATCAAAATGTTTTACAATAAAACTACTTGAAATATGTTTAATCTCCATGAACAACATATTGTTCCAGAAATACAATCTGATTAAAACACAGATCCTATTTCGTTTCGTTTTTTATAGTTTAACTTGTCTTCACTACACTAGGATCTGGAAAAGTTGTTATATTACCGGTGTTTTTGTTGAAGTGAGGGATTAGTCATGAAACGGTCAGATACGGTGTCTTCTTAGTCTTAGCATCTCATGCATGGAAGTGTGGGTAAACCAATAGAAAAGTCAACGCTGATTGATTAATAGGGTCAAAAGACGCTCGCACGACCCCTGACACGACCTTCCAGTACAACCCCACCAAATCTTCGTGTAGTGGTAGTCATCGAAAGCGTAAAAAAATACGAAACGAAATATAGATCTGTAATTTAATCGGATTTCCAGAAAGAAGACAAACCGATAAGTCATTCTAGTTGCCAATGTTATGATCGACCACAATAAGCTTAGGAAGGGTTTAGGGCAATTTTAAACGACAATTACCTACGCATCATGGGTATTCCGAGTGGTGTAGTACCGTTTGTTATGACATCAGGATGACATATGGACTAGGAGTTATAATTAAAAAGACATTTTATAACTGATTCTTTATGTAAGCTTTTGAACACTACATGAAACAGAATAATTGACGTCAAACCCGATTAAACTTACACAGACCTGTACTGGGCAGCTCTTGCGCACCCCTTTGCTAGGCGTAACGGATGGGGGTGCAAAGATTAGTGCCCAGTCCAGAAGTTCTCCCAGATCAGATTTGAGGCTAAACTCTTTTGATTTTATTACAATATTGTCACTCTCATTGCAGTATTATTTAGTTTTGGTCAAATAATTGTTCAGTGCGAAAACTAACTGTCTGTTAGTGCTTATGTATTAGTGATGATGTGTTGCTGCTTATTTAAAACAATTTTATAGTCCTACAAACCATTATATCGTTTTCACTTACCGCCACATTTATTTCTGTCAGTTCTACATACTTTACCATTTGTATTATTAGCACAATCATCATCAACATTACACTCTAAAATGATAATAGGAGACCATCTTTAAAACTTGTTAAAGTATACACATACTCACATACTCACACTTGCCCCATTGGTTGTATGTAAACAATATGACAATAGCAAATCGTGCGATAATCATAGTAGGTGGTAGTAATGCTATCTTCTTGCTACGACAAAGAAAAATCACACATTGAATAACAGATAGTCTCATTTTGCTACTGGGTGGTAATGGGAAATTGACTGACGTGAGCGTTGAATTCCAGGACGTGATCTTGGATGAGGAACAAGATCCAGTGGGGGTACAAAAACCTTATTCGAACTGCACGATGTTTCCACACCACCGACCAACAAAGAATTTTCTCGGCCAAAGCCCGGATGGAATCTGATTAGTGGTCAGCTTCATATTCACTAAACAACCTTGGCTCAGACAGAGGGCAACTCTAAAGATCATACTATATAGGAAGCAATCCATAACAAACTCGTGTAGATCTAACAAGCACACCACCATTGAACTTAATACCGTTATAGACGAGAGCGTCGGCATCTATGGATTTAGTTTTATTACATGCACCTGCAGTGGAAAATCGAAGTATTTGAAATCGGATATAATCATGTCCGTCTATAGTGCATTCTAAAGTGTTTGGGACTGGAACCTCGTGACAATATCAGGGCTAATAAAACCAATTATTTCCGGCGTGGTTTCCCCTTGTCAGTGATGCAGAACGGAGTGCTTGACAAGGACAGCTGCCTAGTCGTTCGGGTGGGACGAAAAACCGAGGTCCCATGTACACATTGGCGTGTACGTTAAAGATCCCTTGGCAGTTGGAATTCGATATAAGAGTAGGCCGTAGCGCCGCTGCCCGGGCAAAATTTCCCTCATAGCATACTGTATGGCGTAAGGGGGGGGGGGGGGCAAAAGCATTGTGAATAGGATGCTGAAAAAGCCTGTGTACGCAATACATTTTTCACATTTGGGAGGGAGAGAGAGAGAGGTAATTTCGGGACTAACACATGATTCAATTTATTTCAATAATTCGCGTGCGCGTAGGGGCCTTTAGCAGTCGAAGGAAACTGGCAAACCCAGAGAAACCCCACGGGGTTAGACAGGCGACCCTACTCCCTATCATGTGCCACCATTCGGCCAGCCTATCCCCCTCTTAACAGACGGCGAGACTTTTCAAGACCGAGTCATTATTGTAACACTTACCTACACATGCTTTAACAGTGCCTGTACTGCATACTGGTGTGGCAGTATAAGTAGTACACTGGGCATCAGTAGTGCACACTGAAAAATATCATCATTCAAAATGATTACAGCTGTTTTAATATTCTTCCAATTTCTCCTTATTTCAAGAACAGACCAACAATGTCTCCACAGTAGGGAGCTATTTCTTAGAAAGAGTTGGGGATGTTGGGTCGGATACATAAAATCTTTGTATATCTGTCGTCTGCATGTCACGTACAGGCTTTGGAATGACATACCTTATGATGAGAGGTGGATGTGATTGGCTAATCGATCACCTAGTCTCAATTCTCTATATTATGTTATCTTCCCATTCTATCTTACTATATACTACACATAACGGCATGACTTTAAAGTATTCGAATTGGATTCTCGCAAGATATTGAGATTGCCCTTTAATACACGCTGTAAGTTATTCGTTTTATCTTCACACTTACCTACTACACAATCTTTCTTATCTGCGTTATATTCTGTAGGTGTTTTGCATGCTGAAAATATGAAGGTGATTATCATTATGTTACAATAACAAAATAACAACATTTATCTATCAAACAACATTCAGATAAGGAACTAATTGGACCTTACAAACATTTCTCAAATAGAACTTTTTAAATTGTAATTCTTACTTATTTTTTTAGATATCCTACTAAACACGATTAAAAATACCCGTATCAAAATTAATTAGCATTCCTTATTGCTATTTTGCTTATATACTATTCAAAAAAAGTAGGGGATATTTGATTTGGGGGGCATAATACTAAAATATGCAAATGACTACGAAAAAAGTCACTATAGAACCTAACAGAAGAAACATTTCCAGTTGCATGTGACGCCCAAACGCACCAATAGCTACCGCATGGAATGCAGGTGATGCTTGGGATCATCATGGGGGTCCAACCCAAGATTTGCACGACTCTGACTTTGAATGTTACAGTCATTGTGGCATCGAATTCCAGGGTGGAAACATCAGTTTAATTGTTTTAGTGACCAGAAAACAAATTTTGATATGCGTCGGCTTACCCAAAATGAAAGGTTACGTGCCCTTGGCATGCTACAGATCGGCACAACACAGGCGGTTGTGGCGCGGACGATGAATGTTTCTCAGTCTGTCATAAGCAGGCTATGGTCCAGATACCGTGATACACAATCTGTACAGGACAGACCACGCTCAGGTCGACCAAGGGCGACATCTCAAGCCCAGGATCGATTTATCCGTACCTTGGCCCTGCGAAATCGTGTCATCACAGCAAATCAGATCAGCGCTCGTCTTCAAACAGACACTGGTGTGAAATAGAGTGGCTTAGGGGTCACCTTCGCGCCCGACTTTTCTCGCGTGATCCCTTGTTTGAGAGATCATCACATTCAGGCAAGACGTCGTTGGTGTAGGGATCATCAACACTGGGATAATCGACGCTGGAGCAATGTGATGTTTTCAGATGAGTCAAGGTTCACTGTTGATTTTTTGGGCAGACGTAGGAGGGTGTGGCGTCGTCGAAACGAGCGCTTCCAAGACGTTAACGTCATCAGACATGATCGATTTGGGGGTGGTTCTGATATGGTGTGGGGAGGCATCACTGTTGCTGGAAGAACGGCTTTACATGTTGTTGCAGGGCGTGTTACAGGCCAGTACTACCGGGGCAACATCTTGGCAGTCCATGTTGTGCCGTTCGCACGACGTTATGGCCGCCGTTTCATCTTCCAGGATGACAACGCAATATGTCACAGGGCCAGGATCGTTACAGGTTACCTCCAACAACAGAACATCACCACATTACCTTGGCCAGCACTGAGTCCCGACCTCTCCCCCATCGAGCATGTCTGGGACATGTTTGGACAGAGGTTACGTCAACGTCAACAACGTCCTGCCAATGTCCAAGAACTTGCTGCTGGACCAAAATGACCTTAGACGTCTCATTAGGAGTATGCCACGTCGGATCAATGCTTGTTTGGCAAACAGAGGAGGATTTACCCGTTACTGACTTTATTGTGATGCTGTGGTAACTTTGCTGTTTGACCCCGGGTATCATTTTACCCTTATAATGGTCAGTCTGTGCCTTACTTAGTCTAACGATCATTTGGAATAAATCGATGAATGTGAACTTCATTTCATTTTGTCATTTGTTTCTTCGTCAGTTTCATTAGGTGACTTTAATAACACTTAAAAATCAAATATCCCCTACTTTTTTTGAATAGTATATTTTAAATACAAAGTAAGTCTCGGCCAACGAAATTGCTTTGGTGGGAAAAGTTAATCATTCACCTAATTAACATCTACATCACATTTAAACATTCCACCTCAATTAAAATCAGAGTTGTTATATTCAACTTGACCAATCAAATTGGTTATCACTTATTATCAAACAGAGTCCAACTGTCGTGACCCAAAGCAACAATCAACCAAATTGCTTATCCCTGCTTACTCTAAGTAGAATATGGCTAATGAATGCCTACACCAAGTTTGAACATTCCTCAGTTATAAGGAGATTTATTGGGTTCCAGAGATTTGTCCAATCAAATTGCTTATCGCTCTGCTTATCCTGGGTAGAAAATGTTCATTAATGATGTAATGAAACTACACACCAAGTTTCATCACTCTCACTTAATTAGAACTAAAGTTGTCGTGTCCACAATCATCAATAAATCAATTTGATTATCTCTGCTCACTCTAAGCAGAAAATATTTATCTCCAAACTCCTTTAAGGTATTCATATCATAAACACTTACACCATGTATTGTTAAATGTGACGATAGACAGACGGACAACACCAGACGGGGGACAGCAACCAAAACTGCTTCATTTACACAGTCATTTCTAAAAGCCCTTAGTGACCGTATCCACCAAGGCGGCTTATAAAGCGCGATTAAAGAATGTGTCTTATCAAAGCTCTAAACATGGCCTGTCTACATGTAAGATAACCTGTATATAACATTGCCTGTGTAAGATAACCTGTGTATGACCTGGTCTGTCTAGGATAACCTGCATAAAACCTGGCCTTTCTAGGATAACCCGATACAATGTTAATCAATTACATTTAATCAGCAGTAAATAAATTCTAAACCCTAGCCCATGATCATCAGCTAAAATTTTACCTTCACATGAATTAGCAGTATTACACACTTGTTGTTTAGTAGAACACTCGGTGTTGGAAGTGCATTCTGTAAAATATAATCGTATATCAATATTACACAAATCTGTAATAGACGAAGAGTTTTAAAATCATTTATCAAGGAACCTCGTACTGCCATCGAGACTAACCTGGAACAGTTGGTATTGACTAATGATAATTGATTAAGTTTTTATCTAAGGTAGGATGGAATTTTTTAATACCATAAACTGCAAAGGGACTACAGGCAACTGCTGTCCGAGAATCTTAATCTGGATTATAAAAACATAACGCTAACGCTAAAATATACGTCCACATTCCTGCTTTGATTGATATGGTACTTTGTCAGGAAGGCTAGGCCTGTAGGCAACACACACAGACACGAAGTAAAAATGGGTATGACTCTGCCCCTGGGGGTTGGGCAATCACCAAAAAAACAATAGGGGTCATCCTTAGGGTATAAGGAATAGGTATGCAAAGTTTGAAAAGGATCTGTTAAGAATTGCGCTCTGTAGGCGAAACACAAGACACACAAACATTGGTCGTGGCTCTGTCCCAGGCTATCGGGCATGCACCAAAAATAATAATGGTCAACCTTCGGGTATACAGAACAAGTATAAAAATGTTTTCAAGACGATCGATTAAGAATTGTGGCCTGTAGTCAATACACAGACACACAAAAACAAATGGGCGTGGCACTGTCCCTGGCGGGTGTGCATGCAACCCAAACGTTAAGGATGTTCCTTAGGGCACAAAGAATGAGCATACAAAGTTTTAAGATGATACGTTAAGACATGCAGCCTGTAAACGACAAACACACTAATATAATAGGGGTCATCCTTAGGGTATAAAGAATAAACATGTAAAGTTTCAAGATCATCCATTAAGAATTGTGGCCTGTAAGCGACATAGAGACACGTAAAAAGAAAATGGGCGTGGCTCTGTCCCTGGGGGTGGGGCATGCACCTCAAACGATAGGGATCTTACTTCGGGTACAAAGTATAAGTATGCAAAGTTTCAAAATAATACGTTAAGGAATATGGCCTGTAGACGACAAACAAACAAATACAAGAATGGGCGTGGTTCTGCCCCTGGGGGTCGGGCATGCACCCAAAGCAATAGGGATCATCCTTAGAGAAAAAGTATAGGAATAAGAAAATCGAGCAAGAATTGCGTCCTGTAGGCGCCCCACTCACAGACATACATACATACCCCCCCCCCACACACACACACACACAGACAGGGGTGACGGCATTTGTCATGGTATTAACTGATTGACCATGGTTTGGGTATTTACCACAAACATTTCGTATTACCCAAACCATGGTCAATCAGTTAATACCATGACAAATACTATAATATTGTAAGTAACATTACATAATTAAAGAGAGCAAGAGAGAGATAGAGCGAGAGAGAGAGAGAGAGAGAGAGAGAGAGAGAGAGAGAGAGAGAGAGAGAGAGACAGACAGACAGACAGACAGAGATTGATGGTCATTATCCTAACAATTACCTACACATAAGTTAGTTCCAGTATTATATAAATTACAACATATTTAATGTAATTTTGAAGTCACGAATTATGTTTAATGATTTGATATTGTAACTTTACACTTACCTACGCATTCTGCCTTAGCTGCGTTATATACTGTACCTTGTGCACATGCTGAAAATATGAACGTGACTATCATTCAGGGGCGTGGTGAGGGCAATTATTGAGAAGAAATTATGAGTAACAAAAAAGATTTTGGCACAAAAACCCTTTTACTGACCGCGTAGCTGTGGCCGGCTCCGCGAGCGCCGAAGGCGCGAGCCCGCGGCGGGGGGTCCGGGGGCCCTCCCCCTGGAAAATTTCGAAAATTAGAAGCCCAGAAACGCAATCTCCAGCAATCCGAGACAATTTGATTGTGATTTTGGCGCAAAAACTTTTTGGCGCATGAGTATGGCTACTCATGAACTCATTCTCACCACGCCCCTGCTATCATTATGTTACAATAACAAAAGAATAACAAAATAGTCAAGTCATATAATGTAAGCATACACAAATATTAATGATAATATTTGTGATAAGCATTTGGATACTAATTACATTTGGTGATGTACTCAATATGGAAGATAATGGCCTCAAAAATTGTGATGTTCTTAATATGGGGGAAAATTAAGTCAAAACTGTGATGGAAACGATGCTCACGAAAATGATATTGATGTTGATAATATTCTTAGTACTGTGGCTAAAATGGAGGGTACTAAGCCGTCCAATTTTTTATTTGAAATTTAATATATACTCTCATATAACTGGAAGTGACACAGGATCAAAGTCAGGAATTAATTCAAGAAATTTGAACTCAACTGTCTTATGGTGCAACGATGATATATTTGAACGGTTTTAAAAATTGGATAATAATTATGACCTGGCCGTATATGTTCCACAAGCTAAAAAGCTAAATAAAAAAGGGGGGTTGACCTAGTGGTCTAGAGTGTCGCGCTTCGACCTCTAGCTGGCCGGTCACGTCTGGCTTGTGGCTGTGGTTTCTATCCCTGGTGTGAGGGTATGTGGGTTCCTCCGGGCACTCCGGTTTCCTCCCACTGCTAAAAACTCTTACGCGCAAGCAAATTATTGAAATAAAATTGAAACCATGTTAGTCCCAAAATGACCTAGTTTGTGTTGAGTGGGCGTTAAAACCCCATTTCCCTCTCTTTCTAAATACAACAGGGCGTTTCTTTGTTCAATTAGGGTCACAATCCACGAAGTTACCTTTGGGTTATAAATGTTCAGTTTCGTCAAATGGTATAAAAGGCCAATATCGAAAGGAACCAAGATCTTCGGGATATAAACCTATTATATTTCAAATTATCATCTGTAGAGTGTCCACATACGCCAATATCGATAGGAACCAAGATCTTCGGGATATAAACCTATTATATTTCAAATTATCATCTGTAGAGTGTCCACATACAAAATGTGAACGGACGTGCGTCTCGACGGACAAAGTCGAAGTAAAATACGTCCAGATGAAAGTATTGGTGTATAAAAACGTGTCATCGATCAAGTGCCGAACGTACAACCAGTGGCATACAACATGCGGATTTAAGTGGGATTCTTCAGGTAGGAAAATAAGATTGCGGACAGCTAAATAGACGATACGGAAACAGTAAATTTTACACATGGACGAACACGTGAAATAAACAAATTTAATTTGTTAAAAGAATAAAATATCCCAAAATACATGTTCATTTTTTTTAGGTAAGTGTCCATTTTTGGTAAAACTAAATAAATAATAGACAATTGTTGAAGAAAACAGTTCAAACATCACATCTATGTTTTAAATTAGTAGGTACAGGAGTTATACGAAAGCAAACATATTTAAATGGCTAGGATAAAAGAAACAGCATTCTGATAATTTATTGGATCTTAAAAAAATTTCTCAAATATAACTTTTATACTGTAATTCTTATAACTTAGTAACCAAGATAAAGTTTCGTTGCAGATTAATAATGAGTATTCTTCTGAAGTTCAAGGTTATAGACAAATAATTTGAAATCTGGTAACTTTCAATTAGCAAATAAAAATTTCCAAATGACATCCATGAACTGTGTGTGGAATAAATTATCTGCAATACATTTGTAATTTTTGTAGAAATTTTATTGAACACGACCAAAAAGACCCGTATCAAAATTCAGCACCCCTTATTGATATTTTGTTTATATTTCAAATTCAAGTTAAGGAAGATTGGTATCCTTACAATCATACAGCCTCAAAAATGATTGAAACAACCTTTTGTTAACTTTTGACATTTAAATGGAACTCCAAATCCATATTTCAAATGGTATTGCGCTTGAAGAATGATTGTTATATTACTGTTGACGCTTGAATGGAATTCCAAATCGAAATTTCAGATGGTATTGCATTTGAATATTTATTGTAGGCATACACAATATAAACGAGGGTAGGGGAGGCTCTATCATATTTCATCACTTACCTTCACATATGTAAGTGCCAGTATTACATTTTGGTTTAGCAGGATCCGTACACTGACTATTTTCAATACACTCTGAACAATATAATATATAAATTACAACATATTTATGTAATCTTGGTGTGACAAACTTTTTTTTCAATTCACAGAATCAAGGTGTGAATTAACTACTAGACTGCAAAATTTAGAAGCCTGGACATACCAAGAATATGAGAAAATCGGGTAATGGTTGGTAGGTTCACTGCCCCATAATCATTTCAAAACATGGTGACACCAAGTTGTAATATCGCAGAATTAACTGATGAATAAGGTATGGAAATTACAAAGTTCATTAACTTTCTATGTTGCGCTATCGATTCATATCAGCGCAAAGTTCCGGCACCCGGATTCGAAACAAAGTTTTGGTTGCAAAATGTTGTTTATTTCACAGAATCAAGGTGTGGATAGTCTATAAGACTGCAAATTTGAGAAACATTTTCGAGATATATTACCGTAAACATTTGGGCAGAAGTGGAGGGTGGGAAGACAAGAAGGCGAGAGAGCAACACATCGAGCACTAGACAGGAGAGCCAGAAGTCGAGGAAAAACAACCTCGTGTTCTCGAGGCAATCTTCTTGTCCTGTTTCCTTGCGTTTCCGCACACTCGCAAGATTATATTCGACTTACTATAACAGCCGCAATAATGTGACAAATTCAGTTATAATGTACAAACTGACACTATTACATACCCTATATCATGAATATAAAAGACATTGTCGTGGTAGCTTTCCTGCTACTAAGGTTTGTACGCCAGAAAAGTATTACTGTTGTTTTTTGCCCCCCCCCACCCACCCGCCTTTCGAAGAAAGCAGGGTACTATTAAAATGGGTTCGTCCGTCTGTCTGTCTGTCCATCACACTTTTTGGGACACAATAACTCCCCTTCTAATTGAGCTAGAATGTTCAAACTCAGTGTATGTGTTTATTAGGCCAATGACTTGATGGAGTTCGAAGATGGTCATTTTATGCTTAGGGTAAGCAGAGATAAGCCATTTGATTGGTTGATGCTTTGGGACGCGATAACTTTAGTTCTAATTAAGGGAGGACGATGAAAGTTGGTGTATAGTTTCATTACATCAATAGATTGACTAAAGTCGATAATGAACATTTTCTGTTGTGGGTAAGCAGAGTGATAAACAATTTGATTGGTATTGGTCGAGACTTTGGAACACAAAAACTCTCCTTCTAATTGATGTAGGCGTTCATACGGAATCTCATTGGTACATGCTTTGGGGCACAGTAACTTTGGTTATAATTAAGCAAGAGTGATGAAACTCTGAATATAGATTTAATATATCATTATCTAGACTAGTTTAATGGTGAGAATTTTCTGCTTGCGCTTAAGGGCGATAAGAAATTTGATTGGTAAAGACTTTGGAACATAACTCTGCTTTTAATTGAGGTACAATGTTTAAACATTCTGCTGAGGGTAAGCAGAGCGATAAGCAATTTGATTGGTTGAGACTTTGGAACGCAATAATTGAGGTAGAATTTTCAAAATTGGTGTTGGCGTTCATTGGGTAGGCATGCCTTGGTGGAGTTTGATGATGAACAACGGTAAGCAAAGATAAGCAATCTCATTGGTTCCTGCTTTGGAACATAACAATTCTGCTTTGAATTGAGGTAGAATGTTTAAACTTGGTGTAAATGTTCATTAGGTGAATTTCTTGACGCAGTTCAAAGATTAACATTTCGAGCATAAGCTAAGCAGAGTTAATCAATTTCATTGGTCGATGCTTTGAGACAAGATAATCTTGATTCCAACTGACAGAGAGCGATGAAACTTGGTGTATGGTTTGATTGCTAAATACTTTTTTAGAAAATAAATCTGCGATTAATTAATAAGGGTCATATATTTATTTTCTGATTTCGGCGGGGGACACCAGCTTCAATGTTGGCTTGTTCAAATTTATTGTGAGTCATTAACACCATGAGAGAGGAATGATTTGATTATTACAATTGGTATGTGTTTTATCTAAAAATGACTTCTAAAATGTGATCATTAAGTTAACACCTACCTACGCATTTTGCCTGAGCGGTGTTGTATACTGTACCTTGTGCACATGCTGAAAATAAGTATGTGACTATCATTATGTGCAATAACAAATGATCAACGTTTATCTATCATAATATATACATATACGGTCACGATTTTAAGAAAAGATAAGAATCATATCAAAGGAGTATATACATGTTAGGGGTTATACGAAATGGAACTTATTTGATGTTACAAACATTTCTCAAACTGTAATTCTTACAATTAGTCAGTAACCAATATTATGTTTCTTTTGCATTTCAAGGTTATAGACATTTTGAAAACTGACAACATACCAGTGGCTGCCAGGCTAGATCAGGGACGGATCCAGGAATTTTTGCAGGAGGGGGTTTGCCAGGTTTCAGTTAAGGAAATCTGCCATCATCGTCTCTAAATTACATAGGCATACATAAAAATTGGGCTTTTTAAACAGAGAAATCATTTTTAAAATGATGTAGGGTCACTTTGTGATGTAATTTCATTGATGCAAGGCATTTTTTATGTAGCTGAGCAGATTGGGGTTTGGACCCCCCCCCCCGTCTAGATCCGCCCCTGTAGATACGCACATATTTTGTAAGAGGTGGATAGAGAACAAGCTAAATACAAAAGCGTTTTTTGTACAATCAGTGGCCATAATCCACTTAAGGTCTGAAATGGTCAAATATCAAAAGGGACTGAAATCATTGGGATATAAAGATATGTTTAAGCTCCGTATTACACACCTTTACACAAATTTCGTACAAAGAGCGGCCATTTTGTCGGGAAGTTTCATTTCGATTTTCCTAAAATTCGAATTCAGCCTTCGGATAAGTATTGTTACTTCTACATGGACCACATGCTAAAAACGCGTTATTCGTATAATCAAGGGCCATAATTCAGGACGTTACAATCCGATTTGCGCGAATATCGAAAGGAACCAAGATCTGTTGGTTATAAATATGAATTTCAAGTTTCATCAAAACCCGATACGATTTTGTCGTACAATCTGGTGCCATAATTCAGGAAGTTATGCGCGAATGACTAAAGAAACCATGATCTTTGGGTTATAAACATGCATTTCAATTGAAATCGGGTGAAACTTGTATTCACCTCATAAACACTTACGTTCCAAAAAATGTGACGATAGCCAGACGGACAACACCAGGCGGGGGACAGCAACCAAAACTGCTTCATTTACTCAGTCATTTCTAAAAGCCCATAATGACCGTATCCACCAAGGCGGCTTATAAAGCGCGATTAAAGAATGTGTCTTATCATAGCTCTAAACATGGCCTGTCTACATGTAAGATAACCTGTATATAACATGGCCTGTCTAAGATAACCTGTGTATAACCTGGCCTGTCTAGGATAACCTGTATAAAACCTGGCCTGTTTAGGATAACCTGATACAATGTTAATAAATTACATTTAATCAGCAGTAAATAAATTCTAAACCCTAGCCCTTTACATATTTCAAAGACCATGATCATCAGCTAAAATTTTACCTTCACATGAATTAGCAGTATTACACACTTGTTGTTTAGCAGAACACTCGGTGTTGGAAGTGCATTCTGTAAAATATAATCGTATATCAATATTACACAAATCTGTAATAGACGAAGAGTTTTAAAATAATTTATCAAGGAACCTCCCACTGCCATCGAGACTAACCTGGAACAGTTGGTATTGACTAATGATAATTGATTAAGTTTTTATCTAAGGTAGGATGGATTATTTTAATACCATAAAATGTAAAATGACTACCATTAACTGTTGTCCGAGAATCGTAATTTGGATTATAAAAAAATTCAGTTATAATGTACAAACTGACACTATTACATACCGTACATCATGAATATAAAAGACATTGTCGTGGTAGCTTTCCTGCTACTAAGGTTTGTACGCCAGAAAAGTATTACTGTTGTTTTTTGCCCCCCCCCCCACCCGCCTTTCGAAGAAAGCAGGGTACTACTACAATGGGTTCGTCCGTCTGTCTGTCTGTCCATCACACTTTTCGGGACACAATAACTCCCCTTCTAATTGAGCTAGAATGTTCAAACTCAGTGTATGTGTTATTATTAGGCCAATGACTTGATGGAGTTCGAAGATGGTCATTTTATGCTTAGGGTAAGCAGAGATGAGCCATTTGATTGGTTGATGCTTTGGGACGCGATAACTTTAGTTCTAATTAAGGGAGGACGATGAAAGTTGGTGTATAGTTTCATTACATCAATAGATTGACTAAAGTCGATAATGAACATTTTCTGTTGTGGGTAAGCAGAGTGATAAACAATTTGATTGGTATTGGTCGAGACTTTGGAACACAAAAACTCTCCTTCTAATTGATGTAGGCGTTCATACGGAATCCCATTGGTACATGCTTTGGGGCACAGTAACTTTGGTTATAATTAAGCGAGAGTGATGAAACTCTGAATATAGATTTAATATATCATTATCTAGACTAGTTTAATGGTGAGAATTTTCTGCTTACGCTTAAGGGCGATAAGAAATTTGATTGGTCAAGACTTTGGAACATAACACTGCTTTTAATTGAGGTACAATGTTTAAACATTCTGCTGAGGGTAAGCAGAGCGATAAGCAATTTGATTGGTTGAGACTTTGGAACGCAATAATTGAGGTAGAATTTTCAAAATTGGTGTAGGCGTTCATTGGGTCGGTATGCCTTGGTGGAGTTTGATGATGAACAACGGTAAGCAAAGATAAGCAATCTCATTGGTTCCTGCTTTGGAACATAACAATTCTGCTTTTAATTGAGGTAGAATGTTTAAACTTGGTGTAAATGTTCATTAGGTGAATGTCTTGACGCAGTTCAAAGACTAACATTTCGAGCATAAGCTAAGCAGAGCTAATCAATTTCATTGGTCGATGCTTTGAGACAAGATAACCTTGATTCCAACTGACAGAGAGCGATGAAACTTGGTGTATGGTTTGATTGCTAAATACTTTATTAGAAAATAAATCTGCGATTAATTAATAAGGGTCATATATTTATTTTCTGATTTCGGCGGGGGACACCAGCTTCAATGTTGGCTTGTTCAAATTTATTGTGAGTCATTAACACCATGAGAGAGGAATGATTTGATTATTACAATTGGTATGTGTTTTATCTAAAAATGACTTCTAAAATGTGATCATTAAGTTAACACCTACCTACGCATTTTGTCTGAGCGGTGTTGTATACTGTACCTTGTGCACATGCTGAAAATAAGTACGTGACTATCATTATGTGCAATAACAAATGATCAACGTTTATCTATCATAATATATACATATACGGTCACGATTTTAAGAAAAGATAATAATCATATCAAAGGAGTATATACATGTTAGGGGTTATACGAAATGGAACTTATTTGATGTTACAAACATTTCTCAAACTGTAATTCTTACAATTAGTCAGTAACCAATATTATGTTTCTTTTGCATTTCAAGGTTATAGACATTTTGAAAACTGACAACGTACCAGTGGCTGCCAGGCTAGATCAGGGACGGATCCAGGAATTTTTGCAGGAGGGGGTTTGCCAGGTTTCAGTTAAGGAAATCTGCCATCATCGTCTCTAAATTACATAGGCATACATAAAAATTGGGCTTTTTAAACAGAGAAATCATTTTTATAATGATGTAGGGTCACTTTGTGATGTAATTTCATTGATGCAAGGCATTTTTTATGTAGCTGAGCAGATTAGGGTTTGGACCCCCCCCCCCCTCTAGATCCGCCCCTGTAGATACGCACATATTTTGTAAGAGGTGGATAGAGAACAAGCTAAATACAAAAGCGTTTTTAGTACAATCAGTGGCCATAATCCACTTAAGGTCTGAAATGTTCAAATATCAAAAGGGACTGAGATCATTGGGATATAAAGATATGTTTAAGCTCCGTATTACACACCTTTACACAAATTTCGTACAAAGAGCGGCCATTTTGTCGGGAAGTTTCATTTCGATTTTCCTAAAATTCGAATTCAGCCTTCGGATAAAAATTGTTACCTCTACATGGACCACATGCTAAAAACGCGTTATTCGTATAATCAAGGGCCATAATTCAGGACGTTACAATCCGATTTGCGCGAATATCGAAAGGAACCAAGATCTGTTGGTTATAAATATGAATTTCACGTTTCATCAAAATCCGATACGATTTTGTCGTACAATCTGGTGCCATAATTCAGGAAGTTATGCGCGAATGACTAAAGAAACCATGATCTTTGGGTTATAAACATGCATTTCAATTGAAATCGGGTGAAACTTGTATTCACCTCATAAACACTTACACCATGTATTGTTAAAGTTATTGCGTTCCAAAAAATGTGACGATAGACAGACGGACAACACCAGGCGGGGGACAGCAACCAAAACTGCTTCATTTACACAGTCATTTCTAAAAGCCCATAGTGACCGTATCCACCAAGGCGGCTTATAAAGCGCGATTAAAAAATGTGTCTTATCATAGCTCTAAACATGGCCTGTCTACATGTAAGATAACCTGTATATAACATGGCATGTCTAAGATAACCTGTGTATAACCTGGCCTGTCTAGGATAACCTGTATAAAACCTGGCCTGTCTAGGATAACCTGATACAATGTTAATATATTACATTTAATCAGCAGTAAATAAATTCTAAACCCTAGCCCTTTACATATTTCAAAGACCATGATCATCAGCTAAAATTTTACCTTCACATGAATTAGCAGTATTACACACTTGTTGTTTAGCAGAACACTCGGTGTTGGAAGTGCATTCTGTAAAATATAATCGTATATCAATATTACACAAATCTGTAATAGACGAAGAGTTTTAAAATCATTTATCAAGGAACCTCATACTGCCATCGAGACTAACCTGGAACAGTTGGTATTGACTAATATAATTGATTAAGTTTTTATCTAAGGTAGGATGGATTTTTTTAATACCATAAACTGTAAAATGACTACCAGCAACTGTTGTCCGAAAATCGTAATTTGGATTATAAAAAAAGGAAATTAATACGAAATGTTTGTGGTAAAAACCCAAACCATGGTCAATCAGTTAATACCATGGCAAATACTATAATATTGTAAGAGAAAGAGAGAGAGGGAGGGAGAGAGAGAGAGAGAGAGGTTGTTGTTCATTATCCTAACACTTACCTACACATAAGTTAGTTCCAGTATTACATTTTGGTGTAGCAGTAATATCCCTACACTGAGTATCACCAATACAAGCTGAAAAATATAATATATAAATTACAACATATTTAATGTAATTTTGAAGTCACGAATTATGTTTAATGATTTGATATTGTAACTCTACACTTACCTACGCATTTTGCCTTAGCTGTGTCATATACTGTACCTTGTGCACATGCTGAAAATATGAACGTGACTATCATTATGTTACAATAACAAAAGAATAACAAAATACTCAAGTCAAATAATGTAAGCATACACAAATATTAATGAGAATATTTGCGATAAGCATTTGGATACTGATTACATTTGGTGATGTACTCAATATGGAAGATAATGGCCTCAAAAATTGTGATGTTCTTAATATGGGGGAAAATTGAGTCAAAACTGTGATGGAGACGATGCTCACGAAAATGATATTGATATTGATAATATTTTTAGTACTGTGGCTAAAATGGAGGGTACTAAGCCGTCCAATCTTTTATTTGAAATTTCATATATACTCTCATATAACTGGAAGTGACACAGGATCAAAGTCAGAAATTAATTCAAGAAATTTGAACTCAACTGTCTTATGGTGTAACGATGATATATTTGAACGGTTTTAAAAATCGGATAATAATTATGACCGGTCACGTCTGGCTTGTGGCTGTGGTTTCGATCCCCGGTGTGAGCGTATGTGGCATGGAGATAGGGGCGCCTTCTCAACCTCGTGGGTTTCCTCCGGGCACTCCGGTTTCCTTCCACTGCTAAAGACTCCTACGCGCAAGCGAATTATTGAAATAAATTGAAACCATATGTTAGTCCGAAAATGACCTAGTTTGTGTTGAGTGGGCGTTAAAACCCCATTTCTCTCTCTTTCTAAATACAAAAGGGCTTTTCTTTGTTTAATTAGGGTCACAATCCACGAAAGTTACCTTTGGGTTATAAATGTTCAGTTTCGTCAAATGGGATGAAAGGCCAATATCGAAAGCCAAGATCTTTGGGATATAAACCTATTATATTTCATATCATCATCTGCAGAGTGTCCACATACAAAATGTGAACGGACGGATGTCTCGACGGACAAAGCCGAAGTAAAATACGTCCAGATGAAAGTATTGGTGTATAAAAACGTGTCATCGATCAAGTGCCGAACGTACAACCAGTCACATACAACATGCGGATTTAAGTGGGATTCTTCAGGTAGGAAAAAAGATTGCGGACAGCTAAATAGACAATACGGAAACAGTAAATTTTACACATGGACGAACACGTGAAATAAACAAATTTAATTTGTTGAAAGAATAAAATATCCCAAAATACATGTTCATTTTTTTAGCTAAGTGTCCATTATTGGTAAAACTGTCCATTATTTTCAATAAATAATGGACAGTTTTATAAATAATAGACAATTGTTGAAGAAAACAGTTCAAACATCACATCTATGTTTTAAATTAGTAGGTACAGGAGTTATACGAAAGCAAACATATTTAAATGACTAGGATAAAAGAAACAACATTCTGATAATTTATTGGATCTTAAAAACATTTCTCAAATATAACTTTTTATACTGTAATTCTTATAACTTAGTAACCAAGATAAAGTTTCGTTGCAGATTAATAATGAGTATTCTTCTGAAGTTCAAGGTTATAGACAAATATTTTGAAAACTGGTAACTTTCAATTAGCAAATAAAAATTCCCAACTGACATCCATTAACTGTGTGTGGAATAAATTATCTGCAATATATTTGTAATTTTTTAGAAATTTTATTGAACACGACCAAAAAGACCCGTATCAAAATTCAGCACCCCTTATTGATATTTTGTATATATTTCAAATTCAAGTTAAGGAAGATTGGCATCCTTACAATCATACAGCCTCAAAAATGATTGAAACAACCTTTTGTTAACTTTTGACATTTAAATGGAACTCCAAATCCATATTTCAAATGGTATTGCGCTTGAAGAATGATTGTTATATTACTGTTGACGCTTGAATGGAATTCCAAATCGAAATTTCAGATGGTAGGGGAGGCTTTATCATATTTCATCACTTACCTTCACATATGTAAGTGTCAGTATTACATTTTGGTTTAGTAGGATCCGTACATTGACTATTTTCAATACAATCTGAACAATATAATATATAAATTACAACACATTTAATGTAATTTTGGTGTGACAAACTGGTTTTTTTCAATTCACAGAATTAACTACTAGACTGCAAAATTTAGAAGCCTGGAAATACCAAAACTATGAGAAAATCGGGTAATGGTTGGTAGGTTCACTGCCCCACAATCATTTCAAAACATGGTGACACCAAGTTGTACATCGCAGAATTAACTGATGAATAAGGTATGGAAATTACAAAGTTCATTAACTTTCTATGTTGCGCTATCGATTCATATCAGCTCAAAGTTCCAGCACCCGGATTCGAAACAAAGTTTTGGTTGCAAAATGTTGTTTATTTCACAGAATCAAGGTGTGGATAGTCTATAAGACTGCAAATTTGAGAAACATTTTCGAGATTTATTACCGTAAACATATCTTAAGAAAGGGAGTTTGGGCAGACGTGGAGGGTGAGAAGACAAGAAGGCGAGAGAGCAACACATCGAAAACTAGACGGGAGAGCCAGAAGTCGAGGAAAAACAACCTCGTGTTCTCGGGGCAATCTTCTTGTCCTATTTCCTTGCGTTCCCGCACACTCGCAAGATTATAAATTTGGACTCTAAAAATCCACTTACTACAACAGCCGCAATAATGTGACAAATTCAGTTATAATGTACGAACTGACACTATTACATACCCTATATCATGAATATAAAAGACGTTGTCGTGGTAGCTTTCCTGCTACTAAGGTTTGTACGCCAGAAAAGTATACTGTTGTTTTTTGCCCCCCCCCCCGCCTTTCGAAGAAAGCAGGGTACTATTAAAATGGGTTCGTCCGTCTGTCTGTCCATCACACTTTTTGGGACACAATAACTCTCCTTCTAATTGAGCTAGAATGTTCAAACTCAGTGTATGTGTTTATTAGGCCAATGACTTGATGGAGTTCGAAGATGGTCATTTTATGCTTAGGGTAAGCAGAGATAAGCCATTTGATTGGTTGATGCTTTGGCACGCGATAACTTTAGTTCTAATTAAGGGAGGACAATGAAAGTTGGTGTATAGTTTCATTACATCAATAGATTGACTAAAGTCGATAATGAACATTTTCTGTTGTGGGTAAGCAGAGTGATAAACAATTTAATTGGTATTGGTCGAGACTTTGGAACACAAAAACTCTCCTTCTAATTGATGTAGGCGTTCATACGGAATCTCATTGGTACATGCTTTGGGGCACAGTAACTTTGGTTATAATTAAGCGAGAGTGATGAAACTCTGAATATAGATTTAATATATCAGTATCTAGACTAGTTTAATGGTGAGAATTTTCTGCTTAGGCTTAAGGGCGATAAGAAATTTGATTGGTCAAGACTTTGGAACATAACTCTGCTTTTAATTGAGGTACAATGTTTAAACATTCTGCTGAGGGTAAGCAGAACGATAAGCAATTTGATTGGTTGAGACTTTGGAACGCAATAATTGAGGTAGAAGTTTCAAAATTGGTGTAGGCGTTCATTGGGTGGGTATGCCTTGGTGGAGTTTGATGATGAACAACGGTAAGCAAAGATAAGCAATCCCATTGGTTCCTGCTTTGGAACATAACAATTCTGCTTTTAATTAAAGTAGAATGTTTAAACTGGGTGTAAATGTTCATTAGGTGAATGTCTTGACGCAGTTCAAAGATTAACATTTCGAGCATAAGCTAAGCAGAGCTAATCAATTTCACTGGTCGATGCTTTGAGACAAGATAATCTTGATTCCAACTGACAGAGAGCGATGAAACTTGGTGTATGGTTTGATTGCTAAATACTTTTTTAAAAAAAAAATCTGCGATTAATTAATAAGGGTCATATATTTATTTTCTGATTTCGGCGGGGGACACCAGCTTCAATGTTGGCTTGTTCAAATTTACTGTGAGTCATTAACACCATGAGAGAGGAATGATTTGATTATTACAATTGGTATGTGTTTTATCTAAAAATGAATTCTAAAAATTTCATCATTAAGTTAACACCTACCTACGCATTTTGTCTGGGCGGTGTTGTATACTGTACCTTGTGCACATGCTGAAAATAAGTATGTGACTATCATTATGTGCAATAACAAATGATCAACGTTTATCTATCATAATATATACATATACGGTCACGATTTTAAGAAAAGATAATAATCATATCAAAGGAGTATATACATGTTAGGCATGTTAGGGGTTATACGAAATGGAACTTATTTGATGTTACAAACATTTCTCAAACTGTAATTCTTACAATTAGTCAGTAACCAATATTATGTTTCTTTTGCATTTCAAGGTTATAGACATTTTGAAAACTGACAACGTACCAGTGGCTGCCAGGCTAGATCAGGGACGGATCCAGGAATTTTTGCAGGAGGGGGTTTGCCAGGTTTCAGTTAAGGAAATCTGCCATCATCGTCTCTAAATTACATAGGCATACATAAAAATTGGGCTTTTTAAACAGAGAAATCATTTTTATAATGATGTAGGGTCACTTTGTGATGTAATTTCATTGATGCAAGGCATTTTTTATGTAGCTGAGCAGGGTGGGGTTTGGACCCCCCCCCCTCTAGATCCGCCCCTGTAGATACGCACATATTTTGTAAGAGGTGGATAGAGAACAAGCTAAAAACAAAAGCGGTTTTTTTGTACAATCAGTGGCCATAATCCACTTAAGGTCTGAAATGTTCAAATATCAAAAGGGACTGAGATCATTGGGATATAAAGATATGTTTAAGCTCCGTATTGCACACCTTTACACATATTTCGTACAAAGAGCGGCCATTTTGTCGGGAAGTTTCATTTCGATTTTCCGAAAATTCGAATTCAGCCTTCGGATAAAAATTGTTACCTCTACATGGACCACATGCTAAAAACGCGTTATTCGTATAATCAAGGGCCATAATTCAGGACGTTACAATCCGATTTGCGCGAATATCGAAAGGAACCAAGATCTGTTGGTTATAAATATGAATTTCAAGTTTCATCAAAATCCGATACGATTTTGTCGTACAATCAGGTGCCATAATTCAGGAAGTTATGCGCGAATGACTAAAGAAACCATGATCTTTGGGTTATAAACATGCATTTCAATTGAAATCGGGTGAAACTTGTATTCACCTCATAAACACTTACACCATGTATTGTTAAAGTTATTGCGTTCCAAAAAATGTGACGATAGCCAGACGGACAACACCAGGCGGGGGACAGCAACCAAAACTGCTTCATTTACACAGTCATTTCTAAAAGCCCATAATGACCGTATTCACCAAGGCGGCTTATAAAGCGCGATTAAAGAATGTGTCTTATCATAGCTCTAAACATGGCCTGTCTACATCTAAGATAACCTGTATAACATGGCCTGTCTAAGATAACCTGTGTATAACCTGGCCTGTCTAGGATAGCCTGTATAAAACCTGGCCTGTCTAGGATAACCTGATACAATGTTAATAAATTACATTTAATCATCAGTAAATAAATTCTAAACCCTAGCCCTTTACATATTTCAAAGACCATGATCATCAGCTAAAATTTTACCTTCACATGAATTAGCAGTATTACACACTTGTTGTTTAGCAGAACACTCGGTGTTGGAAGTGCATTCTGTAAAATATAATCGTATATCAATATTACACAAATCTGTAATAGACGAAGAGTTTTAAAATCATTTATCAAGGAACCTCGTACTGCCATCGAGACTAACCTGGAACAGTTAGCATTGACTAATATAATTGATTAAGTTTTTATCTAAGGTAGTATGGATTTTTTTAATACCATAAACTGTAAAATGACTACCTGCAACTGTTGTCCGAGAATCGTAATTTGGATTATAAAAAAATGATCTTTTGGTTATAAACATGCATTTCAATTGAAATCGGGTGAAACTTGTGAACTCTAGAATGCCCACAAGATAAAATGTGAATTTTCGCACAATCAGGGGCAATAATCCATGAAGTTATGATCCAATTCATGCCAATATCGAAAGGAACCGAGATCTTTGGGAGATAGACATATATGTTTCGTGAAAATCGGACGGAAAATTTTTACTATTAAGCCGGTCGTACACGAGCAAATTTTCTTTGACAAATGGAGATTTGTCAAAGAAATGTGCTCGTGTACGAGAGGAAATTTGCCACATTTTCCTTTTTCCATATGAGATTTGACAAAGGCTGGCATGCATTGCTTTTCGTCAAATAAATGTGTCAAAGATTGGAACTTATGCTCGTGTACGATAGGACGTCAAATAAATTTGTCACAAATCTGCGCACGCATCTAATGACTTCACTTTCATTTTTCGACGCAGGGGCGGATAAGTGCAAAGAAAAAGAAGTTGAACTCTCGATTATCGTCTCGTTGATGAAATTGCAAATATGCCTATTAATTGGACTGATCGAACGGTAGAAATCCGGCAACAACAACAGGACACCGATTCCACAACCCATGGCCGATTTTCTACGCGTCAAATACATCGTAATCACGCTGGGAAATCACTATTCTGAATTTTTTGTACACAGGCTGGCTTTCTTTTTGTTCAATAAATTTGGTTCCTTCAAGCGGAGAATCTTCAATTCCGACCAACCATGTGACGTAGCGCTGCGATCGTTAAATTTATATGTTGACTTCGTACTCGATCAAAGAAAATTTGAAGAGACCGTCAAAGAAATTTGTCAAATTTGCTTTGCTCGTGTACGACCGGCTTAAGAGTGCCCACAAGCAATTTGTTGACGGATGGATATGGGCGTTTAAAAACAAAACTCCCAACTGACATTACCTGTGTGTAGAGTAAATTGTCTGCATATATTTGTCATTTTTGAGATCAAGAAGACTTATTGATTTTTTTGTTTATATTTAAAATACAAATTGAGGAAGATTGGCATCCTTACAATCATACAGCGTCAAAAATTATCGAAGAAACATTTTGTTAGAAAAACGTAATTTTTATATTACTGTTAGCGGTTGAACAGTAGTGCAGAACGGCCTTTGAGGAACAGTGTCTGAGGGTTGGGTGGGATGAAAAGGAGGGTAAAGGAAAACTCGACAGTTGGAATGCTGTTGCTTTCTTGGCATATTTCCCCATAGCACTCTGTTGGTAAGAAAAAGGTAGGGCGTTAAACCCCATTTCATTCATTCATTTGTAAATTTCTTTACATTAGGTGACGTTATGGACTTTTATTCTATGGAGTGAAAAAGAGGCCGTTATTCCTAACTTGTAAAGCGGCCATTTTGGACTCCGGGAATACCCGAACCTCCCCAACCGGCCTACAATTAGCATCTACCAAACAGAATCGGTAACTACGGTACAAATCTAGTTTGTGGTCGTTGTCTTACTGGTTTGCTATGTCATTCCGAAACAGGCCAAAGAATTATGTTGCACTTGTATTGCATACGTTTAGAAGGCCATTATAAACGAGAACAAAATCAATTAACGATGTCTCTATATTCTTTAGTTTAGGGGATGCTTGATGTCATCCATCTAAATATGTTCGAGCCATCTTTATTAGAGCCTACATACAAGTTGTATAATTTGTTTGAAGTTCATTCAGCCTCACATACGACTGTGTGGGCGCCGATGGGTTACAAATGTGTTCTAGGTAAACAAAGGGCATATTATACAAATGAATACACACAGAGGACATTCACGATTGGTTTGGAAAATACTTCTGGTAAGACCTGCCCCATTTTGAGGTATGTTGTCGACACATCATTTAAGGTGGGGTTTGTTTCATACGATTAATCCAACCGAGGGACAGTACCGGATCTAGGTGTGTGTGTGGGGGGGGGGGGCGGCAAGTATGACAAGTGCCCCCCCCCCCAATTCTGGGTCACCTAAAATAATTTCACTAAAATAATGTAAATGAAAACATCATAAGAGAAAGAGACTCAAATTGTCAACGAATTCTAAACGTCAATGAAATCGTTGCCTAAATTCTCTCAAACGGACTGAAATTAATCCTAGTTTGAAAAAAATTCCTTAAGGAATACACCCAAGGCACCCAAGGGCGGAGTACATACTAGTACCATCTGCGGTCAGTACGAATATTTTGAACAAACAACAATGAGGCCCCCGCACAGTTGGTATGTCCCGGGCCCTCCAAAAGATTAATCCGGCACTGCCGAGGGATACGGTTAGAAAGATAAACGGTAGCATGAGAACTGTTTGAAACTATAGCGGTACATTAGATTCAAAATTCTAACGTACTTTCGTCTAACTTCTTTCTTCTGTTTATGTAATTTCAAACTTCTATTCATGTAATTTCTAACTTCCATTCATGTAATTTTAAATTACGACATAATATGAAACAATAATTTTAAATCTAGTATACCGCCATATGAAACAAGAAGATTTTTCCCGAGCTGTCTCCTATTCATAACAAAACTGTACTAGGAAAAATGATTATATTTGATGAACCTTACTCTAATCACTCTACTGAATCATGCTGAGATATTAACTGAAGTCACAGCCTGAAAATTACCCTACCCTAGTTCCAGTAGGTCCATAGTTAACGGCCGAGAAAGTTCATTGCGATTTTCCGGCGTGGGTTCCCCTTGTCAGTGATACAGAATAGAGGGCCTGACAAGGACAGCTATATAGTCGTTCGGGTGGTACGAAAAACCGAGGTCCCGTGTACACATTGGCGTGCACGTAAAAAATCCCTTGGCGATATTAGAGTAGGCCGTAGCGCCGCTGCCTGGGCACACTGTATGGCGTAGGCCGTCTTCCATTAGCCCAGGTTAGGTGCAGAAGAGTAGGCCGTTAAACCCCATTTCATTTCCTTTCCGTTCCATGGTTAACGTCGTTATGCTAGCTTACCTACACAGGCAGTTCCTGACACTACATAGGGTGCTTCACAAGCACATATTTTATTGGTACATACTTCATTGCTGCCAGTACATGTTTCAGTGCAATCAGCTCCTATATTGTAAGAGAGATCATTTTCAATAATTAATATATCGGTTACACACGAGGTCACTGATTTATAAATATATTCTGAATGATAGATTCACACGATTATATGTTCTTAATTTCACACTTAAAATTGATGGACAGTCTTGCCGAAAATTTATCAAAATTGTGCTCTTTCTGGAACATTTGACATGCAAGGAATTAATAATAATAAACATTGCATTCTACTTTTTTCCCTTATTAGTGATAAAATGTTGGGTACTGAATGATAAAATGTTGGGTACTGAATGATAAAATTATTGTTGGGTATACATGATGATAGTTTTACTAATTTTATCAACATACGAAACAGCAAACCACAATACCCTGATGTTTCGATAAACCGGTTTTCTTAACACCGCTATTATTGAAATATTATTACCCATCTACATCCAAAGAAAAAATTATACCTATCTAGACAGTTGAATAGGTTTCAGGTAAACGGTGATTTATGTTATATGTATACGGGTAGATAATCTTTACGTATACTTACCCACTGTGGCCACTGAAATGAAAGAATACGAAAGGGTATAAGACCTGTTTATATTAAATTCAATCTTGGTGGGAGGTGGGAGGTGGGAGGTGGGCGGGGGGGGGGGACATAATGGCGTGGCTGAAAAGAGACCAGGGGGATTGATGGTCGATAAGTAATAACATCACAACAGCCACACAGTAGAACAATCCGAGGAGGGTTTTAAGATTGGTTCTATAGAGTTCAGTTTATTGCAGTAAACATTTTATACTTACACGTTGTTGGTATATATATAGCCAAACAGACTGAAAAGATAACAAAACTGCTATAACTATATTATAGTAATATCTTCGGCTGCATAATGTAAGAGTAAAATAAAGAGCTGGTCATTCAAGGTATGATAGTTTTAAAAGTAATACTTGAAAATGAATATAATGCATAATTCAGTCAAATTACTTTATTCGGAAAGAAGTTATGAATATTTGAAGTTTTGACAAGAATTGCGAACGCTCCACTTTTATTGCTACGTTAACAAAAAAATTCTCGATTTAAGAAGTCAGTGTTAACCGATTAAATTTAATTAAAAGCGCAGCCATTAAATTAATCACAATGGAAACCAAAAAAGTCCGTTTAGTTCAAAATGTTGAGTGGCATGGATATATTGCGAAAATTGAAATGATCTGGGGTTTAACTTTCAACTTTTCTGCGCCATCAGGAAAATGAAATGAAATGGGGTTTAACGTCCTACTCTTATGCACCTAACCTGGGCTAATGAAATTTATGAGGGAAATTTAGCCCGGGCAGCGGCGCTACGGCCTACTCTTATATCGAATTCCAACTGTCAAGGGGGCTTTTACGTGCACTCCAATGTGTACACGGGACCTCGGTTTTTCGTCCCATCCGAACGACTAGGCAGCTGTCCTTGTCAGGCCCTCCTTCTGCATCACTGACAAGGGGAAATCAAGATGAACTTTCTCGGTAAATGCAGGGATCGAAAACCCGACCTCCAGACTAGCGAGCAAGCGCCTTACCCACTTAGCCACCGTGATTCCCTGTATTACTACTATTATAAATCAATATCCTTCTTCAAGACAAAATAAACACCTGGCAGTTTCACCTTTTTCGGTCAAATAATTTCCCGATTTGAACAGAGTCTCAAAAATAAAAGCCTGCATGCGAATGAAATGTAAGCGCCAAAATATAGGGGATTGTTCAATTTACTTTGTGAACGTCAAAACTGTTTATCCGTACACGTAACCCTTTTAAGATTTTGGGTCAATTGTTTCGTTCAGTGACCTGGTGATCGACTCCCGTTCCTTTAGAGGTCTATACAATGAATGACCCATGCGCTGTACTTGATAATGAAAGGTAAATTTCACCTACACGTTATTCTTATAAAATAAATGTCTGGTTTTATCCAGACACCACAAAATACAGCTTTAGACACTGGTCTTCATTTCCAGATGAAGACTGACGGGTGTAAGTTGTTTGAAAACGTATCATTATATGTTGGGTTACTTGCTCGACCCTAACGTAGAGGATTTTAAGAGATTTTAACACAAAATTAATCAGTTTTATTCTGCAAAATATCATCGAGGTTTGCACATTAAAGTTTACGTTTGGTATTATTAACTTAGATTTTTTCAACAAATGTAGATTTTTGCTTTTGTTTTGGTGCATTTCGATTGATGATAAACTCAAAATAGCTACGTTTACTTTTTCGATGGATCGATTTCACAAAAAAATTGGTAGTACCTTAAAGTGACCGGGGGGGGGGGATCTCTCTAGACTTTGTATCATAAATTCTTTTTGGACTAACACAAGCAGTGGTTTTAGTTTCATTGGAACCGTTTATTCATGCAAGCCAAAGGTTTATAAATGTACAGCAAACAAATGAATGGTTGCAAAAAAGGCCATTAATGATATAAATGAAATGAAATGGGGTTTAAAGTCTACTGCTCCTATACTGGGCTAATGAAGACTGACATACGCTATGGGGGAAATTTGCCCGGGTAGATGTACTTTGACCTACTCTTATATCGAATTCGTCGGAAAATCCCGATGAAAATGAAATGAAATGAAATGGGGTTTAACGTCCTACTCTTCTGCACCTGACCCGGGCTAATGGAAGACGGGCATACGCCATACAGTGTGCTATGAGGGAAATTTTGCCCGGGCAGCGGCGCTACGGCCTACTCTTATATCGAATTCCAACTGCCAAGGGATCTTTTACGTGCACTCCAATGTGTACACGGGACCTCGGTTTTTCGTCCCATCCGAACGACTAGGCAGCTGTCCTTGTCAGGCCCTCCTTCTGTATCACTGACAAGGGGAAACCACGCCGGAAAATCGAGATGAACTCCCTCGGCCAATGGAGGGATCGAACACCCGACCTCCAGGCTAAAGAGCCAGCGCCTTGCCCACTTAGCCACCGTGATTCCCAAATCCCGATGAACTTTCTCGGCCAATGCAAGGATCGAACACGCGACCTCCGGAGCGAGATAGGGTCTTGCCTCCTTAATGACTGCATTAACGCGACTCTAACACTGATATCCAAAACACTATGTTTAAAATAAATTGAATGTGTTCTAGTTATATGTTTCAAGTTCTTAAACTATTTTAAAAGATACATAAAGAAGAATTAGCATTTTGAAAATGTTTGTTATCTTTTTAAACGTTATTTTATTCAATTTGACGTAATTCAACTATACAGCTCCATCATTCTTATTAGAATCAGATTTGTAATCTTAAAACTATTATTTTGAAATATTATATTATTCAGAGTTAAAAAAAAATATTTTAATGCCCCTTAAAGATAGATAGATGTACTTACGTAATATAGCAGATGCTAATTTGGAAACCATGGCGGTGCTGATGACGGTTTCAGTGTGACTGTGATCCTGCCGGGCACTTGTAATTAGCATATACCTGGCTGATGACTTCTTTCGTACCTGGTGCCCATAGCAACCAGAATCATCGACCAATGGTATCAGATATTGCGTAAGACCATCTAAACATTAAGAAATTTTTGTTCAATAACTTTTTCCTCAACAATGTTTTCCGAGAAACATTATACCCCAATGCTATTGATTGTCCGCTAATGCCCCGCGAATCAGCCTGCTTACTTAAAGGAGCTGTCCCAGAAATATTTTATATTCATGATTTAAACGACTTGATTCCACGTTGAAGACTCCAGGAATTTTGTCCCCACAGTTGCGTGTAAAATGGAATATGTCTTTCAAAAATTACTTAAAATGGGAAGAGCAATATAGCAATAATTCTCCCCTTGCAAAAAAGTCTAAAAAGTTCATATTGGGACCAAAAGTCAGCATTGAACCCACATATTCTGTCAACCAGTCTGGAATACTCATTAATTCGAGAGGTCGTAACACAATCATGTTTACGGCATTCATTACGATCAGTAAACACAAAATAAAGCACTTTCGACAAATAAAATATAGCTCATATATGAGATTACCACAGACAATTTGAGCCTAAATTTCACTTATCGTCGATATTTGAATATGAAGGTAAAAAGATTTTGGGTAGAATAATTAGCCCCAGTTTAATGCTTGGGCATAGAATAGAACTCTGTTAACACATTTTCGGCGAAATAATTGAGACTGCGTACAGTTCGGAAACATTCGGCATAATGTTGTCCAAATGTTGCCGAAATTAATACAAGATTGATTTTGTTGCCGAGACGCTGATGACGTTGCCGAGTTTTATTCAATCAGAAATTTGCCATAAATCACATGATCTACCTGAGTGAAGTGATGTAGACAAAATGGCAGCTAAAAGCAAAGAACGGTTGTTAAGAGAAGTTGCCCCGACAATAGATCTTCTTCTCTTCGAATCTTTCATTTTTATGATATTCTCTGCAAAATCCTCATTTTCTCGGAAAAATCCAGTAACAGATTGTCCACCATGTCGTCGAACTATTGCCGTGTGTATGGGTCAAATTTGTGTTGTCCTTCTGTGTTGCCGAGCCAAATTTGTGTTGTCCTTCTGTGTTGCCGAGCCAAATTTGTGTTGTCCTTCTGTGTTGCCGAGATGTTTACGAAAATAATACTATCATCTGAATTTCTCGATTTCTTTTTCGCAGAAACACAATTTTTCAGTTTCCTTTCGTACAGCTGTTATCTTTCAGCTGCCCATTTTCCGGGTCCAGGTACCCTCCTAATAGTTAAGACCCCTTCGCGAAAGCGAACTAGTTCAATAACATAATAAGTAACATAGATTGTGTCGCGTTGACGCCCAACCCCTTTTCTCTCTAACGCGTTTTAGTAAACTTCACACTTTTAAGTCTAACATAGATACCTAAATATACTTTTATCGACTTGTACCCTGCCCCTTTAAACCATTACTAACTTGTTTACATTTCATCAAAGAATATATTCTAAGCAAAATATTTACCATGGTTACCGATCAACAACTCCTGAAGAGCATAAGATGCTCGAAGAACACCATGGTGACCGCCACGATGATAAAAAAATAAGTCAACGTTCAAATCAAGGTAAATTGATTCCCTTGTCACTTGACTTTAAAGGCTAATATACTACAATAAATAAACCAAGTTAGACTTATCAATTAACAAGATGGTAGATAATGTAAATAGGTGGGGGTTATCCATGGAGGATAAATAGACACTGGCTTATAAACCCTCTTGGGGTTACAATTTTTATATGTAATTGTATCACCGTTAAACCTTTAGGAGAGTTTGAATTTTGTGAAAATCAGACAGAATTCCCGTCAAAATTGCCGCTCCCATTAATAATGCAAATAGTGTAAAAGTATGTAATACCAATTAAGGTTGTGTACCCCTAGAAGTCGCAATTTTTATACGATTTTGACGAAACTTAAAATGTATATTTATATCCAAAAGATCTGGGCGTCTTTCGATTTCTCGATGTATGGGACCGTGGCTTCGTGGATTGTGGCCTGCAATGTACGAAACATTACCTTTTTAGCTCATGGTTCCTCTGCGGGTTTCACTGTTATTCGATATTGAAGGAACTTTAAACAGATGTTTATATCCCAAATATCTCGGTTCTGTTCAATATTGACGTATATAGGACTGTAAAATCCCGGATTATGTCGGCTTATGGTATTAAAAATTGCTCTTATTAGCTCATTCTCTGCCAACCTCTTGCATGGCAATCGCTTGTTCATAGAGTAAGTGCAAAACACAGGAGCAGTGGGGCCATACCGATGATGTAGTGTAATGAAATTCACGCGATTTTCTAATTAGAAACAGAATAAGAAATGGAACAATAATGTTTCTATTTAGAAACATGGTAATTGTATACATTGATCGACAGAACCAGAAATAATATAGATCAGTAGATTTACAGGGTCCTTGGCATTCTTCCCCAGTTCACACTCTAGTATGCCGATATTTTACCCAAGCCCCCCCCCCCCATGCTCAAGTGCTTCAGACTCACTAAAGATGCTTTGGTTTTGACATTTAATTTCTGATAATATCAATTATATTTTCAAACTCTTATCTGATTTAAAGTTGTAAATATATAAAAGCTCTGTGTTTTACCTGTATTATTAAATAACCGATTTAAATCATACAAATTTAGTTCATGTTAAACAGAAACATTGTTTGATTTCCTTTCATAAAAATTGTTTAAAATCAGCACTGTATCTTAGCGACAACACAATCCATATACAAGGAAGAAATCAATCTATCCATGTACATTTATAGTTCACTTTAACAATGAATTGATTGATTTATAAAAGTAATATACAATATTCGATTTTTTTCACATCCTTGTGTCCTGCAAATCCAAACACTACATTGTTTGAAAATAACGGTTGTTTTAGTTGCATTATCGCTTCATAAACAGGGAATCAAGCTGCTGGAATTTATAAATTAACACTGAAATTTATACTGGTATTATGAAATTAAAACCAAAATATCAACGACATATATATAATCTCCATTCATTCGGATTGAACACAATACTAATATGTCCATCGAACAATCTTACTCAACACTCAGGGGTGTTGCCGACTGTTACAGACTTCTACATATTCAATAAACCTATATTAAGGTTGTAACGGACATGAACTTTCCAGATTTGAACGAATAATTTGTCGTGCTTTCTGTCAAGTCTATTTGATATTTGATCATTCTTACATTGGGCATTTCGTCCAGATCCAATTCGTTATCGGAAGTTTATTCTATTCTAGAGATGAAGTCGCTTGATAATCTGTCTTTAACCTATAATGTTTTAATTCTATACTTAATAATTCTAGACTAACATAATCATGGATAACCAGGATGAACTTCACAGATGGAATGGGTTCACTGACCCTTTCATGTTGTGTTGTACACGCCTTCAGTCGATTTAAAAGTTCTGTGGCAACAGTTTCATCAAGATTCAGTGTTTGAATCGAGCTGTATATCTGAGGTCAAGTTTTCAGTTTTGGGGATCTATTTCTATGTTCTATTGTGGGTCTACTGTCACATTTTAATCCCGACTTCTAAGCAACCCACAAACTTAATTGTCCGTTTTATACGCCCTTTTGTTTTGTCTGTAGTAGGATATCATGCTAGGTGTTTAAAATCATAATTGTATGTTAAAGCAAAAACGAAATATAATATTCAATTAGGTTGATCAGATATAATGATATATTAGCGGTAGAACGAGCTTTGTACGATTATTTTTGTTTCCCGTCAGCTCTAGTCGTCTTTCAGATTATTTTTTGGCTTCAGTGTCCTTATTCGAACACTTGCTTTTGGCTTTCAGTGTCTTCATTCGAACACTTGCTTTAACAGACAACATTTTCAGCACAGAAACTCACAGATTTTAACCGACGATTTGAATTATGATCAAAATATAGATATTTAGCCACAACATTTGCGTTCTATTTTGACCATAAATTATACAAATAGAGGTCAGTGGGGCTGCCAAAGATGACCACCGACATAAAGATATTAATCATGCTTTTTAAAATCCAATTTTGTTTCATTTCTATGTTGTTTTGTCATCTTTCGTATTTTTTATGAGATATCTGTGTTCTTTTTTGATAAACCACTGTTCAAGTTTTAAAATAGCTATGACGAGAGTCTTTTGTTCTGTTTAATAGATTGTAACCTAGATCTTAGAAGTTATTCAATCATAGCTCTTTGCAATAGTTATTTATTTACACCGGCATTTACAAATTTCAATACAGAATGGAATCAATTGTTTCTTCATTGCTGTCGACACCGCGTTGGTTGCTTAAGACTTGGTAAAACAATATGGCGCTTCTTGTATGTCAGCGTTCTATTACAATGTAAACCAAAAATTATAGATTTGATCTGCATATCCATGGCCATTCGCCGAATTCCCGCCCATTGTCCTCGACGTTTTGTTGTTTCTCTCTTGCACTGAAAAGATCGGAAATGGTAATCATTATTATTGCCAAACTCAATCAAATATTTACATTTCTACATTGCTCAGGGCGGTGTCCTTTATGTAACGTGCTATTCGTGTTATTGTTATTCGCCAGTAACCTTGTTCATTGATCATGTTGTATGTGGCCGGTGGCTTTAACGGGCCGCCACGCCATCACTGGAGTCTGGAATAGGCTGGTATAATAGACTTTCTGGGTCGGGTGTGCTGGGTGTGGGCCAGAATTCGGAATCCAGCAATGTGGATTTCGAATTTCATCCGAAAATTTCATCGGATTCACCCGACACTGTCGCCCGCAAATTTGCTAATTATTAAGTCACCTACACCCTTTTGTGGGGATATTAATTAACGTATTATCATTGACGATTAAATGATAATACGTTAATTAACAGTGGCGGCGCCAAGGGAGGGCAAGGGGGGGCATCCCCCCCAAAAAAATCTTGCCTGCCCTCTGTTTGCCCCCCCAATAATTTTCGGAAAAAAATGTCTGAAATGCTACCTGGCTGCATTCTATTTTACAAAATATAGTGGCGAAAATATTCATTCACTTTGAGTCACTCTTACTCCGCCCGCTCGACACTTTCCTCTCTGGTCGGATAAAGTAGTGATTTGGCGACGGGCGGTATCTGATAAGCTCTATTTATCTCGACGACCAATGCCTGAAATACTGCCAGACTGCATTTCGGGTCGTCTACTTTTCAAATTTTCGTTGAGGTTCGCAAGTCCGTTCATTTCACAAAATATAGTGGCGAAAATATTCATTCACTTTGAGTCACTCACTCCGCCCGTTTGTCACTTTCTTCTCTGGTCGGATAAACTAGTAATTTGGCGACCGACGGTATCTTTATCTCGACGATCAATGCCTGAAATACTGCCAGACTGCATTTCGAGCAGTCTACTTTTCAAATTATTGGGGACTTCATTGAGTTTCATGTGACACTTTCCTGGGGTCGGAAAGACTAGTGATCAGGCCACAGGTGACATCCGATCAGCTCTATTTATCTCTACGATCGGTGCCCGAGTACTGTCAGGCAGCATTTCCAACAGTCTATTTTTAAAAATCTTCTTTGGGAGGTCCCCAAAACTCCCACAGGGACTCGCTACTTTAGCGCTCACACAGGTACTTCGTTGAGGTTCGCAAGTCCGTTCGTTTGCCATTTGGTCTCTGATCGTATAAACTAGTGATCAGGCTACGGACAGTATGTGATCAGATTTATTTATCTCGACGATCGGTGTCTACTGAATACGCTGTCAGAGAGCATTTCCGAGAGTCTATTTTTCAAAATTTTCCCCCATACCCTCCATAAATACTCCCGACATTGGCGCTCGAGAGTGGGATTCGTCGAGGTTCGCAAGTCCGTTCGTTTGACACTTTACCTCAAGAATCATTGCCTGAAATACTGTCAGGCTGCATTTCCGGCAGCCTGTTTTTCAAAATTTTCTGGGGGAGACCCCCCCCCCCTTAGTTGATACTCGTGCCTTTGGCCCCTTAACCTTGGACTTTGCCCCAGCCTTGCCCCACCAACCACCGACGGCTGGCGCCGCCACTGTTAATTAAAAATGTGAGGATATGATAATTTCACAGGTTGATGGTTGTAAATTACTTGCGGGTCGGGGTTTTGGCCTAAGTTAATCGATTTATCAAATATATTATTTTACAGAGATTATAATCGCATATTTGGGGTTCATTTTTCAAAAACATTTCCAGGGGGAGAGCCCCCGGACACTCCCCCCCCCCCTCGTCCGGGCTCCGCGGTCAGTAAAATGGGCCGCTCCGACACGGAAGCCCGGGCCGGTTCCTGGCCCCAATCCGCCCCTGGATTGACCCGTACCTTTTCCTGTGTTGTTGAAATCAGTTAAAAGAAATTGAAATAAAGGTGAAAAGATTTGATCAAATCCAACGGCTACGATAGATTTTAAACTAATGGCTGCAGAACCAGAATTAGATGCACGATACTTGTACCTCAAATTGATTAGTTCCTCTTCTTAATTGTGATGTAAATAAATTGAAAGAAATCGAAATAAACGTGAAACATAAAAACGATTTGATTAAACCCAACGGCTACGCTAAATTTATGAAAATAGCAGCCGAACGAGTATTAGAATATTGATTCGTACCCTTTCATATATGTTGTTGAAATAAGTTGAAAGAAATAAAAATAAATCTTGAAAGACACTGAAATAATAAACGATTACCTGCCTTTTGTTTTGTTTTTTTAAAAGCAGTTTAAAAACGATTGAAAAATATTTAACTTTATTGAACCCATTCTGCTGAGTTCGTTGTGATTGTATTGTAATTATTGACGATAATTGATTGGTGGTTGTTAAAGCGGTTAAAACAATTGAATATACTAAGAATTCCAATCGAATGCCTATAACTTTTAAAATTTCAAATGCCGCCAATGTGACATATATACGTGGTTTAATCTTAAGAAATCTAATAAAACACTAATTTTACGGGCTGGAATAGCAGTAAAACGCGTTTGTGGGCGTCAAATATTCCAACTTTTCTTGGGGAGTCCATATAAGGTCAGCACCGCTTCTTCACGTCTCGAAGAAAACCGGCGCCGCTGTTTGTAAACCTGAAATTTTTCGGGAATTTCTAGTTGTGCTTCCCTAACTGCCATCGAGCCCTAACAAAACACTAATTTCACTTTTCTTTTAATTGAATACCAGGAATTTGTACCGAGTTAACTATGGATTAAAACATTTTGTCTGGAGTTACTCTACTTTGTGCGACATTTTTCGGGCATCGATTATTATTTGTGAATGCAGCTGCAACAGTTAAATTTTCAAAATTGGTGAGGTCCCCATAGCCCAGGATGATTGATTTGTTGTTTAGAATTCGAGTTAGCCAGGTAGGCTATACATTAGACCAAACTGAAGTTGCTGTATTTACAGACTGGAATAGCAGGAGAACGCGTTTGCGGCAGTTAATTTTTCAAAATTTTCTCCCAACGGTCCCGTATTCGTGGCCTATAAATGATCGATTGGAATTCGAGTCAGTCACCTGAATTTTGCTATACTAGATCACTTAGAAGTTGCTTTGTTCACGGGCAGAAATAAAAGGAAAAGGTGTTTGCAGCCGTCAAATATTCCAAAACTTTCTTAGGCGGTGGTGGAGATGGGTGGAGATTGCTGTCTTCCATACAAGGTTCCTCTCGAGGAAGACCAGTGCCGCTGTCTGTAAACCGGAAATGTTTTCGGGCATTTCGGTTTCTGTCCCCATAACTGTCATCGATCCCGTACGCCTATGGAAATTGGAATATTGTATGTACATGTATAAAATATCATAGTTTTTGTGGACAATCGATGGTTTCGCTGACTAGAAAATAATCTTAGTAGGCCTAAATATATAAAATAATCCCAAGAAATCCGTCCTGAAAAGCATCATATATATTTATCCAAGATTCTGGGAAAAAAGCAGAAGAACGTATTTTTTTTTAAAATTTCAGGCAGCTATTCAGACCTCATCAGGGGCACTGAAACAGTCTTAAACAAAGTTGTATCGATACGTCTTGTGTGTCACTGCTGGTACTATTCCAAAAGACGTCGGCATTATTGTAGTGTTTTGGAACTTATTTTCCATCTCACAGTCAGTTTGCAGTAGTCCACACCGGTAAATCTAAAATGTGGTTTTCCACAAGATTATGTACCATGTTCATGCAACATCTTGTAACACCCGATTTGGGGTCAGCACTCACCCCGAATACCAAATTTTACAAGAAGAATGGCCAGAGGGTCTAAATATTGCTGGATAGCCCCAGTTGTCATGTTCTCGTACTGCTGCTACTTTCGGACTGCGTGCCAGACAACCTTACCTTAGGTTGGTCCAATTCGGATTTAATGTCATCAAGATCTTCAATTCCCAAGATGTGGCGATATTGCATGACGTGGACAAGTTTCTTTCATAGTAAAATTATGGTTTCCGCGATGTGTTGTTGTTCTTCTTGTTCTTGACTGGGTGACCAACTAAAAACATTACGCTTACATGGGTATGACTGTTTAGTTCACGATCTGTGGTCGAATGTTTTTTACCGTTTCCGGTAGCCTATGACAAGTCAATTTATGATTTTACCCCTACAAAATTGTCGGAATTTTTTTTCATTTTTTTGGTTTATTAGATGTTTAACATTCCTTAAATTTGCCAAATTGCGTGCACTGGGAAGCGATAAATATTAATAAAATCCAAAATTTGCTGACATTCGCCTAACGAAGTACAATATAATCCGAAAAGGGTAATATGACATATTATGACAACCGGCACATTTTAACTATATTTACCATGTCGACATAAGCATGTTTGTACATTAGTGCAACCCCTCGTCACTCCAATTCACCACATAGTGCAGTAACGATATGTATTGGACTTTGAATTTTCCTATATTTTAAGGATAATTAATGTGATACAAACTATAACGTTGTATAGCCCTGTAAATTGATATTGACGCTTATTTTAGTAATAGTTGCACAGTTGATGACAAGCAACTTCATCGGTCTTAGAAGCGACAGCACGCTTCGTTTTATGTTGAGCAAATTAGAAAATGATTCTTTACACATCTATTTGCTTCTCTTCATTCACTAATTTTCTACGGCAGGAGGTTGTCGGGGTACGGGATGAATTACCCACAAAATGGTATAAGACTATAAGGAGACCGTTAACAAACCTGAGCACACCTTCAAATAAACAAGCCAACAGTGAGGCTGATGTCCCCCGCCGAAATCCCAAAATAAATAGATGACACATATTAATTAATTGCACATTTATTTTTTTCAAACGTATCGAGCAATCAAACTACACGAAGTGTCATCCAAAAGTGTTTTATAAAGAAAAATGCTAAAACCGACGAGAAAAATGAAAATGTACCCTAGTTAGGGGGACCCTAAGGGCAGACAAAATGGCCCCCACGCTTGCTTGACAAAAGGGCGCCTCTGGCCATGGGAAAGGGCCCTCGTGTCCGAGTCAATCGTTTCTATACACTGTTACTGTCGAATCCATTACTGAATGAGAATGCAGATGAACCTAAGTTATCTTGTCCCAAAGTATCAACCAATCAAATTGCTTATCTCTGCCTACCCTAAGAAGAAAATGCTCATCTTCAAAATCCATCAAGGCATTGACCTGATAAGCATACACACCAATTTTGAACATTTTAACTTAATTCGAAGGAGACAAGAGTTATTGTGTTCCAAAGTCTCATCTTCGAGCTCCATCACGGCATTTACCTAATAAGCATATACACCAAGTTTGAACATTTTAACTCAATTAGAAGGAGAGTTATTGTGTTCCAGAGTCTCGACCAATCAAATTGCTTACCCTGAGCAGAAAATGCTCATTATTGAGCACCAAGTTTCATCACTCTCACTTAATTAGAACTAAAGTTACCGTGTCACAAAGCATCAACCAATCAAATTGCTTATCTCTGCTTACCCTAAGCGGAAAATGCTCATCTTCGAACTCCATCAAGGCATTGACCTAATAAGCATATACACCAAGTTTGAACATTTTAACTCAATTAGAAGGAGAGTTATTGTGTTCCAAAGTCTCGACCAATCAAATTGCGTATCGCTCTGCTTACCCTGAGCAGAAAATGCTCATTATCGAACTTAGTCAAGGTATTATTGTAATGAAACTATACACCAAGTTTCATCAATCTCACTTAATTAGAACTAAAGTTATCGTGTCCCAAAGCATCAACCAATCAAATTGCTTATCTCTGCTTACCCTAAGCGGAAAATGCTCATCTTCGAACTCCATCAAGGCATTGACCTAATAAACACATACACCAAGTTTGAACATTCTAGCTCAATTAGGAAGAGAGTTATTGTGTCCCAAAAAGTGTGACGGACAGACGGACGGACAGACAGACAGACAGACAGACAGACAGACAGACAGACAGGCAGGCAGGCAGACAGACAGACAGACAGACAGACGGGGGACAAATATTGACCCCAAAACCATTGGTTCAGAATCACATACCAAATTTTGTGACGAAGTTGTTTAGGGGTTAGCTGCCCTTTTTTCCTAACTGACATATTTTTTTTTTTAAAAAAAAAAAAACAAACAACAAAAAAACTAGCATTTATCCTCCAAATTTAGTTCTGTAATGATAAACTTTTCATTCAGTACAACCAACATTATCAGAAACCATCAAAAACCTCATTTGACCTCGGACCCTGAATATATCTGAACAACCCATCGGTGGCAAAATTTTACTCTAGAAAAGTTGGGTCTGATGGACCCCCCCCCTCCCCGGTCAGCTGTGGTCGTAAAACAGAACAGGATAGTACTACACAATCTGGTTGGCACTTTTGAGTAGATTAATGCATCTTCCAAATCATTTATAACTACCAGACATAAGTATATTGATTAAAAGTGTTTTTATTTGACAAAATGAACATATTATTATACAGAAGCAAAGATAGTACATGATGATATCTCACATTTTATACACAATACTGAAATATACACCTTGCGTTTTAAATTATTATTCACCATAATTACATAATGAACGTGTGAATGACGTGTGATTAATAAATTAGCATTTTGGATTTCCCATAGCCTTACTGCAATTAGCTACCCCTATTGGATCAGTGGCTAAGCTCGACATTTGATTTGTTTCAGACCAGAAGTACTACAGGAGCCTGCTATGAACTTCTGACATGGTGCTTATCTCCACCAAGAAGTAACACTTTGATAATTCTTGGTTAGCGCGGATACCTTTATCTTCCAAAACGGGGCGCTAGTTATTAAACCAAATTTTAAACACTTACAGGGCGTGTGGAAACCTATATTATGAATAAAGCGAGTCATGATTATCGAAAACTTGTTTTTCAAAGGATGATTGCCATGTTGTTTAAAACGGTGCCTATATATATATATTTCAATCACTACATCAGCATGTAATTAAATATAGAGAAGTTAATCGGGATTCACTCTCATCTAAATATTCTTGGATCTAGTCACGACGTAGTTCAAAAAAGTGAACCCAACAATCAATATCAAACAAACACGATTAAAATAATTCTCTATGAACAATATTGATCTGAAGTGAAAATAGACCGATAGCCTCAGTCAAACAACAAACAATGGCTTTGTAAAAGTAGTGGACATAATCCATGAAAGATTTAAAACCTATCATATTACTGTCCATTTTTGTAGCTTATATTCATCCTATAAAAAACAGAATCCAATTGATTTTTATACATTAGAATTAGAAATATATATTTGCTTACAGAATGATCAATGGCATTGCCAGGACTACAGTCAAATTAAAGTTTGACTTACTTTCATTTCTAATTTTTCTCTATATTTACATACACTACAAGTAGGTTCTAACAACAACCTTAAGATTTCAAATAATTCATAAGAAGTAGCTAGATCATTAGGTAATGTAGGCCAACCAATATAAAATTCAGAATCAATAATATTTTAGTAACACTAGCAATAACAATCATGTGGAACATTATTTAAAGTGCCAGCTTGTGGATTGTGCTGTTCTAACCAAACACATTGATTACACACCAAATACCTGCATTGGAATGTCCAATGATAATGTGAAGGATGAATGAATACGTTTCAAATTATTACTCAAATATAACAAGAGTGTTAACAGGTTATCTCTTATCAATGAGATCACAGATAACATTAATAAATGCAAATGAATTTTAAAATATTAGAATGGAAATGCAATGCTGTTAAATAACAAAATATAAATATGTACATGTACATCTTTAATACACAGTTAGAATTATTTTATAAGTTACTATTAAGTTATACCTATTAAACCTTACAATGAATAAATGCCAATTTGATAACTTTCGAAAGTGCACACAGCAATTTTTGAACCTTCTGGAACAAAAATCAAAAGCCTTTAACATAGATATGGAAATAAATGCTTGGAAGCAGATAATTCTCACCTCAACCCAAATCTAGAATTTTCCTAGGTAATATTATTCAGGCAACAGATATGGATATGAATGTAATAAGTAGTAATAATTTCCAACACAAGTGGATTATCCCATGTTTTACTATATTAGATATAAATGATCAACCTAAAGCCAATACTGCCTAAGTCATTTTTAATGTATATTACAAAATACACATAACATCTTTAATTAAATCAACAGATTAGGGTAACTACTTGTAATATTTACCACCAGATAGAAAGTATAAAATATAATCATATCAGTCAAGTATTTATGAAATGATATTATGTTAAATACATCAAAAAGGTATACACTATGATGTGTGCTAGGAAAGAAATTTCACCCAGGTTTATGTGCCATTAAAAGAACAAGATGTTTTTCCTTGCCAATTCCAGCATCGAACTCAGGATTAGTGAGCCAGCATCTTGTCCCCCCCCCCCCATGAATTAAGTCTATCTTTTTATTTTCAAGAGTGACTTAGATCTAATTAATGAAATTGCTTTTCAGGTTAAAATTTCTCAAAATGCAGTAACTTTACTGCTATTGTTTATTTTTTTCCTTCCAAATATTTTGTGTTATTTTTGAAGAGACTATAATGATTTTTTTTTTCTTGTGAATTTCTAAATCATATCTTAAAAGACATACTCAACAAACTGGATTTTTTCTTTCTTTGCGCTATCTATTGTGATATGTACATGTGTATCGAAATTTGGGACTATTAATTTAAAAAAAATAAACACTTAAACATCAAAGTAGTACACCAAGCTTACATACAATATATTACATCAATATGGAATTACACTAGATATTACACAGTTCACTTCATAGCCCCAAATATAAACATGTATATCAAAATATATTAAGGTCACTTTATAAAGTTATAAAATGATAGTTTGCGGCTTTCATGTACATTAATCTTTAGGAACTGGGACCTGTTTCACAAAATTTTAACTAAGATAAAAATTCAAATTTTATGTATTTCATTGGATAATAATAGACTGATTTTAGTGCTTAACCAATCAAAATTGAAGTATATACTAGTATTTGAATTTTAACTTTAGTTAAGATTTCGAAAAACTAGGATCAGATCATGTCTACCATCTTATTATTAAATCATAATGCCCTAAATATTCCTCCATTAATAATTAGAAAACAACAATAGATACAGAAGCAATTGGGATATGTATATCAATTTACATATATACGAAAACTGTAAAATTTAACCAAATTAAAACCATTATTATGGAACTTATTATGATCAATGCAATCTATATATCATGATGATTCTTAAAACTTCAGAAGTTATAAAGGCATTTAATTTAGATGTGAAAAATTTGCATCTCAATTCAAATTTTACTTAATTTAATTTCATCATCTGATATGAAGACCGACAAACGAAACAAAATTTAACCACTCTCAACATCTGCTAATACTTGAGTGAATACTTCATTTAAATTTTATCACATGCCGAACGGCCCTCAACCCAACTAAATTCGTAAACATAAATTTTAACTTCTAACTAACCTACATGAGATCATAGGATTATATGATTCAACATAAACAAAAACAACAAAAAATTTGTAGGTAATCAAATATACAAACAAAATATGGCATAAGTTTAAAGCTAACATTTACACATAAAAATTTCATATATAAATCAAAATAATGGATATGATATAAATAGTAACAAATTAGAGACATTATTGACAGAATTGACCTTTACATTTGTTACCACAGTATACAGAATAACCATTGGTTACTATCATCATTTATTACAAAATAAGGAATTAATTTAATTTATACAGACAATCAGATGATTCAATCTTTAAAGAAATGTGGACAAGCTTTATGGCCTTCATATCAACCGAATTAAAACGCAGATCCTATTTTGTTTCTTTTCTTATAGCTCAAAATCACATTTTACTTGTCTTCCCAACAATAGGACCTGGAAGTGTTGTTATATAACAAACGTTCTAGTAGTGGATGTGAGGAATTGGCTATTGAAACGGTCTGTTACAGCAAGTTCTTGCTGTTCATTTTCTTGAACTGAGTAAACCCTTAGAAACATCAACACTATATGATTAATCAGGGTCAAAAGCCACCCCTAAGACTCCCCCAAATGCGACCTAAAAGTACAACTGGTCAGATCTTCAGCGAAACGAAATATAGATCTGTATATCCATTAATTAAAAGCATGTGATTATGCCAACAAAGACCAAATTGGATTCAACTACAGATCTTGTTTTCATTTCTTTTCGTAACAAGATATAGATTGCAGTGGTTGGTCACGTTTGGTCCAGGTAAACCTTGCCAGAATATAAGGATTATAATACAAATCTATATTTCTTTTCAGCTTTTTCCAGTAACATATAGATTGTCGTGGCAGACCACATTATGTTTCAAGGAGATTAACCATAACTACATGTATATAATTAACCAATGGCCACTCAAAAATATCTCACAGAATTTGCTAATCTAAACTAATTATTTTCAGAGACAGAGAGAAATTGGGTTTTACGTCCACTTGACACAAACTAGGTCATTTTAGGACTAACATATGGTTTAATTTTATTTCAATAATTCGCTTGCAAGTAGGGGTCTTTAGCAATGGGAGGAAACCGGAGAAAACCCACGAGATTTGACAGATGACCCTACTCCTTGTCACGTACAACCGGGGTTTAGAAAGCTTGCAAGTTGACTCAATGGCAGGCTTAATGATACAACACGCCCATGCTAACCACTCGGCCATCCAACCCCCAACATTACTTTCATGTCGAATTCCTAATATATGAAATTTGAATTAAAACCGAACGTAGAAAAATAGAACAAAGAAGGATCTGTATTTAAATCCGATTGACCATGATCAAACCCCAATATTACCAGAACAATAACAAATTTTAAATAATAATATCAATCTAGTTTACAATTTTAAAGCTACCTATGGAAATTCAAAATAAAATCAAACTGTAAGTTACTACTTCACTAAATGTAATAGGATACAGAATATTTTCAAATTTTTCTATTTAAGTAGACAACTTAATTACTGTCACGATTTTGACTATTTGGCATTAATTACCCCTTTGGATTTATAATGTGCTATATTTTGCCACAAACATGGAATTTAACACATAAATAAACTGCCTGATAATTCAAATTACTGCAATCATAATTGCTATCAGAAGCCTTGTGGATGTATGAAGAATTTATAAGATAAAAGTATTGTTAAAGGAAATGTGTATTCAAATGTTAACTTGAAATGTAATTCTACATTTATAGACTGACCGATTTAATGTCCATTATCACATAAAAATCACATTACAACATATTTCAGCAGCATCTAAAATACCCTTATAATATCTACTTCAATGACATAATACCATTCATTCTTACTATCAAATTAGATATAATACACTAAACATGTTCATATAATAAACATATTCATAATCAAACACTGTACATGTATAACCTCATTCTACATGTCATGTGCACTTGGTAAGTCAATCCTCTTGTTTATCTGCAGAGAATAAAATTCCCCCGAAAGAATTTATTTTGATACGTGTAGAAATATATTATGATTAATGTGATTAAACTAAACAGTTATGTTTTACTTTCTAAATTACAATAATATTACAAATATAATTACAATTTTTTCAATTCATAACAGAAAAACAATGATGATTATGTTAAAACTGTAAACATGAAAAGCTACATTGCACTATTAGAATGGATGTACATGAATGTATTTTATCTGTTAATTATATATAATTACAGAACCTACACTAACAATATCTGACCTGGTGTTGAGAGACCATAAAGCTTAAGTAACACTTTATCTAATTTGCCAGCCCATTCCAGTGCACTGTAATCAACCAAATATCCTGTCATATACTAAGGAGTATATATTCCAACTCAAATGGTGCATGTTAGGGCATAATATATGGGAGAAATTTTGCCCAGACAGTGGTATACTGCCTTCTCTTAATCTAAATACAACTGTCAAAGGTACTTGGACATTTCTGGATTTCAGTTTTTGTACCATCTGAATGACTAGATATTTTCTCCTTGCTATGCCCTCGGTTATGCACCACTGGCAGTGAGGAAACAACACAGAAATATCATGAGGAACATTCTCTGCCAACCCCTGAATGGAACCTTGCACATCATGCTTAGAAGTAAGCCAACACCTCACTCATCCAGTTTGAACCATCCTGGCATCAAGAGTTTTTAGATATATTTTTCAATCCCTTCTCTTATTTTAAAAATAGTGACATCTGGTAGTAACATATTCTAGTATAATCTAAATTGTAAATTTTTAAAAAAAATCAAAATGGAGAACCTTCTCTTATTTAATATTTTAGTATAGTCTAATTCATAAATCCCTCTTAAGTGTAAATTTTGAATAAAATTATTATTTCTAAGTTATAAATATTTTTTAATTCCTTAAAATATAAAGTCGAACACTCCTGCAAATAATAATATATCAACATTTACTATGCTGGACTGAAAATTAAGACCTTTATGAACATCTTACATGTGATTTAGGAGAAAATATTTCAAGTGCTCATAACTACAATAAGTTAAGTACACCATAACATTTCGAGTAAACCAGGCAGTTTTCATTAAAAATAATAAAGAGATTAAATTAAAATTATCAATCATCAATGTTTTTATAACATTACATTTCATAGATTACAAATTATTACACTACATGTAGACTAGATGAATGTAAGGAATATTAAAATGGTTTTGAAAACAGGGAGGTTAATCAACATTCCTCTCCAGCATTGGAATTGCAATTCAAACAAACTTTTGATGATACTTTCAAAATAGATTATAAGATTCAAATTGGGTGTTTTATTCATAAGTTACAATACCAATTTAGGTAAAATGAGGTAAAATATGCGTTGATAAATATTTCAGACTAAAAGGTCCTAATCAATTTTATTGTAAATTACAAAAAAAAACCAGACTATCAAATATCACCCAGTGCTGAGTCACTTGTATTTTGTATTAACATTGTGAAAATATTTATTGATAATTATATATAATTTCAAAGCTTTTAACCATGTAATAACGATATGTCATTAAAGGTCCGCATTATAACACAAGAATCATGTTGTACAAATAACAGATAATATCAATGCCACAGAACTTGCTTATTTAAACTGATCTGTTTACACATGGAACACACTACAGCTGTATTTGGTATCTCAAAAACACTATGATCACCATACAGAGCATTTTAAAGCATTACATCAAAATATCACAGCAAATGTTTGTTGTGCAATAATTTCTCCTTCAATTCAAAATATCTTTCCAACCTTGACATGGCATATTCCTAAAATAACAATAAAACAATAAAGTTAAGGAGGTATTCATTAACCTACACACGAAAACCACAAGTGCCATTTAAATATATAGTAAAAATAGGTAATGGGAGCATTACAAACAATAACAACAGAAAAAGATCAACAACCAATGAACTTTTTACCAGAAATGCCATAAAAAAAATAACAGACTTCTAGTTTAACCAAGTGATAACATTTCAATGTGAGCATATAAAAATAATTTTAATTGCATAAATCAAATACAACTTACCCAGTAACCAAACTCGATGACAGATGTTTTGGCTTGTATTATGGCCCAGATAGCCCAATAGAAATGTGATGCCAAAGCGTATGTATTAACTTCTACATATAAGGCCTGTAAATCTTTATCACAGATATCACATTCACCACTAGCTTTTAGGTATTCTTTAAAGAATGAATACTGAAATAAACAAAATTAAGAAGATATCCCTTTAGAAACAATAAACGTAAGGGTCGAAAAGAGTTTTAAGACAGTAATTTATACAATAAAACTCCCCAAAGGTAGGTTGGATATACCGTCTTGGCCTCGATGTTCATGGATTAAAAAGAGTTATTGTTTAGATAATGACGGACAATTACAATAAAATAAAGATATGATAATGAAGGTCGGTATTCTGATTTAGCTTTTCAAACAATAAACCAATAAAAATGTAATAAGTTTAAGGAGTTAAATCTCTATTCTTTGGAACCTAAAATGATACATTTGGTCAAAATGCATACATTAATGTAATATGAGTACAAAAAAATGATTTACATTCATCTTTTAAAACTATTATTGTAATTTGTTTGTACCGTTATGTGAGCAGTCCAAACTGAATTCAGTCGCTCGTTAAACCAGTCTACATTCCAGTACAGTTTGAAATTTCTTTTTTTAGGCTCATTCATCAAAGCGATTCATTACAAAATAATGATAATAAAGAGCATGTATACATCCTTGTCGAATGATTATAAAATTGTGTTCTGTCTTTAATTTTAAATATTTGGATCACATATTTTCACACTAATATTATCAGAATGGACCAATAATTTGTGTTTGCGATGTTGAACTTAAAGATTTATCAAAAACCCTTCAACAGAAATAGAATTATTGCGTTTCAAGGAACCAATAAACTGTATTGCAGAAAACCTTCTGACATTTGTGTATGATATGCCTCTTAACCTCTATAGTTATAATCTTTGGCTCTCCTGAACAATTAGCAAAAACTCCAATACGACCTTTTTACTATGCAGCAACGTTATTCCGCTTTATGCAATGCATAGATTTTTTTTTTTAAAACACACAGACTTACTTTAATCTGTTTTATGTTAAGGATAATTATGATAGCAAAAGTACACGATTCATGACATTCCCTTTCCCACATTGTATTTTGAATATTGGCAAATGATGATAAATCTACATTACCTGTTGTTCCCTACTCGGGTAACCTTCGGCAGTGTAAGTGAAAAATGGTGCATTGGGATTTTCGTATCCATACGCCCATTCACAAAAATGATTACCTATGTCAAAACCCCTGAAATATAAAAAAAAAAACTCTTTTCTTTTGCCCCCAAAAAGCTAGTAATACAGTGATGTTTACAGTCTCTGTTGATTGTTGAAAAACAATACGCTATTTTAATAGTCTATCCTTACAAACGAGGAAAAACTCATTTCCCATTCCCACATAAATACCTTTAAGGGGAACACCAATCTTTTTCAAAAAAGTTTCCAAAAAATTTTAAATATATTTTTACACATAATAACCCCTGTAATACCCACAAAAACAATTTGCAAGTGAACAATTATTTTTCAAAACTGCTGGTATGTTTTTATGCTTGCTGACAGTGTTTGTATAAATGATTTGGACAGGTGATGGATAAACAGACAGGAATGTGATTGTAATATAAGACAAAACTAAATTCTGGCGTACACAAATGATCGTAGGAAAAAAATTTATACGACTAAAAACAGCAATATTGTAAAAAATGTCCAATAACAACTTATCCAACATAAAATAATGATATATACCTGTAGTTGTAGCTACAATATTCCCAATCAATTACAGTTAGCTCCCTTGATGGATTCTCACTACCTTCCATATGTAATACATTACCTATTTTCAAAAAAAGAAAAATAATTTTAAAAAAAATTAAAACACCGAAACATAATTTCCTTTTTTTCAAATTTCAGATTTTTGATAAAAAAAATACTTGGATGCTGTACTGATAGTTTTGAATATATATAACATTTATAGATCAAATAAAACCAGTTGTTATAGCTAGGATTCTAAACTAAATTTATATATGGTAGGGTTAAGTTTTATCCAAAATTTGAATACAAGGGCTGATATAAAGCATTACCATTTCTATTAGCCAAGAAAAAAAAGCACACACAAAAAAAGAAGATATAAATTCAAACTGAAAGTTATTAATGAGGTTATTGGATAGATGAATGATACATATTTTCTATGAAATTAGTTAATTATTTGAATGTTAAACAAAATATGGACAATGTTTAAAGATCTAAAAGATAAAAAATTTACAAGATATAATACTTGTTCATGTACAAGACACCTCTTCTAATATCAGCGTTTCCTAAAAGAAGAATATGTACATAAACATCTTCATTCAGATGTTAGCACGTTATAGATTTCAATCAACAACTTAGTAGAGGGTCAAGACTTAGTTTCAAGGAAAGGAACGGTTGCAGAAAAATGATCTTATATACAGCTGTATTTTCAAGGTTTGGCCGTTAAGAAATTATATTAAAATTTCACCTTCCTGCAACTAATGAAGCTACATTACAAACATATTCTACATGTTCATGTCCAAAGCATGACCTATGAAAGTCTCTGCAGAGGATGGAAACCCCAATAACGTGGATGATGTATCATGTCCATGTTTTTTTTCTGTTTAAGTGATTAAGGAAGTAATAAAAAAGAGAGACAGAAAAATGGAGTTTAACATCAAGTAGACACAAACTAGGTCAATTTGAGACTAAGACCTGGTCCAATTTTACTTCAATAAGTAAATGCGCGTAGGGGTCTTCAGCAGTGGGAGGAATGGTATACAGCTCAAAACATGAAACATGTTGAATGTGGATGTACAGTAGCTCAGAACTGGTTCCGTTACTGCCATAATCTTTTCAGTGGTAACACCAAAACATAGTACGAAGCTCCAGTGAAACTTTAGCACTGTTTACTATTGTTTGTGTTTTAATTTTACTACATCTCTAACTCCATACTTAACTTGTCAGGGTTAGATTCTTTGCCCCATGATTGTCCTTGACTTTGCTGTTACGTAAAGTTTAGAATTTATGTTAAGAACTAAATTTATCTCAAGTAATGAAGCAGTGTAACCCAAGAAAACTTTGCAGCGTAAAATTATTGTGATAAGCCTTGTGGTAATATCAATACATTATGTCTGTGAGATTACTGTATAAGTTAAAGGGTCATTATTGGAGAGTAGATAAAGAGCTTGCAGTTGTCACTATAATAGTTAAAAACTAGATAATGTAAAGGCAATTTGCTGAAAATTTCAGTCAAATTGATCCACTCTGAATTGAGATCTTAGTGATTGAGTTTTCAGTCTGACCTTGATCATCATTACTAAAGAAACCAGTCTTGATTATCCATTTCATGACTAAATCATGAATGAAAGTTGAGCAGTATGTTGGATCCTAATCCAGTAAATATCGTTAACTAGCATTCACATCAAGAGTTGATTATGGTCTGGATAAGTTGATTATGTCTAATTAATTATTCATATAACATTTCAGACTTTAAGAAAGACCTGCAATAGGCAGATTTAGCTCTTGCATAATGCATGATTAATTAATACTAACAATTAAAAAACTGTGACATGAAACAAATGTCCACAGCAGCTTTAGTTAATTAATAGATGTCTTTGTCTCATGAATAGAACACAGTGTATAGATTTTGAGTCAATAGACTTTTCAAAGCTATACCTCTGACAACGATTGTCGAAATTTATCAAAAGGCAACAAGTGTCTTCTCCTCATGACTATAAACACTGTTTATAAATTAGTCGGATGGAATCTCGAGCCTCTAAGTCAGCCACAATGAGGGCATATTAAAAGCAATCAATTGGTACATAAGTAAAATCTTCGACCACTGTTAGCTTAATTTATTAACTAACAAATTAACATTTTGACACCATGTACTTGCATTTTCCATATTCTTTTTAAAGCTCGCAGAGTTATCTTACTTTACAGTGAAATTGTCGCTGTGTATATTTAAACCGTATATCAATTTTTTATACTCAAGAATATATCTTAAACCAAAACAAATGAAGGAATCAAGTTCGGACTTAACTGAATCCAAGAACAGATGTTCATTTGTTGATACCTTTATAACAATGAGCCTACGTCCTTTTTTATTCTTTAAACTTATGTCCTCCATTAATAAACATGCAAATCAATCAACATAAATCAATTTTCATATGATGAATGACGAATGAAAAACAAAATATATATGAAACAAAATTGAAAAGTGGGGATTTCTATACATAATGATTTTCAAATAAACAAAAGCCCTGGTTTTTAAGAGCCCCTAATTAAAATGGCCTTCATGGGTTTTTGTTCATTTAATTATGTTGGTAATGTTCAGTGTTCGTACATGCCAAAATTCACATTTCAACTCCATTAACCCAGCCAACAGTTCATAACATTTCAGTATGTTTTGTTAGATCACACAAGTAGTTTGATTCTACTATTTTCTTATATGTAAACAAAATATCCTGGACTATGGTCATAAGAACAACCCATATATAAATGAATTGAAACCATGCTGGAAAATCGTGGGAAACTGTCTCATCCAATACCAGGATCGAACCACAGATCTCCTGGTTAGTGAGAACTTCAGTGAACAACTTAGGTCAAGTTAATCACATTAAACACAACTAATACTTTTAGTTTTTTTATCCGGTGCCAGATATATATACATAGGCTAAGCAGACAGAAACTTTGGGACGTAATTATGTGAGTTCCGTCCTAGGTGTACAATATTTTTGACAATGTCATTAATACTCATGAAATATTACAAGTACTGTAGCTATAACAATTTGTCATCCGATCCCTTTAGCTTTCCTATTTCAATCTTCCTCTAGTCCTATGAGTTGGGGATTGGATGTGGGCTTATAAGTGGAACGGCCATCTTAATCTGGCAGCGAACACAAGTATTTTTACACATTATTTTCCCAGAAATTGTTGAATGTATATATTACCTTCTTGCAGGTCATTATGGCAGAATACAACGGGGGACTCTACTTTAGAACAGATGTTTCTGAAGAAATATAAAACAAAAGAAATATAAATTCATAATTATAACAAGCAAGGTGATTCAACAATAAGCTAATATCAACTCTTTCAGGGCTTTTTCTATTTTAGTCAGTGGTAAGCAAATGATAGTTATCTCCCTGTAACTCACTTCCAATGGACTCTATGCTTGCCACTATGAAATTATGATGTAATGTGTTTAAGTGTGCCTATTAAAACATTTCAGTATAATAGACTATGACCCATAGTATACTATTCAACAAGAAGTGGTGTGAGGTTCAAGAACCTAGAACAATCATTGATACAACAATAAACTGTCAAAGGTCATATCTGGCAGATTTTATAACATCGTATTTTTTACTTCTTCGATGGTTGTCACATTTCTAACTCAATGGGTTTAAGTACATATTATTTCAAAATATTTTATATATGGAGCATTTAAAAATATTGTACAAATGGAGCATTTAAAACTATTGTTAACATTAGGAGCAACATAATCATAGATCTTATAATTTATTGCGGCATACCCAAATGAAAACAGTCAAAGCTGTCACGCTCATAACTCACTTTCAAAACGGTCAACATTGTTTTATTAGTTTAACAACTCAAACCAATTTACACCAGTTAATTGTTATCATTTATTATATATTTGCTGATGACCTATATGTATGATCACTCACTCATACATCACATTATCTAATTAGACTTGTGTATGAATCAACATACATGTAATATGTAAATGAGCAGAATGTTTTAGAATAATCATAACTTACATCATGGCATTAAATTCCTCCTCTATATTATATGACTCTAGCTTACGAATGTAACTTTTGTGTTCAGGATGACCAGAATTGGTACATGTATTATTTTGGATTTCTTTAAGCCACCTGGAAAGCCAAAAAACAAGTTTTTAATAAATTAAATCAGCACAGAGATAAATCTGCTACATGATTATGTTGTTTGACTTGTTGTATAAACATATATATCAAACAATTCATAATGGTTGTTGTATAAATATATATTAAATAAAATCTATACACTGTATGATTTCATGGGTAATATTCAAGATCCTATGATATAATCAAGAGCAATTTATTTGTTACACTAATCTAAACAATGCATATTATTTTTGAACTGATAGCTGATAAGAACATCACAAGATTATACAAAGTGATCATGGACAATAACTCCGGAAGTTATTGTTTATCATAAGCAATAGGCTTCCTTGTTTCATTAGTGTAAACAACATATGTAAGGATGAGAACAGTATATAACCACATTTCAATGTGGGAGAGCAAAAGATGACATTGTTATCAATCTATTCTGAGCTGGTAGCAATTTTAATGTAGATTTATATACAAAACAAGCATTTCAAAATATGTTAATATTCAACAACCTTTTATGAACTCTTGTACCAAAGACCATGGCATATAACCAGAATTTGGGAGAAGTCAGTCAACTGAGATAAAGCACAGTTCAATTTTGTTATATATAAATAGGATAGTTAACAAAGCACAATTATATCATGTTAGGTAATATATAATTTATAAAAATCTTTTAAAAATTTCAAGATTGCAGCAATATTGCACACAATTGAATTACTTACAGTAATTAGTTTTTGGAAAATATTTTGAATAAACCAACAATATAACTCATTTACATGTATAATGCTGTTAAAGGCCAAACGACTTGCTCTTAGTTCTCTGGAACTTGATTAATTAACTGTAAGCTGGGCTTTAGATCAACCTTACAATGTAATGGGACCAAGTGCACTTTTCTACCATCTGAAAATTCTGCAGGGGTGTTTCTTAGGCGAAATTGATTGAAAAAAACAATTTGGCAAAATTTTTGCTCTATCTCGATTTTTTTCTGTTGGGGAATTGGCATTTTTCAAAATGACGACCAAATCAATTTTTGTTGCCACCTTTCTACCTTTATGTTAGTTTGTAACTTCCACACTTACTACTTTAAATTGATAAAAGGAAACCTAAACTTTTAGAAATGTAAAATAGTCAACAGCATATACAACAATGACAGATTGAAATAATAACAGTATTGTTCTATCATTTATTTATGTCATACACAATTGTCACACGGTCAAAGCTTTGTCACACCTATGTGAGTCACAATTCTGAAAATGCCCACAAAATTTCCATCTAATTCAATTAATAAAGAAAAAACATACATGAATGGAAAACATACAATGAGATTTTATACACATGTATAACATAAACAACCCGTATCCATAAATTTACCAAAATCACATGTAAGGTTACCCAAAATATGAGAGCTTTGGATTTATAATCTTAATTAAAGCCAGGTTATAGATAAAAAAAAGAAATCCTAATTAATATTTAAAATAATTCTTTTACCGAACAGAATAAATCTTTAAAAAATATTGCAATAAAATTTAATAAGAGATTAGGTGATTATTTAGAGACAGAAGGATAAGAATCAGGGGCTTTATCAAAATAGCAATTTTAAGACCAAGTACATGAAGTATAATTCTATCAACTTTAAAGGAAGAGAGACTCACAAAATAAGGAGAGTGTGATAATTTGACCAAGGAAAAGCTATTTTGAGTACAATAAGCACTGTCACACGCTTAGTTCAATAGTTGTGACAGAAGTTTTGAATGAAATTGGTCTATTCATCTAAACTGGAACTAAAACTCTGTAAATAATCACAAAGTCTTGTTTTAGTTCATTTCCAATAAATATATGTTCAACAGAGTGATTAACAAGCCTGGGACGCTTTGGCGATAGGAATTGTGCACTACTTTTATAACAATATGTATTCTTACCCGCAAATGGTTTCCCTTAACCACCTTGGTTCTTTACATAATGGCATATCTAAGGAATGTAACTCTGCTAGCTTTTTAGCTATTAATTTGATTATATTTGGTTTACATAAATCTGTACGTTTTAATGGTCTCGTCTAAAACATAAGAAATAAATGATCAATATACAATTTTAACAATATATAAGTCAATACAGCAACATATTTATTTTATTATACATAAAAAAAAGCCCACATCAATTTAAATTACATTTCACTGACAATAAAAACTCCACGTTGACAATTTGCTCTGCATGAAATTTTATTAGGTTATAGCTAAATGAGGTATATACATGTACACACATGAACGACCAGGTTTCAATGTGTGCGTATGAAAATAGATAAATTAAATAAAATTAATGAATTAAAATGAATATGCCAGAATTAATTCATAAAAACCCATGCCCTGATCACATAATTATAAAACAGTTTTTATGACAATAAAAGAAACAAAATAGGCCATTCCCCTTTAGAAATGCACAGCAAATGTGAAATTCTACCCTGATCTTTCATGAAAATAGGTTTTTCAAACATGCACCTTCGAATTAGAATCTAAGAATCAATACTAGTATTTTTATGAATATAAACAATTACAATATTAAAGGAGGGGAGTCTCTAACACAATATCAACTAATTGTTTAAGATTAGTACTTACAGGAATATATTCTTCTAATCTTCCAGTAGGATAAATACCATATAATTTTGGTCCAAGATCTTTCTCTGAGAGAATGGCAAATACGACGGAATTAAATATCACAAAAGATTTACTTGTTTTGGCAATATGTCCATAAATACGTAACATCACACGATCTGGTTCATTACCTAAAGGTTTTAGTCCCGGGGAGAGGTAGCACAAATACAGATAATTTGAGAGACCACCGCTGAAAAGAGAAAAAGTATAATAGAGAATTAACTAAAAATAATATCCTATTCAATGCTTAATTAGGCGAATATAACATCACATTCAATGCTTAATTACGCTAACCCAAAATAAGATCATATTCAATGCTTAATTAACAGAAAATAACATCATATTCAAAGTTAAAACACCACCCACAAGAGCTATTTTGGCCCAGCAGTCCATGAAGCTTGTAATATTTTTTATTTTTTTGTAGGTAATTATATAAAGGGAGCATTATTAGACTTGAAAGGTAATATTTTAGAGTTGTTTTCTTTAACAAACAAGACAATTCAAAAGGAAGATTAAATGAGAACTACTGACTTCAAAACATTTATAGGCTTCTTCGTTCCATTAAAGGAAATTGTTGAAATTCATTGGTTTCTTCATTTCACTAATTTAAATACATATAATAAAAGCAGATCACATGTCCCTGGAGAGCATTCACAATATTTTACAAAGTGAACACAGGCAAAAACTTGTGGGACTTGTGGACAATGAACGGATGAATGGGTGTGTAAAAATTCGAATGTTTCATCTTCAGACCTGAGAGACATTCTGGAATTGGGAATACATGGATATTTTGTCATCAATATGGATTTCAATCCAACTAAATGAACACTGATCCTATAACTAACTTGTATATCTCTAGTATTATTATATTTTATCTAGAATATAACTATCATATTTTAACCTAGCATATAGAATAACAATTATATGTTAATCTATATACTAGTTACTATCATATTTTAACCTAACATATAACTATTCTATTTTAATCTAGCAAATAACCATTACATATTCTAATCTAGAACTATACATTATATTATTGGTAATATCTTCTCAACTTCAATATCAACAAAGTGTTTTCTTTATGTCTAACCATGTCTGTTTAAGCAAACAACGAAAATGTTAACTATCCTAATTATGATAATTTATTGACAAGTTGAAAGATAAAGTGGACCTAATCCTTTTAATTCTTGGCCTTTGATATTCAGCCATAATGACCAACCCTTGTCCACTCTGGAATCTAATATGAAATATATTATCTGTGGTATATCAAAGTTCAAGAGTGAAGATATGATTTAAACCCTTTCACTTGGAGAACCAGAATACATGATAACCCTGTTTCACGGACAATGTAGTTACACTAACAAACTGAAAGAGTCTGGCATTAACGGCTGATTATTGTTATGTTGTAAAATTACCTACATGTAGCAGCCAAATACAACATATAACATACAATCCTACCCAACACAAGGATTAATAATCACAAATTAATCAAAGCTGAGAAACTTCAAACATGCACACATTCTATACATGTATACAGGAGGACGAAGATGTGGTGGACCTAAATCATGCGATTTGGCATTTCTCCCGTTATCTGGAAAAACCTAGTAACACTGTTGAATGTAGTTTTGAGTAAACAAAGGAAAACTGTTTTGTTAAGCTACTGAATATATAACCAATTTTATTTTGTCTTTTTAGATGAAGGTAATTAGACGCCCTTTCGGCGAAGGAGAAAAAAACCTATTATTAAATATTATATACATGTGTACTAAGTCCAAATATGGGTCTACTCAATTTTTACCAAAATTTGACTTGGTAGGTTTTTCCAGATTACGGGAGATTTGGATAAGATATCTAGACCCCAAATTACAATAATAGGGTGGATTTGTTAAACAATGTAAAGTTTAGGGGGGTTTTCCGAGATGCTACACTGATTCGATCAGGCTTGGGGTAATGGGCAATAGTAATGGAATGTGATCATTACATTTTTAAAGTAAGTGTGTAAGGCGTTATTTCATGTCCTGGAAAACTGCCATTCACTGTGTGTAGGGCGTAATATAACGCCTTGGAGATAGTTTCCCCGGAGATAGTTTCCCCAACCTATTCTTAGAACATAGTTCGTCACTTGGGGGAATCCCCCACAATCGCAGCATGTGTATAATGGCTCTCATGAGTGCGCAGGAATATATATTACGCCTGGTCGTTCTGACTAACAAAATCGCATTCTGAGTAACTTTGTGTTGAGGTTTGAGTTTGACTATACATGTATACGTCAACAATAATGCCAATGACATCATCCAGCAAGCGCAAGCTCTCTGAGGAAGAGGTTTGATCATTTGTCGTCTTACGTTGATTTGGAAGATGAAACTGACAATCAGGATGAGTCGTACTTGACAAATAAAAAGGTCCAAAAATGATGTTTTTTGTCAAATCAATTACACAATAGGGGGTAGTTAACGTTTTAAAACGTCACGCTTAACGGGTTAATGAGTAATGAGTGACTCGTTAGTAAACAAAATGAGTCTGCTGCTAGGTAAAAACAAATACTTATACATGTACAGCAAGATTCATCTCGACATCTTTAGCAATGCTCTGGTAGACAAGAGAACCACAGGAGGACATCTTTTAAGATGTTCTTGTTTCCTGTAACCTTATTAACCTGACCTGACAACAATCGCATGCCCAAAACCCAAATCACTTTGTTTCAGAGGTAATAAGTATGTAATCTTTATTACTGAAAGTTACATATATTATATCTAATACAACATATAAATAAATACAAACGTGGTGTAAAGGAGGTGAAAACAGTCACACAACTGTTTGAATTTATGTGTGATCAGTGTACACTTTCCATAGGTTACTAATATTTTTACTATTGTCATATAAAATCCAGAAAACAGTATAATAATCCATTCCGTCACTTGATTTTAGAAGAAGAATAGTGTACCACCGTGGGTTTTATTTTAACTAGCTACTATAATAGAATAACATAATAGGAAGGACTTGGATGTTCAGATTGTTATGTTTAATGTCCAATCAATAGTCTATTCTAAGATTTTGCTCTTATTGTATATAGATCTAATGTGCTGGAAGGGATGAATACTTCTTACGCAAAAAAGAGTTTGTATCCAATATCAAAACCATCCCAATTAGACGTTGATCTTAATTCAGATGGCAAAATAGTCAAAATAATTCTTGATGCTTCAATCAGTTTATCCACAACATTTCTATATTTGACATAGACAGACACCAAAGAACGATGCAGGAGACATGCCATCTTTAAAAAGTGAGTGAGTGTCCTGTGCTATTAACAGACAACTATGACATGGTGAAATCGGATTTAATCTTTATAACCAGGAGAATCTCCACCATTTATAATAAATGTCATGTCCTGGGGCAGTATGCTACATCACTATAACAGATAGTCGTATATTACTGCTTATTGGTTTTGTTGCATTGTTAGTTATATATGTATCAATGGAGGTGCACAAAATGTTGCACTAAGGACACATCAATCTTTGCCTTCAATTTTATCACGAAAAAAATCTAATTTAAGAACAAAAGGCACTTGGTTGTTTTTCTCAAAAGCTTTTGGTTAAAAACATTTTTGAAATTCAAACATTTCGCACAAGAATTGAATGAGTTACCGGTATTTATTGATCAAGACCCCATGAAACGAAAAATTTAAATTTATTTGTCCTTAGTTCTTTTAAATTTTACTTGTACACCAGTTTGATTTAAAGGTAAACAAAAAAGGTTGAAACACAAAATATTCTAAATGCATTCAGCTTTTTCATATTCTCAAATATTCATTCCTAACATTGATCAACATGTACATGTAGCATTGATGTATAAAATTTAAAAATGGCAGAAATTAATGATTTGCTTTGTGTAACACACCTAATTAAATCATGGATTATTTTATACCACAATACTAAAGCTCGATTATAGATAAAAATAGATCATCGACTCTCACACTTCGATCTTTGAACAATAGTTCAGTCTAGATTATGATTTACCTAATGTTAAGGTATTATCTTGTACTTTTACAAACAGGTTATTTCACACATCCTATAAACATGATCAACTTTTTCAAAACAAGGGTAATAATTAGGCTTAAGAATAACTTGCATGCAAAATGTTAAGAAAAATACGGTAAAGCTTTTCAATGCAATGGCCCAACTCAAATCAATTATTCTCCTTTTCAAAGCATTTGGAAGGATTTTGGCATCAAGTTTGTTGTTCAGGTCAAAGACACTGAAATTTAATGTCATTCAAGAAATTTTGACAAAAAGTACTTTATATTGATCATAATTATCCATGAAATAATTAGCTTGGGCTTTAGGATAAGTACAGTGTTCGTATCAGTTATTTTCAATGCATGCAAACTATAATTCTGTATGGTCTGACCCTGGGACAATCTTACTCGCATTGTAGATTTGGAGCTCTGAAGTCCTTTTAAAAAAAAATTTTAATGACTAAAGTTAGCAATATGAGGGGAAGAATTTCTAGAACAACAGCATTTCTGCCTTCTGCAACTTATAATTTCATGGGCCAAAGGTTCTTTCACAACAACTACCAGAATCTTTCCTCGTGAAATGAAATGGGATTTAACGTCCTACTGTTTAGCTCCAACTTGGCTAATTAGATTTCTGGGTCCGTATTCAAAGGATATCTTAAGTCTAAGACAGTCACTTAACTACTAGCTTTCACTTAAATATACGGAACTTCCTGTAAGTTAAGGGCAAGTGGTATTCAAAGGCACTGTTAAGTATCAAATTTTCCCTTAAAGTTAAGCTGCCTTAACTTTTAAGTGTTAGTCTTTAAGTGGTATTCAAAGGCCAGTTTAAGTGAGAAATATCCACTTAACTTTAAGTGACCTATGGGAGGTACCTTAAAGTTAAGTGAGATTATAATGACTTCTTTTAATGCTGTAGAAGCAGTACCGTAATGGCGATTTTAAAAGATATGGAATTCAGATTAAAACAAAGACAATGTAGCTGACCTCAAATTTATTTTTTCGTCGTCAACTTTGATGTTGTAGTGCCATAATAGAGTATAAGGTTATTACCACCGATGTAGTTAAGGATATCTTTCCCCGATCATTCATCATGTTATGTTTGTATGTTTCCATGGCTGTCATATAATAAAGTTAAATTCATTTGTGGAGACATGGCTTTATAGATTTCCGAAATTATTTATACTGCTGCTAGAAGCAAGGCATGATCTATTTTTTACAACTTATTCCCATATATACATAATCAGTAGTATTTATTTAGGTAAAATATAATGAAGCATGAATATTTCGTACACACAATGTATCGTCAATGCCAGACCTGTCAAAATCTAAAGTGTATGAACTTACACAATATCTATGAATTTCTCAAATGATAGATTTACAAACAACACTGTATAATTTGTCCAGTCTACTTAGAAGACAAGGGTCATTGTGTATTGCTAATAATATGTTGTTTTCTATTCGCGTTATATTGTTAAAAAATCAAAGCTTACAATATCCATCATTATACTCCCACTATTTATTGTAATCTATTTGAATGGATTTTTTTTTTAAAAAGTCTATGAAAGTTTAAAAAGTCTGAGCAAACAATATAATATTTCGACAAACATTTTCCTTGCGATGTAAACTAAGAATTTAATAGAATACAGCGATGCTCTTAAGGGGGCATAACAAGCTGGCAATGTCAGAAATTCATGATTTTTGGCAGTGGAGGGTATTCCATAAATAAAAAAATTCATGCTTTTTGGCAAATGTGAGTATTCCATAATTTAAGTGTGCAGTTAAGTTTTCACATAGCCAAGTATGTGTAAAATACAACCTTTGAATACGGATTTAAGGTAAGACACTTGGTTAAGTGGAAAAATTAAGTATTTTTACTTAACTTTTAGAAAACCTTTGAATACGGACCCTGTTCACAGTTCAACTTGTCAGAGGTACAGGGCAGAAGGCCTGGTAGGTTAAATCATCATCTTAATTACTCGGATTCGGATGGAACTTATATCTGAGGTCGTGTGTACACATTGGAGTGCACATAAAAAAAACCCATGACAGTTGGAATTCAAAATAACAGCAGGCCACAGCTCCTCTGTCCAGGCAAAATGTCCTACATAGACCACTGCATGAAGTTTGGCTGACCTGCATTAACTTGGATGGAGGAGAACAATACGTTTCCCATAACTTTATATGATCTATATTTTGGGTGTATGCTTTTTATTCAAGAGCTTTGCCAATCCTTACAGCTGTGAGCTGTCTGTTTTATTATTTCAAAAACCAGTTATTCCACCAGAAGATCAACAAATTTTAATATTACACATTGTAACAAGCTTTCGTTTCTATTTTGTTTTTCAAATTAAAAAAAATAGGTTGCCAGGCAACGAAACATACGCCCACACAGCAGCCAAATTGTCCGGGCAGTCAACAAGAGTTGTTGCATTTTATAAGTAATCATCAGAAAATCATAATTCAAACTCACCCATAACTACGGTGTAACTGTAATATAATCAAACGTTTTTTTAAATCAGATAATAATTGTGACCTCCAGAGGGACCACAAGCTAAAAAGGGTGATTTTTCGTACAATCGGGGGCCATGATTCAGGAAGTTACGATCCGATATGGGCAAATATGCAATGGAACCAAGATCATTAGGTTATAAACATGTATTTCAAGTTTCATCAAAATCAGTTCAAAATTGTGACCTCTGTAGGGCCCACAACCTTGATATAACATATTTTTACACAATTCGCGTACAGACGGCGGCCATTTTATCCATCAACTCTGGTCTGATTTTTTACAAAATTCAAATTCTCTCTTCATTACCATGAAACCGTGATATAATCAAACGTTTTTTTAAATCGGATAATAATTTTGACCTCCAGAGGGACCACAAGCTAACAAAAGCGATTTTTCGGACAATCAGGGGCCATAATTCAGGAAGTTACGATCCGATGCGCGCAAATATCGAAAGGAACCAAGATCTTTGAGTTATAAACATACATGTCAAGTTTCATCGTAATCGGTTCAAAATTGTGACCTCTATAAGGTCCACAACCTTGATATAACATATTTTCACACCATTCGCGTACAAACGACGGCCATTTTGTCTTTCAATTTTGGTCCGATTTTCACAAAATTCAAACTCAACCTTCATAACCATGGAACGGTGATATAATCAAACGGTTTTTTAAATCGGATAACAATTTTGACCTCCAGAGGGACCACAAGCTAAAAAGGGTGATTTTTCGGACAATCAGGGGCCATAATTCAGGGAGTTACGATCCGATGCGCGCAAATATCGAAAGGAACCAAGATCTTTGGGTTATAAACATACATGTCAAGTTTCATCGAAATCGGTTCAAAATTGTGACCTCTATAAGGTCCACAACCTTGATATAACATATTTTCACACTATTCGCGTACAAACGGCGGCCATTTTGTCCGTCAATTTTGGTCCGATTTTCACGAAATTCGAACTCAACCTTCATAACCAAGGGACGAAGATATAATCAAACGGTTTTTTAAATCGGATAACAATTTTGACCTCCAGAGGGACCACAAGCTAAAAAGGGCGATTTTTCGGAGAATCAGGGGCCATAATTCAGGAAGTTACGATCCGATTGGCGCAAATATCGAAAGGAACCAAGATCTTTGGGTTATAAACATGCATTTCAAGTTTCATCCAAATCGGTTCAAAATTGTGACCTCTACACTGTTCACAAGCTAAAAAACGTGATTTTAGGGTGATAAACGTATATTTTAAGTTTCATTGAAATCGGATAAAAATTGTGACCTGTAGACTGTTCACAAACAATTGTGGACGGACGGACGTCCGGACGGACGTCCGGACGGACGAACAGGGGCGACGACAATATACATCCACATGAAAATGTGGGCGTATAAAAACCCATTTTCTCAAGGACGCTAAAAACTTACACATTTAGAGTTTTCTCATCATAGGAGCATTATCAAAGTCAGATTTACTTTAACTGGCCTTGATGAAATATAATAACAATGGAAAGAGCCTTAAGTTATATCTCATGCATTTTGCAATCTTTACAATATGCTTTATTTACTTCAAGTCTTATAGACTAAACATCAGAATCTTTACACTGTGACCTGTTATGTATGTCACTATTTTCCTGTCAAATCAAGGAGGAAGGTCTATCAAGCAAAAATAACTGGTACTTCCCCATATTAATGTAAAAGTAATATTAATAAGGCCAAACAAAAAATATTCTGTGCCTTGAACTATCTACATTTTAATGTAGATAGATCAAGGGAGTTAAAATTTCTGGAAAAATGTCCTCAAATCCGCCAGTTTTTATTTTGGTGACATATTGTTAAACCATGTATTGACTCTGTTCTTATATATTCATCTTTAAAAATAAAAACATGTCACCAGGCCCATTTTTGATGACCAAGTGGTGTCTAAGAATCAGAATATATTTTGTGTGGCATTAATGGCTATTTTCAGTGAGTTGGCACACCCACTGGATCCCAGATTTCAGACTACTTTCTCCTCAATGACCCCATAAGCATATCATTTAAGACATAACATAAGAAGTGCGAACTGGGCTACAAAATCATGAGGGTTCTTATCAGCCCATGGCATTGATTTAAAGGATTAAAACGACCATGAAATTTAAAAATTCAACCATTAACTGAATAAGAGAGATATTTAGTCTCATTTGTCCAGTACAGTGTAGTTATAATTATGATATTTTCAACATATTCATTTTTCATTATCTTATATGTACTGTTATAGGAATGACCAGTTATTTACCTTATTAATATGTAATAGTACACGCGTGACATGCTGTCTTGTCATACTGTACCTGTGTGACACAATGTAACACAGGATAGATTTATTGAGAATCGGTATTCAGGTAAATAAAGCAGTCTTCTGCTACCTGTATAACAGTATATAATTATTGATTCTACTTGTCTCTCCTGATCATCTTTAATACAGAATCATTGATTTATTGAGAAGGTACATTTTCGCGATCAATGACAAACCATAGACGACTTTTAACACCATGTGTCGACTTATGTTAATTAATATAAACATATTATACTACATTTAACACCATGTACTGATGTTAATTAATATAAACATGTTATACCGGTGGTTATTAAAGCGAGAAATACTCTTAACTTCATCAATTAACAAGTAAATATAGAAGTTTGGGCTGAGGGGTTGGAATGGGGGCTGGCAGGCTATGGACAAAAACATGATAATTTAACACTGTTGTATTTTTACGGAATATATCTTCCTGAGGTCTCCAGGTATCAGAATCGTTGGGAGGCTTAGTTTTTTGGACAATGATATGATAATAACACTGTTCGACTTTCAGGGAATGTAGCACATCCACCTGTGTTCTCTTAGTATCATAATGAAATGAATACAGATTCTTGGAATGGATATTATATTTTCTATTTATCAGATCTCTTACATCTCTAACTTAGTATATAAATTTACACGTTCCATAAGCTGGTCTTTTCAACTAATCATTTATCTAATGTGTTTCTGTTGCCACTACTTAGGTTTAAATTGCAGACAAGGATTTTTTTAATGTACATTTGTATTTTTATCTAAATTAGTTATTAAGAAAGTGTTCATATAAACATTGAAGGCTTAAATCTTAAGACAAACAATACAAAACAGATCAAATCAGCCTTTCACAAGTTAAATTAACTGACAGATTATTAAGTACTGTCTGTTTCTAGTGGCTATATAATATATGACCAAGAATTAAACGGAATCTTTGATAATTCACTTCATATATATATATATATAGAATTGAAAATGCCAGAATTCCATGTATGATTACACTTGGGATAGAATTATTTTCCATATGTTTGATTAGATGTCCAGTTTGGTCACAGTTTTACCAAGCAAAACAAAATTATTTGCGTTCACACAGAAAATATGATGGCACATCTTTCATTCAGGCAAATTTAACCCCACGAGAGTCTAAATGACACTGCGATTTGATAATGGATACATGCTTTCTCAAATGTGAACATGACAGAAGTTGGCATTTTTCGTATAGAAATCCTCCACATGGATAATCATACGTGGTATACACTTTGGTCTAAATAGATAATGGTAGTTCAATTCTGATAAATAAAAACGACCAAACTATCTAACATTTGAGTTTTTTAATGTTCAGTGAAAGATACTGTATACTGGTGGAAAAGTTAAACGAAGCAACTTTCAGGTCATCTGGAATATGTTCTCCAAAATTTATTATTACACCACAGCCCGGAGTTCACAAAGGATTATCAGACTTAAGTATATACTCAACTTTCAATCACCATTTATGAGAAATATCTTTGATCCAAAACACAAACTCTGCTCATATAGTTTCTTATTGATGTATTCTATACATTTACATGTAAACAACAAAAGCTATCACTGTTTATGAGAAACACCATTGATCCATATAGTTGCACACAGTTTCTTCTTGACGTATTGATACATTAAAACAAGTCTGAGAATGCTTTGTGTACTCAGGGCCAGATCTTTCTGTTTGCCCCATGTATTATCGGCAATGATGTGTTTATATCCATTTCACACAATCTGGGGAGATCAGAATTGTCATGAAAACCTAGTCTTTGGTACAAAACAAACCTTGATTAGAAACACTGCATAATTTATAACTTGATTTCACTTTTTATTATCACTGAGTTTGATTAAACAATGCCACATGAAAGAAATATCATGTTTTCTTAATGATTCAATTCTGTAAAACACTTATTACTTGATGCTTAGATAACATACCAGATCTGACACACTTCACATCTAAAAATAAAAAATCTTTACCATTGTGACATGGATTATGTTGTAATCAATTCATAAGTCAAAAGGCCTTGTAAACAACCACTTGCACAAATATTACATAGATAGATGTAACTCTTCTTGGGCAGGCGTCTATGATGTTAAATTAAAAAAAATATTCAATATACAGTTCGTATTTATGTTTCCTTTCTTCAAGGTGAATGCAATTTCACTAAAACAATCTGTCTTTCCTAAGACACATGACATTCTGATACTAGACATGTCAGCAGTGTTTTAATCTGTTAATTCAAAACACTGGAATATTCAATATACAGTTTGTATTTATGTTTCCTTTCTTCAAGGTGAATGCAATTTCACTAATAGAAATTTGTCTTTCCTAAGACATGTGACATTCCGATACTAGACATGACAGCAGTGTTTTGATCTGTTAATTTAAAATACTGGTTTGAATTCCACTTGACACGACAAAGTCTTATAATACATTATTTAACGATCAAACCTGGTGGAATTTAAAGAAAACTCGAAGAAGAATAGAAGGTACCAATGTACATGTAGGTCTACTGCAAATACATGTACATGAAGTAAATCTATATTATTGTAGGCCTAATCGACTACAAATACATTCTAAGCCTAGTGAACTATACATTGAAATGAAATGGGGTTTAACATCCTACTGAATATAAATATTTTGTATCTACAAATACATTCTACATACAGGTCAAGGCAACTACAAATACATTCTACATACAAGTCTAGTCAACTACAAATACATTCTAGGCCTATAGGTCTAACCACCTACAATACAACAAATAAATTAATCATAAAATAAGCTTGTCAATGTATGGTAATAGAAAGGACATTTAAATTGTTTATACATGTAATTCACCTTAAATCCTAATATTGATGATATAGGTACAGGTATTTATGTATTATTCATGTACTAGATTAAAAATATTTATCTCCACTGATGTTTTTGGAAATTGAGTTTCCAATAATATAATATTTCTGTCATTAATATTTATAGACCTATATAATGTTAACTCTATCATACATGTACATGTACATAGGAACAATCTATACCATTTCCATATTGTTTTAAACAAACCTGGACAGAACGCACAGGTCACTAATTATCAGACAAGCCTATAGATATGTTGTGTGATAATTTGCACTTGACAAAGTCTGTGACAGGTGCCTTACATACATGTACATCTATATGCTGACCAGGACAGCTGTCTAGTCTTTCAAAAGGGACAAAAATGAGGTTCCATGTACATAAAAGATCCCCTGGCAGTTAGAATTTGATAAAAGAATAGGCTGTAGGCTGTTTGAAAATGAAATGGGGTTTAATGTGTTACTATTTTACACTGACTATGAGGAACATTTTGTCTGTACGGTGGCGCTACAGCCTACTCTTATATTAAACTCCAATTGCCAATTGATCTTTTACATGCACGCAAACGTGTACATGGGACATCAGAATGTTGAGAGGCCTTCCGTCCTGCACCACTGACAAGAGGAAACCACGTCGGAAAATCAAAGGAACTTTCTGAACCAACACCAGGATCGAACCCGCTACTTCCAGACTAGCAAGCCAACAACTTACTCACTTAGCCATTGGGACAGATTTTTGGTTTATCAAGACAATTTTTGGACTACCTGCAATGAAACTTTAGAAAATGGAATCAAAGCCACCTTGAACCTAGTTCCTTTCAGAGGTCTCTTCCCGTTATGCAGTAAGACAACTTAATTTCATTGGGAATTAGTTTTAAAAATGTTAAGCTATGTACAGTTTTAGTGGAAATTATGGAGATATAAGCCAAATCAAATAACACACTTTTTATAAAATAACAATTACTATGGTCTATTACCCTGCCACAAGAACAGAAAACATGAGAAGTTGTAACAATAGTAATAATTGTTATTCATAAACAGTGTAAGATTTGATCAAGTTCCAATTACTAAATGCTGTTCAAAGTGTATGGGTCATAGACCTGTAACTTTTTGGATGTAATCAAATTAAGTCCTTATAACCAACCACTAATGTGGCTGGCAGCCAGATTGAAGACATCTAGTGAAACCACTTCTACCTTGAATCAAACTTTTTTATTTGAAACCGCTCTATAGTTCAGCTATTTTCTGGTCTTGTCTAGATTTTAATTCGGCAATGTTAAATCTAGTAAATGTACCACTTTCTGGTTATATTATCTAAGAAAATTTAAAGTTTTAAAAAAGTGAGGGAGTTCTATTAAAATATTGGGGTTTTTTTTTCAAAAATAAGTGTATAAGTTCAATGAAAAAACAAATGTCAATAGTTGTGCTACTCCCAGGCAAGCCGTCAAAGATATATAATAATTCTCAAAGTTATAGTAGTTCAACGCTATCAAAACGGTTATCATTGCTGGGATTTTGCATATGGCAACTATATCATTTATCTTTTAAAAAAATATGTCACATACATGTACAGTCAGCGGCAATGGGTAATGTTCTCACCACATTCCAGTTTTTATTTATTGTCGGAGTGCCAATTGATCATTATAACCTGTGTAAACTGTTTACCAGTACCAAACTACATGTAGAACGATCCAGAATAAACTACTACATGTAACTACTGGATGGAACACTCTAAAACATGTGAAATAAACTTATATATCTCAAATTCAACCAAAATATTATTAATAAGAGATAGATGATTAAAATCTAAATCAAAAAAAAGTATAGCTGTTATCATTTACCGGGTACAATGAAATGGACATTTAATTTATACACTTAAAACACAGAAATACAATACCCCTTTTTAAAAAAATGCGAAATTTAGATATATCAATACACCGAACTGCACAAAAACATTGCTAGATAAATGATTATTAATGAAATATTAATAAATTCATAATTTTTTTAAAGTATAAATTTACAGTGCCACCTGGTAAGAACTGTGGAGAGATCACAATATTAACTTTATTCTTACAAACATATACACTTGGACACATACGGTCCTTGACAGCGCTGGTTACATTAGTTACAATGAGGATTTTCAATTACATGAAAAATTAAAGCTTGAACCTTGTTTTCCGTCAAAAGCAATAATCTGAAAGACCTAACTGTATACAGTGTCTTACAATGTCTGTTTTGTTTGTCTTATCCGCATGTTTGTTTTGTCAGTGAAAAATTGTTGATGTAAAAAATATGAATGCATATTAATATATTTACCTGTAACTAATTAAGACATTGTTAAGTTATGCATATACATGTACTCGCCTTACATGTACTTTTTGTATTGTGATCATTATGATTTAATAATATAACATACCGGGTATTAATTTAATAATAAATAAATAACAAAATATTTATTGTCCGAATTATATTTTTATTGGTCCAAGTGGTTCTTTGGATTGGGGGGATTGGGATGGCCTAGTGGTCTAGAGTGCCGTGCTTCGACCTCGTGCTGACCGGTCACCTCTCCGCCTTGCGGCTGTGGTTTCGATCCCTGGTATGAGCGTATGTGGCATGGTGATAGGGCCGCCTTCTCAACCGCGTGGGTTTCCTCTGGGCACTCCAGTTTCCTCCCACTGCTAAAGACCCCTATGCGCATGCGAATTATTGAAATAAAATTGAAACCATATGTTACTGTTAGTCCCAAAATGACCTAGTTTGTGTCGAGTGGATGTTAAATCCCATTTCTCTCTCTCTCTTTGGATTGGTGTGAGTTGCAAAGCTAAATATGGCTCCAAATGGTCTTTTAGGTTGGCCCAAACGGTCTCCTCTTTGATCAGACTGGTCTTGGATCGAGTTGTCTGGATACTCTAACAGACTGACATGGGGGATGACAAAAAAATAAGACTTAAACAAAACGGTTAGATTTTTGTGTTGTTGGAATTCAATACATGTATCTAAACATTTTGATTTTCTACATGTATGTTCTATTTTGTGATTCTTGAAAGAGGAAGCATATATTCCATCACTGCATGTAGACATTGTATTCATTGGTTGATTTATGGCCAGAGTAAACAAAACAGAAATGTTGGACACAACAAATAATAAATATAACAATATTTGTATATATACTATACTAGATTCAATCTGTGACCAAATTACAGCTGAAATGACTCAGACTATAACCACATATAATATATTTAATTAATGACTGACTTACTATTAAAAACAAATAAGGTATTCTGAAACAGTGTATTCAAGTGATATGTTATGTATTGATATTGACTGACTCTCAAATTAAATTAGATCAATCATTATTATCATAAATAATTAGTAAATAATTAATTATTTATATACAGCACACAAACAAAATAAACACTGCTGTTAATTATAAGGAGTGTTAAACTCCCTAGTATACAACCTATTCACCTATTCTTTCCTTTATGAATGAATGAAATCTTTCTCACGCACCACAATAGCCATAATTCATAATTTGACTTGTAAACAAATATATTACAAAAACATAAGCTACGGTACTCACTTTATTCTTTCTAGAATAAAATCTTCTGGCCCTATTTTTGACCATATTCCTCCAATTGAATCCTGACACCACTTAAAACCTTCTGCTCGGACATTTTTTTCATCTATCATCCCTGAGTCCATGATAATTTTTTTCTTATTAAATGAACGTATACGTAATGAGATCAAACGAGGAACTCCGAATAGCGTTGATATCAGTCGAAGAATATTGTCCCATGTGTTCGTCAGCAAGCTTAGCGGTAACATTTGTACTTAACAGGGGTTAAAGTTCAAAAATATGGCGTTATCTTGATAAACACGTGTCAGATGAGATAATACTTTTTATATAGATATATTATAAACAAGACGAAGACAGTTATTCACGAAAGCGTCGACCGTGTCTGCTCTTCGTTAGACAATTTTAAGCATGATGTTGATTCCACCTCCACGCGCAATCTTCTGATGAATTTCCGGCAAGGGACTGAACTCCATGAAATGCCAGGCTTGGTTGGAATTTTTAATTGATACCAAACAATGTTAATACTTTTATAAAGTATTGTCAATCAATATTGCAGATTTATAACCTTTGTTTAACAGAAATCAATCATAATTCAATTTTTTGAGACACCGACTCTTAATCGCAGGCTAAATCAAATAAATAAAGATTTTCTTCATTTTTACCATTATTTCCTTTTTATTCGTGTTTTTATTTTTACGCGCAGATATTGTTTATGCGGAACTTATTTTACATTGATCATATATTTTGAAATATTCCTAATAATTATGTGTTTGCATAGATAAAATGCTCCTTATAAATCAATAAATAATATGGCCTAATACGACACCCGTTTGGCTATTCGACCAACTGGTTATATAAAAGTGATATTTTACCGAGAACAGTTCACCCCAGCCAATTACACCAGTCATAGCATAATGAATGGTTAATTGCAGGCAATTATATCGAATAAATCAATCTTCTTGGTTTGTGAAGATGACTTTAATAATTGTTTGATTTTACATTACCCGTTTATCAAGTGCAATATTTTGTTTGACTAAATTGAGATAAAGAAAATCATACAATTTTAAAAGCATTCGAGCTAAGCAGATAATTAAATTGCATGTTATGTTATATATATATTATAACCATTATACAAATATATATTCAACATTCTATGACATATAATAAAAATCAGTGGTCTGTGGTGACCATTATTCTGCTTGAGAAACAAAACTCCATTTTTTTATCGTTAGGAGGGATCCGAGATAGGTGGAATTCCAATATTAAAGCCTATACTATGTGTGTGTGGGGGGGGGGGGGGGTCCGAGGGAGCGGAGACTTTTCAACCCTGGTGCTAAGTAATTTTACGAAACATACGCACCAACAATGTATTAACATTAAACCAGGCCCCAAGTTCACAAAGCATTCTCAGACTTAGTTAAACATGCATTATGCAAGAGCTAAATCAACATATTGAAAGTCTTTATTTAGGCTTCAGATGTTATAGAAATGATTAATTAGACCTTTATTTAGACAACAAGCACAAAATTAACTCTGTAGACCCACGGATGGCTTGGATACAGCTCGGATTTAAACAGTCGTCCTTCTATATTTTAAATTAGAAGTGGCGTTTACTGTTACTCGGTGACGTGCGCTACCGGAAACTGGCGATGAAAGGCCTGTCAAGCGAGAGTACTATTACTATTGAGCACGTTACTGGATAATCAAGAATATGTCGGTGGAGTTATCGTCTATCAGTCCAAACGTCCAACACTGATAAATCCGTTCAGAATAAAATAATTTGACTGAAATTTGCAATATTTTCTTTTTTTTATCATCTGTTTTTGAATTATTATAGCAAGAATGGCCAACTCTTTATTAAACTCTTAACTAATGTATCTTTAAGAATTTACTCAAAATTTAACAAAAGTATATGGACCTTTATAAAACTTTTGTTGTTTTAATGTATCCAATACATCAATAAGGAACTATGTGTAAAGTTTTGTATTTCTGGGTGAAAGATATTTCTAATAAACAGTGATTAAAAATTGAGTAAATTCTCAACTTAAAGATACATTATGGGAGATTAGATAACGAGTTGGCAGTTCTCACTACAATAGTTAAAAACTAGCTAATGTAAAGCGGGGCTTATGTCGACTTTGCAACCCAAAGCAACTAGTTGCAGTCAGTTGCAAGAGTGCTTATGTAGATCATATCAAAAACTGAGGACAACTGGGAGCAGCTGAATACGGAGCGCTTATGTCGACTCGGAACTGATAGCGATCACACTTAACAATTCTATTAGTATATTATTGTCGACATCATCAACATTTGAAAAGTGGGTGTCTTCGTTCGCTACCATTAGCTTATTTACAAAGTCACATGATACATGTCTCTTATCACGTGATGTTATTTCCATGGAAAGGAGATGACTCCAGTTGCAAGAACGCTCATGTCGACTGCAACTAGTTGCCGCTAGTTGCAACGAGTTGCAGAAAGTTGAACATGTGCAACTGACTGCAACTGATTGCAACTGACTGCAACTAGTTGTAAGAGGCGCTCAGATTGACTTTTTTCAGTTGCTCCCAGTTGCCGAAACGCCAGTTGCTGTCAGTTGCAAGGTCGACATAAGCCCCACTGAAAGCCAATTTGTTGAAAATTTCAGTCAATATGATCCACTATTAACTTAGAACTAAGCGATTGAAAGTTCGCTTAGCTTTGGTCATCATTACTAAAGTCGGTAAGACAAAACCAGTAGTCTCGGTTATCCACTTTTATTGGTAAATCACGAAGGAAAACATTTCAGCGAATCAAACGACAATCCAACAAAAATCTCATGCTAACCTCGACACCGAGAGTTAATTATGGTCTGAATAAGTTAATTAATGTCTAATTAATAGTTTTTATAACATTTCAGGCCCACAGAAAGACCTACATTAGGCATATTTTGCTCTTGTATAATGCATGTTTAAAACTGAGAATGCTTGGTGAACTTGGGGCCCGACATCCTCAGACCCGGATCCAGGATTTTGTCGAGGGGGGCGGGGGGGGGGGGGCATACATTGGAACAAAGGGTATTACATTGCAACCTTGGATTGCTTGGGCGGAGACAATGCGAAAATCATGTTTATAGCATCTATCAAAGAGCAAATATGTGAACTACAACAGTACCAAAGCAAACGAAAATGAAAATCAACTATGTCACTGGGGGTTGAGGTGGGGGGCAGCCCCTGGATCCGCGTCTGATCCTTGAATGTCAGTGTACAGCAAATTATTCAAGCAATAAATGAAATGAAATGGGGTTTATCGTCAAACTGCAAGTTCTGCTCCGAGCTTTCTCGACAACAACGGGTCCGAAAATGGCACCCCACGATAGCGAGCCAACGCCTGACTCACTGACCCACCGCGGCTCCCTTTCAAACAATAAGACAGTTTGGATAACCACAATGAAAATAACAATTTCCGTAAAAATGTACAGAGGTCAAGTATTATCAAATGACTTTGAATACTTTCTTTCATCAAACAAGGAAACTGTATGTTTATGGTTTGTTTAGCTCGCTTAAGTCCAAGTTTAATTGTTGTTACTGTTTTAGTCAGTTTTGTTGGGGTTTTTTTTTTAGCGGGGATGGGGCCTTGTTTATTTGTTTTGTCAGCATGATTGCCTTCAAACACGTGTAAAGTACGGGATTTTCTATTTCAGTTTCGTCGTTTTTATACTTTAATGACACTAAAAAATGAACCCCCGGGAGCATGATAACTTCGGTTTATCTTGCCGACAGTCTATAGCGAGGAAATATACGCACTAGAAAATGTAAATTAATGTAAATTGTTTTGGTGGCATTTAGTAATTAAACTGTGCATGGTGGACGGGCCACAATTCAATAATGCGATACAATTATTGTTTTTTTTTTATTGAGCGACGCTTTCCTATGCCCCGGGTATATTAAAAATACATTAAGATTTGGATAAGGAGCTACCCGCCCTTACTATATATAGTTCAAAATAGATTTCTAAGGAAATAAAGAATACATGTTTATTGTTATAATGGTTTCATGTTTTGTTTTGAACTGCGTGGTTTCCCCTTGTCAGTTATGCAGGACGGATCAGAGCCGGACAATGACAGCTGTCAAGTCGTTCGGGTGGAACGAAACACAAAAGCCCCGTGGACAAATTGGAATGCACGTAAGAGATCCCATGTCAGTTGGAATTTGATATAAGAGTAGGCCGTCGCGTCGCTGCCCGGGAAAAATTTCCCTGGTAGCACACTGCGTGCCATGGCGTATGCCCGTCTTCATTAGCCTAGTTAGGAGTAGAACAGTAGGACGTTAAACCCCATTTCATTTATTTTCATTTTTTGCTTTGAACTGCCATCAAATGACATATCGCAACATTGACTATGGACGTACAATTTTGACATATTGTCTTCCCTGCAGAAACGAAATCGACACCTAAAAGGTCATCAAATGAACAGTTATGTTTTTAAAAGACAGCGGTCTGTTAATAATTTTTTTGTTTAACAGGGATCTGTTGCTGAAAACTATGTTATTTTAAAGATCCGTTAAACTCCAACGGATCGTTATCTTGGTAATGTGTCGTTTGTTAACGGTCCGTTAAATTTCTGTTGCTGGAAAGTCAAGTGCACATAAAATGGCCCTAAAAAATTTTCTATATGTCTAGTCCATGGTTATTTTATCCACTTTACGGCAAATTCACATCAATCCGACTAAAATTAATTCAGCTATCTCACCTCAAAGTCGTATCCCGTAAAAACGACTTTGCCAATATCGAAAAAACTCTTAAACCCTACAGACGCCAGTGACGTCACAGTGACCGAATGCATATTCGGAATGTTTATTTCTTAATTACCTATATACACCTGGCGTGTGTATTCATTAACGCCTGACTGATCCCTTAATCCCCCTAATTGAATAAAACAATTGACTACGGAATAGTTTGTTTTGTAATTCATTTTATTTCAAGATCCAATTTAAAATTTGTTTCATAATGTACGGTCGTTCTGTTTTCCCACGACAACGATTTTAATACACTCTGTCATCGTGTACAGTCCAAACGATTCGAGATACATTTTCGTCAGAAGAGTATTGCGGTTCTAATTTAGAATTATGTTTCATTATGTACGGTCATTCTGTTTTCTCACGGCAGAGATTTTAATACAATCTACCATCGTGTGCAACCAAAACGATTCGAGATACATTTTTTTATGTGCCATTTTATGTGCACAACTAACGGATTCATTGGAGTTAAAGGAGCTAAATCGCTAACATTTGGGACCTAGAAATCGACAAAAGTGGGTCGCACCGCATATAATACTGTAATATGAATGTATATAAACTGATTTACATTCGATGGTTTCCGTTTTTACTCTAATTTCAAATCAGTTATGTTCCGCGAAATAAGCCAGCAGTCTCAGTCGAATGCAAATCTCTAGCGTCTGATTTTAGCCAAATAACGGAGCCCAACACCTTCGTTAAATATAACGCCAAGTTAACGACACTTTAAAGTTAACAGGACTTCCAGCAACAATCGTTAAAAGACAACATAGCTTTGAGCAATCGATCCCAGATCTTTAGTATTGCACAATATATTGAATATTTACCGGACACCAGTTTACGATAATATTAGAATATCTATTTTTTTCAAAGACCGGGAGAGCCAGGAATCAGATCTTTGGTTGGATTTTCCGAAATGATTGATTCGATCCAGTTAAAAAAATACGCAATGACTTGGAGCAGCAACGAAGCTAACTATCGACTTGATTTCGACGGTAAATCCCACCACTGTGCAAAGGGTGCAGATTGTCGTATGATAAAGACTATGGCGGTATATTAGTGCCAAAATTCTAACATGCTATCGACTAATTTCTTACTTCTGTTCATGTAATTTCTAACCTCCATTCATGTAACTTCTAACTTCCATTCATGTAATTTCTAATTTAAGACAATGTATAACCCAACTTATTTATTTGTTCAGAGTAAATTTCAATTCTGTTCCAACTTGTTTCTATTGTTTAAACGAAAAATGTCTTCTTAATAGATGCTTTACATGTTTAGCATCAACATCAACGAATTTAGAATTTATACATTTCTGTCTAGCAACCATCATTATGAAGACGTTTGGTGTCCTAACTGCGTGCTCAATTGGGTGATTGCGCACCTGATCGGGACCATTATTTGGTATAAACGACCCGTTCTTCGTTTGGTTGAAGGTTGGAAGGCGTGCTGAGAGAGAGAGAGAGGGTCACTTAGTCTTAAACTCAGTATCTGTGTAGGCCTATCCATAACATTTATACCATGTGTTAATATAGACCAACTGCATATAAATATTAATTACTGGCTCAACCGTAAAAAAAAAAAATCAAATAAAATTCTCCAAATCCCGTTTAGCTTATATTTGAAATAGAAAATGAAATGAAATGAAAGCGGGTTTAACGCCCTCCTGTTCTGTTCCGAACCGGGCTAATGGAGACGGACATACGCCACACAGTGTGCTTTAGGGAAATATTGCCCGGAGAGCGGATCTACGACCTGGACTTATATCGAAGTCTAACGGTCACGGGATCTTTTACATGCACGCCAACATGTACATGGAACCTCGGGTTTTCATCCCATCGGAACGACAAGACACTAATAAGGGGGAACCACGCCAGAAAATCTGGATGAACTTTTTTCGACCCATGTCGGTATCGAACTCCCGACCCACAGCCTAGCGAGCCTGCGTCTTACCCACTTAGCCACGGTATTCGAAATAGTATTTGCAAACCATACATTTATATCACGTTCAATGTTGTTTAGAGAGTAGGATGGCCGAATGGTTAGCACGTGCACGCTGTAACATAAGGTCTGTCATTGAATAAACTGGCGTGGTTTCGATTTCCCGTTTTTACGTGACATGGAGCAGGGCCGCCTTTCCAACCTCGTGGGTTTTTGCCGGGTCCTCCGGTTTCCTCCCACTGCTAAACACTCCTACGCACAAGCGAATTATTGAAATACAATTGAACGGTGTTAATACCGAAATGACCTGGTTGGTGTCGAGTGGATGTTAAACCCCATGTCCCCATCTTTCTCTCCCGATGTTGTTTTCAATTTTAACACTCCGGCAAGCCACTCAATCTGACGAAGAGCGAGTCGTTTGTATCAATAAAACGGTCCCGATCAGGTGCTCAATCGCCAAACTGAGCACATGGTGGCGACACCAAACGACATCATAATGATGGTTGCCAGGTAGAAGTATCATAATTCTAAATTTGTTTGCCGTTCATGCTTAACATGTAATACCACAATGAAGTAGACATTTTTCGCCCCAATAATAGAAATAAGATGAAATAGAATTGATATTTACACTGAACAAATAAAGAAGTTGAATTATACATTGTTTTAATTTAGAAATTACATGAATGGAAGTTAGAAGTTACATGAATGGAGGTTAGAAATTACATGAATAGAAGTAAGAAATTAGACGATAGCATGTTAGAATTTTGGCACTAATATACCGCCATAAAACACCTGCAATAGGAGGATTTATCTCTAGCATAATGATGTTTAATACAGATTCTACTGTACATTTTGAGAAAATGAAATTAAATGAAATGGGGTTTAAGGTTTAACGTCATGTTATGAAGGAAATTTTACCCGGTAAGTGGCGCGCTTATACTCGTACTCCTATGTAGAATTCCAACTGTCAAGGGTTATGTGGACGCCAGTGTGTACACGTGGTCTCGCTTTTTGTGTCATTCGAACTCGAATATACCACTGATAGGGGGAACCACGCCGGAAAATACAGATGAACTTTTTCGGTCAATACCGCGGGGTCGAATACGGGACGCCCTTTTGTTTAGCTAGCGCCTTAATCACTGAGCCACCCTGACTCCAAAGCTAACGATGTTAGTAGAAATTATACTATATAATGATGCTACATGTTAAGATTTTCAGTTTGGCGAATGAAATATTTCTGATTAAAATACAGATATATATTTCGTTTCGTTTGTTTATAATTTCGATGGCCTGCATTACACGAAGATCACTGCCGAGTGCGACGAAGATCTGACGTTATAAGTCACTCGGCAACCCTCGGCAGATTCCGGTACCCGAGTGGTTATAAGCAAGCCAACGTCTTACTCATTGCGCCACCACGGCTCCCCGTTCATTTTGACACTATTTCTAATGGATACGTATGTAGAGCTAGCCAAGGAGATGTTATTTTGCCGACATTTCGGTGCATCCCGTTACTCTCTGTCGAAGATATCTGAAAGTCCTTGATGAATCTCGTCTGATTAAAACACAGACCCGATTTCGCTTCGTTTTTTATAGTTCAAAATTTCGTTTTACTTGCCTTTACTATTCGACGCGACCTTCCGCTTTAACGGGTTAGATCTTCAAGTAGTTAGGACCATCGAAAGCATGTAAATATATGAAATGAAATGAAATGGGGTTTAACGTCCTACTGTTCTGCCCCTAACCTGGGTTGATGAAGACGGGTATACGCGAAACAGTGTGCTTAGAGGGAAATTTTGCCCGCCAATGTGTACACGGAACCTCCATGTTTGTCCCATCCGAACGACTAGACAGCTGTCCTTGCCAGGCCCTCCGTCCTGCATCACTGACAAGGGGAAACCACGCTGGAAAATCTTGATAAACTTTCTCAGCATTTAAATCAGATTGTGATAAATTGTACACCACTCACGCGTGCTTCGCTAATATATAAAATGGCAGTGGCTAAATACCACGCTCCAAAATACCACGCTCGTCCCTATTGCTTCTATACAAATGTAACGTGGTACGGGATTTCGGTACCACGTTCTTTTTAATTAAGGTGATTTTACCTTTTTAAAAGCTAATTTTGCAAATTACATTAATTATTTAATCAATTTCGATGTTTTATACTATTTATAGATCATATTTACACTTAATGTTTAATATAATACAATTCAAGCAGTCGGTTAAAATAATCGCCATTTATAGACGGTGTACAAGTTATTGTTACCTATTTAAAAAGGCCCTACGTGGTATATTGCACTAATGCGTAGATATGAAATAGAACGTGGCAGTTAAAAACGTGGTATAATAAAAAATGAGAATAACACGAAAGAACCGTGAATTGATAAGTAAAAAGAACGTGGTACAATAGAATCCGAGGCTGAGATAACAGTGCCAAGCTCATTTACTGTTTCTATACGAACGAAACGTGGTACGCGACTTTGACTTATTTTACATTATATAAAGCTTATTTTTCAAATAATGTTGATTATTTAATCCATTTTGTTGTTTACACTTTATGTTAAAATAAATTACAATACATGTAGCTGTTCGGTCCGTTAATGACCATACGGTTAACAATATTGTGTAAAAAAAGCCTTGATATAATAGAATCCGAGGCGGAGATAACCCCAACACCCTCGCTTTACTGCTTCTATGCAATTGAAACGTGGTACGCGACTTTGGTACCACGTCCTTTTTAATTATTGGGATTTACATTATTTGAAGCAAATTTTGCAAATTGTGTTGATTATATATTCCATTTTCATGTTTTTATAGGCATATTTATGGCGTCTATCTTAGTATAAATTACATTACAAATAGCCGATAGATCGGTTAATGAGCATCTACGGTTAATAATATTGTGTAAAATTTATTATTATATACCCTATTTAAAAAGAGCCAACGTTGTATATTGGGTAGATATGAAACAAAATCTGGCAGGTAAAAACGTGGTATAATAAAATGTGAGAATTATGCGAAAGAACAATAAGTTCATAAGTAAAAAAATAGAAGTACAATAGAACCCGAGGCTGAAATAATAGTACCACGCTTCTTTTATACAAACGTGGTACTCGACTTCGGTACAAAATACGTGGTATAATCGAATCCGAGACTGATATAACAACACCACGCCAGACTTACTGGTTGTATACAAACAGAACGTGGTACGCGACTTCGGTTCAAAAACGTGGTATAATAGAATCTGAGACTGAGATAATCGTACTGGTTCTATACAAACCGTACCACGGCCGGCTTACTACTTCTATACAACTGAAACGGGGTATGCTCGCCTTACTTCTCCTATACAACTGAAACGTGGTACTCGGCTTTGGTACCCCGTCTTTTTTAATTATAGAGATTTTAAATTACTCGATGCAGATTTTTCAAATTTGTGTTGATAATTTAATCCATTTTTATGTATTATAGGCCACATTTATATTAAAGATAGTCGATTGTTCGGTTAGTGACCATACGGATAATATGAAATGTACTGAGACAACATGTTCTATACAAACGGAACATGGTGCGTGACTTCGGTGCAAAAAAACGTGGTATAATAGAATCCGAAACTGGGATAATCGTACCACGCTGGCCTTACTGGTTCTATAAAAACGGAACATGGTACGCGATTTCGGTTCAAAAACGTGGTATAATAGAATCCGAGACTGGGATAACCGTACTACAACGCTCATCCTACTGGTTCTATACAAACGGAACGTTGTACGCGGGCCTTATACTGGTTCTATACAAACGGAACGTGGTGCGCGACTTCGATACAAAAAACGTGGTATAAAAGAATCCGAGAATGAGATAATCGTACCACGCTCACCGTACTGGTTCTATACAAACGGGACGTGGTGCGTAACTTCCGTTCAAAAATGTGGTATAAGAGAATGGGATAATCGTACCACGCGACTGAGATAACAACGTGGTACACGCGACTTCGGTACAAAAACGCGGTATAATAGAATCTGAGACTGAAATAATCGTACTGGTTCTATACAAACGGAACATGGTGCGCGACTTCGGTTCAAAAAACGTGGTATAATAGAATCAGAGACTGAGATAATCGTACCACGCTCGCCTTACTGGTTATGTACAACCGGAACGTGGTACGTGACTTCGGTTCAAAAAACGTGGTATAATAGAATCCGAGACTGAGATAATCGTACCACGCTCTTCTTACGTGTTCTTTACAAACGGAACGTGGTGCGCGACTTCGGTACAAAAAACGTGGTATAATAGAATCCGAAACTGAGATAATCGTACTGGTTCTATACAAACGGAACATGGTGCGCGACTTCGGTTAAAAAACGTGGTATAATATAATCCGAGACTGAGATAATCGTACCACGCTCGCCTTACTGGTTCTATAAAAACGGGACGTGGTACGCGACTTCGGTTCAAAAAACGTGGTATAATGGAATCTGAGACTAAGATAATCGTACTGGTTCTATACAAACGGAACATAGTCGTACCACGCTCGCCTTACTGGTTCTATACAACCGGAATATGGTGCGCGACTTCGGTTCAAAAATTGTGGTATAATAGAATCCGAGACTGAGATAATCGTACCACGCTCGCCTTACTGGTTCTATGCAAACGGAACGTGGTACGCGACTTCGGTTCAAAAAACGTGGTATAATAGAATCAGAGACTGAGATAATCGTACCACGCTCGACTTACAGGTTCTATACAACCGGAACGTGGTACGCGACTTCGGTTCAAAAAACGTGGTATCATAGAATCCGAGACTGAGATAATCGTACCACGCCCGCCTTACTGGTTCTATACAAATGGAATGTGGTACGTGACTTCGGTCCAAAAACGTGGTATAATAGAATCTGAGACTGAGACAATCGTACCACGCTCGCCTTACTGGTTATATACAACCGGAACGTGGTACGGGTCTTCAGTTTAAAAATTGTGGTAAAATAGAATCCGACACTGAGATAATCGTACCACGCTCGCCTTACTGGTTCTATGCAAACGGAACGTGGTACGCGGCTTCGGTTCAAAAACGTGGTATAATAGAATCTGAGACTGAGATAGTCGTACCACGCTCGCCTTATTGGTTCTATACAAACGGAACATGGTGCGCAACTTCGGTTCTAAAAACGTGGTATAATAGCTAGAACGAGAGACTGAGATAATTGTACCACGCTCGCCTTGCTGGTTATATACAACCGTAACGTGGTATGGGACTTCAGTTCAAAAATTGTGGTATAATAGAATCCGAGACTGAGATAATCGTACCACGCTCGCCTTACTGGTTCTAAACAAACGGGACGTGGTACGCGACTTCGGTTAAAAAAAAACGTGGTATAATAGAATCTGAGACTGAGATAATCGTACCACGCTGGCCTTACTGGTTCTATACAACAGAACGTGGTACGCGACTTCGGTTAAAAAAAAGTGGTATAATAGAATCAGAGACTGAGATATTCGTACCACGCTGGCCTTACTGGTTCTATACAACAGAACGTGCCCAACGTGGTACGCGACTTCGGTTACAAAAAGGTGGTATAATAGAATCAGAGACTGAGATATTCGTACCACGCTCGCCTTACTGGTTCTATACAAACGGAACGTGGTAAGCGGCTTCGGTTCAAAAACGTGGTATAATAGAATCTGAGACTGAGATAATCGTACTGGTTCTATACAAACGGAACATGGTGCGCTATTTCTGTTAAAAAAACGTGGTATAATAGAATCCGAAACTGAGATAATCGTACCACGCTCGCCTTACTGGTTCTATACAAACGGAACGTGGTACGCAACTTCGGTTCAAAAAACGTGGTATAATAGAATCCGAGACTGAGATAGTCGTACCACGCTCGCCTTATTGGTTCTATACAAACGGAACGTGATACACGGCTTCGGTTCAAAAATGTGGTATAATAGAATCCGAAACTGAGATAATCGTACCACGCTCGCCTTACTGGTTCTATACAAACGGGACGTGGTACGCGACTTCGGTTAAAAAAAAACGAGGTATAATAGAATCTCAGACTGAGATGATCGTACCACGCTCGCCTTACTGGTTCTATACAACGGAACGTGGTACGCGACTTCGGTTAAAAAAAAAGTGGTATAATAGAATCAGAGACTGAGATAATCGTACCACGCTCGCCTTACTGGTTCTATACAAACGGAACGTGGTACGCGGTTTCGGTTCAAAAAACGTGGTATAATAGAATCAGAGACTGAGATAATCGTACCACACTCGCCTTACAGGTTCTATACAACCGGAGCGTGGTACGCGACTTCGGTTCAAAAAACGTGGTATAATAGAAACCGAGACTGAGATAATCGTACCACGCTCGCCTTACTGGTTCTACACAAACAGAACGTGGTACGTGACTTCGGTCCAAAAACGTGGTATAATAGAATCTGAGACTGAGACAATCGTACTGGTTCTATACAAACGGACATGGTGCGCGACTTCGATTCAAAAAATGTGGTATAATAGAACGAGAGACTGAGATAATCGTACCACGCTCGCCTTACTTGTTATATACAACCGGAACGTGGTACGGGTCTTCAGTTCAAAAATTGTGGTAAAATAGAATCCGAGAGTGAGATATTCGTACCACGCTCGCCTTACTGGTTCTATACAAACAGAACGTGGTACGCGACTTCGGTTAAAAAAAAAACCGTGGTATAATAGAATCTGAGACTGAGATGATCGTACCACGCTCGCCTTACTGGTTCTATACAACGGAACGTGGTATGCGACATCGGTTAAAAAAAAAGTGGTATAATAGAATCAGAGACTGTGATAATCGTACCACGCTTGCCTTACTGGTTCTATACAAACGGGACGTGGTACGCGGCTTCGGTTCAAAAAACGTGGTATAATAGAATCAGAGACTGAGATAATCGTACCACACTCGCCTTACAGGTTCTATACAACCGGAGCGTGGTACGCGACTTCGGTTAAAAAAACGTGGTATAATAGAATCAGAGACTGAGATAATCGTACCACGCTCGCCTTACTGCTTCTATACAAACGGAACGTGGTACGCGGCTTCGGTTCAAAAAACGTGGTATAATAGAATCAGAGACTGAGATAATCGTACTGGTTCTATACAAACGGACATGGTGCGCGACTTCGATTCAAAAAATGTGGTATAATAGAACGAGAGACTGAGATAATCGTACCACGCTCGCCTTACTGGTTCTATACAAACAGAACGTGGTACGTGACTTCGGTCCAAAAACGTGGTATAATAGAATCTGAGACTGAGACAATCGTACTGGTTCTATACAAACGGACATGGTGCGCGACTTCGATTCAAAAAATGTGGTATAATAGAACGAGAGACTGAGATAATCGTACCACGCTCGCCTTACTGGTTATATACAACCGGAACGTGGTACGGGTCTTCAGTTCAAAAATTGTGGTAAAATAGAATCCGAGAGTGAGATATTCGTACCACGCTCGCCTTACTGGTTCTATACAAACAGAACGTGGTACGCGACTTCGGTTAAAAAAAAACCCGTGGTATAATAGAATCTGAGACTGAGATGATCGTACCACGCTCGCCTTACTGGTTCTATACAACGGAACGTGGTACGCGACTTCGGTTAAAAAAAAGTGGTATAATAGAATCAGAGACTGAGATAATCGTACCACGCTCGCCTTACTGGTTCTATACAAACGGGACGTGGTACGCGGCTTCGGTTCAAAAAACGTGGTATAATAGAATCAGAGACTGAGATAATCGTACCACACTCGCCTTACAGGTTCTATACAACCGGAGCGTGGTACGCGACTTCGGTTCAAAAAACGTGGTATAATAGAATCAGAGACTGAGATAATCGTACCACGCTCGCCTTACTGGTTCTATACAAACGGAACGTGGTACGCGGCTTCGGTTCAAAAAACGTGGTATAATAGAATCAGAGACTGAGATAATCGTACTGGTTCTATACAAACGGACATGGTGCGCGACTTCGGTTCAAAAAACAAGGTCTAATAGAACGAGAGACTGAGATAATCGTACCACGCTCGCCTTACTGGTTATATACAACCGGAACGTGGTACGGGTCTTCAGTTCAAAAATTGTGGTAAAATAGAATCCGAGAGTGAGATATTCGTACCACGCTCGTCTTACTGGTTCTATACAAACGGAACGTGGTACGCGGCTTCGGTTCAAAAACGTGGTATAATAGAATCCGAGACTGAGATAATCGTACCACGCTGGCCTTACTGGTTCTTTCCAACAGAACGTGGTACGCGACTTCGGTTAAAAAAAAGTGGTATAATAGAATCAGAGACTGAGATAATCGTACCACGCTCGCCTTACTGGTTATATACAACCGGAACGTGGTACGGGTCTTCAGTTCAAAAATTGTGGTAAAATAGAATCCGAGTGTGAGATATTCGTACCACGCTCGTCTTACTGGTTCTATACAAACGGAACGTGGTACGCGGCTTCGGTTCAAAAACGTGGTATAATAGAATCCGAGACTGAGATAATCGTACCACGCTCGCCTTAATGGTTCTATACAAACGGGACGTGGTATGCGACTTCGGTTAAAAAAAAGGGATATAATAGAATCGAGACGGAGATAATCTTACCACGCTCGCCTTACTGGTTCTATACAAATGGAACGTGGTACGCAACTTCGATTCAAAAAAACATGGTATAATAGAATCCGAGACTGAGATAATCGTACCACGCTCGCCTTATTGGTTCTATACAAACTGAACGTGGTACACGGCTTCGGTTCGAAAGGGTGGTATATAGAATCCGAGACTGAGATAATCGTACCACGCTCTCCTTATTGGTTCTATACAAACGGAACGTGGTACACGGCTTCGGTTCAAAAAGGTGGTATAATAGAATCCGAGACTGAGATAATCGTACTGGTTCTATACAAACGGAACATGGTGCGCGACTTCGGTTAAAAAACGTTGTATAATATAATCCGAGACTGACATAATTGTACGACGCCCGCCTTACTTGTTCTATACAAACGGGAAGTGGTACGCGACTTCGGTTAAAAAAACGTGGTATAATAGAATCTGAGACTGAGATAATCGTACTGGTTCTATACAAACGGAACATGGTGCGCAACTTCGGTTCTAAAAACGTGGTATATAGCTAGAACGAGGGACTGAGATAATTGTACCACGCTCGCCTTACTGGTTATATACAACCGGAACGTGGTACGGGACTTCAGTTCAAAAATTGTGGTATGATAGAATCCGAGACTGACATAATCGTACCACGCTCGCCTTACTGGTTCTATACAAACGGGACGTGGTACGCGGCTTCGGTTTAAAAAAAACCGTGGTATAATAGAATCTGAGACTGAGATAATCGTACCACGCTGGCCTTACTGGTTCTTTCCAACAGAACGTGGTACGCGACTTCGGTTAAAAAAAAGTGGTATAATAGAATCAGAGACTGAGATATTCGTACCACGCTCGCCTTACTGGTTCTATACAAACGGAACGTGGTACGCGGCTTCGGTTCAAAAACGTGGTATAATAGAATCTGAGACTGAGATAATCGTACTGGTTCTATACAAACGGAACATGGTGCGCTATTTCTGTTCAAAAAACGTGGTATAATAGAATCCGAGACTGAGATAATCGTATCACGCTCGCCTTACTGGTTCTATACAAACGGAACGTGGTACGCAACTTCGGCTCAAAAAACGTGGTATAATAGAATCCGAGACTGAGATAGTCGTACCACGCTCGCCTTATTGGTTCTATACAAACGGAACGTGGTACACGGCTTCGGTTCAAAAATTGTGGTATTATAGAATCCGAGACTGAGATAATCGCACCACGCTCGCCTTACTGGTTCTATGCAAACGGAACGTGGTACGCGACTTCGGTTCAAAAAACGAGGTATAATAGAATCAGAGACTGAGATAATCGTACCACGCTCGCCTTACAGGTTCTATACAACCGGAACGTGGTACGCGACTTCTGTTCAAAAAACGTGGTATAATAGAATTCGAGACTGAGATAATCGTACCACTCTCGCCTTACTGGTTCTATACAAACAGAACGTGGTACGTGACTTCGGTCCAAAAACGTGGTATAATAGAATCTGAGACTGAGACAATCGTACAGGTTCTATACAAACGGACATGGTGCACGACTTCGGTTCAAAAAACGTGGTATAATAGAACGAGAGACTGAGATAATCGTACCACGCTCGCCTTACTGGTTATATATAACCGGAACGTGGTACGTGTCTTCAGTTCAAAAATTGTTGTATATAATAGAATCCGAGACTGAGATAATCGTACCACGCTCGCCTTACTGGTTCTATACAAACGGAACGTTGTACGCGGCCTCGGTTCAAATAATCGTACCACGCTCGCCATACAGGTTCTATGCAACCGGAGCGTGGTACGGGACTTCAGTTGAAAAATTGTGGTATAATAGAATTCGAGACAGAGATAATCGTACCACGCTCGCCTTACTGGTTCTATACAAACGGGACGTGGTACGCGACTTCGGTTAAAAAATCCGTGGTATAATAGAATCTGAGACTGAGATAATCGTACCACGCTCGCCTTACTTGTTCTATACAACGGAACGTGGTACGCGACTTCGGTTAAAAAAAAGTGGTATAATAGAATCTGAGACTGAGATAATCGTGCTGGTTCTATACAACTGGAACGTGGTACGCGACTTCGGTTAAAAAAAGTGGTATAATAGAATCCGAGACTGGGATAATAGTACCATGCTCGTCTAACTGGTTATGTAAAAACGAAACGTGGTACGCGATTTCGGTTCAAAAACGTGGTATAATAGATTGAGATTACCGTACAACGCTCATCCTACTGGTTCTATACAAACGGAATGTGGTACGCGACTTCGGTACAAAAAAGTGGTATAATGGATTCCTAAACTGAGATAATCGTACCACGCTGGCTTTATTACTATACAAACGAAACGTGGTACGCGAATTTGTCGTATTTCTCAAATTATGTTGATTATTTAATCCAGTGGTATAATAGAATCAGAGACAGGGATAACCGTGCCACTCTCGCCCTATACTGGTTCTATACAAATGGAACAAATCCCTATAATTAAAGAAGCTCGATCGCTAATATCTGGGACCTCGACATTAAGACAAATGGGTCGCAACGCATATATTAATATAATATGAATGAAAATAAACTGATTTATTTTCAATCGTTTCTGTTTTTACAGTAATTTCTAATCAGTTAGGTTCGGCGAAATCGAATGGCAATCTCTAGCGTCTGGTTACATCAGTCTACGTCGATTACGTTTATTGCACATGCTCTCCAGATAAGAATATGCGGTCACCGTTTAACATGACTTGTGGAATAAGTCTAGCCTCGTTCTTCGAGTCCCTTGTTACAAATGGCGCTGAAACGCATTATGTTACACGATAATTTATTTAATCATAAAGTGTAAATATGGCCTATAGTTAAAACATCAAAATGGATTAAATAATCAACACAATTTGCAAAATCTGCGTCGAATAACGCAAAATCTCTATAATTAAAAAAAGACGTGGTACCAAAGCCGAGTACCACATTTCAATTGTATATGAGAAGTAAGGTGAGCATAACACGTTTCAGTTGTATAGAAGTAGTAAGCCGGGCGTGGTACGATTATCTCAGTATCGGCTTCTAGTTATCGTTATCTTGCTCCCGGGTTCTAGTTTACCACGTTTTTGTACCGAAGTCGCGTACCACGTTTCGTTTGTATAGAACCTGCCAGGCGAGCGTGGTACGGTTATCTCTGTCTCGGATTCTATTATACCACGTTTTTTGTACCGAAGTCGCGTACCACGTTCCATTTGCATAGAACCGGTATACGGCGAGCGTGCTACGGTTATCTCAGTCTCTGATTCTAGTATACCACGTTTTTTGTACCGAAGTGGCCTATAAAACACCAAAATGGATCAAATAATCAACACAATTTGCAAAATCTGCATCGAAAAATGAAAAATCCCTATTATTAAAAAGGACGTGGTACCAAAGCCGCGTACCACGTTTCAATTGTATAGGAGAAGTAGAGCGAGTTTACCACGTTTCAGTTGTATAAAAGTAGTAAGCCGGGTGTGGTTATCCCAGTCTTTGGTTCTAATTACGGTTATCCCAGTCTCGGATTCTATTATACCACGTTTTTTGTATCGCACACCACGTTCCGTTTGTGTACAACCAGTATAAGGCGAGCGTGCCATGGTTATACCAGTCACTGATTCTAGTATACCACCTTTTTTTTACCGAAGTCGCTTACAACGTTCCGTTTATGCAGAACCAGTATAGGATGAGCGTTATACGGTTATCTCTGTCTCGGATTCTATTATACCACGTTTTTTGAACCAAAGTCGCGTACAACGTTCCGTTTGTATAGAACCAGTAAGGCGAGCGTGGTACGGTTGTCTCAGTCTTGGATTCTATTTTACCACGATTTTTTTTTTACCGAAGTCGGGTACCATGTTTCGGTTGTATAGATCCAGCAAGAGTGGATTAAATATAATCCAATTTGAAAAATAAGCCAAAGTCGCGTACCACGCTTCGTTTTTGTAGATGGAGAAAGTCGAGCGAGGTACTGATATGCCCGTTTTCATTAGCCCGGTCGGTGCAGAACAGTAGGACGTTAAACCCCATTTCATTTCATTTCCAATATACCACGTTGGGTCTTTTTAAATTTACACAGTATTATTACCGATCGGTTATCTGTATTGTAATTAATTTTAATATAAAGTGTAGATATGGCCTATAAAAACATCAAAATGGATTAAATAATCAACATAATTTGAAAAATTTACTACAAATAATGTAAAATCCCTATAAATAAAAAGGACGTGGTACCGAAGTCGCGTACCACGTTCCGTTTGTATAGCACTAGCAAGGCGAACGTGGTACGGTTATCTCGGCCCCAGAATACCACTTTTTTTACTGTCAACTTATCGCCCTTTCTAATCGCCCCTATACAGGATTATACCACGTTAGTTTTTACCTTCCGGTTTTTGTTTCATATCTATGCATAGTCGCATACATAATATTCCAATATACCACGTAGGGTCTTTTTGAATAGGGTATAATAACGGTTACACCGTATTATAAACCGTATAGTCTAGGTACGGCTCGATGCAATAACCGACCGATCGGCTATCTGTATTGTAATTTATTTTAAGATTAAGTGTAAATATCACCAATAAAAACATCAAAATTGATTAAATGATCAACATAATTTTCAAAATTAGCTTTATATAATGTAAAATCCCTATAATTAAATAGAAAGTGGTACCGAAAAAGCGTACCACGTTTCGTGTGTATAGAAGCAGTAAGGCGAGCGTGGTATTTTGAAGCGTGGTATTTAGCCGCTGCCATATAAAATATGAAATGTTATATATTTTATGACATATCATAATTAGTATTTAGCACGTTATTTTCCTTGTCACCAAATATCTCGATAGTGACACATTTTGAAAATTCGACCGCCGCAAATAGTTCTGACTGGCTCATTGTCATTAATGTTATTTTGTAAATTCTTTTTGCAAACTCCAGGGGCGGATCCACTAATTTTTCAGGAGGGGGTTTGCCATCTTCCTGTTAACAAAATTTAACATGATGATGTCATCATCATCTCCTAATTACGAAGGGGTACATACTGAGCTTTTTAAAAAGAGAAAAACCAACAGATTGACGTCAATTTTTATAATGAATTAGTAGGATTACATTGTGATTCAATTTCATGTCCATATCATTATCTGGCGTTTAAAAATGCCCATCCCACCATCTGATGATAAAGGAGAAATAAAATAAAATTGGGCTTAACGCCCTACTGTTCTGCTCCGAAAGGATTAAGTCACCGGCACTATGGCCTACTCCAAACTCCAATCACGCAAGAAGTTGTCCTTGTCAGGCCCTCTGTCCTGCATAATTGACAAGAGGAACCGAAGTCGAAAAATCCCAATGAACTTTCTCGGCCAATGCAGGGATCGAATTAAAAAAGCATTATCACATTCAAGGAGAAATTAAATGTTATCTGATTTGCATAATATATCCAATACAACCCTAGATTGACATAGTTATGAACAATCTATACACCAAACTCTTTGAAAGCCACGCGAGTTTACTAAACATAAAATCAATGTACTTGGTCTCGACTTTAAAAGGAGTTGCCCCCCTTTCTTCAAATTGCCGTTTTTCGCCTGGAACTTTCTAGCGTGCAGTTGGAAATATAGACATAGGCGTACGAGCCAGGGGGGCGCAACGGGTGGGGGGGCAGCTGCCCCCCTAACTTTCGGGCAAGCTGACTTTTCGGGCAGACGAGTAAAGTGAGAGAAAAAAAATATTTGATCTACTTGGCAAAATAAAGTGCCCGAAATCTAATAAAACACTAATTTTACGGGCTGGAATAGCAGGAAAACGTGTTTGCGGGCGTCAAATATTCCAAAATTTTCTTGGAGGGTCTATACGAGGTCTGCTCCGCTTCTTCGCCCCTAGAAGAAAACTGACGCCGCTGTCTGTAAGTCTGAAATTTTTTCGGGCATTTCTAGTTTTGCTTCCCTAACTGCCATTGAGCCCTAATAAAACACTAATTTTACATTTCTTTTAATTGAATACCACGAATTTGTACTGTACACATTGACGTCCACATAGCCCTTGACAGTTGGAATTCTACATAGGAGTTCTACATACTGAGTTGACTATGGATTAAATCATTTTGTCTGGAGCCACTCTACTTTGTGCGACATTTTTCGGGCATCGATTAGTATTTGTGAATGCAGCTGCAACAGTCTGATTGGATGTTTGGAATTCGGAGTGGGATTTCGGTGATTAGTATTTGTGAATGCAGCTGCAACAGTCTGATTGGATGTTTGGAATTCTGAGTGGGATTTCGGTGACAAAACCCTAGGATACTTTTGGAGCTGCTTACACGGGCTAGAATAGCAGAAAACACATTTGCGGTGGTTAAATTTTCAAAAAAATTTGCCCGGAGGTGGGGTGGGGGATGGGGTGGGAGTGAGGCCCCAATACCCAGCGACTATTGATTGATTGTTTGGAATTCGGGTCAGCAGGTAGACTGTATTGGACCAAATGTAAGTTGATGTATTCACAGGCTGGAATAGCAGTAAGACGCGTTTGCAGCAGTTAAATTTTCAAAATTTTCCTGTCTTCGTGGACTGTAAACGATTGATTGAAATTCGAGTCACCCACCTTAATTAATTAGACCATTTTATAGTTGCTTTGTTCAAGGGCTGGATTAGCAGGGAAACGTGTTTGCAGCCGTCAAATATTCCAAAATTTTCTTGGAGGGGGGGGGGGGTCTGTCTGCAAACCCTAAAATTTTTCGGGCAATTCGGGTTCTGCCCCCCTAACTGTCATCGAGCCCGTCCGTGCGCATATGAATGTAGAAAATACAGTCAATGTTAACTGTTATTCTTAAAACATGTAATGCGACAACGGCATCTGCCTTTTCTCAATTTCGAATATTTTTTATGTTTTCGTTCTTTCCATCATACAGGGGGCATGGCCCTAGTAAATTGGTGAGTAGGCTACAGACACCCATAAGCAACTCGATTGTATTTTTTGCTGCACTTCTTACTATCGTCAACATTTTTTTATTTCGCATGAAGAAACTTAGAAAAGGATAATGTTGTGGACACAATCTGAGGAGCTTGTCTGGAATTCATCAGTCAAACCTCCGTGTTTCAAAGACCTCAACGTTTTTAGCTACGTTCTCGTAGCTAGTCTGGAACGAGTTAAATAATTCATAAACATCTTTACCAGTATTGCCCTTGCAATGAAACTGGTGTCAGAAGATTTTAGTCAGTTTACAATTTAGACCAAAAGGTGTTTTATTGGGCTTCTTTTAATCCTTGTGTGAAGTGCTTGTCGTTGCTTAGTTCCCAGGCTTGTACGTAAAAATTGCCCCCCCCCCTCCCCCGCCTCCTCCCACAAAGTATACTGCAGTATTGGAAATCAATACGTGAGATGTGTTGATGTTTTCTGATTTAGTGAGAACCCCATCTGATGAATTTTGTTAATGTTATGCGACAATAGGAAACTCTTCACCTGTTAATCCGACACTTAAAATATAACACCCCCTCGTATATTTAACCGTATTCTAATATTACCTATCTATCATTAATACAATATATACACAGTATATATAATATTATAAAGGTAATGAGTACCGTGAGAGAGCTGTATCTACATATTATATTGATATTGTTGGCGACAACAGATGTTCGACTCTAACTCTTAGCGGTCGATACACAGGTCTGATCTTCGCACACGCGACACGAACATGACAACGGGCCATATGCGACTGTTGACACAGCTTCGCTTTGATTTCTGGTCCGTAATAGTTAGGAATTATTGAATTGGAATTGACCCGTAAAACAAACGGTAAGTCCCACTTCAGTCAATTAAATATGAGTAAAAGTGACCGGAAGTCGGCTTGGCTTTTGGTCGACGGTGGTGATCAGGTGTATGAAATTGTATTGATAACCGGATTGTTATTAAACTGGGTGTGTTCTGAATCAACGAGAAAATAGTTCATAATTATACCCCAAACAGTAGTAATTTTAACCCAATTACCTTTAGAATTCTGTCATATTTTTAACTCATTACCTGCTTACCTGTTGTTGGTTTTTTTTAAATTGATTTGGCTAAACTCTTACAAACGCCACAGCTAAGATAACTGTAGACCCCCCTCCTATAATACAATTCAGCATGAGATATCTCAATGATTAAGATGTTATATGCATACCTAGTGTTAGTCAGTTTTTAAAAGACATGTAACCATTATTATCCCACAAGTATTAACGAGTGCTGTGCGCTAGAACATCTGAAACCACTCTTCATTTCAAGAAATTTTAATGTGATTTTGGTGTACTTTCGGATCTAAATCATTCCATATTATATATTTGTCTTTATGCAGGTTACAATTCTATGGAATACAATTACTGCTTATTACTGAGCGACGTTTCGACTAGGCTTCACTAGTCATTATCAAGCTTGAATTGTGACCTGTATACTCTAGTTCAATTACTAAATGCCATTAAAATCGTTTATATTTGTCTTCTTTAAGAAACGTCCATCTGTGTCTTTAAATCTGCATTATTTCTAAGGGGGAATACAGTTTGATCAAATAGTTTAACGCATGAACTTTAAATCATAAGGTCTGTCATTGAGTCATGTGATGTGGTTCCAATTTCCAAATTGTAATTAAAAGGGATAGGGTCGCTTGTGCAGTCTTGCGTTTTTTCTTCGGGTCCTCCACTGCTAAAGACTTTTATGCGCAAGCAAATTATGAAAATAAAGTTGAACCATGATTGTGTTGGTCCCAAATGGTCAAGTTTTTGTCGTGTGACGGCTAAACTCTGGGTGTTGGATGGCCGAATGGTTAGCGCGTGCGCGCTGTATCATAAGGTATTTCATTGAGTCAACTAACGTGGTTTCGATTCAATAGTTGTGCGTAACGAGGCGTAGGGTCGCCATTCCAACCGCATGGGTTTTCTCGAGGTGCCCCTTTTTTCTCCCACTGCTAAAGACCCCCACGCACAAGCGGATATTGAAATAATATTGAACCATATATTAGTGTCTCTCTCTCCCCCTCTCTCTCCCTTATCTCGCTTAACTTGTCCATGAAACATTGCAGTGTTATCATTTCTATTCCCATTGAATTCTTCGCTTCGATCACGCGACAAAGTTTTAATAAAACAGGTCGTAAAGGTAAAAACCGAGATATCAAAGTACAATCACGATGTAAAAGTAATCAGCGATACTATTCTCATTAACTATTGATAATTGAGTTTTTTCCTTAATATTGCACGTAAATAGGACACGAGTTGGATTTCAAATGTATGTTATTCTATACATATGTGGAGCTAACACGCTCATTTTTAAACATCAAGTTAAATGTAATAACGACGTATTGAAACGTGAGTACCGAAATGTAGGCGATCATGCTGGCATTACACAATGATTTCTTTGGGTTGTATCTCTGATTGTTTTCGAATTTGAGTGAAGTCTGAGTCACTAAAGGCCCGGGACTGTACAGCGCCGTTCACTCTTTTTGAATTGTTTGTTTATTTGTGGTTTCTGAGTTTGATGTCTTGTCCGTGTATTTGTCTTTGTGTAAATTGTATGTGGTGCAGTCCCCCTGTACTTACTATTAACAGTAACTTACTTTAAGGTGATAGTGAAATGTATAGGGGAATGGCATTTAGAGTCGCTTATAGCGAAATGTAGTTGAGTGTCAATAAGAGCAGCTTACTTTAAGGTTACAGCGAAATGAAGCCATTTTCCAACGACAATTGAACAATTGAAATAGTGTGAAAAGTGACAAGATTTATTGACCTTATTGTCAAGATGAATACATCTGTAACTGTCCAATCTGTGAAAGAAGCATGGATTTTCCCCAAGATATACAATGATCAGCTTGAAATGGGCAGTGATTAACTTGAAATGTGCAGTGGTCAACTTGAAATAATGAACTTTAAATGTACAGTGATCAACTTGAAATGGACTTTGAAATTTTCAGTGATCAACAAGAAATGAACTTTAATAAATGTGCAGTGATCAGCGAAATCGTCATTCGTTGGAAACTCCCATTTCGGTAGAATTGTTGTGTGTTTCTATCACTACGACAAACTGCCACTTTAAAAATCTACAAACAACAATTAAATCTCTCCACCCAACAATATAAATAAATTCCTGAAAACGCACAACGTGACTTATACGCTGTCTTCTGTATTTGTTTAATTAACTATATTAGCCAAATCTTGTTTGTATTATATAACTCCGTATATTAGAATTGCATACTATTGCATACATATGTAAAGAATATAAATATCTAGGGTTATTATTCATGGCTACTGAAAACGAACGATGGACATCACAATACTGTACGGAAATCAACGACGAAAACCGAATAGTTTTACTGGAATCTCCCCTAAAAAAACCCATCGAGATAGGGAAAGAAATGTTTTGCCTCGTACAATAACTCCAATTATATTTTATCGGAGATAGTTAACAATGAAATTATGTAAGAATGGTTTTAAATACGTGTCTCGAATCGGTTCTAAATCGAAGACAGTTGTCACAAGATGTCTTTGACTGAAACTGTAAATTAATACACCCATTCGAATGTATATATTATGTCCACGTGTGTGATTAGTGTGGATCTGTTCCATTGTGTAAACAATTTAATAAGTCTATGATGTATACTGGGAACTTAAAAACAGTCGTATATAACTGGATTATTTGGGTACAGATAACCCTACTTAACGGATTGTCGGCAAAAAACAATACGTATTGGGCTTGACTTTAGCTGGCTATATATCAAATAAAAGGGAATAGCCGATTGACTTAATTAGAAGCCGGAACATTATCTCGAGACATTAGACTCTGTTTACAGTTTGTCTTCGGGCTGTACTTCAGTGACCAAAGTGAGTTACTCGTGTAAGGTGAAGGTAATAACGCGTGGATCTTCCGGCGATCTATCATGTTTTATACGCTTTGGCATATCGCTAGAAAGCTTGGAACTTTATTTAAAAAAAAAGGAAAGTGATTTCAGAAAGTGCAGACTTTGAGAATAGACAAAATGTTTGATTGAAAATGTGAATGTGTCTGGTACAGTCTAAACAATGAAATCAGATCGGATATAAACTAAAGACTTGTTGGTGAAATTATAACGGAATTTAGAAGAAATCGGTTTATAGCGTTATGTTACGTTACATTAATTTGTTAAACATTGTGGTATTCCGAAAATAGGATTACACATTTAGTGTTGCTGTAACAATCTTATTAATAATATTATGTGTTAACACCTTTCAAGGTTCTAGAGAATCGTCTCAACAATATACCTGTAACAATCTAAATGTATTCTTCAGTAAGAAAATATATTACTATCGCGTGAATACATGTTCTCTCTATTATTACTGCCATCAACAGTGCTGGGGACTCTATTCAAAACTATTCAATAATACCCATATTTTTAATATCCGAGATTTTTTTTTTGTTTGTTTGTGTCATTTCCTTTTATTTGTTGTTGCCAGTAGTTATTTGATAAACCATGTGCTGCTAATCCGCTGATATGAGAATTTTACTTTGGGTGAATTAATGACGATTCCTAAGTCTACAATAAACTCGAATATCCAGTGTTTCTGAGGAATTTTTCTGCTGCTAACAGAATATTGTAATATTGCTTTCGTGAAAACCCCCGATTGTTTGTTTCTGTTTTCATTGGGACCTGTAAAATTATTAGTTCTAGTGATTTAAGATTCGGTTTGTATAAAGAATCTGGAACTATTTGGCCATTTCTTCATTTCTTCAGATTGGATATGGTGAAGTGGTCTGTTATATAAACTAATGGGTGGTTGTCTTGCACGTTCATCTTTTACAGTAAATGAGCAGACGACAGACAATGACTGCATCAGGTAAGTTAATTTATGTTTTTATGTTCACATGCATTTATAGCTAACTGGGGTTTAACGTCCTATATTTCAGCACCTACTGAGCTAATGACAGGCATATTTCATGCAGTGTGCTGGTTTATACATTTTATTTTGAATACAATATTATTGTATACAATACTGGTATAATGAATTTGAAATGTAATTCATACCCTTTAAGACAAAAATACTACAAATGATAAACGTATAGCTTGTATAGAGAGAGAGAAATGGGGTTTAACGTCCACTCGACACAAACTAGGTCATTTCGGGACTAAAATATGATTTTCATTTTATTTCAATAATTTGCTTGCGCGTGTGGGTTTTTAGCAGTGGGAGGAAACCGGAGTACCCGGGGAAAACCTACGAGGTTGGACAGGCGATCCTACTCCTTTGCCACGTACAACCGGGGATTCGAAACCACGCCAGTTGACTCAATGGCAGGCCGTATGATACAGCGCGCGCACGCTAACCATTCGGCCACCCAACCCCCCCGCATAGCTTGTATAGTTTACATGATATAGAATAAAACAGAAAGTGCTATGGGGGAAATTCTGTCCGACAGTGGAGTTTCCATCTAAAAGTCATGGAATTCCAAAATCATTGGTTCTTTTACGTACACGGGGCCTGGGTTGATAGTACTTTTAAAACAACTAGGCCCTGTTTCTGGCCAGGCCTTCATGTAGGGAAACTATCTCGACCGACACCTGGATCGAATCCGGAATGTCCTATTTATTTAGCTAGCACCTTAGACGCTGAACCACCCTGACTCCTAAGCTAACGATGTTAGTTCTGGTGGTAGAGATAATGTTTTATAATGATGCTAGATGCTAAGTTTTTCAGTTTGGCGAGTGAAATACTTAAGATGTTAGTAAATGGAATATAAACTTTGCTGAAATCGTGCACATTTTAGACAAAGTCGAATTAACTATCGGAAATTGGTAACACCCATTCGTCCGAGAACGACTGTCAGGGATTTCTAATCCAAATAATATGGTTAACGACTTCTTTCATTTGATTTCCAATTGTGATTGATGTGACAATTTTCCGCCCTGTCGGGTTTGTAATGTACCCAAATTGCAATAGTAAAGATAGCTTTGTTCTTGTCTTTGCCCTTGAGGTAGAAACGTGGTGCCATCTTAACAAGGTAATCAGTTACGAGTTAATATAGCAATGGTCAGAAACCAAATTTCTCTACCATTGACATAAATCCATTCTATAAGGTTTGAGTCAGGGCTAACGCTTAGAAAACATGATTGTGAAAAGATGCAGTAATTGCTCCTGGCATATTGTAACATTAAATGGTACGTGACAAGATGTCGAAATGGCCGACATCCAGGGCGATCTAGTTTCAAATGTACCATAAACATGGACAGTTTCCTGCATGACAATGTGTGATAAAGCAGGTCAATAGTCTTTTAGCGGCATTTGGTGATTCAGAAACACATTACCACAATAATTGCGCTTGATAACGACAGGAATGCTCTTTTTGAAACATCATGTTCGTCTTATAAAACCACTGATTTTTTTTCTTAAAAATTGTTATCTATCTAAATTATATTGATTGAAATGAATAGATCTAATATTATTCAACACGCACATGTCAACTGTAATATTGATGGCAACAAAAAATGTTTTAATATAGCTTTGCGTTTGGTTGGCAAATTACATTCGAAAACATTCTATTTGTTATGTCTCCCCAAGGTTAACTCCCTGTTTTTTACGCATCAACCATAGATAAACGCAGTGTGTGCATTCACAAACCCAAAACGAAATAAAAATGAACTAAAAATGGGGTTAACGTCCTACCACCCTGCTCTGACTTGGCTAATGAAGACGGGCAAACACCATATATACAGTGTGCTATGACGGAAATTTTCACCCGTAATAGGCAGAACCCCATTTCATTATAGGCAGATATAGCCCTTGAGTAATGCCTATTTAAGCTCCGTGCAGCCGCATATTGATTTATATATATATGTTCGCATAAGCCAATGTAAATCTCACGATTCAAATCCCGATTCCATCAGTTTTCTGATCTCATCCGAAAACGAGAATAGCTAAATTGTTTATTTTCTGATATTGCTTTAAAGTTTCCAACCTAACAACACCACCCCTTTAAGTATTTCTCTCGATCTGTTATTGGTCTGTCTATTTTCCCATGAGAAGAGATTTGAAGGCATTTACAAATCGGGGCCAAGGAAATGAAAACAGTAACTTGGACTATTTACCAAAGCTTTAGTACTGGTATGTGATTGCCCATTTGGCCAGTCGTGGTTTGAGTAGGTGACGAATTTCTTACACAGGTGTCGGCTAGATCAAAGACAAGATATATCCAAAACACATATTGACAAGTTGACCACTTAGTTCTTCTAGGAGATTGTTTATTTCTTATTTAGAGAATTATGACTAAAACCCGTAAAGTTCACCTTGTTATTAACTTAATTGTGAGCAAAGTTCGTAGTCTGGCGTATTTTGTATCTTAATGTATTCAACTGTAGGGAACCACGGTGGCTCATTGTGTAAGACGTTGGTTAGCGTGTGCGCGTTGTATCATAAGGTATTTCATTGGGTCAACTGACCGTGGTTTCGATTCAACGGTTATCGTGACAAGGATTAGGGTCGTCTGTCCAACCGCATGGGTTTTCTCCGGGTCCTCCGGGTCCTGCTAAAGACCCCTATGGCCATTGAACTGTAGATCGGATTCAAATCTAATGGAAATCAGGAGCATCAGATGACATCGAGAGTTGATTATGGTCTTGTCATGTTAATAAATGTCTATTTAATAGTTTATATAACATTTCAGACCTAAAGAAAGACCTGCAATAGGCAGATTTCGCTCTTGCAGAATGTATGTTTAATGAATTAGTTATGTGACACACTGGTATATAGGATGTTACCTATTTCCGAAACACCTCGATACACTTGTCATCTGTCAGTTGGTAATTGATGTGACTGGTTCGTATTAATGACTTCAGTTTTATGTTGCATTTTGTTTTGTGTTCCGTTTTACAAACGGTGACCTTGGGCATCCGGTAAAAGACATGTCAAAACTAAGCAATCCGTCTTTATCAGGGGTGGGTCCAGGAATTTTTGCAGGAGAGGTTTGCCAAGTTAAGAATGGCACGCATGCGTAACATACAATTCAACTGCGGCAACACAATACGAAATTACATAATAACTGATCATTTAGGAAATCTATTCAGTTAGGAATGGCATATAGTTAGCATACGAGCGATCGCCTACGTCACGGGTTTCGACCAATGACAGACAAGGTTGAGGGATAGCGGACTCCCCAGTCTACGCCAATCGCGCAGCTAGACCAATAAAGGGGAACTTTCATCTGGATTTTAATAGCTTTTTTTTTCTCATTTTGCCATGAACGGCGGATTTGGCCCACGTCTAAGCTGGGCTTTTCTCGAGATTGCTATAAAGTGTACTGCCTTCAGGATAACCTGATCATATGGACTGGTTCGAATATTTAGGATGGCCCGAAACCCGAGTTTCCGTGTACATATTGAATCGCACCATTGACAGTTGGGATTCGAAATAAGAGTAGGTCGTAGAACCGCTGTCCCGGCAAAATTTCGCATATTACACTGTATGGCTTATGTCATTGATGGGGGCGGGGAGGCAATCTGATTAAAACACAGATCCATTTTCGTTTCGTTTTTTATAGTTCAAAATTTCGTTTTTACTTGTCTTTACTACTCTTGGATCTGGAGGACTTGTTATTTAATTCGTGTTCTGGCTGAAATGAGGGGTCAGCCAATCAAATGGTCTGTCGAATCGACCGTTTGACCTTTTCATGCGTGGAACTGTGGGTAGATATTACCAGCCAACGACGTCTATACTATAAACACCAGCGGATAGAAATCATAACAAAACAAAAGTGGATTTTGAAAAGCATGGCGGTCGCTAATTGGTTAATCGAATGACTGACGTTATCGGGTCAAATGTCCCGTGCTTGATACCTGACGTCATAGAACGTGAGCTTCCACTATAACTAGTTAGATCTACATGAGTGTAGGCCATCGAAAGTATAAAAAACGAAACGAAATATAGATCTATATTTTAATTAGATTGGCGGGGAGGAGAATAGTTTTACACCAACGATAAGGTAACGGTCAAGGTACTGATAAATGACAGTAACACACCAGAAGCGTGTTGACCATGATTAACACATACGTGTATATAAGTAATTATAGATTAACTCACCTGATGAGTAATTTAATGCTTCGTCCCTTTAACGATTACAAAATCAATGAACCATTATTACTACTGTGTTGTGTATTGCTGTGATTAATGTAAATAGTTTACAAAGTTGATTTAGTTCAACTTCGTGGGTTTCATGTCTATTTATCGTAATGATATCAATCCCATGGGTCGTTACATGAACCATATAACCGTGAACTTTTCTACACTCAAGTGGTTAACAAAGACTGGCATACACCATGTAGAATCATATGAAAGAAAATTGTCCCGTCCAAACGACTAGGAACTCATAAGGGGAAGCGACCCTGGAAAGTCCTGGTTGATTTTCTTGGTCAAAATGGGGATCGTTCCCGTACTTCCACGTACTTGGGTCACCACATGTGTATCGATGAGCTACCCACCACACGGTTAAAATGAATGTAGGTCTTTGCGGCCTGTGGACATTTCGGTCTAAGACTCGATGGCCGAAACATCCTGGGCCGAAATGTTCACTGGACTGAAATATTCTAGGCCGAAGCGTCCGTCCATCGGTTATACTACGTTAGATATAAAGCATGATAGGACGCACCATGCTCTATTACATATGAAATATTCGGAAACAAATATAATCTCACAGTTACATGGTTAAAAATCTTTTTTAAAAAATACCTCTTATGGCGTCAGATATGAAACAATCCAAACCTTGAACGTCATTTTCTCGGTTCCAAGTTTATGTTTTTTTTATTAGGTTTATATGTGACGTCACAGATTGATCGATAAATCGAACATTCTGTAATCGGATAGGTCATTAACACTATTATAGCAGTACTCGTTCTTCAAAGAAAACCGAAGGATTTCGCGTACGCCGTTTGGCAAAATTTGTATTTTACAACTTACATTATGTACGGTAATTAACGTTTGCGTATATTTCCCAGAAGGGCAAATGAAATCTAATAAGATTTTTAGGGCTAAAAGTTAAAAGAAAATATTCTAAATTCGCCCAGAATTCCACCAACAACTGAGTCCTTTTATGTTAGCGGTTAGCGAAATATTTCGGTTCGAACTATCTCTAATGTTATGTTAGCGGTTAGCGAAATATTTCGGTTCTAACTATCTCTAATAATGATGTCATTAACTCTATTCTAAAATGTATGTATTTAGATTATACATATAATGGTATTAGGACCCTTTGTATATTTATCTTTGACAACTTTAGTGTATATTATTAAGGTATGTCATAATGTTGTATATGTAAATTTGTTACACGGTATTTTGTACAATAGCTGACATATAGAAACACATGTATATTAAACATATTGTGTAGAATTAATCTTATTAACCTCACTATGTAAACAATACAACCTAACACAAATAGAACATACTATCCACAGGGTATATATGTAATGGCATGGAATATTATTGGGATTAACGTTTGCTAAGTAACACTATTCTTTGACACGACTAAATTGGAAAGTGTAGCACCATTCATCTACACGGCACCATAAAGAACATGTATCGCCATTGTCTTCTATATGGATTCCATTATGGACCTCACGTTGTGTTTTTCTAATAGTCATACTAAAACTCTGAAAACCCGTCCTGTTCGAAATGCATGTTAATATAGTGGTACTAGTACAAAAATTACAACAGTTATGATATTACATAATGTATGAACATATAACTCTAACTGTAAGCAATGGCACTAGATAAAGTATATGCGCGGTGACTTACAGGAGTTGATTGATGCGAGAAGCAAATTTAAGATCTCCTCACTGTGTCGGAATAATGTCTGAAAAAACAACGCAAGCTAATAACAATTACTTGATAGGTCAGAATGTGTGGAATCGCGTAAACAAAATATACCCATATTCGTGGAACTAGAGATGTGGCGTCATGTCTACTAAATTTCCAATTTTAAGTCTTCATAACATGTTGTAGACGTGTTGCTGACAGATATAGTTTGTAAAACAAGTTGTTGATAATTTTAGGAATATCCAGGATACAAGAGAGCTGTGATATCATATTAATATTAGCCCGCGGCTTATGTTAATAAACATAATAACATGGTTAATTTGTTTTATAATATTTTTACGTACAAAGTGTGAAACGACAAACCCACAGCTTTTAAAAAATATATTTATTTACAGAAACTGGACTGGAGAACATAAATTAAAGGAAATAAAATGGGATTGAACGTTTTACTGTTCTACTCTGACTGGGCTAATCAAGACGGGTATACATCATACAGTGTGCTATGAGGGACATTTTGACAGGACGGCAGCACTTTGGCTTAATGATTCTAATACGTACACGCCAATGTATGCACGGTACCTCAGTTTTTCGTCCCATCCGAACGATAAGGTTTTCCCTGGCCATTCCCCTGTCCTGGAACCGATGGATTTTCTCGGCCAACACCGGGATCGAACACGGGATCCCCGGGTTAGTAAGCCAACGTCTTACTCACTGAGCCACCGTGGCTCCCGAGTTGGAGAACAGGCATACGTCAATAGACCCCGTCTCCATTTATATTGTGTAATGGGGCATGACAGTATCTCTTTAAGAATGTTAGTCTGACAGATGCCATGCCTCTAATTTTACAAACAATTATGTATATCTTTGGCTTATTTATAGTCTACGATTGTAACACAGCCAGGCACAACCAGAGAATTCCATGATATATATATAAAACACCCTGGCATATGTAAACATGTCAATTTGACTCACATATTTTTTAAAATTAGATCTAAAAACAAAAACAAACTTTTTACATTAGAAAAAGTGGTCGATGGAATGAAACAGTGGAGTTGGTGGTTGTGTTAATAAAACATCAGTATCTTTTTTAAAACCTATTGTCAATACAGAGACACCGTGGTATGTCCGCTCAATGTTATTAGTACGGCGCTTATAAACAAACTGTACAAATTGTAGCACCTACCGATATATAACCTATTTGAAATAAAGCTTCTGGCAAAGTACATAATAGCCGGGGCTAGAGTCAGACGCATTTTGTTCTATAAAACTTAATGAACTGACTTATGTTATTTATTTGAATGACTAAATCGTATTAAGCTCAAGTTGTAATGGAAATGGATTATATCTCGACAGGCTTGGGTAAAAGGTAAATCAAATTCTGTAATTTTTTAAATAATAATTTTAAAGAGCGATTAGCCAGGTAAATTCTCTGATCGTGATTTGGTGAATTTTTAAACCTTTGAATATCGCGAACATTGAACCTCTTAAAGGGAATAGGCGTCAAAAATATTCAGTGCGACTCAGATTTGGGGAGATGAACATTAGTCAAAATTCGCAACCTTCAACAAACTATAAATTATAAACGGGACATGACCAAAACAAGCCATATCAGCATCTCCTATAATCTTCACTAAAGTGTTGTGAAGGGTCACTTTTCAATTCAATTCAAATCAATTCGGAATGTAATCCACTGTTGATATTTTGATTTCCTCTCTTTAATTAACTGTCAAATCGTCAGAGTACATTTAACGTCGTTTAAGCTGTGGTTAATATCGTCTGATAAATGCAAATATGTTGTTGTTCTTGGCGTTTAACGTCCGCTTCCACCGAAAGTGATATCGCAGACAAGGCTTATTTTTCATTTTCATTATCTTAGCGCACGCGCAGGGGTCTTTGCTGTGGGAGGAAACTGGAGTGCCCGGAGGAAACCCACGAGGTTAAGGAGCCCCTATCTCCATGCCGCATACGCTCACACCGGGGATCGAAACCACAGCCGCAAGCCAGAGGTGACCGGCCAGCTAGAGGTCGAAGCGCGGCACTCTAGACCACTAGGCCACCCCCCCCCCCCCAAATAAACATCAACGACTTTAAATAGTGCAGTGCTGACATGGACGTTCAGATCACGTGAATTGATTGACTAATCAAATTGTGTGTATTTGTATGCGGGGCTACGTGTTATAGGGAAATATATAGAGAGATGGTTCAGGGTGGTTTAGGGTTATAAACATTTGGAATGTAATTAAATGTTAATCTTTCCGCGTGAAAACCGTGAGTTGTACAACTTACATTGTAGTTGACATTAGTACGTCGAATAATAATGGCGATGAAGCAACCGCTTCGATTCCACGTTTTCATTTTTATTCCCACATGAGACATCTAGATCTCAACCTCAGGTCAGTCCAATCTGAATAATGTATTTAATAGTTAATATGGCCAGACACCCACTCCTCCACCTTCCACCCCACCACACCCCATCTTACCCAGCAAACACTATCCCTTTCCGACATTCGTGTGTTTGTTAAGCTGTTCTATATAAAGGTCATTAATGAGTTATATAAAATACACATTTATTAGGCGTGTCTCATGTCTCTTAATTTGAATTCATGATGAGTAGGAGATATCTCCTGAATCGATATACAATACGTTTTCCATTTAAAGGGAAATAAAATAGGATTTAACGTCCTGTTGTCCTGCTTCGACTAGACTAATAAAGACGGACATACGCCATAACACTATGAATTCCAACTGCCAAGGGTTCTTTTACATGCAAAGGTTTTAGTCCCATTCGAACGACTTTTTGTTGTCCCTCAGACAACACCAGGGTGGAACCCCTGTCCATAGGAAGTGGCACGATATATCCTCGGGTATTGTACCCGTTCTCAGTAGAAGAAGGCCTTTTTATTTGGAACGTGTCTGTTTTCACTCCCCCACTTTCGTTTACACAGAAAATAAAAACACTACCCGACCTGACTGTCTCTAGGCCATTAGGTTTTATATAATTAATGGATTATGGGCGGGAAAATCGCGTGTTTAACGAGTTTAACGTTAGCTTAATTAAACACCACCACAGATCAGTGGCATACGTCGATTTTCACAGTGTAGGTAGACAATTAAGTTTTGGAGACATATATCAGTCGGGAGACAATTTAGACAATTTTGTAAGCTAGAAAGTTCGGCAATAGTCTGTCATTATTTTAAGGAATCGGAAAGAGTTCCAAGTTGATCAAGGCAATGAGGTTAGTTTTAACATTGATACAACGATTGCTCTAAGGTAGTACATTTCCACAAATTACTTTATCAAAACATGATTTCCTTTTATGAAAACATTTTTTCCTTTTATCAAAACATTTTTTTCCTTTTATCAAAACATTTTTTCCTTTATCAAAACATTATTTTTATTTATCGAAATATTGTTACTTTTTATTGAAATATTATTTTCTTTTATCGAAACGTGATTTTCTTTTATGGTTTCATTTATCGGAACATCAATATTTCCATTTATTAAACTCTAATTTCCTTTTGTCAAACATGATTTCCTTTTATCAAATGGTTATTTATGTTACATAACTTATATAACTGTAAACAAGCCTCATTTTGGTAGCCTACCAATCTAAACATTATAAGAGCTTTCATCTTTTGTATCTGAGAAATGTTGAAGTTTGTAAAGTTCAACAAGCCTGTAGATCACTCAAATATATATATAGTATGTGTAATATCTGGTGTCGTTGTGTTTTTCATGAATAATTAACAATATTGATACTTTAAGTTTTCCTTTTCAACCCATGCAGGAATAGCCAGAAACCAGTACTTACAATACCGATATAGGTCTAGTAATAACATATGTTAAACAATATTTCCTTAGCTATATCGACTGCCACTAGCAGCAGGTATAATGTTCTGGAAGAAAATGTACCACCCCCCCCCCTCTTTCCTGGGCACCACGCTGCCCTCTTGTTGCATGTAAGGGAAGTCTTGTTGCGAGGGGATAACTTGTTTCATTTAAAGCGATTCTGATCAATCTTGAGGGTTCTCAGGGACCATAACTACTACATTTTGTTTAAATTTACTTGTTGGTGAACAATTATTAAACAGCTCAGATTTTAGTGTTGCGCCAAAACTATGACAATTAGTCATTTAATTGAGCTTCCATGCCTAAATTAAAGAATGGACAAGAAGCATTACTAGGAATTACATAGCCCTGACAAAATACTACTGTTGATAATGATACGGAAAACAATTCCACTTGAACTTGTGGTTATTCCAGTTATAGATGCATCCAAATCATTCTTATCACTTATTATCGGTTTCAAAAACTGTAAATTTTGAACTTAAACATCCGTTGTGATAAGTTCAATGTTTGTAACACATATCAACCATAATAAGAAACATGACGTTAATTCCTTACCTGTTTATTATTATTTGTTAAAGATAACATACTTAAATAGCGTGTAAACAACTTGTTGATCGTGTCAACCAACTTATCTGATTGCCAGTAGGGCAGACTGATAATCGTTGAACTTACGTGGCTCTCTTTCTTTTAGCTTAGAAAGTAAAGTTAACTCACCACACCACATCTAGCTTCAAAAAGGTGGAAAATTTTCTAATTTCGGATCTGATATTGGCGAATACCTGGACTTTTTGTCAAGCATATTTGATGTTGATAAATATCGCCACTTATTGGGCTTTTTGTGTTTCTATTTTTTCCTCTTATACTGAGAAAATAGAATTGGTATTTTGAATACATACAAGACAGAATTGGTGTTTGACATACATACAAAAATTGAAATTTAATAAGTTTTTCAAATAAAACGATTGACATAGTTTCTTAGATGGTTTGTTTAATCAGATATTGAATCAATTTTGAAGATGATATAGACTTACCACTAATTGGGTAATTTCCCTCGTTTCGGGTTTCGTATCTGAAATCACAACCATTTTAGGCTACGAAAGTTTTATGTGGGTATATAAATTAAAGATGAATTTAATGAAAGAGCATAATGTATTGTCATACAGTACAGATATACTCGAAGTCCCGTGTACACGTTGGCGTGCACGTTACCCTTGGCAGTTGGAATTCAATTGCGGTAATGTAATACTTCTTCTTTTGGCCCACTATATCGCGTATGCCCACCTCCATTAGCCCAGAATGTACAGAAAGTAGGACGTTCCCCTTTTCATTTTTGCATTCTCCCTCATACATATTCATCAGACATATTCAATAAATCAGTTTTTCATTTTTCAGAACCCAACCAATAATATTTAGTGTAGTAGATGCCGAATTGATGCTAAAGGATGTTGAAGTAGGAACGTATCTTCTGTATAAAGACTATGAAACAGAAAGAATCTATCTATCTATCAGGTAAACTTTTATATTGTACTAGAAATATAATAGTTTCTCTTTAATTTTATCGCTTAAATATTATCATTCTAATTGTGCCAAAAACTCTCGATAAATCTAGTCTATTATGGAACCGCGGTGGCCAGGTGAGTGAGGACCTGGATCGCTAACCATGTATTTTATAGCGTATAATAAATGAAATGAAATAGGGCTTAACGCTAAAGCAGACCGGTGTATGGCGTATGCCCGTCTTCATCAGCAGTAAAGTTGGATGACAAGCCGCGTACCATTTCATTTCCAGCCCCACCCCCTCGATTAAAATGAATATTAGTCTTGCAAAATATAAATAGGCCTACCTGCTTGCAAGAGCCTGTTCGTGTATAAAAAATGATACAAAGTGTTATCATGGCAAACCAAGTGCCTGTTCTAGACGCAGATTGCAATGCCACTAGTAAGTCATTAACAGTATGGCAGCCCAAAGAGTTCTGGGGCCTGTTTCGCGAAATTTTAACTAAAATAAAATCAGAATTTTAATAACTTGATTGGATAATATTAGATTGATTTAAGTGCTTAGCCAATCAAAATTGAAGTATTTGCTAAAATCGGGATTTTATCTTTAGTTAAGATTTCAAGAAACAGGGCCCAGTTTTTAAATGAATTCAGTTTAGAGGATCGTATATTTTAACCGTGTAGAGCCATTTTGTGGTTTTATAATCTGGAGGGTTCCAAATCAATGTGCGATATTTTTGTTTCAGGGTTTCAAACCGTATTCGTCATCATCGAATACTAGAGGTAGATAATCTGTTTTATCTGGATAAACAACCCTACCCATATCTAGACTCGATCATATTCTACCACAGAAAACACAAATTACGAGGCATTAAGTTAAAACAAAGGGTAAGTTATTTATCATAAAAAATAACACATTGCATCCATTATCCTCGTTTAAGATCGATGAACAAACCAGTCTGAAGTTGGCGAGAATGGGTAAAGCCCAGCTTAGACATGGGCCTGAGGGGCCGAGGCCCAGGGCCCCGCGGTTCATAGCAAAACGAGAAAAAAATTCAAAATTCAGATGAAAATTTCACGGTAATCGACCTAGCGGCGTATGTGATCAGATATTATATAATTATACTTGTATTACAGACCATTTAAATGTGTGTTATGCATGCGTGCCATTCAAACGGATATGAAATAATCTTGTCGTCGCGTTAAGGGCCCTGGATTTTAGTTAGACCCAGGGCGCCGCTCCGGTTAAGGTGGGCTTTGAGAATGGGGCAGGATGGCCCGCGCTGTGTTAATGGACCGTGGAGACAAAGCAAAACATTCATCTAATGACTGTCCTCTGTATCTAATTACTCACCGGATAGCAAATCCATGTAGTAGCCTAGTACATACGTAGCAAACCTGTAAACACCATTTTCACCAGTAGTTTCAAACGCTGCATGATACCCATTGCGCGCGCGTAAGTGTGGATGGGTGTGTGTGTGTGGGGGGGGGGGGGGGGGGCTGGGGTTGGGGTGTCAGGACTTGAGAATTCTAGTGGCATATTTGGTCAACTATATCAATAATATCTGGTTTCGATAAAGTAAAATTTAAAATACCATTATTATTTTAGGCCCAGTTCAGTGCACGTGTTGTTAAAGCTTTCACAGTTCGAGTAACAGAAAAAAATGGAAATTACCTCGCACCGCCATCAGCATTCGGTCACGTGTCGTGGCATGGTTCAACAGATTCACTCATGACGTCATCGTCGGCGACGTCGTGACGCCGGGTTAGTTGACATACTTGCCATATTTATTTGAAATTGCCAACTGCGACATTTGACGTTCAAATCTTTAGTATCTCACACGAGACCAAAAGATCGCTGCCTAATTTCATCAGAATCTAAGCCTATTTAGTCAAGGGAATTTATATGGAAGAATTTGTTGGTATTTAATTTCGTACTTTTCTTTCTTATTTTGCCAACGTGTAATTACCATTAGAAGTAATTGTAGTAAATTAATATCAGTGTTAATCTACCTGTGATAAAGGTGGTCTTCCACCTATTTCTGTCGGAATTAAATCTGAATACCATTTGACTCAAAATCCATTGCGAAACAGTTGTCGATGACGATGTAGTATATTGCCAACAAAATAAAACTTCCTTACTAATATATGGCCATAAATATTGCTGTACTTTTACTTAACTTCGACAAATTAATTGGTGTTCATATTTAACATTTATAGCACATCTAAATCATTGTATCCTGTTCATAAAATAAATATATCAATTGTATGTGTATGTTAAAACCACCAAAGACGTGTAGAGGGGCCCTTTGAATTTATCAACCGATATTTGTACATAAAGTTCCATTGTAATTTATAGAGCTGGTTTTATAGAGTGTCAATCGAATTAAAATACAGATCTATATTTCGTTCCGTTTTCGTTTATACTTTGGAGTGCCTACATTGTAGTGAAGGCAAGTAAAACGAAATTTTGACATTAAAAACGAAACGAAATATGATCCATGTTTTAATCAGATTGATAGCATTCGAAATCGTAAATTGAAGATGTGGCTTTTATGACTGATTGGAGATTTTTGATTAAGTTTAATTGTTATTGAAGTCATCATTTAAATTAGTCTATCAATTACCATGCATTGACATACACAATTTCAGAATGTTGGATTGTTTAGACACCTTTCATGACAAAGCCCATAATTTAGACTTTTGTACAGGGTGAAAGGAGGTTGGTGTTGTTCCCCTTTTATTCACCCTGTTAAAACACAGGAATTTCAACCGAAAAATAGCACACTATTTATTAACATATGAATAAGCCCACTCGTGAAAAGAAAAATATTCCTAGATCTCGGCTTGTTACGATTATGTTGTAATATTTAGCTAAATTTGATTATTTGTGATGAATAATACATATCAGAGATGGGTGGACTGCATATTGGATTGTGTCAAACAACTTTTGCAACCCAGAGTTGTGCCACAACCATAACAACCCCGAGAGTTATGTTGCCTTGCACGCTTATCTCAGAAGAGAATTGACATTTAATATGTGTTAGTCTAAATTTCCGACTTACGTCTACAGGCGCAAGAATTAAATTTTTGTCAATACTGATCTCGTTGACAATACACGTAATGTAGAATTTGTTCGCAAAATATGAAATACAAGCTATATTTAATCAATCCCAATTCTCGATTTTATTCGTTTTGGTGAATTCTTTGAATCGTTCTTTATTCGTTGATCTGTAGGCGTACAGATGGGTAAGGCTTATAATTGGCATCAAATTATGTACATGAAGGTCGTATCATCCTTTACAATGTGCACTTGCGACTCTTTATCGCGAATTCAAAAAAATACCAATTAAATGGTGATTGAATATGTGTTTCTTTGCTCATTGCTTGCCCTCTCGTACGATCTCAATATTGTGATATTACTACGATTTAAACTATTGTGATATGATTTGTTAAAACTGTATATATTGTATATATTTATTATTATCTCATTTTACCTATATATTTATTATAAAATGTAAATGTACAAGGCTTGATCATGCAAACATTATCGTGTATTTGAATATTGTGTTTAATACAAATACATAATGATATACACATGTATAAATTAATAAATATTATAAACTCGTTGATCTTTTTTTTAATTTTTAGACGCCTACATATGATCATATATTGTGGTCGCCCCAGTCCGTCGGTCCTTCAGTCTGTCGGTCCTTCAGTCCGGCGTCCCCAATCACTTGTGGACGTTCTACATTGAAACAAAGGGTAATACGTTGCAACCTTGGATTCCTTGAGCGGAGACAATGCGAAAATCATGTTTATATCATCTATTAAAGAGCAGATGTGTGAACTACAACAGTAACAAAGAAAACGAAAACGAAAATCAGTTATGTCACTGCCCCCCCCACCCCTGGATCCGCGCATGTTATGGGTTAGTTTAATGGATTTGAAAAGCGTCAGATTTAATTTGGATATGAGTTATAAATTATAAGAGTTTTATGCAACAGCTTTTACCACGTACCTCCCACATTAAAACTGTCGAGTGACAATGATTAAAAACCTTAAAGCAAAACAAAACTGCGTCACCATAGCAATGTTTTTATTGGTAAACAGGGGAAACAGAGATTAAATTTCGTTACGAGACATTTTCAATAGCAGATAACATCAAAATGGCCTCCAGGAGAAAGCTCTACGCCTTAGTCAATTTAGTCATGTGGATGTTATAGTCCATTAGTCGAGTGTACTCAAGCAATTCAGCTATAGGTTATCTTTATTTTTCGACTTTACATGACATAACATTCCATACATTAAACATTTAATAAAACATCCGAAGAAAAGTTGGGAGGAAAATGACACCTGCGTGGAGAACTCTGTGTGTCTTATTGTTGTCCTTGGGTAAGTTAAAATTAATTAATCAAGTTATCAATGGTTGTAGATTTTGACAAGATGTGTGCATTGATTGTAACCCCCGTACTTGTCATTCGAGTCTGAGCCTCGATTCTTCTGGCATCGAGAGTATGATCTTATGTCTAAAAACCTACAAAAGGCGGATTTAGCTCTAACATAATGCCTGTTAATTTCTGGCATACATTATCTGATCACAGTTTTACTAATCACCAACAAGCTACACTACCCCCTTGTCGGAATCCATAATTTGTCAATACTTATTTTATAAAATCATTTAAAATTTTGATATAAGGTGTAGAATATGCATTGCAAATTTATAACATAGCTTTCCTTGCCGACTACTTAAGGCGCTATTGTCGATTCTTGTCGGTGATTGATAGGACAGGAAAAATATGATTTCGCCTAGTTCTGGATCATCTAAAGTAAAACATGTTTACATGTATTTCTTTAAAAAAAAAAGAAAAAATCCTTCTGTCTCCTTTTTTCTATGAAAGTGCAATTTGGTTGTAAAATTAAGTATATGTGTTGGTGAGAGACAAAGACAACGGCAGAGACAAAGCAATAACAACCACAAGTTTCGAGCTTTAATAGACCGGGCATGGACTATTCTAGTCCTGTGGATTACTGTGTGTCTAGAGAGACCAGAGAGCTATGCGGTATAGGTCGGACAACTTCGTAAACTGCACACATGAATCATAGAATAAATCAACCGAACATCCCGAAAAGGATCTCAATACATTGCTGCTTTGTTCCTCGGACTATTTTGTGCATTGAGCTATGCAATCTATACACAGACAAAAGGGTGCCGGTGTGATTTGAGGTTGTCCATACCGATTGGACTTGTGAGAAGAGGATGATTGTTAAAGTGGACACAACCTGCCCAGGATCTCTCTTCTGAAAGGCAATCCCATTATAGTACCGACGCTGAAGGGAACCTGCTCTAGGATGTTCCTCTGTGCGTGTGCAAAATTCATTCATCGCCATACCCTGACAAGGAGTAGGGGCGTCTGTCCCACCTCGTAGGTTTTTCCGGGTTCTCTGGTTTCCTCCAACTGCTAAAATTAAACTATATGTTATTCCCGAAATGACCTAGTTTGTGGTGAGTGGACGTTAAACCCCATCTCTCTCTCTCTCCTGCGTAACTCAGTCAAAGCTCACACAAAGTCGACCCTTGTGTGACCCCCATCCAAAGTGGCTAGATCTTTATTGGGTAAACGCGATAAAAAAAAAAGAAACACAATTTATATTTGTGTATGACAACCAGATTGCTGTATGTCCGCGGACCATTATTTTAAATGTAGAGATAACCACCTCTTCACAAGCATTCGAACGAAAATTAAATCTTTTATTATACTACGCAAATCATATGGCCTAGCAATTTTGAATCAAGCCAAGATTTTAAACTTGTTTGTTTTAAATTTGTATGAGTGATAAAAAAAAATAATAAGTGAAAACGTTTTGCCACAAGTCATGTTTTATGTCTAAACCCATCCCGATAAATAAACACACAATGAAAAACAGATTTTAACACTTAATAACAAAGAAATTGTAAATAAGTTTAGCTAGGAAACAATCAGAGACAATGGATCTTAACTGTAGTCAAGACGAAAACCCTTTAGTATACTCTCAACATGCTAAAAATAATGACTAATGGTGACGGGAGATAAAAAATATCAAATGAAATACAATTTAATGTCCTTCTGTTCTGTTCGGCCTGGGCTAATGAAAACGGTCATACTAAATACAGTAAGCTTTGGGGGAAATTTTGCCCGGCCTACTCTTTTATATCGCATTCAAATAGTTAAGGGATCTATTACGTGCAATGTGTACACAGGACCTTGTCTTTTCGTCCCATCCGACTATAAGTTGTCCCTTGCCAGGCCATATTCCTGCAGCACTGTCAAGCAAACGTCTTACACACTGAGCCTTCGTGGTACTGTAAAAATGATTAAAGAAGATTTTCAATATAATGCTTTACTAGCGAATTAAAATTACATTTTTGTTTTACTTCCGCTGTTATATTCTTATTTTCTGTACTATTTACGACTTAATTCACAACGGCTATCATTATTAAGAGTGACGTCAGTTGTGTTGTGCACAATGTTACTGCGAGATTGAATATAGATCAGAGACGATGCCATTTTAGGATACCTGTTTTCCATTGGCTCTTTAATGTACACAATTAAGAACACGACACATTGATAAACCATGCCACACATTGAGGAATGTCCGGAAAGGTAAACTATGAAATATGGAATATTATATGAAATAATTGGAATTGTTATTTATTCCAGCGGGATACTGTCGAGGTCAAAATGACACGTCGTCTTGTGATGACCAAAATCCTATATTTAGCTGTTTTCAGAGTATGAGTGCAGTTGTCACTACTAGCAATGATACCAGAGTATTTTGTAGGTAAGGCCACTGTTTATTAAAATTACTGTTGACTACAACAAATATTACTCTTGACTACAACGAATATTACTCTTTACTACAACGAATATTGCTGTTGACTACAACAACTATTACTCTTGACTACAACAAATATTACTGTTGGCACCATATAATTATAGTTGTCCATGTGCGCACTTTCGCTGCGTTTCCGATTGCATTTACGTCGGTAACATGAAAACGACCCCATTGTATTTGAATTAGACAGACTTTTTCGCCGTTAAAAAGACCTGTGGAAATGCATACTTGAACAACTTTTTCGCTGTGTTTTCTCGCCTCTCTTTTAACAAACTTCAGTGCTGGTCTTCTTGTAGCAAGTTTACCTCGAAAATAGTAGATGTAATAGGACATGGCGTGTGTTAATATTATTCCAAAAGGGCGGCGATTGCAATCCTCACTTATGACGTCATCAACGTTGGGTTTCCTAAAACTTTTCAGAGAATTTCAGTACACATGAAAATATAAAACACCGCGGAAATGGCGGTGTATTACCACTCGAGAAAAGGCATACATGGAAAGTGGGCGTCATGGTGATTGGAGGGAATATTGGAATGAGACAAGTCGTTGTAATATTCTCTGCAGCGCATGTCTTAGCATTATATATTATATTTCCAGTGAGTTAGAGAAGTATGTCAGCTGTGTAGAAGAGGTGGCTTGTACGTGTGGGATAGCCAATAGCCCAACTGTTCTAGAGGCCTTGACTTATTATATAGGCGTTTATAAACAAAATGGCTGCAGACAAGGTGATTTGGGACCGTTAATTTTTTTATTTTAATTTTTTTTTTCGAAAATGACACAAAAATGTAAACATTTGAAAGATAAATTCCTTTAGTTATGTTTTAAATCGACACAAGCTACAATATCTAATTCTCAATAATTAAGAATAGATTAATTTTTTATATACAAAAGCATTTTGGGCCTCAACTCGTTCTTATTGCTAGACAGTCATAGACGTGATATAAAGCTATATTGTTTAAAGAAGCCAAATCTCTTAACTCAATATCATCCAAAGTCTTCAACACTTAAAACACGAATTATTGGTCAATCTACATCAACATTGATGTTGTAATCTTATTTAAGGCGAAATAAACATCATAATGCGTTTCAACGCCATTTGTAAAAGGGGACTCGAAAAACGAGGCTAGACATATTACACAAGTCATTACAAATGGAGAGCATGCGCAATAAATACTATTGATATAGGCAGTAATTACCTGACGCTAGAAGTTACCATTCGATTGAGAATTCTGGCATATTTCGCCGAACATAACTGATTTGAAATTAGAGTAAAAACGAAAACGGTTGAATGTAAATCAGTTTATATACATTCATATTACATTATTATTTGCGTTGCGACCCATTTGTGTTAGTTAATGTCTACGACACGTCCCAAACATTAGAGATTTAGCTATTTAACTCCGCGTTCTCGTATTGATTTCTCCGTTGTTGTTTATTAGGGCTTGCAGGCACCATTATTGGAATATATATAATTCATAAACTTCATTATAATTGATCTTTAGTATAAAGTATCCATACAATTTTTATTTGTATTTTCAGTACTTAATGGAGAATTCATTGTCGAGCCAGGCATTCAGTGCCCAGGTAATATTGTTTTTGCAAACCTAAACATCTAGTTTGGCTTTATTTAAATTTTGTCATAGGTATAATAACCGTACCGACATCATTATTACAATAATCATACCCGGGGTTCAAGATTAATAACACCCAATCGATTACATTTTAAATGAAATGGTGTTTAATATTCCTGTCTAGAATGACAGGAAATGAAATGAAACGAAATGGGATTTAACGTCCTACTCTTCTGCACCTAACCTAGGCTAATGGGAGACGGGCATACAGTGTGCTATGAAGGAAATTTTGCCTGGGCAGTGGCGTTACGGCCAAGGGGTCTTTTACGTGCACGCCGGGACCTCGGTTTTTCGTCCCATCCGAACGGCTAAACAGCTGTCTTTGTCAGGCCCTCCGTTCTGCATCACTGACAAGAGAAAAACCACGCCGGGTGCACTGACAGGACTAATGGAGACTGGTGTACGACATTCACTTTGTAGTGAGGGAATTGTGCTCCTTGGTTTATTGTCCCACCATACAACGATACGTTATCACTTGCCAGGCCCGGCGCCACTGACACGGGTAACCACTCCGCAAAATATCGATGAGCTTTCTCGGCCAACACCGGGATCGAACATCCATACCCAATCACCCACGATAATCGTAATTTAGACTTTTATCTCACCTAGTCTGCGATTTGTTTCAGGTCAGAATGTAACTGGTTCTACTATTGATCAGGGTTTACTAGTCTTGGCCTTAGATTCAGGTTGGTACTGTTCAATTTATTTCCTATACCATTTTAAACGATCTGTGTTATTTCCACAGCAAGGGGTAAATGTCATTACACTACACATTGTTCTGTGTCCTCATGACAAGATCATCTTTTAAAGGACAGTGTCATAGAATTGTACAAATACATCCAAATGTTAATGTTCACATTAAGATCTATTGCTATGTTTGGTCCATAACAACGATTTGAAGGATCTGGAAGTTACGTAAATAAACGCCATCGGTTATTATTACCACCTTAAGCATACATTATTGTAGGTCTTTCTTTAGGCCTGAAATGTTGTCTAAATAACAATTAGACATTAATTAACTTATTCAAAGCATAATCAAATCTCGATGCCTGTGATTTTTATTGGATTTAAATTCATTTTGTCAAGGATAATCTAACATCAAAATTTATTGATGGTTCTAAGGCCGTCCTTTGAGCAGCGCTTGTCCAGCTATGTACATAAAAAATGTCGCCTCGAAGATGAAAAAAAATGAAATGGGGTTTAACGCCCTACTCTTCTCGCTTCGAAGATGTAAAATGCATTACAAATGCGGTGTACATAGTGGTATCCCAAATTTCCATGCGGTATATTATTTGAAAATATGTCATACAATTGACATTGCCACTGTCTTTGATATTATAATTCCCCATAATGGGACGCTTGGCATACTTTGGTTAACTTTGATACCTGATATGAGGTTTTTATTATTTTTTACAGTTCCTGTTGTTATTACTTTAGATGCGATGTGTCCAGGAATCAGAGAATGTTATAAAAACTATAGTTCAATGGCAGGACAAGCCTTATATAACAAAGATCTAGACGCTATGTGCATGTAAGTAAAGGTAGTATCTACTATGAACACAATGTACAAAATATTATGTTCTTCAGACAAATTGTTCAGCGCACACTATCGTGATTTTCCGTCAGCGTTTTGCCTTCGTGATTATATGGCGATTTCGGTCATGTAGTCATGCTTTTTATTCCAAGAGCAACCCAAACGTCACCACCAGTATATTTTAGATGAAAACAATTGTCCGGTTGGGTTAACGTTATGAAAACCCCAGCGTAACAACTCTGTTAATTAAACTCAAACTTGAAATGAACCAGTGCTTCAACTGTGTTTTATTTTTCAAAGTGCACAATATTTCGTCCAATATAAATACATGCGAAAATAGTTCCTTAGTTTGCTCGTAAACCATGCATGGAAAGTATGATAGTATGTAGATATTTAACTTCAATTATAAAACTATCAATTTGATTATATATTACAGAAGTCGAGAACACCTTATACCATGTGTAGAGGAAGCGGTTTGTAACTGTAATGACACATCTAACTCAATGCTTATTAATGTTATAACCAATGAACGAAGACATTATAATACATTCTGCTCAATACGTAAGATATTTTAACCCTTCAATCTATTATCTTTGTTTGCGCAAAGGCATTGATGATGACTTGGGTTTACTTGTAACAAACCCACTGATAATGATTTGGTTGTACTCGGTTTTCTTGTAACAAACCAACTGATTATTTCATTTTGTTAAGGACCAAAAGATCTTGAATGAGAGAGAGAGAGAGAGAGAGAGAGAGAGAGAAAGAGAGAGAGAGAGAGAGAGAGAGAGAGGATTCAACGTCCACTCGACACAAACTAGGTCATTTTGGGACTTACATATGGTTTAATTTTATTTCAATAATTCGCTTGCGCGTAGGGGTCTTTAGCAGTGGGAGGAAACCGGAGTGCCCGGAGGAAACCCACGAGGTTGAGAAGGCGCCCCTATCTCCATGCCACATACGCTCACACCAGGGCTCGAAACCACAGCCGCATGCCAGGGGTGACCGGCCAGCTAGAGGTCGAAGCGCGGCACTCTTTTTTTTCTTGTAAAAGTTTATCTGAAGAAGCACGACACTCTAGACCACTAGGCCATCCCAACCCCCTCTTGAATGAGAGGATGGGCCCGGTCGGCATAGAGTGGTATTTCGGTTGAAAATCGACTGGAAACTTTGAAGTGAAAGAAAACAATGTTGCGGCTATCATTCCTGGGATTGAAGATCAGGTATCATACGAAAACTAATACCGATTAATAATTTTTTGAACCGGTTCAACGGTGCAACCAAACCGTGACCGAGGGATCGTTTTTAGCCTAACACGGGATCATTTTGTGCATAGATTTATCTGATATTTCTAGATTTATCTTGATAATGATAAAGGGACACCGGTGAAACGTGAAACACCCTTTGTAAAAGGTTTTTGGTTTATTAGAAAAATTAAAAATCACGTCATGCTCCAAATGTATAAATTAGGAAATTTATTTATCGTTGATGTTATAGATACGTATATAATAGATACGTATCTTTATATCATATACTATAATTGACAAAATTATTCATCAAGAACGTTTATCAATTATTTTTATTTTTAAACATATGGGCATAAACGGTCTGACAATTATTTTTTTATTTGCGCAAAGCAGTGAGGTATTACGTTGAAATAGATGTTAATACAGCCGTCTTCTTGCTAGGTTCCCCCTAACACGATTCATGGCAGGAAAATGTGTCTCGGGGTGTCTAGTTTTGGCCGGAGGCGGGGATTCAAGTTCTGCCCACCCACATTCATCTAACCGGTAGGCCTTGAGGATATCTCAACCGAGGGAACTGTATAAAGCATAACAGGGTTTTCTTCTGAAAGTCTACTTATTCTGAAAGTCTCATTTCTAAAATCTAACGGCATAATAACTTGCGTTTAATAATCCGGAGAAAAGAGTACTTCCGGCTAAATTAATGGGGTGGGGTGTGAGTTTCTCTTTTTTTCAAAGATTAAGATTATGTTTGATTGTAAAGCAACGATTAAATTATTACATCTTCTAGTTAACACACCCGATACTTGTAAAAGTTGACCATAACAGTGACATTTCTGTTCTAGAATTTGTATTTCTTTTGTTTTATAGTAACTGGCGGTGTAGAATTTCAACCTGGTTTTCAGTGTACAGGTAGTACTAGTTTTATTATCAATATCAACTCACATTCAACTTCAACCGAACATTCAGACATTGAATAGCAAATGTATGAAAGCCTATAAGGGCCACGAGGGCGAAAGATACCGCCATATTAAACGGTAATATTATAATTACCGTTTTAATATCCAGGTATCTTGTTAACATATTGTGATACATGATTTCTGCTGAGTTAATTGAATTAACGCGCAACGTTGTGTGTAATTAATTTGTTTTAGATATTGCTCTTGTCAATGTATATTTCATTTACTTCCAGGGGGATCACGTGGCTAAGTGGGTAAGGCACTGGCCCGCTAGCCTGGAGGTCGGGTGTTCAATCCCTGCGTTGGCCGCGAAAGTTAATTTCGATTTCCCGGCGAGGTTTCCTCTTGTCAGTGATGCAGAACGGAGGGCCTGACAAAGACAGCTGTCTCGTCGTTCGGATGGGGCGAAAAACCGAGGTTTCGTGTACACATTGGCGTGCACGTAAAAGATCCCTTGGTAGCTGGAATTCGATATAAGAGTGGGCCGTAGTGCCGCTGCTCGGGCAAAATTTCCCTCATAGCACACTGTATGACGTATGCCCGTATGTCATTAGCCCGGGTTAGGTGCAGAAGAGTAGGACGTTAAACCCCATTTCATTTACTCCCAAGTATATCCCGGTATAGCGCATGAAGATAATTTGCGAACATGGGGCTTTGACGATTATGGGGACTATAATTTGTTGAATGCTGATTAGAAATAATTAACCCTTTGTAATTGGTATTCTAGATTTAGCTCCTGTAAGTGTATGTGTTGCCGGGAATCCAGTATCAGATTGTTATAATACTTATGTTCAAGCTATTGGTAATAATTTTAATGAAACACGTATACTGTGTCCGTAAGTTCTATTTTTTATAATATATGTGAACTGAATGTTGTAACTTTTATTGAGTGTTATTCAAACACATAATGAGTTCAATCGTGTCTAAAATTGTTTTATAATAAGAATTGTTAACCAAAGTTTCAACTGTCACTTAGTTTAGGTAGGAGTGTAATCTGAGTAGTAATTCTACTACTTGCTTGTTTAAAGGGTGTGTGACTATTTTTATTGACCCTAAATGGGTCTAAAAGCACATATTTATGTAACATGAGCGTACATTAAGTGTTTTTTATTCCATTCTTTGTTTTTTAAAAAAAATGTAATTTCTAATCAATTATGTTTAGTGCAAACTGCATGGCAATCGCTTGCAATGTAATTAAGGATATGTTTTTCTTTGCCCATTCCCTTTGCCCCCTAAACGATAGGACACACAACACAGTCATGTACTAATTTTAAACTGCTCATTGTGTCTTAAAAGTTTTAGATATTAGGAATCCACATTTTCAAGGAAACATAACAACATCAATATGGATTGAAATGGGCCAATATTGAATTCTAATTTGTGTTTTGGATTTAGAAATTATTGAGTCAAAGACTTAGCTTCTGTAAGCGAAAATGTATTTGAATTACTGTACATAAAAATGGTTGTTATGGATTCGTTGGGAACTTCCGATTGCTTGACTTTGTTATGGTTTTTGTCTCTGTTTCTATTGGATATGGCGGGGTGTATTTAGGAATTCTTTTATGAATTGGCGTTTCCAGTTTTAGAAGACATACCATAATAAAAACATTCATTAGTATCTGATGACAATCCTACATGATATTTTATTTATACTTTTAGGGCTATAAGTACATTTATAAATTGTACAGAAAGTGTAGCATGTGAATGTGGTCTGACAACTTCACCTCCTGTATTGAGTAGTTTATCACTGTTAATAGCTAACTATGATGCGATTGGTTGTGAAACAGGTATATTTAATTTATTCCCATCTTTTACAGATACGTAGTGTTTATTCTCTCACTAATACATAATACATAATATCTATCTGCTTCCACCAGTATACAGGTATATGATATTTATGTTTCCACCAATATACAGATCCATAATATTTATACAAATACATAATAGTCATACTCTCATACAGATAATATGTATGCTCTCAACAGATACACGATATGTATACTCTCGCCATTACATACAAATACATAATATTTATAATCTCACCAATATATATAGATACATAATCTTTATACTCTCATTATTATGATTTAAAGGAGCTAAATCGCTAATATTTGGGACCTAGAAATTGACCCAAATGGGTCACAACGCATATACATGTATAGTGTAATCTAATTGTATATGAACTGATTTACATTCAATTATTTCCATTTTGACCCTAATATGAACTGATTTACATCCAATTGTTTCCATTTGACTCTAATGTTAAATCAGTTGTGTCCAGTTAAATACCTTAAAACCCACTAGAAATTTTTAGTGTCTGGTTATTCCAGTCTATTGCGCATCTTCTCCAGATAAGTTACGCCATCGCCGCTTGCAATCTGTTTCCGGAGGCCAAGCGAATATTCACTGTGCATCGTTTGACTGAGTTGTGGAATATGTCTAGCCTCGTTTTTTCTGGTCACTTGTTACAAAGGACACTGAAACGCATTATGGTACACAATTCGTGTACCAATGGTAAAATTTTTATTTTGTCTTAAATATTGGATATCAGAAGCCAACCTTTTCAAGGTAAGATAACAACATCAATGTTGATTTGAACTGACATATATTTCGTGTTTTCAACGTGTAAGACTTTGGATGATATTGAGTTAGAGACTTAGCTACTTTAAGATGACAATTTACGCTGTTAATTTCAGTCACTGGAAAAATGACAGTTGAACCCGGTATAAGATGTCCAGGCAAGTACATATAGATATTTAAAGATTCCTAATCCTATTTTGATGTTAGGCCCTGAGATTATTTAATACATTCCTTCTGGCAGTTTTACACTATAAATTACTTCTTTTGCTTTTGCTTTGAATTTCTACCAATGCAATGAATCCCAAACCATTTAATCATAAGATTTCAGCGGATCACAATAAACAATAAAATGTTTGAAAAATGAGTAAATACTCATTTTTTTGTGTTTGCGATTCTTCTTTCACAAATAACATAATACGAGTATTACACATTGACCCGGTATATATTAGCCTAAATATGTGGTCCTTTAACTAACGGTTTTAGTTTTAACATTTTCAAATACAGCGTTTCATCTTTTTATGAAATTTCTTTTGTTTAAAGCGGTCCATATTTTTGATTTGGTATCAAACTATAGTATTATATTCACCACAATTATATATTAATTATATTTATTGGTACTTGGTAAATAATTGATGTTTTATTGCAGATATAATTGTTTCAATAAAAGATGTATTTTCTGTTAAATAGTTGATCCCAGTTTTAATGGAACCCAAGAAGTTGAAGTTCTCTTGACATTAGGGTTGCTGAACAGTAAGTTAGATTTGTGTGACAGTCATTAACAATACTGTTATCAATATTACGTCAATGTTTCATATTACAGAAATCAGAGAAACCCCAGTTCTTGTTTTGTTTGATGACATCGTTGAAACTTTACGTCAATAAATAAACCCGATATTACTCATTTTGTGTTAACAAATATGGCCAACAAACACGATCCTTCGATGGAGCGAGAACCAAGTATGACGTCATCGTAGTCAACTTGGAATTGTCCGTCAATGCATGTTCAAGTGTCCATGGATGGAACAACCATGTCAAGTTACGTGATGACCTTTTTCGAAGAGTGTCGGCTCACGGAGAAGAGAAACAACAAGATGAGTAAAATAGCACCTGGAGCCAAATTGCTGGTCAAAAAATGAAACTAAACTTACGTGCTCGCCAATGTATATACTCGACCTCGATTTTCTTCCCTCCCGAACGACCAGACAGCTGTGCTTGTCCCCCACCCCCTTGTCATGCTCCACTGACAAGCATACTCCCCCCCCCCCGTGTTTCGTTTGATTGGAGCTAATCTCACTACTCACTGGTGTAAAGAGAGAAAATTCTTGTTCCGAATTATAATTCTTCAATAGCCCGATTAACAACCGATGGCTTACTGCGTTACAAAAAGCATTACGCTTAAAACAGAGTGTCAAATTGGACCAAATATGTTTACATAACGATACTTCATGGCTCACGATGTTAGCATTCCCAATTAACCAGTGCATAGCAGAATATTGCAGTAAATTTAATTGCGTGACAAACGAGACTATCAAATCAAATAAAATGTAAACAATACTGTTTGGAAACGAACATACTTTCACCATTTTAATACCTTAAATCACTGTCCAAAGTTTTAGGGAAGACCCAGATCAAACGTAGGACTGTCATGTTGCCTTACTTGTGATAGATTTGATTGAACGGGAAGAATAGACACACTCCCTCAAAAGTTCAAGTATCAGAAGCAAATACAGCAATGACCAGAGAGGGATTTCTCGGGCCATTGCTTCAGGAATATGCTGACAAGGTGAAAACTTCTATATGTGCGACAGAATGTTAATATCCGCACATAATCATTATGTCTTTTCATTCTGCATTGTTATGTATTGTGTTTCTTTAAAAATACTTTACTGTGCGCCATAGAAAACGCATCACTTAGTTTTTCGTATAACAAAATGATCCTGTAAACATATCTTATTTATTTTGCTTCTTATTGTGAACAATATTCAAATGGGAACACATCAATAACAACACATTTGTACACTTATGGATGTTTAATCTGTAATCAACGTACGATACAGATGGTTAATTCCATGCTACGTCGCTGCACAGCGTGTGTAAGAGCCAATGGAGGACACACGCGCTACTGACATCTGTGTCGTACTTTTGGTTTTGACCCCTCTGACCTTGTACCGTTGATAACACAATAAGAAGCAAACTAAATAAGATATGTTTACAGGATCATTTTGTTATACGAAAAACTAAGTGATGCGTTTTCTATGGCGCTCAGTATATTTTATTATTAGATCCACTTGTAATGGGGGTTATCAACGGATGTCCCCATACTATGATTTGTTACACACAAGTTGATAGTTCTACAGCTGCTGCACTTCATAACAAAGATGCTTCAGCGCTCTGCCGGTAAGTCTTTTAAATTCCTCCATTAGTTGTTGACAAATCAAACCAAACAGTTACTCTGTGAGAGATTAGGTCGCCCCTTCTTCAAACCATTGATATGGTGGCCAGGGTGGTCTTCGGATGCTACAAGAGCCTGGAATGGTTCTTCAGTCTTGAATACGAAAAGCTTACAAAAATATATACATGTATATTGGTACTTTGTGCCACTCTCAGTTTCTAAGATACATGTATACTAATTTTAAAAAACAAAGACGTTTATTAGCCGACGTGCTACCAGGATTCAGACTAGTACTTCTCTGTCTATTGAAATCCTCGTTAAATCCATTACTATTCTTGACATATAACATTTTTTAACATTTCAATGACCTTAATACATGTATTTATAAATGCAAAGAGTCCAACACGTCACAACCATTGGGAATCGAACACGGGACCTCCTGGTTATTGGTACAGTGTCATTCTTACGGAGCCAAGAACTATTGACAATTGGTGCCAAAACCTAGGACGTAGCCTAAATAAACCCATTGAAATCACCCCTTTCATTTCCTGCTAAGTGTAGATTACTGCCAATTGTCATAATATGATGGTTTGGAGAAGGTAGGCCTGTCAATTACGGAGTCAAAAATAAAAAGAAACATTTTTTTCTTGGCCTTCAGATCACAAAGTATGTTCATACACTGTATGGAACAAGCTGCCTGCAACTGTGGAAAATATGCTGATGATCAATTTAATAATATGATATATGTAGAAAAGACACAACATTTAGCTGTATGTCCAAATGGTGAGTTTAATTACTTTGATTTGTCTTCAATTCAACTTGGGAGCCGCGATGGTTCAGTGAGTAAGACGCTGGTTCGCTAACTAGGCAGTCTCGGGTTCGCTCCCTATTTATTGACCGGGAAAGTTGCTCGGGATTTCATTTACCGTATGTTAGTCGTGTTGGTCGTTATTGAGATTTTGTACACAATAATGTCACACAATTGATAACTCATCCTTTTGTAACAAAAATGTGACTTTATTACACCTTTTACTCATTTCAGATGTGTCGATACAAGACTATTACGATTGTGGTAAGATTACATACTGTACAAGTGGCATCTGCAAAATACATCCAAAGATACGGTAACACAGCAGTAACAAGAGTAGACATAAAATGGAGATGGGATAAGCTAATTGCTGGCCGGTTGGTCTCCGGAAACGTCCGAACCTCCCCAAACGGCCTGCAAATGGTATCTCCCAAATGGAGAGGCGCGAAAAATCCGTCTCATTGAAAAATTTACGTTTATTAGGGAAAGTCAGTTTATTGAGATAATAATATAAGCAACGTTTTGTTCCAGAAAAATAAGAAAATATTATAAGTTAGAATCTAAGATGTGTCTTTTGTTTCAAATAATATTTTTGAGAGCAAACATAAATATGAACATGTATTTCCAATGCGAATATCATCAAGAGATCTTTTTTCTATTTTCGTATAGATTTTTGTGTCCGGGAAAATCCTCTATATGATTGTTTAAATAGCGTAGAAATGATTTTGAACAGCAATATCACAGAACGAGCAGATTGGTGCAGGTAAGTCAAGTACTTCCTTTTAAAATGATAAGAATTGCGTTTTAACGCCCTTCTTTTCTATTACTTGTACGTCATGAAAATAGAGATAGGGCCTATGTGTGCGCCATGATGTGTTTAAGCGAAATTTTGCCCGGGCAGTTGCGGTGTAGCCTATTCTCGTTTCCTGCCATCCGAACGTCTAATCGCTAAAATATAGTCCAATTTGGTGTTTAATTTTACATACCTAAACCCACATTTATTTACGATACCGTGTGTGAAATCTAGGAATGTTCCGTGCTCGTCGAAAATCAATCTGTTTTACAGAGAATTACTTACGAATTATTGTAGCGGCCAGGCGAATATTCACTGCTGATTAGTGTGGTCGAAAATACCGAAAAAAACCTAGTTTAAGGGAGATAAATCGCTTATACTACATATGGAGGGAGACTACTAATTCGTTTTATCATGATAACGCTGTAAAAATCATGCCATATCTGGGTCTTTGATTGTTTTGACATCCCATGGTTATCTAATACAAAGAACGCAACTGAACAAAATACTGAGAGTGTGTAACCAACTCGGCGTATTTACTAAGCGAGGTTAGATGCCCAGGTGAGTGGGACAGCTTTAGGAAATCAACTCTGCCTCAGAATTTAAATCCGCTTTGACTTCTCAAAAAGACCCAGATGGTAGTTTTTCGTGAGTTTTTGGTTTTTTTGCGTATGTGGATCCTATAGAAAATTTTTATACTCTATTTTTTCATTTTTATTATAGTGCCATAGAGCAGTTTGTAACGTGTGCTGAAAATGTAGGCTGTACGTGTATGATAGAAAACTCAAAAGTTGTTCTCCAATCGTTGGCTCATTATATACATCTGTACGATGAGCATATCTGTTTTTTCTGTAAGTGATAGATTTTTATTTTCTGTGATTTTTTTTAGAATCTTCTACTTGGAGATTTTTTAAAATCTTACATAAATTTTCATTTGTTAAGGTTTTCCTGACTATATTGAATATAGTGGTAGGCTACAATTTTATATTGAAAGTAGGCCTATTATTATTTGTATAGGCTGCATATTATTTTTCATAATCTTTTTTTAGCAACTGAACAGCCATTATCTGTTGATCCAGGAGTAAAATGTCCACGTAAGTCTTTTTTACTAAATTCCTGAAATTATTTGAAATGCACGTGTTTAAACCAATTTGTTCTGCACTTCATGTTCTGTATCTGGTGGTTTGAACATGTGCCCTAACTGTATTCTTTATGCCTCCATTCTATTGAATACTAAAATGTTTCTCAATTGACTTTGTATTAGACTACCTTGGTTTTTTTTATACATTTCGCCGATGTGGTTACTTGTATAGGTAATTTTTACTTCAATATGCTAACATTCATATTCCTTGTAACATATAGCAGATCATGACTCATGCTGGCGTTACGCAATGGTTTCTCTGGGTTATACTCCTGATTGTTTCAAAATTTGAGTGAAGTCTGTATCCCAACAGTTTCGGGACTGCACAGCGCAGTTGACGTTTACTTTATTTGAATTATTCGTTTGTGATTTCTGCGTATTGAGTCTCTTCAGTATATTTGTTTTAGTTTAATATGTGAAGTGCAACTATTAGTGATACAATAACAAAAAAGGCTAAAATATGTTTCATATATCGTACTTCAGACGATTTAATAGAAAAAAAATATCTGGATTAGATTACAACTTGACTCCGATATTAATTAACATATAGGAACGACTTATTCTTCTAGAAAGTCGTTACGTAAAATCTTCTAGTAAGAAGATATTCGGAGGCATAGAATACAAAATCCATATGGAATTAATGGCAACTTTACCAAAAAATTGGTAATTAGCGCGCTACTTTTCTGCAACAACCGGCACTGAGCTATGCGGAACATTTTCCCAGGTTACTGGCGTTCCCGCATTGTCTTTATAAAATTTCAACTGTCAGAGTGTTTTTTTACATGCATGCTAGCATATACCGGAAGCTGTGTCATCCCATTCGAACTAGAAGGGGAGATGCTAATTGCAGGTCGGTTGGGGAGGTTCGGGAATTCCCGGAGTCCAAAATGGCCGCTTTATATAAATTACTTTTTGGGGGAAATACTAACCCGAACCCTATATAACCCTAACGCTTTAACAGGGGTAAAATGTATAATGGGTCTAAGTTCATTCTTCTAGAAAGAGTTAGGGTTAGGCCTAATATTCCCCAAATTCTCATTTATAGAAAGTGGCCATTTTAGTCTCCAGAAACATCCGAACCTCCCCAACCGGCCTGCAATTAGCATCTCTCAACTAGAAGACGTTGTTCATTTCGTGGCCCTCCGTCCTATGTGATTGACAAGAGGAAAACACAACAGAAAACCCCAATGAACTTTCTCGGTGAAGAAAGGGATCAAACCGTCGACATCTTGTTTAGTGACCCATGACCGTACTGTGGGAACTTTACAATTAGATTGATCGACTTTAATAAATTTGGGTCAAATAATTATAATGTTGTGGATAGGACTGTAGTCTGGAACATTATGCCTTTATAATTGTATAATCAAATCAGGTGAATTCAAAAACTATTTTACCGATCAGCGATTATAGAAGTAAGAATCAATGAAGACCCACTATATAAAAGTCTATATTTTATACAATCTGATTAAAACACAGATCCAATTTCGTTTCGTTTTTTATAGTTCAAAATTTCATTTTTACTTGTCTTCACTACTCTTGGATCTGGAGGACTTGTTATTTAACTTGTGTTCTGGCTGAAATGAGGGGTCAGCCAATCAAATGGTCTGTCGAATCGACCGTTTGACCTTTTTATGCGTGGAACTGTGGGTAGATATTACCAGCCAACGACGTCTTTACCATAAACACCAGCGGATAGAAATCATAACAAAACAAAAGTGGATTTTGAAAAGCATGGCGGTCGCTAATTGGTTAATCGAATGACTGACGTTATCGGGTCAAATGTCCCGTGCTTGATACTTGACGTCATAGAACGTGAGCTTCCACTATAACTAGTTAGATCTACATGAGTGTAGGCCATCGAAAGTATAAAAAACGAAACGAAATATAGATCTATATTTTAATTAGATTGTATTTTATATTATTATTATTTTATGTTAACAAGAACCTTTACTTTATAGACCAGAACGTCACTGGTAGTGATAAAGACAAGGGACTGTTAGTTTTGTCTCTGGAAACGAGTAAGTACCTAGAGTAGATAAATAGTATATTTTCCGTATCAAGTGCACCTATAGAACAGATAAATACTAGTTTCCGTACCTTTAGAAACAGGCGAATAATTTTTTCCGTATCTAGTACACCTCTATATATACAAATAAATACTAGTTTCTATACCAAGTACACCTCCAGAAACAGATAAATAATTATTTCCATATCTAGTACACCTGTAGAAACAGATAAATCATATTTTCCAAATCAAGTACACCTTTAGCTATAGAAACAGATAAATAATATTTCCACATCTAGTACACCTCTAGAAACAGATAAATCATGTTTTCCAAATCAAGTACACCTTTAGCTATAGAAACAGATAAATAAATTTTCCATATCTAGTACACCTCTAGAAACAGATAAATCATGTTTTCCAAATCAAGTACACCTTTAGCTATAGAAACAGATAAATAATATTTGCTGTATCCAGTACACCTCTAGCTAAAAATAGATGAATAATATTTCTATATCCAGTACGCCCCTTATAGAAACCAAACAGTACTAAGAGTATACAGATAAATGATATTTTCAGAATCGTCATTTTTAATTTTAATTTTAAAATCATTTTTTGTTTGTTTTGAAAAATGTATTTTTCATTTGCAGTTCCCGAGGTTTTAAACTTGGATAGGCTGTGTTCCGGTATAAAGAAATGCTATAAAGATTTTAGTGATGGTGGTGGTACTGCATTATATAATAAAGATCTACCAGACTTCTGTAGGTATGATAGCAAAATTTATATATGGTGTTCCGTACAAGCCACTTCGTATTGCATTGTCTTTTTCACTGTGAAGCCATATAGGGAAGAAAGGTGACGACGTCCTTAAAAACGCGAAACCTCACACTTTATTATAAGTCACTACACATAATTAGTTGTATGACTGTCCGAATAAATCAGAAGTGGTATCAGGTGTTCTAGACAGTGAATTATACACTTCTACGATACCCAATGACTACTTACTTAGAATGAAGTAGTGTTATGATGAGATTTGGATATCAGAAGACGAAATACGTGTTAAGATGTAAAAAGGCTTCTGTCGCCACAAGCGTCAAGAGACAATTTGTAATTATTTAATATTACTATTCTGTCGGATGGTCAACTCAACAATAAGAATTCAATTTGATGCAATCTATTTATATTATAATATGTACTGAGAATGAAAACGCACTACCGATTTGACTAGAAGTACTTGCGAAACATAATGTAGCTGGAATGTGATTTTTAGCATGACTGTTGGCTGGACATTTACCGACTGAACAAAATCGCAACCTACGATGGCCATATCAAATTTACTTTACGGTGAAACATAGACACAAGAGGTAAAAGTCAGAACAGTGATAAGTGGTCCAATGTGAGGCTGCCTGGCACGAAGTCCGCCAGAACGTAGTCGGCGACGAACAATGTCAGTGCTGATAAAACGATATGGACGGCTTGCAACGGCAGTAGTACGGAAGTTGACAGAGTGCGATCCTGAGATGTTTCAGAAAATGTGTTGGGCTTGTCGAGGCGTTGTTACACTTGACATCCTTGACTTGGCATCCTTGATTCTTTGTGTAAAGACAAACCGCAGTTTTGGTGACTTGTGATTTTACATATTATTCACATTATTTAACAGCGTAACAGAGGTGTTTATATCATGCTACGAATCAACGGTGTGTACCTGTGGTCGCTCGGATACCTCAGATGTTTTACTTAGAATAAACCACGAGCGAGACACATACAATCAAGTTTGTACAAGGGGTAAGTCATTTTATAAACACAATCCTATGTTATATCATGCCATACAGACAAGTAGTAGATTTACGTATTGACTTACTAGTAAATTTTACATGACTTACTAGAAGATTTTTACGTAACGACTTTCTAGAAGATTTTACATAATGACTTACTAAGAGATTTTATATCAAGATTTACTAGTAGATTATACCTAATTACTTACTAATAAAATTTACACAACCAATTACTAGTAGATTTTAAATAATCGCTTACTAGTAGATTTTAAATAATCGCTTACTAGTAGATTTTACATAATCGATTACTAGTAGATTTTACATAATTCCTTACTAGTAAATTAAACATAATTACTTACTAGTAGATTTCACGTAATCACTTACAAGTAGAGTTTACATAATTATCACAAGCATACTTCACTCACTTACTGGTAAATTTGGCGTAATCACTAGTAGATTACATCCCGTTTTGCATTTCTTTACAAAATTTTATTATTGAAGGTGAACATTTAAAGGTCATAATAATATCTTTCAATTTTTCTCAACTTCAGTTACATTAAAGAAGTATTCAGAAACATCAATCAGCTGTCAGGGTAAGATGATCAAACTATCGTAATATATATTTTAATCAACTCTGTTAAATGTTCATATGTTTATTATAAATCTAATGTATGTTTATATACCCACCTTTGCTCATTTTGATTTCTCTGAATATGATTTGATAATTGCAACAGAAAGGTATATATCCCCTATTCTGTTGATGTCATCGTAACCACAACTTTCTGAGCAGTACCAACATCCTATATAGTATCAGAGTCCTCAATTAGTCCCAGGAAACAAAGGCTTAAAACGATGACTTAGAACTGCAGACATATAATCTATATTTGAATATTTCCATTTGCTAACTTTAGTAACATGACCAGTCTATACTATCAAAAAATTCTTTTCGGGAATTTGATAACCTAATTTTAAAAAATGTTGCTTTTCGATTTTCATATGCTTTTTTTATAAGCCGATTGCTGGTTTTCACACTCCATCATTTCCAATATGTTTCTTCTTTTGTTCCTCTTATTTTCAATATCTTCTCAAGGTGAGGCTTGAAGAATTTCAACCACCTTTGGTTGATGTTATTCTTGTGAATTACTTAATCAGATATGTTTAAATGACGTCAATGCTTTATTTTTATTGTCTCCGGTTTAACTTGGTTATAGTAATAATTGTAATGTTTATTTATATAGACACTATTGATAGGCCAGTGGATGCATGTCAGATAAACAATGCATTTAATCAATGTCAAACTGGATTACAGAACGCCAAGAAAACTGATAACAAACTTTTCAAATGCTCGTAAGTCGACAAAATTTATTATCATTCTTCCTGATAGGTGTCGTGCAAGCAACAGAATATACACGTACTTTACGTGTCTTGGGAATCTGCTCTCATTTTTCAAGTGGGAAAGAATTTGATATTTAATGTATGAATAAGACATGCATATTTCCTGGAATGTTTAGTTTCCAGTGACCTTCTAAACAAACGCTTTGGCGTCGAGTCGGAATTTCTTTATTTCGTGGTTAGTCCTTTCTTTGATAAAAGCCTTTTTCGATTTGAATTTATCCGTTTGTTAATGACTAATAAAAGATGTTAACATCGTAAAACCATATCTTGTATTTTCAGTGGGTATAAATCTTATATAACCTGTATGGAAACACGGGCCTGTCAATGTGGATTACAACATTCATACAGTGTATTAAAGGCGTTGACACTAATTATACGATCTTATCAAGAAGAACAGTGCTCCGAAGGTCTTATCTGGTTGTTTTTATCTTAACGGTTATAAGTCAAGATCATGGATTACAATTCATAATTTAAATGTATTCTAAACCTAGAAATCACAATAATATAGTATATCCAAAAACTTGCTTCTGTCTTTAAAAATCGGAAAACACCCCTGTTAATGAACCAGAAACTGACACTCTAGAAATGAAGCACTGTGCCAATCTTGAGACCAAGTAAACAATGTACTAATGAGGAATTCGCGTGTTTTGTATGCTAATAATTTGTTAAGATGAGAACGCCATATACCCAATTATATTCTAATTAATTGTACATATCATTTTTAATTTCAGAGAGTGGAATAATCGCCATACCATCAGGAATACCGTGTCCTGGTGAGCATAACTTGAAATGCTTGCCTTACTCAATGAAATATAGACAATCAGTTTACACCATTCAGAATTTTTTTTTGCTCTTTATGTAATAATATGATACCATATTATAATAATAAAATCTGACAAATCACGAAACCAACAGCATAGTCTCTTTCTAGGCTTCAATACAAAAGTACAATTAAAATTGTGTTCCTGTGTAAACTGTGGCAATCAATGAGAAAATACATTGGTGCTTCGAGCACAATCATGCGTTCTCCCCCCTTCGCATCAAATGTTTTTATCTTTATTTTTAGCTGGATCCCCGCAAAATGGAAATGCTTTAGATGAAAAGTTGTTATCATTGGGATTATTGCAAGGTAAAATTATTTGTCTTTCTAGTTTAAACTTTACTATCTTTCGTATTTAAAACCTTGATATGTCGTTCCCACTATCGCTTCGTTTAACTTTTCTAAGAGAGGGGGAATGGGGTTAAACATCCACTCGATAAAGACAGCTTATTCTGGGACTAACGTGGTCAACTATTTTATTTCAATAATTCGCTTGCGAGTAGCAAGACCCGGAGTAAAATACGCGAGGTTGAACAGGCGAGCGTACTCCTTGGGATCAAAACCAGACCACTTGACCCAAAGGTCATTTGAAAACAAGAACTTTTAAAAATATGGCAATCGAATAATTGTTATTTCGTTTAGTGACGATTTAATTCTTTTTTTAATCAATTTCAATGATTTGTGTTCTTTAACGTCTTGCTTGGCTTTTTTGTACCGGTATATATTTTTGTATAATTTCAGATTCACGAATCCAAGCCTATATAGCAGAATGTCCAGGATTTGAAAAATGTTACGAGGCAGTTGATAAAACAACTGCTCAGGCTTTATTTAATAAAGATGCAACAGCTATGTGCAAGTATGTTTTGTTGACATTCTAATAATGATTTTAAAAGAAACAGTGTATGTCGTTTCAGTTCATTCCATTTAATTTTTAAAAATATTCTGTATATTTTTAGAGGAACAATGTAATTCACTTCAATTTATTTCATTCAATTATTTTAATTTTCTTTTTCAAAGATCCCATAGTACGTTTGTTGAATGTGGTATAAAGGCGGTGTGTGAATGTGGTAAATTTAAAGTCTCTGATACATACAAACAATGGTTAAAAACAGAAATGAACATTCACCTATCGGATTGTAATCCAGGTACATGTATTATTTTTAGATTTTATTTGCATTACGTTATCTCAGACCACTGCTTTTATAAAGTCTCGGCAGCAATTTATTTTACGTCAAAAACTATGTCTATGATCAGAATTGGTTAACCTCTAAATCTGTCAAAATTGCATTATCCAGAGACTTATTGAATATTAATTTGACGTGAATTAGATGGGTTTCAAACTTATCTTTAATGTCGCAGTTATCAGGGTCATAAAGTGTGCGTTTTATGATGATTAAGTACGCCAATAAGTCATGGATTAAGATAATAATACGATAACTAACGCCAGTTATAGATTCTACAGAATACCTCCCCGACGAATTTGATGTTTGACAGATAACAGCAATGTTCTGAAATTATGTTACCACCCAAAAAGGCGTGTGACCCTAAAAAAGACTATGTTTTACACATTTTTGTCACTCTTTTCAGGTCCAAATATTCGCGAGAAATCACTAACACAATTTTCAAAATTGTCTGGCTACGTACGATTAGGGTAGTTTCTTTTCCCTCTTTTTGTAATTTTTATTGTGTGTTTGTTTTATATTTTAAGATACACCGATTGTAACAACAGATGTTTGTAGTACTGGTTTGTATTTTGTATATCAATTTATACCTACATGTTTATTTCATGTTTATTTCCTTTACCAATTCTCTCAGGGTAGTTAGCTTTTGGCAAAACTCTTGTAGGGATTAATGAGTACTAAATAAAATCGTAACCATGAAACAATTGACCCCAGTCTGTGTATAAAATAGCAATCCGGTTGACGAAATTCAACACATGTCCTACGATTTACTACACTATCACTGGGGGTTTGAGAGCAAAATAGCTTTATGTCATATGGCCTGTCATTTCGATCAGATACTTATAGTGAAAAGGAGTAGCTTCACAGCATTAACCTCGTGGTTTTTCTCTGTTATCTCCTCTTTCCTATATCGGCAAGTCAATTATTGGAATAAAAATATTATACGGCACCATTCCTTCCTTAAACATATTGGAGCCACTGTGGCTCATTGAGTAAGGCGCTGACTCACTAACCAGGTTTCCCGGGTTCGATCCCGGTAATGGCTGAGAAAGTTCCCAATGGTATTCCTGTTCGGGTTCCCTTGCCAGTGGTTCAAGACGGAGGGCATGGCAAGGACAGCATCTAGCCGTTAGGATGAGACGATAGACCGAGATCCCGTGTACACGCCGGCGTGTACGTAAACGTACCATTGACAGTTGAATTCAAAATAAGAGTAGGCCGTAGCGCCGACCTGGTAAATTTCCTTTATGGCACACTGGGTGGGGTATGCTCATATTCATTAGCCCAGTCGGCGCAGAACAGTAGGACGTTAAACCCTATTTTATTTCTGATACATAATATATTGATTTTTGATTACTTTAATCAATCAGTGAACTCTTTGTTTCAGGATGTGGAATGTTAATACATGTATCAGTATACGTTTTAATAGTTCAACTCATCACTGTAATTCTATATAACTCACTTTAATTAAGTAATAATCTGTACATACATTCCAATGTGATATGTGTTAATATACCCCGTTTCTTTCAATATGTCATGTTTTTTGTGATTACTATAAAACTTTGCATTCTTTATAACTCAAGTTACATTGTCTGATTTTTGTTTCCTTTTTTACACTGCAGTTGCCCTATGTATTTGCGTGAATCCGTGAGCCTAAATTTCATACGTCACACAAAACTATACTAGAAACTAACCATGTCTGCTTGTCATGTTATTTGTCACTCTTTTTCTGTTGGGAGTATGTTGTTCTGTGAAATGTTTTCTACCATGGCAAAAAAGGTCAGTCTCAAAAATAGTACTCACCGCAGTCCGTCTCTGCAGATTAAATGAATTAATGAGGTAAATAAACAGTCACAAAAGAGGCGAAATTGACAGATATGCCTCGAGATTCTGTTCCATTTCTTATCCTCTCGTTAACGAGAATTTGGTTGCAATTGTCATGACATTGATTCAAATTTTCAAGCCCAATCCCAAAAATTTAAAAGCTCGGTGAACTGCCCAGTTTGTAGTACCACCACGTACCACTGGAGTGTGGGGCGTGGGGCGTCAGATTGTACAGATGTTATGTCAACTCTTGCAAAACAGGTCTCAAGATTCTGTCCCATTGACTGAAATTTCAAGTCCACTCGTCCACAAGAATTTCTCCCAGCAATGAACTAAAATGACAGAATATTGAATCAAAATTTACTCAAATTACTCAGTGTTATAGGCACAATCATTATATATGACATAAAACTGCTTTCCGGCGAGACAACGATCGGCGAACAATTATATAATTATACAATACTATCTATGTTCTACCGGGACGCTTAATATTTTAGCCAGTATTCTGTTGGCATTCATTGTCGGTGGGATTGTGGATGGCGCTCTAGATTTGAAACCGCCCCTACCCCACCCCATATTCCCTAGAAAACTGGCACCTTGGTGCTCGGCTCCTGATTGAGTCACTGGTATTGGGGGTGGGGGGGTATGTGCATCAGTCGGTCGCACTTTGGCTAAACACCCCCACCCCCACCCCAACAAAATCATTGTGTACTACGCTACAGAGTTGTCTTCACTTGGAAAGTGAGACTTGTGTGGGGAATAAGAATAACTACCCATGGCCACAACCGAAAATGTTTCGAGGAAATGAGACTGTACGAAGTTTTTGTGTTCCAAAGTGTCGACCAATCAAATTGTTTATAATTCTACTTAACCCGAGCAATTTTCAATAGTTCCCTGTTTACTCAAAGAAGGGGAGAAAAGGATAACACAAAGATTTGTCAATAATGCCATATAATTTATTGATTTGGATTTAATGTTTTCATTGAATAACATTGTAAATAATTTTGATCTTTTAAAAACAAAAGACTTTTTAAAAATAGACTTTAAAAACTAACACAGAAACAAAAATATAGTATTATCTGACATAGGTGCCGCTATTTTCTCTATATGCCAGGTTTTTGACTAGATCCAGATGCAGATTTAGAACATGTTCCTGCGCCTTCCTCAGAAGAATCTGGAGATGGTTGGCTGAACTGCTGGTCATCTTTAAAAAAAGAAACGTTCTGCTGATAAAGGTCAACGAAAAATGAAATGAAATTAAATGCAAGATTGAACAGTTCCATAGTGAGTATATGGAGTCTGCGAGCAGTGTTGAGAATAGATAAATATATGAGCAAATGAAAAAATATATGTATTTATTCACGCTATTTCGTTCAGCTTTAAAAAATAAATGCTCGTTGGTCCAACATTCATGAATTCGGCGTCCATCCATGCGGATTGGGTAAAGTGTGTCTAGTCTCGGTCACCCAGAACCGCTTAGTCATCAACGTTGCGTCCCTTACCGCATATAAACAAGCATGAATCATGACGACGAATTAGAATTCATTTAAAAACATAGATGACCATGACGAAACAAATTTTGCAATAAAAAAAATTAAGAGTGATGGATATTGCACTGGCATGCATTTTAAAAACATAGATATGGCCCATGACGAGAGATTTACAGTAAAAAAAAAATCAAGAGTGATGGATATTGAACTGGCATGCAATGGATTATTTGAAATGACATTCTAAAATTAATGTCATGGGAGTCATCGTCTTATTTTAGGGCGAGTTACCCCCTTTAGAAGCTGTTGATAATAATGTAAAAGACCGGACAGTCTATAGCCAATGACCTACAGTGCTGACAACGCATTAAGACTTATTTCGTAGAATATTATTCTGGATGATAGAGACTAACTTATGATATTGGATTTATTTGCATTGAACTAAAATACATCAGATTCAATATTTTGGTTGCGTAGACAAATAAAATTGAACCTAATCAACTTAGGGTATTATTATAAGCTTTATTTAGAGCTGGGGGTTGGATGGCCGAATGGTTAGTACGAGCGCGCTGTATAATACGGTCTGTCACTGAGTCAACTGGCGGGGTTTCGATCCCCCGGTTGTACGTGACAAGAGCCCCGTTTACACTTGGCCGCGATAAGCGATGTCGTTTATAAATAGCTTGTATTACTCAAAGCTTGTATTAGCCATTTTGACAGAACTGATGACAGAACTGTCAATGTTCGCGGGGAAATAAGGTCAAGGTTCATTTGGCGCATGCGCAGTAATCCATGCTCAGACCGGTTAGCGTTTACACTACGAAAATTTGAAGTGTGCCGTACCAGGAACGGTTCCGAGACGACCTCACTTCAGTGGGCCAGATTGGCACGGTACTCAGTACGGCACGCTTGTGTTTGACCCGTTTACACTACAAAAAAATTAACGGTGCCGTACCAGGAAGGGTAACCTGGCATGCTTAAAATTTGTAATGTAAACGGGGTTAAGGAGTAGGGTCGCCTGTCCAACCTCGTGGGTTTTCTCTGGGTCCTCCGGTTTCCTCTCACTGCTAAAGACCCCTACGCGCAAGCAAATTATTGAAATGAAATTGAACCATGTGTTAGTCCCGAAATGACCTAGTTTGTGGACGTTAAACCCCATCTCTCTCTCTCTCTCTCTCTCTCTCTCTCTATTTAGATCTAGAAAAATACCCGACTTCGTCCGAGACCCAAATTCGCACGGGGCCCAATTCGCCAAGGGCTAAGTTTCGCTAATATAATTGAATCGCAATGTGATCCTATTTTAATTAATAATAAAAATTGAGGGCCAACGGTGTGTTGGATTTTCCTTTTAAAAGAGCTAACAGTGTGTGTATGCCTACGTAGTTTGGAGAAGATGATGGCATCATACATTATCAATTGTCAAATTTCCTTAACAGGGAACCTGGCAAGCACCTTTGCGCAAAATATAGTGCATCCGCCCCGGGGTATGTCCACAATAAGTCACGAAAGACGAAAAATTAAAAATATTTAATATAGTTATAACCCATAAAGATTTGGTCGCTTTCGTCGGATTTTACCATCTGTGGCAAGAACAAGGCTTTCTTCCTTCTTATATTGAGTGATAAAACGAAAACAGTGGAGATTGTGGCAAGCGTGAACATATTTTGGAAGGCGAAGTTTATATATTCAAAACCATAAAAAAAAAATCGTTAGTGCAGAAAATTCATTAGAGAATTTAACACGTGTTTAGATATTGACGCCGGATACAGATGACATTATGTCCATAATACATAATTTAAAAACTTGCTTTATAATGGTGTACTTACGGCTTGGGAGTAATCCTTTAAATGTTTTAAAAAGTAATTCGCCATATTCCATATCTAAATCTTTAAAATTAGCCGCAGACATTTTAATTAACTGGTGGCCATCCACGTCATCAAAAGCTTCCAGTATGGCGTATTTATCATTTCCAGTTATCTTATTTTTCTCCAGAACACACTTTAACCAATCTTGAACTTCGTTCTTTGTCCAATGATCTGGATGGAGTATCGTCCATCGTAATTTTTTATCTCTTGCTGAAATAAAGTCAAACATACTTGTGACGCCTGGAATCTTTATATAAATTAAATCATTCACAATTTCTCATACTCTTCGACCTGGAGCTTCTTTGCTGGGCGGGAATTCGAAAAAAATGAAGATTTGATCTCTGGGTAAAAATATTTGTCAAGCTTTGTTAAGATTGTAATTGATGTAAGGGAAATAATTCATGTGATTTTATTGTGAGTCTGTGTTTCCGGTTTACAGTAGACAAGTGTTTCTCGCTTGAGACGATATCTCCCCCTTTCGGGCACTTAATACTATGTCAAGACCTACTGAATACTGTCTCTAGATCGCAATAACTTGTTTCCGCACCTATATAGTCAACTGTTCTCTCTGCACCATTTTAGACATATCTATTAAAAAAAAATAATATTCGTAAATATTTTTTTTTTAATATTCGTAAATGTTTTTCTTTTTGTAAATATTCGTAAATATTTTTTTGTAAATATTTATTTGTAAATATTCATAAATATTTTTAAAAAATATTCTTAAATGTTTTTTAAAATATTTTTAATTATTTTTTTAAATATTCGTAAATATTTTTTAAAATATTCGTTAATGATATTTTTAATATTCGTAAATGTTATCTTTAATATTCGTAAATGATATTTGTATATTTGTAAATAATTTATTCTTGAATATTCGTAAATATGTTTTTTAATTTTAATCTTCGTAAAAATGTTTTCTAATATTCGTTAATATTTTTTTTATTATATTTTTTTTTAAGATTCGTAAATATTTGTTTTCATAAAATATTCGTAAATAATTCTTTCCTAAAAATTCGAAATATATTTCGGCAAACATTCGTAAATAGTTTGTATCTTTAAATAAAATATATATATTTTTTTCTTTTTTGTTGTTTGAGTATTTGATTTTGTTTTCTCAAACATTCGTATACTTTTGTTATTCGTAAACATATTTTTTGAAAAATATTCGCTAATATTACTTTTGAAATATTCACAACGTATTTATACTATTTTTCTGTCAATGATCGTTATATGCATAGCACAATAATACTTGTGGAAAATGATGGATATGAGTAGATTATTGGATGAGCTGAAAAGCTAAACCACTTTGAACTTTGATTTAGGCCAGAAAAATGTGTCAGTTATAGTGGTGATAATCATTGCACAGGTACAATCAACGTTGACTGTATCTAGCAATCTGTTTCACAGAGAATTATTAACGAATTAGCTCTGTAACAGATGACTGCCCACAACACGTGCGTTGACTGCACGTGGCGTCAGTCATTGGCTCAACGGCTCGTGCAATGTTTACATAACACCTAACTGCTTCGGGAAAAATGATGCATTTTTATCATTTTAATACCCATTTACACTAAATAGGAAATATTTTTTAACTACAAATACTTCAAACGTCTTTATTTAATTTTCTTTTACCTCAAAAAAATGTTTGAGATTTTAATTTGTCGGAGTAAAAAAGTTAATATGCCGAACTCATTAAGTCTCGTCGATGTCATGCTAATCAGTGATTGTAGCGGTCAAGCGAATATTCACTGCGGGTTCAGTTTGTGTATCTAGGTGCGTACACGTGTCCACGAAGACAGATTATCACCCAACAAACCAAATCAACAAAAAATGGGGGAGGGGGCGAAATTTACGATTTTGAAATTGCTCGAGATCAAAGAGATGGAATAAATCGAAGTTTTTCCACTACATTAAGGGTTAGCGAAAATTTATGCTCTAGTAAATAAGTTTATCAATACTAGGAAGGCTGTGTGTACTTTTAAATTAAATGCAAATATAGTCGTCAGTTACAAAAATAGTAGTGTATGATTTTTGAATGATTTTGTAATGATAGCGGAAGAAGGAAGATACATGTATATGTGTCGTGACATACGTATTATAGATATTCATAGATGCACACAATCGTTTTGAAATGAACCTACATTGTACTTAAAAACTTACCGTATACCTGCCATTATGTTTAAATCGACAAGACGACATAATACGTGATGTTGGTGGTTCTATGCAGACCTAAGAGACACAACAACCCGGCCCCAAGTTCACAAACCATTCTTAGGCTTAAAGGGACAGTCCCGATTTGAACAGAGTCTCAAAAATAAAAGTCTGAGAACTTATGAAATTTAAACGCTAAAATATCGGAGAATGGTGTATTGACCTTGTCTCAATATTTCAGCTCAAAATATTGAGTGTTTGGACGTGAACGTCAAAACTGCTTATCCGGACACGTAACCCTTTTAAGATTCTGGGCCAATTTTTTCGTTGGTGACCTGATAATCGATACCCGTTCCTAAAGAGGTCTATATTGTGAATAGCCCATGTGCTGTACATGATAATGAAGCGTAAATTTCACCTACACATTATTTTTATTTAAAAGAAAACCTGGTTTTACGTAGACACCACATAATACAGTTTCGGACACTGGTCTCAATATTCAGAAGAAGACTGGCGTGTTGAAAACGTATCACAAATACTAAGTTAGTTGCTCAGCCCTTTGGTAGGGGATTTCAAGGTATTTTAACACAAAATTAAGCAGTTATATTCCTAAAAAAATTATCGGGATTAACCCTTTAAGTTAAAAATTAAATCAACTTTCAATCACTGATTATGTGAAATATCTTTGATCCAGAAACATACAATTTTGCACATAGTTTCTTATTGTTGTATTTGATACATAAAAAATTACAAAAAGCTTTATAAAGAGCAATATTTTAGTTAAAATAAGGCGATCAATTTTGAGCAAATTCTTAAGTCTGAGAATGCTTTGTGAACTCGGGACATACATGTAGGCCTATATATAAAAAATGAAAAATGAATGTTGTATCAAGGGAGCTACGTGACGGGCCCAAGCTTCACGAACAATGCCTTTTTACTTGATATAATTTATTACGAATGATCATCAATCAGTACTTATATTGTTATTATTATTTAAAAAGTACTATCGTAGCAGTACTTGTCCAGTCTCGAGTAGATTGCTCAAGCATCGGGTTGGATCGAAGGCGGCTATATATTAGTACCATTTTATTTTGACGGAGTGGATGTTTTAATGAAAAGACTTCAGTGTTTAAGCACATTTGAGCTTTTTTTTTTTGTAAAAGTTTATGAAGTATGATGGGTGGATTGCAAAATCAGTATTTTTTTTATTTATATCAGACACTTAATTATTCCGCTGTGGAATTTACAGAAAAAAGAAAAGGTTTAATTCGGTCATAATTCGCCGATTTACCTTTTTTTTGTATGTTGTGGCTTTAAATTAAAATAGTTTAACAGTCGGCCATACCAATTTAAATAACAAAAATATCCACCCACACAACTATAACACCTATCCAAAAGCAGATATACAGGTGTTTGTATTGTATATAACTATGTGATATTGTATATCTGTTTCAAGCGAACTACATCTTATTTTATTTACACAAAAAAAGATGTCCATTTATTTACATATTTCAAAATTTTATTAGTCTTCCGTTTATATCCAAATTTAATTCAAATAAAAGCACGGTGTATTTTTAAAGTGTATAATAATGTAAAAAAAAAGCATAAAAAGGCTTTCTTGATAACATATACCACGCGTTTTTAGTATTTTTTGCGGGTGGGGGGGCATTGTTTTGCGTTAGTATGTAATGGGGGTAGGAGTCGGCAAAAAATGTTATTAAGAATGTGATCAATAAATAGTTAGAACACTAGAGTAAATTTTGTGGCATAAATAATATATGTACACCTTTCCTTCGTGTCTGAATCTCTGCAACATTGGCATTATTTCATTTTTTCTATTGAAAATCCTCAGGATTTTTGTTTAAACTATAATCATGGACCTTATAATTAAACAAATTAGTTTATGATTAATTACACACAACTATAACGGATATGCACTACTTTATCAGGTTAACAGTTATAAAGCGTACCAATACATAACCAGAGGTTGTGTGTGTTATCGCATGGCGTGTTGATAAAGGTGTTTTATGAGACTAAAATCTTAATCCTAAACCTGTTTAGTCGAAAGTTACTTACAGAGCTGGGGTAATGGTAATGGAATGTAATCATTACATTTTTTAAGTAATGGCCATGTAATGAGTAATGGAAGATTTCAAAAGTAATGAGTAATGGAAATGTAATTAATTACATTCCAAAAATCATGTAATTGTCAATTACATTTCAATTACGTTTCAATTACATTTATGGCACATAGATATTTCCATATGATAAACATAATTTCAGAGCACCAAAGAGGAAAAATAAGTGTATCTGACACAAATCCAATTTATTATAATTTTTTTTTAAAAAAGATTTAAATTAGTTTTAACAAATTATAATAAGGCATTCAACATTTTCATTTATTACTTTTTATGTAGGCCTTCTTTACACATGTAATCTAAAAAGTGGATCTTTGAAAATAAGTATATATTTTAATCAAAGATTAGTGTTAATTTACAGTCAATCACTCAGTCAATCAATCAATCAGGTAGATTAAAAGACAATGGTCTTACCACTTTAATCTTAATCTCAAGGTAACAAGTGACAAAACAAACAATGGCTTTCAAGTATCTCATCATATGGTTACTTAATTTACTGTAATTTATAATCAGTTAAGTACATCAGTTTTTGCCACCATTGCCCGTCACTTGAAAATTTGCCTTGATATTATAATTTACAGAAATAACAAATCATACACAAATATCTGTTAAAGTGAATCAAGGATTATTTGGTGTTGTAGACTCTTAATGGCAGAAAATAATGTTATCTTTATAATTTCTATGTCAAAAATGATTTTTATTTATATAGCCATAAAGTAATGGGTAATGGTAATTAATTACTTTCAATGTAATGGGTAATGGTAATTAATTACATTGCTAAAAATGAGAAAGTAATTGTAATGATTACATTTAAAAAGTAATGGTAATGTAATTAATTACATTGACAATGTAATGGCCCCAGCCCTGGTTACTTATGTATTCTCCGAAAATTGTACCGGTATACATGGCATAATGATTATAATATTATAATGTGTTGAAATGAAACTGACGCAGCTCCCTGTGACTTTAGGATATGGAAAAAACGGATGTAAAATTCTAATTAATTCTGTAGTTCTTATAAATGATAACGTCTCATCTATTTTTTTTTTTAACTTACCAAATTATAGTTATATTCTTTCTAATGTATAGTTTATTATTATCCTGTAGTCAAAAAAGCAGGGGTACTACCATGCATTATAGTTTCAAGAGAACAAATCGAACATGTAAAAAGTATACTGAAACGTTTCGTGGTTTTATGATGCATAAAATAATTATCTGTATTTTTAACTACAAACAGGATCCATTACGTGCGTATCGTAAACCAGGTCAGATTATATCTCCTTTACAGTCATATATTAATATGTATTGTGGGATCGTCTTATTACTAATCAATCTCCATTAACAGAGAGAGAGGAGTGGGGTTTAACGTCCTCTCGACACGAACTAGGTCATTTCAGGACTAATGGTTCAATTATATTTCAATAATTCGCTTTGACAGTAGGAGGAAACCAGGTTGGACATGCGACTCTATACTTATTACCACGATATCCATTAAATTCGGTAGACTTCTTTTGTTTTTAGTTTTTGTATATATTTTGGTGTGGGAATATTGTCTTATTTTCGTTCATATTATACATACATAAATTTACATTCTTTTCAACCAAAAATAATAATTAAAATTTATTGAAAATGTAAAAATGCTTCAATAAAAAGTGTTGAAATGCATCTCTTTATAAGAAAACAAATAATAAATATAAATATACCTCTATCCAGGATTATTAGATTCCGTTGGTAATAAAACGGGTGATCACCTTGTCGGCGGTGTATATATTTCAATGATTAATATATCCGGCTTAATAACTACACGTTTATACGCCTACATGTAACTATAAAAATGTTGGAGAATCTGTAATTTGAAATCCTTATCCTGTTCCCAGTAAAATAAGCATTCATTTTCCCACCTTGCACGTCCATTGGTTGAATTGTCCCCTCCAATCATTATACCAATCTATACGGGAATCCCCTTTGATTTCCATATACATTCATTTTTTGAGCTTCCCCTTAGCTATTTACACATTTAAATATAGAAATTAAAGTTTATTATTATCATCTTGGGGTGTCATTTCTAAAATATATAAATGATCACGGAAGTGAACATATAGAGGATTGTTATATAATTAACAGCCGTTTTATCTATATATGTTTCTCGTGCGATTTGTTATAATATTAAGTTCGGGTCACACTAAACGCAACATAATACGTCCAACAGCTTAGCCTCGAAAATAATAATAGGCATTCATAACAGCTTACTCGAAAGGAAAACATATATATTACTAATATTTCTTTTCGATGTATATTTATTTTATTATAATCGCGGAGCGTTGAAAATCAATATGACCTGTACTCTCATACGTTTCAAAGCAACAATCTGTCGCGGATTTTGGTAAAGAGGGGAGCTCCGGAAATGAAGGCCGTAGAGCACTAAATACCAATAGGATTTATCCTTTAAAAAGTGCAGCCTCGGTTGGATGCGACGTATAGAGTTATCTCTCTAATAATGTTTCAAATACTGAAATTGGTGACAATAAAATTGCTAAAATCCCCAAAGGCCATGACCAGTGGCGGCGCCAAAAATCTTGCATGCCCTCTGTTTGCCCCCCCCCCAATAATTTTCGGAAAAAAAATGTCTGAAATGCTATCTGGCTGCATTCTATGCATTCTACAAAATATAGTGGCGAAAATATTCATTCACTTTGAGTCACTCTTACTCCGCCCGCTCGACACTTTCTTCTCTGATCGGATAAACTAGTGATTTGGCGACAGGCGGTATCTTTTAAGCTCTATTTATCTCGACGATCAATGCCTGAAATACTGCCAGACTGCATTTCGGGCCGTCTACTTTTCAAATTTTCGTTGAGGTTCGCAAGTCCGTTTATTTCACAAAATATAGTGGCGAAAATATTCATTCACTTTGAGTCATTCACTCCGCCCGTTTGTCACTTTCTTCTCTGGTCGGATAAACTAGTAATTTGGCGACAGGCGGTATCTTTATCTCGACGATCAATGCCTGAAATACTGCCAGACTGCATTTCGGGCAGTCTACTTTTCAAATTATTGGGGACTTCATTGAGTTTCATGTGACACTTTCCTCTCTAGGGTCGGAAAGACTAGTGATCAGGCCAGAGGTGACATCCGATCAGCCCTATTTATCTCTACGATAGGTGCCTGAATACTGTAAGGCAGCATTTCCAACAGTCTATTTTTCAAAATTTTCTTGGGGAGGTCCCCCAAACCCCCACAAGGACTCGCTACTTTAGCGCACACAAGGGTACTTCGTTGAGGTTCGCAAGTCCGTTCGTTTGCCATTTTGGTCTCTGATCGTATAAACTAGTGATCAGGCTAAGGACAGTATGTGGTCAGATTTATTTATCTCGACGATCGGTGCTTGACTGAATACGCTGTCCGAGAGCATTTTCCAGGTCTATTTTTCAAAATTTTCTGGGGGAGGTCCATACCCTCCATAAATACTCCCGACATTGGCGCTCGAGTGTGGGATTCGTCGAGTCCGTTCGTTTGACACTTTACCTCAACGGTCATTGCCTGAAATACTGCCAGGCTGCATTTCTGGCAGCCTGTTTTTCAAAATTTTCTGGGGGAGACCCCCCCCCCTTAGTTGATACTCGTGCATTTGCCCCCTTAACCTTGGACTTTGCCCCAGCTTTGCCCCTCCAACCACCGACGGCTGGCGCCGCCACTGGCCATGACATTTCTTTTCTAATGTACTTTATGGCGCCAAAGATATATTATTGATAGATATATATGAGACATTTTAACATCCATATAATACTTAGTACGGAAAGAGGGGTAGCCAGGCAAATAAACAACCTTCCACAACTGTAACCTTCGACAATCGACATTGTTGGGATGTCAATATTACTATACAATCTACGCGGTAAACTTGTACAGGAAATGAGATAACACACTGAGTAAAAAAGCTTTGATGAAACTATAAATAAAATAACGTGGTCTATTAATTAATACATTTATTGTGAGAAAAGAAATTATTACACTTTCGACTTGCTTTGTGCAAAAATAGTCAAAAATATTTTATTCATGCCGAAATGAAAAGTTGAACTATGTAAGATATCCATTTATTATGTGTTCGAATAATGTATTGTATTTTATGTATATGTATAGTTACGATTGTATTTTGTAGATGATGGATATTAAAGGAATAATCCCAGTTACATTTTGGGGCTTAAAATTGCTTAATTTTGTATGAAAGGCCTTTAATAACTTATAACTTAGCCCCTAGTAACTACCTCAAGCGTTGTGATACGTTTTCAAAAAATTTCCAATTGTCGGTATTGCTCTGTGTTTGAAGACCGGCGTCTTGGTTGCATCCTAAAAAGTGCCTGGATAATACGCGTCTACATGCTGAGTGCCGCAAGCTCTCTATTTATGAAGTGTACAATAGGTATCGCATGTAGTCGCATTTATCAAGTTCAACTATTTGAAAAGTCTAGTGTCCGGATATTTGATTGTGGTGCGATTTTGACGTTCACGTCCAAACGACTGAATATTTTGAACTGAACTTTTCAGACAAGGTAAATACACAATTCCTCTGTATTTTGGCGTTAAAATTTCATACGTATACGAACTTGTAATTTTCAGATTCTATGAAATTCGGGATTCGCACTTTAATGTATATTATTTTGTTGTAGATATTTGCGTGGATATTTCTGTATTGAATTTATTGTTTATAAGATATGATGTTTAGGTAGATGGATTTTGTGTTTTATTGGTGATGTATATTTTTATAGTTCTGGATATTTTGTTTTAAAAATAAAGGTTTATATATAATACCGTGGGCTATGTACTTTTAAGTAACAATTCTAATTTTGAACAGTTTTTTATAGTTAGTTAGTTCCGTGTAAAGCTATGTACTTTAAAGTAACAATTCTAACTTTGAAAAGTTTTTAATAGTTAGTTATGTTCCGTGTCCAGTTATTGATTTTTATTGTTTAATCACTCTGTTTTTTTACTTGTTGCCGTGTAGGAGTGCAAAATAGTATGGATCTTTTTTTTTGGGAAGGGGGAGGGGGGTATTTGTAATATGACATTTTGAATTTGCCTGGTATCCAACCCATTTATGGTGTATCAAGACAGTTGAAAATTGATAAATCTAATATATTTGAGCTTTGTGAACCCAAAATCATAACGAAATGTCATGTTACAAATAAATGTTTGAGAAATGGCGTTAATTTACTTTGAGAGCACCATTTTGGTCGCCATTTTGAATAGAGTATAACATTTTCTAGGAAGAAAGAAATACCGATTGGTGCGCATTTTTACCTTCCAATTTATACAATAAACAGGGGCGCATAAACATATTGTCTCGAGGGAGGGGGTAGGGCATCAAAAAAGCGCCCATTCAGAATTAGAAAATCAATTATTACCCCCGGATAGGTCGAAAGTAGTTTAAATGACTCAGCTGAATATTCATTTGTAGACCTCATTTTGATTTGATTGAATATGTAAGCGACTCCGACAAACCGGCCTTCTAGTGTAGTACAGACTAGCCCAATACGGTTGGCATAACTGGGTGCCCCAAGGAAACACTTACAGAAATATCAGGACTGTGGTCTCTGGTCAACTTGTATAGTACAGACTAGTCCAATAAGGTTGGTTTAACTGGGTGCCCCAATGAAACACTTACACCTTGACCAATATGGTTAGGCGTTCCGGCAATGGGGTATGGTCTCTGAGGAATGAACAATGTGATTTATCTGTAGGTTCTGCGAGATCACAGGACACAAGAGAGATCGAAGAAGCTCACCTTTAGATGAAAAAAGATACTTTTTCAAGCACGTGCATTAGGGAATCGGGGAAATCAATTAACTCTTTTCGTGGAGTCGATAGTTGCTTTATTACCATACAAAGAAAGTTTGAATTTACAAAGATTTTATATACAACACAACGTGAAGTTTTACTGTGCCACCAGATAGTGTCAAACGTGTGACGTGGTGTCACATACATTTTTGTTTGAAGCTGTGAGACAGGATCATGTAACCAGCCGATCCTTTGGTAGCAATGACTAACAGAATTGTTTATTACGTGAGAGTGGCATAAGAAAATGTAAATGACTGTACATGTAGTACAAGAATGACAAAAATTCATTTCTTTTTTTTTAATTCAAACAGATGTAAGTAAACCGAATTAAACCTATGTTGCATTTGGATGTTTTATGATCGTTTCATGGGATTTTATATCTATCGAATAATAAACTACATAGTTATAGTTAAATTGGTAAAAGGTATATCAGTCCAAAAATAGATCATTTCCGTTCTGTGTTACCAGTCAGAAAGCTTTACAAATGATATAAATAGGATATGGTCCAAACGGACGCAAACAAGAACGACCAGAATTCACTTATAAATTATAATATAGGTCAATGGATTAAGAAACATATATTGAAGTGGCCGTGTTGATATATATGGGCATTATGACAAAATAATATTATATGGTAAATTTGACTACAAGTTAGGCTGTTTTATCCAAAGTTATAGTCTGTTTTGGTATGAGGTCGTTTTGTCTATAATCAATATAAACATGCCAGCGCCATCTGTAAACCATACTCCGCGCAGCGTTTCGTTTGATTAGAGGTAATCCTACTAAACACTGCTATTACGAATGGATATTGTTGTTTTAAATTTTGATTGGTCAGTAGTCCGTCTACCAACCAATCACTAGCTGCCTTACAAAAGCTTTACATTTAAAACGAGTGCCAATATTGGACCAAATATGTTTACATAACGTTACGTCATGCCTCACGATTTTATTATGCCTAATTAACCCGTGCATAGCAGAATACTGCAGTAAAACTAATTGCGTGACAAACGAGGCTATCAAGTCGAATGAAATGTAAACAATACTGTTTGGAAACGAACATACTTTCGCCGTTTTTAATACCTTAAATCACTGTCCAAAGCTTTGGGGAAGACCCAGATTAAACGAAGGACTGTCATGTTGCTGTACTTAAGTGATAGCTTTCATTGAACGGAAAGAATAGACAGACACACTCCCGCATAAGTTCAAGAAACAGACGCTATTCCAGCAATGGCCAGAGAGGGATTTCTCGGGCCATTGCTTCAGGAATATGCCTGTAAACTTAAATAAAATCTATGCATGTGTGCATGAATAATACATCTTTCAAATCAATATTTTCTTTTACATATCTGTTTTTAAACATTGTTGATTTTATAGATTTTAAGGAGCTAATTTTCTAATCTTTGGCACATGGAAACGGGCATAAATGAGTCGCAGGGCATATGATAATGTAATATGAATGTATATAAACTGATTGACATTCCATCCTTTCTGTTTTTACTGTAATTTTTAATCCGTTATGTTCCGCGAAATACGCGAAAGCCCAAATTAAATGACAGTCTTTGACGTCGGGTTATTCCAGTCTAGACAGGTAGTATTCTCACGTGGGTATGTTTAGTCTCGTTCATCGAGTCGCTTCATCACAAATTTCGCACGATAACATTTTGGCACGCTATTCGTGTGCCAATTTTAAAAATTACATTTTGTCTTATCAGAGGCCCATTTTTTTTATGGAAACATAACAATATATTTGCTACTTTAAATTGACCATTATATCGTGTTTGAAATGTCGAAGACTCTGGGTGATACTGAGTTAGAAAGACTTGCCCCTATAAATTCTTTATCCAAAAACCTTTAAGGGCCCAATAATAAGCCAGATCGTTCACCTCTTGCATGCCCATTTTTGTTGATTTTTGGGTGTAGAATGGACGAAGAGAGTTTGAATTAATATTTTCTGCCATGTTTTGGTAAATATTCATGATTTTGAGGCGGAAGGATAACGGAGTTATCAGGTTGGCTACGGTGATATGTACAGCAACGAGTTACATGTTTTTAGTAGGCCTATGCTTCTTCAAGTTTGGGTATCCCAAAATTTTGGTGGTCAATCTCATACAAATTTTAGTGCAAAGACATGGCCATATGTTCCTATGTCTGTAGTGATAAGCATTCAGCCCAACGAAAATTTGGGAAAAGTTGGAGGTGGGCAAAGAGTCGAGAATTAACATTGAAGTCAATGGGGAAAGTAATGGTGGTCTGCCCCCAAAACTATAAATAGAGTTACCTCCCGTAAGTCACTAGATGACCGTATCACGACCAGCATTTGAACCAATATACCTTGTTCTGATCAGTAGTTGTTTGGGTGGGACGAAAAATCGAGGTCCCGTGTACACATTGGCGTGTACGTAAAAGATGCCTTGGCAGTTTGAATTCGATATACTGGGCCATAGCGCCGCTGTCAAAATGACCCTCATAGTTCATGGTATGGCGTATGTCCGTCTTCACCTGAGTCGGAGCAGAAAAGTAAGACGTTATATATACATTTATATTACAGTATTATAGGCGTTGCGACCCAGTGTGAATTTCTAGGTCCCAAATGTTAGACATTTAGCTCCTTTAAAGTATCAGCGACTTGTACAGAAGCTGAGTCGGACTGGTACAATGCACGCATGATAGGCCTAGGACTACTTATCTGAATTGGTGCACTAGGCCTAGCGTGGAAAATATTTTTAATTAAAGTGTGTAAGAAATCTGCAGCTAGGTCATTTTAGCCGTAGCCTACTGTTGAGATCCAGAAAGATATGAATCTAATACAATTACTCCCCTTAACAAACCCAAACCTATATTGAATATAAAAAATAACACAATGTTGCAGGTTCTAGAGACATAGAAGTACTAAAGCTCTTTCCCAATAAATGGGGTGTTTTTCGTGAAATAATTCAATATTCTCAATTAATAAAACCTGTCAAAATGAAGGAATTGAATAGAGACTTTTCTCCGAGTCACTGCCAGGCCCATGACCAGAGTCTGGACCTAAGGGGTGGGAGCACCCTTTAGGCTATACTGCTGGTGGAGTTGCAGGCGGTGATACGGACAGGACGAATGCGACGGACATGAAAAGTGTACCGGCAAGGGGATTGGGGCTTTTGGTAGTGCTAAGATTTTGTAAACTAGGCCGCTGCGCAAATTCTATTGTTTGCACTTTGGACAGTAGGGGGTCACGAATAGAACACTGGGAAAAAACCCCATAAAAAATGTAAAATTACTAAATTCAGGACAGATAATAAAATTATTTACTATCGTTGACTTTTCGTGCTTAGGCTATTTATGGGATGGCTCGTCAATTTGACAGACGATCTATTTTCGATTCAAAAATGTTTGCTTCGCACTTAATTCAAGATATGCTATCCAAATACTGTTATTCTTTTGCTATTGCCAGTTGGCACCCCCGTGCCATAGGTCTGGTGACTAAATACATGTAATGTCCGTCTCACCAAAAACTTGTATTTATAACGCGCATTTCAAGACTTGGGGGGGGGGGGGGCATTGTTGGTCTAAATTATAGTCATATTGAAATAGTTCGCAATATTATTTCTCATTGCTCATTGGGACCTTTTAGATAAAACACTCCATGTTCTCTCGAGATTGTGGTATTAGCCTACCCGCGTATAATATTTAATAATTTATGCCCCCACCCCACCCGACCGCCAAATAAGTAACTAAATCTATGTCACGTATTGTTATATTGTAATGTTTTCCAAATCGGAGTTTAAGCAAAAACGATGATTAGAAATGTTTCATTTATTTCAGATCGAGTGCCAATGGTCGTAATATATATATATTATGTTTAATATACAACGTCAATATATTAACTATATCATATTATTAGAAAATCCGACATAGCATCAATAATCATTCTAGATAAATATATTAATTCTCGCAGCGAATAAATGAAACAGAACACATAACCCTAATCATTGAAGTAAGCCCCGCCCATTAAGTACTTACCTGTACTACGTCATAACACAGTTGTTTATTTCCTATCAGGGGAGGGCACTGGAACAGCAAAGGTGTGTGAAATACCGTTTCAAACATGGCGGCCATGGGGCCAGGGAATAGACTACCTCCCGATTGGAATTATTCTGTGACGCGAGACGGGAGGATATTTTTCATCAAGTAAGTTTGTTAGATGATGCTAGACACCATTTGTTGGGTTTTTGTATTATTGCATTTCTATACTGAAAAAGTGAGAAGTTATTAACTCGCATATTTGTCATTCTTTTACAGCGAAGTACAGCGTCAAACAACATGGCTTCACCCGTTGACAGGTCACACTGTGCAGACTGGATACGAGAGAGTGAAAGGTATTTGTCACTTTGTATCTAATTTTATTCAACGTATACAATTACCTTGCATTTTATTTAAGTCAATTTAAATAAGACTGCCGCTAGAAGATGGACAGAACAAATTTGTAGCGTAACGTAAACAAATTTGGATGTCATCAATGTTTATGAAACTTTAAATTTCTGTCATGTCTGCAGGCGCAATCAAAAATGTTATTAATAATACGTTTTAATCGGCAGGGAAGTAGCCAACAGCTAGAAGGCCAGTGCATATAGGCAAGCTAATTAACTCTCTGAGGAAATTTTTTAATAAGATTATAAGATTATTAGTTACTCTGCGCTAAGTAACGTAAATGTTTCGGCTCTGCTCTCCACTACGTTACTATTCGCCCTTATAGACAACTAGTATGAAAATAAGGCTTTTACCTCATCTCCGTTCTAAGACTATTTTTGAATCCTTACCGTCTATTTTTCACCGTGATTCTGCTTTAGTCGCCAAAAGGAATCATTTCTTGTCACATCCGATACAAATTTATAAAAATCCAACACTATTTGCATGTAGAATTATGCGATACAAGAAATGATTCCTTTTGGCGACTACAGCAGAATCACGGTGAAAAATATACGGTAAGGATTCCAAAATAGTCTTAGAACGGAGATGAGGGAAAAGTCTTATTTTCATACTAGTTGTCTATAAGGGCAAATAGTAACGTAGTGGAGAGCAGAGCCGAAACATTTACGTTACTTAGAGTAACTATAAGATGTACATGTAGATAAGTTTACACTACATTGTACATGAAGTTTTCAAACTACATTGCATAAATAGGAGTTAATAGGACCATCTTTATAAATTAATCAAATTCACTTCCAATACAACAAGTTGTACAGACTTAATACATGTACTTTATGTAGGCTAGTCCTAAAATAAAGTTTCAATCTCAGGTCGAAAAAAGTTTAGCTTTTGAATAACACAAAATAACTAGGAAATCCAAAGTAATGCATATTCACTGTAGCCACAGTGTGAACAGTTTGGGGCCTTTTTTGTGGTTCGATTTGAAATAACTTTTATCAAATGGATGGAAAGAGACAATATAGAGCTCAAAGCTTAAAGCGTGTACCCATAGGACATAATGATTTTTATAAAAAAGGAAAACTGTCTGTTTATATCTTTTTGATTTTCAAAAATGTTTATTGCATCTTAATTAAGCAAATAATGGCAAAACAAAACATAGTGCATCGTCAGTACAAGAGGCATCCTGACTTGAATGATCTTTGATATACTGTACCGGTACATATTCTTATCCTTAGGCAAATAGCACAATCTGCAATTGGTAGATTTATGTTGAACAATGAATGACAACCCAACCAACCGTTGGTCATGATTGCAGATATTAGGCTTGAAGTGAAGCCATTGTCACTCTCTTTATAGTGTCATAATGGATTATATAATGAAAAGGTGTACTTATATAGTTGATACTATAACCAGCTTAGCCTGTCGTACATGATGGATTATATTTACACTTCCTAACATGGATTTTTACACTTTCTTTAATGATAACATTTCACCTTTATAAATTTAGCAGTAGGACTCCTGTGACAATATATCTATTTTATTAGTATAAGGTTATAATAATCGAACAGTTTGCACTGTATATACATGTAATTCACATGAGTCTAATAGTCTGTGGTACATCATGTGTACCTATTATTGATATGTAGGCCTATAAGTTCTTTGATCAATCAGGGGTTCCAGATGGCTGTATGGTTTGCACATGCACACTGTATCATAAAGACGGTCATTTCGAGCCAACTGGCGTGGTTTTGAATCCCCGGTTGCACGTGACAAGGAGTAGGGTCGTCTGTCCAATCTCGATGGTTTTCTCTGGGTCCTCCGGTTTCCTCCCACTGCTAAGGACCCATCGCGCAAGCTAATCATTGAAATAAAATTAAACCACATGTTAGTCTCGAAATTACCTAGTTTGTTTCTAGTGGACCTTAAACCCCATTTCTCTCTCTCTCTCTTTGATCATTCCGTAATATGTAGCTCTGCGGGAGTGCCAGAAGTACAGGAGCAGTGGAGAGCAGATGTCTCACCATTCCAGGTGAAATGAAATAGGATTTAGCATGCATGTACTTTTCTGAACCAAATAAAGACAATTGGAAGGGATATATCATTTCCACCTATTCTTCATCAAATTCTAACTGTCATGGGTTCTTTTATTTGTCAGCATATGCACAGGACCTGAGTTATTTCATACCATTCGAATGACTAAACGCTAGGTTTTTATTCTACACCATTGGTCAACACTGGGATTGAACCCAAGACATCCTGGTTAATCAGACACCACCTTTCACTGAGCCACTGCTGTTACATACACTAATATGTCAGTTTAGATGCATGTAGTCAATGTGTAACAACAGCTATTAATGTGAAATGCTTGTTATATGATACATGTACTGTAGATGTATTGTACATCTGTGTATAGTAACATGCTAGAAATGGTTCCTCAATCAAACCCGTCAGAATGAAATTCATATGTTGGGGAGTCATATAATTACCGGTACAGTGTATCTAAAAAACACATTTTCAGTTCCCGGTCGGTTCCAACATACCTGGCTATAAATGCCATGAAACCACATTTCATTTCGTTTGAGCAGATACGGTAAAATGATTTCCAATGTACATTGAAATAAAAGTGAAATCTTACTGCATAATTATCTGGCTTCTTTTATGTACTTGAAATTGTAAAATGCATTACCACAAAGGGAAACTGTTTGGTGACTATATTTTAATGCTTTGTACATGTACTTCAGTATTTGTGATAAAAGCCTTAATTTTGATATAAGACACAATGAAATGTGATGAAAATTATTGTGACTGGCTCAAGGCTTATGGTACCAATTTTGATGGTTACCACAGCAACACTACAATATTGCAGGTAGTAAAATACATGTTACATCTCAGGTATTCATGTATGAATGTTATTGTAGTCCATATACATGTCCATTTAGGTAAAAATATCATATAACATTTTTACATACACATACCTGTATTAGCTTGCATATAGCCTGTATAACACAGTGTATGAAAAATGCAGAGAAATGTTATTTTTAAAATCAGATAAAGAATGCAGTCAGTGAATAAATGAAATATTATTCCGGATGTATTATGCAAAGTGACTGTAAAATTTGTAACGCATGTTATTGTAGGACATTGTGTTGAACCACAGTATAAATGTAACTATTTTATGCTTTTTCAAACATGATTTATTGCCATATTGTGGTACTTTGTTGCTAAATAGTGAGTGCAAGAGGAGGCAATACATGCAAAACAAAAATCTACAAGATAAACCTGCTACAAGGCAGGAAAGAGACATTGCAAAAAATAAACAAATATCAAGTTAAGTGAATGGATCCACTAATATTATCTTAGATTTAGTTATTCTCAGTATCCGACATAACTATAACCAGTCATTGTTGATTTCTGGTATGGATAATATTATTATGGCCAAGAGATATTAATATATACTCAACTGAATATAAAAAGTTTGATGTTATTCATTTGTTCCATTTTGATTTTTTGAATGGACTGAATATGGATTATCATGGCTTGAGCCACTTGAGGCATACTTAATTGGTGGCTATAGAAGTTATCTATGCTTTCCTGACAGTAGGTCTATGTGGTAGTGGACACAGTATTAATCATGTTTTTTATTATTTGTTATTTAATGTCTATTAATTGGACATGATTTTAGTCTCACATGAAATATTTACTAATTAAATAAACATTGATGTTGTGATCTTACCGTGAAAAGACAGGTTCCTGGTATCCAGTGTTTAAGACAAAACGAAAATTTTGAAATTGGCACACAAATCGCGTAACAGAATGCCATTTGTAATGAAGTTACTTGATTAATGACACTAAACACAGGAGAATTCTACCAGTGTAGACTGAAATAACCAGACACCAAAGACAGTCATTTATTTAAGCTATTTGCGTATTTTGTCAAACATAGCTGATAGCTCATAAGACATTACAGTAAAAATAGAAACAATTGAATGTTAACCAGTTTATATACATTCATATTACACTAAATATTATATCCGTTGCAACCCATTTAGCTCCTCGATTTCTTTAGGATTAACAAATGTTCAAAAACAGACTCGTAAAAGAAAGTATGGATTTGAAAGATGTTTAGTTCATATTCTGGAAATGTAAAACTGTATCAAAAACATTCCAAAGCATTAATTATATCTTTAATTGAACTTTTTTCAAATAGTAAAATCAAAATTTGATGTACTAGTAACCACTAAGATTTGATTAAAAGTTTCTAAAATATTGTGTTTCACATTTAATGTAATTGAAAAGATTAAATAAATGTGTGTTAATAATATAACAGTTATCTAAACTAACCAATAACAAATACAATATCATTCAGACTTTCATTTGTGAAAAATATTATTTCAAGACACCTTATTTTCAATTCTCAAAAATTAATTACAGATTACACCTCACTCTGACAAACAAATTATTCCTTCCATTTCAAGTTTTAGTACATAATGTTGTCTATTTTTATATTATTGTGACATTTGAAAATTAAAATGTTTCTTCAAAAGAATGTGGTTTGTCGCTCAAGGCATGGAGCTTGATTTCTTCAAGTGTATAATTTTCTAGGTAGGGTTACATGTCTTGATTACAATTTTACAATTAAAAATTTATAATAAAAAATAGTTTATTTACAATACAAATTGTATAGTTTATGTATGATTTTGTTTCTTTCTTTCCCACTGAACTACATCAATCTACAATGAATTTTTAATGCCAATCTGTAAAAGCTATGTATAGCCTACATTGATATAAAGGAATAATAAGATAAAGTTAATTAGTGAAGAACAATTTCATTGTTTATATGGAAAGTTTTATCTAGTTAACATTAAACATTTGTCAAGATAAATCTGTTAAGTGGCCACTCTCCAACCTCTTCAGCGGGACAGACCAATAAATACCAAGACCTTTATTTGTGAAGCTAGAGACAATGGGTTTTAGCGTGGTGATATAAATCCGTTAAATCTTAGGTATCCAAAAGTCATGTACTAGTAGAAAGTAAACATAGGTTTATATACAACGTCTTCCGCCCTTTCTTACCACTTAAAGCACCTTTAATTACTAACCAAATGTTGGTCTGCCAAGTGTTAACCTTTTACATTCCTCACAAATTGTTCAGTAGTGACGAGATACTAGGACTTGTACAGGGTGTTTCTAGTAAACTTTCTTTATCAGTAGTAATTATTCATGAGAAAGGAAGTATGTAATTGTTGGTATGCATGCATGCATGTGTATGGTCTAATGCACTGTAAGATTATACAACTGTAACTTGTTCAGGAGTTGTTAACCAGGAAATTATTATCATAATATCATCTGAAACTTGTTCTCACATGTTTTAAATAGTATTTATTTGTTATTAGTGAAAAGTGATATTTATTTAAAATTATGGACAATTAATCATTGTAATTTCCAATATTTTCTTTGGTGTTTTAAAAAAACAACCATCAACCATATTTTTGCTGCATTCATCATACATTTCAGGGCATCATAATTTTGTCTTTGGTATTTTCAAAGACAGAATGATGTCTGTTCTTAATAAAATAGCATTTATCATATTTTGAAAAAGAGCTGTCAAATCTTGATACTCATTTGCCCAATAAATGAGTTTTTTTTTTTAACTATACTTTTTAAAGGGTGGTTTGTTACCAATAATTTGTCTTTTTCTTAATAATAATAATCGAAAATAAAAAGCCTTTAAAATTTATTTCTTGTAGTTTAAAACACCAGATACATGTAACTCTTATGCGGGGTGGAAGGTGTCTTGTTTTTTTACCTGTAATTGAACGCTACTCACCTGTACTGATGCAATAGATAAAAAATATAACACATAAATATACAAATAGTAGTAGGTACATGTTATATGTTAGTATATTATATCAAAGACCATCAATTTTTCACACATTAGTCAAATTACCTTATAATCTTATTATACATTTATGCATTTCAGCAGGATTATAGTGTAGTGTTTTGTTTATAATTCGGTTCTGTTTAGGATGATACTGTAAATAACAGAAACTAAAATTTTGAAAAAGAGTTGTTGGGGATGGGGGCTATAGGGATACTTACCATTGACTAAAACTCTGGATGCCCATGTAACCTTTAATTATTTATATACGTTTAAATATCTATTGACCATGGTCTCTCTCTGTATCTAGATTCTAAGATACTGACAACAAAGCTTGTATATTTAACTTTGTTTGTAAATTAAATATTGGTTTATTGACAAACGGACTCCTCAGCCATGTTTAATTTCTTCTTTTGACAATAGATAGTTTGATCCACATTCAATAAACTCACAAATAAAACAATATATCACCTGTAGACAAAAAACAATTGATGTACCTGAGTAAATTTATCTTCAGGTAAACAGCTTATTTATCTCGTTTTTCTTATTTGTTTATTGATTTAATTGATCTAGTTTACATTTGAGTGTGCTATGAATAGTTTCATGTAAGAAGGGAAATGAACTAATGAAATTTTGATGAAATCAATTTAATAGACTTACATGTATATTTGTACATGTATAAAGAATGTACCTATTAAAAGACATGTAAAATTAATTGAGTTGATGTAACAGTTTTATATGGTTACGTAAATTAATGAATCCAAATTGATATTTTATGTAAGGTTATATTTGGAATGATTGCCGTATTCAAAATAGTGCTGTTATTCCTGCTGTATGGATAACAAATTCAGTTTCACTTACATTTTAAAAATGTACAAGATAGGTTTGAATTTATGTAACATCTATCAGGAAAAATTAACCAAAAAATCATGAATGCAAAAATGATCTAAAATAGACATCATACATGAGCTTCAGGTAATTTTATCATTTAAAAAGCCTGTACATACATTGAAAGTGGGCATAGCTTGTTGATTATAATTCCTTTGCTAAAACAATTTTTTTTATCGTACATGTATTTAAAGTAATAGACTTGACCAATCCAGTTTCTGTTGTCCTTGACATTTTGCTTGCAACCTCTTGTAGTCTGTACAAAACATCAGGTACATGTACAGTACAATATGTATAACTGGCCGGCTGTTGCGTATACATGTACAGTTCTTACAATGACAGAAAACACGTGGTCAAGACGCTGGCTCGCTAGTCTGGAGGTCGGGTGTTCGATCCCTGCATTGTCCGAGAAAGTTCATCCATATTTCCGGCGTGGTTTCCCCTTGTCACAATGATGCAGGACGGAGGGCCTGACAAGGACAGCTGTCTAGTCATTTGGATGGGTGACAAACCGAGGTCCCGGGTACACATTGGCATGCACTCAAAAGACCTTTTGGCATTTGGAATTTGATATAAGAGTAGGCCGTAGTGTCGCTGTCCGGGCAATATTTCCCTCATAGCACACTGTATGGCATATGCCCATCTTCATTAGCCCAGGTTAGGAGCAGAAAAGTAGGATGTTAAACCCCATTTCATTTCATTTCTTACAATGATTTATTGGAACCCAATCCACCAATTAACAATACATTCTGCATATTTCAAATATAAGATTTGACAAATCATAAGACATCCTTTGACAATGCATACATAGTTAGCACTTTTTTCCAGACTATACATGTATTTGTTGTGGTGGAGACCAATACAATGTATAGGCCTTATTGATTGAAATACTACATGTATGTGAAATTTTCACTCACTTAATTTCCATGTCCTTGACTGTGTTCATAAAACAATAGGCCTGCTAATGTTTATTATCCTAGTCAGTCTTATTATTTCTTGCCATTGTTCTTGTTTGGATAGAAAACAATAAGATATTGTTTTTTTTATAGAGTACCATATTGACAACTCAACACTAGAGTCTGTGTGAATCAATGAATAATTAATAGTATAGAATATAATGTTTGTAGACCTCTCACAATATGTATGTAATCTATCAATCAATGTTTATTTTGTATATAAAAATAATTATATTCTGATTAATATATAACACTTTATTATAGTACAACACAAATATCAATAATTGTTTTGTTAAAATATATTCACTGGTACATACATGTGAAGTGTATCTATAATTGTAGTTCCTTTTGGAACTTTCTTTTAGCGAACGATATTCGCTGATAGTTCCTATCCGACCTTATATAGCTGCAATATGAAAAAACGGTAAAATACCGCTATTCCCTACTTCTGTTCTCAGACTATTTTGTCACCACAATTCTTTATTTTCCACCAAAAGGAATCATTTCTCACTATATTTGACACAAATTTATAATAATTCAATTCAATGTACAATGTAGTATTTAGCGATGAAATAAACATGCAGTTTGCGCATGTCCGGATCTTGTAATGGCTCTTCAGTTTAAAGGTATTTGGTGTATGGTTTTAATAGTAGAATTCTACTTGAAAATAGTGTTGAATCTTTATAAATGTGTGTCACCTGTGGTAAGAAATGATTCCTTTGGCGAATAAAGTAGAATCAGGGTGAAAAATAGTAGGTAAGAATTCCAAAATAGCCTTAGAACAGAGGTGGGGAAGAACGGTATTTTCATACTGCAGCTGTATAAGGCCGGATAGGAACTGTCGGTGGACATTGTCCGCTCAAAGACAGTTCCTAAAGGAACTACTATAATTGGTACACTCTAGGTCCTTTCATAAGCATAGGGGCTCGATGACTGTCAGAATCTGATGAATTTCAAATTACAGACGGCGCAATCAATCTTCTATGAAAGCATGGAAGTGGACCCCCAAGAAAATTTTGGAAATTTTGATGAGTCGCAAACTTGAAAAATGTCGCTTAAAATGTGTTAATCCATAGTCAATACAGTACAAATTCATGGCATTCAATTAAAAGAAAATAATTAGTGATTTGTTAGATTTCGGCTCGTACCCCTATGGGTCCCTTGTCATTTGAAACCCACTTGTTGAAAATGGATTAAGATTAAGAAAAAAAAAATTGTTGTCATTAGTTTTATAGTTGATTTGCTTCATGGGACGAAAATCCATCTTTGATGAAGATTTTAACAGTCAGTGTTGAAATATAACATATTTTGGGTTCCACTGTGATCGGAGTAGCACAAATTAATAAATCAGTTGACTTCTGTTTATTCTTTTAAAATAAAAATTTAAGCACTACATGTAATTGTCACAACTTATATAATATATCAGATCAACCCAATTCAATACATGAAACAAAATTACAAAGGGGTTTAGCTCTTAGTACAAAGAAATGCACATTCCCCATATTATGTACTGAATGTAAAATAACAGTAAATATACAGTGCTAAGTGATTGTATACTTATCCTTTCCAACAGGTACATCAACAGCACACATGAAAAAATAATTACTAACAATAATTTGACTGATTTATTTTGTATATTTATGTTCCCGTTTTGTTTTTTATGTTCACTTAGAGGTCAAACTGTTGAGATATTGAAGGCCAGTTTTATTATACGCCCACATTGAAATGTGGTCGTATATTGTCGTCGCCCCCGTCCGTCCGTCCGTCCGTCCGTCGGTCCGGCGTCCACAATTGCTTGTGGACGCTCTAGAGGCTAAAGTTAATATCCGATTGACTTTAAATTTATACACAGTGTTTAAGGTCATGAGACGAAGAAGCCTATTGTTTTTCAGCGATTTCCGATAATAACTACCAGAGTTATGGCCCTTGACGACTTCAAAAAATCTTGTGGACGCTCTAAAAGCCAAAGTTAATATCCGATTGATTTTAAATTTATACACAGTGTTTAAGGTCATAAGACCAAGAAGCCTATTGATTTTCAGCGATTTCCGATAGTTAGTGCCAGAGTTATGGCCCTTGGTCACATCAAAAAATCCTGTGGACGCTCTAGAGGCCAAAGTTAATATCCGATTGACTTTAAATTTACACACACTGTTTAAGGTCCTGAGAGGAAGAAGCCTACTGATTTTCATCGATTTCAAATAATTACTTCCAGAGTTATCTCCCTTAATCACTTCAAAAAACCTTGTGGCGCTGTAGATGCCAAACTTATCCTCCGATTACATGTAACTTCAGATTGATACACAGAGTTTAAGGTGTTGAAACGAACAATTATTTTGATTTTCAATGAATTTTGATAACTGAACAGCTAAATCCATGATATTAAATGTTTTCTATACTAATTGTTAGCTTGGGGCAAAACTTTATAAAAAGCAAACAAATTCTAATGATTTTTAGATAATTACATAATGAGTTGTTACTCAGATTTTAGTGTATTACAAATGTTTCATTACCAAAAAAAAGTAAAAATATGCGACAACCCTTGTTGACTGCCCGGACGATTTAGCTGCTGTGGGCGTATGTTTCGTTGCCTGGCAACCTATCTTCTAAATATCCAGATTCTTATTTTCGTGAAATTGGTTGAAAATATATCTCTTGATTTTCTCATTCACTTAATACAGTAAGGCCTTGTTGCATAGAATGTGCTTTATTTCTGATTTATTGGTTTTTATACATGAGTGTGTAAAATACATATATTATAACTCAGTTAGGAGACAGGTTACTACTTCATCAAACTATCATATTACTCAAACTGAACCTTACTGAATAAGGTGCTAGCTCATTAACCCTTTGTAGTTAATATTCAATAAAGAGTATATACAGAAATACTGGTGTTTGGGCAAACTTTCCCTGATTACACAATGCATGACGTACATGTATGAGCATCTTTAGTTTAGTTGGTGTAGAAAAGTAGGAGGTTAACCACCTCTTCATTTCATCCTACTACTCAAATTACAGCTTAGTGGTCTCACATCACATTCTACGGTATCTAACAAATCTTGTAATCTCGACTTAATATCTTTTTTCACCTTGAATATTTTACAAAGTACATGTTCATCTACATGTATAGTAAAACCTACTATTAAAACTGTCATAGTAAGCATATAATATATTGAATATTACAGGTTTACCCATGGGTTGGGAACATGGTTATACACCTGATGGAGACTTATATTTTATCAAGTAAGTATAAAAATCAAGATATTCATAGAATCCAGTAGTTTCCTTATAAGGTCATTTCTGACAAATAGTTCACCTGTGAGCTCTTCCACATGTATATACTTACAATAGTTAATATTGGGGTCATTGTCTCTTATTAATGATCTACCCGACAGCTTTAATAACTCTATAACTCTCAGGATATTTTTAAGAAATTACTTAAAACATATCTGTTACAAAGGACCATCACAAATTAATTAATATACTATATTTATATTCTTGTACATACTAAATTATTTATTTTAATTGTAAAGTGCCATTGAATGCATGTATTGCAGTAATGAGCACTATATTAAATGTTATAAACTTAAACTTATACAGACACAATATAATATGTACATGTGTGTAGCTACTGTAACCTACGCAAATTCAAATTAGATTTTAAAATGTCATATTAATGTATTCATAAACATGACATACACGGTCATTAGCTGTCTTCATACAAGATATTTACATCTGACATGTCAAGTCGTCATATATATGTCTAGTAATTTTAACTAGTAATTTAATGGTAGAGTCCTGTCACAAAGACGCCATATAATATAATGAATGAAGGACAAACAGGTCTATTATTTAGTTTATATTAAATACTAATAACTGTATTTATAGTTAGTTTTTTGTGCATGGAATCTAGTACCTGTAATCTTCTTCTTATCCATAATAAAACATGTTGTTACAACTTTAAAGAGAGTGAATTTTTGTGAAATATGGAATTTGGTATGGACCAAATGTTCTCTTGATGTGTGTTGTTTATTCTGGTAGATTGTCTGCTAAGGAACAGTGTCTAGTCATTTGGATTGGACAAAAAATCAAGGGCCTGTTTACACCTAGACGTGCCATAGCACACTCCCTGGCATATGTCCATCTTCATTGGCCCGGTTGGAGGTGAAAAGAAGGACATTTAACCCCATTTCATTCATTTTTTCGGGCGATGTTTTTGACCGCGAGGTACTGAACGGTGTACATGTACTAGATCCCTCCCTTTAAATACTGGTAGGTCATCATTGTAGAGAGATATAAAGACATACCTGCATATTAAATGTACTCTGATACAGTCTTACAATATATTTATTTGTATTTTGGGTCATGTCTGATTGAATGTGTTGATATTATAAATGCAGCTACAAGTATTTACATGACAAGTTAAATTTGTAAATAACATTATAATAGAACTTTGTAACCGGTATAAACTTCATAATTGGAAATTCAATTTTTACATGCAGGTCATGTACATAAGTTATTAAATTATTTGAATTAAATTCATACCATGGAAGTACATGAGTAAGTGAATTTTGTGAAAGTAGTTTATAACTTTGTTTAGTAAGAGGGAATTTATCCTCATTATTAGTCAGTATGATGAATCGATGTCATAAATACTAAATCAACCGTAACTATTCAAACTATTTCATTGAACCCAGTGTATTCTGGTCACGCCTCACTGATTCATTCAGACTCAAGACCTTCCTTCAACTTTTTATTGATCTTTAATCATTATTACCATAATTGAACTCTTCCTTTTTTTTCAGTCATAATGATCACAAAACAACCTTTGAACATCCAGTGACTGGTAGTGTGTCCAATAAAAAGCTGACCTTCAGGGATTATGGCTAGTAAGTTGATTGTCAATAAAAGTCTATTAGTTGTTGTTTAGGATCATGTTGAAATTCTTTATACATTTATTGATTATTTATTAATTGAATAATAATCTCTTGATACATGTACATATTATATTATTAATCAAGAGATTGAGTAAATTTTTCCATTAGTTCTTGAATATCAATGAGTTCGATTTACAGCAGTCTATTGTTGGCAATAACTTGTTTCTCATTTCTGTGGTTGCTTTTCTCTCTCCAGTGCAATTTACAAAGGCAAAAATTCTGTAGGTTGGATGACTGTATGGATTGGCACACATGTTTTGCACTGTAGTTGGTACAGTCTATCATCTATGCCAGTGTCAAGAGCATCATCTATTTAACCATTTTGAGTTTACTGTGGTATAAATATAGGAGCCAAAATAGCGATATGTCTCCTCATCAAGAGGGTAATTTCAGAAAATATGAGATTAAGTCATGCACCGTGCATCTTGACTTGGTATAGTTCTGTCTGGGACCTGCCAGTCATCTGTTTATTGTCATGCCACCACCAAGTTTACATGTATATGGTTATAAAATAGATACATGATCTGCTTTTACCAGAAAGAAGTGCTCCTTTTTACTTATATTTAATTGAGAAATATTATACTATATTATTTAAATAATGGCAAGCAATTATGATCATAGGATGCATTATAAACCCAAACATCGAGATACTTTTATTCTCAATCTGACCCGTCTTCCATTAGCCCAGGTTAGGTGCATAAGAGTAGGACGTTAAACCCCATTTCATTTCATTTCTCAATCTGACTAATAATATAGTTGAGAACCCAAATTTTGACCATTTGTATTTTAGGTGTAAGAATGCTACATAAACAATGAATATTAGTATGATAATATGTACTAGTATACGTCATGTACCTGTCAGGGGCCTTTAAAACTGCTGTTTATCATTTGTATTTGATAGAAAATATCTACTATTTCATAGCTTAATTTGTATTCAAATTAATTATTTAACATTTGATTTAACAAAAACTACAGCAAAATATCACATGTAGAAAATCTAATATACCTAGATATAAGCATGAAGTTATAATATTACATGTTGATGTAATTGAATGTTGGTAAAATGTGTCATCACAATCATTTTTGTAATAGAACAGGTGTAAAAACAATATATCTGACAGCTTAATGTTGTCTTATTACATACTTATCATAATATGTAGTACATGTATATAAACTATGTTGATATTAAATTAGATAATGTTATTTTTGAAATAATTGCAGTCCTGCGCCAGAAGCAGCAGTAGATGATAAATCAATAAAACCAAATAGCAAATCAAGGTAGGCGTTATATTTAAGAAAAATTAGGATGTTAAACCCCATTTCATTTCATTTCATGAAGGGTGGAATGATTGAGTCTAGTACCTTATACTGTTCACCACAACTTTCTTATTCAATTATTCTAAGTCATTATTAGAATGCTTTCAGGAATTCATTTCAATTCCAGTGTTCAATTTTCTTGGTTCATTTTCAAAGATCAAGAGATTGTGAATCTTTTACATGTAAATCAAATTATTTATTTGAATATTGAAGATATCAAGAACTGACTCAATTCTATTTAGTATTTATTTACATCGAATAACCTCTACTAAAACATTAGTTTGAATAAACTAGAATTCTAGCACTTATGTACATGTTTAACATGAACCAATATTACTATTAATCGGCTATAAATTATTATTTTTTTTTTATCTTAATCTAAATTTAACTGAATAAAAAATTGAATTTTATTTGATGTATGTGGGTACTGTTGTACTAAAATTAGGTTTGAGTTACATACTTGTATTTGACCTTGATTTTTTAAATACATTTTGGCAGTATACTTTGTTTATTTTAGTTACATATATTATTATGTATAAATAGATAAATAAATGAATGTATATTATTATGTATAAATAGATAAATAAATAAATGTATTTTTATCTAGGAGTATCAAGCTACAGGTTCCAGCTGCTAAGAGAAGTCCTGATGCTCAAGTTACTAGAAAAGGCTGGTTACATAGATATGTAAGTGATTATAACAATAAAAATTAGTTTATTTTGCTAAGAAATAATTTTATGATTAATTTGATTGCCATTATAACAAAACATTATACCGGAGTACAGGTATATATATTAACTAATTCATATATATACATGTAGATCATAAGGTCTGTTATTGAGTCAAGTAACTTGGTTTTGATTCCCTGCTTGTATGGTGGCTGTACAATTTCATGGGTTTTCAGTGGGCCTTCTGTTCTTCCCACAACTAAAGACCCATATGCGCAATCAGATTTCTTGTATTTTTTCGAGTGGATGTTACACTGACTCCAACTCCCCTCCCTCTCCCAGTCCCTGTCCCTTTCCCTTGCCCTCTCCTTCCATACCCTAATTCATATAAACCTTTTATGTACGGACTATATTAAACTTCACATGAGAATCAAGGGCCTACGGGATCTGTAGATCTCATTTCAGATTAAAAGTATCATAGTTTTTAAAGAAATCTTTCTGTTCATGTTTCAGGAAAGTACTGGTATTGGTAAGAAAACTTGGAGGAAACGCTGGTGTGTTTTAGCCGAATATGCTCTTTTCTTTTATAAAGGTAATACATGATTTATCATGAAAACTAGACTAATACTATTATTGTCATATGCCTCAATTATTAATCTAAAATTTGTATGTACGGATGCCGAAGGAGATTACATTAAATTACAAGGGAATGAAGTTCTTTTGTTTACTGTTATTTTGTATGGCACTACCCTGGAGAAAATGTTTACGCGTTAAATCTATACACTTGAAAACAGTGTTATTTTGAATCAAGCTATGCGTGTGATATTAGGGGAGGCACAGTGCCTAACTGGCTCGCTGGTCTGGAGGTTACATGTTCGTTCCCTGCTATGGCCGAGAAAGTTCATCAGGATTTTCTGATGACGTTTCCCCATATCAGTGGTCTGATAAGGACAGCAGTCTAGTTGTTTGGATGGGATGGAAAACCAATGTTCTGTGTATCGTTGGAAGTTGGAATTCGATATAAGAGTAGGACATAGTGCCGCTGCCAGGGCAAAATTTCCCTCATAGCATACTGTATTGCTTATGCCTGTTTACATTAGCCCAGTCGGAGCAGAACAGTAGGACATTTATAGAGTAACATAAACTAATTTTATTATATAATTTATGTTTTAGATGAAAAAGAAAAACATTCTTTAGGTTCTATTCTATTACCAAGCTACAGAATTAATAATTGTGATTCCTCAGATGTAGTCAATAAAGCTTTTGCTTTTAAGGTTAGTAGATCTATTATATTATATTAATTGTTCTTTCTATACATGTAGATAATCTAAAATTATTTAAATATGTGACAAATAGCTACATGTACATGTACATTTGTTATATGGATTTTATAGTATGCTCTTGAAATTGAAATGCTCCCTCTTCTACATAAAATGCTCCCTCTCCTATTTTAGACAGTTTAATCATATTTTTGAACAGTTTAATTTTCACAGTAAATTTCTTCCTTATGGATTTGATTTGCTTTAGCATAAATCTAAGTAAAATGAGATGTTTCTGAGGAGGAATCGTAGTCCAGTGGTACATGTACTTGTATTTCCCTTTTAGTTCTCTCTCCATTTTCCACAAAGCAGATTGTTATAGTTTGCAAATAGGTCGTTATCAGATTGAATTGACATCAATATTGGATCTTGATTCTTTCATGCCTTTGTTTATAAAATGGTGAAAGATGTTTTTATGAGAGATTTACCCATTTATTTCAGATTGAACATGAGAATACTAAGACATGTTACTTAGCAGCTGATTCCATAGACGAACTCAATATCTGGGTTAGAAGTGTTCAAGAAGCAGCCATGTTGAAAGGCTCTCCTACGTAAGTACACATGGATATTTGAAAACATAAACTGATATTTATAATTTTAGATATCATTAATATTTACAAATTTATACATCATTGATATATAGAAATTCAAATTTTATATATAGGACGATAACAACTGTTCCTTCATTTTATGAACATTCCGATTTATTAGTAAGATGTTATGGTTAGATCCACTAAAGCATGGTTAGAATAGTTAAATACTCTTCTTTTACATTATTGCAGTCTTCAGCAAATTCCTTTGGAGCATTAATTAACAATAGATCTAACAAAAAATTTTTTTAACTTATGTAAAATATTTGTAACAGCTGGGAATATAATTTGACTTAAATTTGATGTTTCTTTCTTTTTTGTTTTACAGATTCCACAGAGAACCAAATAATAATTTTACAAATTTTAGCAAGCTCAATAACATGAAACTCATTCCTAAATCACCAATAATAGTACAACATGATGACTCAGATGATGAAGTGCCTTTCTTTACAAAGCTTTCAGAATGGGAGAAATCATGGAAAAGTCCAGGTTCATATAGAAAAGCAGATGAAGACTTGAGTCCTCCACAACTTCGTAGGGAAAGACAACCAAATGGAAATCAAGGACCTTATCCTGATGACAGTTATGGAGAATATACACAGATTCATCCAGAAACTAGGGATAATAATGGCAGTATTCCTCAATTTGACCCTAGAAGTGGACCAAATGATCCAAAGAGTTTGCATAGAGATGATCCCAGACAAAGATTCTCTGGAAGTGATGGTAGCTCTCCTCGTGGTGGGGGACTTCAAAGATGGCATAATGAGCCGCCTCAAAATTTGGGTAGTAATCGTAGTATCGATCCTAGATATCAGTCTATTGCATCCAACAGAAGTGATGCCAGACAACAAAGAGCTCCAGACCAATATGGCCATAATGAATCTCAAAATCATAATAATAGTAGAGGAAGCTCAAGAGGTGACCCTAGAAACAGTGGAACATTCCCACAGAATATACAAATGTCACGAGAACAACAAAGAATGTCCTATGATGGTGCTTATTCTCCAAAAAGAGCAGAAAATCAACGAGAGGCGGCAAATAGAAAAGATTACCCTGGGCGTTTCATTGATACTGCTTATCATCCATCCTTACAAAACATTCCAGGTCCTACTCAAAAACCTTCTGATGACAGAATATTCCCAGAGTTTAAAGACAGAACTCAGTCACAGCCAAATCTGACACATCCAGTTGATGAACATCATCGTTTTGGTCCACCAAATGATAATTCTAGGAATCAGCAAGTTCCTATTCCCAAGAACCGTAATATGCATGGTAATCGTGATCCACGAGAACCAACCAGAGGACCCATAGCTGCTCCAAGATCCAATAGAAATCCGGACATGGATAATCAAAGAGGCAGTATGTCAGGTGATCGTGAAAGAGACATTTATTCTGGGAATGTTGGACCACATCAACAAGCTGGAACCCAAGATCCTAGAAATAGTTACTCAGGAAGTAATCGTGGAAGCCTTGTAGGTGCCCACCCAAATCAAGGAGATATTTATTCTGGGAATGTTGGACCAAATCATCAAACCAGAAGCCAAGATCCAAGAAATAGTTACTCAGGAAGTAATCGTGGAAGTCTTGCAGGTGCTCAGCCAAATCAAAGAGATAGTTTTCCTGGCCGAGCTGGTCCACAAGGAGAGGTATCACGAGAAAGAGGAAGTCTTGCAGGCCAGAGGAACAGTTTTCATGGAAATGTTGGTGCTGGCGCACCAAGAGACAGTTATTCAGGAAGCACAGGTCAAAGAAACAGCTTCCATGGAGGTCAGCATGGAAATTATCCAGGCAGTCCTGTCCAAGAAGACCACTTCCGGCCAGACAGAAACCGTGAAAGTTATGCAAGTAACAGACAAAGAGATAGTTATCCTGGCAGCAGAAACAGTTTAAACTATCCTGAACAAAAGGGGAGAACACAAGAACAAGAAATGAGGCGACCACAAGAACAAGAAATGAGGCGACCACCAGTTGCAGCTCCAAGAAGAGCATTATCCCCAGATCGAAACCCAGGTCTTACTATTGACATTCCACCCAACTACATCAATCTATCACCAGGAAATCATCCTGGCAACCAGGAACCTGGTAGTCTAGACAATGGTCCAACTCGTCCACCTTATCCTGCTGCTTTTAGACAGGAGATGGTTGAAGAATTGGCCAAAGAGAAAACTCCGAGAACATCTCAACAATATTTAATGTCTGCTGAAAATGAAAGAAAAAGAATGCAGCAGTCACCATATTTCCAATATCCCAACAATCAAAATCAACCTCAACAGGTAATTATTATATAGAAAGGCTGATTTTCATTTATTATGTAATGTACACACTATAGTCCAAAAAGCATGATTTCTTTTTATGATTACATTCAACATATCCACATCAAGGGTTTAACTTCCAAGAAGGATCCCCAGAAATATTTAAAGGTTATGCCAGTATGTTCATTTGGATACCATTCTCTTAAAGAGCGATTACCAGTCACTCAAAGAAATTTAATATAATTAATTTAAAGTACCTTATCGTCAATAAACCAAGCACTCGCCTATTTTAAGCTCAGTATTTTTTTTAGTGAGCATTTAAAAAAAACCTTGATAAACTCTTAAACATATTTGCATTCAGTATAATTTTTACATTCTCTGTGAAAACTAGATATTCAAATCTTGTCTGGCACAATTGAAATAAAAATAAAAGCCCTCAAAAGCGTTAATGACTGTTTATTCATCTGGAACCCATGACATGTCTTGGTAATGCTGTCCATTACAGATTGTATGCAGGTACCTATATTATTTCAAATTGGCTTTGTAGAAGTTTTTGCTAATAATTATTCTTCTGGGCCAAAAAAGATTTAAAACGATTATATATATATATATTTCTGACTTATACTAAATGTTATTGTATTACCATTTACAGAATCCTGGTTCCAGAAACAGTTTACCGCGAGATGGAACAACAGCCAATGACAATCAAAAAGATGGTAGATGGGAAGATAATTCTGCACGAGAATTACGAGCTGCTTATGAACGTGTTCAACAGCTACAGCATGGTCAACCACCATCTGACCCTAATAGTAAGCAATATTATCATAAGATAAATCGTTAAGCATGTTTGTATAAGCTTTTAGTTCTAATAGTCTTTGGTGTATTTTTATAGTATAAGTAACTACCAGAAAACTACACATAAATTCATATATTTTTCTTAAAACATTATTTTAGGTTGAAATCTTACAGAAGTAGTTAGAGCTTTCACATATTGGCGTAATATTATATTCAAATAATCCTAGATTACTTACAGTCTTATTTATTTATAAGAAAACATGGATATTTATGAAAATTGCTAAATGCTATTATGTGTTCGACTTGAAGTAAATCTGAATACATCAATATATCATCCATGAATTGGCAAATTGGTCTCAGATTTTAAAGGACAATCAGTATTTAATTGGAACACCACTGACAAATTAAAGTTCTAATTCCTCTTTAATACGCATTTAATCTTTTTTAACTATTAATAATTGTATATAATTTCTTTTTCCTAATTATTGCTTCCTTAATGCCATATTTATATTTTATTTTGAAATATTTATTATATATTTTTGATATTTATTTTATTTTTATAAGTATGTTCTAATACTGTTAATTTATATTTTGTTATAAATATTGATGATGTATAAAATGTGCTACACTATAATAATCCTAGTAAAGATAGGTCTGGGAGTGTAAGGGTTGGTTCATACTATATTGAAGGGTTATTATGGTCTTGATAAGTTAATTAATGTATAATTAATAATTTAGATGACATTTAAGGCCTAAAGAAAGACCTACAATAAGCAGATTTAGCTCTGTATGTTTAAAGATGAATTATTTAAGAGCTTAATCTGCCTATTGCAAGTCTACAACAATGAATAATCTGCACTATATCTTCAAATAGAATAAAGAATTTTGAATGGATTTTTCTATATATATTCATTTTCCGTTATCTATTTTTGAACTAGTATAGCAAGAACGTTCAGCTCTTTATCTAAATCTTACATAATGCATGATGGATGTCTTTGTCACGCAAAAAACTATTTCATTCAATGATTAGGATATTAGGGCTCTTTATCAGTATCAATTATAAGCACATCTACGAAAAACTTATACCAATTGAATTTTAGCATGGTATGACCATTTAATAGTGGTTCAATAACTGTCTCTTATAATTGTTGAATTTGTTAAATTGAAGTATGAATATTTAACTGTACATGTATATATTATTTGTCATTGATTTAACCTAGACACAAATTACAGTACATATATACTTACTACACTGTATGTTAATCATAAACTAGTACTATTTACTTTTGGCATACCACTTGTCAAAATGACATGAATAAAAGTTATCAGTTATTTTATTTCTAAATTTGTGAAAATTGTAAATAAACCAACAGGGGTATTGAAAACTGAAATGGTTTTTAATAATGTATGTTCTATAGTTCTGCTCTGACTGGGCTATTGAAGATGGGAGGTAGTGGCAAGGGGCAAGGGGATTAAGTGCCTCTTTAACATACATGTGGATTATATTTGTCATGGCTTATTGTAAGCTACATGTACTATTTTGTTTTCTACATTAAGCCTATAAACTGCAATATTTAAAGGCATCATATCATAGTTATCCATTTTGTGGTGTTTGTAGCGTTACTATAAATACATACTCAAATTGTGTATGATTTGTTCCGGCAATTGAACAATTAGGTCAAATAAAGACTTTTACAAATTCTATTTGGCTTTTCTTTTTTTTTAACCACTTATAGCAGACATGTATATTTTGCCTTTAAATTCATATGCATTACTCAGGTCTAATATTACATGTATTTCACATTTACTATCTTATCAAATTAGTATAGTTCTAAATGATCCCCTATTAGACATACATGTAATAGCTACCCATATGGTTTAACCATCGTTCTGAAGGTGGCAGAAATCAAGAAATACCTGGGTGGTTTTAAAGTTACGGCACATGAATAATAACCACCCAGGTGCCTAATAGATTGTACAGATAGGGAAGGGTTAATATAGTAAAAACCAAACACAGTATGCTAATGGTGTTTGCAGTAATATGAGATGTTGGGGGAATATAATGCATACAGATCCACAAAAAATTGGAAGCACTAATTATTTTTAAAAGTCTGGAAGCTAGGCACAGTGAATAGTACATTTTTCACCTGTGACAAAACAGGATAAATTACAGTAACTAAATACAGAGTTAAAAGTTGGCATGTTACTTTCATTTTATTTTATTATCAACAGTGACCATATAGTTTAATTTTGATTTTATAGCAAGAATTTCATCTGGTACACTGGTACAAAGTTATAACAATACAGTGTCATCAGTTAATATTAGTGCTCAGCAAGTTTCCCACATCAGCTTGTCAAATCCTTCTTCAACTCTACTAGATCCATCACTGTCTCCTCAACCCTTACAAGGTAGTCACTTACTTTATGAAAATGATTCACCCAAATATGCTGTTCCGTCACTAGAACCACCACCACCAATAACTAGATTGTTAAATATAAATGATTATGAAAATCGCTATGCCATGAACATTCCATATTCCAAACAGAATAGCACAAACTATACTTTGGATAAATTGCAAAAGGCTGCTGAATTTCATGGTTACTATGAAAGTCCAGAGCCGTCACCTGTTTATGAAATTCCTGATACAAGTTCCCAGATGTCACCTCATTATCTTGTACAATCAAGATCATATCCAGCTAACCTTGGTAATTCAACTGATATTTTTGAAAGAGGATCCACCTTCAACAGTTTCCAAGAAAAGAATAAACCTTCATCGAAGAATGAATACCTGACATCAACTCTTAATGCTGAGAAAATAAGGCAAGGACGTCTTCATCCATTCTTTGAACCGAGATATAGTGAACACAGTGAAAAGATTCCCCGAACAAGCACGAAAATTGAACTGACCCTACCAAAACAATCTTCCAAAGAAAAGAACATTTTAAAAGAAATTGCAGATTTTATGAAACAAGCTGAAAGTGGGCACAGTAACCCTGACACTATAAATTATCGTAGGGAATTAACAACCAAACAATCTGACAGCACAGTATACCAGTTAGCAAGTACGGCTGTGATGCCAAGAAATGACGAAAAATGGCAAATATCAGATTATTTTGACCAATCAAATCTCAGGACAGATTATCTGCAGACTTCAGGTATTCACCTGATAAACAAAGCCCCACTGCATGTACTGACAAGAAAAGTTATGCTAATAATAATGAAAATTGACATCTTTTATGAGTTTCACTGTTTTTAGGTTCAGAATAACACATAACACAGCATTATGCACATTGAAATTTGATGCCTGTAATGCACTTGGTTTTACTAATCACCGACATGAGTGTTTCTTTTGTCAATAGCTACCAAAGTATTTCAAAAAGTGACTGACATTGACAGATATTGTAGATATGCACATTCTACACAAAAGAAATTTTAAGTAATTTTATTAGAAATTGAATATTGACAATATTGTCGGTGATTGGTAGGACTCAATGCACTTGATGACTTGTCTTGTCTTATTGATCTTTACCAAATAACACTCCACTGCACTCAAGCATGTCTTGATAATGGAAATAAAAAAGCATTGAAAGAGTACTGTGTAACTGGAGTTAATTATTTTATATCCAATTATTATTAACAGCAAACATCGTTATTATTATGTGTATTTCTTTAAAAAATTGTTTTATTGTTGTTGTTTCTATTAATAATAATATTTATTATTGAATATATTGTATGTTATTATACAGTAGTAATCTTTATAAATTTTAATACAGTAGTAATCTCTCAGCATTTATAAATTTTAATACAGTATTAATCTTTCAACTTCTATAAATATTAATACAGTAGTAATCTCTCAACTTTTATAAATATTAATTTAGTAGTAATCTCTCAACTTTTATAAATATTAATTTTATAGTAGTAAACTCTTTTAATTTTAATCTTGTTGTAAACTCGTTTTGTATTATAGATCTTAATACAGTAGTAATCTTTTTTTATTTTAATTACATTACACCAGTAATCTCTCATAACATTTGTCATTGATAAACAAATATCTAGCCGTTCTCACATTTAAAAGATTTAAGATGAATTACAAAAAGATGTATTTTTTTTACAGAAGATATTTATAGTACTGTTAATAAGAAGAAGGCTCCACCCAGAAAAACCTTCCCAATGCATACAGTTAAAGAAGATCCCAATATGTCTGATAGAGATATTTTTGTAAGTTTGAATTTTGTTATTGCTGTTACGTTGATGTCCCAGATGTTTTTAGGAATAGACAAGCTGGCAAGAAAGATGCACAATGGTTTAAATCTGTATATTTTAGCCCCAAAAGGCTGACATGAAATTTTATTTTAAATAACAATAGTTTTGTAATTTGATTCAACAATAACTTATTTCTATCCATGTGAACATTGAGATTGATATGGTATGTAATCTACGTCTACATAAATTTTCAGACCTTAATTTTGTTAAACTTGAATAAGAAAAATGACTTTTGATCTCCTGGATCCTTTTTTCTGGTAAAATGTTTTAAATATAATTAAATGATTGTATTATGGTTTTCAGACAACAACTGAGATCAAGAATTTAAACAAGAAATATCCATTAAATGGAAGTCGTATAAGAATGAGTATATCTGCCAATGATTTGATAGGAAAGAATGTAAGTTTAGAAAGTAAAACATTCTATAATTTGAATATTGCCTTATTTCATTTAGTTAAGAGTCTCTTATTGTCATTTTTAATCCCTTGTAAACTACAACAAATTGAATCTTAGTCCAAAAAAATTGAATTCCTTTAAATATTTACGAAGATGAGATACGAGATGCCACATTTGGCATCCTTTATAAAGACAATACATGGGAGATAATTTACGTTAAAATCATTTGATTGGTCTCTTTTTAATACGATTGAATCCAGTCTGGGAGATTATCTATTGTTAACAACTGGTAGTAATTTTATTTTTACTTTCTATTGAGTATTAATTTGAGTATAATTTAGCAGGGATTAAGCCATGAAAATTAAGATATATTCTGAAAGTCAAATGGTGATCAGCAGCTTTAATAATTAAGACATTGTCTATAAAACTCTGTTTTCAATGTCTTTAACATATTTTCTATGTCATCGTTCAACATTTCATTAATATTAAAGCCAGAACAAGTATTAAGTGTAGATTTTAAAAAGTTGTGAAATTTTGTTGTTTTGCAAGGAACTTTCCGTATCTTTATATTATACATTATTATCTTGAAATAAAGAGATTTATAATTTGTTCGAGAAAATGTTACAATGTTTTATACTGGTATGTTGTTTGCAGCATGATGAGTTGGTATTACTATTAATACAACTACGTCGTAATCAGTCGGCTTTAGGTAAAGCTAGAGATTACTATAAACAACATCTAGAATCAAGACGACCAAATGAAAAGGAATATAGAAAACAGTAAGTAAATCTAGGTTGTAATTACAAATAAACCACTTTGATATTTTGATTCAACAGTATGTTTATGGAAAAATACTTGATAATGATGATTATTCAAATTTTAAAGAACCATCATCAGCAAAATAGTGACAAAACATTTTGATGGTTGTTAAGGAATTTTGTCTTTGTAAGTTGATCAAAATATCTGAATATGTGGAAACTGTTTTAGGAACATATACAAAGATTTAGAATATATTTTGATATGAACTGTAAACTTTATTTCAGACGTCAGAATTCTCCAGGTGCAATGGATCGTATTTTAGAAGAAGAACATAAAAATTATACAGATCTTAAACATCAAATGGATGAAATAGAAAATAAGGTATACATAGAAATATGCACAACATTTTTCTTTTCTTTTTTTTATAGAGATTCTATTTTTAGTAACATATATGTTATGATTTTCAACAAAACAAAGATAGATCCATTGTCAATTTTTATTTGCTAGGTGGGTATTTGTATAACAGAACAAGAGCACATAGTTCAGATTGGACTGTAACAAGTTACTGTAATTAAAGCGTGAATTAGTCGTATGCTGTGTATATTTTAAAGTTAGAAGTATATAATTCTATGATAAAGTAATGAATGATTATGTATATTGTGTATATTTTACAGTTAGAAGTATATAAACCTATTATAAATCTGGTTGATAATATGGTTACTATGGGTAGTCTTTATGGTGGTGATAATTTAATGTTAGCAACACAATATAGAAGGGTATGTACCAGTTGTATAAATTTGTTTTTTACACCCAAATATTATTATTCAGTTATCAAGTGAATTATTTGGGTTTTTTTTTACCATTACACCAGCTCCATATACATTGTTGGATAAAATCATTGATTTTTGTCTTTATCAGATTAATATTTTGCTTTGGTTTTCTTAATGAAATGTTACAGAATCAATTTCGGTACTTTTTAGTACAGAGTTAGCTGTGAAAAATGAAATATTGTCGGAAAAGCACATGATTGGTATCATTTTGACTAAGAAAATTTATAGATTTACCTTCCTTAAATATCACATCTTCAAAGCTCTTTTAATTAATAACAGTTCACAAATTTCCTTAATTATTGTAATTTTAAAACCTTTTTCCATACCATAAATCTTAGTGCTTGTTTTCCAGCATTTACTACAACCAGACCAATACACTGAACCAAAAGATATGATACAATTCTCCAGACAACGACAAGAAAATAAAATGGTGGAAGAAATAGAGAATGAAATTAAACAATTAACTGACGAAGAAGTAGATTTAGAGGTACACTTTTTTTTTTTGCTTTGAACTGGATTTATGTAGAACATAACATACTGAAGGAGAAGGGATATATTTTATGTCAAAGCAATGCTTAGTCAGATATTTTAATCAAATGATCACCTTAAAAATTGTCAGACTTCTTTAATATGTATATTCTGAAGACTAAAGGGAGATAATCATAGTAAGAGTTAACTTTTGTAATAGAATTTCTATAACTTTTTGTTATGTTTTGTTTTTAGGATAAATTAGAGAGATTATATGAATTAGATCGGAGATTACAAGAACAATCATTCCTTGTTACTAGTTTCAGTGAAGATAAGGTTAGTTTTTACATTTAGATTTCTTGAAAAATCTGTTATTGATCTGTTTATCTCAGAACTAATATGTTGACTGCATTGATCTATTACAACAATGGTTCTCAACCTTTTTGCCAACGGCACATCTTGGAACACATGAAAGATAGCAGCACACCTGGCTAAGTATACATGTATATGAAATATATTTGAATTTTGAAAACTAAAACATAACAAGTCATAGACGGCATACAACCTTAGACACAGACTAGTCATAGACACATACAATGGCTCAAACTAAATAAAGAAAAACACAGCTATAAACTTACTTTATTGCAGTGGTTCAAATTTCATCCGTCAAATAACTGGCTTCTTTAGTGAGGAAGTTTCTTAGTGTGCCGCTCAAAATTTTTAGGCACACTGGTTGAGAATCACTGTATTAGAATAATGTCGGTAATGTTTACTTCTGTTGCCTCCTTACATTATTCAGAAACAAATTATAATCATTCAATCATTGTAACTGTTTACAGGAAATGCTAGAGAAAGCACTACAGGGTATATTAAAACAACAAGATCAAAAGAGAGATGATCCAAGAGAAATGAGAGCACTTATGCAACAACAACGAACAATAGAAAAAGAATTATCTCGTGTAACTCAACAATTAGCAGAGGCTTCCAGAGTAAGAAATTTGAATATTAAAAATATACAATATCCTTAAGAATCATATGAACTGTACAGAAATTACTAATTAGATTACGATTTTGATCTGGTTTTTTTTCTGACTTTTACACTACATTGTAATCTAACCAACTTTCAAACCAAAGAAAAACTAAAAGAAAACATTACATAACAAATTCCAATAATTTGCCACAAAACCAAAACTAATATACCAACCAATACAGGAAATTGGAATGACTAAGAAGTTTTTGTGATCTTAACTCTGAAAATCTGACCAATGACAATGTGATATAACCTAAAACAAAATATCTGTCGGTATTAACAGGTTGTATACTAATCCGCATTCTTTTTCATCAGTCTTTTCTACAACCAATTCATCTGAGATTATCAGTGCATGGTGAAACATTTCAACACAGGTTTGTTTTGTTATTTTTATAAATTAAAACTTTTCTCAAATTTTGATTATAAATGATTTTATTTTACAGTTATTAGAAGAAACTACAGCAGAAAATAATAAAATAGACCATGAAGTAGCATTATTGAGAACTAAAGTTCATGGAGACTTAAAAAGAAGTCGCAGTGCTCCATCATTGGTATTTATTATTTAATTGAAGATTTCATTTTAATACACAGATTGATAGAATTTAAAGATATTTTTTAATTTAAAGATAATTTAAAGATATTTTTTTAATATGAATATTCTCAATCTTGCAATTTAATAGCATGATTGATAATATGATTAGTTTCATTTGAGACCAGGGCCGAGTTCACAAAGCATTCAATCACTGTTTATGAGAAATGTCTTTCATCCAGAACCACAAAACTTTGCACATAGTTTCTTATTGATGTATTTGATACATTAAAACAACAAACGTTTTATAAAGGGTAATATTTTAGATAAAATAAGGCGAACAATTTTGAGTAAATTGTCAACTTGAAGTCTGAATTTTTTTGTGAACTCAGAGCCGGGATTCTAAATTCTACTATAACCCCAGTTTTTAATTAATGTTATCAATAGCAAGGTATTTAAGGCATACTTTTTGGTATTGAATTATAATTTTATTATTATTATACTTATTAAAGGTTGATGATCATGAAAGGAATAAGCGTAAAATGGAGAAAGAATTAGCTAAAGTACAGACTATGATGTCAGGTTTATCTAAAGAAGGTGAACGATTACAAGAAGCTATGAGTACTATCAGACGATCTTCTTCTGGTGCTAATCTAGCAGCATTATTAGATAAAGGTAAAAACATATCAAAGGGATTTTTATAAGAGAGGGATCAGAAATGGCACAATTGTGGAATATCAAGAATATTGTAATGACTATGACCTCCCTCAACGATCAAACAGCGGACACATTTGATAACTATTTTCTCAGTTTTTGGTTAATCCATATTACTGGATAAATAGACATTGAATTTAGTCCATTTGATCAGGACTTCTGATTACTAAATGAATAAAATGATAAATGAAAGAAGATTCAAAACTTATTGGTGTATTTGTAATTTGAATCATTGTTTCATGACGCTACAAAAGATATTTCATCTTTAAATGGGTTCGGACTACTGCTAGAGTTTATATATTGATATCTTAGTTGCAAATGACTACCCCTTCTATATAGCCTTTAACTTCAAGATGAAAACTACTGGTAGAGAAGATATTTAGATACAACTGATTCTGTGTTCAGCAGTCGACAGTGTAAATTAAAAATGAAACTGAACTTAGTAAACAATCTGACTTCTAGTTAATATTTTGGAACAAAGATTAGTTCCATACATTCATTTGACCTGAATCAAAGGACTCTGTAAGATATATTTTTTTTAACTTTCAGACGAGGACAAGGCTTTAAAGAAAGCCAAAACTTATATGCAGACAGATATTGATTCCATGGAAACCATTGATTTATCGAGACAACCAAAAGGTGCAGCATCTATGCCAAATATAAACATGATTGAACCTGAATCAGCCAATCAGTCTTACTCTTCCAACTACGCAACAATGTCTTCACCAATGAGAACAAGTGCTACAGATCAGTCTGACTATGTTGAAATGCATAGCAGATCATCGTCATTAATAGAAGATACGGATCGAGCTAGATCCAAATCATTAAATGAACTGAATAAAGATGTACCTCCACCTCCGCCGCGAAACTTCAACAATAAACCTCTAATAAGCCACCAAAGACAAGAGGTAAACTATGTTGGACTCTTTCTTTCCTTAAAGTATTAAATTGTTTCTTTATACAACCAAATACTACATACATGTAATATGTCCTACATTAGTACGTAATGGCAGAAGGTTTCAACTTACATCTAGGACAACATGTGTTTAACTAGGTGACTTTTATTTTTGTACTCAAACTACAGAACAATTTCTCTTGAAAATAGAATTAATCAACTCTTGAATAGAACTGAATGTATCTCGGAAAATTTCAAATTTCAAGAATATAGTCCTATGAAAAGTTGGCCGAGTAGAGACAAGACACTAGGTTGCTTGACAACATGAATTATGTTTTTTTTTCACATATAATAACAATTCGCAATGAAAACGATCAACCAATTGTCAACAGAGCACATTGTTATCATACTGCATTTCTTCTTTTCATATTTTACTATTTGTTGACCATGAACTTTGTTCCTACTGTTGACTCGTGTCATGTTCAATCATCTACATATATGTAGCATGACACTTGAAGATAGTGGTCTTATATTGTTTCCCTTTTCTTATTTAGTTATTTCTCGGTTCCTGCTGTGGAATCTTGTCATGAATTTCTTACATTATTATTGTTTTATTATATACTTATTCTGATTTAGTAAGACCATCTATGATACTTGTATTTTTTGATTTACTTCACCAACTTTTCAGAATTAAAACTATGTTTTTAGTGGTTGTGGGAGAAAAGGCTTAGTACTTTTTTATTTTTCCAATATGCTATTGATGGCTGGGTTAATTTGTGAATATGATTTGAGTTTATTTATATTATGATTATAATTTGGGTTTATTATAATTTTGTTTTTTGGTATATAATTGTTATTATAGAGTAGTGTAGCTCCACCTAGTGAGATGTATAATAGTTTAGGTGATGGTGATGATGCCTGGGATATAGGTGATGCAGATGACAATACAAAACGTTTTTATGGTAAGTTGGGAGAATGAGATACTGAATTTGCCCTTGAGTACTGTATATGCTCAGATTTCAGGCAGAATTGTGCTTTGATCATGTACACAGACTGTAAACTGGAGCCATATTTCTCCTTCAGTCGTGATTCCTCGGTGGGTTTGCACCGTGTCATTCAGGACTATAATTTGTGACACATTTTGACTGGTCAACAGTTGTGGAACATTTTGAGTTGGTTCAGTGTGAGCAGTATTTGTATCGGCTTAATCAGTTTTTAGTTTACAATTTAGTGTAAAAACCTTTATCCTTGAATCAGATACCCTTTACAGGTAGTTTAGTGCAAGTTATCATTATTGTAGCACCAAAAATCTGTAATGGATATGGATTTTGACAGTTTGACCCCTACAGACTGAAAGTGATCTTGAAAATATTACATTTGTTTTGTAATGTTTTTTGAAGGCCTTATACCACGTGAAAGACCTAAACTATTAACAGTAAGAGATGTAAAACGTCAATCAGAACAGAGACGTGAACGGGACAAGACAAGACGTGGACCAGATGATTTAACTGACGATGGTATGTGTATATCCTTACTTATTTCAGTCATGTAGATATATATATTAGGTATACATGTACTTTAATGTCTAGTATGAGGTTTGAAATTTAACAAGTGCTTTTAAACTATCGAGTTACAACTCTCTCACTATGAGACTTGTTTTTGGGAGTATCTGTAATCCCCCCCCCCCCAAAAAAAAAACAATATCAAGCCATTCCAGACCATTCAGCATTTACTGTTACAGCAGCCATATTTTCAACTTTTCAATTTTTGTAAAGAAATAGTGGTGTTTTGGGATATAAATGTGCTGAAAGTGCCACACAGATTTCAGTCTGATTCTAGAATTATACTGTATAGAGCCATCGCTGATCAATGTCCATCCAGTCAGATGTAATGATAGTAACTAAATGCATTGAAATTTATAAAAGACTTTATTCTGCTGAGAATTCTTAGTAACATCTCAATTTATATCGTTAAATAATTAAACTATCTAACCATACAAAATGGCAATGGGTATACATTACCATATATTAATATGTTTTTTTTAATATACTTAACAAAGGCCGATTGCCATTAAGTAAACAATACAGGATGGAGATTTTTGTGTCCAGTTTAAGTTTGGATTAATCATAATAAAATTTGGACATAAAGTTACACATGCAATCTGAAGACAACACAGGAATAATTTGGCTTTTAAACCAAAAATTTGTCACAATACAATGATTAATTTCCATATAAAACTATATGAAGTAAATATACGGTAGTATGATTCCTTCAAATAAATCTTATTTCATTTAAGAATGGAGTTGCCAATATGGTTGCTGTAACAGGAAATGCTAGTATGATACAGAACATTTTGATATCTTTTTGATTAACTAAGGGGGTTTTATATTTGAAACTTTCACATTTATTATGAATAACAAGACGTATTATGAAGTTGAGTGTGATAGTTGTTGTATGTTATTAATTGTTACTGGCTATGAATTTTATTGATGTATGTCATTAATGCTATTAATTGTAATAATGATGGGACAGTTGCTTAAACTTCTATTTTCTTTGATAAACTAAGGCTGGATTCAAGCTTTCTCATTCTGGACATAAACTATTATCGCTATCAGGATTTGAATCATTGGTAATAGGAGGTTACCTGCTTAATCTCATGTGGTTTTTCCAATTTCCCAACATGGAAGGGAATTATTGAAATGTACCATATATTTTAGTCCCAAAATGACCTAGTTTGTGTCAAGTTCATGTTGAACTCCATTTTTCTCTATGTTATAGAATAATAAGTAACTATCCAGCCTAAGTTTGTGTATGTGGTATATATATGTAATTACTAGATATATGTTTTGATTGCATGGAGGTTTTGCTTTCAGAATCCAGATGGAGTTTAGCAGAGGGAAATGAGGTATTGCATGTTTCTATATATTTAGATAATGTAACGTAAACTAGCATGATCATATACTGTAGTTGTATTGAATTGGAACGTTGCATCGACAAAACAAACAGAATATTAATAGTAAAAGCTAACAATAAAAAATTGTATCTCTCAGATCTTTAAGGCTTAGATTATAATGTAAGGCTTGGTGCTAGCATGGCATAATTCTCAATATTAATTTCAAGATTACAAATTGATAATACATATGTAATAAAGTTTTATTTATCTTGTCCTTTCCAGCCTATAGACATTAGTCACGTACGATATCCTTCTGACAGCACGGGTAGCATGTTGTCTGGTTATCATCCTGACTCTGTCAATGGTATGTCTCAACCGTTATACGAAAATCTACCAAGAGCCAAGTCTGTTCCAAATATATCTGGAGATAGGTCGTTGGGTATTCAACTCTTCGCACCAAAACCATTTACACCCTACCAAAGCAAAACTTCAAGTTCTCAGAGTTCTGATTCTCCCAAACCGATGCAAGAAGTGGAGATACCAAGTTTTATGCAGAAGAAAGTTTCGACACTTTCTTCCAGTAAACCTTTCTACAGTGAAATGGACATACCTACTTATAAAAAAGAAAATGGACTCTTTTATAGTGACAATATGATGGAACCGCAAACTGAAATTCCTACAAGTAAAGCGTTGCCATGGTTAAAATCAGGAAGTCAGTTAATGGGTAATGTGTTGAATGTAAGTAAATCGCCTCGTGGGCGTTATGTGACTATATCAAGTAGTGAACCAGCTAAAAGAGAAATAGTGCCCTTCGCGTCTGACACTCTACATTCTGCGTCTGCTGGGGATATTATGACTAACAAATCAGTGAGTTCATTTCAATTATTATTATATTATATAGCTTACAATTGATTTTAAAGAAATTTGAAGAGAATTCTATGATGTGTATTAGAAATGAAATGTGGTTTAATGTCCTACTGTTCAGCTCGGGACTTGGCTAATGAAGACAAGCATATACTATATATACATGTATACAGTGTGCTATGAGGGAAATTTTGCCCAGGCATAGGCACTAAGGCCTACTCTAACATGAAATTCCAACTGCCAACGGATCTTGTACATGCAACCCACTGTATACACAGGCCCTCCGTTCTACACCACTGACACGGAGAAACCACTGCGGAAAACCCTGATTAATTTGTATAAGGCATAAAATTGATAACATAGATGTGCCAGATTATGTTCCTATAGTACTTATTATATAGTCTTTTTTATTGTATTATTTTGAGTGTTGTATATGGTGTTACATTTTTGTATTATATTGAAGATTGATGATGTGCCAGATGTTGTAAAGAGTTCTACATCACAAGTCAGTAAAATAGATGAATATTCTATAGACGATATAGTAAGTTCTGCTTATTCACAAACTATTTCATGTTTATCTCTCTGAGCACAGTAAGGAAAAAATTAAACTAAAAAAATAAAAGGAATGATGTTCAACTTTCTAGTTAAAAAACAAATCTTTATTAGTTAAACCCTATTAGATACTTTATTTCGACCTAAATCAAAGAAATTTAGGTTCTGTATAATGAAATGTCCAAAAAATCTGTAGAAATGCACAGTATAAATTTTCTTTCCTTTTTTTAATGGTAATATTTGTATTTTTAGCTAAAGGGACCTCAGAAGGTACTGATACCTGAACGTTATATGCCTGATTCAGATGAAGAGTACGTTAGTGATGATGAACTCATCAGACGGAAAGAAAAGAGTGAAAAAATAAAAAAAATACTGACTCAACAAAGGTAAACTATAATATCTACCCATATCCGATTATTGCGCCGTAATCAGTTTTGCTCAATATTACACTTTGGCTCGTTACAAAATAAAACGAAAAACAGCTTACATATAGAGTAAAAGAGAGGAATGTGCTCTAACATCCACTCAACACAAAGTAATTTATTATTTTTGACGAGCATATCATACTTATTTATTTCAATAAGTTGAATAAAGTAAAATTAAACAGACAATCATACTTCTTTTCACAAGCCTGTGATCATATCAATGACATTTGCATCATTGACAATTATTTTCTATCTCCAGTACTTTGTCCACCAGACGACAATGGACAAACAGTATCATGTATTACAGCAATCTGATTAAAATACAGATCTATATTTCCTTTCATTTTTTATACTGTCGATGACCAACACTACATGAAGATTTGACAAGTTATAGTAGGAGTTCACGGCAGGGGTCAAGGGGGCAACTTTTGACCCCATGACGTAAGACATTGACAAATCAATCAGCGATGACGCTTCTAATAGTTTACCTACAGTTCTGTTCATCAAAAGGCCAAGAACTCGCCGTAACAAACCGTTTATTGGCTAATCTCTCACATCATCCAGAATATGTCAATGATAACAACTCTTCCAGATCATAGTGTAGTGCAGACAAGTAAAACGAAATTTTGAACTATAGAAACGAAGCGAAATAGGATTCATGTTTTAATCAGATTGATATTACTTATTTAAAATGCGTGACATAATACTAGAAAATCATTAGTTATTGGTGCTGAGTAATATCCTGTTAGATTTCTACATTTGTTAAACAGTTAATTAGTAGAAAACTCTAGACCTGTTTTACTTTAAAAGTTTTAATGTGATGGATTCAAAGTGTTGGGGTTCCTATTAACAGAAGTCTAGAAATGCTTTTTTAATTTCCATATCTACTATGAGATCATTACAAGTATGCAATCCTTAATTGTCAGTGTATTTTTATTTTTTCAGTATACATTCTTTATCTCAACCAGATATTAGTGGGTTACATCAAAGTGCACATGAGACAGCTAGACAAGAGAAAGCTAAGAGAAATGAATTATTAGGCGTGGGACAAGAATTAGCTAGACAAGTTACACTTAAATCAAAGAAAGCAGCTGGTATGTATATTATTATTTCAGAAAGTCATTTAATCTGTTGGAAGATGGTTAGAGCTATGGTGCCAATTTAATTAATTGCTGTCTTTATTTTTATTCGGGTTTAAACTACTTCTTTGTAAGTTCTTGTTGAAGTATTTTATTGGCCTCTGTGATTTGTTAAAAATCATTCTTGTTCAAGCCAAAACAACCCGTCATTATAAATGTAGCACTTTGTTTTAACCAAAAGGCTTATTATTCTTTTTATTTATAAATATCCTGACTAGATGCAGTTTGGAATAGGAAACTTATTATTCTTTTTTTTTTATAAATATAGTAAATTTAAACCTTTTTTTTTTTATTTTTAGCTGCCAGAAGGCAGACCTGGTCTGGTGGACAATTTTCCGAGGTAATGTCACAAATAGAGACATCAACAACTGAAGATCAATCTATAAATGAACATCAACAATCATCACAACAATATCGAGAAAATATATTTGTCTAAAATATTGCTTTACATCATTCATAAATTTGTACTTTAAATTATATCATTGCAGTCCATAGAATTTTATTACAGAGTTATTTGTAAGTATATATATAAGATACTCGATTAACCTTACATATCTTCATTGATACAGGTTACAAAGTGTTGTAGATCAGGCACAAATTTTAAAGTTGGTCATTTAAGGGAAAGAGAAATTTGACTTATATGTATAAGATCTTTCAATTATTACTTCCACTGAATCGGTACAATAGGGTACTGATATTTGTCTTAACAATTACAAAGTGTAAAACATTCAGTTTCATCAAATTTGTAGTTTTTTAATGTAGGCCTAAATGTTTTCTAATTCATGATGTCTGTAGTTCTTTAACATAAATGTTTTCAATTTCATCAAATCTGTAGTGCTTTAACATAAATGTTTCAATTTCATCAAATTTGTACTTACACAATACAATATTGTCATCATTGCATATCAATAATTGTTTTATGTGATATCTTAAAGCATAATCTGTTTATGGCAATAGAATGCACTAAGATGTAATTAAAGTGATTGATTATAAAAATGTAACTGTGTCAAATAAAAGAAACATACAGGAGACTAATTTAGATAATGGTAGATCATTGAATATTGCCAATAAACTGAATAGGATAAATCAAAATGGTAGACCACCTGTCATAATTTAAAATTGTATTCATAATTATTGAGTTGATCAGTGCTCTTGGTCTGTTTGTTTTTTATGTGTAGATTTTGTATATATTGTATAAATTGTATATAAAATTGTATTATAAAATAAAAATCTGTTTTTATAAACTCCATTCCTCTATATCTCTTCCCCATATTTTGGTTATTATAGGGCACAAAAGCATTAGATGAGAAGTTTTAATTTGGTGTGTTTACTGGTTTCATACATTGAACAAATATTATCATACTGTATAGACTTAAAGCAGTGGACACATTAGCTGAATCATTCGACCAAATCGTTAGGCCGAATCAGTTGGCCATTTCACCAGTCGATTGCATCACCTTTCATGTCACATGATTAAACATGGCGCCGTCTTTGTCTTTAAACAATCACATGATTTCTCGATATGAGTGGTAATAGGCTAATGAATTCTACATTCGGCCGAATGCTTTGGCGAAGCAGGCGCACCAGGCAAATGATTCGGCCGAATGATTCGGCTGGTGTGTCCACCGCTTAAGCTGAGAAATGGAAATGTCAGTCATTTCATCGAACAAATATTATCGAAATAATGCACAAGGTACTGTCCCTTTTGAAACTTAAGTCTATGTTCTAATACTCTTACTAATAAATTATTTTTGATGGGTGAACTGATTTAATAAATGTACATTGTTGATCATGTTTGTAAATGAATCATGTTTTTATTACAAGTAATAAATGGTGCAGAAATCATATTGTTATTAATATATTATAAAATATTTGTTAAATAATAAAAACATATCCAATATACGTGCTTCTATGTACTTGTATGTAGCTAGGACATTCCCTTTTGCTGGTACTTTTTTTGAAGTAGCTCAAATGGTATATTTTTTTCTATCATGCACTTTGTATATTTATAGTTATAAAATCAATCAATATTTTTGTCAGTTAAATGTATGTATCTACATATCAGTAATTAATTTGAAATCTCTTTGTTTCGTAAAGGTACACACATGTAGTTCAAAATTCCAAAAGAAAGCAAATTTGGAAATAAAGTTGGAAATTAATTTCATCAAAATTACCAGTATATGGGATGCATTCAATAATATCAGACCATAACTTTGAATTTTCAAATATCAATCTTAAAAGCTTGTGACTAGATGAAAGATGGTCAGATTTTGTTTTATTGAAATAAGGAACTAAAAAACGTATGGCCACCTTGATTATAAAATCATTTATGGTTATGTTTTTTTTTACTTCTACATATGGTTAATTCGTTTTGATTTCATATTTCAAGTCCCTTCAAAACCAATTGAAATTCAATTCCAATTCTTGTTTTTCTGGAATATGTAAACTAGACTATAGTATAAGTTAAAATTACTTAATTTAAAAGAATATCAGTTTCGAATAAGCAATCATTTACTGTTCATACCTATATATAAGTACTATCTATATGCAGACAGGCACAACAGCTTCAAATATTGTTTCTATTTATTTCATTGTTGTAAATACCAGTATGCCTACCTACATATTCCCGGTTTTTAACAATTTATTTTTGACCTTTAATGCTATGCTCAATTTTCTCTAGAAATGATAGAACTATTTTATGGTTGTGATTTTTGTGATATAAATATTCTGTATTTATATATATTTTAGGAAGAATTTGATCTATGTTTCATTACTTATTTCTCTGTTTACTCACAGACTTCACCCCAAAAAATATCCCTGCACCAGATGTTTTGCTACAATGAACAAATTTGATATTATACATTTATATTTTGATTATTAATATTCATGCTTTATTTATATTCAATAGCTTTTGTATGTCCATATTTTAATGTGTTTGTATATTGTGGTCAGTCTTGCCAGTCTGTCCATCTGTCTGTGGGTCACATTTCTTGTAGGCACAATATGATACTGCCAGTATTCCATTATATCTTTTTGAAATTGGGCTGTCTATCTCATTGGAATGTAGTAAACTATGGTTTTTCAACTAATTATTTGATAATCACTTTCAAATTTATTTATTTTCTTTGACAAAGCCTATTAATTGTCAGCGATGTTTGAAATTAGCTTTCAGTTATTCCCCTTTGTAATGTAAAAATTTATTTGTACCTTATCTAATTTTTCTGAAATTTGTATGAGTTATTTAGCTCATAACTGATTGGAGACTTAGTTGTTAGAGGGTGTGTGTTTGGTTGCATGGCAACCTATTTTTCATTTATAACCAATAAAACTATGCACTTTATTGATACACTTGAATGAAATTTATTTACCTAAATCTATGAAATGTGATAATGTAATTTATTTGTAATTTGATCCAAAAACTAATATTTTGAACAGCCAGGAATTCCTCTCGGATTTAATTAATTTTTATCTCTGTGTCAAATACACCTTGGAATAGCATTAGATCTACTAGACTATTGAGCTAGATTATAAGTAACCAAATTTATATATGGTGTATGTATTTAATCAGTCAATAGATTTTCTAATGGTTGATAAATGCAAATTGTCTTTCTAATTGCTTACATTGTTTTTGCTGTGTACATTAAATATAGGCTTGGATTTGATAGGTAGGTTGTAATTTCTTGACAGTTCAAATACTATGTTTCAAATTTACTCATGCTAGCTTTTATATTTTCTACATATTAGAATAATGTATGATCATCTATTTTAGAATAATATTGTTCTGCTCTTAGTTGTATGAGACATTACACAGAATTTATTAAAGGTTACACAAAATTTAGGGTATCAGAGGTAACAAACACAATTTCAACAAAATATACATCAGCATAATTTATGTTACGTATAATTAGAATATAAAGAGATCATGTTTATTATCATTGTACATTAAAACATTTTATACTTATATATTATATACTCAATATATATTATTTTAAAATAGAGAGATTTTTTAACCAATTTGTTGTCTTGATGTGTTTTTTCATATGGTTAGTTGGCCGTGAACTGGTTTGTCAGAAGATTCTGGCTAAATAGAGAGAAATGGGGTTTAACGTCCACTCGACACAAACTAGGTGATTTTGGTACTAACACATTGTTATACTTTATTCCAATAATTCGCTTTTATGTAGGGGTCTTACGCAGTGGGAGGAAACCAGAGAAAACCCACGAGAATGGACAAGACGACATCCCTGTGCATTGTGCATGCAAATACATCAGCTTAAGGTGTCAATGATCAAGAAACACATCCCATAGTGTTTAGGGACAAACAAAAACATTGGTGTCATAGTGCTCCTGGGGGTTGGGAAATTGACATGCACTAAAATCAATAGTGTATAAAGAAGCGAGCGGTGGTCATGCAAGATCAGCCCACATTTTGCAAGAGATGGGCGGAGAACAAGCTAAAAAAATGATTCTTTGCACAATCATAGAAGAAGATAGGCCTACTGATCTATTTTTAATCCTTTTACAGAGCTAAATCACTATTCTTTAGCACTTAAAATAAGTCGCAACGCATGTAATAATGTAATATGAACATATATAAAAAACTGATTTACATTCAATCGTTTCTTTTGTTACTCTAATTTCTAATCAGAATGTCCGAAAAGTCAAAATTGGATGGCAGTTTTTGGCATCTCAACACTGGTAGTTTTCTCCTAAATTGAATATGTTTAGTCTCGTTCATCGAGTTGCTTCATACAATTGTCACTCAAAAGCATTCTGGCACCAATTTTAAAATTTTCTTTTTTGTCTTTAATGTTGATATGAATTGTCAAGTGAATCATTTTTGCAAAGTTGAAGACTGTGGATCATATATATTGAGTTAAAGACAGCTCCTTTAATATTTTTTTTCTCTTTTTGCCATTAGCTGCGGGGCTCTGGGCCTGCACCTTTTTGGTCCATGCCTGCGCTGGACTTTGGTTAAATCTAGAAGCTTGATTTGTTGGCATGTGCAGTTTTTTCAACAATAGTTTGATTTATTTACTGAAAAAAAAACCTACTTGTGTGTTTGAGAAATTCCAAATTATTTCCCGTTAGTCAGACGAGAATAAATAAAGTTAATATGAGCGTGTATGTGTGTGTGTGTGGGGGGGGGGGTGTCTTTGGAATGTTGTGAGATTATCTCCCTTTAGTGTTCAACTGAACTAGGGTTTGCATCAGAAATATTGTGCTGTTGATACCTAATAGAAAACAAAAAATGAGCTCCTTTCTTAAAACCCTCTTGCATTTCTTCTGTTACTAAATTCAGGTTCCTTTTAAAATATTAAAGGCTAATCCACATAGATTACGTCCATCCAATAATCTAGAAAGTTGATTATAGGCTTACCATGTGAATAAAAATTTATTTGACATTTGAAGCCAAAATAGGCAGACTTAGCTCTTATATAAAGTATCTTATAAATTCTAGTTTACAAATTCTATACCAATTAACCATGACTAAAAGAAGAAAAAAAACCCAAAAGCTGAGAATTGTGTCACATGATAGATTTTATTAAGTACTTGTTGGTATGACAGTAATAGTGAACATCATTGGTGCTTTTCAAAATACATTTATATTGTATTCAGGTAGACAACATATATCACAAAATGTTCTTACATATATTTCAAAAATTCTTCAAATAAATAACCACCATTTGTTTTAATGATTTTTAACTCACTAAAACCAGCAAATTCATTTCTATTGTGAGTGTGTTTTTTCATCGATTCATAAAAACAATACCATCTAATAAAACTGTTAAAATATTGTTCAGAATGAGAACAATATGACACATTTTTACTAGAACTACTTTGCCAAAAGAAGCTTATGTCTGAAATTACCTTGATACGAGGCAAGCGTGGTAATAAACCAACTGTTACAATATCTGATTGACTTCAATATTTTCTCATTTGTTGAAATGCTAATGTTTTTTTGTATGGCATTTAGAACTTGAACACAATCAAATAACACTTTTTATGGAATATTACTATGGTTTATTTCACTGCCACAATGTTTAAACAAGTTGTTATCAAGCATGTTATACACAAATAGATGTATATATGCCTGGGGTGTCAAACTAATTTCGATTCAGGGGTCACATGAACTACAATTTTACATCATATTTATTCAAAAATATCAAGATAAAGCCAAACATCCTTGAACTTTACTAAATTCTAAAAACAAAGCTCAACGCCCTTGACACAGGTAATTTTTTTAGACAGGTTTTCAAATTGCCAAGATGCAATATTCAACACAACGACTTGTGAAATAACCCATAGCAATTGTTATTCCATAAAAGTGTATTATTAGATGTTGATGTTTTGAATGCATATCCTGCAAAATATTACAAGTATCAAATACAATTTCAACGGTAACTTCTATTTTATGAAATATAAGAACTATTTAAGCTTGTTACATATCTAGGACTGTTATCAATAGCAATATAAGATTATTGCCATACCAAGGCTGCTAGTTTAGATACATTTAGTTGCAGCAAAATAAATCTTTTGCATGAGATACATCACGAATAACTGCTTCTGTCATATTAATTTTCTATTACCATGCTTGAAATAGTCCTTGATTCTACATGGTTAATTGTTTTAATTACAAAATCTTGCTGTTTAATGTTTTATTGATTCCTACGTCCAAAATGTTGGCTACAATAAAACTACACTGAACCAACGTAAAGTGCATTTTTCACAATGGAAACGATATGTCACATAAGTGAACAAGTTACAACATTCTTTTTATTTGATTTGTGAAAATAATTTGCTTAATGACAAGCAAAATATTTCACTAAGTGCGCAAAGTCATTCACTAATTCATAAAAGTCCCAATAATCATATCAAATGTGAACAAAACATTCTCTTTGGTTTATTAATTAAATAAACAAAATATTAAACATAACAAATAATTAGTCATCATAAAACATACAAACTGGAATGAATGAATGGGTAAAAAGCATATAAAACAGAATATACAGGCAAACAATAGTAAATGTATCAAATTAATTAGTTTTAATAAGAAAACAATAAACACACCATTGTATAAACATGCACAAGCTAAAATTATTAACTTAATAACTATACACATATTTGAAGAGTTTAAAATCTCCAATGCGGTATGCACCATTCCTTTTAAAAAAAAGGATAGTATTTACTTAACTCAATGGATGTACAGCCTTTTGTATTTAAACTCCTCTTAGCAGAATCTGATAATATACATTTGTGTTCAAAGTCAAGGACTGTTGGTTTTATAAGTCAAGGGCTATAATATATATTTAAAACTTAAAGGGCAAGAGTTAAGTTTATTTGTACTTCAATACGGCCCTATTACATGGCCCCAGTTTTATGAATAATTTACAAATTAATTATAAAGAATTATGCATTAATATAAGCCTCTTATAAATATTTTCAAGCCACAATAACTACCTTCTGTAATAAATATTAAACAAAGTTTGTTCCATTTAATGATCGAATAAAAGATGGGTCACCCAAAGCATGGAAATATACCCACACAGCAGCTATGTCTCAACAGCTTATTTAAAAGGAAACCTTGCAGGTTGCCTTATTATTTGAATAGGATCTAGACTCCTCCAAGAAATCTAATCTCTTATCATGTCCACAAGCTTTTCAGAACACATATGTTTAGAAGAGAAAGTCCTATATTTCTGAAAATCAACAGGGTTCATCCATTTCGATTCCATAAATCTGTTGATGGACAGACCAACAAACATGGGTGACAACATAATAAAATGTACATAATATGAGGGCATATGTATCAACTGTAGACAAGATTATGGTATAAGTAGATTTTTATACTTAACGTAACAATAAATATAATGATCTATGTTATATACAAAAGCATAACACGATAATATGGGACTGATCTTAACACAATAAATTTGATATATAACACAAAAACATCGCTCAAATTAAATAAAATATTATATTATGAGATAAATAACAAATATTGATATATTTCAGCTGTTTTAATATATCAGAATATATATGAATTTTTATAGAATACTTGTCTGAATGTGTTCTATTTCTATTTTGTGCTTTATTTTGGAAGATTGACATACCTGTACATATATGTACTATCAAAATTATTTTTCTCTTATAGCGCTTATATGCATGCAGTCCTTTGATGAAACCTCTTTATATTTTATTGATAACAAGGACAAGAATACTGGTAATATTGTGCATTATCTTTATTGGTTATTTACTTTCACTTCAAAATTATTTCCTAGTAATTCTGATCACTTCTGTTGTCCAAATTGTATCTTGCTTGGACCAGCTTGATTTTCCCCAGGAGTTAAAACACTGAATGTGTTATCAATTTAATTAACTACATATAATGATTGGATGTTAATTTAGTTAAAGTGAAGAAATAAGAGCGATGAGACTATTTCCCACGTTTTTCAAAGATTCAGATATTACTCAAGTTTACTGTTTTGCTCGATATATAGCTATAAATAGTGATGTGTGTTGTTCCTGAGGCAGTGTATGAATAATTTCTAGAAAACTGGACACAACTTAATACATTGCAGCAATTTGATCGCTATAGCAATTTACAAAAATCGACTTTCTCTCTTTGTAGTAGCTAATCTAAATGAACGGTACAATATTTCATTTGTGCAACTCCTATGACTTCGTTATAACTACGATCACGGTACATTTATGTGAAGTAGACTAGAAATTATGTTAATTATATGTTGTTTTCATCAATAACATTCTATTTAATTTACATGTTTACAGCTAGATTACAATTCATAATAACACCAATCTTGGGTTTAACTGAGAGCTCCTTTTATATTATACACAAGGGCATCATTATAATCCTCTTATCATCATTATTCTGAAAGCACATTGCTAGGTATTTGTGGAATCATTAATATCTGATGGAAATCTTCCTTGACTAGGCAGTTCTATTATATTTACACCACTACAAATCTTTCTTATGTAAACTCAATAACATTGACATAAATGAAAGAAGTTAAGCTCCTTTACTTCAACATGACAAAAAAAGCAATAACAGTCCACATAAAATATCTACTTTCTCCGGGCAAGGGAATAATGTGTACATATCTGAAGGAACTTCATTAAAAGTTATAATTACAAGAACACACAGTAGGTTTTTTTCTTGTAAAATGAACATCGTTCTATGATAGATTCACTAATTATACTATGTGATTTGATGTTCTTGTATTGGGTTGTTAAAGTTGTTTTACATAAAATAAGTTACATAAAGACAGGAAGGAATATAGTACATTATACAAGTCACTTATAAATAATTTCACCAAGATCACAATTATACATGCATTGATAATTTAAGTACCCAAAATTTTGTCAGCAATATGATCAGGTTCTATGCCAATTTTGATTTGATTGCTTTTCCAAAATTTTTGACTTTTGTTCCAATACCAGGTCTTTCTGTTGACGGCACACTTCCATCTCTATATTCCATTACTCTGGACATAAATATATCTGAAAATATACAAGAAATTCCATTACTCTGGATATAAATATATCTAAAAATATACAATATAATATATTCCATTACTCTGGACATAAATATATCTAAAAATGTACAACATCTTTAGTATACACCATATCTTTTAAAAGATAGGTTGCCAGGCAACGAAACATACGCCCACAGCAGCTAAATCGTCCGGGCAGTCAACAAGGGTTGTCGCATATTTTTTACTTTTTTTTGGTAATGAAACATTTGTAATACACTAAAATCTGAGTAACAACTCATTATATAATTATCTGAAAATCATTAGAATTTGTTTGCTTTTTATAAAGTTTTGCCCCAAGCTAACAATTAGTATAGGAAACATTTAACATCATGGATTTAGCTGTTCAGTTATCAAAATTCATTGAAAATCAAAATACTTGTTCGTTTCAACACCTGTATCAATCTGAAGTCAATCGGATGATAAGTTTGCCATCTACAGCGTCACAAGGTTTTTTGAAGTGATCAAGGGAGATAACTCTGGAAGTAATTATTTGAAATCGATGAAAATCAGTAGGCTTCTTAGTCTCAGGACCTTAAACAGTGTGTGTAAATTTAAAGTCAATCGGATATTAACTTTGGCCTCTAGAGCATCCACATGATTTTTTGATGTGATCAACGGCCATAACTCCGGCACTAATTATCGTAAATTGATGCAAATCAATAGGCGTCTTCGTCTTATGACCTTAAACACTGTGTATAAATTTAAAGTCAATCGGATATTAACTTTGGCTATTAGAGCCTCCACAAGATTTTTTGAAGTGATCAAGGGAGATAACTCTGGCACTAATTATCGGAAATCGCTGAAAATCAATAGGCTTCTTCGTCTTATGACCTTAAACACTGTGTATAAATTTAAAGTCAATCGGATATTAACTTTGGCTTTTAGAGCGTCCACAAATTTTTTTGAAGTGATCAAGGGCCATAACTCTGGCACTAATTATCAGAAATTGCTGAAAATCAATAAGCTTCTTCGTCTTATGACCTTAAACACTGTGTATAAATTTAAAGTCAATCGGATATTAACTTTGGCTTTTAGAGCGTCCACAAGATTTTTTGAAGTGATCAAGGGCCATAACTCTGGCACTAATCATTGGAAATTGTTGGAAATCAATAAGCTTGTTCGTCTTATGACCTTAAACACTGTGTATAAATTTAAAGTCAATCGGATATTAACTTTGGCTTTTAGGGCGTTCACAAGATTTTTTGAAGTGATCAGGGGCCATAACTCTGGCACTAATTATCGGAAATCGCTGAAAATCAATAGGCTTCTTCGTCTTATGACCTTAAACACTGTGCATAAATTTAAAGTCAATCGGATATTAACTTTGGCCTCTAGAGCGTCCACAAGATTTTTTGAAGTCGTCAAGGGCCATAACTCTGGTAGTTATTATCGGAAATCGCTGAAAAACAATAGGCTTCTTCGTCTCATGACCTTAAACACTGTGTATAAATTTAAAGTCAATCGGATATTAACTTTGGCCTCTAGAGCGTCCACAAGATTTTTTGAAGTGATCAAGGGCCATAACTCTGGCACTAATTATCGAAAATCGCTGAAAATCAATAGGCTTCTTCGTCTTATGACCTTAAACACTGTGTATAAATTTAAAGCCAATCGGACATTAACTTTGGCCTCTAGAGCGTCCACAAGATTTTTTGAAGTCGTCAAGGGCCATAACTCTGGTAGTTATTATCGGAAATCGCTGAAAAACAATAGGCTTCTTCGTCTCATGACCTTAAACACTGTGTATAAATTTAAAGTCAATCGGACATTAACTTTAGCCTCTAGAGCGTCCACAAGCAATTGTGGACGCCGGACCGACGGACGGACCGACGGACCGACGGACGGACGGACGGACGGACGGACGGGGGCGACGACAATATACGACCACATTTCAATGTGGGCGTATAAAAATCGGCCAAATATATGGTTCAATTTTATTTCCATAATTCACTAGCTCGTAACACATGGTTCAATTTTATTTCCATAATTGGCATGCTCACAGGGTCTTTAGCAGTGGGAGGAAACCGAAGGATCCGAACATAAACCCATGAAGTAAGTCAGGCGACCCTACTCCTTCTCATGACACAACATGTACATGCTAACCATTTGGCCATATTATAATCCCCAATTTAGTATGTCTCCATAAATACATGTGTATGTGTTATAGTTTATTACTATAAAAACAGTTTGTCCTATACTTTATCAATAGTAACACAAGTTTAGTTAATAAATATTTCACGACTTACCAACTGTACCCCAGTCTCGCTTCTCCAGGTGGTTTGTGATAAAAACTTCAAACATCTGTGTTTCTGTAAACCATTCTAAAAACTGTTGTAATCCATGAGATTCTACTTTACTAATAAAGTTTTCCTTCTGTAAAACATATCAATCAGTGAATACATGTCCTAAATGTTATCTTGTTTTATTTTCGTCTTTTCAATAAACTTCTGTTGCTGGTTAGGTAGCATGAAATTGTTTAATAGGTCTACTAGTATTTTTGCAACTTATTAAAACCAAATTATGACTGCTGAGGGTTCAGCAACAACCATAAACCATTGTAATTTTTTCTCAGCACCTACTTTGTTATTTGTTAATGTGTGTATCTTTAGTTATATGTGGCAGTTCAGCAGTAACAAATTTTGTGTCTATCTCACTTTTGTAGCCTGCAATTGCTCATATATAAGAGCACACTGAATCTAATAACTCATACATACAGCTTGAGATAGAAACCATGCCACAGCACCCATTTTTCCCATCACTTAACCCTTAGGATCCAAGTTGTTAAAAGAACGTCGGCAGATGCCCCTAAGGTGGAGTACCGAGCGGCCGTTGTACCAGTTGCCAAGGGTACCTGTTCGTTAAAGCATACAGTAGAACTTGCTCTGGCGTGCACTCCTAATCAGCGAACACTTGCTTCAACGAGCACCAAAAAATCCCCCCCGAGCGATTTTTAAGTAATTTAGCCTCTACTAATCACGCACCTGTTCAACGCTTGCAGCGGGCATCTATATTAGCCTACGGTCATGCTATTTCATTCATTAAGCGAGCACATGACAGTGAATCTCCGAGAATCACGTTCTCACTTGAGCGAACGAGACTGAACTGTCAATAACCTTGACACGATTTACTCGCTTGGCTTGAACTAACTGTCTCTCTAATTAACAAGTTTACTCACACCCCAAGCTGATAACTTTAACCATTAATCAATATTCTATTGTTTATCAATATGTCTAATATAACTACGCCTCGTAAAGTGCTTACACCTAATCAATATTCTATTCATAACCAAGCCAACGATGATATATAAGAAAGAGTCTGAATTGATACGACATTGTTTATCAATATGTCTAATGTTACTACGCCTCGTAAAATTCTTACACCCACTTGAAAAGTTTTGACACTTGAAGATCGTGTCAAAGTGATACAGTTATCAAATGAAGGTAAAAGTGGTCGAGTAATCGCTAAAATAGTTGGGGTGGGAAATACTCAAATTCACGGCATTTTGAAAAGAAAGGCAGAAATTGTAGAAGATTTTGAAAATAATTCATCACCTCACAAGAAGCGAACGAAAAGGTCGACAGGCAATGAAGACATTAACGATTTGGTGTGGAAATTTTTCCAGGATTGTAGAGCTCGCAATGCCCCTATAAATGGACCCTTACTACAGGCAAAAGCCTTAAAATTTGCTACAGACTTGAAGATTGACACTTTTAAAGCATCCAATGGTTGGTTGAACGCCTTTTGTAAAAGAAACAATATTGTGTGGGGTACAATGAGTGGCGAGCGTGCAGATGTGCAATCTATATCTTTATTTTTTTGTGGTAGGGGTTGGGGCAATATTGGATACCTCTAGTCAAAGAGCACCTCCATTAAGCAAGCATTTTTAAATTTCCCTTGACAAGTTCTACTGTACCTGTTTTTAAAAAGATTTTAATACCTATTCTATTTGGTTGAAATATCAACACGAAATTGTTTAAATATGAAACTTACCAAGAATACTCTCTTATTATCCTGTTGTGTTGTAATAAATTCACCATAATGACCAACAGTTTCAACAAATACTCGAAGAAAAGCTTCCGATATCATCAATGACTGAGATCTCTCTGCCTCTGTAAAGTCATGAAAATAATTTTATGAGAAAACAGACATCTTACAGCCTTTTGACAGTTATTTTTTCTTCTTTAACCCTTAACCGGTCAACGTCATTTTGACATTATGACGTCAAGTGGTCAGGCTAAAAATAAACAAACGTGAAATATTTTGTATGCCTATTACAATCGACTACTGCCCGATAATTATAAGTGATAGACTCTTGACACCAATAAAAAAAGTTGAAGAGCATAAGTTGATCTATAATTTGCAAATCATTTTAAATCATTTTCATCGGAAATATCGTCTTCAGAATCGGCGTAATCAATATAATCCGAGTCAGAATCATATATAGGTATTTCAATGACTTTGGGAATCTTTAACATTCTCGACATAGTTAAATTACGTTTTTTGTAAAAAAATGTTGAACGAAGACATGTTTTTCTCAATGTTATTGACAAGACAAGTTCCTGTCTGAGACGCATGCATGGCGATATCAATTAAATACGAAACTAAATACTCAAATGCGGCTTATAAAAAATAGGTTGCCAGGCAACGAAACATACGCCCACACAGCAGCTAAATCGTCCGGGCAGTCAACAAGAGTAATCACCAGAAAAACATAATTCAAACTCACCCATAACTACGGTGTAACTGTGATATAATCAAACGTTTTTTTTAAATCAGATAATAATTGTGACCTCCAGAGGGACCACAAGCTAAAAAGGGTGACTTTTTGTACAATTAGGGGCCATAATTCAGGAAGTTACGATCCGATATGTGCAAATATGCAATGGAACCAAGATCTTTAGGTTATAAACATGTATTTCAAGTTTCATCAAAATCAGTTCAAAATTGTGACCTCTATAGGGTCCACAACCTTGATATAACATATTTTCACACTATTCGTGTACAAACGGCAGCCATTTTATCCGTCAATTATGGTCCGATTTTCACGAAATTCAAATTCTCTCTTCATTACCATGTAACGGTGAAATAATCAAACGTTTTTTTAAATCAGATAATAATTTTGACCTCTATAGGGACCACAAGCAATCTGATTTAAAACACAGATCCAATTTCGTTTCGTTTTTTATAGTTCAAAATTTCGTTTTTACTTGTCTTTACTACTCTTGGATCTGGAGGACTTGTTATTTAACTCGTGTTCTTCCTGAAATGAGGAGTCAGCCAATCAAATGGTCTGTCGAATCGACCGTTTGACCTTCTCATGCGTGGAACTGTGGGTAGATATTACCAGCCAACGACGTCTAAACTAACACCAGTGGATAGAAATCAAAACAAAACAAAAGTAGATTTTAAAAAGCATGGCGGTTGCTAATTGGTTAATCGAATGACTGACGTTATCGGGTCAAATGTCCCGTGCTTGATACCTGACGTCATAGAACGTGAGCTCCCGCTATAACTTGTTAGATCTACATGAGTGAAGGCCATCGAAAGTATAAAAAACGAAACGAAATATAGATCTATATTTTAATTAGATTGGGACCACAAGCTAACAAAAGCGATTTTTCGGACAATCAGGGGACATAATTCAGGAAGTTACAATCCGATGGGTGCAAATATCGAAAGGAAGCAAGATCTTTGGGTTATAAACATACATGTCAAGTTTCATCAAAATCGGTTCAAAATTGTGACCTCTACAGGGTCCACAACCTTGATATAACATATTTTCACACTATTCGTGTACAAACGGCGGCCATTTTGTCAGTCAATTCTGGTCCGATTTTCACGAAATTCAAACTCTCTCTTCATTACCATGTAACGGTGATATAATCAAACGTTTTTTAAATCGGATAATAATTTTGACCTCGCTAACAAAAGCGATTTTTCGGACAATCAGGGGACATAATTCAGGAAGTTACGATCCAATGGGCGCAAATATCGAAAGGAACCAAGATCTTTGGGTTATAAACATACATGTCAAGTTGCATCAAAATCGGTTCAAAATTGTGACCTCTATAAGGTCCACAACTTTGATATAACATATTTTCACACTATTCGCGTACAAACGGCGGCCATTTTGTCCGTCAATTTGGGTCCGACTTTCACAAAATTTGAACTCAACCTCCATAACCATGTAACGGTGATACAATCAAACGTTTTTTTAAATCGGATAACAATTTTGACCTCCAGAGGGACTACAAGGTAAAAAGGGCGATTTTTCGGACAATCAGGGGCCATAATTCAGGAAGTTACGATCCGATAGGCGCAAATATCGAAAGGAACCAAGATCTGTGGGTTATAAACATGCATTTCAAGTTTTATCGAAATCGGTTCAAAATTGTGACCTCTACACTGTTCACAAGCTAAAAAACGTGATTTTTCGTACAATCAGGGGCCTTAACCCATGAAGTTACAGTCCAATACATGCCAATATCGAAAGGAACCGAGATCTTAGGGTGATAATTCTATATTTTAAGTTTCATTGAAATTGGATAAAAATTGTGACCTGTAGACTGTTCACAAACAATTGTGGACGGACGGACGGACGTCCGGACGAACAGGGGCGACGACAATATACGTCCACATGAAAATGTGGGCTTTCCAAAAAGGTTCTTGCTATGGTCGAAAATATGCGACCTTGACCACTTTTGGATATAACGTTGTGGTGCAAATATGCGACCGTGACCGGTTAAGGGTTAATGCAATGAAAATAAAAGTTTTCTGCACCAACCAGACTACTAAGGAAAATTTTGACTGGACAGTAACATTCCGCATGCCAAGGGTTATTTCAGATGGACACCAAAGTTTACACAGAACCTCAGGTTTTTTTCCCATCCGAACAACAAGACTTTGTTCCTTGCCAGACCCTTTGTCCTGCATCATTGAAAAGGGGAAGCCATGCTGGAAAATCTTAAGGAACTTTCATATCCAACACTGAGATCAAACCCCGGTCCTCCTGGTTAATGAGTCAGCTCTTTATTCCCTGAGCCACAGCGGTTTTTAATGCACATTATACATGTAAGATCTAATAAAAGATGATCTATAGTTACCTATGTCTATTTTACACATATTGATAGCCATCTTTAATGCTTTAATAATCTTTTTAGGTAATATAGTAGGTTCATCACCAACAGACTGTATAATATTCTTTTTATCTAGATCTACAATCACTACCTATATAAATATACAATATTCAGTTGTTTTTAAATCTTCTAGCATACACATTATTCCACTGCATTTTTAATTCTTGTTGGCAAAAACTTTTCAATCTCTGTCTTTCTGCGCCTTGTGATGGTGTATACCATCTTCATCAGCCATTTTCTTTTATATAGTTGATATGTCACATACCAACTTAAAGGTTTATGAATAAAATATAAATTGATGGTTAACTCAAGATTCTCATTTAACTAGCTATAGAGGTTTTATAAGTGTTTCCTTTTCTGTGCAGTTTTACTGATTTAACATGTATTATTGATGTACATAAAGTATTATCTACCACATATAGCTGATCTAACAGAGAGAAAGAGAGAAATGGCATGGCATAATGCCCACCTGACACAAACTAGGTCATTTCGAGACTAACACATGGGCCAATCCTATTTCAATAATTCGCTTCCGAGTACAGGTCTCTAGCAGTGGGAGGAAACCGTAAGACAAGGAGAGAACCACCGGGGATTGAATGACGCCAGTTGACTCAATGACAGACCCTAGGATACAGTGCGCACGTGTTAACCATTCGGTTATCCACTCCCCTAGCTGATTTAACAAATAATATTGATCTACTTAAAGAATTATCGACCATGTACAGCTGATTTAACACGTATTGAAGTAAATTACAACTCACCTCATCTAAAGGCATATCTAAAACTTGATTAAGATGTGATGTAAGTATTCCTATAAGATATGGTGTCGGTGAACAACACACATCTAACATGGCCGCCGGTAATATAGGTATGTAAATATGTTGCCAATGAAAAGGATATAACAAGGCCACAATAGCATGAATAGCTTGAGTTAAACAACTGAAATAGATAAAAACAAAATCAGGTTTATATTCTATATGATAATCATCATGTATTTTACTATTCTCCAATTTGTTGTCTAACTTGGAGATTTATTGTTTTGTTACTGAATGACTGTTTGTAAATATATATATGAGAATTAAAATAATGCAGGGATGGGATTTTGCCCGTATATTCCGGAATTGTCCGACGGCAATTTCCAAACGCACAAAATTGTCCGACCGGAAATATGCCCAATCAGATATCAAGACATGGTGAATAATATTCAAAATTCCAAAATTAATATAGTTTACTGAGTGTATAACAACCACTCAATCCGATTATCGTTGATAACACGCTGGATTGATTAGGTAATTAAGTGGTCAACATATTTATCGTGTCATACCATCTAACACCTGCCTTGATTAACTAGTTAATCTGCCTTAATCCTTTATCGGACAATTCATTAATCCAATCCTGAACAGAAGTCATTGCCTCTCCTTTGTCGGGATATGTATCAATACAGCAACAGTGATTATAAACTTAATCTACGTGATTGACCCATTGTCGGCTGTATTACTATTATAATCTCCTTGATGTCGGGCGACAGCAGGTAGAAATTAGTCGTATATTTCACATATCCTAATCTGCGATATCACTTTGGTGGAAGCGAACGTTAAATAAAGCTATTTCACACACACACATATCTAAAAAAAACAACTAGACCTTGCGAACTCTGTTTCTGATCGCACGGTTAAGTTTCTGATCGCACGTGGTTATAGCACTCGGCAAACCTCGGTGAATTCCGTTACTCTACATCTAGCAGCGGCTGTATGACGGTAAGTGATATGTAATGTACCTACGCCTATACAATTGCGATGCGGTACGGGTTTACATATTGGGTAAACTTGCCGATTTTAAAAAGAAGTTATCAAAATTGCGCCCAAGCCGAAACGGATCATAAGACGAATGCCGAACTTCCGCTGAAGAATGTATCGAATTAAATGACCCAAAAATACAGTACTTTTTGAGGAATTTGAAACAGTACGGATCGACAGTAGTCGGCAGTCGGCTTTCATTCTATTGTATTACGACATCACATAATGTTTTAGAAATATTATTACTGGCAAAAATTGTAATACCGTACAGGAATTAGATATGAAAAATAACGAAGTGCACCTATTGTTTTTAATACGTACGAAATTGAATATTTTGTTGACATGTGATTTTATTGTTTGGTCTAAAAACTACCTTCTTAAAAGATAGGCTGGCACTGCCAGGCAGGATACGCCCACATTTTCGAGAGATGGATAGAGAACAAGCAATACCGAAAGTGATTTTTCCTATGTGCAAATATCGAAATGAATTAAGATCTTTGGGTTATAAAGGTTCATTTCAGTAGGCTTCAAATTCGACTGGGGATCATGTTGCTAAGTGGGTAAGATGCTGGCTCGGTTGCCTTGAGGTTGGGTGTTTGATCCCTGCATTGGGTGACAAAGTTCATCTAGATTTTCTGGCGTGGTTTCCCCTTTTTAGTGATGAAGGATGGATGGCCTGACAAGAACAGCTGTCAATTTTGGTCCGATTTTCACGAAATTCGACCTCAACCTTCATTACGATGTAACGGTGATATAATCAAACGTTTTTTTAAATGGGATAATAATTCTGACCCCAGAGGGGCCAAAAGCTAAAAAAAAAAGGTCATTTTTCGTACAATCAGGGGCCATAATTCAGGAAGTTACAATCCGATATGCACAAATATCGAAAGGGACCAAGATCTTTGGGTTATAAACATGCATGTCAAGTTTCATCAAAATCGGTTCAAAATTGTGACCTCTATAGGGTCCACAACCTTAATATAACGTATTTTCACACTAATCGCGTACAAACAGCGGCCATTTTGTCTGTCAATTTTGGTCCGATTTTCACAAAATTTTACCTCAATCTTCATTACCACGTAACGGTGATATAATCAAACGTTTTTTTAAATCGGATAATAATTTTGACCTCCAGTGGGACCACAAGCTAAAAAGGGTGATTTTTCGTACAATCAGGGGCCATAATTCAGGAAGTTACGAATCAATGAGCGCAAATATCGAAAGGAACCAAGATCTTCGGGTTATAAACATACATGTCAAGTTTCATCAAAATCGGTTCAAAATTGTGACCTCTATAGGGTCCACAACCTTGATATAACATATTTTCACACTATTCGCGTACAAACGGCGGCCATTTTGTCTGTCAATTTTGGTTTGATTTCCACGAAATTCGAACAGAGCCTTCATTACCATGTAACGGTGATATAATCAAACGGTTTTTTAAATCGGATAATAATTTTGACCTCCAGAGGGACCACAAGCTAAAAAGGGCAATTTTTCGGACAATCAGGGGCCATAATTCATGAAGTTACGATCCGATGGGTGCAAATATCGAAAGGAACCAAGATCTTTGGGTTATAAACATACATGTCAAGTTTCATCAAAATCGGTTCAAAATTGTGACCTCTATAGGGTCCACAACCTTGATATAACATATTTTCACACCATTCGCGTACAAACGGCGGCCATTTTGTTTGTCAATTTTGGTCCGATTTTCACGAAATTTGAACTCAACCTTCATTACCATGTAACGGTGAGATAATCGAACGGTTTTTTAAATCGGATAATAATTTTGACCTCCAGAGGGACCACAAGCTAAAAAGGGCGATTTTTCGGACAATCAGGGGCCATAATTCAGGAAGTTACGATCCGATGGCCGCAAATATCGAAAGGAACCAAGATTTTGGGGTTATAAACATGCATGTCAAGTTTCATCACAATCGGTTCAAAATTGTGACCTCTATAGGGTCCACAAGCTAAAAACATGATATTTCGTACAATCAGGGGCCATAATCCACGAAGTTCCGATCCGATACATGCCAATATCGAAAGGAACCGAGATCTTATGGGGATAAACCTATATTTCAAGTTTCGTCAAAATCAGATAAGAATTGTGACCTGTAGAGAGTCCACAAACAAATTGTGGACGGACGGACGGACGTCCGGACGGACAGGGGCGACGACATAATACGTCCACATGAAAATGTGGGCGTATAAAAAACGATAAGGAGTTATGTCCCTTTATTTTCGGTAAAAATGTCCGACAAGAAAAATTTTGAAATACCATCACTGAAACAATGTATTTGTTTTCATAATGCATTTAAAAGTTTCAGAAACTATGACTTTAGAAACTATAGCTCCAAATCTCAGAACATACCTTAAATTATTTGAGCAGAGAATAATTCTTCTTTCTAACAATAATGATGAGAAAACTTTAATTAATTTGTCTGTACCAAGATACGGTAATAAACAATCATACTGAACCTGTAATATAAATATCGATAAAAACGATTAAGGTAATAACAATCCAGATAATTCACAAATATTTCACAGGTCAAAAATATGTAGGGAAGGTCACAGAACAGTAGTACCATATATCGTCGCTGCGCTTCCAAAACCTCATATCTCGGATTTAGCCAAAAACTTTTTTGGGGCTTATTACATTCACATTTCATTGATACATGTCCTTTCAAAACCTTGAATCTCTAAACCAATTAGAAATGCTTATTTTAGCTTGTGACTAATTGTCGTATTTCGATTGGACAAAAAATATTTTCGTCAAAACCTTGTATCTCAAAACCACGTTGAAACGACGTCAATAGAAGCCTGCATTTGTTTAATACAGTAAGTTTTTTATGATATTTAACCTATATAAATCAACAACAAGAAATAATATTAATATTTTATACATAATTAAGTCACCTAGATGTGATTTAGTAGCAATTGGAGTTAATTTTAGGTATGTAATGTAGATATTTGGTCAGCTCAGCTAATATTGCCTAGAAAATTAGTCATTTTATTCCCACATTGACAAATAAACAACAACGTAGTACATTAAGGCCTTTTATATTTTAATTAAACTATTACAATGTCTATTATATTCGACAACACTTCCAAATTTGAGATACGACATTTTGGATAAAACATTTGGAAAAATATTTTACGACATACGATATTTTGACGTAATTTAATATTTACATTTCAGAATGAAAAGAAGATTTTAGAGATGTCTCAACAGCCTTTACTACCATTTTCTCGGGGGGAAAATGATTCTTCAACAACACAGATTCGTCTTTAGAAAGACCACCAATAGCTAATAAATCACATGAAGGTAATATAAACAGAAATGGTAAACAACAGAACATAACCAACAACCACAACAAACCAGCCCACTTACTAAGTTCAAATTTAGATGAAAATTCTATTGAATATTCTTTCAAAACATCACCTCTGGTATCCGATGATAATGCTCAAACCACTGTTAGTTCAGAAGATATGAGGTCGAAGAGGATATTGGTGAAATTAGTATATCTGATATAGGAGATTATAACTAGCATAATTGAAGCACCACCCGAAAACGTAACAGCAACCATAGAGTTAGATTATTCTGCAAATGATAAAGTTGTCTCCAAACCGAGTACTACATGTAGTACACAAAATATTAAACAATGCCACAAGAGCAATCCTGCAACTGATCTTACAGATGTGTATATTGAGCCGGATATAATTATTAAACAACCAATGGTAAACAGAGGTGGACTAATAGAAGAAATTGATCTTGATGACTTCGTGATTAAAGATCCGGATTGGCAACCTAACTCTGGCACAGAAGAGGATGAAGATGGAAACAGTGATGATATACATGTAAGAACTGGCGAGAAGAGACATACTTCAGATGATAAGAGTTTTTACTGGAAGAAAAAGGTTAACAAGCATTTAAGGATGGAAGGAAAGAAGTATAAAGGATTAACTGAAGTAGATGGGCAGTATGAATTTAAAATTGACAGAGAAGAAAGAAAACTGAGACCAAGGGAGTGTACAGACAGGTGCGAGAAACTTGGACGGAAATGTAATGAAATAAGTGAAGAATCAAGAGAGGGGTTTTTCAAGGGGTTTTGGAGTGATATGAATTGGGAAGAGAAAAGGGTCTATGTATATGGATTGGTTGAAAGTGGAGAGGTAAAGGAAAGAAAAACCGAGGGAGCGAGCAGACGACAAAGTTCATTTAAATATTATTTGAAATATAATAATCAACGATATCAAGTGTGCAAATCCATGTTTTTGAGCACACTCTGTCTTGGAGAAAAGACTGTTTACCAGTGGAAGGCGGAATACCAGCTAAATTTCCAGACAAAGCAATTTCAAAACCAGCACGTTCTACACTAAAGCCAAAGGGTGATACTGCCAGAGATTTTCTCAACGACATCCCTAAACTACCGTCCCATTACTGTAGATCAACAAGCACGAAACTTTATTTGGAACCCACATTTTCAACAAGAGCCGATATATATAAGGTGTATAGAACCTATTGTGAATCCAATAACAAAACAGTTTGTGGCCGCAAATTATTCTTTCAGGTTTTTGACGAAATGAATTTGTCATTATATGTACCCAAGAAAGATCAGTGTGATACATGTATTGCTTATCAAACCAAGAACATAAGCGAAGAGGAGTATAATTCGCACATTGAGAAGAAAGAAGCTGCCAGAGAGGAAAAGGGTCGAGATAAAGAAAGAGCCTTTGAAGATAAATCGTTATTAATGTTAACTTTACTCATGTGTCCTAAATTAGAGGCTAGTGCACTCTACTATAAAACTAAGTTAGGGTGCCATAATTACACTATTTTCAATGTAGCCAGTCGTCAAGTTAAATGTTACTTCTGGTTTGAGTCAGAGGGAGACCTTACCGTCAACTCATTCGCTTCCTGTTTGTCTGATTATCTAGAATGATTCAATCACGGAAGTTATTATATACACAGATGGCTGCACATATCAAAACAGAAATCTAATTGTATCTCAGGCTCTTCTACTGCTTTCTCGGAAAAAAAATATTGTTATTACTCAGAAGATTCTTGAAAGGGGTCACACTCAAATGGAGTGCGACTCCATTCACAGTGTCATTGAAAGAGCAATAAAATGAAAGCCAATCTATTCACCCCAGAACTATGTGGATAAAATCCTCGAAGCTAGACCCAAACAGCTCTATGAAGTGAAATTTCTCACTCACGAGTTTTTCAAGGAGTACTCCAAGCTAAAATACTATAACTGAATAAGGCCAGGAACAAGGACAGGAGAACCAGTAGTCACTGATTTACGAGTTATGAGATATAATCCAGATGGAGTTATTGAGTATAAATTAAATTATGGTGACGAGTTTTCCCCCTTACCAAGGAGAGCCAAGACAGGAGAACCCTCACCACTTGATGAAGTACCTAAACTTCATGAAGATCCCCTACCAATCAAAAAGAAAAAGAATGGCCACTTGCAGGAACTTAACCCTTGTCGGTGCACGTGGGGTCTCCGTGGACCCCATGCACTTGTTTTATAGTGTTTTGTAATAACTACTGGGCACTGCTTTCTGAAATTTAGTGACTTTGTCTCAAATATATTTTTAAACATAGCGAATAGATCGGTATTCATCTGCTTCCCACATGAAGAGTTATGTTACATGCCAAACAGGCCCAACGCTTGAAGGGAACAAGGGATCCAATCGGACCCCAAACTTACAACTCGCAGTAGGAATTTTGCTAATGTGTTTGCTGCCTGATACCATATTTCGTATGCCAGACTATTCTCTCTTTAAACATCTGCTTGTTACAAATACCAAAAATTAAATGATGAATTCCAAAAATTCTATGGTTTTTGTATCAAGCGTGAATCGCCATTTAACCTCGTTATACCATAGTACACAAAGTAGTAATTTTGTGAGTATTATTAAATCTGTTCAAAATGTCACTAAAATGTTTTTGTATAATAATTTAGTTGTTTTTCAGTTGTCAAATATAAATGCAAATAAAAACTTAACCGCTGCTTTTAAATTCAAATACATCTGTACGTAAAAACTTTGAATTACAACTGGGGTCCATACGGATCCCTTGTTACCTGCTATGTGATTCTCACCACGTGCACCCACAAGGGTTAAGGTTGTCATCCCCAAAGACTACCATACATTTTATGATAATTTACCACATGAAAACTGATTTGGTTTAATTACATGTTTAACAATAACAGAATTGTGTTACAAGTATAAATATATTAAACAACATACTCTCCGTTTTTTTCTGTCTGAATTAAAAACCAACAGAGACTGGGGAAACAATAAGGTTTGTGTTCTATTAATGGAAACATAAATTTTGACTTAATACACACTTTGATACCTCTCTACTTACCTAAAGCCTTGTATCCCTAAATATGCACTCATGTACACACTCATTCGCTGACCAACCGACATCCCAAATTACTTATAACCAACCTATATCAATAAACTCACCCATGAACTCACCCATCCGCTCAGAAACTCATCCATTCGCTTTGTAACTCACAAACCCACTCATAACTTGCTTTGTAACTCACCCACCCACGCAGAAACTCACTAACCCGCTTTGTAACTCACTCACCCACTCAGAAACATACTAACCCACTGTGTAACTCATCCACTCACCCATGCAGAAACTCACAAACCCGCTCTGTAACTCACCCACCCACTCAGAAACTCACTAACCCACTTTGTAACTCACCCACCCATCCACCCACTTACTTAGTAACTAACTCACCGCGCAGTATTTGATCAATTTATCCAGTATCACGCCCATCAGTAACTCATCCACTCTCACAGATTCGTGATTGTGCTTTATTAAAATAATCTTTTACTGGCCCAACAGCTTTCAGAAACTCTATTTCATTTTGTTTAAATATAGTAGAAATACGAATATCGTATCTCATTCATTTTGGAGAAAAAAAATTCTCTAAAATATCGTATCTCATTTTTTTTAATATAGTAGAGATACGAATATCGTATCTCATTCATTTTGGAGAAAAAAAATTCTTTAAAATATCGTATCTCGTTTTTTTAATTTGGTGTTATAGGTACATGCTACACACTCATACACCCTTGAAGGTAGTCTTATTTAGCATGTATATTATCGAAGGAACCACTCAATCCGCCAGTTATTATTAGATCTGTAAAGTTTTTTGTGTCTCCTGAAAAGTAGCAAAATTCAAAATACGAGATTTTGGAAGCGCAGCGACGATATAAAATAATTGTACACAATATTGTTAGATGTTACAATAGCTAAAATAATCAATGATTATTGTTGTTAGTGTGTAATAAAACAAGCCAACAGAAAGGTTGATATCCCCTGCCTCAAAAACCTGATACTTCTTTATTATTGCACATTGTAATGATGTCATGAAACTGTAAGTGATCTTTATCTGAAAATAGCCAATTCACTAGCAATTCTACAACCAAAATTGAGTCAATGGGGATGCTCGATTCACAGTCCAGAACGTCCCGAATTGACAGAATTGCAATCGAGTGACACGGAATTGAGTCCTGTCACAGTTCTGTCAGTCCCGACAGCTGAGGTGGTGTGAGTGGAATCGTGATGTATTTTAAGTAACAAATATGTTTCAGCTGCCATGGTTGGTTGAGATATTTTTTATGCAGTCCGCACATGCGTTGTACCCTGGAATTCTCCTTTTCACTCGATTGACACTATTTTCGGAATTGAGGGAATTTAATTCCGGAACGTTCAATCGAGTACGCCCTATGTATAGAGATCATGTTATAGGGGTGATAACTCTGTACCATTTGTAATTTTCAACAAAGAAATGAAATGAAACTGGGTTTAATGTCCTACTGTTTTGCTCTAAATTGGGCACTTTTACGTGCGCGCCAATGTGTACGGGTGACCTTAGTTTTTTTGTTCCATATGAACAACTAGACAAGGGGGAACCATGCTGCAAAATGTGGATGAACTTTCTCAGCAGGCCTGGAAATAATGATTTTAGATGTACCTGACATTTTCAACTTAGTGCCAGACATGTATTAATAATATCAATAAAAAGACGAATCAGTGCTGGACAAAATAACAGGCACCAGAGGTTTTATGCCTGACAAAGCCTGAATCTGTGCCTGACATTGTCAGTGACAGGTGTCTTATTTCCACACCTGTTTCTCAGCCAATGCAGGGATCGAACATCTGACCTCCAGAGCCAGCGTCTTACCCATTTTCAACAATGATGCATGAAGAGAGAGAAATGGGGTTTAACCTCCATTCAATACGAACTACGTCATTTCTGGACTAAAGCTGCATAATATCATTTCTATGTGCAAATATTTCTATAGCCTAATAGAATATATAATTTTGATTAATGTATTTGGAATGACTTACATTTTCTAATCTAGCATCTGATGGTCTATGTAAATGTATTGTTTCCATTTCTCCTATTTCATCCTGGAAATAAACATATAAACAGAATAAAATATCTATAAAAATATGACTGATCAGTCGAACAGTAATAATATGTGACTCGCTCCCACGAAACCAGACGCTTGTCCCACAACTTCATTTTGTACTATGGGCACAAAAGCATAAACTGTATGCCTTCTTGTTACTATTAATAAGGCGTACTCAACTCCAGATGATACGACAAATTTAAAAACAATTGCATTTTTAGAAAGCTTAGTTGTGGACTATTCAAATATGGTGCCAGCTCTATTTTTATAAAAATGACCATCTGTAAGGGTGCCCCACGTGCCAACTGAAAAGTTGTTCTTGACACATTGATCCTGCACGTTTTAGTTGAATGACTTACTACTGATTTCTGACAGTCTCGCACACTCGTTGAGGCTATAAATAGCAACAGCATGCGGAAATGTTCAAAACACCAAACACTACTACAGTCGTAAAAAATCTGTTGTTGACCATTCTGAATAGCAATAATATTTAACTTTTTGGTTATTACGGCATCTTTAGAAATTACGCGCGTTTTATTTTTTAAATTGCCTTATAATTAACTGTACCATTAGAAGCTGCATATTTTGGTTAAGTACAAATAATATCTCTGACTCAACATCCGTAAAGCAAGAATATGATACTAACAGTAGTTTCATTTTACTTTTACAAGGTTCTTAAAAATATTGTTGAGTTGCCTGATGTTGGTGATTCTAAATTCAATTTCTTGTTCCATGTTTCGTAAAAAAAGTAGTCTTGATTATCCCGACCTGTCAATTAGACGTAGAATGATCGATAGACTAGTTAAGCGAGACTAATTTCAAAACAAGGGCACGTAACCTATCTTTTACTCAAAAGTGTCTGGATGTTATGGACGCCACTCCAAACCATTTTTCAGTATTATTTATGTATGGTTTAATGATCATAGCTTATGAAGTACAACATGGTCGTTTATTTAGTGACTATAAATGTGTGAAACAGATTTAAGGCTTTCTAAATATATTAGTTTTGTGTAATTGTCGAGATATTTGGAGATATTCATTTAGGGTGGGGCAACCTACATCTGTCTGGTTTTGTGGGAGCAGCTCACATATGATGTCAAGGCCAGATTAGACATTTCTTCTAAAACCAGCAAATAAGATTGAAGTACTGGAACGGAAGGAAGAATAAGCTGTGGAATAATAATAGATGACAGATCACGCATGTATTTAGAGCTATAATTATATTTTAAACTTACTAAGCAGCGTATTTGAACATCTTGACCAGGTTTAGGCAGAGGTCGACCAAAAGAGGCAGCCAGTAATTCTTGTGCTAATTCCAGGGTTTTTACTCTTTTTAGTTCGATTTCATTTAATAACTGAAGGATAAAATACATAATGACTACATTCACTGCTTTCATTTAAAATTTCAATACTAACCAATTAATACTCATTATTCATTATGTTAAAAAATAAAGGAAGACAGTTTCATATATTATTTTAAGATGCATTATGTAAGATTTAGATAAAGAGCTGGCCGTTCCTGCTATAAAAGTTCAAAAATAGATAATAAAAATGAATATATATTGAAAATTTCAGTCAAATTACTTTATTCTGAGCCAAGTTAAAAATGTTTGTAGGCTCCTTGATATGAATTCAAGGTTTGTTACAGTCAATGACACAAAATGACTCATTCTCCTTGATTAGTTAAAGAGTTTACATGATGATAAGACAATATTACTTACTGTATTATACATATTACTAGCATCAACAGGACTTATTATACATAAAACTTCAGGAAGACGACTATCTGGTACCTATTAATAAATAATGTTCAGGAATAAAATAACAATCACATGATCAAATATAAAGCATGTATCATGATCAAGGCAGTGCATGCTCATTATTTCCAAAATAGACACTTGTTACTACTTGTCACATTGTTTTCATAGCCACCACGTTAGAAATAACTTTTATGGCATTTGAGGGTGAGAGAGGGAAATTGGGTTTAATGTTCACTCAACATAAACTAGATCATTTTGAGACTAACACATGGTCAATTTTATTTTAATAATTCTCTGGCATGTAGGGGTCTTTAGCAGTGGGAGGAAACCAGAGGACCCAGAGAAAATCTACGAGGTTGGAGAGAGAGAGAGATGGGGTTTAACGTCCACTCGACACAAACTAGGTCATTTTGGGACTAACATATGGTTTCAATTTTATTTCAACAATTTGCTTGCGCGTAGGGGTCTTTAGCAGTGGGAGGAAACCGGAGTGCCCGGAGGAAACCCACGAGGTTGAGAAGGCGCCCCTATCTCCATGCCACATACGCTCACACCAGGGATCGAAACCACAGCCGCAAGCCAGAGGTGACCGGCCAGCAAGAGGTCAAAGTGCGGCACTCTAGACCACTAGGCAATCCCAACCCCCCTTACGAGGTTGGACAGACGACCCTACTCCTCGTCACGTACGACCGGGGAATCGAAACCATGCCAGTTGATTCAATGACAGACCTTATCATATAGTGCGCACGTGCTAACCATTCGGCCATCCAACCCCCCTGTGGCATTTGAATAAAGATTAGAGGATAAAATATGATCTGATAATGATCTGTTTCTAATTGTTAAAAGGTTTTGCTTTTACCTGTACTCTTTTACAATAACCAAATACTCTACCACCATCAAAATTTGTCAGCACAAAGGAATATGATTGACTGAGGAAAAAAACAGATTTCTTTATTAAAGATACATTATGGGAGATTAGATAATAAGTAGGCAATTCTCACTACAATAGTTAAAAACTACATAATGTAAAGTCAAATTGATCCACTATGAACCGAGAACTAAGCGGATGAAAGTTCCTCTTAGCCTCGATCATCATTACTGAAGTCGGAAAGACAAAACTAATAGTCTCAATTATCCATTTAATCGTAAACCACGAAGGCAATTTTTTCAGCAAATCGGACTACAATCCAACAAATATCTCATGCTAGCCTTGACATCGAGAGCTGATTATGGTCTGGATAAATTAATTAATGTCTAATTAATAGTTTTTGTAACATTTCAGGCCTAAAGAAAGACCTACAATAGGCAGATTTTGCTCTTGCATAATCCATGTTTAATTATACTTTTTAATCATAAAGACTATTCAAGATATAAGTTTATTAATGCTATAAAATAATATTTTACCTTTTCATATTCTTCTCTGGTTTGAAATCAGCAGCATCAGGAAAACAGAACAATGGTACGGACACATTACTATCAACCTATAAAACAATAGTACACAACCTCTAGTACAATAGTACAAAACTTCTAGAATAATAGTAAACTCAGAGACATTACTATCAACTTGACATAAAACAATAGTAGTAATAATACATTACTACCAACATATAAAACAATGTACTGATGATACATGCACACTTACATTACTTTCAACCTATAAAACAACAGTATTACTCATGGTACATTATTATCAACCAAATATAAAACTTTTATTACTGATACATAAATATCAACCGTGTATTTAACAATATTATCTTGCTATCAATTATGAAACAATATTACTGATACATTACTTTTATCTTGGTATCAATATTAATAATACAAATGTATCTTAGTATCAACCTGGCATAATACAATATTAATGACAAACAACTATCAATCAATATTAATGAAACATTAATATCAACTATCAACCTAGACAAAATACTACTAAACTAACAATCCAGCATTAATTAATGATGCAATATGAATCGTATACAACAATAGTAATCTTGGCACATTACTAAAAAACCTAGTGTGAACTAATATAAACCATATATTTTTATTAACCGTTGGTATCACAACTTATATTATAATAATTTGACGCCCCAAAGAAATATGAAACCCTTTAGGAATATAAATGTATATGTATTTGAAGAGGAGAAAGATAATCACACGACAGTAAATCATGTAAATATCTAGATGTGGATTAATATCTATGATAACAAATATCATAAGAAGATGGAACAAATAAATTGTGTGGAAAAATGAAAGCAACTTTGAAGAATACCGTGCATGTTATTTGCTCAGTATCGACTTACATAACATACTGAACAAATAGGATATCATGATATGAATTAATTGATACGATACTTGTATAAGTAATATTGTATATATACTATTCAAAAAAAGTAGGGGATATTTGATTTTTAAGTGTTATTAAAGTCACCTAATGAAACTGACGAAGAAACAAATGACAAAATGAAATGAAGTTCACATTCATCGATTTATTCCAAATGATCATTAGACTAAGTAAGGCACAGACTGACCATTATAAGGGTAAAATGATACCATGGGTCAAACAGCAAAGTTACCACTGCATCACAACAAAGTCAGTAAGGGGTAAATCCTCCTCTGTTTGCCAAACATGCATTGATCCGACGTGGCATACTCCTAATGAGACGTCTAAGGTCATTTTGGTCCAGATTGTCCCATTCCTGTTGCAACGCAGCAGCAAGTTCTTGGACATTGGCAGGACGTTGTTGACGTTGACGTAACCTCTGTCCAAGCATGTCCCAGACATGCTCTATGGGGGAGAGGTCGGGACTCAGTGCTGGCCAAGGTAATGTGGTGATGTTCTGTTGTTGGAAGTAACCTGTAACGATCCTGGCCCTGTGACATCTTGCGTTGTCATCCTGGAAGATGAAACGGCGGCCATGACGTCGTGCGAACGGCACAACATGGACTGCCAAGATGTTGTCCCGGTAGTACTGGCCTGTAACACGCCCTGCAACAACATGTAAAGCCGTTCTTTCAGCAACAGTGATGCCTCCCCACACCATAACAGAACCACCCCCAAATCGACCATGTCTGATGATGTTAACGTCTTGGAAGCGCTCGTTTCGAAGACGCCACACCCTCCTACGTCTTCTCAAAAAATCAACAGTGAACCTTGACTCATCTGAAAACATCACATTGCTCCAGCGTCGATTATCCCAGTGTTGACGATCCCTACACCAACGACGTTTTGCCTGAATGTGATGATCTCTCAAACAAGGGATCACGCGAGGACGTCGGGCGCGAAGGTGACCCCTATGCAGTCGATTCCGAATCGTCTGGCCACTCACTCTCACACAAGTGTCTGTTTGAAGATGAGCGCTGATCTGATTTGCTGTGATGACACGATTTCTCAAGGCCAAGGTACGGATAAATCGATCCTGGGCTTGAGTTGTCGCCCTTGGTCGACCTGAGCTTGGTCTGTCCTGTACAGATTGTGTATCACGGTATCTGGACCATAGCCTGCTTATGACAGACTGAGAAACATTCATCGTCCGCGCCACAACCGCCTGTGTTGTGCCGATCTGTAGCATGCCAAGGGCACGTAACCTTTCATTTTGGGTAAGCCGACGCATATCAAAATTTGTTTTCTGGTCACTAAAACAATTAAACTGATGTTTCCACCCTGGAATTCAATGCCACAATGACTGTAACATTCAAAGTCAGAGTCGTGCAAATCTTGGGTTGGACCCCCATGATGATCCCAAGCATCACCTGCATTCCATGCGGTAGCTATTGGTGCGTTTGGGCGTCACATGTAACTGGAAATGTTTCTTCTGTTAGGTTCTATAGTGACTTTTTTCGTAGTCATTTGCATATTTTAGTATTATGCCCCCAAAATCAAATATCCCCTACTTTTTTTGAATAGTATATATACAAACAGCTAGCTTATATAAATGTATATACTACACTGAAAATACAGACTGATCTACATTATCTTACCATATTAGTACATACGTATAGATGACCTTCCGTACTAACTTTATAATTCCTCTGATAGCATAAATACAATAAAATGTTATAGATAATATATAATCTAAGATCAAAAAGCATCAAATAAAGGGAGCAAAAGCTATAATAATTTTTTCCATTCATTAGGTTTTTTCATTGTTTAGGGCTAATATGTATATGTTTCAGCCATTCACGGTATTGAGAAATGAAATGAAATGGGGTTTAACATCCTACTCTTCTGCACCTAACTTGGGCTAATGGAAGACGGGCGGTATTGAGAGGCCTTAAAGTGCTAGATAGTATTTTTGCACTACACAAATTGTGACTTATTCTTATTATTAAATGAACATTTCTACTGCCTTAATTCTATCTGTGTGTCTAATTAATCATCTATCCATACAGGTTTTGTAGTATTGACAAATCAAACTTTAGGTAATGTAAAACTACAAAACTTACAATTTCAGGAAATTTATGGATGATGTATGGTTCATATCCCTGACCAGCAGGAACTGGACGTAAACCAACTATAACCGCATACTCAAATAACTGTGGATATATTCGTGTTAAAAACTCTTTCGACTTCTTTATACTTTGATACTGAAAAACACAACAATATCATTATTGGTTATTATTTGATTTTTTTTTAATTACCTGTAATTGTGACCGATACAGAGAGGCAACCACCGTCAAGATTAGTATATTATTTCTGTTACATCTTTTTTGTAAATCATTTTTTTTAGTGAAGTCTGTACAATAACCGGCCCAGGACTGACAGCTGGCCCCCGAATCCATTCAATTGATTTGATATTTGTTTATTTTTTGCAATGTATATTTTCTGTCTTGTCAGCAGGTTTATCTTGTAGATTTTTGTTTTGCGTGTAGTGCAGTCCTCCCACATTTACTATTAGTGTTTTATACAAAATTTATACAGAAACATATTTGGAGTGATTCGATCATGTCCAGAACATGGGACATGTAGAATTTAATATCGTGAACATTACACAGAGCTTAGATTAAGATTAATATAAAACATTGTTCATTGCTATACTGATCAAAGGACTAATTTAGTTTGCCATTTGGACATTTTTCTATATTCAAAATTTGAATGTAAGACATGCATAACTAAAACTTAAAGTCACAATTTTTCATTTGCATTTTTCACTAAAATATCAAATTTTTCAAAAATAAATTCACACTAATTTGTACTCAGGTTGATTATTTGTACAAAAGAAAACAAAATCAAAATACGAACGCTAGATAATATACCAGCTTGGATTCAATCAGATTCAAAATAGGTCTATCATTTATGGTTGCCCAAAACAAAATGGTGGTGAGCATATTATATAGCAACCAGCATAGATCAATGAAATTTCAATTGAACATGTCTTTGTAAATACTGATCAAAATTAAACTATTTTTAGAAGGATATTGAGATTTAACTTACATAATATTGTAGTTTATAAGGGATTCCTATTCCACAAAAATGACGCAATGTGACTTTAAATAATACTTACAGTTTTATTTCTCATGGTTGATGCGTACGTCTTCCTTTTCAAAATCTCAGCAACGTCAACAAAACTGTCTGAATCATCTTAAAAATAAAATTCATTACATATAAATTAAAATGTTCACATAGTTTAGGCTGTGTATCCTCATAGTCAACTACATCTGTTTCACGTTGGCCGTATACATGTATGCCAGTCGAGACCAAGGGCTATGGAAAATGATCATAACTAGATCTGACCCATCGGTCAATTTGCACGCCGGAAAAACAGCCTTTTTTTAAAACCCAAATTTTCAAACATGGCTACGATCTACATTCTGTAGCTATAAAATTGTAGACTACTGGACATTGTGCTGATAATTAATGATGAGTGTCTTGTAGTAGAACAATAAAAGTTAATTGATATTTGGGAATCTTATCAAAGGCGTGATGAGGTCCATTCTTAGTTAGTCACGTATTGTCCATGTGTCATGAGAATTTTCCAGAACAAATCCGTTTAAACGATTACAGTTACGCACGATGTAAACACCAATATACAGAATGTCTGATCTGATAAATGTAATAACAAGGACAGAAAAATGAAAGTAGTTTCATCTCTTACTTGATAATGTGTCCAAAGTGTCCGCTTGATCCATACCATCATCTTGTTTTCCCCGGACATACCGTCGCAATATAGAAAATGCCTGATTAATCTTGTCACGAACCTACAAATAAAAATTTGTTTAAATCATAAAATTACAACTAAGTGCAATAAACACAGAAATAAAATACAAGTAGTAGTATGATAAGGAAAATATTCTTATATAAAATCTTTTTAGGTTACTTGAAAATGACTTCCAATAATAGAAAAAAACACTGGGATATTTCTCAACAATGGTTTCAATTTCCTTGACAGTTGTAAACTTTTTTTTTTTACCATCGATCGGACTGATTGGAAAATCAATTCAAACTACAGAAGAAAATAAAAATTTGTTGCAAGATTTTTAGGCAGGAAGATCATTGTCGCTACTTGGTAGGTACATGTAACTGGAAACATATTTGAAAATACAAATTTTAATGAATGAATTAGCACGCCATTGGTAGGCAACAGAGAGAGGACACATCAACATTTGAATTGCAGATAAATGATCAACAACCTATAATAGTCAACTTTCTTAAATTTTTGTTGGATTATTATACATTACGAATTCAAAATCATATTTTTCTGGGTCATAAGTAAATAACATGTACTTTGAGAAAAAAATTAGTTTTGTGATCCCAGTAAAAGACAAATGTATTTGACCAAATTATACTTGAATGACGAAAGTTTAATATAAAAAATTTGTCAATATAAAAATTAACCTGATTTCTACATCTTTTGTTGACCTTCAATGGATCTTCTGACGTTTGAGAATTGCTTGACATTCCAAGTTTGATATCTGGTACAATTTTCTTCTTCAGACCATCAAATCTAGCTTTTAAAGCCTCACTGAATGGTCTGTCATGCTACGAAAAAAATTCACAATTTCATAAAGTCATATGTTCAAAGCAGATGTACTTGAATGTTATCATGTACTGTATTATGTAACATACATGTGATAATACATCCTACATGAGTACCGGGTATATCCGTCATTAATGGAATTCCCATAAATACATATATTTCTATAACAATTTGTACCAATTCTAAATCGGACAATGGATGATGGATAAATGCACCAACACCTTGTACATTGCATGTGGCCTTCACAAAATCAATTCCTGTTTCCATAAGATAACAAAACGGGGTCTAATTTCCTACTTCTCTACATCAAGAGGGCTTATGAAGATGGAGTACAAGATATCTCATTGATAATTCTACAATATATGATTTTAGGTAGCCTAATGTATAAATTGGATAAGTGTGGGAATGAGGGTAATCTGCAAGTAAAATATACATCAACCATCTTTACATATAGTGATTGTGAAACAAGCCCTAATGGTTTTACATGTCTAAAGATCAGTGGCTTTTGACAAAGAATAAAAGTACTGTATTTACGTTATAACCATCTCTAATAACAACACAAATTAAATGTATTTTACCATACATCAAATTAGAATACACCTATATATATCAGGCCTATCAAATGTAATACACAACAACGTATGTGAATAAACTATCATTAACGAAATTATATTATTAAACTATTAGCACATCTTAATTCCAACCTTGTCTGTAAACAATGTCGATACCTATATTCTGTCAAATGAACTTACATGTACTTTTTCAAAATATGTCTGCACTTCCTGATGAGCGCATGTAGGTACATAAATCCATTTAAGCATGTTGTTGACACAGTCAAAAATATACACACTTTAAATTTAAATTTCTCTTTACTAAATCAATAGAGCAGTACATCAATTATGTGTAGTCCTCATTTTAAATATATGTCATCTAGAATAATCAGCACAGAGGAAGTGACATGACCTCAGGTTTATTATTCAGCTAATTCAATGAAAAAGGAAATTATCATATTAACATTGAGTTTCTTACAAGTCATGATCTATGTATGACTGATTCACAATTACATAGTCTCAATTGACATAAGTACATTAAAGAAACATTATGTAAGATTTAGACAAAGAGCTGGCAGTTCTTGCCATTGTTGTCCAGAAATATATAATGCAAAAGGAATATATTGAAAATCTATTCTGAGCCACGTTATCAGTATCACTGACCATGGAAAGTTAATTATAGTCTTGTCATGTTTATAAATGTTTAATTAATATATTAGTAAGTGCAGGAGGACCGCACTACACGAAAAACAAAAACCTGCGGAAAATATCAAATCAAGTGAATGGATTCGGGGGCCAGCCGTAAGCGTCCACTGCGCTGTCAAAAAGACAGACCTGCAATAGGCAGATTTAGCTCTCAAAGGACAATATTGGTGCCAGTCATTATCACATATATGATAGAGCTGGTTAAACACATTCCAAATATACTTTTAACAGAGAGATCAATGCTACGATAGCTGGGTAATACATGTTTCCCGAATCGGAAGTGACGAACGCCAAAGGAAAACACGAGTCACCGGTCTATTTAACTGACTGAAGCGACGAGTGATAACAGATACACGGCCGAATTTCTACTCACTAATAATTCCTTCGAAGACCAAAAGTTGTTGTGTCAGACTGTGAGAGGATATCTGACAATTCATAAAAAGAATTGACTGTCACTAGATGAGAAAACACAAAAGAAAAACAGAAAAAGTCCGTGCATTACCATGTTTTTACAAGGTATAGAGTGAATATAAACAAGGGAATATACGGACTATTTCTATTTTTCTCGTGTTTTTTTTATCTAAAGACATTCAATTACTTTATTGAATTGTCAGATATCCTCTTACAGTCCCATATAACAACTTTTGCTCTTCGAAGGAATTATTAGTGAGCAGATATTCGGCCGTGTATCTGTGATCACTCGTCGCTTTAGTCAGTTATATAAAGCGGTGACTCGTGTTTTCCTTTGGCATTCGTCACTTCCGATTCGGGAAACCTGTATTACTCAGCTATCGTAGCATTGATCTCTCTGTTAAAAGTATATTTGGAATGTGTTTAACCAGTTCTATCATATATGTGATAATGACTGGCACCAATATTGTCCTTTAAGTCTTAGATCTGTGTGATTAATACTGTATTTGGGAAAAGTGGCCTCGCTTCGTAGGCTCTATCACATGATAGAACTTACGAAGCGAGGCCGCTGTTGAGTGAGACTTGATCACCCAGTTCCTATGCACATATCGAGTAAGGATAGGTTTATAAAGGAACTGGGTGATACAGACTTCTTTTGACCTTATTTCGGGTTACTTCCGGGCTCGGGAAGTTGAATATCGATAAGTGATAGCTTTTTAAGTTTGATTTGTTATTAATAACGCTGTAAAAGGACCAATTTAATTACATTGGAGGGTGTATAATGATCAAATAAAGTCTCGTTGGCAATTAAAACGATGGAAAGTCTTAGAACTAGTGAGTATTGTGAGATAATAACAGACGATATATCGTAAACCAGTCATAACAAAGATGTCGTCTGTATTACCTTGTATCTATATATACATGTAGTCGAGCAGTAGTAAGAAGTTTTACTTTAATCCCTTCAAGTGCCTGTGGTACATGTATGTGATAAGACTTTATTCAAAGCAGGGTTTTTTTTCCTGGTCCGTGGACCAACATAATATTATTGATGGAAATTTTAGGTTTTTTTCTTACATGTATCTCATCCCCAACCAGAAACAATTTCCTTGACATTCCCAAGGGCAAAATTCTAGGAATCCAGTCACTTGGTGTACAAAGAAAATAAAAGTAAACATTTTCTTTGAAAAATAAAACATAACCAAATTGTGTCCATGAAGCGTCTAAATCTAATGGCTGTACGAAATGAACATTGCCATATGGGGCACTCTATAATTTAAAAGGTCTACAAGAAGAATTTAAATACATGTATATTGTATCACACAAATGTCATCGCTGAATATATCTAAATATAAATTTTTGTAGCCTGAAAAAAATTATATTTTTGGGGGACAACTTTAGGATGGTTAGAGCTTCTATCAATCCCTGTCTAATAAAAATCAAATATGAGACAGTTGGATCATTAACACAGCAGTTTGGTGGGTTTTTTAAAGTTGAAAAATGGATTATTTCTAAACCAGGAAACATATTATTAAAAGACTGTTATACATGTATTATGATATAGTTTACCGAATAATTTAGACTCAAGTTACATTGTACCATATCTTGATCTCAACATACATTGTGTACATATCGTATTCGTAATTAACAACCAAAACTGCAAAATATTTAGGCCAAAAATAAAATTGTAGATTTCATGGGATTTTATATTCATTTGTTTTGTGAGATGACAATCCAAGGATATACGAGACCAAGGAAGTCTTAACCCATTATATAATAAAGGGATTAAGAAATATAAAATTGTAACATAATCTTGTATCGATCTTAATTTACAATAGTTACTATCTGTTCTCCCTTCATTCATCATTCATTCATTTTCTAACATCATCAATGACGTGGTTATGAAACTGACAACAGACTTATTTATTGAACTTTATTTCAAGTGGTGGTATGTATATGTGGATGTTAATTTACACCTACAGCAATTTAAAATCATTATTTATTCATCAAAGAAGCTCGGTCATCATTATGATAATATGAGTAAACACTTGAAAGTTTGCTGTAATATAAGATGCATGTAACTGGTGTTTTATAAGCTAGCTAAACTGTGTCTGACAATTTAAATGGTCTAAATTACATTAACCACATGTATCTAAATAATATCTGACCACATTTTTCATGAATGTAAATAAGGAAAACGTTTTTTTTTTTTTGAGAAACCGTTACCCACTAATAAATACAAACAAATGCTTTTTTTTTCCAGAAAAAAATCTCAAATTGTCACTCACCATAAGGAAAATTTCATCAGGAAACTATTTTGGAGCCCTCAAGGACATTTTCACTGAATTGAATTGTTTAGTTATGTCTGCATGGGACTAACCTAAAAGTATCTTCATGTACCAGTACCGTACCTACATTATACAAGGTACATGTATGGTGTACGTAGATGTACCGGTACATATTTATTCTGAATTTACCATGTCATTAATGTATTGTTTAAATCTTAGATTTTGAAGTGATTAAAAAATATCAGATTCACACCGCCGTCACACAAACACACCCACACGTCAACCAAAAAAAATATCTTCCTAAGAAACACTGGTGCTTGTCATTTTGTCAGGCACTGATTTGTCCTTTTTAATATTATTAATACATGTCCAACATTAAGTTGAAAATGTCAGGTACTATTTCATTAGTGCCTGACATTTTGTCAGTTACATCTAAAACTGTTATTTCCTGGCCTGGTTGCACTGAAGACGGGGAATTTTTATAAAGTTTTAAAAAAAGGTTTTCGCTCCAGTAAACAAGGTAAATACCAACTTGTTGACATTATGAAGATGCTCTGGATGAGCAAGAGATAGTAAGGGTTTAATCTCCACGTGACACAAACTAGGTCAATTCGGGACTTACATATCATTTAATTTATTTCAATAATTTGTTTGTGTGTGTTGTCTTTAAAACTTAGTTAGTTAGTAGGAGGAAACCAGAGAACCTGGAGAAAACCCAATAGGTTGAACAAAGGACCCTAATTCTTGTATAAGTGGGAATCAAAACCACGCCTCTAAGACTCTATGACAGACCTTATGATCTTAATGTCAATGTACATGCATTAAAACATTCGACCATCCCCCCTTCCTTCCCAGCACTAGACAAAGTAGGCTACATGTACTTACTGTTAGCTCTGGATCTAAAGAGAATTTATCTTGAAGTTTACGTTTGACGAACTTATTAGGTACAGCATAACCCTCTCGGTCAACATAAGCTTCATATGATTCTTCTTTACGTAGTTCTGATGGATCATGATAAAAATGTTCACTGCCCTTCTGTGTGTTATATAAACATTCGGAACTCAAACTTTTTACCAGAGGGAATTTATTGGGAGATACCTGAACAAAGGAATCAACATCATTCTCTCTTGAAGAATTTGGTCTATTTAGTTTTGGTTTACGTGGTAAAGTTCCATATTTCTTAAAGGGAAGTGCCAACTCATATGGCGCTAGAGGTGGCTTCGAGTCTGGTATTTCTGGAGGTTGTTTGGGGAAAAATAAACATTCTTTTGCGACAGTACTAGAAGCAGGCGATAATTTTGGCTCACAAATTGTCACTGGGCGTAGTCTAGGAGGAGGGGGTCTAGATGGAGGTGCATTTTTTTTTGATGAATCATCCTGAGAGAATGGCCGCTGATGAAACTGAGTGATTCTATCTCTAATTGAAGCTACTGGTACATGTTCCTCAACACTTGGCTTTACATCATCTAAACTTTGATACAGAGCATTGTCCATTATAATCATTTCATTGTTTTGCAGTTTTGTTCTCAAATAGTCATCGTGTGCATGAGTTCGTGGAGGTTTAGATGGAGCCATTGGTACCTGGTCATCACTCTCTGCTTGCAGTTCAGGTGATGCCTGAGAAGCACTGGGTACTGTCTTTTTAGTCTTGTTGACTTTAGCGTATTCTGGAATACTTCCAGCACTTTTCTGTCGGACATGACCTGGTCTTGTTTTAGGTAATGCTGGTCTTTCAGGGGCTGACTTCTTTCCTTCAAAGAGTTTTGCCTTTTCCGAGATATCAATTTTGGTATAACTGACTTCATTGTTGTCTTGATCACTTCGTGGTAATTTGGGACTTCCTGGAATGACTCCCAAATTGGACTGTGACAATCTAGAAGTACTGTTGTCAAAATTTCCGGAGAAACGCTTTGGACTGACTACAGGTTTTCCGATGAGTGGAACCGTCATGTCTGTTTCCGATTTCCTATTTGGACAACTACGACCTGCTTTATCTTTAACACCTTGCTGTCTACGTAACTTAACCTCCAATTCAGAAGTAATGGCAGATTTACTGTCACTCTGTTCGACATTATTAACGGTTTTAAAACTTTGTCTTTTCACAACTGGCTTGCCAGTACCATTTACATGGTGTGTTCTACTAGGGGTTTTCTTGGGGGATTCGTATATTCGATTAGGACTTTCTGTTATATCACTTTCACCAGTTAATGCAGATTTATGAACAGGCACAGAGTATATTTTAGGCTTTGCAGGAAGGTCGGACAATTTGGGTTTACTCCGAGGTAGTGGTTTTGGCTGGGGTGAAGCAACATCTGGCTGTGCTACATCAGTTAAGGTGTCATCTGATGTTCCTGTCTCAAACATTTTTCGAATGTTATGCATTCTGCCATCTGGCAAGTTTCGAATTGAGTCAGTGGATCCAACATCTTCATCCATACTCAACCACAATAAGATAAGTTGTCAGGTGGGTATGTTTTATCACATTTTAAGAAATTTTACAACGGCCGCAGGCAAATCATAATTCAGCAAATCAAGTGACATCCATTCTACTCCCATTCTTCTTCTGTGACAAATAAACCTGGAAATATAAAATAAAGTAAGCAAATGATAACATTGTCAAATGAAAACACTTTGAATGGTTGAAGTGTTCAAATGTTTATATAACAGTTAGGGTCTACATGGGGCAGGCATATCTAGCTTGGCAATGCTAATCACGGTAAGCTTATAGAAAGCAAGATCAATATTGTATACTTTCATATCATTATTTGCAAGGTGTTACTGAATCAAGCTTTAAAATGTTCAATTCCTTATCCTTACCCTATATTGTATTACTTATCCAGATAAATTTTGCAAAAACATATTAAAAGAGATGTGCTGATATTAAACAGAGTTAACAGTGACATGTTCACAGATATACATTTTGTGAATGACTACAAATATTACCGGTAAGTAACCCTTCAACTAAGATCAAAAAGATGCATAAAGACACTTACAGCTACTTTAGGCTAAATTGTACAAAGATAACTCTCAATTTATACAAGGCCTTTAACCAATACAGGAAAAATGCTATGCAGATGCTAAGCACAGATGAGCCATTACTACATGTAGAATGATGTCCTAAATTCACTAATACTAAATACTGTGTGTACTGTAATACTGTGTACTATTTGTATTAATATTCATAAGAAATAATCATAATGATACAATTGTTGGTAATATTGACAAATAGCCAAGTAATTATCCTCTGAGTGTTAAATCCACTGACAAGAAAGACCAGAACTGTCAACACAAAATGATATTAAAATTGAAGCTGTATGTGTCATCACACTTTTAATCATGACTATGTCAGTAAATTATCAATAGTTTTTAATGGACATGCCATCATAGCACTTATAAGTAGGTGCCATAGCCTTGAGCATTACTAAATGAATTACCCGCTTAACCCTTTTTGTTGTGCGACATGGCAGTCTCATGCCGACACACTCAAATTCTTCTAATCAATAAGATGTGGGTCGTGTAATTCTGACCCAGTATTTTTATACCACATTATTGATTTTTTTAGGCTTTTAAAAAAAACCAAAATCTGGTGAAAGCCTATAGCTCATGGATCATTTATTAGATAACAAATGAGATCTTTTTTTTCTTCTTCTTCCTATAACAGTGACTATAGAATGCCAGCAGCATTAAGACAAGATATTCCTGTAAACTCTGACCTGGTGAGATCTCAAAAGTATTTGAGCAGATACACCATCTTGCTGATTGATTATAGTTTTGATGGACATATCTAAAAATCTAATAAAGCCTATTAGAATTAGAAACCAATGCATTCAGATAAGACATTTGCAACAAAAGCAGACAGTTCAGAGGACAATAACAAAACTTCAACCAAACGAGGGTTTATACATCCTACTTTTCTGCAATGACTGGGCTAATGGAGACAGGCATATGAGTGGTATTTTGCCCAGACAGTGGTTTTACGGCCCACTTTTATTTAGATTTCTGTAAAGATTTCTTACTACATGCATGCCAATGTGTACACAGGACCTACGCTTTTTGTTCCACCCAAATTAATATGTGTTAGTAAATAAAGGAATATTTTAATTTCGTCTCACCAGTTCAAAATTACAATAACAATATTTTGAAAAAAAAACAAACATGCATCTTTAACCAGCATGTATGCTAAAAAGTATCTTTCTAAGAAAAAACCTGTAAAGAACACTTATTTGATTCAAATCAAATTAAGGAAAAAATTATAAATTAATAGGCTTTTATTACATCCATCTAGATAACAATGTTGCTCAAGAAATACAATTAAAATACCTGTACATTATCCTTAATGATTTTATGGAAGCATTTCTGACCATTTCACACATGGTATAATCACATCCTTGGATTAATCACATTATGTATCCCATGTCTATATTTCTATGATGTATCCTACCACACCAGGGGTAGCCTATCATAGGTTTCTTTATTACAATATATAATAAAGGCTTTATGAAGCATTAATGCACTTCATGAACAAGATTAAAGATGATAGATTTATGTGAATGTATACCTGCGGTGGACTTTTCACAATTAGATTATTTACAGTTATCTTGAATATATTACAATCAAATTTAACAGTAATATTAATTAATGGGAGTGATAATGACTGTTTAATAGAGGAAGATCGGTAACTCAATATCATCCATCCACTGTCTTACCCATTACAAATACGACTTATTAGTCAATTTAAATCAACATCGATGTTGTTATCTTACCGTGAAGAGATAGATCCATGGGCTTCTGATATCCAATATTTAAAGGAGCTAAATCGCTAACATTTCGGACTTAGAAATTGACAGAAGTGGGTCGCAACGCATATAATACTGTAATATGAATGTGTATAAACTGATTTACCTTCAATGGTTTCCGTTTTTACTCCAATTCCAAATCAGTTATGTTCCGCAAAATAAGCCAGCAGTCTGGTTATTCCAGTCTACATACACTGTTTAATTTGGTGCAATGTGGCTAGCCTCGTTCCCTGAGTCTCTTGCTAGAACTGGGGCTGAAACGCATTATGGTACATGATTCGTGTACCAATGGTAAAATGTTTATTTTGTCTTAAATATTGGATCAGAAGCCCATCTGTTTCCAGTAAAATCACAGCATCAATGTTGATTTAAATTGACAAATAATTCATGTTTTCAAAGTTGAAGATTTTGGATGATATTGATTTAGAGACTCAGCTACTTTAAGACAAAAAGAATTTTTTAAGCCTGCCATTCAATTTGGACTCTTCATGTATTTCACCAAACAAAACTGATTAAAGGTACAGTAAAAATAGAAACAATTGAATGTAAATCAGTTTATATACATTCATGTCACATTAATCATAATATCATGTGGTAAATGCAATTAAAATAGCATTATGCAAAAGCAAAATCTGCTTATTACAGGTCTTTCTTTAGGCCTGAGATGTTATCTAAATAATCAATTAGACATTAATTAACATATCCAGACCATAATAAACTCTTTACGTCAAGGCTAGCCTTCGATGTTGGCGGATTGAATTCTTATATGCCGCTTAATGGCCGTTGATAATTAAATCAATCAAGTTGATAATCGAGACTATGCTGTTTATATTAATGATTTGAGTAATGATGACCGAGGCTATGTGAATATTTCAAACGCTTTTTTCTTGGCTAATACTGGATCAACTTGACTGAAATTTTCAGCAAATTATCTTTACACTATCTAGTTTTTTAACTATTATAGTGAGAACTGCCATCTCTTTATCTTATCTCCCATAATTTAACTTTAAATTTGTGTTGTGTCCATTTCTAGTTGTCAAAGAATAAGCTCCTTTAAAAGATTGGTTTTGAATGCCAATATAAATCCAGATACCAGTAATAAGCTTAAGGAAAATGACTGGCCTGATTATGATGTAAAAGAATTGTAGACTACCGGTACCATGACCACAGTACTGTAGGCCTATCTTACAAAAGTAAATGCCTGGATACAACTAACTTACAAATTTAATCAAAAATGGCTTGTGTTGAACCAGGAACTTCAGGCAATGAAACATGGATATAGGGCCTAATTTATATAATGAAATTAACAAAACATGACTACAATTAATATAATGAAATTATAGTTAAAATAGTTCTGAATTTGGGTAAATTGTGCAAGTGTTGTTATAATTACACTTACAACATCTCAACAAAATGACAAAGACAAAAGTAACACTACAGTTTCAAGTTTGCATTTTTAGTTTCTCATCAGAGTTAACGAATAACGAAGAGAAACTAAATTAAATTCCTAAAAAATTTTTTAAAAAAATAGTAAATTCTAAATAGAACAGTCACTGACTGTATGATAACTGGTTTTAGCTTTAGGCTATTATGATTAATGTATAAATGACATGATGTCATTGATTGTGAATGGATTCAATCATTCCTCCACTGATAATTATGTCAAGTCAAAGAATGTGATCCGAGTCCTGATGTTTTAGACTGACTTCTATATTGTCTGTCTCCATTAAATAGTTTCTGTAATGAACTGAATGATAGAAAGAGATATTCCATATAGTCTAGATTAAATAATATTAGAAAGTATTACCAATGCAAAACCTTATACATTTATCGTTGTGTTTATTTTAGCTTCCCTGATACAAGGATTTCGGCTCTTTCCGTAAAGGGCGCTTGTCGGTAAACTCCGGATATTTCCGCTTCCGGTCTCTTCGTTCGTAATCTGCCAAGATGGTGGGTCTTGTTTTCATTCACGTGAAATATACCCGTTGTTCAATCTGACGGAATCGCAATTATCCTAGTATTAAATAAAATATAACATTGCTAAATAAATCATCTATGTTTTAAAATTTACTATTATTTCACCATTTTGTTGTTATTGTCATCAAACGTTGTAGTTAGGTGGTACAACCGATTCGGTAGAGGCCATCAAGAATTGCTAAATTAATGAATTGATGGTGGATTTAGAGCCAGTCTGAGGGTCAATACGGCTGAATTTCACACCATCCTCGCCAACATTAATATTGATGTCGAATTAAGCTCATATTTGGGCTTCTATTGTGCTGGTAATAGTGGTAAATCTTCGTTACTTGTCGGAAAAATGGTCAAAAACCTATTATGGAAAGACCTACCCTTTTACTTTAGTTACCGTACTCATTTTCCTACTTTAAGTTTAACTTTCATAGATAACTTATTGTACGGTAATTCATCTCTTGATAAGGCAATAATTCAGCTTTTGAATACAACCATAATTTATCTTGCGAGATACTTCGAAAGGGAATTGTGATTGTCTGTGTCAAGAGCCTCTTGGGTTCGGAAAATTGAGAAAGCATTCCCTACTCCTCAACTACTGAACTAGGCCATTAGATTATCATAGGTTTTATATTTCATCTCGATTCTGTGTACCAAAGACGAGGATTTAAGATGGATTGTAATATGTGCTTACAGTTTTGTCATCCACTTATTAATGTGTGTTGTCATCCCAATTTCCTGTAGATGAGAACTTAAACAACAGCTATTTTTCATTCTCAATGTCTTATTTTACAGACCACCAAAAATAAAAAGACCAGAAAGCTTCGTGGACACGTCAGTCATGGTCATGGCCGTATTGGTAAGTACAAAGAGCTCTGAATGTAGTTTCATTACACTTGCCCTGTACAATGTAGGCTACGTTCTAGAACACGCCTGTTGTCTCTGTTACGGGTCAACTTTTTATGCTTACCTGTGGCAAATCAGACCCTGGGAATGCCTGTAAAAGAACGTTTTTGTATGAGACCTAGTGCTGATATCAAGTAAAATTTTATGCATCGAAAAATCGGACGCAAACATCGATACTCGCATCGAAAAATCGGAAATTTTTTGCCGCCATTTTATTTTTCAAAAATTTCACAACATTAGTATTTATGATAGAAACATAGATTTCCTCAACATTATCATTATTATAGAAATGTTGATTATTTGAATAATTTATTTCGACAATATTCTTCAAATATCGTTAGCAATTGTCGTGACTGTCGACGTGAGGGTGTGTGTAACTGTAAGGCGATAACAAGAGCCGAGGCGGTTTGCAGGTCGTATCAAAGCCTGTCTATACTCTATATGGATTTATGAAATACGTTCTTTATTGGCCGTTACAAAAAATAGACTAAATCATTTTAAAGACAATATTGGTGCCAGTCATTATCACATATATGATAGAGCTGGTTAAACACATTCCAAATATACTTTTAACAGAGAGATCAATGCTACGAGTACGATAGCTGAGTAATACAGGTTTCCCGAATCGGAAGTGACAAACGCCAAAGGAAAACACAAGTCACCGGTCTATTTAACTGACTGAAGCGGCGAGTGATAACAGATACACGGCCGAATTTCTACTCACTAATAATTCCTTCGAAGACCAAAAGTTGTTATGTGAGACTGTGAGAGGATATCTGACAATTCATAAAAAGAATTGACTGTCACTAGATAAGAAAACACGAAAGAAAAACAGAAAAAGTCCGTGCATTACCATGTTTTTATAAGGTATAGAATGAATATAAACAAGGGAATGTACGGACTATTTCTATTTTTCTCGTGTTCTTTTTTATCTTATGACATTCAATTACTTTATTGAATTGTCAGATATCCTCATACAGTCTCATATAACAACATTTGGTCTTCGAAGGAATTATTAGTGAGCAGATATTCGGCCGTGTATCTGTTATAACTCGCCGCTTTAGTCAGTTATATAAAGCGGTGACTCGTGTTTTCCTTTGGCATTCGTCACTTCCGATTCGGGAAACATGTATTACTCAGCTGTCGTAGCAATGATCTCTGTGTTAATATTATATTTGGAATGTGTTTAACCAGCTCAATCACATATGTGATAATGACTGGCACCAATATTGTCCTTTAACACTAGCATTAAAAACCGGCCGGGAAATATTATCCCGATTCGTTTTCCACCGAAGTCCGGCCATCGTTGTATAGTCCGCTTCGACTTATGCACGGATAAAGGTAAAAAAAAAAAAAAAATTGACATCTCCAAAAAAAAAAAAATTCAGTTACCGTCTCTCCACGATTCTGGACGCACTAATCGTCTAAAACAAAACTACACGTACTTTATGTTAAACCATTCCAATCGAAATATTTGTAGACGTGGCTTTGCTTGTTTATTTCTTTATTTAAATATCCCCCTCTCCGCCTTCAAAATATTATCAACCCGAGAATATGCCATAAGCATCAAATATATTCAGACATTCGTCAAAAATGGCTTGTTTCGCGAGTCTCGCGAGATGTCTACTTTTAGTTTTCAGTTAAGTTAACCAATCATACTATACTGCGTTGTTTTATTCTATTTTTAGTAACATGATTAAAAACGGAGTCTGCGTTGTCTTTTAGTTATCGGTTCAAATTAATCACGACCACAACTTGGAATATTGAGCAAGTTAGTCCTGCATTTATAAATTGATTCTTTCGTAGGCCTAAATATACTCCACATTCATCCAAAATATAAAGAATTGCACTTCACAAGTTTGAAAGCAATTTTTGGCTAATGAATAAAATAATTCTATCGCCATTACCGCGATTTGAGTCGCTTTTTGCGATGCGATAACGCTTAAATTGAACCCTGCTTGCTTATCTCGCTAGAGTCTGTATGTGCAACACTACACACTGTTAAAAATATGCCCTCCCTTCATTTTCTATCATATGTAAACGAAGGAAGTAATTATTTGGAGAATATTATTGACATGAACTTAAAGTAAGTACAGGAAGAAAATAAGAAGTTAGGATGTTGAATTAAATTTCCATTACATTGATTGTAATCATTAATGATTCACTCATAATCTTATCATGTATTTTCAGGCAAACACCGAAAGCATCCTGGTGGTCGAGGTAATGCTGGAGGTCAACATCACCACAGAATAAACTTTGATAAATAGTAAGTTTCTACAATTACCAATCACCTTCCAGCTGAAGATTGCTCCCCACAATTTCCTTATTTTATTTTCGAAATGGACAAAATGTACTAACTTTGCAACTATGATACAATACTGAATGAAGTCTTGGCAAAAGACTCTAAATCTTGTACTCACTATATATGTTCCATTTTAAATCTAAGGAATCATTTTCCTTATGACATATCTTTATAACTTTATGTAAATACAAGCAAATATTGAATTCAAGTATTCAATACATGCATTGAAACAAGCGCTGAAATAAGCGTCCGGACACGTACAATGCCCGGGCGAATTGACCCCGTTTGACAGGCCAAATTGCCTTTCGTCCAGACATAATTGTCCGACCGAGTTGTAAGCCAAAAATAGTAATTTCATTCGGGAATTCGGGTCGATCAAAAATTATTACTAGACTAGAAAATCCAGGCACAAAAATATCAACGACCTGAGTCATAGTGAAAATGTTACTATTTATATCTAGGTCGCGTGCAGATAAAATAGTCAATAATTTTTAGAATTAGCTTTTTAACTCTGGTTATATCAACGACCCGGGTCCTAGTAAAAATATTACTATTTTTTATAGAATCGGCTCAAAATCCAGGCCCAAAAATATCAACGACCGGAGTCATAGTGAAAATGTTACTATTTATATCTCGGCCGCGTGCAGATAAAATAATCAAAGATTTTTAGAATCGGCTCTTTTAGTTACGCTGGTTATATCAACGACCCGAGTCATAGTAAAAATATCATTATTTACATGTATCTCGGCCACTTGAAGATAAAATAATGAATAATATTGAGAATCGGCTCTGTTACGCTGGTTATTCGAGTCTACGTGTAGTAACTAGCTTTGCATTACTTTCGTATATGATTAGCTCTAAATCACACCTAACATGACATGTAATTATACAAATTATTAGTAATAATATTTAAAATGTTACAAGAAAATGTTCAAGTTGACTATGGGTGTAATTAGGGAGAGACTTTTTATACAAAAATTAAAATCTCACTTTATTGGACACTTCCGATGTGAATGTAAATATTTATAGAAGAGCCTTGAAAACATGTCGAATTAAATAACTTATTTTTCCCAACTCTCGGACACGGGATATCCCGACTAGTGTGACCGTTCCAGAAAATTTTAAGACTGGTACTGTGTCTAATATCTCTCAAAATGACACTTCTAAACGGGGACCATCACCGTCACTAGTTCAAAAATTACATACAATAAGAACCGTAGAAAAGTGGATCAAAAATGACGTAGCAAAATCCAATGCTGACGTGTGGTTAACATACGAAGAAGACAAGGGTTTTGTGACTACACTAAAATGTCAACTCTGTATAAAGTATTTTAAAAATATCAAATATATGAGGGAATTTTCCACTGCATGGAATAATGGTATTTGTCAGGTTGAAAATCTGCAATGTCCGGCCGAAAATCAGTTCAGCCTGACATGCCAGACTGAACCTTAGCAGTTATTTCAAGGCTTGCATGATTGAATAACCCTTAGTTTTTGTATTCAATGGTTTCGGCAGTGGCGACTTTTTTCCACTACTTAGCAAACCACCATTTTTATATTGAAAAAAAGATGTCGGAATCTGATTAATTTTGATGTTATTGTACAGTGTCTACAGAACTCAATGACTGACCACTGAATGTATTCTTATTTTGAGGTTAGCATGTAGTTATAGAATAAAACTGGAAAGCCACAGTGGCTAACTAGATAAGATGCTGGTTCGCTAGTCTGGAGGTCTCATGTTGGACCCCTACATTGGCCATGAGGGCCTGACAAGGACAATGGCGTGCACTTAAAAGATCCTTTGGCAGTTGGAATTCGATATCAGAGACCATAGTGCTGCTGCCCAGGCAAAAATTTCTTTATAGCACATTGTATGGCGTATTCGTCTTTGCAATCTCCAGTTGAAACAGAACATATTTTGGCTTCTGCATATTAAACTTATAAAGACAGCTCTTTTCAGTTAACCATCGAAATGTAGAAAACAATGCCTTAAAATTTATGATTCGGATATTTACTGCTAGAGCCTAGTGTTTAATCACATTGTAAAATAAATTGTGGAAAAACTAGAGATCAAAGCACTATTGGACATAATGTACTATTAAACTATTACATTATATTTTTCAGTCATCCAGGTTATTTTGGTAAAGTAGGTATGAGATATTACCATTTATTACGAAACCAACATCATTGCCCAGCTGTAAATTTAGATAAATTATGGTCACTGGTTACAGAACAGACCAGAACTACCTATCAAAGTAAAACAGACAAAGCACCAGTCATAGATTGTGTAAAAGCTGTAAGTTTCTTAGAAATAATTTTTCCATATTGTCACTTGTATTGTTTGACTTTCTTGTTGTAAACAATAGGCAATTGCTTTAAGGATGGTTTAATTCCCATTGTGTGAAATGCAGATGAGATACTTCTCTTTTTACAAGATACTACACAGTCCTTTACATTGAAAAGTATTCAAGACAATACATGGAATGTTTAGTTCAGATAAAGTCTTTAATAATGCAAAATTTGACTTTGTCCTTTGGTAATTGTAGAAGTGGTGGAAAAAAATATTGGCCAAACTGTTGTGATGTATTTGTCTGTTAAAGACTGTCATTGCAGTCTGCGTAATTGAATAAATAGAGATTAACCTTTCAGACTCGAAATTAAATAATAGAGTATGATTAGTTTCTGCAATGCGGAATCATTGTTTCTGTTGATGCGTTATAAATGTTCTGGCAAATTAATTTTTTATGTTTTCTATTTTTCAGGGATATTATAAAGTACTAGGCAAAGGTGAACTTCCAGCTCAGCCCCTCATCGTTAAAGCTAAATTCTTCAGTAAAAGAGCGGAACAGAAAATCAAGGGTGTAGGAGGTTGTTGTGTGGTTGTAGCATAAGAACTAAAAATAAAATGTTACTATCACAGTCACTTCAGTATTTTTGTTTATTTCTGAATTTTTATATCAATGAAAATTTTGATATTGATTCAACAGGAAAAGCTCCAATCTGATTAAAACACAGATCCAATTTCGTTTCGTTTTTTATAGTTCAAAATTTCATTTTTACTTGTCTTCACTACTCTTGGATCTGGAGGACTTGTTATTTAACTGGTGTTCTGGCTGAAATGAGGGGTCAGCCAATCAAATGGTCTGTCGAATCGACCGTTTGACCTTTTTATGCGTGGAACTGTGGGTAGATATTACCAGCCAACGACGTCTATACTATAAACACCAGCGGATAGAAATCATAACAAAACAAAAGTGGATTTTGAAAAGCGTGGCGGTCGCTAATTGGTTAATCGAATGACTGACGTTATCGGGTCAAATGTCCCGTGCTTGATACCTGACGTCATAGAACGTGAGCTTCCACTATAACTAGTTAGATCTACATGAGTGTAGGCCATCGAAAGTATAAAAAACGAAACGAAATATAGATCTATATTTTAATTAGATTGGAAAAGCTCCTGTGATTTTGGTGAAAATGGAAAGTGATTTTATTCAATTTGTTGTACTAGTTGAGATTGATACTGAAAATAAGATTGTACAGAAGGCCAGTTTATAAGACATTTTGAACCTGGCTTAGAAGGGGGACAGCAGTTGCTCAATGTCTCCCAGTGTGTGCTGAGAAAGTTCACCAGGATTTTCCAGCATGATTACCAAGCTTGGGTGGTAGAGGGTCTGGTAAGGAGTATCTAGTTGGGGTGGTATGAAATACCAGGGTGGTATAGAAACCCACAGTCCAGTATGCACCTGAAAGAACCCTTGACATTGAAATGGGAGTAGGTCAGTCTGGCCAAAATGTCCCTTGTGGCATACACACATTATCATTTGCACAGTTGTTTCAGAAAAGGCTGTAATAAAAGATTAACAGAATTTTACTGTTTATCGAAACAAATTTACTGAGCTGAGCGCCATAGTTTTTCGAATAAAAAAATGATCCTGTAAACGTATCTTAATTATTTTGCTTCTTATTATGAACAATATTCAAATGGGAACACGTCAATAACAACACATTTCTACACTTATGGATGTTTAATTTGTAATCAACGGTACAAAGACAGAGGGGTCAAAACCAAAAGTACGTCACAGATGTCAGTAGCGCGTGTGTCCTCCACTGGCTCTTACGCACGCTGTGCAGCGAGGTAGCATGGAATTAACCATCTGTGCCGTAGCAAAATAAATAAGATATGTTTACAGGATCATTTTGTTATACGAAAAACTAAGTGAGGTGTTTTCTATGGCGCTCAGTATACTGTGCATTAATTTTGTCCATACTAAAGCAAACTGCTGAATGTCATTCAGCGTGCTCAAACTAGTTATTGTTGGCGAGTTAGATGGGTACACAAATGGCTACATATTTGAACCTCAATCCATCTGGACAGGGGCGTTTTAAGGTTTTTCATGCCGAAGGCTATACACTTTTGAGGGCCCTCTTTGGGGGGAGGTCGAGAAATTTTGCAAAATATAATAGAAATCGCTTCGGTGCATTCTGACATATCCTCCAGGACCTTCGAGGCCGGTTTAATCTGAGGGCCGGGGCCTAATTCGATACTCATCCGAAGCCTGAATGCGAAACAAATCACTCGTATGTACCGGGGGCTCAATCAAATAATATTTAATGGAATATGGTGGAGTGGGCGTATTGTGCAAGCCGCATGCGTAATCCCAGAAATCTATTCCGCAAAGAAATGATCGCTCCGCCAAGCCAGGCCACACTGGGCGGCCTAGCCATCTTTCCTGAATAGCTTATTAGGTTTTCAGAAAAGGTGATTTCTTGATTGATGATTTCCATGCCATTGCAATGACTGCACTCTCATTCAGTAGTGGATTGACTCAGACTCGAGGGCCCTTTATCCCATGTCAAGAGGGGCCCTTTTGTCTGCCTTTAGGGCTCTCCCTAACTAGGGTACATTTTCATTTTTTTTATCGGTTTTAGCATTTTCCTCACGTTTTATTTTTTCCCACTTCTTTGATTTTTTTCGCGAGAAGGCTGGCGCCTCAGCTATAAAACGCCTCTGCATCTGGACGTTTCAACATCCTTGTCCATGAAAACGACATTAACCCAGTATTTTACCCAGCAATAAAGAGTAGGAGGATCTATGCCCTAGGATGTAAATGTACAAACTTTAACAAAAAAGAAGGGAGGTAATCCCAGAAAAACGTTTAATAATGGTGTCAAACCACCAATTACATTTCTATTTCGGCCTTTCCTTCCTGTTCGTTTATTCTTTGCTGTCCCATGTCAACCCTTTAGCATCGAAGACTTGATTTGATATTTTCTGCCATGTTTTGGTGAATATTCCGTATTTACATATTCATTTAATTTTGAGAGATTGGCAAGTTGAGAATGTCAACACCTTCCAGACCATGCACCAACAAACTGCCTGAATTAGAATTCAGGATTTCCTTATAGGCATGAAACGTTTTACACTTGCATGTCTAAATTACGTAGATTCTCATATAAATAAAATACTGCAAGGAGTAAGAGATTTTGAAAGTTGAAAACAAATTTCTGTGAATTCTATGAGACAATCAGTTATATTTTGGAGGCAGTGGCTCAATAAAATAATTTATAAAGACATATATAAACAATTTATTACCAGTTCCCATAACAAAAACATAAATAACAGATCATAAAGATTTAACAATTAGATTTAAAAAATATGTAATATTCAAATAAACATTCATTATTTGTAAGTAAATGTATTTATTAAAAAAATAGAATTTATACCATGCATCTCTACATTGTGAAAATCTATCCAGTTTTTAAAATGAGAGTATATCCTGAGTGGAGAAAATAAAATAAACTAGCTTGAGTGAAATGGAAAGAGGCACAGATTTGGACTGTATATAGTGGCAAACTGTAGACCATGAAAAAGGCAGCTGAGGATCTGGGACACAATTAGGCCTGGGAAAATACAAATCTTTGGACGATTTTAATGCCAGAGTATTCAGAAAAGAGGAACCAAAATACTTAATGACTTAACTAATACCACTCTTAATGCAAGAACCTAAGTAACACGTAGAATGTGCTTTGAAAAAATAATTAACAAGATAACATTTACACACTAAACTTTTTTCACAGAGGTTGCTCTGCATCACAACCTCCTCAGTGCTTCCAGTACTCTTGAGTACTTCACGGATGCATTCCCCTTCCCACCCAAATACAATTATTGTTTCAGAATATACTCTATATAAGTGTTGACATGAATTGTAAAGATAGTTAACATTTTGTATTTGGAAGAAATATCATAATGGCCTGTCCTGTACATGAATTAAATAGCTTTTACAATTTTCCTGAAGCATTTTAAACTGATTACCTAAAATATACATTTTACCTACACCATATCTATTATTGAAATTAAAAATACAGATGTGACGTCATCCTTTGAAGTTGGTTTATAAATCATTATTTAAAATCATGTACAGGCAATGTGACAATTGTACATTATTTATACTAGATGAAAGATTGGGACATGCATGACAATCTCATTGCTGTGTACGTCCGTGAGATAGTTCTTGTATTTTGTTTAATATATTGATACAATACTTGTGGTTGTATCAGCATATTAATTAATGTAATGCCTCACTCTCAACCATTATACGCACATGATTAATAATCTATAGATGTTCTTTCAGGACTTTTATTACAGGTATAGTAGGCCTAAAATAAATTCATTAATCTACCTTTGGGGGACGCTGCAATACCTGTTGTTCAAATTGTTCAGCAGTTAAAGTTCCTTCAAGCCTTTCAAAATTAGGATTAAAAACTGAATAAGCACTGAGCCTGTTTCCTCGTGGGCCTGTCTTTGTATTAAAATAAATAAACATGAAACCAGTCACAAGGAAATACACAGCCCCGAACTCAAGTTCAATAAATATTTTCCACAACAGAAACCACAGTAATAACAAAAGACCATTTTGTAGATTAAACATTTTCCATTTAGAACTTTCAATTATTTCTTCTTCAGTTTCATGGTAGATAACTTGACCTCCTTGTATATGAGACACATTAGTTTTGGCTTTCACAGTTCCTTTGGTCCTCGAAGGGCTTGCGGGTGATGACTCATCTTGACTCTAAAAAATAATCAATTTTATAATTCAATCATATCATATATTTCAATTTCTTGAAGATACCACTCCCCAATAGCTCAATCGACTACAAGATGATTGACCTTTAAGCTCATGCCCAGTATAGTTCTATGACATGTGTGTTGTTATACATTGGAGAGAGAGAGAGAGAGAAATGGGGTTAAACTTCCACTTGACACAAACTAGGTCATTTCGGGACCAACATATGGTTCAATTTTATTAATAATTCGCTTGCACGTAGGGGTCTTTAGCAGTTGGAAGAAACCAGAGGACCCGGAGAAAACCCACGAGGATGGACAGGCGACCCTACTCCTCCTTGTCAAGTACAACTGGGGGTCCAAAACCATGCCAGTTGACTCAATGACAGGCTTTATGATGCATGTGCTAACTATATAGCTATCCAACCCCCCTGTTTACATTGGATGTAGTAATACAAACTGCTCCAGACAGAATTGGGCCTTTTACTCATTTTACGCCTCTGCCTACTATTTTACATACCGTACCATCAGCACTCATTTACACTAAATAGGAAAGATTTTTAATCCAGATTTAAACACCTTTATTTCTTTTTTCTTTTAATTAAAAAAACAAGTTTTAGAATTTAATTTACAGTACCAAAAAAAGTTCATACATGTATTTAGAGCTATGATGTCTCTAGTCTGTAATATTTATTCTTATCAGATTTGGCCTGGACCTTTAATGAAGTGAAGGTTTACATCATACTTTTTCTGCTCCCCGGCTAATGAAGATTGCCATAGGGCCTCTGCCAGTAACCTATCTAGTATCTGGGATAATTTTGCCTCCACAGCAGTGCTACTACTAGGGCTGGGCCTAAGCAACTTTCAACTGTCAAGTTGACAAGAGTTCTTTCTATGATGACATAGACTATGTGCATGACATCATCTACTCAGGACCTCTAGTTTTGGATCCCATCCGAATGACTAGACACTGTACCGTGATAGGCTAGATTCCTTTAATTTAGCTATGGTAAATTTATGTATCAATTCCCATTTCTTGCCTTGTCTGACCCCCCCCCCTCCAAAAAAGAGAAATGATGTGCTTCAGGGTTATCTACCCGGTCCAAATTTAAATAATTCTGTTTAAATAAGAAAGTATATACACAGGTTTATTCTCACTCGTAGAACTATAAAATTACCTGGTCAGTATTTTGGGTTGTCTTTGCTCCCCTAAAAAGGCCAAGTAATGAACTTGTAATTGTCTGCTGTGCCCTTCTCTCTTTATTTTTCCGTTCTCGATATTCAGCCAACTGTTTCTCCATGTTGGCAAACAAGTCTTGAACATCCAGTGCGACAAATAATTGTCATTGTCAAGATTATAATTATATTTTTTCCCCGAAACGAATATCGGGGTTGGCCTAACGGAACCAAATAATGTTTATTCACAAACATTAATTTCTTTGTTTGAAATATTATTTTCGGGTTCTGGTAATCTATTTCAATCGAGAGCAATACGCGTGAGTTGCTATAGGATTATAAAGCTACGGAGCCCGGTAAGGGACACAAAAGATAAAACAAGAGAGAGAGAGAGAGAGATGTGATTTAACGTCCATTCGACACAAACTAGGTCATTTCGGGACTTAACATATGGTTTTTTAAAATTTTATTTCAATAATTCGCTTGCGCGTAGGGGTCCTTAGCAGTGGGAGGAAACCGGGGTGCCCGGAGGAAACCCACGAGGTTGAGAAGGCGCCCCTATCTCCATGCCACATACGCTCAAACCAGGGATCGAAAACACAGCCGCAAGCCAGAGGTGACCGGCCAGCTAGAGGTCGAAGCGCGGCGCTCTAGACCACTAGATAAAACAAAGTTATTAACCTACTGATTATCGTCTATCTTGACCCATGATTTTGCATAAGTCAAATGCGTTTTATAGCTGAGGCGCTGGAAAAAAATTGAACAAATAACACGGGAGAAAAATGCTAAAACCGATGAGAAAAATAAAATGTACTCTAGTTATTAGGTTGGGGCCCTAAAGGCAGACCAAGGGGCCCCTCGTCTGACAAAAGGTCCCCTATGGCCAAGGGTTAAGGGCCCCCGAGTCCGAGTCAATCGTTTTCGTTACACTGTTACTGTCGAATCCACTACTGAATGAGAATGCAGTCATTGCACTGGTATGAAAATCATCAATCAATACCCCTCCGCCCAGGGATCCCCGCGAAAGAGGGCCCTCAACATAGTATAGCCTCCGCCATGATAAACCTTAAAACGCCCCTGGCATAAGTGTGTAGGTCGATATATATCATTGACACTGGTTGAGCATTATGATTATAATGTTGCCATTTGCGAGAAGGCGCAAAAACTGAAACCTATTCATTGCGTCTGTCTCACTTAGCCCTGGTTGTGTATGGTCTAAAACAAGCGCTTATTTCATTAAGGTCTGTCATTGCATTTGAGTGAAGTGGTTTCGATCGCAAGCACGTATACGTGCAAGTGAATCATTGAAATAAAATTTATGTTAGTCCCAAAATGACAGTTAAACCCCATTTTCTCTGACTCTAGATATTTTTTTTTCGGATACTTTTGTGTCTCTCACTGTGCTCCAGTTAAAGCAACCAATGGGCACATAAAATCAAATGGGGTTTATGGGTTTATGTTTTTTTTGCACAAATCGGGATAGAAGATGGAATTCCAACTTATTGTAAATTGTTCTTTTACTTGCCGGTAACGTATACATTAACTCGGTTTTCCGTCCCGGCGGATCGACAAGAGGCTGTTTCTTGTCGCGCCATCTGCTTTGCACCGACGACCATTCTCGGAGACTGTAGGGGGTAGAACCCGGACGAACAATGATAATAATATTTTTTTTAAGCTTCCCAACGCCCTTCACCGAGCCACAACTAACCCCTCTCGAGACAATTAATTTGTTAGGAAGTTTAACCCGCCATTTTATTTGGTAGGTATTGAAAGAGGGGGGGGGGGTAACGTCCACTCGACACAAACTAGGAAACTAGGTCATTTTGGGACTAAAATATATAATATGGTTTGATTCTCAATAATTCGCTTGCACGTAAGGGTCTTTACTAGTGGGAGGAAACCGGAGCACCCGGAGAAAACCCACGAGATTTGAAGGCGACCCTACTCCTTGTCACGTACAACCAGGGATTCGAAACCACAGTTGACTCAATGACAGGCTTTATGTTACAGTACACACGTGCTAACCATTCAGCCATCCAACCCCCAGAGAGAGAGAGAGAGAGAGAGGGACAGAGAGAGAGAGAGTAACATATGGTTCAATAATTTCAATTGGGACTTTTGCAGTGGGGGGGGGGGGAGCCAGAGTAGGCCTAAACTCTAGATGTTGGACAGGCGACTTTCTCCTTGCCACGTCCAAACCAAGCCACTTGACACAATGAAATCCCACCCATCTTCGATAGAAAAGTATGTTATAACAAATCCATGTAGGTCGTACATTACTTTCAGAAGCCGGAAAATTTTAAGTTTAGGATACCCATATCCTTCACCGCTTTAATTGGAAACAAGCAACATCAAGTAATGATAGTTATAAGTGAACTAGCCACATGACAGAAATCCCCAAATAGAAAATGGTACCAGATGCTCACTGTCGTCGTGTCAAATGAAAAATCAAGCACGACGAAAATATTGGGTTGGATCAAATAGACCTGAACGGTAGCAAATGCAGACATACTATTATAGTGTTATACCGTGACAGTGACCTCGTCATTTTTGAAATTTCTATTTATTAAAAATCCGTGTTCCAGCTATTTCGATTTGTCAAAGCTACGAAACACACCGTTAACCGGCTGACTGGGCTATGTTGCTGCGTAAATTAACTATAGTATAATAGTAAGATTTATGCTTGGTCGACATAAAAAAAACGATAACTCTGCTGCTTTTTATTTGATTTTTATTAAAAATATATTAGATTAAAAAATATATATTAGATTCAAACAAAATGAAACAAAGGGGAAAGGGCTTATGTTTGATGTTAACTACTAACTAGTAAGGGTAAATTGCCAGACTGGCAATACCACACATATTTCTGCCTCTTTCAATCCATATATAACCATTAATTCCCCAGGACTCACCTGTAAAATTACATAGAAAAGCTACATGACAACGATATTATATACACCAGACATCCAAAATCAATTGTTTTTCCGGTTAACAATAAAAAAATATAATTTTTGTGTTCTTTTGTGGCTTCTCTTTAATCTTTTGAGCAAAATCTTCAGAAATTTCTGTCGATATAGAGGAGGAACTAGGTTTTAACAATGGAAAAGAGAAAATAATTGATGTACTAGGAATTGTGTTATTTCTCATGACCCCAATGCTTCCCACCAAATTTGAGAGAAAGTCGTTAACTATAGCATCTCTCGCGTTGACAAGGTTTTCGGAAAAGGGAGATAACTTTGTACAAAATTGTGAAAATCAATAGACCCCAGCCTCCCGTGACACTATATCATTCCTTGGATATTTGAAAAACGTATGTTAAAAACTACAGCCTCTATCGTGTTTACAAGGTTTTTGGCAAATGGGAGGGGTGGGGTGACGGCGGTGACGCAGAATGCTGAATATCGATAGGGTTCGTCCTCTCATGACCACAATGAGTTAAAAGTCTTACTTTTTTGCACAAACGGGCTAATGAAGATGGGCATATGTCATGCAATTCGCCCGACCAGTGACCATACACACCCTTTTTCGCAGTCCGATTTACTGTCTGGGGATTTTCCCCACTTCTAACTGACTAGCTTTTCCTTACCAGGGGCATCATCCTGCACTTCTGACACCAGTCTGAAATCTCGAGGAGCTTTCTAGAACAACATCGGGATTGAACATCCTGGTTAGTGAGCTAGCTCTCAGAATTTAATAAAGAGCGAATGGTTATTTAATAAGAAGCAGGGATAAAACAGAGGTGCCATGGACAACAACGAACTGTAAATTGGACACACTGATTATACAGTGCACTTACCCCAACTATTTTTACAGATCCAGTAACTTTTGTTGTCCATCTGTCCATAACCAACGACTTGTAAAACATGATCTATTTGATGTTGATTGCAGCTACTCTCAGCGTATATCCCTCCACTGTACAGTTCAAACGATTGATGAGAAGCATCTACAAAAACCATTAGGGGTGATTTCAGGATGGCCTTCCCCATTTCAACTTCATCTCCGTGAGGTATGAAATTTGTACCACTGACCTATTTTGAAAAACAGAATTCCATATGTGGTAATGAAAAGGCAGGGATTATTTTAAAAGATATTGTTTCGTTTAGCCTACTTCTAACCCTTTATATATATATTTGACGTCATGTTATTTTTATAACATTGTAAATAATAACTGTTCTATCCTATAATATAAGACTGTACTTTTAATTCAAAGTAAATCATATCCATGCTTAATTCAATCTAAACATATATGTCTGATCTGACCACTTGTGGTGGGAGGTAGCTTCAGAGGTCACACGAGCGGCCTTTGACGCTATGGCGTCAGACATTTAATACACTAATCAGCGTTGATGTTTCTAGTAGGATGCCCACAGTTCCGTGCATAGCACGCGAAGATCTCGCTGTAACAGAACGTTTCATTGACCAATCCCTCGTACCAACAAGGCTTTTATATAAAACTCTTCCCGACCCAAGTGTGGTAAAACCAAGTAAAACGAAATTTTGAACTATATAAAATGAAACGAAATGGGATCAGCGTTTTAATCAGATTGTGCTTAATTAGCCAATGGGTCACCTCTCTGATCAATCCCAATATGTAGTTATATTAATCTACTGGTTGGGTTCCTGATCCCGTCCATAATCAAAATCGGGAAGTCTCAATCCACCAGCCAATATAGAAAAATCCCGCAGCCGCCACTGATGTAAGAAGGCAAACAAATGGCATATTTTTAATTCACTTTGAAGTAATAAGATGGATCAATAAGAAACCGAACTATCATGTATTATGATTATTAAAAAAATATATATACCGGCATTTGAATATATTATAAAAAGATTTAATTAATGATACACTAACCATCCCCACAGCTTGACAACTTTCCTTGTTACAGGTCTGCGTTGGACTTTGTTTATAAGTCTGAGTTGTACACAATCCACCAATCTTACTACGAATACACCCAAATACATCTTTAATAATTAATTGTTCTCCACATCCACAATCATGAACTTCTTCTGCACTTAGATTGTAGAGCTGGCCTGTTTTTATTGCTTGCAAACTAGCGACACTCTCTAGAAATTATAAATATATGTTTCATTAGATTTACTTTAAAAACAGAAAACAAAGAGTCCACAAACATAAATATAGAGTTTACAGTTGGGCTTCATAGTAACGGGGTTCTACGCTGGCCAAGTGGGTAAGACGCTGGCTCTCTTCGGTTCCTGCATTGGCCAAGAAAGTTCTTCGGAATTTTCCGGCGGGATTACCCCTTATCAGTGGTGCAGGAAGTAGGTTCAGATTGGTCGAAAGACCGAGGTGCATGTAAAAGATCCCTTGGCAGTTGGAGTATAGGCCACAGTGCCGCAGCCCGGACAAGGTCTTCATTAGCGCAGCCAGAGCTGAAGAGTAGGATGTTAAACCCCATTTTCTTTTTAAATATTGACAGTTATTTTATTTACAGTGTGGGATGGAATGAATGCCGTTTAGCCTATAATTCTTCTCAACACCGTAATTCGGTCATTCTGAGGCTAAGTTGGTAATCTCTACCTCTATTGTTACCTGAGCAATGCGAATGGGAGAATTTTGGATACTCTAAAACTTTCGTTAGCACCAGTTCTCCAGAAATAAAAGATTCTAGAAAAGGTAAGCATATTATCCTATCTCGTGCACAACATCTATCACTACGAAGCGATTTGTTGGATTTCGGTAGCTAAATAGTAATCTGTAGATGTGTACCTGCAGCAACTACTGCTTCTACATCGCCCATTAGTCCTTGGTTACTCACTGCGCCGATTACCCCCTTTGTCCTCCAATCAAAGCTGGCTGGTGCTGCGTCACCAGAATACACCAAGTTGTCTTGTTTTAAAGTTATCGGTCTTTTAAGCTGGGGGATCAACTTCTTCCTTGTCACTGATTCCTTACATGAAAAACAGACACTTTATAAGAATTAATTAACACCTATATATTATAGCTTTCAAAAGAAAACATATCTTGTTTATTCTTTGCGGTCCTAATGGGTCCTGTTACGTTTCTGAAAAACATTTTTATTGCGAACATTTTTCATAATCGACCATTTCAAACTATGTCCATGGTCATTAAAACTTATAATGATTTCACAAAGCCATGAAGTAATAATGATAATAATTCTGCTAACCGTTTTCTTACAAGCCAGTCCCATTTTCAGGAAAGGTATGGCCGTTTGAAGTTTTAGATTTTTTGTCTTAGATAAAATAATCATTCTGCTACCATACTTATTTTCTTACATGCCTGCCCCATTTTCACGAAGTATTTTTCATACCCGGGCGTGTTTAATTATTTTAGTCTTTACATTAATAGTGCATAATATTTGTGTATTTACTTTTTGGATCGATTTGACTTGGCGTGCCTTATATATTTAAATACGTGGAATAGAAGTCGATTTTGACTAAATGGTGTTACGATTAGTTTGACTATAAATAGAGTATATAAGCTATTTATATTAGGTATATACGCCTACCTGATCGCCGAACCGGTTCATTTGTAATGTGTATTGTTTATCAACACGATTATTATGGACATTGATATGATTCATCTTCTTCTGCCATATTTTACGTCTGTACATTTCTTCTTTATAATTTGAGTAACTTTTTTGATGTGTCTGTTTCCACGCCTGCCATTCGTCATCTTGGGACGTCTGCTGAGAAAGACCAAGCGTTAGACACAACAAGCATAGTATTGTCAAGGTATTCATGTTCGGGTTTTAACTGCACTGTGTAAATGTAACACCGTCGTTTATGCTTTATCCATATGTTGAGTGAACAATACGCCGACAATATTTATTTCACACCACATGTATGTCACGAGCACATGACACGATATACGTACATGTGATATCTGATAATTGATAATTTGAGCTTTCTCAATCAGCCAGTAGGCTAAACACGGGACCTAACTGTACACTTTGGCTACCTATCAACTTTCCGAAAGAATTGGTGATCCAACCATAATATGTGCCCTTTAAAGCCCCAATAACACTCTTGTTGTAACTGAATAATATGTCCCAATCTTCATTCTGGTCAACAAATCGTATTATTTTACAATATTCCAATTAATTGATGATATAAATTTCATCTTAACACACCTATTTTAAAAAATTGGAAAAATTCAACCAATTGATTTGAAAAGTCTAACGTAAACCTTTTCAAATGTGACTTGGATTTTAAAATATTTTTGAACCCTCTGGACAAGTAAAATAGGTTGTAATGGATAATTTACACAACAGGTAGGACACTTAAACATCTAGTACTTAGAATAAGGGTATTATTTATTTTCTGGAGCTTCCAAGCCAGCAAGAATGTTATTGTCCCTTTAAACATACATTACGCAAGAGATAAATCATCTGCCTATTGCAGGCCTTTCCTTAGGCCTGAAATGTTATCTAAATTATTAATTAGACATTAATTAACTTAACTAGACATAACCAACTTTCGGTGGCATCGCTAGCTTGTGATCGTTAGTGAATTATGATCCGATTCACTGCATAACTTTCCTTCACGATTTAATGATTAGATGGATAATCGAGACTATTGTTTTTGTCGTACCGACTTTGGTAATGAAGATCGCGTAATTCTCGGTTCATAGTGGATCAATTTGATTGTCATTATAGTAAGAACTGCCAACTCGTTATCTTATCTCCGTTTCTCTTCCTTTTTTCGCGCGAGGAATAATAATAACAATGTCTTAAAAAATTCCCGAAATGCAAGTGGATGTTGCTTATGGTTTATAAAAGTATGCGGGGCGGGTAAAACCCATCTGTAAATGGTGCTTTAGAGTATATAACTTAAACAATAATTAAGCGTCAAAAACGAGGTAAATTCAAGACTAACAAGCGGTTGCCATATAGAATACGCCCACATTTTGCAAGAGATGGACAGAGAACAAGCTCAAAAAAGAAGAAGTGATTTTTGTGTACAATCAAGGGTCATAATTCAGGAAGTCACAATCCGATATGCGTGAATACTGAAAGGAACCAAGATCTTTGGGTTATAAACAAGTTTCATCAAAATCGGACAATAAATAGTGTCCTCTAGAGGGTCAACAACCTTGATATACCCTAATATTTACAGTATTTGCGTACGAAGGGTAGCCATTTTATCCTGCAATTTTGGTTGATTTGTACGAAAACGCGATTTTATGTACAATCAGGGGCCATAATCCACGAAATTTCGACGCAATACATGCCAATATCGAAAGGAACCGTGATCTTTTGGAGATAAACCTATATTTCAAGTTTCGTCAAAATCGGAAAAGATTTGGGACCTGTAGAGTGTCCACAAACAAATGCTGTGGACTGATGGACGGACAAGGGCGACGACAAAATACGTCCACATGAAAACGGCCCACAAACTTCATGAGAACTTTATCCTCTCCTCTTGTAAAGCGATATGTTTGTGACACATGCAATACAACTTATTGCTGATATCGCTTATAACTGTATTTATAACTGTTTTATTGTTATTTGCATGATCAGCAGCGTGAAGCCGTCCACTTTTAATTACATATCCGGTTGGTATCAAGTTTATACATTCTATTCTTCGGACGCTAAATAAAACTAGGGAATGGCCTGATTAAAAAAAGGGAGCACAGAATTCCCCGAATTTAGCGTTGCGACGTCATGTTGAGTGCCCGGGCTAATATTATTATTATTATGGTACATTGAAAATTACTGTGCAACCACCATTTAAATAACAACATTGTCATTGCAAATAATGTGATAATTATAATTAACAAAAATATTTCAAGATTTCTCATATTGTTTATTACTTATTTTATAAATAGTGATGAGGAAGGCACTGTGGTCTGACGAGAATGGACGGCTGATCTAAATCCCATTCTTCTAAATTACTGTACATCTATATACATCACGCTCTTCATGAACGCTCTCAGCCACCATTAATAAACAGAGATAATGTCACATGCCCATGGTTTCAACAAACCACAAACTTTTTGTTTTTTTTAACAAATAAAAATTATTTCATGGAATAGCATCGATAGTTTATTTTAATTACCCCGTCAGTGGCGGATCCAGGATCTTTTTGAGGGGGTGACAACCTCGTGTTTTGTCTCACCGACCGCGGAGCGATGAGTGCCGCAGGCACGCACCCGAGTGCTGTAGGCGCGAGCAGTAAAGGGAGGCATGGGGGGGGGGACTCCCCCCAGAAAATTTTCAAAAATTATCATCGATTTCCTCGCATCTTAGCCATAACGAACAATGATTTCTGTTCGTCGACAATGTCTCATTTCGTTGACGATTTTCATAATTTGAAGAATAAATTTCGAAATTTATATATTTGTTGATTATTGTGAAATTTTGCATACATCAAAGATAGCGTGGACTGTTTGTACAAAGAAGTTGCCACATTCAACGCCTCTTATAAAAAAAAACAAGTTATATATCCAGATTATGAACCTAATAATGAACAAACTGTTTGAATGTTATCGAACATTTGCAAATGTACAGTCAATTTCCTTCGCCAACGATATCAGTCCTATCAATACCATCGTAAAATAATGTATAATTTATGCATTAGTCTGACAAAAGTGTTGATGCCCCCATCCGGCGAGGAAATGCTTCGATGAATTTCCTGCAAATGTCCTAAGAGATCAGCCGCGGTTTACGGAGCTAATTTCTGCCGCTAGTAACATAGATGCTGATTGTGTGTCTGATACGATGCGCACCATGTGCTATATAATATATATATATATATATATATATATATATATATATATATACACCCCCCCCCCGTACATCTTATATTGACGAGACAAACACAATTTTATTATTTGAAGAGTAAAGGGAGATAATCTGCGAAAATCTCTAAATCCCAAACACAGCCGTGTGTTGAGTAAACTAATAAAGAGATAGAGAGAAATGGGGTTTACTTCCACTCGACACAAACTAGGTCATTTCGGGACTAACATATGCTTTAATTTTATTTCAATAATTCGCTTGTGCGTAGGGGTCTTCGGGTCTTTAGCAGTGGGAGGAAACCGGAGGACAGGGCCCGTTGTACGTGGTAGAGTCGTCCGTCAAGCCTCGTGGGTTTACTCCGGGTACTCCGGTTTCCTCCCACTGCTAAAGACCCCTACACGCGAGCGAATTAGTAAAATTAAACCACATGTTAGTCCCGAATGACCTAGTTTGTGTCGAGTGGCCGTTAAACCCCATTTCTTTCTCTCGGAGGGGGACCCGGAGAAAACCCACGAGATTGGACAGACGATCCTACTCCTTGTCACGTACAACTGGGGATTCGAAACCACGCCAGTTGACTCAATGACAGGCTATATGATAGAACTACATTAACTTGTATTGTTGTTGTTTTTTCTTTCCTTTTGTGTAATAGACATATTATATCATCAATATCTGTGGGAATAAATTCTAATTATTACCATCATACCAGAAAGGTTTGGAATCCGTTAAGTTTATCATTATGTCATTGACTATTTTGAGAAACAGGCAATGTGACCTTTATTTCAATAATAAACTTGTTTATGACATGGCCAGAAAAGAATATAAATCATTTATCAATTGTAATTAAAGCATAATTGATCATTAACAAAAATGTAAACAAAAAAAATATTTTTTTTGTTTTTCTATTTTGCAGGAGTCGATTGTGACGTCATAATAAAAGTACGTTATATTTATTGATTTCTATGACATATCTATGGTTACTTATTGTCTTTTTATCATTCGAGATAGAAATCTCAAGCTGTCAAGATGTGTTTCAGATATTCTCTCAATAATTTTATTCATTCTCGTTTTACATGGCGAATAATGGAAACATGAATGCAAGTATTTCTAGTCAAATCTAAAGGGATATTATTATATACTATTCAAAAAAAGTAGGGGATATTTGATTTTGGGGGCATAATACTAAAATATGCAAATGACCACGAAAAAAGTCACCATAGAACCTAACAGAAGAAACATTTCCAGTTACATGTGACGCCCAAACGCACCAATAGCTACCGCATGGAATGCAGGTGATGCTTGGGATCATCATGGGGGTCCAACCCAAGATTTGCACGACTCTGACTTTGAATGTTACAGTCATTGTGGCATTGAATTCCAGGGTGGAAACATCAGTTTAATTGTTTTAGTGACCAGAAAACAAATTTTAATATGCGTCGGCTTACCCAAAATGAAAGGTTACGTGCCTTGGCATGCTACAGATCGGCACAACACAGGCGGTTGTGGCGCGGACGATGAATGTTTTTCAGTCTGTCATAAGCAGGCTATGGTCCAGATACCGTCATACACAATCTGTACAGGACAGACCACGCTCAGGTCGACCAAGGGCGACAACTCAAGCCCAGGATCGATTTATCCGTACCTTGGCCTTGAGAAATCGTGTCATCACAGCAAATCAGATCAGGGCTCGTCTTCAAACAGACACTGGTGTGAGAGTGAGTGGCCAGACGATTCGGAATCGACTGCATAGGGGTCACCTTCGCGCCCGATGTCCTCGCGTGATCCCTTGTTTAAGAGATCATCACATTCAGGCAAGACGTCGTTGGTGTATGGATCGTAAACACTGGGATAATCGACGCTGGAGCAATGTGATGTTTTCAGATGAGTCAAGGTTCACTGTTGATTTTTTGGACAGACGTAGGAGGGTGTGGTGTCGTCGAAACGAGCGCTTCCAAGACGTTAACGTCATCAGACATGATCGATTTGGGGGTGGTTCTGTTATGGTGTGGGGAGGCATCACTGTTGCTCAAAGAACGGCTTTACATGTTGTTGCAGGGCGTGTTACAGGCCAGTACTACCGGGACAACATCTTGGCCGTCCATGTTGTGCCATTCGCACGACGTCATGGCCGCCGTTTCATCTTCCAGGATGACAACGCAAGATGTCACAGGGCCAGGATCGTTACAGGTTACCTCCAACAACAGAACATCACCACATTACCTTGGCCAGCACTGAGTCCCGACCTCTCCCCCATCGAGCATGTCTGGGACATGCTTGGACAGAGGTTACGTCAACGTCAACAACGTCCTGTCAATGTGCAAGAACTTGCTACTGCGTTGCAACAGGAATGGGACAATCTGGACCAAAATGACCTTAGACGTCTCATTAGGAGTATGCCACGTCGGATCAATGCTTGTTTGGCAAACAGAGGAGGATTTACCTGTTACTGACTTTGTTGTGATGCTGTGGTAACTTTGCTGTTTGACCCCGGGTATCATTTTACCCTTATAATGGTCAGTCTGTGCCTTACTTAGTCTAACGATCATTTGGAATAAATCGATGAATGTGAACTTCATTTCATTTTGTCATTTGTTTCTTCGTCAGTTTCATTAGGTGACTTTAATAACACTTAAAAATCAAATATCCCCTACTTTTTTTGAATAGTATATTTATTCTACAGCGCATAGATCTAGGTCTAATGAAATGAAAGTTGAATCCAATGTTGATATACAAGTGATTTATACTCAAACTGAACGACAGTCGTTTACGTCTGCATAGTCGTTTCTATACGTTTGCATGTGGACGCATCACTCGGCAAATCTCGACAGATTCCGGAACCTGCATCTAGTTTCGGCTGTATGGCGAATTCCACCATATTGGAACTACTTTAAAGGTCCCGGATGAAACATGGCTGCACCCATGGTATCTTGGAACTACTTTAAAGGTCCCGGATGAAACATGGCTGCACCCATGGTGTCTTGTTTTTTTGTAATATAAGAGTCAAGTTTTCCTGTTAAAAGTAAACCGGTAGCCGCATCGCAAATGTATGGGCGTAGGTACATATCACTTACTGTCATACAGCCGAGACTAGATGTATGTTCCGGAATCTGTCGAGAATTGCCGAGTGGTGGTCGCATATTGTTGTTGTCCCTGTCCGTCCGGACGTCCGTTTGCCTGTCCGTCCACAGTTTGTTTGTGGATCGTCGACACTCTACAGGTCACAATTTTTATACGATTTTGACGAAAATAGAAATATAGGTTTATCTCCAAGGGATCTAGGTTTCTAACGGAAACTTCATGGATTATGGCCCCCGATTGTACGAAACATCACGGGGATGCTCGATTCACAGTTCCGGAATTGAATTCCAAAACTGGTGTCAATCGAGTGAAAAGGAGAATTTCGGAGTACAACGCATGTGTCGACTGCATAAAACATATCTCAACCAATCATGACAGTTGAAACATGTCTTTTACCTTGGAATACGTCACGATTCTACTCACTCCACTTCAGCTGTCGGGACTGGCAGAACTGTGACAGAACTGAATTCCGCGTCACTCGATTGTAATTCTGTCGATTCGGGACGTTCTGGACTGTGAATCGAGCATCCCCCACGATTAAGCATGTTAATAACCAAAAGATCTTGGTTCCTTTCGGTATTCGCACATATTGGATCATAGCTTCCTGAATTATGGCCCTTGATTATACGAAAGATCACCTTATTAAATTAGCTTGTGATCCCTCTAAGGCAAATGATTTTTATCCGATTAAAATAAAAACGTTTGAATATATCACCATAGAGATCTCGTAGTGTCTTGCGCGAGCGGCAGAAAATCCAACCAACGGACTCGTTGCCTGTCCACCTATATAATTATGATGGTCCATGGTTGGACAAATGAGTGACAGCGAGAATTGGGTACTTTGCATTATTCTACAACTTTCTTAGACCAACTCACTGGCAGTTCTGCCACCATCATTTATTCGAAGTGTGTTAAATTAAATCTATGGGGGATATGTTTTCAAGTTATCCGCCCTTGATGATTGTGCTATTTTTATCGACCAATCCCATATTCGATTATAGAAAAGGAAGTTTGCAAAGGGAATTAACTCATCGGGTAAAACAAACAAAGCGCAAAGACTAGGAATTAGTTAGAAGGTAGCCTAAATGAGAGAAGTCCAAGTTATACTAAATACATATTTATTTACAACAAATTACAATTTATTAATAATATAGGAATTAAGACCAAACAGGTGTTTACATATATGTGTAGGTTCAGGGGTTTCATTGAGAATCAAATTGCTAAGTATAAGTTCAATAATAATAGACATAATAGAATGAAACATTTCAGACAAAAAAGGAATCGTAATAATAATAACAAAAGTCAAACATTTTGATTTTAGATCTATTATTTGAAATTGTCGAAACACAGATTTTGATAATACAATTAGATATTATATAAATGAATTAGAAATATATACATTATTTACATAAATCATTCAATAAATGAACGCGAAACGACTGGGCAGATAATTTGAAATCACGGAAACCGTATAATATGGATTAACCCATGACATAGTGGAGTAGAACGGAATTAGTACACTGGGGATATCGAGAATGGCATTCAAAGCGCTCAATAACATTTAACAAAGCACACTGCATCGTGGCCATCGTCCTCCGAATGAACGGTGTAGTTTATGAATGCTAGAATTGTATTTGCTCTCGAACGTTGTCTTTTGCAACATCATTAAATCATATACATTTACTTATAATTATGTCAGCTATTATACCATGCACAGAAATACAACTTTACCAAAGATGATTTAAGTTGAAATTAAATTAATTTATTAATTGTAATCACGTGTACACACTACCTATTTAAATTTAACAACCTATTTAAAACAGTTACCTAATCAGCACTTAATACCACGATCTATACGTAAATGTAATACATAAGTTATAATAATCTCGTTTTTCAAACAACACAAGGTAAAATTAAATTAACAAACATTATTATTGATTATATATTTCCTGGAACAAAAGGATTTACAACAAACCAACGAATAAAAATATGATCGCTGAAAACGCCAGTTGATTATATCCTCTTCTTTATCAAACCAATCTGATTAAAATACAGATCCTATTTCGTTTCGTTTTTATAGTTCAAAATTTTATTTTACTTGTCATTACTACATTAGGATCGGAAAGACTTGTTATTTAACTCGTGTTCTGCTTGAAATGAGGGGTCAGCCAATCAAATTGTCTGTCGAATCGAGGGTTTGACCTTTTTGGCGCGGAATTGTGGGTAGGCATTATCAGCGATAGAAATCAAAAAAAGCAACAACGATTCTGATTGGTTAATCGAATGACTGAGGTTATAAGGTCAAATGTCGGGTGCTTGACATCTGAACTGTCTGAACGTGACCTCCCGCTATAACTTGTTAGATCTACATGTAGTGTAGGACATCGAGATTATAAAAACCGAAACGAAATATAGATCTGAATTTCAATTAGATTGTTATCAAACAGTAAAATGTCAAATTAAATCAACAAACATTGTCCAGAATATTTTCTAGAATAAAAGGTTTTACTACAAACTAATAAATATATGTAATAGCCTAATATGCACAGTCAAAATGAACTAGAAAACAGCCGAAACAGTAAATAGATGGTATCACATGATCAAAAGTATTTATCTGGAATGAAGCACAAAATCGACATAGACATACAGTATTAAAATCACTAAAATGCATTTTATATCCGCTAAGGGCATTGGAAAATTCTTCCGAATAAGCCATACAAATACTTTTTTCTAAATTTGCCTTTACATTTAGAAGAGTGCTTTCCTTACCCGCCGAAGAAAAAAAAAAAGTGATGAACATAAACTGGCTGATTCATGACGTATCTGCGAGATCGGAGCTGTGCTTTCAATGCTTCTTCTTTCCCCGAGTGACGAAAATTTTAAAAGCCCATCATCCATTCCCTCTTATTTGTCCAAAGTTCCTCCCCGACAATTTATGCTGTTAGAGGCGCTATTTTTTTCCTAAACTCAAGTTGACCTTTTAATGTATCCGTTTTTGCGAAGAGAACCTCTAACCGTTTTCTCTAAATCTCTACGCGCCTGTCAAAATTTAAAAAATTGGTTTTCCCCCTAGATCGTTCGAGCAATATGACAAAATTACGTCTATCAGGGGAAAGCGTTTTAAAAGCCATTCGCTAGGTTTGTTCAATTTATATAAAATGTAGAGCAGTTCACAGCCTCGAGTATCTTGCTAAAAAACCCTTCTCTTGTCAACATGATCAACACTGATCAGAATTCTTGATTGAAACCTATTCTGTCACGGGATCACACGTGCGCTTCAGACAGTAAATAGACAATCACGTGACAATATTCATTCATTTATTTATCAATGAAGCCTTGAAAAAATTCTCTTTACGCGATGGACTTTTAAAAATAAGTAGTTACCAAATTGATTAAAACTTTGGCTAAAACTCTTCGATTTTATTATACGCCCACATTTTCATGTGGACGTATATTGTCGTCGCCCCTGTCCGTCCGGACGTCCGTCGGTCCACATTTTGTTTGTGGACTCTCTACAGGTCACAATTCTTATCCGATTTTGACGAAACTTCAAATATAGGTTTATCCCCATAAGATCTCGGCTGATTTCGATATTGGCATGTATCGGATCGAAACTTCATGGATTATGGCCCCTGATTGTACGAAAAATCATGTTTTTAGCTTGTGGACCCTATAGAGGTCACAATTTTGAACCGATTTTGATGAAACTCGACATGTATGTTTATAACTCAAAGATCTTGGTTCCTTTCGATATTTGCACCCATCGGATGGTAACTTTCTGAATTATGGCCCTTGATTGTCCGAAAAATCGCCCTTTTTAGCTTGTGGTCCCTCGGGAGGTCAAAATTATTATCCGATTTAAAAAAAACCGTTTGATTATATCACCGTTACATGGTAATGAAGGTTGTGTTCAAATTTCGTGAAAATCGGACCAAAATTGACGGACAAAATGGCCGCCATTTGTACGCGAATAGTATGAAAATATGTTATATCAAGGTTGTGGACCCTATAGAGGTCACAATTTTGAACCGATTTTGATGAAACTTGACATGCATGTTTATAACCCAAAGATCTTGGTTCCTTTCGATATTTGCACCCATTGGATCGTAACTTCCTGAATTATAGCCCCTGATTGTTCGAAAAATCGCCCTTTTTAGCTTGTGGTCCCTCTGGAGGTCAAAATTATTATTCGATTGTAATGAAGATTGAGATCAAATTTCGTGAAAATCGGACCAAAATGACAGACAAAATGGCCGCCGTTTGTACGCGATTAGTGTGAAAATATGTTATATCAAGGTTGTGGGCCCTATAGAATCACCGTTACATTTTAATGAAGATTGAGTTCAAATTTCGTGAAAATCGAACCAAAATTGACAGACAAAATGGCCACCGTTTGTACGCAATTAGTGTGAAAATATGTTATATCAAGGTTGTGGACCCTATAGAGGTCACATTTTTGAACCGATTTTGATGAAACTTGACATGCATGTTTCACTCGGTAAACTTCGGAAGATTTCGGACAATCTAAACTCGGCTGTATGATGAATTACGCCATATTGGAACTACTTTAAAGGTCCAGGATGAAACATGGCAGCGCCCATACCGAACACAAGTTGGCGACCTATTTGGCTAGCGACCTATTCGACTGACCCAGCTGTAAGATAATGACGAAATTACACTTCTATTCTGAGCTAAACGAATGGATAAAAAATAATATACCCTACTTTCATTTGATAGACATAACGTTGGATTTTATTGGTTGATAAATAGATGAGTTAAGGCGACTGTTGTCTTTATTCTAAATAGGTTTCCAACGAACAGGTTGCAGCTCGATCGGTCGATTAGGTCGCTAGCCGAATAGGTTTCCAATTTGTGTAATAGCGTCAAGTTTTCCTGTTAAAGTAAACCGGAAGCCGCATCGCAAATGTATGGGCGTAGGTACATATCACTTACTGTCATACAGCCGAGGCTAGATGTAGTTTACGGAATCTGCCGAGATTTGCCGAGTGATGCATGTTTATAACCCAAAGATCTTGGTTCTTTTCGATATTTGCGCCCATTGATTCGTAACTTTCTGAATTATGGCCCCTGATAATCCTGATTGTACGTTTTAGCTTGTGGTCCTACATGCGGTCAAAATTATTATCTGATTTAAAAAACCGTTTGTTTATATCACCGTTACATGGTAATGAAGATTGAGTTCAAATTTCGTGAAAATCGGACCAAAATTGACAGACAAAATGGCTGTCGTTTGTACGCGAACAGTGTGAAAATATGTTATATCAAGGTTGTGGACCCTATAGAGGTTACAATTCTTATCCGATTTTGACGAAAAGTCACATTTCTAGGTTGTGTACCGTCACACCATAATCATTGTCGGCTTCGAATTTCATGAATATCAGACTGGAACTGACCAACAAAATGGCTGCTCCCAATACAATATTGTCAGTATTAAATACAGGACTTAACGATGTAGGAAAAATCACTTTCGGTATTGCTTGTTCTCTATCCATCTCTCGAAAATGTGGGCGTATCCTGCCTGGCAGTGCCAGCCTATCTTTTCTTATTTAGTTGATTTAACCAATAACGTGCATATTGTAACGGTTCGCACTTCAGACTCGCCTCATGTAGTTTAGCTCTTTATCTTTTAAACCCACTCCCGTGGTGACAATCTGATTAAAGTACAGATATATATTTCGGGTTTTTTTTATATACTTTCGATGGCCTACGCTGTATGAAGATCTGACAAGTCATTGTGGGGGTTCACGCCAGGCGTCACACGAGGGGGCTTTTGATCCTATGACGTCAGACATCGATTTATCTAGTGGTTTACCCACAGTTCCGTGTAGACAGTTTCATTGGCCAATGCAAATACCTCACACCATCCAGAACACGTCAATGATAACAACTCTTGCAGTAAAGACAAGTAAACCGAAATTTTGAACTATAAAAACGAAACGAAACAGGCTCTATGTTTTAATCAGTTTTAGAAGTCAAATTACTGCTAGCTCTAATTACGCACACAAAAAAATGACACTGGAAATTAACTGAACGAAATGTTTTTCCACAGTCTTGATTAACCAGACTTGACGGATTAAAATAAAATTAAGGTACCGGTCATATTACTAGAATTCTAATCTTTGTAGGGCGTGTGACGTATGCTCTATTTTGGATGTGTATTTTTTTATATTTGTAGGTGATAATTATTGGAAACATAATTAATAGGAATACCACAAAGGATATTAACGTCTACAGTACAATATGAGTGCGGTAATTACATGCACTTTCTGCATATTGCATTTGTATGGTCCAATTATTTATAAAAAAATCAATAGAAAATGTAACTTATAAATGTGACTGATATTTGGATTTGTTTGGTTTCATTTCTCGCTCTCCCCGTCTCTTGTGTTCAAAAATAAAGGACTGCGCTCCAGAGCACAGTTTCAAACTTTTAAAGTAACCAAGAACAATAACTGAGAAGGGAGCCGATCATTTTTTCAACATTTTTAAGGCACATGCCCAGATGGTTATTTCCTCAAAAATCAAAAATGGTCCGATTTTCAATGTTAATGAATGAAGTTTTTATATAATGTTAAAATAAATAAAAGGGATGTTTTCTTGCCAAAAGTATTAGACGACATTGCGATTCTCATTAATCTATCGAGATGACTGAACACGGTTTCCGGCAATTTATTTTGAGGCAGGATTAAAGTCATAGAGATACTAAGTAAAATATCTGAAATGTACTTTCTAAACTCGTCAATAAAGAGTATTTTCAATATATGGATGGGGGTTAAACCAATAATAGAAGAATTAAATTGTAACTTATGTGATCAAGAACCGAATTGTTTCAATTTTAACCAGAGATTCTAATGGCTCTCATATCTTCTGCAAAGTCATGTTTATTTGCTATTTAAAAAAAAATCATGTAATTTTTTTATAAATGATATAATAATGTCTTTTTCAAATATGCGCCACAGTGGAGCAGTTATTGGTTTATTTATCAAACCCACTAAGTTTGGCATTCTATATATGGAATAAAGGAAGTTTAATATCTAATGATATCGATTTTCTGTGCCAAAAAAATAATCATCAAGAAAAGTTTTAATATAGTTGGCTATGGCATTGTGAAAACTAATATTATACCGGTTACCTTGAAATGGCGTTAGCGGTAATTTTGAAATCGCTAAGGAATTTAAATAGAACTTGGAAGAAAAATAGCAACCCGACTTTTCGTACCCACCATGAGTAAAGGCCTGATTCGTTTGGCGAAAAAGGTGTAGCGGTTTCAAATATTTGGGAAGAGAACGTTTTAAAATACAGTTCTTCATTTTTTTTTCAATTCCAGAACGCTTTTATTTTTATCCGTAAAACCAGCACCAGCTAATAAATAAAAAGACCACAAAAATGATTATTAATATTCATTGAATATTTCGCTCCGATTCTGATAAATCTGACCAGTTTTCTAATTTAGCGCAAATATACGCATCTGTATTGTGTAAATAAAGGATTAAAAGGCTTTACGGTGATGACTTGTGCAGCACGAGGGATCAGTCTCAGATCAAGAAGAAAAACCTAAGTCAATCGATCAACGCTTACGGCCACAAAAAATATCAAATAAGATACTATGAAAATAATTTAAGTTACCGAAAAGTGTTTGGAAAATAAAGACTACAAATACAAATTTTGTTTCAGTTATTTTCCGGTCTCAAATGGTTCGTGTATTTACAGCTAGCAAAAATTTACGCCAAAATCATAAATCAAATCAACGAGTGCAATAAATGAATATTTTTACTCGGCTTTAGACTGTATATCAATACATGTCTGTGTTATACCTCGTGGAAAGCTATTTGTGACGTATATTAAATGCTGCGACCGCCGAATCCACGTGCGAGGAATTAACCGTTGCCCAATTCGGAAAATCTCCTTGATAATGTAATCAGGGACCTGTTTCTCGAAATCTTAAAGATAAAATCCAAATTTTAGTAACAGGTCCCAGGCAGATGTGTGTCAGTTTTTTTTTATAAGGATAAATATTTGAGGCCGTGAACCGCCATACATTTGTGTCAAAAATACGTTCATTCTACCACCAGACGAGTTTATGATGTATTTCTGGCTACAGTTAAAGTGTTTATGGCTTCTGGCTTATATAAATTATTACTTCAGAAATGTAACATTTAAACAGTAAATTTTAAATTTCTTGCGTTACAAAATCTGACTCTCCCAAAACAAATATATTGGGTATTTTTAACACTACAGAAATTGGCATAGTGAAGGAATGCAACCAATTTCCGTCACTTTGAAAATTACTTCCCTCAGACGTGCACCTTGGCTTCCTATGCTATCTTTTGCCAATATTATCGGCTAATTGCGCAAAGTTTAATATATCTTGGCTATTACTTATCTTATCAATTCTGTTATTGCTGACTGCCTGGTTAATTTATCTGCATTTGTTCCACCAGTGTTGGTTCAGATCTGATTGTTGACTGTATATGGAGCAAAACAATTTCTTGGAACATGGCACTGTTTCGCTTTTCGCAGACAATTCAGCCTTCTGGGTCTTCTTCTTGTCGTCCATATATTTATTTATTTATTTCATACTCTTCTGCTTGTCTTCCACCCTTCGTTTATCTTGGTGTTCAATTCGTCAGCTATTGCACCTCATGCACATGTCGTTTCAGCTGGGCGAGTTTAGCCTGGTTGTTCAATACGAGATACACGAGATTCGCACAGATTACGTTGACTCGCCTATTCTGTTTCTGAAACTTATTCGATTTGGTTGTAAATAAGATTGTCTGTTTTATCTAACATTGCTACCTTGGATTCTCAAACTTTAGGTGATATAAAACTTGATATGGCCACCTTATTCATTGTCAATCTTTGAAGTTCAAGTCGAGGACAGAATTTAGAGTGACAACTCACACACTTATAGACAGTCACTGACCATGCACGTGCATGCCACATCAAATTAATACGCATGTGTCCTGACCTGTGAATAGACAGCTGTTGTGAAAGAGACGGAGAGAAAGAGAGCAACACCTTTCCTCGGGAAGATGACAATAACATGTTGATTGAAATTGACAAATAATTCGTGTTTTCAATCTCGAAGACTTTGGATACTATTGAAGACTCTAAAGTAGCTAATCCTCCACATAGGCGTAGGAGCCGGGGGGCAATGAAAAATTCGACGACCTTTTTTTTCTATTAATGTTTAGAGAAAAAATATAACTAACTTATTTCTATGAGATCCACACTGCCCGAAAAGTATTTTCTCGTCTTTTTCTTGTCTACTGCATGCCCGAAAATACGCCCGAAGCTCTCTTATGATAGGTATGCCCGAAAAAACGGTATTGCCCGAAGAACGGGCATCGGGCCGGAAAACGGCAGAGGAAACCAGCCAAATGGAAAACTGCTAGGAAACAGCCAATTGCCAGGGTGGATTCACCCGTTTTCGGACGTCATTTTTGCTCGAGGTCATGGCCGTGCCTCTCACTTTTTCTAAAAAGACTATTGGACTACTTGAGAAACTGTACGAAATTGTGAACATTCTGCCGTATGGACGTGCCTCTCATATTTCTAAAATGTTTTACTTTTGTTCCCGAGTCCTGATTTGTACGATCAATTTGGTGAGACGATGATCTCTGAATATCAAAATATTGTTTAATTTTTTAGAATTATATTGATTTATATTATATTATATTGATTATATATAATCAATATAATATACTATATATTGATCATATTGATTTCGATATATATACTACTATTCAAAAAAAGTAGGGGATATTTGATTTTTAAGTGTTATTAAAGTCACCTAATGAAACTGACGAAGAAACAAATGACAAAATGAAATGAAGTTCACATTCATCGATTTATTCCAAATGATCGTTAGACTAAGTAAGGCACAGACTGACCATTATAAGGGTAAAATGATACCCGGTGTCAAACAGCAAAGTTACCACAGCATCACAACAAAGTCAGTAACGGGTAAATCCTCCCCTGTTTGCCAAACAAGCATTGATCCGACGTGGCATACTCCTAATGAGACGTCTAAGGTCATTTTGGTCCAGATTGCCCCATTCCTGTTGCAACGCAGCAGCAAGTTCTTGGACATTGGCAGGACGTTGTTGACGTTGACGTAACCTCTGTCCAAGCATGTCCCAGACATGCTCGATGGGGGAGAGGTCGGGACTCAGTGCTGGCCAAGGTAATGTGGTGATGTTCTGTTGTTGGAGGTAACCTGTAACGATCCTGGCCCTGTGACATCTTGCGTTGTCATCCTGGAAGATGAAACGGCGGCCATGACGTCGTGCGAACGGCACAACATGGACTGCCAAGATGTTGTCCCGGTAGTACTGGCCTGTAACACGCCCTGCAACAACATGTAAAGCCGTTCTTCCAGCAACAGTGATGCCTCCCCACACCATAACAGAACCACCCCCAAATCGATCATGTCTGATGACGTTAACGTCTTGGAAGCGCTCGTTTCGACGACGCCACACCCTCCTACGTCTGTCCAAAAAATCAACAGTGAACCATGACTCATCTGAAAACATCACATTGCTCCAGCGTCGATTATCCCAGTGTTGACGATCCCTACACCAACGAGGTCTTGCCTGAATGTGATGATCTCTCAAACAAGGGATCACGCGAGGACGTCGGGCGCGAAGGTGACCCCTATGCAGTCGATTCCGAATCGTCTGGCCACTCACTCTCACACCAGTGTCTGTTTGAAGACGAGCGCTGATCTGATTTGCTGTGATGACACGATTTCTCAAGGCCAAGGTACTGATACATCGATCCTGGGCTTGAGTTGTCGCCCTTGGTCGACCTGAGCGTGGTCTGTCCTGTACAGATTGTGTATCACGGTATCTGGACCATAGCCTGCTTATGACAGACTGAGAAACATTCATCGTCCGCGCCACAACCGCATGTGTTATGCCGATCTGTAGCATGCCAAGGGCACGTAACCTTTCATTTTGGGTAAGCCGACGCATATCAAAATTTGTTTTCTGGTCACTAAAACAATTAAACTGATGTTTCCACCCTGGAATTCAATGCCACAATGACTGTAACATTCAAAGTCAGAGTCGTGCAAATCTTGGGTTGGACCCCCATGATGATCCCAAGCATCACCTGCATTCCATGCGGTCGCTATTGGTGCGTTTGGGCGTCACATGTAACTGGAAATGTTTCTTCTATTAGGTTCTATAATGACTTTTTTCGTAGTCATTTGCATATTTTAGTATTATGCCCCCAAAATCAAATATCCCCTACTTTTTTGAATAGTATATATTAATTATATCATATTGATTTCGGGCAATTTTCTCTTATGCCCCCCTGAATTACTTTGAGCTCCTACGCCTATGATCCTCCAACTCAATAATAATATTCAAAGTCCTCGACATTGAAAACACAAATTATTTGTCAATTTAAATCAACATTGATTTTGTGATCTTACCCGGAAAAGATGGACTTCTGATATAAATAGTTAAGACAAAATAAACATTTTACCATTGGTAGACGAATCGTGTACCAGACCAGGTGCAAAACGGCGTGATCAGTGGGTGCCTTATCCCGGAGGGCCGACTATAATGACATATTATTATGATTGTCGGGCCGCACATAATGCCAAGTGAGATTGGTGGGTTGCCTCATCCGGGGATGTGGGCTATAATGCCGAGATTGTTGAGTCGCCAACGACGAGATCATGGGCGCCCATAATGCAGGGTGAGATTTTTTTTTTTGATTTTTTTTTTGTAAGCAATATTTTATTTCATTTGAAAATGCATGGGAGAACAGGCTGGGCCTATGTTGACTCCTCTCCAGAGTGAGATTGGTCAAGCGCCTACGAATGAATTCGTATTCCCTCCTTCAAATTTTAAGGATGTACGTATCAAAATATCATAACAGGCCAAAATCGCAAATTCGGCTTCAAAATTGAAATTTCCTGTCATTGGGTTTTCGTCCACTCGACACAAACAAGACCATTTCGGTACTAATATCATGGTTCAACTTTATTTCAATAAGTTCATGTCATTTCTAGGTGACGGATATTAGCGATTTTCATGTAGTTCCTTTAATACTTAGATGTGTTACACAGAGTTTCAGTTTTGGGAACAAAGAAAATCTTAATCTTGTGATGCCGATAACCAAAGTTTATTTTAAAAAAGCTAAGTAGCCTATTAAAGGAATTAGCCTAGGCCTACATGTAAATCGCTAGGCCTAATATCCGTCACCTAGAAATTTAGACCAACACAAATAAAGATCTATTATGAATACAGGGGTGTTAATTTTGAACAGATTACAAAAGTAGTTCTTATTTAGTTAGACAGTACAAGTTCAGAAAACGTTGGTAGACTAACCCTGAAAACCTCATCGGAAGGCAGGATACCTTGCCAAATAAGTAGATTATGTTACACGAACATCCTAATATTATATCTTACTTTAAGTTTACCCAAGACATATTGCTGGAATCTTATTTTCCTCAATCAACGGAAAATATTATTTATTTCTACCATAAAGTTACTCAACTAGTAGTATTGTAGTAAATAAAAGGACCTCCCTACACAAAATGATGACCAATCGCTAAAGCTACACCATTATGTTTTTACGCGTCACACTATACTTACGTCACTGCCATTTTGACGTCATTTCCTGTATTGTTGCCATGCGTGCCATTGTCAAGTGTAGCCACGTGTGTATAAAAAATAAGCAGGTTGATCCAGTCTTTAAGATGTAAGAGGGTCCAAGGAATGTGTGATGATTATGAGACATGTCAAAAGGTTTTTAATAATAGTTTGCTGTACGTGTTTATATTTGGATTTGTATTTTATGTCAGGTAAGATAGTAAGATCACATGATATCCTAAACACTATTTATTAATTATGTGGTCATAACTCTAACTGGGAGCCCGGAGATAAGGTAAAGAGATGGTAGTTCTCACTAAAATAGTTAAAAACTAGACAGTGTAAAGGTAATTTGCTGAAAATTTCAGTCAAATTGATCCACTATTAGCCGAGAAAAAAGCGTTTGAAATATTCACATAGCCTCGGTCATCATTACTCAAATCATTAATATAAACAGCATAGTCTCGATTATCCACTTGATTGATTTAATTATCAACGGCCATTAAGCGGCATATATAGGAATGTAATCCGCCAACATCGAAGGCTAGCCTTAAAGGGACAATAACACTCTTGCTGGCTTGGCAGCTCTAGGAAATAAATAATTTTAATAATACACTGTTAAAAATATGTGTAATTACACTTGTTTTGGTGTAAAGTTTGGCCTTTACAGTGTGAGATCACAACATACACTGGCAATGGTGTAACCGGTTACACCTGATAACATTCTTAGTGTGATCCCACACTGTTTCTAAGGATACACTTTTCGAGAAATAAATTTAACTTCGACTGTGTAACGTTTTACCCACAAAGAGAATCCTTATTCGTAGAAAGTGTAGCATTATACGGTAGCTGTATTTATCTTCACTAAGTGTGATGTTTGCTATCATAAAGGGAAACCTTTCCTTTAGATCGTGTTACGTCACCGGAAAATTGTATTTTAATTTATTGCATATAATGTTTGCAATTATAACTAGAAACATTTCCCTTAGAAGGTGTTACGTCATCGGAAAAAAGAAACGCTTCGATTAAAAGGCGTAACTTTTCACTCACAAAGGAAATTCTTACTCTTAGAATGTGTAGCATTACCTGACAGCTAGAGTTGTCTTCACTAAATTTATATTTGTCTTTAATAGGTGTAATGTTTGCAATCATAAAGAGAAATATTTTCCTTACTCATCCGAAAATTCGATTGACTGGTGAAATGTTTGCAGTCACAAAGAGAAACTTCTCTCTTAAAAAGTGTTATTATAAGCATTAGCCGAGAAAGATTTAGCCCTAATGTCATGATACGAATCTGAATAACGAGTGGAAGTGTTTTACATAAATCGTAAAATTATTAATTCTAGTATTTGAAGTCGTCTATTTTAATAATTCAATGTCTTTTAAAATAAAACCAAATCTCCCATGATGCCTGCTGATCGAGCTACTTTTGAACGCTCTACTTTTGAACGCTGTCTGAGTTTCGTTACCGGTACGTTGATGGATGTTGCTGGAGAATTGTTAACCTATCGCCGGCCAAGATGTCATAGGAACAAAGTGCACAGAACAAGGTTAGTAAAGCAGAGTTCAGTCAGTGTTAATGGTGCTTTAAACAGAATTGGAACCTCGCAAACCGCCATAATAATAAATGAAATTAAGTTCCAATGCACAATAGTATAGTGGTCTGGAAAAGTGACACAAATCGAGCTTGTCTTCGAATATATCGTCTTATTTAATTTATTATAGTCAGTTTAGGGTTACGTCACGAATCAACAAAGTTTCGATATAGTTTGAATTCACGCTGATATAATATTATTCGGGTAGGGTTCTAATAGAAAAGGAGGTATCCAGCAAGTCAAGACTTATAAGACTTAGTAAGAGTCGTGTGCACAGTGCAACACACCAGTAATCACGTGGCGAAATCATCAGGATCAGTAATTAAAGCTTGATCTTGTCTACTTCGAAACACTTCTAGGAACAATGAGTTATTGGTAGCCCTTGCACAGTCAGCATGGGTAACTCCGATTAGAATAACAGTTGGCCTACCGGTACAATTAATTTACTGTATTTGCACTGCTGCTAGGCCTATTACAAGTCAAGACTGTAGGTTACTAGAGTACTAAGCCTACTTTATTATTAAATTATGTTGTTATTAATTACACACGGTGACATGTGTCAGGGTGGGGGTAATCGTTAATTAATTCTACTATAGGCCTACTTACAAATATATTACACTGGATGAATAAGTTGTCATCTATATTTTCTGACGTAGGCCTAATAATATTAGTGGTGAACAACGTGCCATTCCATTGTCGTCAGTGCTCACAATGTTATCTATGATAACACGGTAATCCCCTCTCCCCAAATACGATTTGCTAAATGTATCTAATAATTCTAATTATTTCATGTTTATATATTTCAGGTAATTGCAACCAAGGAAGATATTTTGAGGAAATCAATTCTAACGCCACACATAGCATCAGTAGGACAGATGAATGTAACCCGCATATTTTATATGATTTATGGACAAATAGGCTACTAACATGCCTTGACAATTTACTAGATGCAGTTCCCTGCTGAAATACTAAAAGTGGAGAAGTAGTATGTCTATTGAATTTTTGAATTAATCATTATGTAAATTACATTGATCTATTATTGTAATATTATGGGTTTTGTTTGTTAACTCATATTGAAATGTGGTTGTATAATTGTTATCACCCTTCGCTTGACCATCCATCAGAAGCTAAAGTTATCATCTTATTGACTAGAAATTTATACATGGTGTTTATGTTCAATGCTATTTCTGATAATTACAGATGGGAGTTATGACCCTTGATCAATTTGAAAGATTTTGTGGACATCTAAAGGCTAAAGTTATCTTATAAATTTAAGCAAGGCAGCATATTTCAACAATTCTATAATTACTTCCAATATTATTGCCTCTTGTTATTGATCACTTTGAAAAAAACTTTGCCTTTAAATATATACAATGTCTATGTTCATCAGATCAAGAAGTCCATAATTACTTTTGGGGTAATTGCCCTTGATCAATTTTTAAAATTCTGTTATTTTTTGATTGATTTGAAATTTATACACAGAACTTATGTCTATTGAAATACAAAGTTTTACTAAAACCAGGGAAGGTTTTCATCTGATTGCCAGTTCATGTTTTGTATAATACATGTAATTGTTAGCTTTAGGAAGAACTAGAAGCCAATCAGATTTTAATTATTACTTCATTGGTTGTCAGTCCTGATAGTTTTTAGTTTGTTGTAAGACTCCCATTTTTACCTACAAAATAATTAATATGGGACAACTTTTGTGGAATACTCGGACTACATAGTTGTTGTGGGCATGTTTTGATGTCTGGTAACCAATCTGTTTTCTTGTACAAATAAGTAAAAGGTAAGCAATATGTATGTCCATTAATCTTTTAATTTGATTATTAATGATAATTTGATTTATTATGAGTTTTTTCATTATTACTACATATGTTTATTGACACTATTATTGGGTACCCTCAGCTTTTTATCACAATTACTGGTTGCGTACCATTCATAATGGATATGAAAAGATTTGGGGTATCTGAGGTTATACTTATAGGGTGGTGTCCAGTGGTATTACTCTTTATTCCTTATTAAATATTTAGTGAAATTATCAGCCATAGACGTGTGTACATAAAAAACTTTTTATCCATATGTTTCAGTTATTTGTTAATAAAGTATTGTTCATTTCAATTTAAAGTTATTTTTACTCTTCACTTAGATCCTTAGTAGTGTTTATAAAAAGTGGTCACACTGTAAGCATGTACATGCACCAAGCACAGTGTTTATGTACACCAGAGCAAGTGGCAGCTCAGTTGCCACCCCCACAAGTGTATATTGTACCCCAGAGCTGTGTTTCTATTACACTTATTTAGTATCCAATTACACCCTGTGGAAGATAAAGTGTATCCTATATATTACCCACTTACACTTTCAGAAGATATAGCTATACCCTACATGGTGTTTATTACACTTTAAAAAGGCATAGCTATATTCTAAATAGTGTTGAATTACACTTTCGGGAGATATACTTACATCCTGATTAGTGTTGAATTACGCTTTCAGAAGATAAACCAAAGTCCCAAATAGTGTTGAATTGCACTTTCACGAGATATATCTATATCTTAAATAGTGTTGAATTACACTTTCAGAAGATATATCTATACCCTAGATGGTGTTTGTTTACACATTGAGAGGATATACGTACACCCTAAATAGTGTTTAATTATATTTTTAAAGGAACATTTTACAATTTTGTTAGATATAATTTCACGGTATAAAGAAGACATTTACAGTACTTTTAGATGATTTCTCATATCCTCAAATAAGTGTAATTAATTACACTCAATGAAGTGCTTATATACGCTATTGCAAGTGGCAGCTCAGTTGCCACTCCTACGGGTGTAAAGTAACACTATCCTTTTAACTGTGTAGTCTTATTCTAAGTACCAGATGTTTATGTGTCCTACCTGTTGTGTAAATTATCCATTACATCATATTTTACTTGTCCAGAGGGTTCGAAAATATTTTAAAATCCAAGTCACATTTGAAAAGGTTTACGTTAACCTTTTCAAATCATGTAGTTGAATTTTTCCGATTTTTTAAATTAGGTTTGTTACGATGAAATTTGTATCATCAATTTATCTGAATATTGTAAAATAATACAATTTGTTGACCAGAATAAAGATTGGGACATTTTATTCAATTCCAACAAGAGTGTTATTGGGGCTTTAACATCAAGAGTTTATTATGGTCTGGATGTGTTAATTAATGTCTAATTGATTATTTAGATAACATTTCAGACCTAAAGAAAGACTTGTAATAAACAGATTTTGCTCTTGCATAGGCCTAATGCTATTTTAAGACAGACTTATTTTTGGTGCGCGCAATCGGAACTTCGCTACCTCGTTTCTTGCCTTCGCCTTCCAACTTTTATTCTATCACGTCTTCTTTTGGGGACGGAAACGGTCTTTTTACATTTATCTTTGAGTTTGATTTTCTCCCTTGTTTAACATGAACCAGGAAAATTGAATGGATCGAACGGACTATTTAACTATGTTGGAGGAAACATTATTAAAACTAACTGGCTTACACATTTCCAAAGTACGTTTAACCCCATATTCCTGAAGCAATGGCCCGAGAAATCCCTCTCTGGCCATTGCTGGATTAGCTTCTGATTCTTGAACTTTCGCGGGAGTATGTCTATTCTTCCCGTTCAATCAAAGCTATCACTTAAGTACAGCAACATGACAGTCCTTCGTTTAATCTGGGTATTCCCTAAAACTTTGGACTTTGATTTAAGGTATTAAAAACGGTGAAAGTATGTTCGTTTCCAAACAGTATTGTTTACATTTCATTCCACTTGATAGCCTCGTTTGTCACGCAATTAGTTTTACTGCAGTATTCTGCTATGCACGGGTTAATTGGGCATAATAAAATCGTGAGCCATGACGTAACGCTATGTAAACATATTTGGTCCAATATTGGCACTCGTTTTAAATGTAAAGCTTTTGTAGAGCAGCTAGTCATTGGTTGGTAGTCGGACTACTGACCAATCAAAATTTAACACAATAATGTCCACGCAATACAGCAGTGAGTAGTGGGATTACCTCTAATCAAACGAAACACTGCGCGGAGTATGGTTAAACCCTCGAAGTATGCTAACTTACAGCTACCACCATCCACCAACCACCTGCTCAGCCACCGTTCATAAAAGAAAATGGCAAAACAACACTTAAAATTTAAGTTAAAACAAAAGTGTAACGGCCGTGTGCTTAATCCTTTATCATTCAATGGTGGGATGTGATGGACATTCATAGCGTGAGATAATGATATACATATATTTGATATTACAATATGTTTTACATCAATGGAATTGGATCACAATGTGGCCCTAATAGTTCATTATAAAAATTGACGTCAAACGGTGTGTTGGATTTATCGTTTTATAAAGCTCGGTGTGTATGTATGCCTTCGCAATATAGAGACGATGATGGCATCATACATCTTCAACTATCAAATTTCTGTAACAGGAACCTATCAAACCCCCTCCTGCAATAATGCCCGGATCTGCCCTGCTACTTGTATGTGAAATAAACATAAGTAAGCTTGTAAACACTTATTTTGTAATTTTCAGAAGTTGTCCACACCACAAAGCAAAAATCGAATCAACTGTTTTACAATGAAAAGAAGACACGTGCAGCTGAAAATATTAAGACAAAAATCGATCGCAGTCGTCGAATTCTGAATTCAGATTACGGCGAATGGAAAGATGAGGCAGAATTAATGGATGATTATGACGTAATTTATTTATCTTTTTATTTAGTGAAATATAATGGAAACCAATAATCCGAATTAATATCACGAATACGGTGTACCATTCACTTAAAGATGCATTATGTAGTCCACTCTCTACAACATCATTCTGGTGGTTTTGATTTTCAACGGGTTTAAACCCGATTGTCAGGTACTAATTTGATTCAAAAATAGATAGTCGAGGATTTGTTATTATTGTAACAACGGTAGCCATGACAAGCGAGACTACACTGTTCTTCAAGCGGCCATAACCCGACTGAAAGTTGAACACATTCCCTTTTCATTATCTATTTTTTACTTATATAGCTAAAATTATCAGGTTTGTTTCAAAATCTTACATACTGCATCTTTAAACCTTTTTTTAGAAAGTAGACGATAGTGAGTTAACATTGTCTCAGAAATTGTCGAGGAATTGGAAGAAGGTGGCAATAAGATGTATATTTCTAGGAGCATTCTTGATGCTTATATTGATGTGTTGTCGATGTTGGTGTGCTACGTCTTGTCCGTTTATTTTAAGTTGCGTAAGGAGAATATGTTGTGGTTGGACTGACATTTGCTGTAAATGTTTCATAGAGGACAAAGATCCAAGTAAGTAACAAGTCAATTTTAACTGTCGGATGCATGATCGAATTTTATTGGCAACCATACTGCTCTTTGGTTCATTGTCCAACGCATAATAACTGATGTTTGATTAAATAAAGTCGAAATTGGAAGTTGCCATGCATTTGTAAGTCACCGGGGTCAATCTAGGTGTCCCACGTATACATTGGCACACACGTAGAAGAACCCCTGGCAATTCTTGTAGAAATGTTGATTGTCGAACATCATTCCAAAGATCAACTCTATTGCAATATTAGCTGTACAATATGAGCGGTAAAAAAAACACTGTTCACATAATAAGTACATTATTATGTGTATAGACGTTGTTCGCTCTGTTAATGCACTTTAATTAGATAATGTTAAAATTTATTAGCAGCACCAAATGTTAAGCGCATATTTGCTACTCTTTCTTTACAACTACTGAAAGTCAAATTTTATTATCAAGTTCAACAGTAGGCCGACATTTCACTATCGCCCCCCCCCCATCCGTTTCACCCCATTTGGCGTGGCCATAAATTGTTGTAAAATTTGGTCTAGAATAGAATAAGAGGTTTAAATTAACAATTCCACCAGCATGATAGGTAGTTACATATTTTTGAAGTATATGCTACTTCAAAATTGTTTATCTCAAAACTTTAATGGTGAAGCACATGCAAGTGTTGGAAAAGGGCATATCCAAAAGTTGCTCCTACTCTGGTGGAGAGCGTTCAGCCTATACGAAAATTTGCGCCACGGTACCACTCTATACATATTATTAGAGTTTTAATAAAGTCAATAAAACATTATTGACGTAATAATAAGAGTTATATCCCTTTATAAAGACATATAAAGGGATATAACAATTCCAAGTTCCAAATTTCACTAGAGATGATTATAAAACAGAAACACTCCCTGTCTGTGAATTACAGACCGGAGAAAGTATTAAAGATGCCTAATTGACCCACCCAAGCGAGGAGTTTGCAATAGTTTAAATTTAGTTATATTTGGGCGTTTGGGCAACATATTTCGTCGAGTATTCTCACCATCTCCTATGATAGCTATGATGGATTTCAGCAGCGTAACTCATAGGATGAATTTGAACAGGGGCCAGTCCCAGTCGAGGTTCTCTTTTGCCTATGCTTAGTAAATGTTATTTCTGTTTCAGTTTATGAGAAAGTTAAAGCATTAGCTAAGAATTTAGGTATAGAACTAACAGAAGAAACATATGATAATCTCTTACAGATGTGCGAGGACCAGGGTATGGAAGGAATGCAATATATTCGCCGAAAATAAAAAGAAAACATTAATATCTTTTTAAAAAATAATAAACGGGTCTAAAATTAAATCATAGCTTTATCATGTGTTCCGTGTTGGTATCTGAACAAAGTTCTAAGCCTGGAATATTATCAACTAGATTATAAATTTGATAAAATTTGATTTCGTCTTTGATTATGATTTCTGATTATTTAGACATTTTCGAGTGAGCAATACCATTTTAAAATCAAGTCTATACAGAGAGAAGTGGAGTTTAAAATCTATTCTATACAGAGAGAATGGGGTTTAAGTCCATTCAACACAAACTATGTCATTTCTTTTCAAGTGCGTTTTATTTATATATTATTTTTTGAAGAGATATATGTCTACAAATAAAAGATATTGTCAGTGACGTTGATGCACCTGGTAAATCCGACGAATTGAGCCGCTTATATCAAGTCAGTATAGTCCAATATAGGCTAATCTTCTTTAAATCTATCAGAACTGCAGTTACAGAACTATTAGTGACATTAGAAAATGGATTTCAAAGATTTGTAAATTGTCCCACTTCAATATCAGAAATATAGGTACAATACGTAAATTTTTTAAGTAGACGCCACTAAGTCACTTGCTAATTTTCTGGTCTCTTCTCGATTAGATAAATTAGAAAACGTACAGAATACCGCAGCTAGACTTGTTACTTTAAAGATACATTATGGGAGATAAGATACAGAGTTGGCAGTTTTCGCTATGATAGTTAAAAACTAGATGGTGTAAAGGTAATTTGCTAAACATTTCAGTCAAATTGATCCACTATGAGCCGAGAACGAAGCTGGTGAAATTTTCGCCTAGCCTCGGTCATCATTACTAAAATCATTAATATAAACAGCATAGTCTCGATTATGCACGTTTTAAATTTAATTATCAATGGCCGTTAAGCAGCATATAGGAATCAAATCCAGCCAACATCGAAGGCTAGCCTAGACATCGAGAGTTTATTATGGTCTGGATAAGTTAATTAATGTCTAATTGATAATTTAGATAACATTTCAGGCCTAAAGAAAGACTTGTAATTGGCAGATTTAGCTCTTGCATAATGCATGTTTAACTAAGAAATTTGACCACATAACTCCTGTTTTGTATAATTGACACTGGCTATCTGTTTAATATCGAATTGATTTTAAGAATTTATAACATATGTACTTACTTTTAAATGTTTAAACAATTTAGCTCCTGTTTACCTCTCCGATCTTTTCAACCTTCGTGGCCCTATTTCTCGAAATCTTAATTAGGGTTAAAATCCAAATTTTAGTAGATACTTCAATTTTAATTGGCTAAGCACTAAAATCAATCTAATATTATTCAATCAAATTACTAAAATTTGGATTTTTATCTCAATTAAAATTTTGTAAAAGAAACCCTTGATATCTAATATTTAAAACTGGCACACGAATCGCAAGCCAGAATGCTTTCGTGTGCCATTTGTTATGAAGTGACTCGTTGAACGAAGCTAAACATACCTCACAGGAGAATACTATCGATGTAGTCTGGAATAACCGGACGCCAAATACTGCCATTTAATTTGTATCAAGCGTTTTTCGCCGAATATATGATTAGGAATTATATACTATTCAAAAAAAGTAGGGAATATTTGATTTTGGGGGCATAATACTAAAATATGCAAATGACTACGAAAAAAGTCACTATAGAACCTAACAGAAGAAACATTTCCAGTTACATGTGACGCCCAAACGCACCAATAGCTACCGCATGGAATGCAGGTGATGCTTGGGATCATCATGGGGGTCCAACCCAAGATTTGCACGACTCTGACTTTGAATGTTACAGTCATTGTGGCATTGAATTCCAGGGTGGAAACATCAGTTTAATTGTTTTAGTGACCAGAAAACAAATTTTGATATGCGTCGGCTTACCCAAAATGAAAGGTTACGTGCCCTTGGCATGCTACAGATCGGCACAACACAGGCGGTTGTGGCGCGGACGATGAATGTTTCTCAGTCTGTCATAAGCAGGCTATGGTCCAGATACCGTGATACACAATCTGTACAGGACAGACCACGCTCAGGTCGACCAAGGGCGACAACTCAAGCCCAGGATCGATTTATCCGTACCTTGGCCTTGAGAAATCGTGTCATCACAGCAAATCAGATCAGCGCTCGTCTTCAAACAGACACTGGTGTGAGAGTGAGTGGCCAGACGATTCGGAATCGACTGCATAGGGGTCACCTTCGCGCCCGACGTCCTCGCGTGATCCCTTGTTTGAGAGATCATCACATTCAGGCAAGACGTCGTTGGTGTAGGGATCGTCAACACTGGGATAATCGACGCTGGAGCAATGTGATGTTTTCAGATGAGTCAAGGTTCACTGTTGATTTTTTGGACAGACGTAGGAGGGTGTGGCGTCGTCGAAACGAGCGCTTCCAAGACGTTAACGTCATCAGACATGATCGATTTGGGGGTGGTTCTGTTATGGTGTGGGGAGGCATCACTGTTGCTGGAAGAACGGCTTTACATGTTGTTGCAGGGCGTGTTACAGGCCAGTACTACCGGGACAACATCTTGGCAGTCCATGTTGTGCCGTTCGCACGACGTCATGGCCGCCGTTTCATCTTCCAGGATGACAACGCAAGATGTCACAGGGCCAGGATCGTTACAGGTTACCTCCAACAACAGAACATCACCACATTACCTTGGCCAGCACTGAGTCCTGACCTCTCCCACTTCGAACATGTCTGGGACATGCTTGGACAGAGGTTACGTCAACGTCAACAACGTCCTGTCAATGTCCAAGAACTTGCTGCTGCGTTGCAACAGGAATGGGACAATCTGGACCAAAATGACCTTAGACGTTTTATTAGTAGTATGCCACGTCGGATCAATGCTTGTTTGGCAAACAGAGGAGGATTTACCCGTTACTGACTTTGTTGTGATGCTGTGGTAACTTTGCTGTTTGACCCCGGGTATCATTTTACCCTTATAATGGTCAGTCTGTGCCTTACTTAGTCTAACGATTATTTGGAATAAATCGATGAATGTGAACTTCATTTCATTTTGTCATTTGTTTCTTCGTCAGTTTCATTAGGTGACTTTAATAACACTTAAAAATCAAATATCCCCTACTTTTTTTGAATAGTATAGTAAAAACAGAAACGATTGAATGTAAATCAGTTTATGTACATTACATTACTATGTCTGCTGCGGGGTGCTGCGACCCATCTGTGTCAACTTCTGGGTGTTTAAGGTTTATCAAGATTTTAACTGACTCTGTGTACAACTGTTAACATGTCCATAAACTGGACGTTTTTAAATGATGACTTAGTCACTTTGTAGAGTTCCCCTGAACACGTTACATGAGAGGGCGCACTATAAATAAGTTGTAATAATGAAATTATTTGACTGCCTTCGATCTACCACTCTCGACATCACAATGCAAGAGTCATGGGGTTTCTGCGATGACCCGGTGAGTAAGACGCTGACTCGCTAGCCAGTATGCCAAGGTTTGATACCGCCAGCTTCCGACATTTTTATCACCCTGTTTGTGGTATAGGCATAGAAATATTTATATATTTCTATGGGTATAGGGACTTAGGGTTGGCATAGAACAGATAAAAATCGTTCGGTACAGTGTTGTTAGCCTGTACGTACAAGAATCTCTAATAGTTGGAATTTGAAATAAGAGTGGGTCCATGCAAAATGTTTCTCACAGCACATTAGGCACGTGATCGCCCGAATGGTCAAGTATTCCTTCTGTGTAAACTTCTAACAGGAAGCCACAATAAATGAGTTGATATAAACATGACGTCATTTAATAACGTGAGACAAAAACAATATCTTCTGCTGATTATTTTTATTAATTTATTATATCGACAAATTCTCCTTTAATTGGAATTTTAAAAAATAAAATATGCATTTTAAGGAATGTACCAATACTACATGTATGTATAAAAAAAACTCTTTGTAACAATAATAAATTATCCTTTCTTTCAAAAATAATATATAATATAATTTACTAAGTATATTTCTTTGAAGTATGTATTTCTCTCTCTCTCTAATTACAATAATTAAGTGTACCTTAAACCTAACAGCACCATAGATAAACAAATAAACACGGACACTCGTAAACAAACAATAATAAATAGATACACAATAACACAAGCGCTGTACAAGCAAGGTGGAAGTGGGCGTTTGGCAAGGTAAACCTTTTCGGGTGATTTTTATCAAACAAACATATGACATTATCATAATATATAAAGGAATGATTCAGCTTCCGTCAGATTTTTTAAAATATATTTTTGGGAGTTTTATAGAGAAGTTTGGTGACATTTTGTATAATCTTAGAAATTTTTTCCGAATGAGCCAGACTGGTGACAATCTCGAGATTTAGCAACCTATTCCAAACGATTAAAAATGTATTTAAAGTCCACTGTGTTCTTACAGAATGGACCATTTAAATCTTGTTGAACAAAGATTCACTCTTAATAATTAAATAATTTCTGATGTTCAAAGATTTTAACAATTGTATGTAAGGTGCAATAATAGCCGTATATAATATTAACTGTGTCATATCCAAAATTGCGAACACCATCTAAATATCAGCATTTCGCTCAGCACAATCCTGGTTAAATTCAGTGTTACAATACATAAAGTTAAAATGCATTGTGAATAATTATGCAAAGTTTTAGTCATGGAGAGGCTTTGGAACATAATAATCTTAGACAAATAACAAATACTGTGAAAAATATTCTAGAATTTCACAAGAGCTTAAAACGATGTTAATTCTTAAAAACAAAAACAAAAAATTCATAAGAACTTAATTCTTAAAACAAAATAAAAATAGTTACCTTCTGTTTTAAGTAAACCTACTGGAAGAGAATTGTCTTTTAAAGCCGAAAACATCATATTATGAAATATTATTTAACGTTTTGAGATAATCAATTTAAATGTCCCCTTTTAAAATAAATTATTAAATTTCTAAAAATGGGATGTCTTATTTAAGTAGAGCTAAACTTTTGTCAAATTCACAATAAGCTTTGAGATCAAGTTAAAGTCCTAAATTGATTTGATCACAAAATATTACAAGGATTTAATAGTACCTATCTAGTCTTCGACTTTATTAATGAGTAATCATTTCAAGCTTTATTTTCAACAATACAAATACACAGATTCCAAATTTCAACAATTCCGATAATAGCATTTAACTACACCCTTTACTGTGCCCCCCCCCCCCCAACGCAATAAACCCAAAGAGATGTTCCTAATAGAAGTTTATTCTGAGAAGACATTGAAGACTAGATATTTATAATAAAAATAACCACAAGAATAATGACTAGAATTCCTAATCTATAGGAATTATTCTTAAAATCTCCTTATGTCCGAAATTCAAATTTTCATTTCATCAAGCTCCATTTATTTCCAGAACATTTTTCAATTTACACCATTCTTTAAATCTAAATTTTCTTTCATGTTAAACATATCATTAATAGAAAACTTAGAACAGGGCAAGAGTAAGTTTTAAATTTTAATATAATTTTGGCATTTGGTTTAAGAATAAAGCAAATGTAAGTAATAAAATACAGGCACACGTGGTAACAAAAATAAGACATATAATATGTTTTATAAATAAAAGAGATTTGTGGTAAACAACATAGAATGATTCATCTCCCAACATTTTTCAATTTTAGGCATATCCAATATAAAGATATGGGCAAGGTGTGACACAGCTCGTATACTCTAACTCAGCGGGTTCATTAATTTGTCTTTTTCTTTAACATAATAAGATACTTAACAATTTGATTTTGGCAAGAATATAATACTAGCTTAGTATTTGGGTTGGTTTAAATATGTCTTAAAGAGCACATAAGAAACTAAATTTCATGTACTTATATCCAGTGGTTACTATATGCAATTTACGGCAAGTTAACTTCAATAGTGTATAGATAATGTATATCTTATGTGTAGTGCCTGTGACGTTACCAGCCAATCAACCGGATTAAGGTCGTAATTGAAAAATTGAAAAGCGTTTTGGCGCGTCCGATACTTAAACGTTAATAGCCGAATTAGCTTTAATCAGATTGGTGTGAACTTGTCGTAAAGTGGATATAGTAACCATTGGCTAAACGTACCGAAAAGTTTTTTCGCCGATCTTATGTCCACTTTAATGATTTTTACATGGAATACAAAATCTAAACAATAGGCCTACGGACATAAATAGGGATGTGATTTAATCAAATAAATGCTATAACGGAAAGATGTGTTGTTAAGTGCAATATATGTTTGCATCAAAACTATATTTAATCTTAGTTTCTGGTCAAATTGTAAATCTCGTATTGGAATTATCAGCGAATGTAAATTTAGCGCCCATTCTTGAAAAACACAAAATACAGATAATAAAACAAGTAACATTATATTATAACAATTGGTCATTTTCAATGACACATCTCATATTTAAAAATAGCTCGCACGTTTAATTTAAAAAAACCCCTCTTAATTGATATTAAATATGCACAAAGTAAGATTTACTTAATAGTTGGCCGTTATTGCTATAATAGTTCAATAGCAAGAATGTTCCAATCCATTCAACATCTAAGCCATCTGCCATGCGAATATATGTCTCAATAATTTATATAACATTTGAAGCCTGAAGAGAGACTTGCGATGGGCAGATTTAACTCTTACTGCATTTTTAGAAAATTAATGATTGTCTAATTAGTTGTACAGTGGTTGTCATGGCGGATACAGTTTCCCGTTTTAGATATAGCACAATGTTTTTATATAATTTATTAACGCTGTATTATTAACTCCTGTCACGGATAACTCTGCTCAAGCTTGAAATAATAATTTTAAGTTACTTATTGTCGACCTATAGAAGACACAAATATATCCCTGTGATCAATTTCTTGGAAAATAAATAAAACGTTTCTTTGCTTATATTAAATAAATAGAACTATATTATAAACATAACCAACCGTACAGGGGAGAATATGTAATAGTATTTCCCCATGAACGCTTTTCATTTTGTAGAATTTCTTACGTCGACGTGCTTTATGTGATCGTTACACACCTGTGGATAGTAGTACCGTGACACTAAAAGGCGTCTGTCTATCGTACATGTACGATGACACTAAAATGGCGTCTGTTGATGGTGACACTAAAATTGCGCGAATTAACGACAAAACAAAATCGCCAAAAATTCGGCAAAATTGATATAGTGCAAATATGGTTTAACATCAACTACAGGTTATTAATTTCAATTGTGGGTGTTTTTAATCATCGCATTCTATCAACGTTTGTTAGATTCCTTTATCTTAATGCGAAATTTAATAAGTTAAATCTATATACAAAACATACAGCACACACACATGTATTTACAAAATATGACTAGCGACGAGATTTTTGACCCAACAGCGTGCTTCTGGATAACAAATACGGAATAACAATTTAAAAAAAAACAAAAAAAAAATAGCATTTTCGTATACCAACTGTAATCAGTAATGTTAAAAAAGCCGCATTCCTCGGCTTTGAGCACCCTTGAGTCGCGTTATCTAAATCACACAAGTCTTAGTTTAAACAACGGCATTTTGTTCTTTTTTAAACCATCTATTCTCTTGTCATCTTTATTTTAGTTTTTTTTTTTACATTTTTGGCCATTCCCATTTTCTGCATTTCATCCTTTCTGGACAAGACAATTATTTTCTCCATAACCAGAACAGTCTCAATCCATTTGCAGCTGACATTTCCAATAAGAGCTGTTAGAATTACATCACAGCGGGTGTGTAAGGTATCACGGGGGTATTTTAGCACTATTAACGGGTTCGTTCTAATTCCGATTCTTCGGCTTAACTACAGCACTTGAAGTGATCGTGTGGAAACAAGTTTCTAAGCTTAACATCTGACAAAACATTCGACACCACACGGCCACACCACATAGCTGCCCAAAATGTTAAAAGTTCGGCGTCAGTGTCCCTGTTTTGAGCTTCGTTTGGTGTTTTCAATCACTATCACATTGTCACTGTTATTAAATATAAACAAACGCTCTTTTAAAACTGTGACGTTTCTCACAAGGTTATGTGACGTTTTTCCCGTGCGCGATCCAGGGCCTTGCGAGAAAATTTATACACTAATCTTCTTCCCTCTACTCTTTCTAATAGGCCGCGTTTATAATAATGTCTGAAAAAATAGAAATCGAAATGTTTTCATTTTACAACCTTAAAGGGACAATAACATTTGCTGGCTTGGCAGCTCTAGAAAATAAAAATAGTCTTATTCTAAGTACCAGATGTTTATGTGTCCTACCTGTTGTGTAAATTATCCATTACATCATATTTTACTTGTCCAGAGGGTTCGAAAATATTTTAAAATCCAAGTCACATTTGAAAAGGTTTACGTTAACCTTTCCAAATCATGTAGTTGAATGTTTCCAAATTTTTAAATTAGGTGTGTTACGGTGAAATTTGTATCATCAATTTATTTGAATATTGTAAAATAATACAATTTGTTGACCAGAATAAAGATTGGGACATATTATTCAATTACAACAAGAGTGTTATTGGGGCTTTAAAAAGTGACTGGTTTGTTACGTATATTGGCGTATGGATACACACATGCAATAATATACAAATGTAGTCCCGAATAAAGCATGTGGCATGATTTGAGAGTTTGTACCATTGACATCGTTTTTGTGTTCTTTTTTCCACCCACTGATACTTGAGGCCATGAGTCTGCTATTTATGGGCCATGGAATCGTTTGCAACACAACGGGTAGCTATAATTATCCTAAGGCATTTAATGATGGTATTGCTTAAATACCTTGACGCCACTCGCTTAGTAGATATCGTCAGCAGTAATTCACAATGGGGATGCTCGATTGAACTTCGGGAATTGAATTTTGTCAATCCCCAAAATAGCGAAAATCGAGTGAAAAGGGGTATTTCGGGCTACAATGCATGCGTCGATTGGATAAGTAAATATCTCAGCTGAAACATATTCGTTGTGTTTAATTACGTCACGATTCTACTCACACCACCCCCTTGTCTGGACTGACAGAAATTCGACATGACTGAGTTCCGCGTCAATAATTCTGTCAACCCGCAGGACGTTATGGACTGGGAATCATGCATCCCCATTTAAGATTTTAAAGTTAGCTTCAAATAAGTATAATATTGTCTTAAATGTGTTATAGTTTACCTCATTGCTCGGCTAAGTTTTTCATACGTCATATTCTCATTGTTTTTGAAACCACCCCACAGCTGTGCTACGGCTTCGGATTGAACGAATCTAAAGACACCTTCTCTTTGGTTTTCCCATCGGAGAAATTGTGGATTGTAGGCAGGATTAATCAAGCAGTCGTAAATGAATTCCCATAAATGTTGATTCTTTGCTGTAAAAATAAATAAATGATGCCGAATACAAATACGCAGAGAAGCATGCCTCGTCCTAAAAGAGGCATTATCAATGTAGACAAGAAAATAATCGTAATAATTATATTTTAAGATATATTTAGTAAGACTTGCATAATGAAACCTGACTATATTGAAAATTTCATTCAAATTGCTAATAAATAATGTAGTTTTGACGTGTACATTGATCGTAACCACCGTATTTGTCATTTGAGTCCATTTTAAAATAAATCATGCAATGGAGAACTCGTCCTAATTTACTTAAAATCGAAGCCATCCGACATCATTGAGAGTTGATTATGGTCTCGTCATGTTAATAAATATCTTATTTATATATATTATTGGAAAATAATGGTCATACCTTTTTTGTCTTTATGTGGCCTGGACTCTTCGTCACCGGGTAAACTCTTGTTCCTAGGGCGACCGGGTCGTCTCCTAGGCAACGCCTGGGGATATGTGCTGCCTGGAAAACAGCAAGCAGTTCTAACCGGTGCTGTGTTGGGATAACCCGACATGAAAGCGTCAAATTCTGGACTACATTGGTCTACTGTGAACAGAAAGTAATTAAGAAAACATGCGATTAATATTTCACGTACAGAATGGGTAACCAACCGATGCTAATCATTTATATTCGCAACAAAATAATGTTTTGTATTTTTTAATCAGGACTTGCATCGGCTGTCAGCGTGAAGATACTAGCCCAGTACATTGCAGTTTCGTGTGTCACGAATGTAAATTTTGATCTTATTCTGATACGATTTTGTTTTCTTGTATATTCGTTATTAATTCATAATTATTCACTGGGTATTAATTGTTGGTTATGGAAAAAAACAAACTTACCGGTTGGTTGAGGTACTGCCGGGTGATCATTGACATCAAAATCATAGGGACCAATATCAATAACATCACAAGGCATTGGTTCTTGTCGCTCAGTTTTCCAGTAAACATCGGTGTTACTATTATAACCTGAACGAATAATGAAATGGGGGGTTTGAATTCTGACATACATGTATGTATGGTTTGACATTATTATGTATGGTTTGACATTATTATGTATGGTTTGACATTAATATTTAATTATTTGACATTACTGTAATATATATGGCTTGACACTAATATACATGTATCTTTGAGTTTCCACTCGTGTAATGCTTTCTTTTCACTAAAAGTAACATTGTTTTCATGTTTAAATATACCTATATGAATAAAATTTCAAAACTGACATGCCCCACATATGAGGAAAGTAACAGATACTTCTCGTTAAGAAATTGTTAGATATTCCCAAGAATTAAGCAGCCAGATTACCGTGGTCGATTTCCTATAATAGGCGTTAATTTTGTCATAAGGAAGGTCTTAACGTCTAAATTTATCGACAGACCTTGACATAATATACATACCGTTATAATTTGAGTGTTCCTGTTTCCTGTTTGTCATGGTGTGATAAGCGGGACTACCAAAATGGCTTCTAACGGGAGATGGTGTCGGGTTGTTGTTACCGTTATTGTAAGGTGACAATTCTTGATAATCTGCAGTAATATCAACTGGCTTTTGGAACGACACTGACAAAATACAAAAATATTGCATAAACATCATAAAACAATTTGGACAACTTACTGGCGGACTTTTGCCCTGCACGACTTACATACGGGAACCAGACTGGCATGCCGCATGGTACAGTGAGCCTACACCCTCCACTGAGCCAATGTTCGCTTCACTATAATACTAGTTGTTAATTTTATTTTAACTTAAACTTTATACTTACGTCCAGTTAATAGATGCTTCAGCATTTCATACAAAGATTTGCCATATTTGGGTTCCAAATTGATGAATTCTTCGATACTTAGTCGGCACAGTTCTATTCCACATAAGTTCTGGAAGGCTTCTGCCCGTAATTCCGACATGTTGAGGCCCTTTTCTTGGCCTGTATAAATGAGCCAATCTAGAACTTCTTCCGAACTCCAGTTTTCCGGGTGTTTCCGTGTCCAACTTAGCAACTGATCTTGTTCTGAATAAAATAACCGAAGCCCATTAATTCTAAATCTATGTTCATCTTGGTGTTAATTCAAAAGTATCGATATCATACGAAGTTCATGAATGACAGCATTAGATATTTTGCAGATAGCCAAGGCTGGGTGAGAATTGAGTCAATTGTTTTCCTTAGTATCGTTTTCATATTGTTGTATAAATCTATTTTACACAAACCATATCCTTAAAAAGGCAAGGGCTCACATTATATTAATATATCTATTGTATACGTCAGTACCCGTACTAAAATAAATATTAAAAGAAATAGGAGAGAAAATTATATAATAACCGGAGATTCAGATCCGTGTCATACTTCTTAACCTCATTGAATAGTATTTTTCATTAGTTGCAAATTTTATCCCACTGCACCACAATATTTTTAAAACCGGAAAGAATATTCCATTACAATTTTAAAAAATTGCATAATTAACAACAATCTGTCAGTAAATTGTCCAAATATATTCGTGTATTATCAGTGTCGTTCCAAAGGTACTTAGTCAAATGGTGTGATTCTTTCTGAAGTCATGTCATTTAAAGTTGATTTGAAACCGCTATCTTTATGGCTCTTAGATGAATAAATAATGGTAAAAGTCAGCCATGTTTGTCAATGTGATGGATGTGGCCTGTGTGTCCATAACAAATTAATTAAAAAATCCAACATACCGTTAAACACATCATCTCTGGAATCATGGAATCCCTTTTTGGACAAAACTGTCTGGAAAGGACTGTCATTGGATGACCCTTCACAAGATCGTCGTTGATTGGGTAGATTAGTATTATACATGCAATTATATTCTGATGTGGTAAAGTATGGCGATGGAGATGACGTGATACTTTGTGTGCTGCTGCTGTATGACGTCACTGGGATATGTGAAGAATAACTTGGCGAGTTTGGTGAAAATATTCCGTTAAAGCTTTGGTCAGCCATGGCACTTAATGATTGGAGAGAATCGTAATTATTGGAAGAATATCGAGTATCGTTTTGAGCCTCGATGGACGGAATTCTGTATGGACAATCTATCTCATTATTTATACCGGAAAACTGAAAAATTAAAATAAAAAAATATATAAATGGGGTATGTTTACACCCTTAGTGCATCAAGCATATCCTTTTTACCACATCATTAACATATTCTGTGGTCCAGAAGTGTCTCTCAAATAGTGAAACACATAGTGATTGTGAAGTTTACTCTTGAAACTTTCCTAGAAAAGCATACAACTCTCAACAACACCACCTTCAACTCTGTGCAAATATATGCCCTATATTATACACTCATCATATAAAGTATAGCAATAAAGCAATTTACCACAAAAATTCCCTCAATAATCCACGATTCAATTTGTGTGTAAACTTCCTAACCAGGATTAGTCATTTTTATTGCATATACAAATAATTGGTATTCAAGTATTACTTCCTAAACTTATTTTTGATATTATTAGCAAACGTGACAATAATTTCATCATTGTTTGAAAAAAGATATAAAGAAAATGGCCAATATTAATATCTTATCATGGCAAAATAGATAACTGAAATAATATGAACGTGAGAAAATATAATGAAGATAGTCAAATAAGACAACTGCTTTGCCTCAAAACAAAAAAGATAGCTAGAGACAGTAGCTTATCCGAAAGGAAAACTTGAATGGTGACCAAATTTGATAAGGCGCCTTGATGCCTTCAGGATATTTGATCTCTATCGTGTTCGCAAGCTTGATAAAAAAAAATAATCCGTTATAACCTGTAGCTCACGGTTTCGGGAAAGGGAACATTATTCTGGAACAAATGATCGCGGAACGCAGAAAATCAATGGGGTTCGTTCACTCATGAGTCCAATGTTTCGCACCAATTTGAAAAATTGATAAGAATCTGTCAAATACTAGCATTTTTCAGCACGACGTCGGACAGACGGCATAATACGCCTGCGCTGAAATGTGGGCGTTTAAAATATAATAAATTTGGGTGTGGAAATCAATCGTGACTACCTATATCAATTTAGACCCCCGCAACTTTCCTGCTATTAGACTTCTTCAAGGAAACCGAATGTTTATTGTATACTGTGCAAAGGGAAACGGAACAATATTCTTGGAATATAGAATAGTTGATCAGTTAGTTACTAGTTTGACTGTATTATAATTAAAATTAAAAATATTTCTGCTATATTCATATTCCTTGCCTCATTTACCCCTTTGTGTTGTCAAGGAAGATAATGTATTGATTAACTAGTATTGCCGAATGAAATTGACTTATGGTGGTCACTGCATTTCCCGCCAACACTTCTTCAGATTCCAACCATTAAAGGATCTGTATACGGAACTAGACACGTCCTTGTTAGAACCTTGTTAGAACCACGAGCAAATGGGAACCCGACGCCGGTATCTCAAGTACATGTAAATTGCTTAAAATTGATAACGACAATACTAAAGTTGTCATCAGGATCTCAATGCAGTCAGAGACGAGTACCATTCCAAGAATCGGGACATGTGTAGTGTATTGGACCTCCAGGTTACGTCCGCCTACTTCCTAATCAACCAATCAACAATTTGGAACGAGGAAGTGGTGTTTGACTACTGTTTCCAAAAGTTGAAGTATTCTACTCGGGTCTTCTCAGTTTTCCACAAGTATCCCCAATTACAAAATATGCATTCATTCCAAAAGTTTGAGTACCGATTGGATAGCCAGACTCATTATTATACAACTAGGAAGTTTGGCATTCTATCGCTTTTTGGAGTAGTTTTTTTCATAAAAAATACAAAAACGAACTCAAACGACTATTTTGAAGTACTTACATTATAGAGGGGACTGGCTGAAGGCATGGTGTTTTCAAGTGGTTCTTCGCTCAATGGTCGGGTGTTGCCAGTCGTTGACAAAAGTCGCAACTTCAGTTCTAAAAAACAAAAATTGAATATTTAAACAACTGAGTAAATACATTTTAGCTACAATAAAACTCTGTTAACCACTGTTCAATGCTAAATTTCTAATTTGTCTTCTATACACTAACTATACCACATACAAACAAAAATATATGACTAAATATCAAGAGCTGCACAGATTTAAATACAAAATGTTTAATTCCAATAAAATGTTTAATTAAATAAGTACACAGGTAGACAAAATTTGTCTTAATATTAAGATTATGTAAAGATAATGACTGATTGTTGCCTGTCATTATTAAATACCAATACTATTACTGATAATATGAAAGAAAATATATTAACCTATTTACGAAACCATCCATCATAATAGTGTTACCCATCAATTAAAAAAACAGGCGTTTGCCATACAATATGCGCCCACATTATACAAGAGATGGACAGACCAAGCTAAAAGAGGCGATTTTTCGTACAATCAATTAAGAAACAGGCGTATGCCATGCAATATGCGCCAACATTTTTACAAGAGAGGAACAGGGACCAAGCTAAAAGAGCCGATTTTTCATACACTCAAGAGCCATAAACGTGGATGTTACGGTCAGACATGTGGCAATATCGAAAGGAACCGAACTATTTTCAGTTTCATCAAAATCGGATAAAAATTTTGAACTCTAAAGGGTGCACATTCTTTGTACCACATACTTTTACACTATTAACGTACAGGGAACAGCCATTTTTTTTCACAAAATTCGAACTCATCCATCATTTTAATGTAATGGTGATATTAATTGAACGCTTTTTGAAATTAATAAAAATTATGTCCTCTAGCGGTTCCATAAGCTAAAAAGTATTAATGTTTCGTACAATCAGGTGCCATCTACGGGAAGCTATGATCGCCTTATATACGCTAACAGGAATTGAGGACTGTGGGTTATAAACATACATTTTAAATTTCAACAAAATCGAATTTTAAAAATGTGACCTATAGATTGCCCACATGCTAACAGCGCGATTTTTGGTACAATGAGGTGTTATAATCCACGAAGTTATGGTCCAATACATGCCAACATCGACAGGAATCGAGAACTTATGAGATAAACCTATATTTGAAGTTTCGTCAAAATCTGATAAAAATTGTGACCAGCAGAATGTAAACAAACAAAATGTGAACTGACGTCCGGGCACACGGACGGTCAGGGGCGACGACATTATACGCCCGCATAAAAATGTGAGCGTATAAAACATACATTTCCGAAAATTATAAAGTCTTCACTAATAATTAATTAAACTAAAACCTTGCTCATTGAAACAAACTAAATAATCCCACAAAAAGGATCAGTTTACTTAATTCAATAATAGAAAGAAGTTCCGAAATTAATCAAAATAAATCAATTATAAGACAGGAGATTAATAAATGGCATACAGTTTAAGATCCTATATACACCAAACATCATTGTCACCAGGCAGAGTTTTAATCAATGTATATAAACCGGACAGAATTGTTGAATTAAGTCACGTTTCATTACAACCTACACCTTCGTATATTCTTCTGCATAATAATATGTATAAAGACAGAGAATTTTTAACTTTGAAACGTAGCTATATATATTTGTCAATAAGACCACATACAGAGTCCTAAATCATAAATGCATATCTGCAACTGATAAATGAATATAAGTAAGTCATTTTCCTATCACAAAACTCTGCTATACACTTTAGGAATATGACAAATGTCCAAAATTGAATGATATATTACATAAAGTATGTTGAGTCTATGTATAATACCTTTCTGAAAGGGTGTTAACCAGGGTTCGCTTTCCTCGTCTATCATAATCCATGCATTGCATTAATAACCTTCACATATTACCCATATAATTGTCAATAATGGAACTGTTAGTAGCTTCGATGAAAGTGAATACTCATAAGGCTGCATGTCGCACACTAGATTTATAAAATATTGTTAAAGGGCAGTATAGCATGACTATACGGATGTAAAAGAGCTTTGTTCTATTGGCCAATGCCTTTCACGCGTGAAATCTTTAATACCCAATGAGTCAATTTTCTATTGATGGGATTTTTTTTATAACTTTCTTTAAACGATTGTATATTAACATATAAACTATCAATGTAAACCACGTGCAAGGTATAATTAATTTTTTTATGAAAATAAATATCTGAAATCATACATTTACCCCGATATCATCATACATACTTTTCATATCTTAGGGACGTTACAAAATCGTATAAGAAAATTTTTGCATATATTATGGTGAATAGCATTACGGAAAAATTAACAGACGGTACAATCTGCTGTTTCAAGGAATTGAAATGAATTTAACGTCCTACTGCTCTCTGTAGCGACTGGGCTAATAAAGAAAGCCAACTCTTATATGACCTACTCTTGTAACGAATTCAAACAGTCAAAGGTTCTGTTACGTACATGTCGGTATGTACACGGGACCCAAGAACGAACGACTAGGCCTGACTTGCCAGGCCCTCAGCCCCAAATCACTGACAAGGGGCAACCAATGTTCTAAAGATATCATTTATTATTGAATTGTTCCTGGTATAAAATTATTATTGGCTTACCTTTCACTACTTAACGATTTTAATTTCAATGAAAATTAGTCATGTATTTATATTACATAAATTAAACAAATTCACAGATTCGTCACTTTCAAAAATGAAACATCTGCGAAGATTTTTATTACACATAGCTTTCTGTATTATCTCTTGGTCAACTGTTTTTCATTTTTGTCGTAGTCCGCAAACTGCAGTTTCAGTGTCTTACTTGCACGAGAGCCGGGGCCTTTAATGCTAATCAAATTGCTAACATGCTGTTATCACCGCTGTCTTTATTCATTCCAACTCAAGACTTTCAGAAACACACTCACTGAAAACCCCAAACCTCCGTTTCTTAATATTTTCAGTGAAAGTGTAGATAAGCCCAAAAACACCGTGCCGACAAAATCAACCAAACTGTTGTAGAAATCGGGTGCAATGTCCAAGAAGATAGAGAAGACAGGCTCGATTTAAGAACCCACGATTATGCCAAGTTGTTTCACACATAGACCGAAATATACTTAATATTTCCACTGAGTTGAATAAACAACCCTTTTTAACTATGAATTGGACTAGGGTATGATATACAGATACTGTATTCTACGTCAAGTCAGTGAACCAAGACGCGAAACTTGTCGCTTTATCATTCTTAAACCAGATATAACCACACGTAGCCAAGGTGACTGACCAGGCCCTAGTGACCCGACCTGTATCAGTACTTGATGATTTCACAGATTTGGATTGACAGTTTGATAGAAATGATTGGATACATATCTGTAACCATGCCTGATGAAGCGGACCAAATCGACGACCCGAACCTTTGGTTACATGCCACTGACCATCTACACTTTCATCATTACCAACACGTTTTGGTACTATTACACCACTTGTCCGGTCCGTAGTTTATTCCCGAAATAACAATCTAATCACATGTCCCGAACGGCAGGCAACCCATTTAGTTGTAAGGCGTCGCCGGGTCTCGATAACGAGGCACGTGTTCCCTTCATAGAACATAATATACCACCTTAAGTGTGAAGTTTATACGAAGCTTAAATAAAATTGTATTAATTAATTTTGTGACTGCCGCGGTATAATTCACAATTTAGTTTCCACAGTTTGCACTTTTCGATTAAATTTAAACAATTTGTGCACGATGCTCTTATACATGCATATCATACTCACAAAATTTAACAGATAATGACCTTTATCCATAGCAGTAAATTTCTATATGGTTTTCTTTTAATCAACAAAGTTTATATATATGTACCTGATTTCAGCCATTTTCATAATGTATATTTTGAGGAATGTTTTTTATTCTAAAAATATACACGACGCGAGTGGATGACAGCGGGGAAGACGTTCTACTGGCTCAAAAACAGACAACGTCAAGAAGAAAATGTTTGTCTGAAAGGTCTCCAGTTACCCAATGAAAAGCCCAAGAACTTCATTGCATCACGATGGCCTAGATTTATGGCCAATGGAGATGGTTGAACCCCATGAAGGTATGATATATTTGATGGGTCTTAATGCATTACGTCAAGCCAACCCTGTCAAGTCTGCATACTAAGTGTGTAATTTATGCGTTCAAACAAAAACAAAGAACACTATTCTCGTTTGACACGGTTTATATACATACACATACATACATATATATATACTGTAGACCTCCTACACAAATTTAAAGCCTTCTGTTTACTAACAGTAGTTTGACAGGAATTATAACTGTGCAATATAGAAGGCGTTTTCCAAAACATTTATTTTTGATAGGCTGGACTCGACATTGGTCATAACATAACTTCACCTAACCCCTCTTTTACCATATATGATGTTATTGTGATTTAACCAATCCCTTCTTTACAAAATCTATCGAAAATTATGCAAATGATAAATGGCAGTCTGTTAGTTTTTACCATTAGTATTAAAGGTATTAGTATCATAGGATCGGAAGTTACACCTTGAGAGGTTGTTTTTCTGGCTTCATTGGTTCTAAGTGGGAAACCTTGTATGTACAAATCTTAATGTCTGGCAGCTAATAGCGCCGTCGTCAAAGGTACATCTATGACCCCGTCTTCATTAGCCGGAGCAGAAAGGAAGTGCGTTAAACCATGTTTCATTTTACATCAACGACTTGTGGACATTATCCACATACAACTTCAATAATAAAACAACGTTTTTAAAAGATTATATATTAAAGATTTGCTTCCTGGATCATAATTTGGTCATGTGTTCGGCTCTCTGAACATTCTTATCGGAAATCACTTTTTTTTGTTATTTAAGAATGGTCGTGGAAATCAAATTAGATTCATATTGCCACAATAAATCAAACAAAATACTACAGGACGTCATATTATTATCTCTTTGCAGATGGAGTATGTATCCAATCGATGGATATACATTTAGGATCGGGGATATATAAATTTCAAATTTAAGGATTACACTGGATCCCTAATATTATGAGTAAATACAACACTTCCTGATATATACATACATGTATATATAAAATCGTTAATGGTATCCACATTGGTCTTGGTGGTTACACACTGGTTGCATTGTTTTTCTGTGGTTTATGACACCAATCCAATGAAACTCGCCCTGAATTAAACAGTACCCCACTCGTTTGACTGATATTTCATCTGACAAGGACAGCTGTCTAGTCGTTCGGGTGGGACGAAAAATCGTGTTCCTTTGTACACATTGACGGTCACGTAAAAGATCCCTTGGCAGTTGGAATTCGATATAAGAGTAGGCCATAGCGCCGCTGTCCGGGCAAAATTTCCCTCATAGCACACTGTATGGTGTATGCCCGTCTTCATTAGCCCATGTTAGGAGCAAAACAGTAGGACGTTAACCCTTATTTCATTTCTGATATTTCATTAGCAGATGATAGCAAAATGAAATTTGTTTGATTTTGACTTTGTGGTAGAAATGGCTCCCTTATTTCAGACGTGATCAGAATAAATTATAGATATGCTATAAGTGGGTCATTCCTCGTCTGATCACGTGATCAAAATTTTGTTTACTTCCTGATGTTTTGTCTGCGCTTCCTGATTATCTAAAATTAGATCAGTATTACATAAAGTAGCCACCTCAAAATAGTCAACGCATCATATCCTCGTATGTAGGCTATATTATGTGCGATTGTCTCGAATTCAACGAAGCCTACGGCATCCTGATTATATAGCAACTGTTTCGACAAACTTTTCATTATTTCGCAATTATTGGGAGACTGGAATTAAATCATGCGTCGCTTGCCCTTTCAAGAGAATATTTTATTTCAAGAAGACGGCATTATGTAACCGATTTTCACGCAGAGGCGAGACATTCCATCCTAGTTTGGCTGATAGTGTTCAAATTTAGCTTCATTTGTCTTCATAACAGTAGCATCTCATTTGATGTCGCGGCTGGGCCAATGTTATGGTCTGTTTTGTCAATCTCTTTGCGAGGTATGTAAGGAATTCGAGGATTCGTTTATTAGGCGGTTTCCCAACACAACCCGTGTATTTACCGTCCACAAAAACCGACCATATGATTAATATGAAGTAAAGATTGTCGAAAGGATAAAAACGAAACGAAATTTAGATCAGACTGCATTTTGTGATACCTTTTTTTTTTAAATAGCATTCGTGAATCGAACAAAGCTAGTCTGCAATAAAATAAAACCAAGTACGAACAATCCAAACCATTAGTCAAAATTCGAAGTCCAATAAAAACGGTCGAGGCAAAATAGTGTAATCAGCAGATGGACTGGTCACCGTGTACAAAATACACGACAAACAGTGGTAACAGGTGTCCGGAAGAGTAAGCTTACCCTGCCTGGCGCCACACCCGCCATCGCTGCATCCAAACTATTAGACGAAATCTCAATGAAATAGCATGATTGGCCAATGGACCACCGGCATACAAAATGCACGTGATGAACAGTGTTAACGATGTAATAGACAGACATAATTAGGAAGATAATATTTTACGAGTCAATAAAATATATCTTGAATAATAGCCGAGAGAGACATGTTATATTTACCAATCAAGTCAATATGACGTCCATAAAACTTTTTAAAGGTTTTAATGAGTTTAGTGCGCAAGTATCCCTGTAGTTGAAGCCTAGATGACAAATGCCTTTATCTATTTAAAAAATCAGAATAAAAGGAACAAGCTCTCGTGTAACGTATTAGCTGAGACACAAACACTCCATAAGCTGGTGATATTGGAATGTTACTACTAATAAATGGAAAGTTAACTGCAAGTGCGAAACTTCGAAGAGATTATCAACCCTGTTTTCTGTAAAACACACTAATTATTATACATATATGTTGGCTTAAACCTATAACCCAGAGATGACATAGTTTTGAGGATAGAAATTCAACAAAACTGATTAGGTATGTGAACACCCCCTCTTAATCAGAACAGACATGACACTAAAACAAATGCAAATGCTTGTGTGTTTATTAAATGGTCATATACGTAAAATTTTACTAAAATGTATGTATGTACTTTATATGTAACTTCTGACAAAAGTAATTTATACCACACACCCTTTGTTGTTTTAGCAAAAAATGACTTCAAAATAAATTTGCTCGATTTTTATCCGCCCCCAAAAAGGATACAAAAGAAAAATAGACTTTAACGGATAAAATACTAATTATAGCCATATTAAAAAATCAAACCACACACAAAATTGGAAATAGAAATCATCCCACTGAGCAGTGAACATTATATATTTTTTTTTTGTTTAATTGGGATCGCCTTTTAGTAATTAATTAATCACAAATATTTTTGGTTTGGACTGTCAGCGTATGGGACAAAGTACAATTTCTAAACCCCGGTACAGATGGCACTGATCTAAACCTCGTGCCCTGGGTCTGCTCGTTTGGTCAGGGAATCGGTCAGATATTACGGACTACAATATTCTTTTTGACAATAATATATAAACAAATTGGGGTCAATTTGCATCTACAAAATCTGAACTTTCTTCTTTTATTCAAGCATTAATTCAATTATAGTTAGATTATTGGAGGCCATTTTTATGAAGTCAGCACAATGGCTGTCACTTTGTTCTTACTGTTATCAAAACTTCAGCAACAGAAATCCTTTTGAAGGGGGTCTTGTTTTCTGTTCTTGGATATGACAACTTGAAAAACGAACCCTTGTTTGGGATTTAAAATAACGGTAGTATTATATGGGCCAAAAACCGAGCATGACATCATCGTCGCCATTTTGGAATTGTGACCTCACATTATCTTCGTTTTTCGAAGAGCGTCAAACCTACTTAAGAAGAACAAGAAGATGCGTAGCGCGGAATGGTCATTTCCCCTGATCTAAATATCAACAACAATCGTTTTTAACAAATGTTCAATATTCTTTGGTATATCGTTACAACGTTAACAAAGAAAGTATGTTAAAGCTTATTACACGATGAAGGTGACGAAGGGATATGTTTCAATTAATTGAAGATATTTTTGATCCCCAATGACTAAATATAACCATGTAGAAATAAAATATTCTATATTTAGATATATTTACATTATTGTCACAGCATGAGTTTCCTTATGAAATTCATAAAAAGCTATTTACATAATCTACATAAACGTACTCACTATTGTCCCCGCAAAGTGGATTAAAAATGTGTTGTGACTTAAAAGTACATTAATTTCATACAATCCTTTGTTTTCAAATATTGTATTTTACTTATACCACTAACATCGCAATGGAATCAAACTATTGAACTTATTCGCACAAACGATGCATTCATTCGTTTTCCACTTAATTTATTTAAAATTGTGTGTCAACAAAACAAAAGTAACCGGTTGTGATTTTGATATCTGTTTCAGACAATAGTCAGATAATCATGGCCCAATGATTTCCACAACCGTCTAAATATATCATTCAATGGATCAGAAAGGGTTACACGCTTCAGTTTCTTTTAATGAACGCCGATCATCATTGATATGCCCTTTTACTTATTGAACGTTTTGTATCACAGACGGAGCAACATTTTGGAACGTTTTGCTCAAAAACGTCATAGTAAGAACCAACTTGTGTTCTATAAGTTTACAATAAAAATTTATTTCGAAACTTCGAATGATAGTTTACATAAGTAGGAAGTTTGAGGCTGTAAAGAGGAAACTAAGGCTTATCTTGCAAAATATAATTCTTCTTAAAGAAATAGTGTTTAATTCAAGCTAAAGGCGCTCTTCCTTGTAGAAACTTGATATAACGAACACGGTTCAGTGGAGTGGGTGCTATTTATATTTATTTCTCTTGTAAGTCCGAATCAGAGTATGGATAGTTAAAGACACAATAATATACACTTCCTTATTGTTTTTGTGACAATAAAAATCAATCTGAATTTAATATCATGTTTTATGATAACAATAACCAATACGTCAAAGGTGTTATCCTTTGATAAGAATTATAGTTGTGCTTATTACCCATGAAATGTTTAATATTCAACCACGGTTGGATTCTCTTAATCCACACAAAAGCAGTTGTTAGTCATGAAAACCTGTTACATAAAAGCGGCGTGGACGTCTTGCCTTCTTCACGACACACGCCATTTCAAATTATCTAACATAACACAGGGCGCTAATTCACTTATACTTCAAATGGTGAAATTGTTCGAGTTACAGAAATCTTGGCCCTTGAAAGGTCTGATTTATTAAAATATGTGATAGTTTCAAGCTCATAGTGAAGCCTGTACAAAAAAGCCAGTTGCCATAATATTCACAAAGATACCACGTTGTGTAATACCATTTATTACAGGCATTTTACATACTGTTATTAACTGATTATCAAACAATGGATGTATCATTTTTTTAAAGCTTAAATTTGAGATTTTTTTGGAGACAAATGTATTAATGTTTTGAATATCGCACTGTTTAACCTGCTGAATTACGACAGTCGTGCTTTGGCTGTTGTTCGCCTTACTGCAATATTGTGTACGTGCTTAATAGCCAAAATTTCGTATTTAAGCCGCCATGTTTCGTGCTAAACATTCAGTACATTGGCAGCTTTACATTTCACTTTCTCATTCTTATTCTAGCGACTTGATGCTGACCATGTAGCAGTCTAGTCACCAGAAAATTATAATCAGAAATAAAAGTCACCTTTGTTGCTCAAACTTACAAAAGGCCATCTAAATGCCAGATTTCAAGCCTACTGAGTAGGTGACAATTCTAAATGCCAAGAAAATGTTGGCCTTGTAAGGTTCATTTCATACCATGAACATCACATTGAAAGCAATACAAAATTTCTAATCTTGGTAAAGGTCCTGGTTCCGTGAGTTTGAAGTGCCCTGAGTCACAAGCTTATGAAGTCCCGACGACATCAATTCCACACACAGACTGGGTGGCCGAACGGTTTAACGCGTGTGCTTTAGATGATAAGGTCTGTTATTGAGTCAAGTGGTGTTGTTTTGACAAGGATTAAGGCTGCTTGTTCAAACTCGTCGTTTTTTCCGGCTTAAGACGCCTACGCGCAAGCGAATTATTGAAATCAATAAACATATCTATCTAGTTCTAGCGTAACTCCATGTAAATCCTATCGGAATTAACAAAATATAATTCAAACAAGATGAATGACTTGTCAAATAAGAACTTTCTGTGGAAATCACAAAAGTTAATGTGTGTACAAAGTTTCGGAAAGATTTCTTGCGTGGTTCCAAGACGAGGTGTTTCGGAAACAAAACCCGAAGAGATAGACTGAAACCATTCAATACCATTCGCGTAGTGTCGTGACATTTAAAAAAAGACATCTTTGCTCCCCTTATAGAGAAATATATTGTATTGTAGGGATAATAAACAAGTTAAGGATTTATGAAATAAAGCTACATTTTATTATTTTCTTGATAGACAGTAATGTCTTGTCATATTGTGTAACTTTTGTCTTTAAGCAAAAGATAATTCATCTTGGTTGTAAAGAACATAAGCGGCGTGGAAAAAAGATCCAAAGAATATCTCTTCGTCACGTAATATGGACTCCCATTGTTTTAAGTAAGAGCCGAAAGCGACTGAACGTCGCCAGCTCAATTCTAAACTTTAAGCCCCACACAATATAACGATACCCCAACCTCCTGTATACATTTGATGCAAATGGTTCATTCTAACTTTTAATCCTTAATTTGACTTTATTTAACGTTAATCTTCAGCTACCGTATATCGTCACGAGCATCATAATACAATAGTGTCATGTTAAAAGAATTATGTCATTATTTATGACCAGTTAATATGATAATATATGAAAAAAGAACGCATGACATGAGTGGTATTTTCTGACCTTAAACCTGATTGGTCGGTGAAACCTGCCTTTTATAAGAAATTAAAGGATTGGTCAAAAGGCAATCCAGTACATGAAATAGAGAAACTTCACGACAAAAACCACATCATTTGTGCTATAAATATCACGCTCAAAAACAGTTAATTTTTAGAAAAATGTTAAAAAATAAAATGATTTTTCTATTGATGCATGCATAACACAATAAATAAAATGACATAGATATGGTGGTACAAAGTAGACATTAGTTTATAGTTGTCTTACGCTTAAAAAGACATTACTGGTATTACAATTTAACAATATTACAAGATAAGCAACTTAAAGATTCGCCAATCTAAATTACAACATTTATTGTTGGCCATGTGAACTTCTCAAAGGAGACGAGATTTCAGGTGTTCTAGCTAGAAAGAGTAAGCCCATACTGTCTCGTGTACAACACCCACCATTACTTGATGACACATATCGAAACCAGTGCATTTTCTCAACTATACAAGATTTCAAAAGCTGCTCTTTAAGCAACCATTAATTTAAATTTTGAGAGACATTTGAATATAACCGAACGTGGCTGAACACTTTTAACATCCGCTCTCTGATATCGCAGGCAAAGTTATGATAAGTTAACTACTTGTCTAATGTAGATTTGCCTTTAAATAATCTAGAATTTCAATCGTGCATGAAGCAGGATAATCCGATGTTGTATTTTAAATATGCTGACTGTATTTAAAGAAAAATAATAATAAAAACTCAACCTGATAATGTGATAATGTTAATTATAAAATAAGTTTTTTATCGCGTTAATCATGCATCAAATCAATTATAAATCTATATCATTGTAAAATCATTCGCTTTATATTTGATTAAATCATTACCGATGACGTACGGGCAATGAAACAGCAAAATAGATCATTATGTAAAAAGAAAGTTGAAAGACATGAATTACAGCAGGATGTTAAAAATAACTTTGGCCCGGATAAACTTGCGTTAACGTAATAACAGATACACGTTCTCAGTGGCGAAAAAAAAAAGAAGATAACTCCTTTGCTTGATTTTTTAAAAAAACGTAGATCTAATATACTGTGTATAATATTAAATCACTGCTCCCAGAATTTGGTGTTGGCCATTTTATAATTGTTATGCAAGTCTGATGACTTAGTTTTTGCAAGGTCTGATTTGGGGTTCTGCCTACGTAAACGAGAAAGAACCGAATATTTAAGTGAAACTCTCAAACAAAGAAAACGAAGAGTCATACCAGTTCAGTAAAAAGATTTTACTCAAATTATCGGTGGCATTATTCCAATATGACCTAAAGAACAACCTTCTATAGCATTTACGGAACTTCACAACGAATTGTTGGTCATTCTTTTGGTTTTTAAAAACAAAACAAAAAAACCCTAAAAACAATCCAGAAAAACAACAACCAATCAAATTGAAAATGACGTCATAAATGAGAGCGCTGACTTCGGGATTACAACCACAAGTTGCTCCCTTAGATCAAAGTCGCACCTTGTTATGTATCAGGTGTGCAAAGACGTGTTTAATAAACAAATTTGTTTATATTTCACAAGAAAATTGATATTTTCCTTTTGACAATTAATTCAGCAATTTCTGGATTTCTTATGTCGCGATTATTTTTTTTATTGTAATGTCGTGTCTTTTTATTTTCTTACAAACTACTGTAAGACAGATTGCTTTTTGTAGAAGTTTAAGACTAAGTTTTATAACAGTTAAATATTTCAGTAGCTAGTTGATGCATTCTCTTAATGTAGCGTGCCGGTGAAACATTGTTTTTGTATCAACAAGAAATCATAAATCTTTTTTAGTCTAACAGTGAGTAGATTATGTCAAAATGGCCGACAGTACAATTGTACAGCGGTATATTGGGTAGGCCCTATTCGGTAGAGTTAACAGTAAACAACGCAATGGTCAGCGGTTTTATTTTTTCTATAATATATATTATATCTATTTGGACTAAAATATCGTAATTGACGCATATCTTCAATTCAATGTTTGTTGATTGTAGCCGTTTAAAAACCGGTGTTCAACCCGGTATATATAGGTACCGGAGGAGATACGGAGACATAACTTGCCTCGGGTATGATAAGTGACACTGTTACGATTAAGCTTCAACTCAAGATTGAGAACTAAATGATATAATTTCTATCAACTCTTTTTATAAACCCTGATTAAGAAATCAAGAAGATTGAAAACAAAAACAAAAGTCAATCCGCCTGGCCCTAGTTATGACAGAAATGTATTTGTCTGTAGTATTAAATAAATAATGTCTAATGGGATGCTGCAGTTTGACGTAATAGATTATCATGCTACGTGAATGAAAAAAATAAATCGGAATAATTCACCGAATGTAACCTATATCGTCCCAAAAAACTTATTCAAAACGTATGTTTGATAATAATCAATTATATATTTTACTTTTGTGTACCTACCACAACAGTATATTTCTCAGCATTCAAACATTTACAAAATGTTCAGACAAATTTACAACGTGCATTAATTCATTAATCTAAAATACATGTGTGCTAAAATGACTAACAACAAGCATTTTATACGCCGAAACAAAAGCTAACAACAAAATGTCCGCATCGAACCTGGTGGGTAATATTAAGTTTAGTATTGATTCAGAAATTGTTTGGCATCCAGAATAGTCGAAGTTTGATTTCGAAACATAGATCCATCACATTCAACTGACTGTGTATCATCCATGTAGGGATGGTGCCATATCCCCCAAATGTTTGCACAGACGCTAAATAATATTGGTCCTAATGCTGAACCTTGTTGGACACCAAATATAGAAGATTTATGAGCAATAACAGATGGACTCCTCTCAAAATACTTAAGCTAAAATATTTTAAAGAGCTTACATTATGTGTACTAAGATTTTAACACTCAACTACTAAAAATGCTACACCCTTAAATATTTTAGTTAATTTTATTAATTAGTCTCAAGAGCTGTTTCAGTAATCTAAAATTAGAGATCATAAAAAAAGAAAAGTATTTCCATTTAAATCAGTCGCATCGGTTACTTTATAAAACAAATGGGTAATGTGCGCATAGTGGTAAGACCTTATGTTTTCTGTTTAAAAGTCAGGTCTAAAGGGATTATTATACTATGTTATTGACCATTAACCAAACAAGAACGCGACGCTATACCAATTAACAACATGCAGAATTTCTAGGGTGTTAGACTTTTTTTTTTCGTAGAGCGTCGATCCCAAGAACAACAGGAATAGTGCCCCGTTCTTGATCTGATAATGCGATGTTTTAAATGGAAGCAATATCTAACATCGTACGAAGTCACCAGTAGTAATATATTATCGCCAATGGCATTAGATTATGCAAACAACGTCAACAGTTTTAATACAGCAGCTTTTTAAATCTTTTATATATTTTGCAATATCATTTGCTATTTGCTACAACGGATCTTGCTTTTAACAAAATATTTTAATCTTCATAATTGTCTCATTTTTTAAAAAAAAAATATATATATCTGTGACTATGTGGATCCGGAGGTCATATATAGTCACCCTGTAAATGTATTAAGCGATAAATTGTTATAACAGGCAATGCTTAACTTATTTCAATCCTAACAATAATACTTACATCAATATGGGTTCGCTTCAAATATCGAAGAAATTCAAAGAGTTATCTAATGTACTCTCCTGATCTTTGAGCTATATATGTATGTTAGCTGAATTTACCTAGATTTGGTCCAGTGGATAGAGGTTAAAAATACATACTTTTAACTCCGTGTAACCGAACCACTGAACAATGAATGTAAACCGGATTTATATTATCTAAGGTTAATGTCCTTGACTTTAGCTCATGCATAATATACCACAATCATAATGCAGGTTCACAATAATTCCGCTACTTGCACAACTATGCAATTACAATAAAATCTTTGAATGGAATCTTTGAATTGCATGTAGCGATTGAACATAATGAACACAACGCTGTTCTATGGATAACAATCACTACATTATATACACACGACGTTTCGACAAGATTTCTCTGATAAGATTTTACTACTAGTTATCAGTGAAATCTTGTCGAAACGTCGTGTGTATATAATATTGTGATTGTTATCCATAGAACCGCGTTGTGTTATACAATTATAATAAATTCTGCATACATCACCATCATCATTAACATCATCATCATCATCATCGTAAAACAAAATGAAAGTAGCAAAATAAGACCTACAGCTGCATTTGTACGGAGACAACCATTTAATTTATTGGATTTATATGCATGGATGTATATTCAACACATTATTGACATATTATTTCAATCACGATGGATGTCCCTTTTTAAACAAAAACTTGAATCAAAGACCAATAATCGCTCAAATTTGCATTTTAAAAATAAAAGTAAAAATTTTATTTTATTTATATTTTACTGAAAAACATGGGGTTAAGCCGATTTGTTTGCATGCCATCGCAATCGTTGAATTACGCGATTTTATAAATTACGGCTGGTATTTAGTCATTTAATGCTCTTTTTCGAATTAATACTAAAAGTTGAAAATGACGAAAAGTTAATTATGGCAACCGGATATCATTCAAAATACATGAATTCGGGACCATAATATATTATAAAATTATTATAATTCAAAGATGACTATTTTATGTAAATTATATGATGTCTCAATTTCGACACATCATTATCATAAGACATAGCTTGCGAAATAAGTTTGATGAATTGCTGTCATTTAAAAATCTGTTTTTGTAATGAGTTTTGGGCATTTTAAATTTGTTTATCCACATTTTATTTTATAAAAAAAACCGTTACCAAGAATTTTACTCATACTGGACAAGCTCCAAAAATATTTTAAATGGTTTTAGTTTGTTTCGAAACATACATTTAGGTCAATTGTAATTTAAAATATTTAAAATTCAATTAAGAAAAAACACACAAAAACGCTACACATAAGAGTTAAAACTTATTTTTACGTAAGTGATGTAAAATGAAAAAAAGAATCTCAGTTATTTTAAACTGTCCGTTTTCCAATAAAATAGAAAAGATAAACACTCACCCACATCCATTACAACTAATACATGCAACAACAAACAAAATAAAGCTGTAATATTTAACAGAAGACATTGGTGTGGATGTTTCAGTTACAATCCACAGGTAGCCAGTAACAAGTGTTTGGTATGGGTTAGATCTTAAAGCGACGACGCCATTAATGCCTTCAATCACGGGCTCGTCACGTACGAACGCGAAAAAACGTCAATGAGTCAAAGCGGGGTCGACTGTTGACGGGGTGATGTCCCCTGCCTGAGCTCTCGTGTCTTACAAGTCGTCAGGCAATACAAGTAGAAACAAGACGACTTTTCTATTGTTTTTCTATTATTCTCCATCTGACTCACTTATTGTTATCTTGATTCGGGTTATTTAGAAGTCTCGGATTTAACGTGTGAATACGACTCTTTTGTTCTGTAAGATTTCACTAAGTGTTACTGTTCTACTACGCCCATTTTCTCCACTGTCTTGCATGACCGATGTTGTAGTTTTAAATTTATACTGCAGTTCTGATTTCATGACGTAGAATATATCCAAACTTCGGTACCATTTGATTTTTTATCAACTGACTTTTAAAAATATTATTTGTAAAGGAAATTAAAGTTACAGTGTAGTCACTTTGGAGTGGGCGACGGCTATATGTCCGTTTACTTATCTACCGATTCAATATTAGCCTATTACAACCTGGAAGGGCATAATAACAACGAAAGGAATGATAAGGTCGTAAACGGCAACCCGTTCTTACCGCTAGGTAAATTAATGACCCCCATCATGGAAACATGAAGGCCAACACGGGGCTTAAATGTCGTAATAATATTGGAACAGGTGACTCGTCGACTGGAAACCATGTTAGTAAATGTGTTTGTGTCTTAGGCATTGTGACTGCGGAATCCTATTCAATTTTAAACGTAAAAATACTACCACTACCGGTAACACGACACTGATCATTTATATTTTATCCCTTATGAACTTACTAATCATTAGCAGTCTGGGATTTTATTTCTTCAGACATGGAAACTCATATTTTCAAACAACCCCAAACTGCTGTAAATGGCGGCCAGTCGCTTTAAACACAGTATAAGTTGGCAAGATGAATCTATGATAAAACTGTGTGTAATTTGACAAGGTAGCACCTCGACACAGTACAATATGTGTCAGGGTAATTAGTATATAGTTCTATACGATAAAACTTTTGTTTCCAAAGATTGAGTGAAAATCTACCTGTTTATATTGTTTTTGTTTTATTTTTAGATAACTGCATCGTTTGACTGTGAAACGTAAAATCTGTTGTATCCCAACCATGGTTTTATATATGAGGTAAAATTTTAAACAAAGACAAATTGGCATCCTACAAAACATTATCATAGAAGCCGATGAATTGACCCAGATGCATACAGTCAGGGAGATCTAGAAATTTTAAGCCAATGAAATATTCTAGGTATACCTTTCGTACATTGAACAGACCCAAGGTTAAAGAATGAAAAGTATCAATGGAATAGCGGTAGAAGTAATTTGTAAGTCTTTCCAGTTTGGGAAAAACGAAGTTCAAGATATACCGAAAGCCGAAATATACTACCCCAATTAATTGTGCTATATTAAAAGTCAATGCCATTCATATACATTGGGGGAACTCGATTGAACGTTCTGGAATTAAATTCTCTCAATCCCAAAAATGGTAACAATCGAGTGAAAAGGGGTATTTCGGGCCATAACGCATGCGTCGATTAGTAGATAAATAAATATCTCAGCCAACCATACAGTCAAAACATATTCATTGTGTTAAATTACGTCACGATTCTACTCACACCACCTCCGTGGCCGGGACTGACAGAACTGTGACAGGATTGAATTCTGCGTCACTTGATTGCAATTCTGTCAATTCGGGACGTTCTAGAATGTGAATTGAGCATCCCCCATAATGTTCTTGGCGATTGTGTGTTGATGACGATAAAATGGAGAATTTGCTTCAAGACCGGTTAGCCAATAGATATCCGAAGACCGACTGAATATGACCAACTAAGCAGCCACTTGACTATCTTAATTTATTAATTCTAAAAAAAACAACAACAACAATTTAACCTTATGTAAAGGCGCAGCCTAGACTAACCATATCAACAACAAATTTTACATATCCAATTTTTATAAGTTGAGGTCACTCAGTAGGGTGCTTCGGGAAATGGCCTTTTGATGTACAATTTTCTTCTTATATCAAAGACAGTGTTAAGATTGGAGAAAATGTAACATAGCATAGACAAATGTGCTTTTCACGTAATCTTTTAACAGCTTGATATAAGATCAAGCAAACCAGTTTTCATTCATTCACATAATTGATTAAAATGATATTTGCTATTACTTTTTTTCTCTTTATATAAATCTATTTCCTTTGCATGAAATAAATCTATTTTGTGCACCAACTTTTAGTTTTGCTAAAACGACAAAAACTGTATGCAATTAGAACAATTTGTCGCCATTAATCATACTAATCAACTAATGCATATTAATTTAGACATTTTAACAGTTTAAATATGCATTATTTGAGATATAGATTAATAAGGAGCTCGTCGTCCTTACTATATTTAAGTTCAAAAATAGAGAATTAACAATGAATAATATAATGAAATTTCAGTCAAATTACTTTATTCTGAGCGATGTTATGAATATTTGAAGTTTTGACAAAATAGCCTAAAAATTTACCGATTGACAGTTCATAATTCATAATGTATTATTCTCGAAATTTAAGTACCATTGCCACGACTATAAACGAATTCTCGATTTTCAGTCCTTCATTTTGAAGAAGTAGCAGCCATATTACCCATGAATAATGTGGAGTGTTTTGTTTTTTGTTTGTTTGGGGTTTTTTTGTTTTTTTTGGGGGGGGGGGGGGTAGCCAACCACTATAAGTTTAGTTTTCAAGCGTTGTATTCGAGTTTTTAATTATGTTGAGGTTTTAACTCTAGGTAAAAATCGGGATATTTCGGCGTGGTTTCCCCTTCTCAGTGGAGCAGGACAGAGTGTCTGACAAGGAGGGCTGTTAAGCCGTTCGGATGGGACAAAAAATGAGGTCCATTAAATACATTGGCATGCACGTAAAAGATCCCTTGGTATGCCCATCTCCATTGGCTCAGTCGAGCAGAACAGTGGTACGTTAAACCCATTTCATTTCAAGGGTTGTTAGTTTTTTTTTAATATAAAATGATATTGCTACTTTACTGACCCAAGGGGCGAGTATTTAAGAACAAAAAAAAAAACTATTTGTAAGTTCCTATTTTTGTGGAATCTATGATATATTTACCAGCAATATAATATTTCCCATGTTAAAAAAAAAATAAATCAAAATTTAACATTTAACAGGCTTGCAGACTGAACAAATATTTTAACATTTCTTTTTTGCGATGTGCATTAAATAAACCTTAGAACAAAAGAATAGGTTGAAATACCTAGGACACGAACAATAAGTATATTGGCTACTCAGCTTTATGTTTAGTTAATTGTGTATGTCACGTCTTATGAAAAGAAAGAAAACAAAAAATGATTGTTTTAAGAAAGTAATTAAAAGATGCTAACAAAAGACGTAAGTAAAATATGTGACATTAATTCGTTAGAGAAGAATTCTATAATACATATAATCTACCCACTAACACATATATCTTGCCTAACCCTTGTATAAACTGCACTGAGTGAAACTAATAAAAATGTCACATAACGTTCTATTCGAATAGATATTTAGGAAAAATTGGACTAAGAAAGTTGTATAATCTGTATCGTGTATTAGTTTATATATAGTGATTTCAATCAACAATATGTCTCACGCGTCATAACTACTATCTAAAACTGAGAGGTGGGCCAATATTCTGAGTTGCGGCTTTGATCAAGTCAGTCATTGAGTAGTTGCCATCCTATACATGTATAGAGTTACCTGCCTAACTCTGTATCTGTCTTCGTGTAGCAGAATACTAGGACGTTGAACCCCAGTTCATTTCTAAATGTGTTTTCTCCGGGTTCTCGGTCTCTCTTTCTAGTAAAGGCCGCATAGCCAGTCTCAAAATGACCCATTTTGTGTTTGTGAAGCATTCCATGGGTACAGCGATGATATTCAAATAACTCCCAAACTAGCGAACAAATCTTAGGATAAAATATTGTTTAAAATTATTTTATCTGTCAAGTATGGCATAAATGGATCCCAATAACACTAGTATCACATAAAAATATTCATTTGATTTTTCGTTCGGATGGGATAAAAAATGAGGTTTGTGTACACGTCCCTGTGCACGTAAAAGAACCCTTGACAGTTGGAATCCAATTGCTATCCTGACAAAATTTCGCTCGTAGCATAGCATAGTAGGACATTAAACCCCATTTCACTAATTTGTTTTGTGCTGTATAACATTTCATGCTGTGATGACACCTTTATCTAAAAAAATCGGAGTTATAGTTTTACAACTCTTTAACAAGAGGAAGCAATCAGAACGAAATTAACTCCATTCCTAACGCCACGATTCCATTGGAACATTTATTCAGGTCAATGTTTTTTATCTTATTTGAGAGACCACGTAGGATTCGCCACAATATAAGAGTTTCTAGTACTATATAATTATAAACTCAAGTGTCAAAGAGGAAACACACGGACAACCCGGAAGTTATTTATTTGCTATTTTAGATAGTTTTCCTAATCACATCCGACTTGGTGAATGTTAATAGTGGCGAGTAAAGCACGGAATTTGGTCACAGCAAATCTTCTTGTTATTCAGAAGAAAGACAGAATAATAGATTTAACTCAACTATCGCCTTAGCGTCAGATTAACTTTCTTAAATAACATTTTGCATAGTACATAACCCGCACCCATTAAACTAGGGACCTATTTTAAATGTTAAGTATATGTCTTTGTTATAAAGAGATTCTGATTAAACTGTTATTGCATATTGAAAACAGTGGCACCATCACACACTCGAAGAATTATTATGAGACACCACTCAAGTGTTATGAAAATAGCAAAGCTGTCATGTTGTTTCAAAGGCTATGGTGTCATAACGTCATTGCTTCCAATATTCCAAATGAGATTTTAAATAATTGAACTTTTTACACTGGGTTTAAATAAACCAATACGAGCATTGACCTGACAAGGGTATTTGCAGTCTTCAAACATCTGTTGCTGATATCAATGGTAGTTTACATGGTAAAGCAAGGTTCGACCTTCTACTTACATTGTTATAGCCATCTGTTTTCAGCTGTTCTTCTTCTAAATGTAACATATATAGCTAACACAATTTACGACTTACCCATTATTTGTATGACGATGTGTATATTAATGGGGTGACGTGGGGTAGATTGCCAACCCCAATTCCAACTTTCAAGGTTTTTTTTACGCGCATGCTAATGTCTACTCGGGTGGGTCTCGTTTTTGTCCCATGGAAAGAACTAAGTAAAATTTGCAAGTCTCACTCCTGGCGCCCGGCCCTAAAAAGTGTGAAGCAGAGGTAAAGTTATTGTCCCTTTATTTTGCATGTCATTTATTGTCTATTTAACACTGTTCTAAGCACTTAATGTTGTTTTAAAAACTATTTTACATGTGCCCGTGGGTTGAACTGGCGAGTGAAAAGGTCCATTATTATTCGGGCGGTCAGGTCGACGGGGCAGTCTCCATTTAAAGAAAAGGAGCAAAAGAACTAACTACTAGTTCTGTCAAACACCCACCGGTAAAAATATACTTAAATGAAACGTTATCATATATATTAAATAAACAAGTTAGAAATAATAATAACTGACCTTTTTTAGACATAAACAATTCATGTAATGTATATCACTTCCACCTACACTACACAAGGTTCCTAAAGGTCTCTTATTCTAATTATTTCTGTCCTTAGCGTGAAATTTTTGTATTGTAAAACATTTATTATGAAATCGCGCTGTCACATGAATTCAATAGATATAGTATACTATTAACACCACAAATATATAATCGATATATCATACATATATATATACAAACAGATATAAGATATATATCGACAGCAAAAATCATTGACGTAATCAAAAAAACTCCGGACTCGGCAATTCTGGCAGGACGGAACTTGGACCAATCATTTCCGATCTAACAGATTACAATGGTTTCGTCCCCATGCTATTGACCCTACATCACGTTTCAATTCATTTGGGGTTCATTTATTTTTACACGACGCCCTTTTTGTATATACTTTGATTTTGTAGTGTAATGGTTCCGGAATCGATTTCGTGTATTGTATATCTACACATTTGAGAAAGGTATTAATGTGCACTACAATACAAACGGATCTGTATATTTTTTTATGTCTGAATTGATAAGCCATAGCCAATGATCGCATATATATACTTGCGTCACCATTATAATATGTACTTTAAAAAAAGATTAGAATCCAGCCAATGAGAAAAAAGATTGTCAAAAGTCAGTGACCATGACTTTGAAGTCGTCGACCTTTTTAACGCTTGTTGCTCTCCGAGGGCGAATTTGGGCATTGACAAAAGACCCACACTTTTATGAAGCATGTTTAGCATTGGCGATGTGGGCTGAGGGATTGACCAAAAAATGATAAGTAGGCGCGGAAGGTACGAAATATGAGTTGTCAATGGGGAATAGAATCTGAGCGATTTTAAGAGCAAACTGAGCTCAAAACAAAAGAATTTCCTTGGGTATTACACTCTCTTAACTCCGACATGATGCTTCCACTTACGATAAACTTATAAACAATTTTAACAGAAAAACGGGGTTTAAGATGTCAAAGAATTAGAATAATTTTAAAATGTGTAGGACGATAAATATCTGTTTCCTTAGGAAGTTTTCCAAGGGATAGTCGAACGCGCAAAATTTAATTTGGCAATGGGAAATAGAATTTGAGCACTTGTTAGAGCACAAAATGCGCTCAAAAATATGCAAATTATTCTGGAGTGCTTTGCATGGTTCAATGAGTAAGTCGCTGCCTTGGTAAAAAGGAGGTTCAGGGTGATGCGGGATTCGATCGCGTTGTTTGCTGAGTAGGTGTTCCTCGTGATGTTTTAGTAGCCACTGGTGTATATTATAAAATGAACGAAAGGTCCTAGAAATAGGAAGCAAACGTTAAACACCAACTCAGGGAAATTAACTGTGATTGGTAACCTACGTTTACAGTAAATGTCATATATTGCGTCATCAAAGTACTCTAGGGTCAACTGCGACTATTTTTAAATCGTATATTTAAATTAACCGCCTACCACACTGCACAACGCTGCATGCAACAATTATAATGCAACGAAAGATTGTCAACTAAAATAGTTTATAAACCTCATATACTCATCAATGACGCTCGTCATAAACCCAAGGGATATAACTCCATCTAAGTGCTAAACACTTTACGGGTAAACTGACATTGATTGACATGGTATCGATTCGTTTTGAAATGTAATAAAGAGTTGAGATATAATTGTTTAGAAATTCAAAACAAACTAGGTCATCTCTGGACTAAAATTAATATGGTTTAACTTTATTTCAAGTATTCGTTTGTGCACAGGGCTCTGTAGCGTTGGGGGGCAATCCCCATGCAACATACCAGCTCTGGATCGAAACCACGGTAACTTGAACACAACAAACCAGTCCAAGGAATATGACATGTAGGCCTGTAATGGTATACATTACATCATTTCTTGAAACTATCCTAATCGTGTTATTTTGGGTCAACCATCATTGTTATTTCATAATATAAAATGAAGATCTCAATCTTATTGGTGTCATTTGATAAATGCTTCGTAAATGTCACAACTTGCTATCCATCCTTAGTTACAGATGGGTTGCACCCCTTGTTATATATAGCCCTCAACACCTTCCCTGTGAACATAGATTTTAAAATCAATAAAATCGTCCGAACTCGTCAGTTGTTTGCGCGCGTGTCTCGTATAGGGCCTTTTTTGGATGCAAGCAAGTATTAGATATGATTTATTTTGTAACACATAATTCGAAGGTACAACTCAACTTGGTCTCCGAGGCATTGAGAAGGATTCAATTAGCTTAAGGCAAGTTGTCAATCTCACCAAGAAAATAAAGGAGAAATGGAACGAAATGGGGTTTATTGTCTGCACCAACCGGGAGAATGAAGACCGGCATACGTCATACAGTATGCTATATGAGGAGTAATTTATCACAGGGCAGCGGCGTTTTGTTCGGATTTTCGTTCCATCCGAATCACTAGTGGTTTTTATTCGCCAGGACCCCCTCCCCCTCTTGCAACACTGACAAGGGAAACCCGGCTGAGTCACTGTAATGCAGTGACATATTTGTCTAAATAGTACATACAATCTAACACGAGCATTGATAGTCAAAACACGTCAAATCGACAACTTATTTTTACCAACAAACCGCTAATGCCTCTTTACACGTCATTACGGCGCGGGTTGGTCTAGTGCATCGATATTAAAGGGTCAGTAATTATGGCGCGGCTACGAACCCAAGGTTGTACGTGACAAGGAGTGGAGTCGCATACCCTCTGGCTTCCTCTCACTGCTAAAAAACAACCTACAATTTATAGGCAGTTTTAGCTCTTACACAAGACATTTTCGGGATTATCTCATGAACACCTTTCAGTCATTATTTCTGACTACTGGCATTCTGGTGGATTAAGTCTTTTAAGTAATTGGCTCTTGGATGACTATTTGTTTACCATTCGATGAACTAGACACATTTCCAGGGGCTAACTTCATCGTAATATATGACCGATTCTGAATTCAACGTCTTTCCCATTCACTGGACATCTATACCTACTTACAAATCGTATTCCTAATGTCAGTATAGACGTCATAAACCAGACAACACCAGTATGGGACTAAAAGCAGGAACGTTATGAATTCGATTCCACGCTTGCACGTGACAGGGGGGGGGGGGGCAGAATTGGTTGTCCGACATTAAAACCTATTATATTGCAAACTGATCCCGCAGTGAATATTCGCTTGGCCGCTACAATCATTGATAAGCATGACATCGACGAGGCTTAATAAGTACGGCATATTAACTTTTTTACTCCGACAAATTAAATTCTCAAACATTTTTTTGAGGTAAAAGAAAAATAAATAAAGACGTTTGAAGTATTTGAAGTTAAAAAATATTTCCTATTTAGTGTAAATGGGTATTAAAATGAGTAAAATGCATCATTTTGCTCGAAGCAGTTAGGTGTTAAGTAAACATTGCACGAGCAGTTGAGCCAATGACTGGCGCGGTGAGCAGTCAACCCACATGCTATGGACACTTATCTGTTACAGAGATAAATCGTAAGTAATTCTCTGTGAAACAGATTGATTATATTGCTCTGTGAGCTGGAGGCTCGATAATATGACTTCTTATTGGGGTGGTTGGTGGAATAGTTGTAGTTTGAAATATGATGCTGATTACTGACATATTTAACCTATGGAATCACTATTACATATAATAAGAACACTACTTCCTTGTCTGAAATCTGGGTTATCAACAACTACAAGACACCATCCACATCGATCTCATGCTAGATTCTAATATCACAAATGTTCATCGCACATTCTAATCAAAATTCAATCTAACCATAATAAATTACCTGAAAGTGGCAGCAAGTATATTATAACTATAAATTTGGAGTTTTGGGGTGGTTTTTTTGTGGTTTGTTTAAGGCGTGTTTGGGTTTTTTTTTTCATTCACCCTTGCAAACTCGTTTTTCTCACTCACGCATGAATCTTCTTGAAAACGAAATTACAAAAACAAAATATGAAGTCCTACTCGTTCAGAAGAACTACAATGGGTAAGATCTGTGATTGAGTCAATTCGCGTGGTTTCGATCCCCGTCCTTACGTAACAAAGAAAAAGTAGCAAATAGCAGTTTTTCTGATCAGGGAGCGCCATTATTCTTCGACGCTTTTCAACGCATTCAGAAGCCTATAACCGAATATTTATCCGGCATTTATGTACACTTGCATTTGATATAAAAATTATTATTGTATATTATATCTTTCCTAATCTGAACAAATACATAATTAATGTATTCAAATATTTAGTCAATACTAATGTATTGCTGTCATATAGACTCCATTATAAATAATTAATTCACACGTCTGTTATTAAAGTATTTGAAATTAACAACCTATAGTTAAGGCGTTTGTAACCAGGGTGATCAAAGAATACTCATTGTTTTACATTCGCATATACTCGAGGCCATTCCACGCAATAGACGTGGATCTACCCGAGTCCTATAAGTAGCAAATTGTTGTTCCAGGACAGCTTAATTTAAAAGATATGTTTCCCCTGTATAAACATTTCGTGTCAGCCATTAATTTAAGGAAACAAGTGTTGGATAAATATTGGCCTCAGACTCGATAATATTCTTAGCAAATTGATAGTCTGAACAGTGTAAAAATAAAAACGAGGGTCATTTAGTCCGGCTATTCCTAGATATTACCCCCTACAAGTCTGGATCGAGGACGCAGTAAATCAAAATAACTTTAAGTTAAATATCTATTTTAATTAAGAAATGAATAAGCCACATGTGGTAAGAGAGGCGCTTGCTTGTTAATGAGGTGGTCTCGGGTTCGCCACCGGTGATGGCGAAGTGTCTGGCAAGGAATGTTGTCTAGCCGTTCGCATGGTATGGAAAACCGGCGTCTCTTGTACAATATGTTGGCATGTATTTTAAACAACCATGACACTCGCTTGTACATGTTGGCCATGATTCATGCATACACAAAGCCTAACATTGAGAGACAACGTAAGTGCATATAGGGGTCCATCTGGCGTTCAGTTTATTGCAGATAATAAAAGATGATTTTATGTTTCATAACAATGTTTTATAACAAAAATTGTATGTTTATATGCTTTTTTATGATGTAGAAAAAAAGAAATTCTCACTTTTATATATATTGATTGACATTATGCATATTCAGATAATCACCTTAGCTTACTCGCCTTTTGTCACTGTTAGAAAAGTATTGATTATAGACCGGGTTTTACCAATATTTTATTGTTACCATAAACAAAGCTGGTAGGCAAAACATGACGTTAAAACCATTAACTTCAGAAACTAACCGCGCCGAATTAATAAAGTTTGTTGGTAGCAGACGGGTTATTGTGGGGAGAGAGAGAGAGAGAGGGGGGGGGGAGTCTCAGATTTATATGCTTTGCATTAAAGGGACAATCCCGATTTGAACAGAGTCTCAAAAATAGAAGTCTGAGTACGTATGGAATGTAAGCGTCAAAATATAAAGGAATGGCATGGTGTATTTACCATGTCTCAGAATTTCGTCTCAAAATATTGAGTCGTTTGGACGCGAATTTAAAAACTGCTTATCCGGACACGTAACCCTTTAAATTCGCGTCAATTTGTTTGTTGGGTAATCTGATGATCGATTCCTGTTCTTTGTGAAGTCTATACAGTGAATGACCCATGTGCTGTGCTTGATAACGAAAGGTAAATTTCACCTAAACGTTATTTTTATAAAATAAGTCTGGTATTATCCAGGAAGCATAATACAGCTTGTGACACCGGTCTCTTTTTCCAGATAAAGACTGACGCGTTTAAGTTGTTTGAAAACGTATCATATTTTATGTTGAATATGTTGCTCGGCCCTAAAGTAGACGAGTTTAGAGGATTTTAACACAAAACTAAGCAGTTTTATTCTCCAAAATATTGTCAGTTTGGCCCTTTAAAATTACAGTAATAGCAATGGACGGGGTGATTAACCCAATACTACCAAATACCAACACCTACAATCGTCATATGAAAAACGAACAAATGGCAAAATATGTACGGGAATGGTCAGACAATACTAATAAAGATTAACCCATTATATCAAAATTCAACCTGTTTCTGTGAAACAATGGGCCAATATTGTGGAAAATATTTTATTGATTTAATGTTTAGTTGTGTCATTTATCACTTATACTATAAATAGATATTTCAATTATTGTTTACAGTTTTTTATATGAATGAACTCATTGATATTGAAGTAAATGCGGATTTTTGTCAGTTTTGGATAACGACAAGGTATTATGTGGTTCAATTTTGTAGTATTGGATTAGAATTAGGAGATATTTGTCATATTTGTCTAGCGGTTCATGATAGTATAAATAGGCTTGTCCCCAGTTCACCCTACTAATTCAATTCAATGTAGTACATGTATATTATGTTAGTGTTTAACAATGATGAGGTAGTATGTGGTGGCATTTGGTTATATTTAAAGATACATTATTGGAGAAAAGATAAAGAGTTTGCAGTTCTCACTATAATAGTAAAAAACTAGATAGTGTAAAGGTAATTTGCTGAAAATTTCAGTCAAATTGATCCACTATGAGCCGAGAACGAAGCGGGTGAAATTTTCGCCTAGCCTCGGTCATCATTACTAAAATCATTAACATAAACAGCATAGTCTCGATTATCCACGTTTTGAATTTAATTATCAATAGTCGATAAGCAGCATATAGCAATCTAATCCAGTTAAAATCGAAGGCTAGACTAGACATAGAGAGTTTATTATGGTCTGGATAAGTTAATTAATGTCTAATTGGCAGATTTAGCTCTTGCATAATGCATATTTAATTAGTATTAGGGTGTATTGGGTAAATCGTCAATCGGTGGCAAATTAATCTAGTAATCACTAAAAATATAACATTCTGGCAAGGATGGACACTGTACTAAATACTTTAAATCAATTTTACTATAATACTATAATACAATAATTATAACAAATTACCATTGTCCACTACCTAAAGATACATTATGGGAGATTAAATAACGAGATGGCAGTTCTCACTGTAATAGTTAAAAACTAGATAATGTAAAGGGAATTCGCTGAAAATTGTTCCACTCAGAACCTAGAATTTGGAGATTGGATTTTCGGTCTAACCTCGATCATCATTACTAAAGTCGGTACGATAAAAAAAACCCAACATAGTCTCGGTTATACACCTCATGATTAAATCTTGAATGAGAGTTGAGCAATCACAGACTAGCCATGACATCGAGGGTTGATTATGATCTGGTTAAGTTATTTATTTACTGTTTAATAATAATGTAGATAGCATTTTAGGCCTAAAGAAGGGCCTGCAATAGGCAGATTTCGCTCTTGAAGGATGTATGTTTAACTAAATGTATGGGCTACTCTGGAATATTTTCTTTATAGTTATGTTCCGTCGTATTTAATTGAAATCATGTTGTTTCTAAAATAATATACCAGATAAGATATGAAATAGAATGACATGCAGTTAGCTATGAGGCAATTTTTTTGTATACTTCGAACGACTTAATTCAGAGTCAAAACTCACATAAACATCTTCGATAAATTTGCATTTTATATATATTATTCAGAGGGTACACTCACCTGAAGTCTCTACAAACGTCGACGACTTACTTACATCACATATATAAAAAGTTTAGCGAAATCAATAAAATCATTCGTGATATTTTTTACGATTCCATAATAAATTCTAGACAATATAGTAATATGTATGTAACACATGTGCAAATGATATTTTAAGTAGATATATAAAAGAGACAGAAACGGCAAAAAAAAATCTTCTGCCAGACATGAAAGGGAGGGGTCAATGTGGTGGAGAACGTCATACATTAAATCAGGCTGTGTTTATTTGGGTGTGTGTGTGTGTGGCTGTGCTTAGGGGGGTGGGGGGGGGCGATAAACGGCATTACGGCCCAGAAATGTTTTAGCTTTAGGTCCTGTAATTATAAGATAGATAATCTATCGCCATAGATCTTTAATTTGAATGAAAACAGTAAACTCAACTACCTCCACTGTATGAAATTCTTATGCGACGCTTTTAAAATTTAATGAAATACGCCATATTGAAAATTTATCATGATAAGAATTTGAAGATAAATCATTTCAAGCCTTTTAAAACCGCGTATTTGGATAGAAGATAATCATCATCCCAATATTGAGTGACTCAGTTATGTGTAATCTATTTTTTGAGATAAGGTGTTTTATCATAATTAATATCCACGGCAAGTGTAAAAACTATTTACTTTTTAAAAAAATATAGACCTTATCAAGAAATTATAGGAAATGAAATAAAATGGGGCTTAGTGTCCTACTTGTCCGCACCGTATACATGGGCTATTGAAAATGGGCTTACGTGTGCTATTAAGGAGATTTTGCCCGGACAGCAGCGATATGGATACTCGTATTTCAAATTTCAATTTGAAACCGTCAAAGGTTATTTTACGTTCACCTCGGTGTGTATACGGGGTATAAATTTTTCTTTCCATCCGAAGGATTAGACGTCGTTCCTTTGAAGACACTCCGTCGTAAATAACAACGCGAACTTTGTGGGGCCTTTTAACTAGTAACAAGATAGTTAAATACGTCATGTTAGTTGTGGTTTCTGTCTCAGTATAGCTTTGACGTCATTGTCTTAAAGACATTGGTGTTTGGGGAGCGGTATTAATGTATTTATGTCATAATCACCATCTTACATCTGCGTCAGGAGGTCGGATGTTCCATGCCTACATTGGCCGGGAAAGTTCATCCACATTTTCCTTCGTGGTGCCCCCCTTGCCAGTGATGCATGAAAGCGGGCCTGAAGGACGGCTGTCTAGTCGTTCGAATGGGACGAAAAATGGAGGTCCTTAGTACACATTGGTGTGCACGTAAAAGATCCCTTAACAGTTGGAATACGATATAAGAGTACGCCGACGTGCCGCTGTCCGGGCAAAATTTCCCTCATAGCAGACGGTATGGCGTATGCCCGTCTTAATTAGCCCAGTTCTTAGCAGAACAGTAGGACGTTAAACCCCATTTTATTTCACATCTAGCCTATGTCAAATATTACTAGCAAATAAAAGACAAACAAAAAAAAACCAACCCAAACTAAGGCTGTTTGGTGGATCTGATAAATATGGGAAACAATACATTAACAATAGCAATCTTTAAATAGCAATGTTCTCACAGAGTATTGGTCAACTTAGTTGGTGTCCAATACAAGAAAACAATTACGGTACAGTAATTACTCGTTTATTATACACAGGCGCTTTTATGCGATACGCATCCTATTATTGTCCAATCCAACCTGTCAAAGTGTTCTTTTTTTCCCGCTAAAAATATTACGCAAACATAAATAGGGTACCATCGTGTTCAGTTTGAACTTTTAAAATGGAGAAACCCAGTTCAAGGTCATTTTCTAACGCGTTACGCAACTCGGCGTTTTTTCATCCGTGAAAATTTAAAAATACATTAAAAATTAAGATAAAAAAAACGAAGCGAAAAGGTTAAAGTAGCTTATACAAGTCTTACCTGTTCGTGGTTGTCATTAGTCGGCTACTTGTCTACCTCTGTCTCGTCTAATTAGTTAAATTACAAATATATGGATGCAACTATTATTTTTCCATATTCTTTAATGCATGTCATCTAAAGAACACGATGTCAAAAACTAGCTGTAAGCATGGTATGTATTATGATGAATGGGATAGCGATCGTTCAGCCATTAAAACGTATATAATAGGTATATATATATGTATATATATGTGTGTGTGATATAAACCGACCCCATTCTGTTATACAGACGTTATAAATAAAACAACATTTTTTAAAAAACGCTCGGGCTAATTTTCTTCCTCGTTACAGCAGCAAATATGATTGGTTAATACATTGAGATGATTAGCCAATGAACGCGTGATTATGTAGGTCGCTTTGACGTCGTGAATGAAGAATTTACCTTGATTTACCTGCGCTACAGCAAATTATATGTATGTAGGTAATGTTCACTTGTATTAAAGGCTTCTAAAGGAATCTAACACCATTGTTTACTTTCTTATAATATTAAAGCATACATCTGCAGAGTTAATTGGCCTGAAACGTTTGGGTTTAGATAATTACATGGTTTATTTTTACATTTCTCAAGAAGTTCCATATTTGGATAACAATTGATTAGTATTGATTTTGCTTTTCTACTACATTCTCTGTATAAATGTAATTCATAATGACAAGAAAGAAATCTTAGGTTCTAAACTGAAAAGCTGACGAACGAGACTTTATATTTTGTTGAAGTTTCAAAGAGAAACAGTGTAAACAAAATAATAATCTGTTATTTTACATGAAACCGCCATTAAAGCAGAGCATAGAGTTACAAATCCACGTCAATGTTTTTTATATACATGTATAAGAAATGTTAACACCACCGGGAAAAACATCAGCTTAAAGACTTAAAATTGAAAAACACGGTGATTTTCTTCATAACAAATGTCATATTTTAACTTTGACAAGCCGGCGATTAGAAACTTAACTTGGAATGCCTGTGTGGGCCAGGCGGTTGTGTGTTAGAGGGGAGGGGGCGAACACAAGGACCGTTCGGACCGAACACTCATACGAATTTCTTTCGGTTACAGGTTTCGTCATTTACCGTCTGCAAAGCGAAACCAAGCAAACCTGCAAGAAATGTCTTTCCATTCTGTCTGTTCGTTTTGAATGGCACCATTCCTGAGTTCAAGTGGAAGTCAGTTTGTCAAAAACACAACTTTCTTCCAAAACATCGATTCCATTCCTTAAAAGCCCTCTCCAATCTTTGTTTTCATGGGCGTGGTTGTATCTCGACCAAACGGCTTTAAAATATGGGCTTATTAAAAATATAAAAAATGTTTTCTGTTAACAATTCATTTCGTAAAAAATTAATTTGCAAACTATTGTTTTATTAATAATTATTTGGACCCTTACGAACGACAAGACCGGAAATTTCTCCGCAAACATGCGAGAAAATCCGAGACCTCGAGGTCAGCGAGTCTGTGAATGTTATAGGCCACTGAATTGGCCCAATGACGAATTTGGGCCCTGGACGAATTTCGGTCCCTTGCGAATTTGGGCCTCGGGCCAAGTCGAATATCCTGCTAGTGGCCCTGTTCTATTTGTGCATACCGGGTGATAACAGTTCGGCAGTTGTCGGTGCTAAGTGGCTTGATTTAACCGGAAGTCGACAAAAATTCGTATGCCAAATGCGCCGTTTTGGAAATGAAATGAAATGGGGTTTAACGTCCTATTGTTCTGCTCAAACTGGGGTGATGAAGACGAGCATACGCCAGTCATTGCGCTTTGAGGGAATTTTACCCACGCAGCGGCATTATGGCCTACTCTTATATCAAATTCCAACTGTCACGTGAACTTTTACGTACACGCCAATGTATACAGGGGACCTTGGGTTTTCGACCCAACCGAACGACTAGACAGCTGAACTTGTCAGGTCCTTTGTCCTGCACCACGGATATTGGAGGGAACTACGTCAGAAAACCCTGATGAACTTTTTCGGCCAATGCAGGGATCGAACACACGACCCCCAGACTATATTGAACAATCTCACTTTGGTAGCAGCGGTGAACACCCGTGGAAGATGTCGAAACTGTCAGCGAGATACATGTAAAATTCGTTACTTAGGAATGCTAGGAATTGAAGTTGAATTGGAGCTTCATAAAACCAGATGTGCATATGTCATTTATTTTTTATCCGTAATATTAACAACATGGATAATTTTATGCCTTTTTGTAGTCATACTTTCAAGCGAATTATTGAAATAAAATTGAATTGAACCGTAGTATGTTAGTTCCAAAGTGACCTAGTTTGTGCCAAGTGCACGTTAGTGTCAAAATGGCGTTACCGCTCCCTCCCACGCCCTCTCTCTCGCTTCTAGCGTGATGTTCTGAGTTCCAACTGATATGATGTTGTAACATGGTGTATTTGTGTCGTGTAGAAAGGCTGTGATAACAGAATGTTATTTGCTCAGATACTTCTGTGTTGCCAGGTTATGAACAGGTTGAGATCAAACATGACCATTATCACTATCAGCCATTATTGACCTCCACCAAGCCCCTCAAATTCCTTTAGGCACCGATGACCCTCGTTTAGCTTGTAACACTGAAGTGGGTACGGTGGGATGGTCAGGGGTGGTAGATCCCGATTAGGGTCCCCATTTAAGAACAAATTGGCCTTGCTGTTTGAAAATTGGCGTGGTCAGGGAAACATGATGAGCTGAGATGATATTCGCCTTATAATTTGTCCTTTTATAGTTCTGCTGTTTCGATCCAGCGATTTAACCATGTCATACGTCGCAGTCCACACTTGTATGTGACAAGTGGTAGGGTCGATTGCCTAACAGCCAAGGTTTTTCTCCGGATACCAAAATGAATAGTTAAAATAAAGTTGTACCATGTCCCGAAATAACTAAGCCTATGTTGAATGGGCGTTACTCTCTCTCTCTCTCTCTCCCTCTCTCTCTGTCTCTCTATCTGAATATAATATTGGATTTGGATATATCATTGCATGGTTACGACTAAGTGGAAGGGTACGCGACGATGCATCATGAACAAAATCCCATGCGGTTTACAACACTATTGGTTGATTCTGATCATTATCACATTGCTCAATCACTAATCTACTGTGGGACAGATATTCTGCTAATCGACCCTAGTATTCTTCACATATCCCAACATTTCTTGGGAGGGAACTTCCCGGATGATATAGAGATTTAGGGAAAAGTGCACACAGAGATACAGTCGATCTTTTATCGTTATTGTAGCTTATTTGTACCTACAGCTTAATTATACATGGCCTATATAAACATATGTTGACATATTATTTTAACGGTTCAGTAAGCCAGTGATGGCTGCCTATTGTTTTTTTTCTGTCTTTAGTTGACACGTTTATGAATTCTGTGACGTTCGATTTTGTGATAGCCCATTGTTGGTCGGTAAAAGGAGTGTGTGCATATTTGGGTGTGCTATTTTAAAGGCTATTTAAATAAGCATAGCAAATGCTGTTTTTTTTTACAAAAAGAGCATTTTTTTCACAAGGTATACTAGACAAGGTTTCATAGACAATGCTTTGGAACAAATTGGTTTTAATAAAATAAAAATCAAACGTCAATAGTAAAGAGATAACCCATGTATCTTTTAGCACAAAAAACAATGGAAAGATAGCCCTGCAAAGACACACCCATACGGCAACTATGTCTCGAAAACAGATAGCCATAGCAATAGACATCAACCATAAACATAAAGGATAAGAATCCGGTATGCTTTCTATATGGGTTCTGCATACTCTTCGATCAAAGAAACGCATTAAACCAGCGTTCTCATGTTTTTTTTTTGGAAAAGGGCGATAACTTCGAAATGGGGATCGGACATAATTCAGCTCTCAAAAGCTTTAGACCTAAACCCGTAAAAACTGTATGCTCTATAACTTTCAGAATCTGCAGTCAAACCTTTCTTACCTTATCTGGTTTTATCTAGAAGGTTCTTCGGGCACCAAATCGTCTTTTTCAATGCCACTATTATACTGAAACAAAACAGATTTTTAAAAATATCAACCACCGATTCATATGCACTTATAATAGCAAGGACTATTTTGCTTCCCTGATGCTTTTTATTAATCGTAAGATCCGATGATCCGAAAATAGTCTTCGATTGACTGGCAGGAATTGTCTTTGTCAACCTCCTAATTGATGAGCCAACATCACAATCTTAACTCCCAGAGAGAAGGGTTTACCGTTCATTCTCTTTATTGGGGATCACGCAGACCATTAATCAGTCTAAATTCGATTCCCAAATTTCTTCCCCAGCGACTCCTGATGTGCTGAATTTTTTTAATGAAGTGCTTTCGATTTCTCCACAATTGAGTATCGGTTTCGTCGCTGAGTTTCATATTAATGATCCGTGAAACATTTTCCACATCTTGACATCAAAAAATGTACATTCGATTTGATGATTTACTAGGAACTACTTTTAGCGCACATTGTGGGTGATTCGGCGATATGAGCGTAAAATACTAGGTTGTGCCGCCATATTGGATCTTGTGAAGCGACCGCCGAAAAGATAAATCACATGATATTCAAAATGGCCGGCGTGATTCCACAGAGAAAGAAATGGGGGGGTAAACCACAGTCTTACTCTCATCAAGAATAATCGATGTACAGGTAAACATTACATTGTTTCGATGTAAAAACATAAATAGTCTATAATATACTACAACAACAAAAAATTGACAAGTGGCTCGACGTCCGTTATTAACCAGATAATAGAATTAGTAACGTTCGTTCGTTCGTTACTGGGAGTTTAACGTCCACTTCCACCAGAGGTGATAGAATTAGTAACATAATAAAGGCGCTTTTATAGGAAATACACCGGAAGTGTTTTTATTGAGCCTAATTAATTGGTTTTTAACACTTTAAGTCTTGGAAAATAAATTCTAATAAACCGCCTTTCTACTCCTGAATAACGAACGGTTTCCTATTGGAGAATAACAAACAATCAACTAGTTTTTGTTCGTTTTTTTATCAGATATGGAAATAGTAATACGATAAAGGCTGTACGCCGGCGAATAACGAACAGTCCAAGACTTCACGTCGCTATATAGACATACCTTCCATCGACCTATTATTATGGTATATAAAACACGGTTTGTTTTTGTTTTTTTGTTGGTTTTTTTTTTGGGGGGGGGGGGGTACTTTTCTCTTGCCAGACACTACCCGGCCTTTTTCACAGACATTCAGTGACATTTTGCCGCAAGGAATAAAGGAACGGGGGAGAAAAGAAAAACTTTGCGATTGCGTTCATCAATAAAAAAACGATGCTCATTTTAAAGAACCTTACATAAAACGAAAACTCAGTTCACACGACCCAACCATTCACACGTGGAAACGTTTTGTTGGTGTTGTATTCGACCTGTAGATTGGTCGTTTAATATAGCGATAAAACCTATATAGTAACATAATTTATGCAAGTGGAACACATTCTCTGACTTCATATATTTGTATCCTGAAGAATATACTGTAACTGGGTCGCTAGGTCCTACATATTATATATTAATAGATAGTACTTATATTGAGGACAAGTCCATCAAAGATTATGCCCAAGGCGCATTGAGCTCTCCACTTCTCACAAGTTTTAACCACGGTAAATATTATAAAACAGTCAAAAAAAGACGAGTCTTTACCTGTTTTTTAAAACAGCCAAGTGATTGTGAATTATTTATGGTCAAAGTAATGAATTCGAAAGCTATGGAGTGGGGGTGGGGGTGGCCGATTGATTGGCGTGCGCCGCACTGTATCATACAGCCTGTCATTGAGTCAACTGGCGTGGTTTCAAATACCCGAATGTACATGGCAATGATTAGGGTCGCCTGTCCAACCTCGTGGGTTTTCTCCGGATAATCCGGTTCCTCCCACTGATAAAGACCCCTACGCGCAAGCGAATTATTAAAATAAAGTCCCGAAATGACCTCGTTTGTTTCGAGTGGACGTTTAACCCCATTTCTCTATCTCTGTCAAGTTTTTCACGGAGAACCCCATACGAGCTTTTGGGCAAGATGTTGCCACATGTTGTCCCATCAGCGGTAGAAAGCGTTCTATCCAACGAAAATTTGGGAAAGTTAGAGCCGATCTAAGAGACGAGAATTAACATTAAAGTTAATGGAGAAATCATTAGTGATATGTGGCCATGGCTGTAACTTTTCCCCAAATATTCGTTGGGTAGAACGCTTTCTACCACAGATGTGGCAAACTCTGGCCCGAAAGCATGTATGAGGTTCACCATGAAAAACTTGAGATACACAGGCTGGAAGTAGAGACAATTAAACAAGCAATTTTCGGACCTCCCTTTCAACGTAACCAACCTCACAACCCTTGTATCCTCCCGCCTCAGAATCATGGATATTCACCAAAACCTGGCAGATAATGTATTTTTTAACCCTTTTCTTCGATTCTACACCAAAAAGTCAACAAAAATCGCCTGGCAAAAGGGAAAGGGTGAGAAAGACTAATAATAACTTTCGCCCTACATTCGTGGCCCATGAATATTTAGTGATCTGTGTCCATTTAAGTATATATTTTAAAAAGTTTTGCTATGTTACCTCCCTTGAATGGGTGAGCTATAGGGAGTACGTAATCAGGGAAATTTTCTGCACCCAACCTGGGCTAATGAAGATGGTACGCCACACTGTGTGCTATGAGGGACATTTAACCCGGGCAACGGCGCTACTGCCTACGCTTATATCGAAATCCAACTGCCAAGGGATATTTTACGTGCACGCCAATGTGTAGGGCCTACACGGGACCTCGGTTTTTCGTCCCATCCGAACGACTAGACAGCTGACCTTGCCAGGCCCTCCGTCCTGCATCACTGACAACGGGAAACCACGCCGGAAAATCTGGATGAACTTTCTCGGCCAATGCTGAGATCGAACACCCGACCTCCAGGCTAACGAGCCAGCGTCTTACCCACTTAGCCACGTGAATGCCCATAATTAAAATACACGTTATATTAGCTATACGTAGTCATGACCTAGCTTTTTTTTTCTAACACTATTTATTCAGTACCCAGCTTTTACAAGGTGTGATTTTATGATAATTAAGTGTGGGATATGATACACTTTCAATTCGGCGAAAAATTTTAAAAATATTAAAATGTTAAAAATCTTAAATTTTCCATATTTTGCATATTGAATCAATTAATACAAAAAATTTGGTGGTAAATTCTTAATCTATTAAATATTCTCCTACAAACCCCATAAATTCAAGAATAAAAACTGACCAGAAGTAATAAAAGATGTTCACAAACTTGCCAAAGGGTACCTCTTAATGGCCACATCTCTGTCAACAATATTAATGCTAGAATCATATAACTTTGCAGTTTTGAATAAAACTATTTTTACTACAACATTTTTTTCATAATTTTTTAAGGCGGTCACTTTACAAGCACTGGTCCACTTGACATGGAATGGCCAAAGCCCACACTGATGTTATCTCTCTCAATGTTAGTAGCGGGCCTTGCAAATATTCACTTGGACAGAAACAACATATTCAAACGAAAACTTTTTTTTTTATATAGTCAAATAAAAAAATAAAACATTTAAATATATGTATGCAATATACTGTAGTGTTATAGTGCATAGCGCAATCTTAAATCCGTGCTTACCTCTCTGCAGCAGACAACCTACAGGTACGTTCAGTTTCTTGATGAATTGTAGTTAAATTTTGTAAACTGTTTGTATTAATACCAAAAATTTAGCTTACAAATTTGATAATTAATGGTTTCTTTTTTTATTGTTACGCCGAGTTTTTATGTGATCCTGTGCCTAAAAAAGTACGGTTCATGCGTTTTACCTGCTTTACATTTCCGGGTCAAGTTCTGCTGAGGCCATTTAATAGACAGGGAGAGAGAAAGAAAGCAGGTCATTTTGAACACAGTTCACTCGGTATAAACTAAGTCGTTTCGGGACTAACATGGTACAAGTTCATTTCAATAATTCGTTTGCACATAGTATTATGTAGCAGTGAAATACGGGGCTCTTTGGATTGCGGTCGTGCTCCTTGTCTAGTACTAACTTATGATTAGAGAGAGAAAAATGGGGTTTAAAGTCCACTCGACAAAAACTAGGTCATTTCGGGACTAACATATGTTTTAATTTTATTTCAATAATTCGCTTGCGCGTAGGGGTCTTTAGCAGTGGGAGGAAACCGGAGTACCCAGAGTAAACCCACGAGATTAGACAGGCGACCCTACTCCTTGTCACGTACAACTGGGGATTCGAAACCACGCTTTTTGACAACTTATGATTGAAGCCATGCCACTTGACTCAATGACATAAAAAAAGTAGTTTAAAAATTCAGCCACCTAAATCACCAGGTTCGTATATAGGTCACTTTTGTACTTTGAACAACTTCTACTAGAGATATAATTTTAAAGATCTGCTTTGTGATCTTCGTCTGAAATCCACATGGTAAAGAGAGCTACTGTTGTTTTGTTTTGTTTTGTTTTTTAAAACAATATATAATTTTGCTGTATGACTTTGGTTTATAATACCGGTATGAAGACCGTTTTCGTTGAGATTTTTTTGTCTCAATCGTAATCTGGTAGGTGGTGCATATTTGGCATCCATTGCAGGCGATATACAGGATGTGGTCAACGCCATCCAACTCTGCGTTTGCAAATGACTATTAGCGACTGTGTGAAATGAAATGAAATGGGGTTTAACATCCTACTTTTCTGCTCCTAACCTGGGCTAATGAAGAGGAACATACGCCATACAGTGTGCTAAGGGGGAAATTTTGCCCGGGCAGCGGTGCTACGACCTACACTTATATCGAATTCCAACTGCCAAGAGATCTTTTACGTGCACGCCAAGTGTACACGGGATCTCAATTTTTCGTCCAATCCGAACGACTAGACAGCCGTCCTTGTCAGGCCCTCCGTCCTGCATCATGAGGGAAAGTGTTCTATCTAATCTGGGCTAATGAAGACGGGCATGCGCCATACAATGTGATATGAGGGAAATTTGGCTCGGGCAGCGGTGCTACGGCCTACTCTTATATCCAATTCCAACTGCCAAGAGTTCTTTTACGTGCACGCCAATGTGTACACAGGACCTCGGTTTTTCGTCCCACCGAACGACTGCACAGCTGTCCTTGTCAGGCCCTCCGTCCTGCATCACTGACAAGGAGAAACCAAGCCGGATAGCTTGGATTCTTTCATTCCAAGCAGTACGCCAGTAGGCTATAATATTTAATTACGTCTTCGATAAAGATAGCATAATCATCAAGGGCGGACAACTTAAAAACGTGCCTCCCCCATAGACTAACCCAGGGGTTAGTGGAGTAGATCGGAATGAGACCACTGGGGACACCGAGGATGTTTGTCCACATTTGAAAAAAAATGTGACAGGATAATTAACCACATAAATAACAAAATCCCCGGTTAACGCATGGGCAATGGAACTATTTATTCGGTTAAAGTCAAGAAAGTTTGCTACAAGGAAAATTTTGCCAGGTCCGCAGTACGACATTCCACTTTCATTTTGAATTGCAAGCGCCAATGGTTATTGTACGTGAATTAAAGAGGAAATTTTGAAAAGAATTTCATTGGCGTTTACGTCTTGTATTTGACTATTTGCCTCCCTTATTATGACCACCAATTTTGTGTACTTAAATATATTAGTATAAAATTGATTCTGTTTTTCTTGTACGATGTGACTTATCAAAATCACCATTCTTTATTTTTATGTTATTTTTACTGTTGTGGGATGAAACGGGTGGTCGATCGCACCCCTTCATGCAGACTAGCTCTTTAGGCTAGCCTATCTATGAAGCTGAAAAATCGTTCGTTCTATGCGGAAGATGCTGGCGTTCATTCTTTTAAAACATCATGAATAGGTAATCGGCCAATGTCGTAAAATTCAGTTTTTGTATTTGTTCTGATTTTTTGGTTTTTGGTTTTTTTTGGGTCGGGAAGGGGTATACAAGAGCACGAACAATGGCAAATAAATATTTCTGTATTATTATAGTAGGGGGTGGAATAAAATTACAAATTGTTGAGTTCAAAGTTGACCCCCATTTTAAAACTTGGAGACATAGAAGACATTGAAGAATCAACAAAAAATTTTGAGCTTCAAAGGGTGTAACCCCCCTGTACACCCCCCTTGAAAATATCCGACCCTGATTTCCGGTACTTTCAACGGATTTGACCAATTTTTGTTGTTGTAAGGCGTCATATGTGTCTCAAATCGTTCGATTTTGATGGGTTTTGAATCTCTGAGTTCATATCTGACGTGAAAACGAACGTAACTTTATCCAAAATGGCGGAAATCCAAGACGGCGGCCAAAAATCCAAGATGGCCGACAAGATTTTATGCTATACCCTATCAAAATTGAATCTGCTTTCAGAATTTATTTACTAGACTGCTTTCACGACTTTAACGGTTGTATGATACATTTGGATTATTCAAATTATTATAATGAACTATTATATTCATTATAAAGCTGCTTGTGAATCATATAACTGTGAAATTGGTATATACAATGGCGTTTTGAAATTTGAAATTGTTCCCATGAACAAATTGCAAATAATGTGTTGATGCTATATAATGTGTATAAAATAGATGTTTTAATTATTTGTCATGTATGACATGTGCTGTAACTCTTTATCATTAGGACGATGTTACTTCAATTCTGAGGGGTCACGGTGGCTGGGGGTGGGGGTTCGATCCCTGCATTGGCCGAGAAAGTTAATCCATATTTATCGGTGTGGTTCCCCCTCGTCAGTGATGCAGGACGGATGGTCTGACAAGGACAGCTGTTCAGTCGTTCGGATGCGACAAAAACCAAGGTCCCGTGTACAAATTAGCGTGCACAAAAAAGATCCCTTGACAGCTGGAAGTCGATGTAAGGAGTAAAAGTTTTGTACGCGAGCGGAGCACTAATTGGTTTGTACATCTTGTTGAACCATTCTTATTGTTCACCACGTGGGCTTCTAAAACATATGGGGTCCTCTTCCAGGATCTAAGTGAAGTTCCTGGATGTGATCACTCCTGCCTTGTTTTTGCTTCAAAAGAACGGTTCCATAGCACTTTAACAAATGGATGCTCAGAAACTGGAAAAGGCCCCGGTACACATAATAGACACTGAGAGAAGTGTTGGTTTCATAAACTACAAATTGAAATCATGGGGGTCCATTTGCATCGGTTGGTGAAGTAGGCGACTAAATCACCAACCAAGACATACAAGTATCTAAGTAAAGTGTGTTGCAGTGGTTGATTTATACATTCATTGAGCTATGTATCGCCTAGCACCTATCCGGAAAATTTCCATGATAATGGTTTGAAAATTGCTACGATAAATGTTCTTTACATGGAACATTTGAATTTATATTAATGTGTGATAATGATGTATGTTCCCTCGCAATGGTTACTTGCATAATGCCACATTGACCAGCAGTGAATATTCTCAAGGCCGCTACAGTCACTGATAAGGATGACATCGATGCGACTTAATGAGTCCCCAATATTAACTTTCCTATTCAGTGTAAACGGGTATTAAAATGAGTAAAAGGCACCATTCTACCCGAAACAATTACGTCTTATGTAAACAATGCACGCGCCACTGAGCCAATGATTGACGCCGTGTTATGTGATTGCACGTGTTGAAGACAGTCATCTTTTACAGAGATCTTAGAAGACTTTCGTAATTCTCTGTGAAAGAGATTGATAATGAAATGTGAGATATAAAGAGATTTGACATGAAGTTCAGCAAGATCCTATGTATCACATAAATGTTGCTTGATACATGTATCTGAAAATTAGATGACATCAGAAGACTGTGATGAAGTCAGAAGAGCATCTTGTGACTGTGATCAAATCCGGAGCCACATTTTGACAATAAAATCTTATTCTATGACCCCGAAAACCCTAGAATTACACAACATATGTTCGGATTTTGTATAAAATTTGTTCGGTCACCTTAGATTTTTGGCGGCCATCTTAGATTTTCGCCATTTTGAATATAACTACATAAATAACCACACCGGCAATCAACTACACGACCCAAAAAACATCAATACAGAACAATTGGGTGTACTTACGACTTCTTTTAACGAAAAAAAAAAGGTAAAATCGAATAAAACTACCGAAAATCAGGGTGTGGTACCTTCAGGAGGGGTGTACAGGGGGGTAACCCTCTTTGCACCCCAAAATTTTTTGTTGCTTTTTCAATGTCTTCTATGTCTCCAAGTTTCCCGATGGGGGGCAGACAATTTCAAAATTAATTCCACCCCCTAATTATAGTATTTAAAGGGTGAATGATATATTTTGTACTTCATATTGCAATGAAATTAGGTACATTTGCCCTCTAGAGAAAGGGGGGATGGTTAGTACGTGCGCGCTGTATCACAAAGCCAGCCATTGAGTCAGCAGGCGTGGCTTCGAACCCCCGGTTGTTCGTGACATGGAGTAGGGTCGCCTGTCTAACCTCGTGGGGTTTTTCCTTGTCCTCCAGTTTCCTCCCACTTCTAAAGACCCCTACGCGCAAACGCAATATTGAAATCTCTCTCTCTCTCTCTCTCTCTCTCTCTCGAAAGGTTTTAATCCGACCCTGTTGTCAGGCATAACCCCATGTCCATCATCTTTTCTGCTGTCATTAATACTCAAAAGCAAGGATATGCACTCTTTAACCTGATTGCTAAAGAATGTGCAGACCAAGGCATATTATTATTAAGGTACACGTCACATGGAAAACAAAATACTAACATACAAAATACATAAAACACATAACAGATGACAACAACTAGTAAATCTAATTCATTTAATGTTGTATAGCACGTCATTTTTAAAAAAAAAATTATTTATAATGTGGTTGCATATTTCTATTTTTTATGTAGTAAAATATTGTTTTTTAACCCAGGGCAGTGTTTTTTTTATAGTTTGTCAGGTTATATAATGGCACATTTTAAGATTGATTATAGTTTGTACACAAATATACAACCGGATATTCGGTATTGGAATTTTCAACAAGCTTGTGAAACTCATTTAAGGCGGTATTAAGTAAGCTCTAAATTTACATATTGCAGGTCTTTTTCTGGATTCAGATGTTATATAAACTAATATTTAGACATTTTATTCCCTTAACGAAATGAAATGACACTAGGCTTAACGTCCTACTGTTTTGCTGAGCTAATGAAGATGGGCATACGAAATACACTGTATACAGTATGCTATGAGGGGAATTTTGCCCGGACAGCGGCACTATGGCCTACTCTTATATCAAATTCCAATTATCAAGGGATTTTTTACGTGCACACTAATGGTTATACAAGACCTCGGTTTTTCGCCCCACCCGAACGAGTAGACAGATGTCCTTGTCAGGCCCTCTGTCCTGCATCACTGACAAGGGGAACCACGCCGGAAAATCTGGATGAACTTTCTCAACAAATGCAGGGATCGAACACCCGACGTCTAGGCTATTATCCTAACAGCTCTTTGGACCACTGGATGACTTAGATAATGAGTGGGTTACACAATGTCCGCCATATCTACGTTAACCGATAGTGGCAGGAATTCATTTCTTATCGTGACAATAGTACTTTACAATCGAAATTATGAACCGTCAATCGGTAGAACTATAAAAACTAAACGAAATAGAATCTGTGTTATAATGAAATTGAACAAACCCACCTTCCATCGAAGAATCCATCCATACGCAAGACATCAGGGGCCTGTTTCACGAAATCTTTACGGAATTCTTTGTTTGTGTAAAATAAACCGTTCTGGGTATTGTACCCAAAGTCTGTGCTTGATGCTATGAATCAATATTAATTTGAGGACTATTGGAAGTACTTCAAACAAGCAGGCCCCGAGTTCGCAAAGCATTCTCCGTTAAAAATGTACTCACCTTTCAATTACTGTTTATGAGAAATATCTTTGATCCAGAAACACAAATACATGTAATAGCAAATATCTAGAGGTTCTTATTGATGTATTTGATACATTAAAACAATAAAAGTTTTAGTAACAATAAGGCGAACACTTTTGAGTCATTCCTTAACTTTAGTCTGAGAATGCTTTGTGAACTCTGGCCCAGGATCTCAATAAAAAAGTTCGTCAAGGTATTGAAGATACTTTGTCAAATTGAGGAAATGATGTCGATCATGCGATAGTGAAGTTATCCGACCTATTAATACCAGTTCCTTTTCCTACTTTCCAGTTAACCATACAGTCAGTCATGGCCTTTTAAATGTCGATATGGTTTCTATATTATATCTGTCTGGTGGTGAAAGTTCGGCAAAAAGTCAAATAGAAATTTTAGCCGATAAAATACATTTGTCGCCCTGCCCTGTTAAGAGTTTTATTTTATTTATTTATTTTTTGTGTTTTGCTTTTGTTTGGATCTAGTTGCATAAGGTTGCGTTGCATTTCTCGTTTGGTGGGATTCTTATATAAGTGCTGAAAATTTTCTTATGTGTTTGCTAATTTCAAGTGATAAAAACACCGCCTGCCCATCGCGAATAAAATGTATTTTATTACAATGTACATACAATGTTAGGACCCCCATCTTTGATTTAATGGTTAACCAAGTTTGTTGCTTTATGAAACATAGATCTTTATAAAGGAGAGAGAGAGAGAGATTGAATCTAACGTCCACTCGACACAAACTAGGTCATTTCGGGACTAACATATGTTTTAATTTTATTTCAATAATTCGCTTTGCGCGTATTGGAGGGCCCGGAGAAAACGCACGAGGTTGGACAGGCGACCCTAATCCTTGTCACGTACAACTCGGGATTCGAAACCATAATTGTCATGAAAAGAATAAATGGCCCTTTCAATGCCCACAAATTTTTCAGTTTGTTCAATTTTTATTCTCTCAATCTAATTAAAACACAGATCCTATTCGTTTCGTTTTTTTATAGTTCAAAACTCCGTTTTTCTTGTCTTCACAAAACGAGAATCTTAATATGTTATGTAACAGCCGCGCTCTGGTTGGAGAGAGAGAGAGAGAGAAATGGGGTTTAACGTCCACTCGACACAAACAAGGTCATTTTGGGACTAACATAATTATGGTTTCAATTTTATTTTAATAATTCGCTTGCGCGTAGGGGTCTTTAGCAGTGGGGGAAAACCGGAGTGCCCGGAGGAAATCCACGAGGTTGAGAAGGCGCCCCTATCTCCATGCCACATACGCTCACACCAGGGATCGAAACCACAACCGGAAGCCAGAGGTGACCGGCCAGCTAGAGGTCGAAACGTGGCACTCTAGACCACTAAGCCATCCCAACCCCCCGCTCTGGTCGGAACTGTGGGTAGACCTCTTCCTGTAGTGTAGGCTATCGAAAGTATAAAAGATAGGCTGGCACTGCCAGGCAGGATACGCCCACATTTTCGAGAGATGGATAGAGAACAAGCAATACCGAAAGTGATTTTTCCTACATCATTAAGTCCTGTATTTCATACTGTATTGGAAGCAGCCATTTTGTTGGTCAGTTCCAGTCTGATATTCATGAAATTCGAAGCCGACAATGATTATGGTGTGACGGTACACAACCTAGAAATGTGACTTTTCGTCAAAATCGGATAAAAATTGTGACCTGTAGAGAGTCCACAACCATGATATACCATATTTTTACACTATGGTCCGATTTTCTCGAAATTCGAACTCAACCTTCCGTAGGGTGTAACGGTGATAGAGCCAAACGTTTTTTTTAAATCGGATAATAATTGTGACCTCCAGAGGGACCATAGGCGATTTTTCGGACAATCAGGGGCCATAATTCAGGAAGTTACGATCCGATATGCGCAAATAACGAAAGGAACCAAGATCTTTGAGTTATAACCATGCATTTCAAGTTTCATCAAAATCGAATTAAAATTGTGACCTATACAGGGTCCACAACCATGATATACCATTTTTTAACAGTATTCGCGTACAAACGGCGGCCATTTTGTCTGTCAATTTTGGTCCGATTTTCCCGAAATTCAAACTCAAACCTTCCTTAGGGTGTAACGGTGATATAATCAAACGTTTTTTTTTTTAAATCGGATAATAATTGTGACCTCCAGAGGGACCACAAGCTAAACAAGGTGATTTTTCGGACAATCAGGGGCCATTTCAGGAAATTGCGTTCCGATAGGCGCAAATGTCGAAAGGAACCAAGATCTTTGGGTTATAAACATGCATGTCAAGTTTCATCAAAGTGGGTTCAAAATCTTGACCTCTATAGGGTCCACAAGCTGATTTTTCGTACAATCAGGGGCCATAATCCATGAAGTCTTGATCCGATACATGCCAGTATCGAAAGCAGCCGAGATCTTTTTGGGATAAACCTATATTTCAAGTTTTGTCAAAATCAGATAAGAATTGTGACCTGTAGAGAGTCCACAAACAAATTGTGGACGGACGGACGGACGTCCGGACGGACAGGGGCGACGACAATATACGTCAACAATGGGTCCCAAATGTCGATTGTGTCGAGTCCCAAATGACGTGAGTCCCAAATAGGTATCACGTCATTTGGGACTCACGTCATTTGGGACTCGACACAATCGACATATTATATATGTTATAGAACCGGGTATGCACATTCTAAATATAATTTTAGCGCAGAGTTCTTTGCCACGAGGTTGAATCGTAACAATGTTTACCATCCTATCCTTTCTGTACCAACCGCGTTTATGACGACCTGCTACGCAACATAACATGTGCTGCCAGCAACCTCATTCCAAGGGTCCAGCACGCTAACGTGTACACGGGTCTTCGGGTTTTCATTCTAAATGAGCGGCTCCATGCTGTTTTTCTTTTTTTTTTACCAGGCCCCAAATCCTTCCCTACTGACAAGCTGGAACCACTTTGGAAAATGTCAAGGACCTTTCTCGGCCTACACCAGTTGAAAACGTCTTGCTCACTTAGAGCCACGGTGGCTTAGTGAGTAAGGTGCTAGCTCGCTATAGCCTTAAAGTCGGGGGTTCGATTCCAACTGTCAAGGAACCTTTATTGTGCACGGCATCTTGGTTTATCGCCCCATCCAATTAGCTGTACACCACTGACATGTGGAAGCCAAATCCCGATAAACCTATTCGCCCAACGCGAGCCAACGTTTAACTTTCTAAACGAATTGATGAGTGGGCAGATTTATAAACAGGTCCCCGGCCTCACTCTCAACCCAAATAAATTACTGAATGGTTGGCGCGTGCGCATGGTATCATAAGGTCTGTCAATGGGTCAACTGGCGTGGTTTCGGTACCACGGTTGTACTTGACAAGGAGTAGGGTCTCCTTCCAATCCGGTGGATTTTCTCCAGGTCCTCCGGTTTCCTCCCACTTTAAAGACCCTACGCGAAAGCCAATTATTGAAATAAAATTGAATCATGTGTTACTCTATCTCTGTTTTTAAACATTCCCCGTCTTCCATTAGCCCAGGTTAGGTGCAAAAGAGTAGGACGTTAAACCCTATTTCATTTCATTTCATTTCATTTTTAAACATTTAAATGTGTAATATTATATTGCCACTATATTCACGTTTAAAGGTACATCAGTTCAAATAACGTACCAGGAAAATGTGAAACAATGCTTTTTTTTAATAGTGAATTAATTTGTGTAATAGTTTTAAGTTTATGATGAATGTTGTCAGCTAATAATTTAAGTAGAAGAGTACTTATACAAGCTGTTGGTTTCACTGCAGCGGAATGAGTCAATTCGTTCGTAACTGTAAATCATGCGACGAATGTCAACCTTGGCCTACAACTCTATCCGCACTGGGGAATGAACTAATTATTCCTTCATATGACTTTTTTTCTGCTGAACAATGCATTATATATAAAACAATTTCGGGGGTAAATAATATAGGTTTTTGGTGTGCACCTGGATGAAAACAAAAAAAGTTCTATTTAGTGTATTTGTACCTGTTAATTAGTCCTTGGATTTTTTTTCTGATCTGCATTCCAAAACAATTATTTGGGTTAAATAATATAGGTGTTTGAGGTATATCTGGATGAAAACAAATACTTCCTATTTAGTGCAGATGTACCTGTATTACCTAAAGACATAAAATGACAAAACCGCCCAAATTCTGCCCGGACCAGTTTATATGACTACGTAAGATGTAAATAATGCATGCGTTATGTGCTGAACATATCATTCGGTGTTGTTTATCAATCTATCATTGGCGAAATGCAAACAAATCGTGTCAGTGCCTACACTAGTAGTTCTCAACCAGTGTGCTGCAAAAAATTCTCAAGTGTGCCGCGAAATTTTTAACGGCACACTAAGAAAATGCGAAAAACCACATCACCCTAATTGAGTATTAACTGATATCTACTGGAACGTTCATAGTTGTGTTTTTTCTTTATTTAGTTTGAGTCGGTCGATGTGTCTAATACTAGTCTGTGTCTACGATTGTATACTGTCTATGACTTGCTATGTTTTTATTTTGCAAAATTCAGCCAGGTGTGCCGCTATTTTTTCATGTGTCCAATGGTGTGCCGTTGCCAAAAAAAAAGTTGAGAACCTTGTCATGACGTCACATTGCGTTTAGGAAAGATGTGCGTGACGTTATTTTCTACCAGAATATATACTACCGATTAAAACGTAATTTGGCAGTTTATTGTACATCATTGTTGACACGCTTCCGTCAGCAGTCATCATCATGTATTAGTAAATTTATAAAAACAATAAAAAACACAACACAGTTATAAAAGCAATCACTGGTTTATAGGCACAGCACGACGTTTCGACAAGTATTCTCTTATCGTTATAACTGTGTTGTGTTTTTTATTGTGCTCAATCGCTAAATGCCACTCAAGGATTACATTATAAAAACAAGTTGCAACCAAAATTCCAAATATGGAAATAATTAAAATTGCAAAGCCATAAATTATGCCTTATAAATATATTTGCGTAAATCTACAATGAAATGTCATCGCAATTTTAAATTTTACAAATGAATATAACGCATCAAACTTGATTATACAGTTGTAAAAACCCGGTGGTATTAACCTTATACACTATTATGGCATTGCAGCGTCAAAATTAGTGGTGAAAAAATGGTTTGAGGCCAGTTACGCTCGGCGACTTTGTCTTTGCTTCAGTCTCAATCCCCATACTTTTTAAATTGCAATGCCGGGCATGCTACTACATTGTGTGCTCCATGTGTAACAATAATATACATTATGCAAGAGCTAAATCTATTGTAGGTGTCAAAAAGACGGGTAAGAGATTTTATTTTTATCTAATCCCCTCTCACATGCACAGATAAATAAATATGAATCTTTACTATAGATTTCACTGTTACTGCATCTGATTACATTAAGTCGTAGTGATACATCATTTTTGACAGCAGTTCAACCGTTGCAAAGTTCAATTAAATACAATGTAGTTCCTTTTAATAAGGAAGAAGTTACTTTTAATAAAAGCGAGACGTCGCTAACGCTGCAATTTATGTTCACATTCCTGCTTTGATTGATATGGTACTTTTTAAATTGAAGAGATTGAAATGGCTGGAATATTTCAAGAGGCAAACAGGCTAGGCGTTGGGGGTCGTGCATCAAGATCAATACTTGCCGTCCTTAAGAGTATAAGTATACCAAGACAATCCATTCACAATTGTGGCTTTCGGGCACTAAAGAAAAAAGATGGGCGTGGCTCTGCCCCTGGTGGTCGGAACATTCATCAAAATCTGTAAACGACAAACAAAAAAATGGGCGTGGCTTGCCCCTGGGTTTCGGGACATGAAGTTGTCGTCCTTCGGCTATAATACAAGAAAATGGCGAGGCTCTGTCCCAGGGGGTTTGGGCATGCATTCAAAACAATAGGGATCATCCTTAGTTTATAAGGAATAAATATGTAAAGTTTCAAGATGATCGATTAAGAAGTGTGGCCTGTAGTCGACACGCAGACACACAAAAAGGAAATGGGCGTGGCTCTGTCCCAGGGGGCTGTGCATGCAGCCCAAACGATAGGGATGTTCCTTAAGTTTCAAAATAATACGCTACGAAACGTGAACTGTATACGACAAACAAAAAAATACAAGAAATGAGTGTGGCTTTGTCCCTGGGGTCGGGCATGCACCCAAAACAATAGGGATCATACAAAGGTTGAAGAATATCCAGTAAGAATTGCGCCCCGTGGGCGACCCACAGTCACACACACACACAGACAGCGGCAACGGCTAAAAATGATAGGGGCCGGTTGCCCAAAGCTCTGTTAACTTATAACGATCCGTTAACATAGATCGTTAACTTTAACGGAGGGAACAGTTGTTGCTGGAAGCCCCGTTACCCTTAACGTGTCGTTAACTTGCCGTTGTAGTTAACGGAGGTGTTGAGCTCCGTTATCTGGTTAACGGTGGCTGTAGCATAAGTCATACATGTAGATTATCAGTGTCATTTTCTATGGAACATCATAGAGGGTTGGGCGATGGGGGGGGGGGGGAGCTATTCCATTTTCTATAGGGTAAAATTCTATAGTATTCTCCACAATTTTGGGGGTCCGTAGAAAATAATAACCCAAAATATTCTGTAGTAAAAATCCCATAATTTTTCATACAGATTTATGTTAAAATTTCTAAAGGAAAAAATAAAGTATTTAATGTTTTCTGTAGTCAATTATCTTTTTGCGTTTAATCAAATATGTTAACAGACTGCACAGTGAGATGTCCCGCTATCTTCAGTTTCTCATGTAAATTTAAATTCCGCCAAGGAACAAACAGTCTACTTTTGGATTAACTCTAATGTATCCGTTAGTTAACGGATAATGAAATTGACTTTCCAGAAATTTAATGGACCGTTAACAAACGACAGGTTAGCAAGATAACAATCCGTTAGAGTTTAACGGCTCCTTACAATAACTTAGTTTTGAACAATCCTCCCTGTTCTTTAACAAATAACACCAATTATAGGCCTATGAAATACAAGTTGCTTGAAGAGTTTATTTCAGCGACGTTTCGACGAGGGTTCTCCCGTCTTTATCAAGCAAAGAATGACAAACGTAGTACAATGAAGATATATATATTTATATACAAAATACGGAACAAATCTATATGCAATCAGAGATAATAATATAATTTGGAAACCATCAAAGGGGAGGGAAGCAATAACGATGGGTATAGTAAACTATGTACAGAGAAAACATGGTGATAAAAAACCTTCCACCTTCCACTATATGTTACCAACGAACAGAACAAACAGGTCATTGTAAATTTATTTGGCAGTTTAACGGTTTCTGACATTAATGAGCATGTTATTAATTTGTTTCGTTTAAATATGGACAATAAATATGCCAAAATGTGTGGCTAAATGATGTAACATGTGCGTTCCCCGCGTGTACGTAGAATCGCCTGTCCAGCCTTGTGGGTGCTCTACCGGATTGCTCCAATTGCTAAAGACCCTACATGCCATCGAATTATTGAAATAAAATTGAACCACATGCTAGGCACAACCATTATACTTTTAGGACAGGAGTACTCTCAGAGATTTTGGTTGGATAATGTAAATGTTATAGCAATACGACAGCTGGGGTAAAAGAAATGGGCTTTAACTTATTACTGTTGTACTCCGAACTGGGCTAATGAAGACGGGCATGCGCCATACAGTGTACTATGAGGGAAATTTTACCTGGACAGCGGCAAGGGATCTTGTACGTGCTCGTCAATGTGAACACGGAACCGCGGATTTCCATTCCCCACAGAACGACAAGACAGCTGTCCTTGTCAGGTCCTTTGTCCAGTACAACGGGGGGGGGGGAAGCAACGTCAGAAAATCCAAAGAACTTTCTCGGCCAATGCAGGGATCGAGCACCGGACCTCCAGGCTAGCGAGCCAGCATCTTACCAACTTAGCCAGCGTGATCCTCCAACTGGGGTAAGCTTAAACGTAAAACTTGATGTTTGAATATAAAAGTTCTCCAGAATTTGAAACGAGTATTGCAATTTTAATTTGAAGTGTCAATTTAATATTTTCAAGAATCAATTCATATCGGAACCAACTAAATAAAGATGATGCTTTCTATTTCTTGAGAAAGTTGGTTATGAACTAGGAAACTCGAAAAAAAAGAGCTAGGGAGACGGTCATTGAGTATCTTAATAAAAAGTTGAGGCGGGTAAACATAACAGTCCGAGTCCGCGCGTGGCTTCTATAGTGTATCCAAGTTGTTTAGTTGGTGCTGTCGTACTATTAAATCTACATTCAACATTCCACACAAAAATACAGAACATTGAACACGACTTCATTGACGCAAGAGAGAGTAGTGATTCTTTGTAAAATCAATATTTACAACACGAATAGTACGATAATAAGATGTGAAAATGGAAGGGGTTTAACTTCCTACTACTCCGAGTGGGATAATATAGACGGGCACAGCTTACGCCGGGAGAAATGAAATGGGGTTTAACGTCCAACTGTTCAGCTCCGAACTGGGCTAATGAAGGCGTGCATATGCCATACAGTGTGCTATGAGGGCAATTTTGCCCGGACAGCGGCACTACCCAATTGTCAAGGGTTACGTGTATACGTGACCTGCATGGAACCCAGTACATGTTGGATTGTGAGAATATATTTTTGTAATAAAAATATCTATCTGAATATATAAAATTACGAAGACACCGAATGTAGAGCCTTACAAATGTTTATCGCTGTCGAATAATTATTTTATCCAGCCTTCGGTATTGGGGACTGGGGCGGTCGCAAGGGCAAGTCTCACCACACTCCTCCTTAAGACTAAGGGGGTTGGGATGGCCTAGTGGTCTAGAGTGCCGCGCTTCGACCTCTAGCTGTCCGGTCACCTCTGGCTTGCGGCTGTGGTTTCGATCCTTCGTGTGAGCGTATGTGGCATGGAGATAGTGGAGCCTTCTCAACCTCGTGGGTTTCATCCGGGCACTCCGGTTTCCTCCCACTGCTAAAGACCCCTACGCACAAGCGAATTTTTGAAATAAAATTGAAACCATGTTAGTCCCAAAATGAACTAGTATGTGTCGTGTGGACGTTAAACCCCATTTCTCTCTCCCCTTAAGACTAAGACGTGGCATAGTCAGTGGCGGATCCAGGATTTTTTTAATAGGGGGTGACAGCCCCATTTTTTGTCTCACAGACCGCGGATCAATGGATGCCGCAGCCACGCGCGAGCAGTAGAGGGGGAATGGGCTGGTCTCCCCCCAGAACATTTTGAAAAATTGTCATCGATTTCCTCGCATCTGAGCCATAACGAACAAAGATTTCTGTTCGTCGACAATGTTTCATTTCGTTGCCGATTTTCAAAATTTGAAGAATAAATTTCGAAATTTATATATGTTGATTATTGTGAAATTTTGCATACGTCAAAGATAGTGCGGACTGTACGTACAAAGAAGTTGCCACATTCACGGAAAAGTTGCCAACGCCTCTTATAATAAACAGCAAGTTATATATCCAGATTATGAACTTAATAATGAACAAACTGTTTGGATGTTATCGAATATTTGCAAATGTACAGTCAATTATCTTCTCCAAAGATATCAGTCCTATCAATACCATCGTAAAATAATGTATAATTTATGCATCAGTCTGACAAAAGTGTTTATGCCTTCATCCGGCGAGGAAATTTTTTCGATGAATTTCCTGCAAATGTCCTTGTTTGAAACGGGAATATCAAAGCCGTGCATGGCAATAATGGCAAAGTCTGACAATTTCTCGGTCGTCATAGAATTCCTTAGCAAATTGTGAATGCGGCGTACACATGAGAAAGATCTTTCCGCCTCCAAGCTAAAACCCTAAAACCTAAGAGATCAGCCGCGGTTTACGGAGCTAATTTCTTCCGCTAGTAACATAGATGCTGATTGTGTGTCTGATAAGATGCGCACCATGTGCAGTATAATATATATACGACCATGCGTGTGCATGTCCCGGTGGAAGCTTGTAGGACCCGGGATTCCTATACACCGGTGGGGAGGGGGATGACTAGTCACCCTAATCACCCCCCAGGATCCGCCCCTGATACTGTAATAAAATGGGTATTCAAAGGATATCTTGGAGGGTATATTGGAAGTTTGGCATCTTCCTCCATACAAAGTAGTTATCAATCATATTACACTATCCGAACGGTGTGAAGTTCGACAGTTATTATTGTTATGTCAAAGAATCGAGTTTGTTTACCATGGGGCAATCTGTCACTTAAGATAACAGTTTTGTGGGGTTTTTTATGCACCTTTTACGAACCGTACGTCATAGTTCATGGCCGCTACTATCAGCCAATTAAAACGAAAGGCAGCAGGTTTAACGTGTAAAAGGGGATTTCCCGGCTATAAATGACCATAAATTATTATTTTCACAGATTACCAGTCGAATCGTGTGTTTATATTTAGCAAGTTAAATAAGTGCGTTGTAATTCATCGCCCAGCTATAAAAGTGACAAATTTATTTACAAGCAAATAAATGGGAATGGCTGAAATTGCTTCTCAGGGATTCAGTTTTATATTATATAAAAGACTAAATAAACAAGACAAAAACCACAAGTTTAATTTTCAGCGCATTAAAATTAATGTTCATATTAAGTTCTGCAAAACGTGTCCTACTCCGCAAGAAATAACCAAATATCCCATTATGTTTAATAAACAATTCTGATAATTTCTCATTGAAGCTATTATAAGGTATATTTTTTATTCTGGATAAACTTGAGAAGGGTTCATTAGTCCATGGGTTCACTAATCCGCCGCTGCCATAGCCCTAACCCTAACCCAACCCTAACCTACCGCTATAAGAAATACTATAAATAGAGGTATCAATAAATCTAACCCTAACCCTAACCCAACCCTAATAAAAGACATGGGTTAACTAATGAACCCGCGGACTAGTGCACCCACGGACTAGTGCACCCGCACATGGGTTAACTTCACAGCGATTTTGAGATTGTATGCAACTGCAGTAAAACAAACTGCAGGTTGATAGTGTTTTTGGACAAGATCGATATTATGTAAATATTATATAAATCATTATTTACACATTTAATTAACATAACAATACACTCTCTCCAGACACATAAAGAAAGAAATATGCAGTGATGTACACTACATTACACACTTTGTAGTTAGACTGTGGGTATTAAACATTTTCAGAATGTAGAATCAGATACAAAGGCAACAAAGAATATAGAATGTTGTTAGTGCAGCAACGTTTTTCAGATTTATGGTACGCAGTTTAAGGGGGAGGGGGCGGTTCTCACTAGTGCGCGGGTTTATTAGTCCACCAAAATCTGTTAATAAGGAGAGGGTTGGGTTAGGGTTAGGTTGTTTGATACCCATATTTCTTATAGAGGCAGGCTAGTGCACCCGCGGACTAGTTAACCCCTCTCGTGTGCGAGTATGTTATGCCGTCGAAGCTGTCCATAATAATGTAATTTTATGTCCCCTCAACTGCCGGTGAAAAGGAAGTGAAGTTCGGGGTTGTTCAGGACAATAAGATAAATAATCTAGTTATGGTTGCCATGTTGGGGAAGTTAGGTGCCCAGGGGTTTACAGCGTGCGCTTAGAGCATTCTGTGTGTTATTGGGTCAAGGAGCATGGTTTACATTCCTACTTTGCACTTGACAGCCCCGTGCGGGTTCTGTGAGTTCTTCGGTTTCCTCATACTGATGACTCGAAAGCAAATTATTGAAGTAAAAGTGAACCAAATGTTAGTTTCCTCTGTCCGTAATGTTGAACTTTGACACGGGGTGTCATCAGAGGCTGGTTAAGTTGGAGTAATGTAAGATAGAGCCTACAGTTCTCGATATAATAGTTACCAAACAGATAATGAAAATGGAAAATTTTTAAATTTAAGTCAATTTAATTCCAACAGTAATGTGTTCATTTACGTATGTACCTAGATTTAACCTCTATGACATGATACAACGACATGCGTACGGTTTTATCTACAGCGAACGGAAGGGGATTTTACGAACAGATGCGTGCGCATCTTCTTACGGCGTTCAGTTTTGGAGAGATTGTCGTATCTGAATCACAGGTCTCGCTCACCACGTGGCTCCGCAATATGGACACCACTATTGTCCCTGTTACACGCTTTCTTAGCAATGGACACATTAACCGAATCATTAGACCGAATCGAGCATCGGCAAACTTGATCATAATGATACATGTAGGTCTAAACTATTAGTGATCTGCCTTTAAGTTAATCGTGTTCGTTAATTCATTTAATTTCTTCATTCTTCCCCTCTTAACTTAAAAACGTGACGACATGAACTGTTCCAATCTGGTTTATTTAATGATTTGTTCTGACATAAATATTTGAAAGCACACCTTTGGATTTTTAAATACAAAATAAGCTGTACTATTTAACATCTCAGCTAATTCCAAAGAATTTACTACATGTAGTTCCAATAAACCGTATTAGTCCGGTGGCTGAAGGGGGGGGGGCGATTACCACCCGAGCTGTGACTTTATATGACCAAGTTTTTCTAGATCATTTGTTTGTGGTATCAGGCATTTGAGGAGGGCGTTATCAAGGTATGGCCGGTCCAACTTCTATGGGAAATGTCGTTATAAACATAAACGATGATCAAGTTATATATTAATAAAGCATACATTTCTAGGAATGTCAAACGCTAAATTGGAAGACAAACAATATTATAGTTTACCTAGGACGACAATGAAAGGGGGATGTTTTGGTTACCTTCAAAGATCACAGCAAAATGCAGCGATTTCATATGCTAAAAAGTTGGTCTGAAGTTATTTGCCAATTGTTATCGCTGAATCCGCCACAAAATAAAATCCCAAAATCAGAAATCTGGTTATTCGCAAACATGAGCTCGTTTTGGCAACTGCCCGATTAGCTGATTAGTTTCACAAACGTCAACTACTTTTCTGTCAAAAGGTTGGGCTGTATATATATTATAAAAAATGATCTATTATTTGAAAATTTGGGATTATTTTTAGTTGATAGTTTCAGCCTACATTACAATACTTTAGCGGTTTTTATTCTGGTTAAGCTGAGTGGTAAGCAATTTGAAACAATGGGAGAATGTAATATGAAACCTTTGGTTCTGATTACTAGAAAGTGGTGGAATTTGGTGCGTCGTTTAATTACACAGTACCATGGTTGTTGTTGATGCTGGAGATTTTCTGCTGATATAGCACATGAACTCTTAACAGTTCTGTTGAAGACGCAGTAGTATGCAAGGTTGGCGCCTGAACATCGAGAACGCGCCGTTGTTCTAATTCAAGATGGCACGAGTACCAAAACCCATGAAAGATGCAGTAGAATGAGATTGGAGCAGGATACCACAATCAGCCTTTGAGAGGCAGGACAAGCCACCCTACTTCTTGTCACCAAACCACACCAGTTGACTGAATGACAGACCATTAATACTACAGCGCGTACGTGCAAACACAACAAACTTTAGCCAAAATATTCCCCATTATCACTCGGTTGTCACTATTTATGAGTTTGACAGAATTCAATCCCGGAACGTTCAATCGAGCATCGCCTGTGTGTTATTAAGGGGAGACAAGTAACATTTGACATTTGGGAAAAGACCACGATAAGGTTCCCCGATACCTGTAAGTTTGACCAGTCATGAATGAATATTGAACAAATCCTGGCAGATGTCACCTTAAACGATGTTTATCGACTCAGACCTAAATGGAATGAAAGGCGGTTTAACGCCCTACACCGATGTAACAATATGGTCTTTAAGACCATATTGTGTCTTTGGAAAAATTGTTAAAACAACTAATTTTATAAAGTCAAATTCACATGTACCTAGTGCACGTGAATTAAAAGCTATACATAAAAAACAAGTGATGTTTTGGTAAAATCATAACCACTGTCAAAATATTCGTCAAATTCTTCCTGTTATTTAACCTATGGTTGGTAGACCATATAAGGAGTATCACCTCATTATAGTGGTGAGAAATATAAGGCTGTATTCCATATTTGGAATGGAATTTAGGGTCAAAGTTAATCTTGAGCCTGCAGGAACTGGGGGATATAAAATAGGGGGTAGAGTGAGATTCGTTAGAAACTCACCCAGATATTCAAGCAGCCATTATCTGTTGAGAACAAGGGACCTGCGAAACCATTCAGCTTGTAATAAAGTTATTTACAACTAATGCTGTAGTATCATTGTCGATCACAAGAAGAACACAACAAAGAAGAAGTCCTATAATACCTATAGTACTACACCGACTGGGTTAATGAAGACGGTCATGCGCCAAACAGTGTGCTATGAGAGAAATGTTCCCGGACAGTGGCGCTAGGTCCTATCATTATATCGAATTCCAACAGCCAAGGGATCTTACGTGCATGCTATTGTGTACATGGGACCTCAGTTTTTAGTCTCATCCGAACGACTAGACAGCTGTCCTTGTCAGTCCCCAAGCCCTGCACCACTGACAAGGTGAAACCGCGTCGGATTCTAGACTTAAATGCCAACAAGAAGTGCCTACCAACAGGGTGTATAAAGGGAGCTGGGTAGGGCTACGCACGACAATGTTATCGCTTGAAAGAGATACAGTGAGTGTGTCTGCTTTTTTGCTACAATTGGGTCCCACTAATTTCACTTCAAAAATAAGAATTTATGGTACTATGCCTATTTGTGACAAAACTTTCTAAACCTGCGGCTGCTTTCTAAGGACTTTTCGGGTGTATCTGTCCCGCTTTTGTACTCTTATATCGAATTCCAACTGCCAAGGGATCTTTTACATACATGGCAATGTATACACGGGACCTCAGATCGCCATTTTTGTGGCTGGTGTACAAACTTCGCATTATTCCCCTTTTAGTTTCCGTCTTGCAAATAATCCCTTCAAAAGGGACTGGTGAATCAAACCCCACAAATTGGCAGGTGTTGTTCTAAACTGCACGGTGAATCGATTTTCACAAAAGACATTTGTCCGGTTTCTGGTCTCCTATCTGTAAATAGCATTTAAAGGAGGGTAGGGTGATGTATTTTGCATATTCCTTTCTCAAAACGTTGGTAATACGTTCTTTAGTATTTCCCACGGACGTTCATTGCAGTATTTGTCATCGGTATCTCTCGAGTACTAAAATTTAAAAATTTGCGTTTCCTCCCTTTAACCACATCCACGTACTGCTGGAAGCCTATTAGAGATATTGATGAAATAAAAGGTAAACGCTTTTTCTGGTTACTAACTTTAATAGCTTCGATTAGTTTATAAATCTATGTTATTGTAGCCTTGATAATTGAGAACCAAGACGTTTACATAGGTACCATTTAACATCTTAATCAATGTGGAAAAATCCTTTGAGGGGAACGTGCCGTTTCCGGTGATGTTCCAATTGGGCAATGGCGTGGTAGTGTTCCAACTTGGCCATGACGTGGTAGTGTTCCAGTTCGGCCACGATGTAGTGGTGTTTCCCGTGTTGTTCCAGTTCGGCCACGATGTAGTAGTGTTCCAACTAGGCCACGATGTAGTGTGGTTTCCTGTGTTATTCCCAGTGTTGTTCCAGTTCGGCCATGGCGTAGTGATGTTACCTGTGCTATTGCCGGTGATGTTCCAGTTCGGCCATGACGTAGTAGTGTTCCATGTTGTGTTGCCTGTGATGTTCCAGTTTGGCCATGACGTTGTGGTGTTCCAGTTTGGCCATGACGTAGTAGTGTTCCCTGTTATGTTGCCTGTGATGTTCCAGTTTGGCCATGACGTAGTGGTGTTCCAGTTTGGCCATGACGTTGTCGTGTTCCCAGTGCTGTTCCCAGTGTTGTTCCAGTTGGGCCATGACGTAGTGGTGTTCCAGTTTGGCCATGACGTCGTGTTTCCGGTGCTGTTCCCAGTGTTGTTCCAGTTCGGCCATGACGTAGTGCTGTTTCCAGTGTTGTTCAAGTTAGGCCATGGCGTAGTGATGTTATCTGTGCTATTGCCGGTGATGTTCCAGTTCGGCCATGAAGTAGTCGTGTTCCATGTAGTATTCGCAATGAATGGTGCTGCTTGATCTACACGTAAAAGGCAAATAAAAATATATTAGACTCATCTCACAGTAGAATTACATTAGTTACAAAGAACAAAGGTGAATTTAGAAAGTTAACACTTTTATCGAAAGAGTGATTATTTTCAATCATTTTCAGCATGTTTTCACGATACAAGAATGGCTGCCCATTCACTTGAAGTGCAAGTCTTAGTGACCTCATTAGACCTTTGACCCCGAATATCTCGAAAACGACGCAAAATTTACTATAGAAAAGTTGGGTCTAGTTGTGTACCCATTTGATGGACACCCCAGCACACTGAAAATCCGGTCTGCATTAGGTGGTTGGTCTTTAAAGAGTTACTCGCGCATGACCACGCAGATTATTATAAAGAAGCGGCAGTGTTACTAATTTTTAAAACCAACCATTCCACCCTTTGCACATAGTTTAACATAATATATTAAGGTCATCTACAAACTCCTTAAATCTTACATGCCTCCACAATTACAACGTTTGAAAACTCTTAGGTCTTAAATTTACTGAGTAGACTCCGGGCCAAAATCCATCGGTAGACAACCAGGCGGTTTTAACACTAAAGTACTACAAACTATGTTACTTGAGTGTTAAGTTGTTTTAAAAGAGACTTACACAGTGGTTCTATTCTGTAAGATGCCATGAATCCGCCATACTGGAGCAGGTTATCAGAATGAAATTTGATTGAAAAATCACTGTCTACATTGTCGACTGAAAAAAAGTATTTTTTATTTAGTTTTGTGTGCACATGTCGAATGAATCTGAATAGGCCTAACCTAGGTTTGTTCACCTTACGGATCTCGCCGAAGCGTGCGATGACGACCTTGACATTGAACCACAGATTATCAACGAACACGTGATAGCAAAGACACGCGTACGACGCGAGAGATAGAAATGGGGTTTAACGTCCACTAGACACAAACTAGATCATTTTGGGACCAACATATGGTTTTAATTTTATTTCAATAATTCGCTTGCGTGTAGGGGTCTTTAGCAGTGGGAGGAAACCGGAGTGCCCGGAGGAAACCCACGAGGTTGAGAAGGCGCCCCTATCTCCATGTCACATACGCTCACACCAGGGATCGAAACCACAGCCGCAAGCTAGAGGTGACCGGCCAGCTAGAGGTCAAAGCGCGGCACTCTAGACCACTAGGCCATCCCAACCCCCCACGCGTACGACGAAGAAGATAAATTAACGACAAACGATGTCGGATTTGACAGAGTCCACTGTAGTTCTTCAACCAAGTGGCTAAACAAGACACATTACTCATGGCCAATTCATGTAACTCATGACAATTTGGTAAATTTATGCCAAATTTATATAACTCAAAATTATAACCCATCCCATGTACATGTATATGGATATAAAGCCGTACATTTTTAACTTCCGCAATTCAAGGAAATACAAACTTACATTCAAAATCCTTTGCTGCGTTTCCACAAAATTTCTCGTTTGTTGACACAATTTTCACATAATCATATCTACATGCAGGATTAATTCCTTCTAAATCCACATCGTGAAAATTTAGATATAATTTGCTTGGAGATTCAATTTTAATAATATATGTGCAATCTTGATTGGTCTTGTAGTCGTAAAGTCCGTAGTCGCCATGGGATACTATATTTCCTTCTGGTTTATCGTAAGTTGTTGTAGGACATACTGGTGAAAGAAATAGTGATGATGAAATAGTAATGTTTGGAAGGATCATATTAAAGATACATTCCCAGAAAAGTATTTATCGGAGGGTTATTTCCAATAAAAGTATGGCAATTTTGCTATAATATGGAAAGTAGAAACGTCAAATCCTACAAGAAAAATATTTGATTCCCGGAGAAACACCAATGGAGCGCATACGGGACAAAAATGTGCGGGTTTCCCTAATCGGGAGCCCGAGGATTAGGAATGTCTAGTCGCGTGACGTCAAATGTTGCACGTTAAGATTGTATGATTTCTCAGCGTTATTAGGCGCTTGATGGATATGTTGATAAAGCTGACGAAAAGCTTAAACGTACTACGTTTCTGCGATAAAAACAACGGATAATCCGAGAATTTAATTAGGCTTCTATATTTATGGTAATTAAAGAAAACATCTTCTTGTGTATGCAATGAATGCTACTCCGGTCTCGCACCCGTTCGTAGGTAGTGCGTCAGTCAAGTCACTTGACAAAAACATGACTTCTTTTAATAGATTTTGAATAGCAAATGCTAGTATATTTGTTAAGCCTTTGGAAGCCACCTTATTTATCTTTGAACAAACAACTTTTTGTGTAGGAGAACGCTAAACAATTTCAACAAATACTTCTAGGTGTGCACAAGCAATAAATGTTATACTGAAACCGCGATACAGTTATTATTGACAGTTATTATTGACATTCAGTTATTATTTACCTTAATACATCTGAGCCCTTAAAACCCTTTGAAAGATTACCCAATGTATGCAATCATATGTGCGTAAATACATACAATATTCTGCTTCTAATCGGTGGATCTATTTTCGAAGAAATGGGAGTCAACAAAAACATGATATATTTAAGACAAAATAATGTTTTTAAAGAATGCCTCAGTGTACCTGCTCGTTTCTGTCTAGTTGATTCCTGAAATAGACAAAATATATGTATCGTGTCGTAAGAACCGGGTGTTGCGCCTAACCGGTATATGTATGTGTTAATAACAATATACAATTCGAATATATGCCCTTCTCCCTTCCTAATGCGCAGCGAGTGATGGGGTATAGTCTGGAAGCTCAGTGCGGGGAATGTCCATCATATGGGCACAACCAAACCTAGCTTTTCCAGAGTATTTTTTGCGTAGAATACGATGTCGAGCGGTAACCAGTCCGCTGTTGGGGCGTTTTCGAGATATTCGGGGTTAATTGTCAAATGAGGTCATTGACACTGAAAGTGATCACGCCGTCATTCTTATAACATGGAAACGTCCTGAAAATGAACGAAACTAACCACCCTTTCAATAAAAATATAAACTTGTTAAATTAACCTGTGTTTTGTTTCGGAGATATTTCCATTTGACAATTTTACGTATTTTTGAAACAGGTCTCGAAGTGTGTTTGTCCTGTTAGGTTATGCAAGGTCTTTCTGGACATTCCTGGACGTTAATTAGAACAGATTTCACTTTGGCTTTTATATTTTACACTGACGCGTATTGCTTTAAATCTTCCAAGTGCAAACACAGGAAATTTGACCTTTTGACCTCCGAGGTCACCAAAAAGAGAGAGAGAAAGAAATGGGGTTTAACGTCCACTCAACACAACCAGGTCATTTCGGGACTAACATATGGTTTCAATTTTATTTCAATAATGCGCTTGCGCGTAGGGGTCTTTAGCCGTGGGAGGAAACCGGAGTGCCCGGAGGAAACCCACGAGGTTGAGAAGGCGCCGCTATCTCCATGCCACATACGCTCACATCAGGACTCGAAACCACAGCCGCAAGCCAGAGGTGACCGGCCAGCAAGAGGTCGAAGCGCGGCACTCTAGACCACTAGGCCATCCCAACCCCCTGTAAGATACATGGTGCTCTAATCCCTAATATGCAGCGAATGAGGAACTTACTTCAAAATATTCGAACCCCTTCTTAAACAACACAACTACTTACCAAAAATGGTTTGCTGGTGACTAAAACAAACCCCACAGTAGCGAGAAGTATGAAAATCTTCATGATTTAAGAAATAACTCTGGATTACGAGGCACAGATCAGACAATTTTATACAGAAACTCGGCACACAAGTTGGTAAATACAGCTTGATCTCCAGGTCAAAAAATCAATTCAATAGCCTTGAAACTAGTTATCTGAGGTAATAACAAGCACCAAAATAACCATGATCAGTATAGATATCAATATTAAAGAGGCACTAGCGCTTTGGACATTTGCGCTTATCAAATCATATTGTATGCTAATATGTAATACAAATCTGCTTATTTTTCGTTAAAATGTACACGTTCCAAGATCCCGTAGGCACCCAGCCTACGCCCCAGCTAGTACTTTCACCACAGTAGACTGGTGTTTCGATAATTTGGTGAATCTAAAGTACTTTTGAGTATTACCCGAGTCATTTTACAAATGATTCAGACATTGAATACATAAATATTATTTGAATCCTCAATTCCATTCCTTTTTTTATAAACCATCTTTGTATTCTGGTTGTCTTAAAATAGCATTATGCAAGAGCAAAATCTGCTTATTACACGTATTTCTTTAGGCCTGAAATGTTATCTAAATAATCAATTAGACATTAATTAACATATCCAGACCATAATAAACTCTTGATGTCAAGGCTAGCCTTCGATGTTGGCGGATTAAAATCCTATATGCCGCATAATGGCCGTTGATAATTAAATCAATCAAGTGGATAATCGAGACTATGCTGTTTATATAAATGATTTGAGTAATGATGACCGAGGCTATTTGAATATTTCAAACGCTTTTTTCTCGGATAATAGTGAATCAATTTGACTGAAATTTTCAGCAAATTACCTTTACACTATCTAGTTTTTAACTATCTCTTTATCTTATCTCCCATAATGTAACTTTAAAGATACATTATTGGAGATTACATAAAGAACTGTAATAATTAAAAAATTAAATAATGTAAAGGGAATTTGCTGAAAATTTCAGTCAAATTGGTTCACTCTGTCCTGAGAATTTAGCGATTGAATTTTCGACCTAGCCTCGAACTTTATTACAAAAGTTGGTACGATAAAAATCATAGTTTCGGTTATCCAATTCATGATTTAATCATGAATGAAAGTTAAGCTGCAAATTGGATCCTTATCCATTAAATATTACAGGCTAGCGATGACACCGAGAGTTGATGGTCTGGATAAGTTAACTAATGTCTAATAAATAATTTAGATAACATTTCTGACCTAAAGAAAGACCTGCAATAAGCAGATTTAGCTCTTGTATACTGTGTGTTTAATTGGGGCGGGGGACAGGCATAGCATATGTAAAACCATTCTCGGCATACATTTGATATATATTTATATATAAAACATTAAAGCAAATGTGTATATATACATAGTTAAAATGGAAAACACATAAATTTATATAAATATAATAAAATGGATGTACAGTATATATTATAGTTATACATATACAAGCATAATAAGTTTTAAAAAAAAATTAATAATAAACAACAAGCCAAAATTCTTCAGATAATAGATGGTAAAATACTATTTGATCGAGATTAAAATTTGTTTGACATCTATAAACTGTAGTCCGTTTATATTTTTGAAATCATGTCGTAGTTGGTCTATGGTTTCTCTTCCTGCATTTGAATGTTATAAGGAACACGCATGAGGCATCTGTTGGCATCAAAGTTTTAGTTCACAATCACTTATATTAAGGCTTCCGATGACCTCTATGGTAAAACCAAGGAACTTTAATATTGCGTTTATTCCACTCATGTTATTGCTTATTGATGATTTTGTATATAAGTTTTAATTTATGTCGATTTGGTATTCCGTTGATTGGAGTAAACCCTGTTTTTGCGCAAAGGGAATCATGACTAGTACCCTGAACTGCACAAAAATAGTTCGTAAGTTCGCCAAGCGGAAGGTTTTCGAGTAGTTGGGTTGGTGCACCCGTCCCAGAAAACATCAGCATAATCAAAGTGCGGGTAGAATGATTAAAGAAAGAATAATTTTCTATTTAAACGATTTCTCCAGAACCAAAGACAGTTTACTAATTTTCATAGTTTACTTATTACTCTATCGATATGACTGTCCCATTTACAATAGTTTTGAAAGGTAAGTCCGGGGTGTTTATATTCGGCCACTTCCTTTATTCGTATCGAGTTCATTAAAAGGAGTTGTTTCACAACATTATGTTTTGTGGAGAGCGTCAAAGTTTCGGTCTTGAGGAGGTTAAATGTCACTAGCCATGTTTTCGCCCATGTATTGATTTTTTCGAAATGTTTATGGGTAACTGCGCATGTCTATGGGTCATTTATTTTTAGGTATTGGAAGGACATGTATCATCAGCAAAATGTCGGATTTATATTATTCACAATGTCGTTGATATATAATAAAAAATAATAATGGTCCCACTACTCTGCCCGATGAGACACCCGCGGGAATGCCCTTGTTTTGATAAACAGAACTAATTAAAATGTCCTTTAGATATATTTGCCACTGGGCAGTCACACAGATTAAAAATATAACCAATGTTCAAAAATGACTTGGGTTATTTGTGTTTTTGCTTTTTGATGTATTATACAAAGTTATTTTCTCGCTGAAAATGGCAATGCCTCTTTAACTTTTATCACACAAAACCAGTGTGGGTTTATAAGTAATTTCAGCTGGACAATAAACAGAAATTAAATCTACCAGTATATTTTTGTATTGACTGGATATTTGTACACCTTTTTACGCAATACCTATCGTCTTTCATTAATTGTGCATACACTCGTGTTAGGTCAATATATTCCCTTTAATTTAGAAATAGGCCGGGAACACAGGCGCCGGGAACACGGGCGTCTGTTGATGGCCAATATCCCACCAGTATGGAGACATTGCGACCTTTGTAAAGAAATGTGGGCAATATAATACGAGAGTAAGTCTGGAATAAATTGCCAACGGAATAGTGAGTCCCCGGTAAATTTTCACCCCCAAAAAGACACGAATAAAATAGATTAAACTGTCAAAATAATACAGTTTCCTGGGGTTTCCTCAATCACTCAAATTACGTAGTCTATGTTTCTGTTGTGGCTAATAATTTTTACATGTACTGAATACAGGTATATTTTATCTTAAATGTGTATTACTTGTCGAGAGTCCTGCTTATGAAACGACCGCAATCCTCAATGTCCAATGATTAAAAAAAATGAGAGACATTTCCAGGGTGTCCTGCCTCGCCATCATCATTCTTAAATCTTGAGACCTCGGCTTGGCCACCAGAGAGGACATGGAACGGACCCGGTGTACTCTCTTTCTGAAAACGTAATTATCTCCCAACCGCAGAAAGTCTGTATCGCCTCCCAGAAAATCATGAAGCACTTAATTTTGAAAGCGTTAGATTCGTATGATAAGGGCAGTACCTTACTGTTTTAGTCCCCCCTACCATTCCTCGTTAACGATTGAACGAACATACCAACGTTAGGTAACGGACCAGTGGAGGATCGGTGTGAAGGAAAAGGTGCATACCATACAGAAAATATATTATCAGACCATGTTTATTGGTTCTAGATATTGTTAATCAAATGGTCGCATGTCAGGAAGAGGTATCTTTAAGACAATTAATGTTGATTGATTCTTTTTTTTTTCTTTTTTTTTTAAATTTAATTTATTTTCAGATAATATATACAATTGAATACATACATACATAGTTAGATATATATTTCAAATATTTTAGTAATATGACATACGTTTCAGATATTTATATTATATTACATGTGTATTCTAGTTATTTTATAATTATACTAGTACATATTTCAAAATATACATTTTGTGTAAATATGTTATAAGAAGTGTCTATTTTGAATGGATTTGTACCTATATATTCATTAATTTGTTTCAAAATACATATTGTAGTAAATTATAAGATGTTTTGTTGATTGATTCTGATAGCATGCCATGAAGGGGTATCTCTCAGACCATGTTGATTGATTCTAAATATAGCAATGGCAGCATGTCAAAAAGGGAGTGAAACAGAAACCAACTCTGTACAAGACATTCAAAAAGACCTTACAGTCTATTTTATAAAGAAAATTAAAATAATAAATAAAAAACAAAATTTGTATTAATTATAAAATTAAATGTTTGCAATGTTATGTAACACTATATACAATTATTATGCATAAAGAAAATTACAAGGGATAAACTAGCTCTTCTTCTAATAGTCGTCTATTAATGACCACTCATGGTAAAGTTGAATATGACGAGCTCCTGGTGTTCTGGAACATAAGAACTGGCGCCTAGAACAAAAACAGTGATTTTAAAATGAATAACTCTATTAAAGCTCTAACTAAATGTATTTGTTAATATTTGTACAGCATAATTGACACTTTTGCGCTTTGAAGAAGGTTGGTCTATTTCAGTGCTTCTCAACTGGGGTCCATGAGCACCCCCAGGGGTGAATACGAAATGCACGGGGGTGAAATTTGGAAAAAGGGGGAATTGGGGGTGAATTATACACAAAGGGGTTAATTTTGTGAATAGGGGGGATTTGCAGACTCCCGACCGGGACCCCTCAGTCAGAATGTTACGGACCACAAACCCGCGTAGCCATTGGTCGGAAACTAAATGGCGGACTAGCACTAGTATAATTAATTTCGACGCTGAGTATAATGGCGCTTATCCTATCTCGCTGTACTGTTGATTGTCCGGGAACTGAGTAACCTAGTCTCATGTTAATGTCTGAACATTACTGAACACGGCGATCCATGACATCTGTTCATCAAATATGTGTTTGAAACGATACCTAATTAGCATGTTTCAGTTTTTAGTTTTTAGTAATTTGATGTTTTATAGTGCCAGGAGTGAATAGCGGAGAAAATATTTCTCAAGTGGGGAATTGTATCATAAAGGTTGAGAAGCACTGGTCTATTTCGATATCTGCTCTGTCAAGATTTGGTGACTTTTCTTGTTTGATTTCCTTTTTTTTATTGTTATGTCCGGATCTTATATCTCAAAATTGGGTGTTTATTCAAGCGGGGTTTGTAAGGGGGAGGGGGTAGTAACATTATCAAACCCTGGACATAGACTTATTTTTATTGACCAAAGGGAAGTAACTCGCATTCTATTGCAACTAAGATCCTCATAATATTGTCGTTTCGAACTTTGTCAAAATATTTTAGAATATCGTTTTGTGGGCATGTCACATCTTTAATATTCAGTTGCTTGCAACCCTTCTTATAATCGAGTGTACAAGCAGCTGTATTGTGGTGAACGTAACCAATAATAGTAAGAATGTAAACTGCCTGTTGATTGGTTCGTGGAATCAACCTACATGGCCAATGAAATCATCAAGAGCAGATAATTTGAACACGCGTGAATGGGACCAGGGGTTAGTGGAGTAGAACGGAACGATACCACTTGGAATTCCGAGGATGACGTTCGTTCGTTTCTGGAGTTTAGCGTCCACTTCCACCAAGGGTTGAAACCAGGGGTTCCACCGAGGATGACTAGAGACCGACTTTAAATACTTTTCGTGGTCGGACATAACTCTAATTTGCCTTATAGAGACGGGTCGCCGTTAATTTCCCCGTTGGGTGGAACGTTTTTCACTACAGAAAGAGAGAGAGAGAGAGAGATTGCAAATAAAGTCTAGCATTCTTACCTAATTTTAGCGGAATATAATCCGCATCCAACATTTCCCAGTAAGTTTTATCCAGTGTATAATTTCCTGTTAAATCATTGATTGTATTGATATCCCCATTGAGAATGATAATTTGTGTTGAATCTGAAGGTAAAAAGAATGATAGGTAGCTAGGCAAAGAAACATACACCAAGAATCCCCATAAGTAAGCGCCTTTAATTCTTGTGTAATCAAGCCATGATGTAAATACCAGAGATAATTAGCTTTGATTGGCAGCTAGTGCTTTTCGTGTGAAAATTGCAAGTCAATTGGATGACAACTTTAGCAACAAGAGAGTCAATATTTTTTTTTCAAATAGGTCAAGGTCTATACCTCCCAACAGTGATTATGCAAATGTGTACCAGTAATTGTAAAAATAGGACGGATGTTACTTAAAACACCCTCTTGAGACAACGCGCCCAAAGGATTCTTCAAATTGGAGGAAGATCCAGTAACTATAGAAAATGATTGAAAATTAATCTATTAAAATTTAATGTCAAACTGAAGACCACTTTAGCCTCCACAGAGTTCACAAGCCCTTCTAGACGCTTGACAGCCCAACGAACGCTGGTGATAACAATATACGACCGTATTTCAATATAGGTATATAAGAGCCATTGGAATGAATTCGGGAATGTACCTATAACTCAGATCTGACAACTCACCTTAAAAATATACAAAGCTGTTTGACCCGCTATCCGGTTTGACCCGGTTCCTTGTGCATAAGAATAGGAAACCTTATCGAGTATCTGATGTATAAACTCCAATAGATTATTGTATATAAAATATAAACCTTTGATTTGGTTTAAATTGTGAATCACTGTTCTATTTTCTATCATCTATATAGTAAAGGAAATTTGTACTATGATTGATGAGTTGGAAGCAATATTTTGAACCTTGATTCTTAAGTTGTTGTGGGTCCCCTTTCCATGAGACTTAAGGGTCCGAAACCAAAACCCAATCGAAACTCGCTGAAACTAAATTGTATTGAAAATATAGGGAGGGAGCCCAATAATTACATTTCATTTCTCAAAACTCAAAAAAATATCATTTTCAAAGGAGAAGGACCGGAAGGGACTTTACTTGCGCCCAACCTCTTGCGATGATACCGAGGTGTCTGTTAATAATTGAAGGGGGTGCATGGCCGAATGGGTAGCACGTGCGTGCTGTGTCATAAAGCCTGCCATTGAGTCAACTGGCGTGGTACGTGACAAGGAGTGGGTCACCAGTCCAACCTCCTCCCACTAAAGACCCCTGCGCGCAAGCGAATTATTGAAATAAAATTAAAATCATATGTTAGCCCCGAAATGACCTAGTTTGTGTCGAGTGGACGTTAAATCCCATCTCTCTCACTCTCCCTCTTTCTCTCCCTCTATCTCTCCCCCTCTCTCTCTTTGTTAATCAAGAATCCGCCCACTATTAAGTCAGGTGAGATTCTGGCCAGTGGCGTGGAGAATCTCAGGAGACAAGATATTAACAGAGGCGTTTCAGCAGCTGACGTTATTGGTGTAATACAGGACAAGTTGATCCATTTTAACCCTCTGTGGTAGAAGTGGTTATTTATCTGTCGGAATGTCACAATAAAGAAAAAAGTTATAGAACTTTGAACTGTCGAATAGCTGCAATTTCAGCCTTTCATGAATCAGTTGGTGGGGGTTAGGGTCGGAAAACAGTCATTGGCAAAGCGTTTATTTACAGCATCTTTTCATGCTACGCTGTGAATTGGGTTGTTGACCAAGGTTTATCTTATCTTAAAAATCTGGGTACAGAAGCTCAGTTTGAAAACGTCCATAGTGTTGGATTAATATCCACCGGGCGTACGTCAGAGCTATGTGCACTGGACATTAGGTTTATATTCGACCAAGGAATAACTATTACTTTTACATTAAGCAGCCCAACCACGACGCGAAGGATTGGCCAGGGTCCCTTGAACTGCATGATTTCTCAAAGAACCAAACTTGTGTGCAGTTCAGGTTGTACAAGACCTTTTGGAGAAATCGACCTGATTGTTGGAGACATCAGCGTTTATTGAGTTACACTGAACCACACAAACTCTTACTATTTGTAGCCCCTTCCTTCTTATTCGAGATAGAAGGGATTGTGCGTTCTTACGTTAGTTTTATGTTTTAGTGGAATCAAAGTCGAGAGTTTTTAAGCATTGCTTTCCACTCATCTTTCATAGTAGAAATTTTGTATGCGATTTTCGAAACAACCTGAACCTTGCTCCCTTACTAGAAGTTCTGCACTTATTAAATACATCTTAGAGGGACTGCTGCACCTATGAAGTAATCCTTAAAAATAGTTATATTTACCTGAAATGTGGATTTACTTTAGCTGCCGATTCCAGGTGTCGGATGAGTGTCGCCTGTGTAGTATTTCTATATATAAGTGTCACGTTGTACTCAAAGAAATTTGGTCTCAAGTAATTTTGAACTATCAGCTTAACATTTATTATGTTTGGACAATCACATAAACCATTGCTGAAATTGAAGAAGTCATATATCGTTTCCTTAAAGATGCAGTATGTAAGATTTTAGCCAAATTACTTTATTCTGAACGATTGTTTGAACTTTTGAGAAGAGACTGTCGATTGTCAATTACCATTGCAAGTTTTGGGATGATACTGTTCATTGTCGCAGCAACGGTACTTGACAATCAAAATCCATTTTACGATGAAATGTATGCTCTAATCCATCTAAACCGATTGTCTAGAGCGTTGCAGGAGCTTGACGTGTGAACAAATGTCTAATTAAAGGGCAATATTGGTGTCAGCCATTATCACATGTGTAATAGAACTGATTAAACAAGTTCAAAATATGATTTTACCGTGATCATTGCTACGAATATTTGAAGCAACGGAAGTGACGAAAGCAAAAGGATAACAAGAGTTATCCGTCTATATTACTGACTGAAGTAACGAGCGATAACAGTCGAGCGAATTTCTGCCCAAAAGTTGTTATATGAGACTGTGAGAAGAGAAAATGAAAAACAAATAGAAGAGGTTCGTGCATTACCATGTTTTTATTATGTATAGAATGAATAAAAACAAAGGAATGTGCGGGTTTTTGTATTTGACTCAATATTGTCATTTAATGGCTTATACAGCACGTGAAGCCAAAATAAAGACATGTAATAGACATATTTAGTTCTAGCAAGATGCATCTTTAAGATACAAAACTTATATGACGAAAAATTGGGTTTTAGTAGTAACTTATTGTCTACCCAATCTTTCCGATAGAAACAGCTGTAATGTCACGGTATAAAATTATGGTTTTGTTTTGTTTAATGTCCCAATATGTGAGGTATTTGAGATACATTGTACCTTTGGTGGCAGTTCATTCCATCGAGAATGTTTTGGGAGGGATTGATAAATTAGTTTGAATATGTTTTTTTTATTCCAGATATATCACCAAATCACACAGTTTGTAGGGTTCGCCCCCATTTCGACTACGTTCCATTTCGACTACACCCCATTTTGACTACAAGTTTTATTACCCTCAAAATCCTGTCCCCGACTAATGAGCAATGAATTGTTCCATTGATTAAGAGATGTAATTAATCTAATGATTATTGTTAAAATAGCTGATTCAGTATACATTATAGCTTGTTTTCTTTAATATCAAAACAAAAATATCAATTTGTAACATATTTGGAGAACTTGATGAATTGTTTCAAATTTGAGTACTTGTCTAAGATACTACACTTGGTGATACTATCCTATAGGCTAGGTGGAAGTGGACGAACCAAATTTTGTACATTCTTCAAGTTCACTATCATTCAGTCATCAGTCAATAATTTTGTTAGAATTCCTTTATAACAAATATTGTGTTTATTTTCAAATTCGAAAATTTAAAAGTAGAAATATTTGTTTTATGTGTATACAGCGGGACTTCGTGGAGTAGAATTCGTAGTTTCTCAGAGGGGTAAGCGGTAAGTCTTGCTGGATAGATATGTGTAATGTGTATAGAAAAAAATAATGAGCGCGGAGAATATATTCATCGGAAGTGTGTAAAAGCAACGTGCAGTGGAAAATGTACCACAATGGATATTTACGTTCGAAATGTTTCAAACCACAACCACCCCCAGAAAATGAAGACCAAATCAAATTTAAAAGTAGTTGTCTGTTTGTTCTGATATAATCTGTCATCGCTGTAGTTTAAATCATTTTATGGAAGAATCTAGTTTAGCTATAGAGAGGGTGTATAAGTAGGGATAATATAACCACCAGAACATAGTCTTTAGTTATAAGCTGTAGGCGATTGGGACGTAGTCGAAATGAGAGACTATCGTTTTTACAAGCGCACAGAGCGGGCTTGTGGATTTAGTAATGTTTTCAAATAGTTTTTTCATCATCACGACGGATATATATATTTCCAAATAAAACAGTAATTTTTTTACCCTTTTTTCGTGTGAACCCGTGGGACTACCGGGAAGACATTAACCGTGTTTCTATACTCCCTGTTGTCTCTATATTCTTACCATTCGGTTTAACCCGTGGGACTAACAGACACACGTTCGCCGCGTTTCTATACCTCTAGAAATTAAAATAAAATAGGAAACTATCTTACCATTCGCGTGACCCCGTGGGAATACCAGGAACACGTTCTCCACGTTTCTGATTACAACCAAGAACAACAGATGCAACACACACAACCAGCAGAACAATATGTTTTCCATCCATCGTGAATTCGTTAAAATTTATGTATAAATGCCCTTTAGCTAAAACTGGTTTACGTCAATAAAAAAGGGACATTGACTAGACAAGGGGCGCAGATATGACGGGTTTCGCCGATGATATTTATGCGAGTGTATACTTGAAACGATGTCGATTTCTGCTCCAGTAGTTCATTTGTTTTGTTCACCCGAGCTAGAGCAAATCCGTCAAGTGAACGATATCAGTTATTATTGTAGCCGTGCGGTGTGAAATCCTAATAAAAAGGGTGATATGATACGATATACAATTCAGCTATTATGTCGGTAGCCCTTATTTCTCCAATGCAATTTTTATAAAGCCCCTAAAAGCAGTGAAGTATATCGGTGGGATAATTATAGAATTATTGTACCCATATCATTAACGTGTCACTTGCTTATAATATGTATGTTTGACATCTTCACTCCAATAACATAGTATGAGTTTCAAAAAAGAATGCCAAATTACCGTTTGCCGAACGGAGAAGCGACATCACACTCCTCTCAGTTTGCATAAATAAATTCCCAATATATTCCCCGTTTTGCGCCTTTTCCACCCAAAAGTCGAATTTCGTATTTCTCCATAACCCTTTTTAGAGAGACTATTGGATTCATGTTCTGGTACCGCGATGGCCTCTGACCGTGATGGATTACGCCATCTAGGACGTACAGTAGTATCCCGATAAAACAATTATTTAATGTTCAAATATAGTTGGGTATTTTTTTTAAAACGGGATAGAAGGCAAAGTAGACTATATTGGTGCATTAATCATTTAGCTGATGTATTACAGAAATATACAACCCTGGATGACAACACGTGTGACACGATTAAGTGAAGGGTGGGTAGGTGACGAATTGCTATCGCGTGTACGTTGGATCATAGTCATAGTGTCTGTCATTGAGTCCAATTGTGTGGTTTCGATTTTTTTTCCGCCTGTACGCGACAAGGAGGAGTGTTGCCTTTCCAACTTCATTGTGTCGAGTGGACGTGAAACCCCATTTCTCTCTCTCCCTCTCTCCCAAGGTTAAGTAATCTCAGTAGCTCGATGGAGTCTCATTTAAGGGAGGGTCAAGTTATTCGAAAGTAGACCACAATACAATAAATTGGTGATACTACCCGATCAGTGTAAGGGGGAAGGGGAGGCATGTTCTTTGATTCTATAGATAAAGGAAACCAAAACGAGAGAAAAATGTGTCTAAAGGAAATTAACTCGGTACAAAGACAAACAAACAAAAAAGTCTTTTTATCAACATTTTTTTTTCAATAATTCAACACATTTATTATTTATTATAAAATTAAATATTTACAACCTATTTTGAATGTTTTTTTTAGGTGATAAAATTGTTGTGCTTCGAATGGTCGTCTATTAATGACCACCCATGGTAAAGTTGAATATAACGAGCTCCTGGTGTTCAGGAACATAAGAACTGGAGCCTAGAAAGAAAACAATGTCTTAATAAAATGCAACTTTTTAAATTATCCATTTAATCTTTATCTATATACATGTAGTTTATTTTTGTTAAATCTGTAAAAACAACGACCGCTTAAAGGGGTTATCCCGATATTTGTTTTGGGAATAAAACTGCTTAAGTTTGTGTTAAAATCCCTTAAAATCTTCAAGTCAAGGGCCGAGCAACTAACTCGGTATCTATGATACGTTTTCAAACAACTTAAACTCGTCAGTCTTCATCTGGAATTTGAGACTGGTGCCCCAAGGTGTATTTTGCGTTATCTGGATAAAACCAAACATTTTTTTTGTAAAAATAATGCATAGTTGAAATTTACCTTTCTTTATCAAGTACAGCACATGGGTCATTCACTGTATAGCCCTCTCAAGTAACCGTAATCGGTTATAAGGTCACCCAACGAACAAATTGACCCGAAATCTTAAAAGGGTTACGTGTCCGGATAAGCAGTTTTGGCGTTCACGTCCAAACGACTCAATATTTTGAGTTGAAATTTTGATACAAGGTAAATACACCACTCCTCTATATTTTGGCGTTTAATTTTCATACATTCTCAGACTTTTATTTTTGAGCCTCTGTTTAATTCGGGATTGTCCCTTTAAATAGGCGTTCGGGCTTTAGATAACTTCTCCGATCGGTTAAAAAATAACTACTTGACCAAATAATTATATCTGATTGTTGCCGATGCGGAAATTAAGAACGGGGAGTGTTGTGGGGCCTTTTGTGGGGGGGGGGGGGAGGGCTGCGGTTTTATAGGAGATAGAGGTCAATTCGATCAAAGGATTAATGTAGTTCTGATAATATTCCTTGTAAAGAACGATGGACCGTAGAAAATCATACATCGTTATTCTCACTAAGTTTGCTACTTTGAGATATAATAAAGTATTAAAAGTATATATTTGTAGGGTTTTTTTTACCTAGTTGTAGCTGATTGTAATCAGAATCCAATAATTCCCAGTACGTTTTATCCAGTGTATAATTTCCAGTTAAATCATTGATTGTACTGATAAAATATCCCCATTGAGGATGATAATTTGCGCTGAATCTGAAAGTAAAAAACATAGGTTGACAGGCAACGAGACACACCAGCACAATCCACATTGGTAATCGCATTATTCTTTCGTTTGTAGTGGTGGCATTTAATAGTTACCAAAAACTGGCTTTTAGATTAATTCGAACGTGCTCATATTTGGTAACTCACCATACAAATACGCCAAAGTCTCTTTGTTCCAGTGTTACAGGTTGACTCGTTACCCGATTTGACTCGGTATTACTATTAGACGGTGGGGAACCTCATGGATTATCTGTATGCAACCCTTTGTTAGAGGTTTTTTTCAACAGCTACAATTAATTATTATCGGAGACCTTTGACTTGGCTTATACTGCAAATATTTACATTATTTTGTCCCATGCTACTGTTGATAAAAACTAACAAAATATGTCAGGGTAGAAATGATAGTAAGTAGCTGATTTTGAAGGGAAACATTTTGTATTATGCCTTGAAATTTGTATGATTAGCTTTTCCAAAGATGTATCCCAGTCCGTTCTACGACTTGTATACATACATGGAATTAAAGCTTTTTATTTTACCTGAAATGTGGATTTACTTTAGCTGCTGATTCAAGGTGTCTTATAAGCGTCTCCTGTGTAGTATTTGTAAGTGTCACGTTGTACTCAAAGAAATCTGGTCTCAAGTAATTTTGAACGATCAGCTTAACATCGATTATGTTCGGACAATCACACAAACCTTTGCTGAAATTGAAGAAGTCAATAACTAGTTTGAAGTTATAAAAGCAATATGCATCACCGGTCTTTTTAATTAATCGGTCACTGGTATAGTGAAGCGAGAGATGTTGATCATTTGACTATTAAGAGACCATCATGAAGTAGATTTGGTAATATACACCCATATCTTGTCCTCCAACTCCTTGTAGTCAATTTACAAATCAGGGGTTTTGAGGGTTCTTTTCAAACTTCCTTGGTTTATTCAACTCAATTACGAATCCTATATGGAAATTAAGTGCTGCGCATTAATTATGCACGAGTTATTAACAGGTCTGGGCCCTGTTTCACGAAATCTTAACTAAAGATAAAATCCTAATTTTAGTAGATTCTTCCATTCCGATTGGCTAAGCACTAAAATGAATCTAACATTATCCAGTCAAATCACTAAAATTTGGATTTTATCTTAGTTAAAATTTCGTGAAACAGGGCCCTGGTTCTTAAAACATTGTCTTCCACCCATATCGGTACTGAGACTGACTAAAGTCTGACTAAAAATAATAGCAAATTATAGTGTGTTTTTTATATGACATCGTCCTTGTCATTAAACACTAATTATATTTACTTTAAGGGTCAGATTTATGTTTAAATGAACGTATTGAAATGAAAGGGTCGAGCTCTTGCCATCAAAAGGTTAAAATTAGTATTCAAAAAATGAACAAGGCAATTACACAGCCGAAGAGGGGCACTTTAATTTTCAGACAAACACGACTGAAAACTGATGAAGGAAATACATCAAAATATTACTAAATTGCAACTAACAACCAAAACAATCCATTTAATCGCTCTCAAAATACGAGTTGTTTTTACAGATTTTAAGTGGTCGTATGGATGCTATGTTTCTGTAGTGGTAAGTATATTTACCATACAGTTTAATATTAACCATGTATCATGATATCAAAGTATTATATAATAAACGGGCCTGTTTTCTACCAAAATATAAACCGGTAAATGTATAGATCACCGTTTGGATAAGCTCTACAAATATTGCATAACCTAATCAAAATGTATTTAGTTTGATGGGTGCCCGGGGTTATGATGACATGATATGTTTACATATACCTTTGTATACGATTATTCATCAATTTGTATAATAGCCGGTAATCAAATACATTTAAGCATATTATTTTAAAATATTGTGGTCCAAACGATTTTTCAAATCGAACATCTAACATGGCAAATTAAAGTTACATTTGTTTCTATCGATTCCCTATATCCGTGTGTGTCTTACTCAAATAAAGTCATATAAATTATGTTCTCTTACTTGAACAAGCTAGCATGATTTATTGTCATGTTTATTTTGGGACCAGGAACAGGTAGGCCTACTGGTCCCCTGAAGTCTTTCGACTTCGATTTTTGATATGACCTCAGGATCGCTGCAATGACCTAATATTCAGTTCAGGTCCGTAATACTATTAGTTAGTAAGTGTAGGATGACCGCACTTCACTCAAAACTAAAACGACAAGACAAACCTACGGACCAGACATCACAATAAATAAATAAACAATTAATCAATTGAATGGATTCGGCGGTATTTGTTGTTTATATACCCGGATGTTCTTAACTACATGTATTAGAATGCATTGAAAAGAAAGTATTAATAGGATAGGTATTTCCAATAAAGGTGGTGCAATGCTATATTGAATTTATGATTGTCGGCTAACCGTCTGCTGACGTGATGTACCGCCCTGCAATGGCCGCTTTGCGGTTGTGAGAACTGAAGGAGACTTAAAAAGACTCTGTTATGAAATTAAACGACAGAAAAAGAAGTAGGCATACGAAAGTGGGCTTTCCCTCAGCTTGGATCTTTTAGGCATAGGTCACGTGAAAAATAATGGCGCTTAAAATTAGTATTTACTTCACAGGATAGTCGCTTGCGATTGGAATGTTTTGCCAGGGATTTGAAGCAAGCTTTTGATAGATGAAATAGATTTTAGTTTTTTTTTTATAAGCAGTATTTTATTCAGATTTGTATCTGAATAGGGATTGGGGAACAGGCATAGCCTATATTAAACCCCTCTCCCTGTCAGATATAGATACGTGTATTTACATTTTAGACATTAATTATCAATGAACATATGCATTTATGATTATAGTAAAAATATATGTACAATGTGTGGTTATAGTTGTCCCTGGAACCGTCTGGTGATTTCGAAGAACGAGTGGACAATTTTGAAAATATTGAGCGAGTTTTCCACGTCGTCAGTTCCATGCAATAAAACGGTAGTGTTTTGGTAAATAGTCGCTAAATTATTTATTGTATTTTTTCGGGCATCTGAATATAAGGAGCAATTCAATAAAAAGTGTTCAGTATCTTCAAAGTGATGACCACATTTACAGCATGGATTATCAGAAATGTGACGTAAAAATTTGTGCCCGTTTAGATTGCTGCAGGAGAGACGCAGTTTGGAATGAATGATTTGATTTGTGCGGGACCCAAACGAAAAAGATTTTGGTGGTATTGAATCATGAGCCGTAAGTTTAGAATTAAAAATATTTAGAGATAACGAATTTTTTGTGTCTGCACTTAATTTGTTCCATTCTCTAATTGACGATGGTATGAAAGAATTATAAAAAATATTTGTTTTACATTTATATTCAGGTAGACATGTGTTTCGGAGATTATAGTGGGAGCTTTTTGTCAAGATTAAATCATGAAGATAGCAAGGAGAAAGGCCGTTTATAATTTTATAAATGAATTTGAGTTTATGTCTTCTGCGTCTCTCCTTTAGCGTAATAAAACCAGTTTCTTTATATAACAATCTATGGCTGGTACCCCTTACAGCACCACATATGGACCTAAGTGCATCCAGTTGTATGTGCTCTAATTTGTTAGCTAGTTGGTCTGTGCAATTGTCCCAGATGACGTCACAATAGTCAAAGTGTGGTAGGATAAAGGAGGTGTAGATGGTTTGTAACGATTTACGGTTAAGTCTGTATTTTAGGGATCTTAAACAGTTGACAGATTTGCTGGTTTTTTCGATAATGTCATCAATATGCTTGTTCCATTTGCAATTTTGTTGAAAAGTCAGGCCTAAATGTTTGTGATGTGGGACCTCCTTGATAGGAACACTATTTAGAGTAAGGGTGGGTAAAATAGGATTTTGTTTGGTTGTTAGTGCTAGTGTTTCGGTCTTTAGTGGGTTGAAGGATACCAGCCATGTTTTAGCCCACGCGTTAATTTTATCCAGGTCATCGTTTAGAATATTTGCGCATTTGGTAGGTTCATCAATTTTCAGATAAAGGGAAGTGTCGTCAGCGAAGAGTCGAACATTTGAGGTGATATTATTTACAATATCATTTATATAAATGAGAAAAAGGAGAGGACCGAGAACAGAGCCCTGTGGCACTCCTGATGGAATGGTTTTGGGGGAAGAGGAGACACCCCCAGTGACAACAGACTGTTTTCTTCCATCTAAATAGTTGCGGAACCACTGTAGGATGTCTCCCCGTATCCCCGCAGCTTCAAGCTTGTGACAGAGTCCAGCATGCCATACCCTTTCGAAAGCTTTACTTATGTCACAGAACACTGCTCTCGTGTACAATCCCTGGTCGATGGCTTGACAAAAGTAATGTGCAATATCGGTAAGTTGGTAAACACTAGAATCCCCATGCAAAAAACCACTCTGGAGGTTGGTTAGAACAGAATTATCCCTTAGGAAGTTGAAGACATTTTTATAAATGCATTTTTCGAATATTTTAACTAAGATACTAAGTAGTGATATGGGCCTATAATTTCCGCAGTCTGATGGGTCACCCTTTTTTAATATGGCAGTTACATTGGCAAATTTCCAGATATTCGGTACTGTTTTCGATACGAGGGAAAGGTTAAATAATTTACATAAAGGTTCAGAGATTTCTTTGGATATGAGTTTTATTAGTTTTCCGCTTATTTCATCGGGTCCATTTGCTTTTGAGGAATCTATAGTAGTTATGATGTCTTCAACTTCCTTCTGGCTAAGGGTAATGTTAGTTATAGAGTTTGGTATTCTTTCGAGTGCAGGAAGTGGTGCGTTGTTACTATCTATATTAGACTGACTTATAAAGAAATCGTTAAGGCAGTTACATTTATCGGATGGTGTTTGATATATAGTGCCATTTACTGATAGAGGTGGTAGTTCATTGCTAGTGCCAGCACGATTCTTTTTCATAAATGAGTTGACAAGGCTCCACCAGTTTTTACTTCCAAAATTATTGCAATTATTAATTTTATTATCGATTTTGTCAAAATATTCCTTTTTACAGTTGAAGAACATAATAAGAATATATAAGCCCTAGATTCAGCAATACTTTATCAGGGGCGGATCCAGGATTTTCAGAAAGAGGGGGCGTGCTGCACCTACTTGGGAGTGCGTAGCCCGGCCCGTGATTTTTGAGTGGACAAAAATGCCCACAAGGACTAATTTTATACTAGTACAGTAAATTACGATTTCCAACCTAAACTATTTTTGTTCTCCTTTCCCCCGAGAATATATGGAACTAAAGATTGTTCGCCACCGCAAAAAATAGAGGGGGCGTGCGCCGGGTGCGCCCCCCTCTAAATCCGCGCCTGTTTATGTTGTTTTTCACCCTGAAGGGAAAATATATTCCCATAATATGTTGTTTTATCAATTTACTTTCAGTAAAAATAATATAGCAAAATTCTTACCATTCGGTAGAACCCTTGGGGATACCAGGCATGGGTTCTCCACGTTTCTGATTACAACCAATAACCACAGATGCAATGAACACAACCAGCAGAACAATATGTTTTCCTTCCATCTTGATTTCGTTTAACAACCAAGCAGTGACTATGTATATCAAACCTGCTAAGGTGATACCGCAGAGAAAAGTGTATTATGCTACTGATCTCTTTCCTTTATAAATACGCAATATAGCTTGTTTACACGTCAGCCCTACCTTGTCTGTGGGCCTAGGTCCGGTTCACGTCGTTATAAGTAGGACATACAAATAGTCGCAGTATATTAACAATAAGACCTTTCTTTCACTTACTGTGAATAAGTATAATGTGTGCATGTATTATGAATTATAAACATATTCTTATTTGGTAATCAGTACAACCCTAACAAGACATTTCGCCTCGATCATAATATATTAGATCCACAATACCTATCGATAATTTCTCTAGGCCAGCGATTAACCAACCAGTGTTCCGGCACACAGGTGTGCCGTGAGATTGTTATAAGTGCAGTGAAATTTTGAACGGCACACTAAGAAAATGCTATAAACCAAAGTGATTTTATGATGAGTCTGTGTCTACGTTTGTATGCCGTCTATGTCTTGTTATTTTTTATTTTGCAAAATTCAAATATGTTTCATGTATATTTGGCCTGGTGTGCCGCTATTGTTTCATGTGTTACAAGATGTTCTGTTGGCAAAAAATGGTTTACTGCTTTAGGCGAAAAGAGTGAGATGAGAGAGCTTTCCGTAAACTGAACTCAGTGACAAACCTTATAATCTAAAGCGCACATGTTAGAATATTTGGACACCTCACCCTACAAAAGTGTATTTTTAAACTAAACAGCTTCATATGCAGAATTGTCGTGCATGTATGACCAACGGATGACGAATTTTTCAAAATTTTGATGTCAAAGATCTTGATGTTTCTATTCTAACTATATCTAAAATATTTGAAGAATCATAGTGCAATGATCAGCCTGTCGGTCGGTCGGGTAATATTTTCGCGAGGTGTATATTATTCTAGCTTAATCACTGAATAAGGATCCTTAAAATAATACCGAAAGTTATTGGGTCTGGGAAATGGGAATAAAATAGTTAAGGGTTGGCCATTCCGACTTTAAACTGTTGTTCGGTTAACCGTAAACAGACACAGAAAAAATAAATTCGAGGCCTTATATATTGAAGTTAAATGACCACAGATTCATGCTATTGATATCATAGGCGTACGAGGCCGAACTTGTTTGGGGGGGGGGGCAGCATATTTTCCCGACAAATATATTTCTTTAGAGTCCGCCCGCCCGCTAGCGTCGGAGGGCCGAAGCGTCCGACGGGGGGTCTGTGGGGTCTCTCCCAGAAAATTTTGAAAACCAGACGGCCGTAGACTCGATTTCTAGGCATTTCGAATACCGTCTGGTAATTTGGAGTGGGTAGTAAATTATGTCAGTTACAGCATAAAAACTGGTAAAAAGTCATCTTTAAAATACAAGCTCTATATTACTACGAAAACAAGAACAAGTCGAACGATTTACTTTTGCAACATTTTTCATTCTATGAGACTTCACATTTTTTGTCCAGATCTCAGATGTATAGAAGACTTGTATATACTTTATCTACTTTTAATATATTAATGACCATTTTAAAAGAGTTCAAATTTACAATCTATATATTCCGTATTACGATTTACTTTTGCCACGTTTTTCATTATATGACAGTTCGCATGTCGCCCATGCCAGTGGCACTTTACATTCACCTATGAATATTTATTTCCAAAGAAAAGGGCTCAATATCGAAATATTTACGGCCTATTAAGCCATCGTACATGTGTATTATGTGTGACTACAAGGTACACTATTATTACAAACTTATCAATTATTATTAAAGAAAATTTTCAGCTGCTCACTTCTATCACTGGGCTCGTCCGGTGCATGGAGTTGGATGCCAGTATACAGCAACACAGTACTCAAGAACTGAGAAAGGCCATGTGTACGTGCTAGTTCTATCCAGATGGCGTACGTGTTCAGCATTGACTGGACTGCTTTCTTTCCGCTTCCATATTATTAAAAATATTCAAAACCCGACAGACGGCGCGACGCTTCCCGACAAAATGAGCATTCATTCCCGACAAGACCATAGCCTTCCCCGACAAGGCCATACCCCTACCCCACCCCATTTTCAAAAACTCCTCGGCTAATGACTGATCTCACAATTCTGAGCTCTTTTCAGATTTCTATTTTTTTTCATGAAAATATTTGGGGGGGGGGGGCGGTGCCTATGATTGATATCTTCACTAATAAAATCGCACCAAAAACTGAAATATCACAGATATATATGTTTTTGTCGGTATTTGTAAAAGCAATTTGGTTAAACCACAGATCCTATTTCGTTTCGTTTTATTTGTCTCCAGGACACTAGGATCTGTAAGAGTTGTTATATAACATATAACAGGCTTTCTATTTGATGTGGGGAATTAGTCCATGAAACGGTCTGTTGCAGTGAGTTCTTCGTGGGTAAAACACTAGTAACGTCAACACTGATTGATTAATCAATGTCTGGCATCATAGGGCCAAAAGCCGCTATGTCTGACGCTATCTCCCACAACAACTGGTCAGATCTTCATGTGGTAGAAACCATCGAAAGGATAAAAAAAAAATGAAATATAGATCTGTATTTTAATCAGATTGTTGTAAAGGCAAAAACCGGTTTATACAGTTCATATTCCATTCTAAACTTTTAGCATGTTCCATCGGGAAAATAAAATGACAATCTGAAACTGTATTTATTTTTCATAATTAAAGCAAATGAAAGTTAATTGCACTCCATGAACCACCGATGTTTACTTAAATAAAGAACAATATTGGTGTCAGTCATTATCACAAATGAGATAGAACTGGTTAAACCGGTTTCAAATATTATTTTAACAGAGATCATTGCTACAATCGATGCGTAATGAAGGTTTCAATAAAAAAGGAAGTGATAAAAGCAAAAGGAAAGCACGAGCTATCATTCTATATAACTGATTGATGTGAGGAGTGATAACAGATACACGGGCGAATTTCTGCTCAATAATAATTGATGTGAGACTAGTTCGTTTTTATTCAGTCTCAAAGGCGTTTTATAACTGAGGCGGTGGAGGCGACAGCCTCCTCGCAAAAAAACCAAAAAAACTCTAATTCAAAAATAGATGACATAAAACGAAAATAATGAAAATTTCAACCAAAATACTTTGTTCTGAACGGAATTGTCACTGTTGTAAGTTTAGAGTAGAAATATGCATCAACCGTGTCCGCGCCGTCGACGAGAATCGGCGATCGTTTGATTGACAGACGATAACTCCAGCTACATATTTCGATTATCAAGTAACCTGCACAATGGCTATTGTAGCCTCACTTGGCAGGCCTTTCATTACTAGTTTCCGGTAGTGACATTTAATTTTAAATGGCGACTTTTTAAATCCAAGCTGTATCCAAGCAACCCGACGGTTTACAGAGTTGATGTTGAGCTTGTCGTGTAAATAAAGGTCTAATTATTAATTTCTATTACATTAGAAGCCTAAATGAAGACTCGTAATAGGCAGAATTAGCTCCTGCATAATGTATGTTTAATTACGACCGCTCAAAGCCATTTGTTTCATAACATGCACTCATGCCAATCGATATAAACCTCAACTAAAAATTATGTTATTTGTGTTGTAACCATCTACCTTAATGGCACATTGAATCCTTTGTCAATCTTGTGTACTTATGGGGCCATTAACAAATTTGGCATTAAATATTCAGTTAGCATACAAAATGAACCGAGACAACAACTAAAATTCACATGTCACTGACGTGTATTCTTCAATTATTGTTAATTACAACCATTATTGAGATGGAAATTAATGCACGTCAAGGTATTTTCAAAGGTATAGATGCGTAACACGACAATCATGTTAATGATATAAAGAGTCCTTCTATGTATATGGGCCTTTAATAGTACATGTAGTTATATCTCCAACACATTCTAGAAGATACATTTGTTGATAGTTATGTTTAAGTGGGCGACAAACAATCGAAATAGTGTGTATTTTTGATTTGGGCTTCAAACGCTTCTGACTATAGACAAAATTGAATGTAACATTGTTGAAGAGTACAAAATATACCTTTTCAGCTTGGTTCCATTTCTGTAATACGACTATGTAGGCATGGGATGTTACGCAGGTTATACAGGGCAAGTTCGTTTTCCAGAGCATGGAGAGGTTTCTGCAAATGACATAATGACAGGTTTTGAAAACAAGATTATTTGAAAGAAAGTTTGTTGTGGCTGTATCGTGGAACTGACACTAAAGTTATCAAAACATATTTCGTCCTTTTCTCTCGTTAGTGTAATGTTTGCAAATTACAGTTTTGGGTTATTTAATGTTTGGGTTTAGCAATGACAAGCAGGTACTTTGTTTTGGTAACTTTGTTGACTTTTGTCATAACTTCAGCTTTGTCCAGCAATTGGCAAATGGCAGAAAATGATATTAAAAGTAAGTACGACAGTCTAGATGTGCACCTAGCAGTTGTATACAACAGGAACTGTTCCATAAGTGTAATGATAGCCATATCCAACATTATTCAAACGATGCAGTGGCGTGGTATCAATATAATCTACGAAGAAACAGATCAAGAACTTGTATCAACTATACTCAATCATATTGATATGAAGCATAGCGATTTACAAATTTCTGTGTATGATGTTACCAACATGGACCTGGTGCGTATGCAAAAAATTTTATCCACTGCATATAAAAATACGAAAATATCGGTTGCATTTATTACCATTCTTAGGAATAAGACGTTTGATATGCTGAATATAGCCAATGGTTTTGATTCGCATTCAAACAAAACAACTAATTACCGAACCAATTCTTACTGGATAGTTTGGGGCGATATAAACACCACCAAACATCTTGACGTCGATAGCGTGAATTTTAACTTGAAAAATGTAATCTTGTTACAATGTCATGTGAATGATTTATATTTTTCAACTATTGAACAAAGAGTTCAAATCCTACGATGTCCAGGAAATTTCAATTTGGAAGTATTGCCAAAATTCAACCAAGGAGATCTTTACCCCAATTCAAAATACAAACTTAATGGTCGCCATCTTTTTCTCGGCGTACTCGAATCACCCTTGCTCCAAATAAAGGCCAACAAAGACGGAACTTTTACCTATGGAAGTTTTTTGTTTGACCTAACAGAAATTCTAGCCTCTGCTTTAAACTTTACTTACACATTTGTTCATCCAAAGAATAGCGTTTATGGGCAAAAGACAGATGGTGAATGGAATGGACTTGTGGGACTTTTGGTGCGTCAAGAAATTGATGTGATCATGGCCGACTTAACCATATCCGAGGACAGGGCCAGCGTCATTGATTACATATATCCTCCGTTCGCGCGTGAGAGGATTGGAATTTTGTACAAACGCGGTGTAAAACTGGAAAGTAGTTGGTTTAAGATATTTCGACCACTTCATCTGTATGTTTATTTGTGTACGATAGCATCTGTTGTTTTTGTTGGGTTTTTGTTATTAATAACTGACACCAATCATTCTTGTAATAGAATTGGGAAGAGTGTTTGGTCTGAAAATAATGTTCGGCACATTTCCTATATTATGACCACTTTGTTGGGATTTGTTACTATTCGAGGTGATGGTATTTGGCCAAAGCAGGTGTCATCTCGGATACTTATTATGTTCTTCTGGATGTTTTGTTTGGTGCTAACTGGTGTCTATGTCGGAAACTTGACGGCAAAACTTACGGACACATCGGAAAAACTACCTTTCCACAGTTTAGAGGAACTGGTCCAATTATCAGATTGGAAGTGGGGCATTGACGGAGACAGTTTATATAGGGAAGTGTTAATGGAATCCACATCACACGTGTTCATGAAATTTTGGGAAAAGGTGGTAGAATTTAACGAAACGGATCCAATTGTTTTGCACTCTTCAAAATCGGTCCATATTGAAAAGATCTTGAGCTCAGATAACTACGCTTTCGTAGTTCCATATAGTCAGTATAGGGTAAACAATAGAAATGATTGTGCTCTGGATGCTGTAGGTGGTGTTGGTTTGACAGGTATGAGTCTGGCAATCGCAACAACGAAAGGTTCATACCTAAAGCCTTACCTAGAAAAGGCGATGTGGAATTTATATGATTACGGCTTTTTCAAAAATAGTGAACTTTTGCATACAAAAGATAATCGACCAGAATCTTGCAAGCAAAGGGAGACTATTCGTCCGTTGTTATTAGATGATATGTTGGGGTGTATTCTAATTGTTTGTGTTGGTCTTGTGTTAGCTTTTGTTGTGCTTATCGTAGAAATCCAAAAAAGACGACCAAATTGTTTGTCGGTGATACATCAGGCCATAGAACGACTGTAAAATTTCACAGTCAGGTTTTATGTATTTTTATTCCAGAAGTGATGGGTAGTAACTGTTTTTCTCTTTTTTCAGTCGCGCGTTTTAATTTTTCTTCCACCCTGTTCACCGGTCTCTTGATTCACATTTTATGTTAACGTAGTTAAATCTCTAACTCAGTATCATCCAAAGTTTTCGACAATTTGAATCAACATATTGATGCTGTGATCTTACCAATGCTGTTATAACCAATATTTAAGACAAACTAAACATTTACTATTAATTAATTCATCATGATTCTCTTGGCGCTGTTTTGTGTGGTGAGATTCTCCTGTACACTGTACTTCTGGTCTGCAGTTTTGAAATTTCAACAGGCAAGACTATGGTGGCTTATTGAAAGGAAGATGCCGCTATATTTGGAATACTCACTCATTCGTTAACGCTGTCGGAGTCGACTCACAATTTTCATACAATCATAAGAAAACAGCTCATACCCAAGCTAGTTCAAGCCAAAGAAAATGACAGTATAGTAAGCGCATTTCTTAAATACGACAAATTGATAATAGGAAAGGGTGTATTCACATTTGACCTGAGAAAATCATCAAATTGGGCCAAAGAGATAAATGGCAATCAAAGGCATTAAATTGTCACTCTAAAACCCTAAACAGTCTTACATTTCTATCTTGGAACGTGAATGGTCTGAAATCCAAGTTACGGATCCCGAATTTGTAAAGTATTTTAAAAAAATTAATTGATTGGTCTTATCGAAACATGGTATGATACGGATGTGGATTTTAACTCATATTTCCCCCAATATCATCATGAAATTTGTGTTCGTGGAAGCGGGGAAGAAAGGAGCATGATAACTGTTATGTACAAGTCATATTCATCTTCAGTAATAGTGAGAATTAACAATCTTTCTGAAATTTCATAAGGAACATTTTAGTTTGGTAAAATATGTCGTCTGTATCTGTGTCAATATTGCACCCGAGGGATCAATAATACTAAGGGTATTAAAAACATGAAGTTGGGGACGGTACCTAGACCCGACGGTATCGCTGTTGACTTTTATAAATCTGCAGGGCCTAATCTAAAATATTTGTCCAAAGCTGGTGGGCGTTTATACGTTTATTATGTAGATTTTTCCTGTGCTTTCGATTCATTAAATCGTACAAATTTGTTGAATTTACTGCTTGATAAGGGTGTTAAAGGTAAAATGTTCACAGCCCCCAAAACCATGTATACTTCTGTAAGCTCCTGTGTAAAGTTAAGTTCTTACGCATCCGGTGTTCATCAAGGATGTATTTTAAGCCCCCTGTTATTCTGTTTGTAAAATAATAGATTATATGAATCACGGGGATCTCAGGAGTATATTCACTAATGAAGATGCTAAAGATATATTGATGTTATTATATGCTGACGATCTCAGTATCTTACCTCGAGGTTTTCCTCCGGGTACTCCAGTTTCCTCCCACTGCTAAAGACCCCTACGCGCAAGCGAATTATTGAAATAAAATCAAACCAATGTTAGTCCCGAAATGACCTAGTCTGTGTCGAGTGGACGTTAAACCCCATTTCTCTCTCTCTCTCAGTATCTTATCTGATGCAGTTGATGATTTGCAGCGTAGAATAAATATTTTTAGAAAATTTTGTTCTGATTTTGATTTAAAAGTTAATATTGCAAAAACAAGAATCATTGTCTTCAGAAATGGAGGAATACTCCGTAACAACGAGCGTTTTTATTATGACGGGAACGGGCTAGAGCCTTGATCCGAAAAACCAGATAGAATTCGATTTCTATCAGTTTCAAGAGATTTGATTCAGTAATTAAATCTGGTTGTGTGGAACAGAAATATGGGGCTATGAATATAGGAAGGAATTTGATACTGTCCATTCGCAAATTTGTCCTTCAAATACATAAAAATAGAATGTGGTCGGTACGACTTAGCTGTTTTCTATATGTTATCATTCATAAAATTGTACCAGGCTTGTCGTTTTACCATCCAACAGATATCCTAAACAAGTTTATTGTATGCTATGGAGACTAGACTCCGTGGGTAGAACTACACGAGCTGCAAAAGTGGGACTTCTCATTTGCTCTATTGGTTTCGGTTGTGCTTGGTATTCACATGACATAATGGTCTGCTAAACTACAAACTAGCGAAAGTCTAAAAGAATATAGTATATTTAAACTTAATCTTTGCCAGGAATTGTATTTGTCAGTGAATTTTAATCAAAATGTCAAAAGAAATATCACAAAGATGCGATTAAATTTGTTTCCATTAGCTAGCAACTTGTTCAGAAGAAATCAAAACATTTCGCCAGAATGTCCATTATTCAAGTATGATTATGAAGATTTATTCCATGTTATATTAGAATGTAAATATTACAAAGAATTAAGAGTAACCCTTTTACCGAAACAATATATTTGTCTATATAATGTGCTGATTTTGACTTTAACACCCTTTCATCTGTATCGACCTATCTCCAAAAAGGACTTTCTCTCAGACGTTTGAATGTATAAAGTTTCATTAGTTAATTATGTTACAGGCGCTATAGAGGATTATCACTGTTAAATAAAATATCAGGATTATATAAGTTCAACTTATGATGTTTGCAATTCTGTAAATAGCCTGGGCTAATACGTAAAGATGTATATAGAAATAATTTGTATCTATGGATCATATGATCTTATTAATGAACAAAGCATTATTATTATTATTACAATCATTTTTTTTTTCTTTTTTTTTTTTGATTGCTCATTTTATTGGCCAGAAGAACTGGAGTCTGAGTATTGATTTTTACAAATACACCTGGGAGGGTAATTAAAAAATGGCTTAAAGCATTTTAGAACATTAAATTTGAAACCAATTGTTACTTTAGCCCAGACGCCGTAGCTGCTGGTGGGCGTATATGAATAGCTGTGCTTATTTGCGGCTTATAAAAACCAAATCACTTACCACCGACGACATAAAGGAGAGACCGCAACCACGGATACGTCTTGTTGGAAATTCTGAAATGGCACAAAGATCCAATCCTTTATTCGTCCTAAATAAAATATTTGGAATGATAATCTGTAATAGATATTATTGACAAAAAATATCAGTCGTGCTGTTTAGGCCAATTCACGTTGATATTAACGCACATAGCCTGTCACAAAATGTTAATTTGAAATGCTTCAATGAGTAATGCACAGGTTCGACAATCTGCGAGAGGTCCCGTGTTCGATTCCGTTGTTCGAAGTTCATCTCAATTACCGGCACTGCCCCCCCCCCCTTTGTCAATGGTGTAGGGGAGCGGGGTGACGGGAGACAACATATAATATAGAGTGGTTCAGGCTAAAAATGTTTTATAACAAACAGACACCATTTCGGGACAGTAAAGACATTATATGATAAGACTTACTTTAAAAACTTCATTGATCAACAATGGAAGTCTGGCCACTTCTGAATTTTGAGGATATATAATCATTTGGACATATATTATAAATGGCTCAAAATCTTCCCGGCTTCCATAATCAAAGGAGTTATCTCTTAGTGAGAATAAGAGCTATGTCCCTTGGTTGTACTAAAAAAAATATGCTCCAAGCTACGCACGTCCCGGAAACGAAATAACTTGATCGCAGTCGGAAAATATCGTTTATTTCCATACTGCAAAGTAACCGAATACACTCTATGAGACGATTGGATTTGACATATGTACGCATGCGCGAACGCTTCGTTGTTTTAACAGTAAACCCGCGCCTTCAAATGTCTTTATATTAACTGTGTTTATAATGCTACAGTAGAAATTAAAATACATGTTAAGCTGGAGATGAAAAGATCGGCATTTGACATGAATTATTTCAAGATTAGCCTCATACATATATTAAAATGAACAGCAGTGCGTTTACTTATTTATACCCAGACACTGGCCTATTTATAACGGCATGTTATACAGAGGGAGCGAGGGAGAGAGAGGGGTCTATAAATCTAATAATGTAACATTTTAATGTTTATCTCAAAGATAACTAAATATTATATTGTGCAGTACGATGTTTGTTATGAAAAATAAATTGCCGGGTAAATATAATGACATGTAATACGGGGAGTGAGAGAGAGGGATAAACACCCCAATAAAACTATTAATTGAAGACTTTATTTTTTGTCCCTCAGATAAATAAATATTTTGTACTGCATGATGTTTGTTATGAAAAAAAACACATTGCTGGGTAAGTGGCGTATGCGCCGAGCCAGCGATTATTGCGTATGTACCGAATTTAGAGCCAAATTTTGTAGTTTCGTCTGTAGGCCTATAAAGGGTGGTATTTTTCGCCGACTTCAAGGTTTCCTAAACATGTGGACACCGACGCGCTCACATGATATTCTTTGAACTGTAGATTTTGATGGAGTGTAATTATATTTTTTTTTCCGCGAGAGCCAAACATGCGGTTATAACCACTGCTACGTTACCATTGGAAACGTTTAGATTTTTAAGTTTCATGACCAAACGGGGAGTGAGAGAGAGGGATAAACACCCCAATAAAACTATTAATTGAAGACTTTATTTTTTGTCCCTCAGATAAATAAATATTTTGTACTGCATGATGTTTGTTATGAAAAAAAACACATTGCTGGGTAAGTGGCGTATGCGCCGAGCCAGCGATTATTGCGTATGTACCGAATTTAGAGCCAAATTTTGTAGTTTCGTCTGTAGGCTTATAAAGGGTGGTATTTTTCGCCGACTTCAAGGTTTCCTAAACATGTGGACACCGACGCGCTCACATGATATTCTTTGAACTGTAGATTTTGATGGAGTGTAATTATATTTTTTTTTCCGCGAGAGCCAAATATGCGGTTATAACCACTGCTACGTTACCATTGGAAACGTTTAGATTTTTAAGTTTCATGACCAAATTATGGCATTCTGCTGTGTATCTTTGATTTTTGACATCATACTAAATTCCTTCGTTCATCTAAAAAGGTTTGGACTTGCAACCATTCTTTTTACCTGCCAATTGTTTTTTATTTTCATTATTAGCCTTCATGCGAATCATTTCTTTTTTAGTCTTCGGAAGTTGATTTTTTTTTAAAACTTGGTGATTGTGCTTTTATGACAATCGCCGCAAATACTTTTCTTTCTATCTAAATCAGTTAAGGTCGCATCGGCAGATTTCCGAGTCTCTCTGTTTATTAAATTAATTTCACTTGTGTCTGCCGATGGAGTAACGTAAACTATCACGGAAAAAATGGGGTGTCAAGAAAATCATCGTATGATTTCATACATTTTAGTGGACTTAACCTTACTTTTACTCACCTTCCTAGTCTTTGTCGTCAGTCTGACCAGTCTATTTTGAATGTATTTGTCACCAAAAGTCACACAGTCGTCACGTAAAGCAGTCATGATAGACCGATGCTCCGAAGTTGTCGGGAATTTATTAACATTTGTCTACCATAAAGCCTATTTGTGATTTTTGTCATAGGTAGTTTGTTACAGTTCCCAAATCATAGGGGTACTTGTCCAATCCAATGCTGGATAGCAAATCATCCGTGGACGATATCTTGCAGGGCTCAGTCTCAAATCTAGAAAAAAATAAGTCCGTCGATCAAAGCCTATGGCTACAGGATGGTTAGATAATATACTATTATTATAAAAATAATTTACACCATGTTACCGAAAAGGGTCTGGAAAATAAAGACTACAAATAAAAAGTTTGTTTCGGTTATTTTCCGGTCTCAAATAGTTCTGCGTATTTAGAGCTAACAAATATTTATTTCCTAACCACAATAGTCGCCAGCGTAAACCAAGAATGTAGTCACTTAATAAAAGTAAATCTCGAAAGGTTGTAGTGAATTTATCTGGGCGATTTCACCTACTTGAAAGTTAGAAATGAAACGAAGCTATTATAGCTAGCTCTGTATTTAAGACCCCTTGATGGTTGAAATTCGAAATACGCGTAAGCCGTAGGGCAGCTGTCAGGAAAAATTTACGTTACGGCACACTACGTATGCCCGTCTTAAATTGCCCAGAGGGAACAGAAAAGTAGAATATTAAACACATTTCATTTCTGAGCGAGAATTTTGTGATTAAGGGGACGTTACTGTGTTTTTTGTGTTGGATGCAGACCACCAATAATTTTCCCATTGACTAATGTTAATTTTGCCCTCTTTGCCCACCTCAAACTTTTCCCCGTTTTTTTGTTGAGGTGAATTCTTTTCACTACAGACAGAGGAACAAATGGTCACGTCCTTGCACAAAAATGTGTATCAGGTTGACCACCAAAATTTTGAGATACACAATTTGAAGAAGCCTACTAAAAACATTTGCCGTACCGTAAGCAACCTGATAACTCTGTTATCCTTCCGCCTTTAAATCATGAATATTTACCAAAACCTGGCAGAAAATGTTAATTCAAACCCTCATCGTCCATTCTAGACCCAAAAATCAACAAAAATGGGCATGCAAGAGGGGAGAAAAGGGACAGAGAGTGAATTGCTATAAATAGACGATTTGGGTCAAGTGTAGTATGAGTACACAGCACATACACGTCTAGATACACTTAGTGTTTCCCATAAACTATGAAATGAAATGACATGAAATAGGGTTTATTAAAGTCTTATTGTTCTGCATACACCGTACAGTGATCTGCCGGGCGGTGACACTATCTCTATAGAATTCCAACTGCCAATGGATTTTACGTGCACGCCACGGGACCTGGGTTTTTCGTCCCATCCTGCATCACTGACAAGGAGAAACCACAATGGAAAATCTTGATGACCTCCGGGCTAGCTAGCCAGCGTCTTCCATACTTAGCCACCATGGCTTCGCACTCTACAAAAGCAAAAAAACAAGCAGTTTTCTAAGGTGCACGGTTTGACTCTATTCTGTTTATTTCAGTTATAAAAAGAGACATTAATTTCGTATACTGAAAATGGTGATCAAAATGTTGACCTATAAATAATAATGCAAAAGGAAATAATTATTTCAATGATAAACAGTTGAACCGTTGAAACCCTCTCTAATATAATATCCCAAGAAGACAGTGAAACAAAAGGGACGTATTATTTGGCTTACTTTATTTGAACTATATAACTTATATTACATTATTTATTGTCAAAATGTATAATATACCCGCTGTCGTTTATCTATAATATATAAAATAAAATATCACTGGATACATGTCTGACTAAGCAAACATACTGTACTCTTACACTATCTTATAGGCTCGGAGAAATCACTGAAGCACGTTAGGTCATATCGTCCTTTTATAATTTTGTTTTTGTTGTCTGGTTTGCCTTCTTAATATACTATTATTTGAAGAAGAAGTTACGTTTTTTAAACGGGTCAACATTAAATATACATTATGCAAGAGCTATATCTGATTATTGCAAGTCTTTATTTAGGCGTCAGATGTCATAGAAATGATAAATAAGATCTTTATTTAAACAACAAGCATAAAATCAACCCTGTAGACCCACAGATGGCTTGGATTGAGCTTGGATTTGAACAGGATTTCATTGATCGATTTAATTATAAATGGCGTCGTGAGAGGAGATTTACAGTTATGTTGACGTCATACTCCTAGATCGAGGCTATTAATGATAGAGTGTACTAAGCGAGGCCGCAGTTGAGCGAGGTAATTAGGTCAACACGCTGTCGGTATTATACGTTCTTTTGTCACTTGCGATTAGCCTACAGTAAAATTATGGAAATTGATAAACATTGCAGCTACTATCACCCAGCTGAATTGCAGCCCCATCGGATCACTGTTTTCTGTTCGCCTGCTTCGGGAGTTACGTAGGCCTACCTAAAGTACAAGAATTGCACGCAGGCCACGGAAGAAGTCGGCTATAGTACAATTATATACAATACTGCCTCATTGATTTGGTCCATTCCTTTCAAACTTTAAAATTCTGTTGCCGACTTTCTCTTCTTATCTATTTATTAAAAGTCTGAATTCTAATTTGTAGTAGAAAATAAATGTAATACGAGTAGAATTGCAGCCCCGTCTCAAACCAAATAGGCTAAATGTAGGCCTACCACAGTCATTGAAAACATTACTTGATAATCGAGATTATGTAGGTGGAGTTAACGCCTGTCAATCAAACCATTTCTAGTCAAAAATAACAGTGGGGATAACTATGTTCAGAATAAAGTAATTTGGCTGAAATTTTCAATCTTTCATCATCTATTTTTGAACTGTTATAGCAAGAATAGCTAATTCCTTATAAAAATCCCCCATAATGTATCTTTAATAACTGATGACTACACATAGATGAAATGAAATGGGATTTAATGTCCCAGTGTTTCGACCATGAGGACGGACATACGTCAGCCTCTTAGTTAGTGGTGGGGCAAGAGAAGCACCTGCCATCCCTGGAACAAATCGGACACCCAGTGGGTGCCTTTAACCAATGGGAAAAAATTGGTTACCCCTATGGGCGCCTTTGGTGCCCTTTACATTGGATGCAATACGAAACCAACGTGTCCGTCTTGCCACCCCCCACCCCCGAGGGACCACGTGGCTATGTGGGTAAGACGCTGGCTCGCTATACTGGAGGTCGGGTGTTCGATCCCTGCATTGGCCGAGAAAGTTCATATAGATTTTCCAGCGTGGTTTCCCCTTGTCAGTGATGCAGAACGGGGGCCTGTCATGGACAGTAGTCTAGTCGTTCGGGTGGGAAGAAAAATCGAGGTCCCGTGTATATATTGGCGGGCACGTAAAAGATCCCCTGGCTGTTGGATTTCGATATAAGAGTAGGCCGTAGCGCCGCTGCCCGGGCCAAATTTCCCTCAGAGCACACTGTATGGCGTATGCCCGCCTTCCATTAGCTCGGGTTAGGTTCAGAAGAGTAGGGCGTTAGACCCCATTTCATTTGTCTTGCCCCCCCCCCCCCGCGCTAGATACGGGCCTGTACGCCATACATTGTGTGAATGAACTGTCAAGCTTCTTATACATGCATTCCAATGTGTACCCGGGATCTGAGTTTTTAATGCCATCCGAATGACTATACGTTGTCTATTGCCAGGCTCTCAAAAATTCAGATTCTCATATTCGTCTTTTAGCGAGCATTGTACGAATTTTGGCTGTTTTGACTTTGCACAGTATGTAATTTTCTGTTGAAATGGATCAAAATTATTGCTGAACTCGGCATCGTCTGCAGACAATAACAACTGTGTAATGTCAAAACAACGGCCCAAATATAGCGCTCCGTGGCTTTAAAGAGGGCATGACATGGATCAATCATTATATTAATAAATGATATCAATGCGTGTATGCAGTGGTGGGGGATATGAACTTAATGAGAACTCTATGATTTTAATGGAGGCATGAAAATAAAGAATGATATTAATGGGAGAATTGCATGAAAGTGCCAATTTGGTAACTTAACTTAATTCATGCTCCGGCGATGATTTAGCTATTCCTTCCATACATCAGTGTAGGGCGACCTAGGCTTGAAATAAATTACTAATGGTCTTCTCCGTGTCTGGTAATTGCAAGATAACCATTTAACAAAACTGTCTTGTAATTACAAGATGATCCGATTTTTTTTTTTCATTAGATTGACCCTAATGGTCTTCCGTAGTGGGATGAGGGACCTGAGCAATAAACAAAATCCTGGCCGTTCAAAATAGTTAAGATAAGATAAGAAGTTTATTGCACCAAAACGTCCATTATGGACAGCCTGCATACATATACATTTTGAATAGTCATATACATTTAATAATACATGTATATACACAATACATTCATACAAACAATAATATACTACATGTACATGTATATCTAAGGGGTTTCAGTTAGATGAAGTTGTCGCCAAATTTGATTTCGCTCTCGTATCAAAAGTTAAAAACCAGGGGCGGATCCAGGATTTTCAGAAAGAGGGGGCGTGCTGCACAAACTTGGGAGTGCGAAGCCCGGGACCGTGAATTTTGAGTGTAAAAAATGCCCACAAGGACTAATTTCATACTAGTACTGTAAATTACGATTTCCAACCTAAACTATTTTTGTTCTCCTTTCTCGCGAGAATATATTGAGCTAAAAATTGTTCGCCACCTCAGAAAACACATATAAAGCTACTGCCTTGGCAATAAATTTTATGACTCACATATCTGGAAATGTATTCTGATATATTTTAGCAATAAAAAAACCCCACCGTATATGTGTTATCTGATCATAAGATACAGACGTACATTACTTAGAAGCACGTATAAATAGAAAACAGACGCCCATATTTTTTATGACAAAGCATTCTTTTTCCGTGAATCACTTCACCACACTTCAGTTGACAGTCACTCAAGCCAGCAGACATCATTTTAGTCAGCATACTTTAGTTTGTCATTTAATAACAATAATTTGTCAGGTTGCTTATATGGGCCACCCATTAACATGACAACAAAACATACATAATAATTATTGAAAGACATTTATTAGAAAAAAGTAAACAATGTTGTTTTTCAGTTAATGCTGACCTAAAACAGGAATGAAATGAAATGGGGTTTAACGTCCTACTCTTCCGCGCCTAACCTGGGCTAATAGAAGACGGGCTATGAGGGAAATTTAGCCCTAGCAGCGGCGCTATGGCCTACTCTTATATCGAATTCCAACTGCCACGGGATCTTTTACGTGCACGCCAATTTTTACACGGGACCTCGATTTTTCGTCCCAACTGAGCGACTGGACTGCTGTCCTTATCAGGTCATCCGTTCTGCATCACTGACAAGGGGAAACCACGCCGGAAAATGGAGATGAACTTTCTCGGCCAATGCAGGGATCGAACGCCCGACTGACCTAAAACAATAATTATGAAGACTATTTCAAAATATTATTGTAAGAAGGGGTAGAAATGAAATGAAATTGAAATGGGGTTTAACGTCTTATCCGAACGAATAAACACGAGACACCACTGACAAGGTGAAATCTCACCGGAAAATCCTAAGAGTTGGCGATTATTATCCAAATGCCATTGAGTTTTACACATATGATATAGGATGATAAATTTAATTAAGGTATTGGCGGATAGTAGCGTGTCAATCTGATTATATTATATATAGCCAACGCCCAACCAATTGTGTTGTTTAAAAATATACATACATGACTTTAATTTATACTTACATCAGTTTAAAAAGTGTGTATATATATATAGTATATATCTTTGGGTGCGTATGTGTACATAAATAAAGGATGCAGCACTAAAAAACACACCCTTAGTCAACACGTCACCTTGGTGTATTTATTTTCAGAATCATGTAATCTAATGTATTTTAGGGAGGAAATAAAGCTATTATTTTATTTTAGACTTCCCGGTCTTCGGTGATTACAATTTTCTTTATCCAATATGAGTTAGGAGGATGCAACACCGCTGTGGCGAATGGATTTCTAACTTAATATGTCATTTGAAGGTTTAATATAATAATTTTATCCATTACACTAAAATATTGCCATAGCCTGTCACAAAATAAACCAGCATTTCAATTTCAGTCCAATTCACAGCATATTTTAACCCAAAGTTGTGCCATATTAGGAAGAATCAATTTGTAAAAACAAAAGAACATCGCGAAGTGACCCCATAATCATTTATAACCCTGTATATATGCAAACTAATTGGTTTAAATTAAACTCGTGCTTTTCTCCTATGTGCCAGGTATCTGTCCAGTTATATTGGGATACTTGTAACTGTTTACATTTAGAAAGCCGTCTGTTTAAAGAGGACTTTCTTGGTAATATATTAAGGTATACGTTACATCGTTTGAAGTATATAATAGACACATACTGTATATTCAGTACTGTGGACACCATCGATAGTTTAGAGTAACGCGAGACAGAATCAACATAATGGTATACTAACCCTAATCTTATAGTTAAACGTGTTTTAGAGTCGATGAATTCTCAGAAAATGACGCAAGAGTATCAGGATACTTTTTTGCCCATTAAAGGCACAACGAACTGGGTCATTTATAATACATCAGGTTATCCAAAGGGAAATCTTGTCTGCTGACCAACTTTCGAAATGATCCTCATGCCTTCTGGAAGACTGACTCTACCATATTCACAAGCTTTATTGGACAAGAAATAAATCTGTGGAACAGAAAGTCTCATAATGCAGACCTCGTCCTCTTCAACTTCAGTTCTTCACACCATATTTCCAAATCAAAAGGGTGCATCCTCTGCATAAAACCAATAGGGTTCATCTTTCGGAAAAGAGGGCATAGCTCGAAACGGAAAGTCGCGTAATTCTGAAAATCGATAGAGTTTGTTCTCTCGTGATCGCCAAAATTCACACCACAAGAAATTTGAACCACAATCCGTTATGAACTGTTGTGTCTATTTCGCAGAGCACTGGGGATAGACAGAGTCCATTCCATCCTCCAATGACAAGAACACTTTTAACCTCTATGGCGTTTACAGGGTTTCTCAAAAGCCCAAATAGACCAGGAACCCAGGTTAACAAGTGTACCCTAGTTGACAAGTGTACCAATTTCCTCCTATATGGTATCAATGCATGTATATCTGGTTTACTCAGAATGTAATTAGTGTGTCTGGATGCTGGTGGCCGGTGTGGATGTGAGGGTATGATTCTGGGCGTGAATTCTTGGACCAGATTAGGCCAAATGAGTACCATATGAAAATCGTACAGCAGTGTATCTTACATATTCAAATACTACGAAAACACCTTGACAGATATTTCTATAGTGATACCCCTGACAGCTATTTAATTGCAAGACATTTGTAGTGATGGAGCATCCCTGACAAGAGTTACCTACTTTTCAGATAACTGCCAGGTTAGGTGAAAGCTGTACCACCTAAAACAGCTTTGGAGTTATTAGCACCACAATAGGAATCATAAATGATCATTGCCAGACAGTTTGTGCTGAGACGATAAACTGCGGTGCCTTTTTTGTCACAGAATCCTAACCCTTACACCCGCCACCAGATACCCGACAGACTTACATTCTGATGATATGAGATATACATGCAATAATACCTTACAGGAGAAAATTGGTACACTTTTCAGCTAGGTTGCCCCTTTAGTAATGATGATCGAGGCTAGGTGGAAATTTCAATTGCTTAATTTTCGGTTCAAAGTGTATTAATTTGTCTGAAATTTTCAGCAAATTGCCTTTACAATATCTGGTTTGTAACTATGATAGTGAGAACAGCCAACACGTCATCTAATCTCCCATCTTTAGTTTCATTTCAGGTAACTTCAGATTGTCGTATATAAAAGCCCCGATTATCGTGCACAAATAGAACAAATCAAATTTAAATATCTTTTAATGCAAATTAGATAAATAAAATGATATTGGGTTTAACTTCCTGTACTGTTCTGCCCCGACGGGGCTAATGAAGACGGAGAGCTTTCACGTTCATATGCCACTGTGTACATGGGTTTTTCGTCCCACCTGAACGGATAGACAGCTGTCCTGGTCAGTCCCTCCGTTTTGCACCATTGACAAGGGAAAACCACACCAGAAAATCTTTCTCGGCCAACACCGGGAGCTCACCCATGATGCCTCACTCACTGAGCCACCGTGGCTCCCAAATGACGACAGGGAAATCCCAATAAAATAAAATAGTGTAACTTTGGGGCGCTTACTATCGATTCGTCCACTCATGACCCCAAATTTTGATACCAAATTTGTAATATCACTAATTTCGGCAAGGGGTGTTGGTATTGGCTCCGGAAGAGAAGGTTTGACCTAGTCAGATATGTTTATTAACTCCTTTAAATAAAATATATTTTTAAGTGGGTTTATTGTTAGGGGATTGCTTAAAATATTTATACAATATCCACTGTCTATATTTATACTCCTACTCAAATTTATGGAATATCTTTTAATATTTCAGTTATTTTTTGACCGCTTGACTGAATTATACACGAATTTTACCTTATTTTAAATCGCCATTAAGATCTTTCCATACATAACTTGCATGCGTGGACAACATTACGATTGTGGAGTCGAAGACATAACTCAATAATTCCATTAATAAAACAAACTATCCGCGGGAACCTATTTTAAGACTCATCAGTCATGTTTTTAGGTGTATTTTAAAACATTATATCCGTTTACGGCAGATCTGATTATGAGCGATTGTTATAAGTTTATCTTGGAAAGCCTTCAAAGACGTGTAATCTTCTCGATCCGGATTATTTAGCTGTGAAAGACTTCTTTTTTTAGGCTTTCTGTGTTTGAGAGATGATTCTCACCTTCATGTTGTAACTATCTTAAAGATTAGCAATTAAACGATGACAAGGCGTCTTGGGCAAAGACAACAATACATTTTGATAAAGGCAGGCGTCACCTGAGATTCCATTTACAAAAGCAAAAACAGTTCTTGTTGTGAGCAACGCATCATTTTCATTCGTCTCGTTTTCATCAGTTGGTTCGTGTCAAGTCCCAATATTAAGGACAGCTGCAGATTTCGTCAAGGTCGCGAGATGTAAAGGTTTAGGGCACGTTATTGTTAACAAGATTGTGGGGTGGGGTTAAGGTTAGGGTACGGAGGAACGAGATACGAACTTGTTCAATAATTCGCTGAGTTCGGGTCATAGGTTTTCATGAGCATTTGGGAGAATCCACCAGAAAAGCCAGGAGGTTAATTTCTTTTATCACGAACAACGTTACAGTTTGCATCGATGACATAATATGATATTGTTAGACACATACCCAAACCCTAAAAAAAAATATGCCTAGAAGTTCTTAGCTCATCGCAAGATAGTCAATGGCGATTTTTATCAAAGATTTTACTCGGTAACCAAAAGAGAATATTTAATTTTTGACGTCTGACACCGATTTAAAAGAAGCTTAAATGTTACGATTATTATAGTTTATATACTCTTTATGTTTCGAACTGTCTCTATACGTGCACAAACAGTATGTATAATCCAGTTTATTATAGGCCAATTCTTATCTATGTCGAGTTATCTGTACTGTTTACATAACAATAGTTCATCATAAATAAGTTCAACAATATTAATGACGTGAAAATATCCAGTTATATTATGACATGTATAAGTGACAGAAGAATAGACAATAATTATGTCTATAGTAAATTTAAAAAGACGCTTAGCAAGTTCCTATCTTATTATTCATTAAACACATCTGATTAACGAATGAATGAGTTATGGAATATATGGGGTTTTATACCCTATTATCTGGTGAACAATAATCCCAGTGTATAATGGTTATAATTATTAATTCTTATAAGGGTGTTAATAGCCTTGACGTGATAAGATAACCATAAAATTAATGTGTCTCTTTGATTACACAGTATACTTAAAATCGTTTCATTTTTCTGAAATAGTACATCTTTCCGCCTGTTAGGTACGTGTGATTTCCGACAGGTTTAGGGAATTTGAAATGATTTATATTGATATTAAATAGTACTTAGTTTTGAATTGTAATGCGTATGAACGATTGGGCTTGATGCGCTTTTAAGTTTAATGGATTTTTTTATTCGTGTATTCATGTTTTCTGGTTTCTTGGTGTTTAGTTTCCTTTACGCAGTCAAACTCAGTCAAAAGAGTAGTGCCCCTTGGAGTGGTCGTTGCAATAATTGCAATATTTTTTTTTAAATAGTACAATATAGTGTACATTTTAAATATATCATTTGATAGAATGATTAGTTAGGAATATTTGTAACCGTGAACTATGTAAAATATGTATTGCTGATCTTGTTAAATAATATAATTTATTGTGGGTATTAATTTATTATAATATAGATACATTGCTTAAACACAGATAAAAATCGTCAGTGTACTACTACAGGGCAATAAACAGGACATTATATTATAGTTTATCTGGTACCGTATCTATCTAAATCAAGGATCATATACCGAGACGAAAAGAATTATAATGTTTGTCGATCACCATTTTACAACGGTACAAAATATGCCGTTGCCCTTACAAAATTCTTTTTTTGCAATTGCATCTGAACCCAAAACGGGGATATTGTGTATACCCACGCAATTTAACCAAGGAAGTTGGAGTAATGTTATCAAATCTGTCACGCTCTGAATATGTTATAAAAGTAATCTTTGAAAGAAAATGATAATGGGTGTCTATAGATGACGTTGTAAACTTTTACAGGTCCTGTATACACATAAACCCATACATTCGGCTAATTTTACTAATGACCACCATTATCCGTACCGTCATCCTTACGGCCACGGCCACCCAAGTTATTTCTATGAAATATTTATTTTTTTAAAGATTATCGCCAAAGAATTATTGAATGATTTCATAGTGTAAAAACTACCTGTTCCCGATGCTACTTTAAAGCTCTCGTTGGATTGATAGAATCCTAAACTGAATGCAGTTATATAACGGTCAGGTGATTTACGATCCTTCTGGTTTAGACATATCTAGAGGCATTAATTCTGTATACAATGTATATAGATGACTTTTTTTTCATAAATGGGTGTTTTATAGGTTAGGACTAAGAAGTTGTAAAAAGCCTTACTCGACAAAATTTTTGAACATAAAATCTGTGACCCGGGGGGTTTGTGTGGGCTATTTTCTGAGGCATAAATTTATCAATAGATAAAATATTTGGCACGTCAACCCCTTTATCGGTCTCTACTGATACAAGTATTAGTCAGTCAATAGGACAGGGGATATATATATATATATATATTGAAGAGTCAATAGTTAAAAGTGTGCGTAAAATAAACGTCTTTACGGCATGTAGGTAAAATGATAGTATATGGGTAATATTTACTTATCAGTCAAATAGAAATATATCTTTATACTTACAATATTATATACTTAGGTTGTATATTAAACGTTGATTATTTTAGCTTAACGAGGCCTTTAGTGCCATTAAACATTTCCCGACGGATTTCAAAAACGAAAAATACCAAACGACTGAAATATTCAGTTTATATATGTATATATTATAATATAATATAGGAGAACAAAAAACAGAACAAAGACTATATAAGAAATCTTGGAACTTAGACAGATATGTCATACAAGACAACGTTTCTTCAAAACAGCTGTACACATTATATCCACAATGTGTATATCCCTGCCCCCCCCCCAAAAAAAAGAAATAATACGTTGCTACCGGATTTCCTAACGGTGAACCTGTATGATTGCATGTATACTTGATATATATGTATAATATTATAAGCGGATACCTGACTATGCGGATTATAGACTTATGTCAACAAGGCCATGTAAATATTATATAATATATGCATCAGTGTAGTTTTTACTACAGTAGTTATGGTACACTTCACCTATTTCTCCAATCTGTGCATTTTATAACCTGTTATTAACGCCTTACACCTAACCACGACTATTAGTCGTTTTATTTCAAGATTATATACAAACATATTTATTCACAATTTTTGAAACATTTATAAACAGTCCAATGTTGTTTTAATTAAAATATAGTTACAGTTACAAGGCGCCTGTTCATTCAGATTATAGTGTAAGCAAAAATTGAGACAAATCTGCGATGCCATTGCTAAGATATAAGACTTGATTTTTATACTTGGTTAAATTAAGGACTTCCAATTTCCAAGTAGTTTTCAAGGTATTTAACGAACGCTCGTGAAAAATAGTAACGAAAGTGTTGACCCACGTTATTCAAAATAAATTACATTTGTTATCTTGATGGAGGTGATAATGCCCCTTTAAAGCCCCTTTATATAGAGGTATGATAATATTGAAACCCTTTCATCATTATATAATTCATACCAGACATGCATACATAAGCTAAAAATATATGTATAGGTATAGAAAGCATAATAAGTTATTATTTCATTTCTCTCCGCTTGAAATTGTTTTTAAGAAGAAATTGATATGTTTTTATGTATAGTTGAAGTGCTGAATGAATAGATATATAGATTCAATAGCTGACGTGTTTTGTCATACTCTTTGCATGTCAAGTACGGGGATATTACAGATGATACACATTTACCATATATAGTTAACATTGAACATACGACCAACCAGCCCACACGCTCGTTTTAATCATACCCGGTAGTTAAATTATAAAATGCCCCTTTCATATAGGGAAGGTCGACGAGTCTATTATCACTGGATAAAACCTTGGCAGGGCTTATACTGTTCCTCAAACTATCCTTACCCAGAAACTTCCCTCTTGTCGATTATGTTTACCTTATTATGTAGTAAATACTTTTGCGCATTTTCAAGTTTAAATTAAATGATAAAAATGTAAGGTGATCTTAGTCTGTCCTCATGTGGGTATTTTTTTTTTCTTCTCATGTCATTAAAAGTTATTTTATACAAAGTTGTAAAGATAGTTTCTTTGTCCTGCAGCATATATTGAAAGTCCCGTTTAAATCATAATGGTTAACGGATTATGTAATGTAAACCCCCCGAGTCCCGGCCTATAATCTCAATTGATCACATATCAATAGTCGTAATTAGTATCAACAGAGAGGTGTAATAGACACGTTGGAGGCCTATCAATATATTTTTTTTCCTCGTGACATTCTTTTTCATTATATTAATTAATTATATACGCATTTGATTAAACTACGACTGAAAATATCCAAATTGAAATTCCATATACTTATTGTTTCTAGAAAATGCAGCTCTCCGTAAATACATAATAAAAGATTGGCTATAAGCGGTAGCCTACGTTGGTCCATTTATCTATTTACTTATTTCATCAAAAGATTTATTTGAAGTCGATCTAAATGTTATCCATACTTGCAAATAATAAACGCTGTAAATAATAATTAAGTAATTATTTGAAAGAATAATAACAACACTGGTCTTATTAATTAACTTCTTGTTCATGGTTTTAAACCGATTTATAGTATTTAATTCCATATATGGATCATCAATCCATACTGTATTAGCATGTTAGCCAATCGCTAGTCAGTATTTTCTAAACACGATCTGGCAGATCGAGAATAAAACGTTATCACGTGACTGTCCCACCCTGGTGTCTTCTATAGTGTGACAAGATGGCGGGTGAGTTTACTCCGGATCAGCTCAAGGAATTATGCGATGTATTTGAAACGGTAAGTTATTGAATGTTTTACACATAAAATGTCATAAAATTGTATTTGTATAATTTCTTTGATTAACATTAAATTTGTGTATTTAGCGACTTGTCACGCCGTGAAACCGGCGAAAGAAGACGGAAGTTCGCACATTTTGTCGTCTGCCCTACTGGAATGGATGAGATTTTGAAGGGTATAGCAGTGGTTTGCTAATTCGATAGGACTAGCTGACTAAATAATATTAAACTAGAGGGTCTAACTATTTATAAAAATAAAACATGGTAGCTTATAGGAAATTACCGATATTTAGTCTATGTCATATTACTCATAATTTCATAAAATAGGATCCTTATTTAGACTATTTAGAGTTAGAGATAGGATAATTCTCAATTAAAATAATATTAATATACATAAAAGTATAGGCTGAACTTAGATTAGACTTTTTTTTTTTTTTACTTTAATTTTAATATTGTTACAAAAAAAGAGGAAAATGTCAAAATATTTGGAAACTAGGAAAAAAGTACTTGGACTCCCTGAATTTGGGTTCTTAATTGATAGAAATGTGTCTACAAAAGTACAAATGGCCTTTCTTGGTCTGGTAGATAGAAAGTAAGAAAGGTAAAGACCTAAAACCTAATTCAATTCTTTTTTGTACTATGCAGCCTACCTACAGTTTTTTTATATTTTAAGTGCAATTTATACATTGCGAATACCTGCGATAAAGCTTCATGTTGTTGTATTGAACTTAACTCTTCTCCAAGGACAGCACAAAAACCATTAACCGTGTCGACTTTCTATAGCTAACAAGGATGATAAACTTGCCTATTGAAAACTTTATGAATGGATACCTGTGCATGTAACCGAAGAAGGGCTTGCCTTTGCTTTGCTGTCACTTTTATTATTTCTTCATACCGGTTAGCATAGGATTACTGATATATCACCATTACTTGGCCGACATAATGTATCAACCCCACATAAACTATAACTATAAGAAGGAGAATTAGGTAGAGTTCAATCCTGGATTTACCTTTATATCTATGTGTTCTTTATGGCTGTGATTTAACTTTTTTTATTGACCAAAAATCAAAATATCTCTTGCTATAATAATGACTGGCCTTTATATTTAGGTCAGTATGGTACAATATATGATTGACACATACTGATGGATGACAGTACTGTGGTGTCAATCAGTGGGGCATAAAAAGTGGCATTCAATAACGGAAGAGGTTATTCATAACCACAGTACTTATTTTGGGTTAGGGTAACTTTTTATTTGGACACTCTGTATAATAAACAAGCACAAGGATTGCTTGGTAGCTTCAATAAGTTAGTCTTAGGTCATCAATGCTTCCAAAGTATTACAATTTAATTGTTAATTGTAAATACTGTGGCTATGAATAATCTCTTCCTTTAATAATAACAAAGTTTAAGCGTGACTACCCGGTACTTGATTTAGGAGTGAAATTATTCTATTTAAAGTCTGAAAACTAGGATCTTGTAAATACTTCCTTTCACATTGTTAGAACTTGGCATGGATTGAATTTGATAATAAAATCTATTATTGAATTGGAGAAAAGACTTATTTCCTTGTTCACTTCAATTATCTGTAAGAAGAGATATTTTTTTAGGTTTTTTGCCAATTGAATTTTAAATGGAAATGAAAAATCTTTATTTCTATTTTCTGTGCCTTGAAGTGTTCTGTTGACTCAGACATATGGTAAAATAAGGAACATATGTGTTGACAAGAAGTTTGCTATGACTATGAGTCATTTCCTTTTGAAATTGTGATCACCATGGTAATGCTACTTCATGTTATATGTTACATGTAGAATAATTGTTTAAAGACAAATATTCACAATATAGTAAAAAGTTATTTTTTGTCTCTTTCATCTCAAATAAGAAATAGACATTCCAGTGGAACTCCTCACCAAAACACAGACAAAAACAGAACATTTCCAAAATGCCATATCATATTTGAATATGAGCATCCTTGTTCCTACCAATTGTTAGACCCATGTTAGTTAATTAATGAATTGGCCACGTAGTCAAACAGTAACCCACCAGCCCTCTGCTCATTTAAATCTTTTGCTATATTTGTAAATGATAATAGCATTATATTTATAATCCAGAAAATAGAAAATACATATACAGTGCATAAAAAATTGTATGTGTACGTGAACAGGCTGTAGGTACATACTCTATGGTCTGACTCAACAAATCAATATATTATTCTTTATTCGTAGATCCTGTATTGTATACCGGTACTGTGTTTATTGATGTTATTGAACACTTTATCATAAATACTAATAAAAGCTATGGAAGTTGTGAAGATTATTCAATGTGTAAACATTGCCATAAATATGTCAGATAGACGTGTAAATGTTTTAATCAATGCTTTCTGTATAAGGTTTGTTTGTGGTCTTGTTCCAAGGGATTGAAATTTGATCATTTTCAATAGATCCACATTCAGGAATCGCAAAATTTGAATTCAAATTCAACATCACTACTACAAATCGATGTTTAAAGGGGTCATTAGACACAAGGACTTTAAGAATTCTTCATTCGTATAATTTTAAGACATTGAATAGTTCATAGATCATCCCTAAAATTTTTTTTTTTTTTATCATGAAGTGGCAGAGGCTCTGTTCAGATTTAATTGAGTGTCTAAGTAAATCAAGTGAATATAAGCTTACAGTAATTTGTATGTGTGTACCTTTAAACACAATTTCTGAACATGATTTCTCATAATATGAATGCTTGCCAATTGATCGAATTGAATACACATTTATATGAATGTTTGTATTTTGTATACATATGATCAAAAGACAGGGAAGTGGACCAATGACGTTGATGTCATGAAATCCCATTTGGTATGCTGTCCCATTGATAACTTGACCCAACCCTTTTCAGGTAAACTGAAGGCATATTTTATTTATGTAATGTACTCACACTTGAAAAGCTACACTTGAAAAGCTACTAAATGTTTCTATTGATGTTCATTTGGCAGTGTATGAATTATTAAATTGGCTATACATGTATGTAAGCTTTACCAATCCCTATAGATTTAATATGGTTACTGTTTGGACAGTTTATGTTTTTATTGATTTCTGGTTGACTGACTAAAGTTTTGAGACATCAAAAGCATGATAGTATTTATTATTATTTCTTACTAACTTTGAAATAACCCCAATAGCATAAGGAAAATGGCATACATATTTATAAGTTATTGAAATGAATTAGGATTGAATGGTCTCCCTTTCTGCACCAATCGTCTGGGTATTGAAGACAGGTGTATGCAGTGGGGTGTATGTTTCTTTGCCTGGAAATCAAGCTTGATCATTTTTCATACCAGTTTTGTCATCTTTCCAGAGAATTATAGTTACATGACTTACATGTATTTGAATGCCAAGTATACTTGTATATCGGTACTATAAATGATAAATGTATATATACAGTATGTAAATGTTGAGAATCAAAAACAATAACACATTAAACAATAATACATTAAAGGGAAATGTATACATGTATTTAGACCTACATGGTACATGTAATGAAAGGTTATTTGAGGATTAATTCTACACAGCACAGCACTACTAAACTGTGTTATAAAGACAAAGCCCTTTACAACCACATTAAAAATGCCAAGGCAGACAAGCATATATTTGGGCATGAACAGGCACAAATACAGCGACTTGTCCAACAAGCCCTTCTAGGTATTCTACATTTTATTGCAATTGTTAGCAAATAAATAGCAAGCTACGATTTCAGTGATTCGCATTTAGAATAAGTCACATGATCAAGTTAATTACTCTCAGAATAGCACACACTCTCCAGACAATCGCTATGTGTGCCCATTCGTGATTAAGAACTACTTGGTACATTGGACAATTTGTTAAACCTTGAACTAAACATTTAGACCAATATGGTTGATATTGTGTTTATTGTGTAATGATAATGAGTCAAGGTCTGTATCTCGCAGTTCATATTGACATATAATCATATTGACATATAATCCGGTCCTCATAACTTACATCATCCTGTAGTATGATCTTATGTGATGTGAAGTAACACTTACACCATGGTAGATACATGTATCAAACAAGATAACTATATACAATGTACATGTCAAGTCCATGAAATATATCTTACTCATCTGATATTACATACATGTAAATTACACACAGTCTAATGATAATGGCTAGATTTTCCTCTTATTACTTCCTAGTTCTTGGTTTAATAAAAACTGTTTTACATGATACTTTTAACTGTTCATTTCATATTTCCCTGCTGTGAGCAATGACTTGATTTATTTGGTAGGGAAATGACATTTTTTTCAGCCAAATCTGTTGCATAGTCGGTCCCCAATCTAGCTAGCTGTTGATTACAGATGCCCTTCAGGAAGACAATTGTTTTATCCCTTTAATTCCAATCTACATAGCACTACCAGTAGAGAGTATTTTGCTGGGTAAAATTAGTATGTACATGTAGGACAAGAATTGCAGAGAAATGGACCTTTAAAGGTGGCAACCATAGTATGTGGTGTGTCTTAAAGGGACAATAACCTTCTTGCTGGCTTGGCAGCTCCAGAAAATAAATAAAAGCCTTATCCATTACATCTATTTTACCTGTCCAGAGGGTTTGAAAATATTTTAAAATCCAAATAATAATTTGAAAAGGTTTACGTTAGGCTTTTCAAATCATGACATTTAGTTGAATTTTTCCAATTTTTTAAATTAGGTGTGTTAAGATGAAATTTGTATCATCAATTAATTGGAATATTGTAAAATAGTACGATTTGTTGACCAGAATAAAGATTGGGACATATTATTCAGTTACAAGAGTGGTATTGAGCCTTTAACATAGGTCATGAATTTAAGAAATAGAGTTATTGTCTAGCATCAGGGTTCCATGCATTACATGTACATTACCCTTTTATTTAAAAGATGGTTTCTTCCTTGTTAAATGACAACTTAAAGCTTCAGATTTACATGTACACGTGTATATTTCATGTTCTACCATGATATTCAAGTAGGCATGTACGATAGTTGACTTATAAATTAACTAATTACAATCATTGAGTTTTGCATGTTACTTGTTGTTGCAGTAACATCATTTCACCATGTTGTTGAAGATATCTAGGGTTTGAGGGTTGATGTGAACGTGATCTAAGCTGATAGGAAATTTGAATTAAGGGGAGGAATTCTGGTATTGTGTGAAAGTTAATCTTCTGCCTTGGTGGTTTCTAGCACTTCTACAGTAAACATTAATTTATTAAAGTGATTGTAGATTGATGAATCAGTTCAGGATATGTGTATTACTCATTCGTAGTATGATAATGGTTTGGTAACAATACATGTAATGATGTATTATCAATTGTGAAACTCATCTCGTATCACAGCCATTATCTCAAATCAAATTTCAGTTGATAATAATATGTAAACAATAATAAACTGATAGCTTTGTATGAACTGAAGCAAATTATGTTCTCTAGAAATACCTAGAATTAATGAACAATTTGCTAATGTTCAGGTACATGTAACTTCTATAAATAAAAAACATTCTATCTGTATGCTACATGTATGTTTACATGTTGTACAGAAATACATTTTAAAAGTGAAATCATGTTATATCCCATGTTTTGATCTCAAGTAGCTCAACTGACATACAAATAAGTTGTATTGCTTTAGAAATCAAGTCAACCACTTGGCACACCTGGTCATCTCGCTATAAGTTATTTTCAATCAGATATCTACAAGTGATTAATAATGTTTCCTGTCAACCTAAAATCATAAATCATCAACTCTTGTCATAGTGCATTATTTATACCAAATTTTTAGTAGGCTTATAGACCTACTGTATATGGTAATAATTATGTTTTAAGTATAGGTTTGATCCGGATAGTTTTCTTGAACTGTAACCTTTGATCAAAATATTACATTTTTATATTTTAATGAGTTTTTGAAATATATCAGTGGCATATAGTAGTAGTAATTTATGGAATCATTGGAATGCAGTATTTGAAATTTCATCTTCAATAATCATACTATGAACCATACCACAGTTTTACATATTCTACAAGTTGTAAAATGTTCAGTTTACATGTATGTGAAATGGTGTCCCACCTCTTTTTCTAAGAGATTTAACTGTTAAATTAACATTTCTTGGAAACATAATTAGCCTTGTTTTGAAATGAGATGGAGTTTCGCATCCCAATTTTCTGCACCTTAGATTATATTCTGTTTACTCTTCTTCGAGTGCCAATGCCAATGTGTACATGTACTTCAGTTTTTTATGTCCTAACCGATTGACTAGACACTCTTCCTTGCCAGACTCTTCACTCTCTGTCCTACACTTACATGTACTGATCCTATGATAGGGGTAAACTTTCTCTGCTGAAATCCACTGTCTAGGGAACCAATGTCTCACTCACTGAGCCACTGTGGATCCCTGTTTTTAAATAAACAGTTGGATTGCTGTTTGTAGAACACAAAGGACTTATATGTAGCTGTGTAAGATAGAGTATATTATTCACTAGTAGAAATGTTTTCGTCACATTTGTCAGTTTACTGGACTAGTTAAATAATATGAACTTAATAACTTTATTGATTGGCAATTTAAAATATGGAAAACTGATGATAGAATGTTCTAACTTGATGAAGATTGCAAAATGCTTTTAGTGACTAATACATGTATGTTGCATCACAAATTGATATATTGATTCTATACAACTCATTGCACAATTATTTGCTGAACATCTCTTAATGTAAGATACTTGATCATGCAAGACTTTATCACATACATGTACCAATTTAGAATATTGCTTTCTTGCTTCACATGATATTTTGAATTGATTTGTTCAACAGTAGATATGTCTTCTAGAATACAAATATTTTATCATTTAAAGCCAAAATATATTTGTATTATAAATTAGTTGTGGTAAAGTACATGTAAACTTTTATTTTACACATATTGTACAAGTATATGTCATTCAATTTCCAGCTCTAGGTTCAAAGTGTTAATAATGTCCTTTCTAAAATTTAAAAAACAACATTCGTCATTAAAAAGAAGTTAAGTGACTATCTACATGTATGTATTCCCAAATTGTTGAGTGACATTAGAAAATGAAATGTCTCAAAATGTAAGTTTTGTTGACAGTCCATGTGAAAATGTGAACATTCCTTTTATGTGTAGATGAGAGTGGAGTGAGAATTATGGACTTGAAACACAAGTCTACAGAACAAATATTCCTCTCTCAATACCCATTATTAGCTTTGTCTATTTCAATAACAAGGAACTATTTAGGTGATATGTGGACACTTGGTGTTGACATGAGACTAGAAAGAAAGTACAGTGTGGCGGCATTTGCTACAAGTGTCTGTGTCTTAACACTCACAAAAATTTGAGAATTTAACCTCGAGGTGTGACATCAACTAGTTAGTAGACTAAATTTGTCATTGACTAAGTTCGATCGAAAAAAAGAAAGACTAGTTAAAAATAACACAACCAAAACGCTTTTTGTGGCGAGAATTATTTAAGGTCCCAACAAATAAACAAGAAAGTGCTTTGGTAATTCAACTTAAGGTTATAATAGTTTAAATGCTACAAATTCTAATATAATTAGGAGTTGCGATCAGTTGAAATAATGGTGTATACATTTAGGTCACAGAGTTAACACCAAAAAAATCCTGTATGTTTGGTTGGAGGTAAAATGAAGTGCTTGCTATAGTCTTGTGACATCTGTCAAGAGAGTGTTTTTGAGTGTAATAAGAATCATTTTGTACCTGAATTTTCTCAAATGTATAATTAAATGGAGAGAAAAAAGATTTGAATCGTGAGCACCTCGTTATTTAGTTTGTATTGGGTGACTTCTGGAACCTTCATTCAGATAGATCATGCCAGAAACTGAATTTTAAATGATATCTTAAAGAATTAAGTGTGTTGAACCTGTATGTATAACATGACCTCTCTAGCTTCACTCAAGGGTTAGGGACAGGGATCAACATCTGGCCCAATGACCTGTAGGGTTGAGGGCTTTAAGAGAGTAGTTTACACCAAGCAGTGGTAAACCACAAGTTGATGTTTTATGTACAGAGAGTTATCTTCTGTCCTGGATTACAAGATTCCTAGGCTAATACTAATACCATCTCTAATATTGATGTTTGGCTAGTAAAACAGGTTACAGATATATGACCATTGTAACCTTAAGACTACCGTCTGCTATACAATACTTGTTTTGGCTACACAATAGAAACCCCTTCATATATTCACCATACTTGCAATTCTCTACAGGCCTCTTTGATTATTGGTGTGCTGCCTGGCCAATTTTCAGATGATATCCTGATTCAAGATAAACCTGTTACTTTACTAAAGAAAAGTCACTGATTTACAAAACCTGCCCTGAGAATAGGAGAAATACATTTACAAATTATGTAACTGTACTGGAGCCGCAGTAACTCAGTTAGCAAACCGTGGCTCACTAATCCCAGGTGTTCCAGGTTTCCATACCGGTGTTGATTGAGAAACGTGGTTTCCCCTAGATGTGCAGGAAGGGAGGGTGTGGCAAACCCCCAAAACTTGAGGTCTTTGGTGTGCATGTATGCATGTACATAAGGACCCATGACATATGGTATTCTGTTGCTGTCCAGGCATAGTTTCCATTATAGGACAATGCATGGCAATGCTAGTCTTCATTAGCCCAATTGTTTTAATATCTTAAAATATGTGTTATTTGACCAACCTTTACAGCCGAATATTTACATTTAATTCATTTTGTGAAATGGCAATTAGATCTAATTCTGATTATGCTCCATAATGTACATGTTCATTCCCCCAGCCCAGGCCCTCATCCTGTCGAGCCAGTGTTATTATGATGGATTTAGACTGGATATTCAACATTCTTTAAGATGTTTTACAATGAATGTTGTCATGGTGGTGTAGAGATGGAGAAATATGCACAAGTAAAGTAAGCTTATACTAGGTCATTAGAGTGTACAGGTACATAAATGGTGAATATTTGTAATTGAAAGGCTAGTCTCAAGTATAAAATTCAGCCTTTTATATTACTAACATTGCTGTATAACACGTGTTATAGAAAGTACTTTAACATTTACTAGATAAATCTTGACTAAACTAGCAACCCTTGAACTCACTACTTTAAAGACGTTACAGTGACTTCAGTGTAGGCCATGACTTTTTCTGGGTTTCGTAGTGATCTTCAGTGTAAATATAGCTTTAGTTAAGAAAACCACAAAGTATTACTTAGATATGCACATCTGTTGTATTAGCACATATATAAAGAATTGATTGAAAAGTCTAATTTATAGTTGAAATACATGTACAGCTATAAATCCAGCTTTTATTACCCACACATATTTACATAGTACAGCAAATATCCAATAGCAGTACATACGTATATTACGTTCATTGTTCTTGATCAAAAATGACCATAATCATGAATTCCATTTGCATTGGCACATGTATGGATTCACACTTTGAGATCACAAAATCATTAAACAAATAAATTATCACTGATTTGAAGTGTTGTAATCGGAATACATGTATGTGTCATGGTGTTTGAATTATTCATGAATCCTAAATCTCACTGTATAGGCTTCATGTAATAAATGGGTATTGGTTCACACACATTTAAAAATCATATAGCTAGCACTTTATTTTACGTGGCTGTTTGTCATTTGCATTTCTCGAACAATATCCGCATTATGTACATTATACATATGTACGTACGTTATTTTTCTTAGCTTCATCTGTTCTTAAATATACACCCAGATTATGTTCATTCAATTAACATAACTAAAAGTAAACAATCTTTTGTCTTGGATTCAGTTGACTTAAAAAGGAGGCCCATGAAGAGATCTTAGCGACGATTCTAGGTGTTGCAGCTTGTTTTGACCAAATTCTTCTTTAGGACTGACGGATGTAGACCAATTTTCGGCTATAATACGTTTTTTGTGAATGCTGAATGGAACCATGTGTGGGCTGATATTGTTTTCCAGAGATTCAACTTTCGGAGTTTGCAACGAATTTAAAAAAAAAGCAAAATGATTGTCTTAGGCTTTATTGGGAAATATAGTTTATTACCGGTATATCAATAATCCAAATTTGTTTACCATTGGTAACCATACCAACAAGGGTAAAGATTGCCCCAAGGCCATGAAAATACTTACATGAATATAGTTCTACTCTCAGACAACATAGACTATTGATCATCTTATAGCGCAAATGTACAGTGTAGACTGACCTGATAAACTATTACCATATTCTAAGTCAGTTGACAGAAATATCTCAGATTTATTATTAGCTTTAAAAATCGAGTTGTTCACATTATATTTTTAAAATGTCTGGCTTGTGACTTGAACAATAACTTTTAAAACTTGGCTGTATTTTTACATTTCCCCACGAATAAGCAGTTAGAATTCAAGATGTATAGCTTGCACAGAGGATTTATACTGTCAAAAGTACATGTATTTATTAAAGGGCCAATCCCGATAATAAGTTGGAGAATAAAACTGCTTAATTTTATGTTAAAATCTTTTAAGACCATAAGAGCCGAGCAACTCAATATTTGTGATACATTGTCAAACAACTTAAACCTGTCAGCTGTCTTCGTCTAGAAATAGAGACCAGTGTCCTAAGGTGTGTTATGTGGGGCCTGAATAAAACAAGACTTTTATTTTATAAAAATAATGTGTAGGTGAAATTTTACCTTTCGTTAACAAGTACAGCACATGGGTCATTCACTGTATACACCTCTAAAGGAATGTGAATTGATTATCAGGTCATCCAACAAAATAATTGACACAGAATCTCAAAAGGTTATGTGTCTGAATAATCATTTTTGATGTTCACATCCAGACAAATTAATATTTTGAGCTGACTTTTTGAGACAAGGTAAATACACTATTCTACTAGATTTTCGCTCTTATATTTCATACGTACAGTACATGTACCCGAACTTTTATTTTTGACCGTGTCCAAATCGGGATAGGCATAGTCCCTTTAAGATTATCTGAAATATTCATGTGATGTATTGCCACTGAACTCATTGATAGATTTCTTTAAATCCATTTAATAACATAAATCTATTTAAGATTATGCAATCAGTATGTAATATTAATATTATTTTATAGTATGTGAAATTCACTACCTCTTACTTACTGCCACTTTGATTAATCATTACTCTTAATCATACATTAATCATTACATACATGTATGTCATCATAGGAAATTAAAATAATCAGTAGGAGGAAGTGCAAATTATTATATATATATGGCTATATTATAAATAAAACAACTCTTGCCTTTTCTTGATGAATCATCACATTTGGTTGCAATAAACTAGATAATTCCAACAATTCAATTACCCTACTGAATACAGTTCTATACATAAACATGAATCTTGATTATTTTAAACTACAATCTGCTTCATAATCATACACAGATCCTATTTCATTTCTTTTTTTTCTTTTATGGTTATAGTTCAAAATTCCGTTTTACTTGACTTTACTACTACACTGGGATCTGGAAGAGTTGTTATCATTTACATGTTCTGGATGATGTGAGAGATTAGCCAATGAAACGGTCTGTTATGGCGAGTTCTTAGCCTTTTGATCCATGGAACTGTGGGTAAACCACCAGAAACGTCAATGCTGATTGCTTAATCAATATCTGACATCATAGGGTCAAAACCGCTCGTTTGGCCCCTGATGTGAAATGTGAACTCCCATTGTAACTTGTCAGATGTTCATGTTGTGTAGGCCATTTAAAGTATAAAAAAATGTACCGAACCACAAATGTGTATTTTAACCAGATTGTTTAAACTATTTCATCAATTGATCAATTTATTGCCGCTACTCCGTCTTATGAAATATTTGTAATTTGATTATCATTATCAGTAGGTTGTCATCACATTAATCTCTATGTTAGTCATCAGTACTCACAAATCATTTCAAGTCTACAAATAAAGGTAGAGTAATTTGTTACTGGTTGTATTAGGTGAGTATTATTGGAGATATTTGAAGCATGAAGTGACCAGCCACACTACAATAACAGCTTTTATATCATAGCCACATGAACACTCCCATTATTTATAATTAAGATATATATTGGTACAAGTAACCTGGTTTTGGGGTTGTTTTTTTTTTGCTTACTCTGTACGTTTCTTTTTTTTTTAATACTAAACTGTACATGTAGTTGGAATACTAAATTTGTTTAAAAATTATAAACCCACATAATTATTCAACATAATTATACTAAGAGGGTTTTGGGGGGGGGGGGGTATGGAAACATAAATGGTCATACAAAGCAGACCCTCTAGGTACTTTTTATTTCGCACTTCTGACTTCTGAATATCAAAAAAAAACTTGACCAAGAATGATCTGGCTTGTGTGAAAAAGAATTATTTTTACTATATTTATTGTGAGGCCGATAAAGATGGCTGTGTGAGATCTATACAATGTAAATAGCTGCTGTAATTAAATGAAATTCGGACCAAAATGTTTTTGAATACATTGTAAAAGGTTTTGGGTGGCATGTTGGGGGCTATGATAAGATTATGACAAACCTATGACTGGTCATGTAGATATTGATAACTGTTATAACTGTGACCAGGTGTAATAGATTGTTCCATTAGGACAATGATGAGTAATAAATTGTTCAGCAAGTCAATGATGAGTAAATTAAGTGTTAAGTCAAGTAAGGAAGTCTTCCTTGGTATGATAATTAAATCAGAAGTCACACTATACATAGACCAATATTTCAAGGACTATGTACAAACATTGACCATTGTAATTGACCTGGTCAGGGGATAGTGGACAATTCCACATACCAGTGGATTAGAGAAAGAAGTAACCAGGTTAAAATATTTGAACACTTTAGTCTGGATTGACCTAATGATAAAATGTCTGGTGTGTATACATACAAGGCCACTTTAACAAATTGATTGTTTCTAATTTTTTTTTGTCCGATAATTTTATGCAGATGTGTTGGCCAGAAAAAAAATAGATAAATTTCTAGTCTTTAAGACCCAAAGAGATTTTACTGCCACTGGAATCATACTCTCTACCACTTACTGCCACTAGAATGGAAAATCGAGATCTTGTTTATACCGTTGCGAGTGACAATCTAGACTACTTTTACGATACATGAATTGATGTAAATGTACATGTATTTCTTGTCAACACTTTCAACATAAATCAGAATAATGTATTTTGACTGAAATTTTCAATATCATTTCATTATCTATTTTGAATTGTTATATTTCAAGATCCTAGAACGGCCATCTCTTTAATTTTTAAGATACAGTTTGTAAGGGAAGTTCAAGGATACTTCTAGACAAAGATTTAATGTTGGACTGATGTTCAGTTGGAGAATACTTTAAATATTTTGTGTTAAGAAGTTGTAAGGTTATAGAACAAGGTCGGATTGGTATGTAGCCAATCTAAATAAACTTAGCAAAGAAAAAACAATTTCTTTTATAAATCTACTGTCATGTTTTGAAATTGAAAGACAACATCATCTAATTACTTGATTTACACAGAGAATTGTTATTGAAGCAAAATTGAATTAAAAGACATAGTATGAATAATTAGAATCTATTGTCAATATAGAAAGAGGAAGTCTTGGGTGACTCAACTCTTCCTGCTATGTCTTAAATCACTTAAGCATTGTGCACTCTCGAGAAAATGTTATATTTGGGGAGAAAAGTTTAAGGATCACTTTCCAAAGACAACTGCAGTTTGTTATTTTGATGTTTAAGATTTTTAACAGTTTTGGGTTAATTATTGTATTTGGGTCTAACATAAATGCATGTACATGTATGTCTTATACAGCAGGAAAATGTTGGATATTAGCATTAAACTTATTTAATTGGAGAGATTTATAACAGAAATTGAAACTAATAAAGACATAATTAAATATTTAATTAGTTTCAAATATCTGATAAATCTATGTCAGTCATTATAAATATAACAAATCATCACTCTTATATAAATACTAGAAGTGTACATATAATATGATGAGAAATGATATTTGTGGTGGGCTATGTTACTGTTAGTAACAAAATCTAATCTGTTCGATAAGGTTGGTGTATTTGTTTAAAGAGGGGGCTGGGTACACTTCTTATTGATTGTCTGAGAGAAAGATAAATGTGGCTCTACTTTACAAAAGAACCTCCGAGGAAAAGAGCATTTGTCCCGATTCGCTAAGATTGGATCATTAAGTCGTGGAGAAAAGTAAGAGGATTTGGCATTTCCATTGAGACAGTTATTTGTTTTTTGGAGGAGTGCATTCATTTGGAATGGAAGAATTAATCAATAATGTTTCTATACAATCATATCATGGTTCTTCTTTATTGAATAGATGTTAATGAATCAAGTTACAGCTTGTCGATGTCTCAATATAATCATTTAAGCATTGTATTAGCTTACAGCTTGTCAGTTTCTCAATGGAAGCGTTAAGCATTGTGTTAGCTCTTTATCTCAGATTTATTCACTTATGCACATATTTTTTATTGTCTTATCAGCAAAATGTAATTCAGCCATTAAAGAAAACTTATATTAAAAAAAAAACCCAGTAGTGTTGTTTATATTGTATCATGTACCTACTGTACATGTATTTACATGTCGGTCTATAACTTACTACATGTACACAACTACTTGACTATCACCAACAACCACAGATTTCTGAAATATACATAATATAAACCTGTCCAAAAAAATTAGTCAGATCCTTAATTGATGAAATTTTGATATTAAATTACTCATCCAAACTGGGTTAAGGCATGTTCTATGAAACCGTGACCAATTTTCTTACATTTGGAATAAGGTACATGCTATGATGGATTTCAGCCAAATTAACGCTGAAAACCAAAGTACATGTAACCTCATTTACAGTACATGTACTTGCAGGCAATTTCAGCCATTAAGTGGAAGAAAATTAAGTTCTGTTAAGATGGACAAACAATAATGATGCTTGATTGATGCTTCTTAACAACACTTTCATAAGACATTTTGATAAGAATACCAGAAGTGGATTAAAATCTTATGTTTGTCAATAATTTGTATATTTTAGATTGATACAGAAGGAGATGGCTTCATACAGTTGGGAGAATTGGGAGCAGCGTTTAAATGTGTTGGTATTGATCTACCAGGATATGCCATTCGAGATCTCGTAAAACAGTATGATCAAAATCAAGATGGTAAACTAAGCATGCAAGAATTTAAATCAGTAAGTTTACATTTCATCTAATCTTTTAATTCACTTTGAACTTATATATTTTCATTTGATTTATTGCACATAAAAAAAAAAATTTGACACCATATTTCGTTTTAATTGTTTGTGTATTCAAAACTCCAGGATCCAGATAGATGTGCCATTGACATTTTTCACTAAAATATAAAGTTTCCCTGAGGAAACAAAATCAAAATACCAACACTAGAAAAAGCCTATCATTTCTGTTCACCCACAATGAAATGACAAAAGCCTTATTACGTAGCAAACTGTGCATAGATTAATGAAATTTCAATTGATGTTACTTTGTAGATAAAGAACGGAATTAAACCATTTTTAGACCAATGTTCCTATTACACATGTAGTAGACATTCATCTGTCAAAATTGTAGTTTGCAGAGGATTCCTATTGACACATCAAGACTGTTTAAAGTCTTGATGCGTCAATAGGAATCCTTTGCAAACTAACCACTGGTGTGCATTAAATTATCTTATATTGTACTCACAGGAATTATTGTGAATGAAAACGCTTTATTTTTATCTTGTATTAATTAGTTATTTAGAAAAGAAAGAGAAAGGTTAGATTTTGGTTCTAAGTTTAAAACAATGGTTCAGACAAGAGCTGGTATAAAAACACATGGTGGTACTTCACAAGCCTCATCTGAAGGAACAACACATTCTGTCCGTGATGGAGAAGCTACAGCTTTCTCTAACTGGATTAATCGGTATGTAGAATTAAAAGAACTCAAAACTTAAAGTGATAGTTGTAATTTTATGTGTTTTACACACCCACATTTACGTGTAATATTGGGGTTTGCATGGCCAAATGGTTGGCACATGCGGCCCCCTGTATCCAAAAAGGTCTGTCATTGAGTCAACTAGCGTGGTTTCGATTCCCGGGTTGTATGTGACAAGGATTTGTGTCACCTGTCCAACCACATGAGTTTTTCTCTTGGTTCTCCAGTTTCCTCCAACTGCAAGCGTTGTGTTGAGTTGACGTTAAACCCCATTTCTCGATTATTGTAATTGCGGTTGTTAAATTTCATTTTGCAAATTCAAATTGATTGCTGATTTATTTGAGCCTACATTTTGATTTTTTTTATCATTAAACAGAGTTACGCTTCTGTATATGGTCCAATTTATGCAATCTTGTGAGTTACATGTATAAACAGACATGTTTTCGATAAATCAAATGAGCTTCCATAATGGTGGTTTTGGTTTGTTTACATCATGTATATTGTCTACAGTGGATAACCAGTGTATCTTCATACATTTTTAATTCATCATATCTGTGTAAATACAGAACAGAACTGAACCATTTTTGGTCTTGATTCCTTTTAGAGATTCAACTTGTACAATATTATACATGAAGTTTGCTAATGATTATCAGTAACTGGGCTTTAATGCAGATCTGACAAGTGTTAAATGCAGATACACTTACTGGTTAATATCGAAATTGTACCTAAAGCTTTTAAATTGCATTCCCAATATTTTGCTAAAATATTGCTTATTTAACTAATTGTCAATATTTTTATAGAAATTTAGCGGAAGATCCTGATTGTAAAAAATATTTACCCATTGATTCGGCTGAAGCCTTATATAAATCTTGTTTTGATGGAATTATTTTATGGTGAGTTATTTTTGGTTATTTGTTATTGAAGATGATCAATATTTTGTTGCCATGGATATTTTTTGAATGTAGAAATAATGTTATTTATAGATAAGATTTAATTTATTATTCCTAAAATGAAATGTTTTGATTGATATAAAATATAGTGTATGTGATGTTTACCAAGCATGGTTGATCCAATACAATTATATGAACAGAATTACTTTGTGTAGTTATTTGCTTAAGAAAAGATGTTGGCTGTAACTTGTCACATTAGAATTAAGGCAAGCATGACATTAATGCAAAAAAAATATAGCAATGACTGTAATATTGTCAAACAAGAAGTAAGCAAGTATGACATTAATGCTTTTCAAATGTCTTAATGATAATAGCTTTAATTTCAGTGCCGTTGTCAGTTATGTAAAATGAGATTACCACAGCCACTATATTAAAATGATTAATAGTGATTTGGCAATTTTAATGTATCAAAAATGTGCATTTTGAAATGTCTCAGAATTTCAGAATTAAGGATACATGTAGATAAAAAGAATCTGTGTTCTGGAGCAGGGTCCCATTCATTTCACAAGTTTATGTTACGTAAATTTGAGAAATCTTCCTTAACAATTCTGTTGTAACTGTTTGTACAATTTGTGAAATCATCCCTAGGTGAATTTGAATTGGATGTATGTATGGTGACTTAATAACTTAAAAGACTTTTTTCATCATAAAATACTTGCTTTATGATGTAATATATTGTTTTGATATATTTCAGTAAACTTATCAATCAATCAGTACCAGACACAGTATCTGAAGACGCTATAAATAAAACCAATCTTAGTGTCTACAGACGATCGGAAAATATCACACTGGCTCTCAATTCAGCTGCTTCTATTGGTTGTAATATTGTTAATATAGATGCTGTTGATATTCAGGAAGGAAAACCACATTTAATTCTTGGTGTATTATGGCAGATTATTCGAGTAAGTTATCTGACACCATATTTGATGACACTTACAGCTCAATCTGATATAATAATGTATAATTGTTTGATCACTAGATCACTTTTCTGTCCACTTTTGAAGTCTGCTAATGTCACCTTTTCCTTTTTATTAGTTTCTCAATTTCAAATGTTTTTATTGTTCATTAGATTTAGAATATTGGCTGTTCTGATTATAATGAATGGACACTTTGGTCACAGTATGTCTTTCAGGGTGTGATAATTAGCTAATCCCCATGATATTATTCCCCTAAACTCTCATCCATCCAGACTATCTTTTATGATGTCGGACAAGTTCACATCATCCAGTTAAAACATCTAATTGCTTGTGTCTTAAGTGAGTTTTTAGCTCTGTTTAATATCACATAAGTGTGACAGGATGCTCCTGTCGAGGAAACAATACTCATTATAAAACCTCAAAAGCTTTTGATGTAATGTTCTTTAATTCATGTTTTTTTTAATTTTTTAGATTGGTTTACTAAGTGACATTAATCTGGCCCACAATCCTGGTCTGGTAGCATTGTTATTAGATGGTGAGGAAATCAGTGATTTACAGAAATTATCGCCAGAACAGATTTTATTACGCTGGGTCAATTATCATTTGGATCGAGCTGGTGCTAACCGAACTATTAAAAATTTCTCTGAAGATATCAAGGTTTGTTTAACTTTTAAAGTATTCTGTTATATAGTCAACACTCTCTAAACTCCTTAAATTAAAGATACATTATGTAAGATTTAGATAAAGAGTTGACGGTTCTCGCTATAATAGTTAAAAACTAGATAATGTAAATAGAATATGCTGATAATTTCAGTCAAATTGATCCACTCTGAACCAAGATATTAGCTTTTGAATATTAGGGGGGTTGGATAGCTGAATGGTTAGCACGTGCGTGCTGTATCCTAAAGCCTGTCATTGGGTCAACTGGCTTGGTTTCGAGTTCCTGGTTGTACGTGACAGGGAGTAGGGTTGCCTGTCCAACCTCGTGGGTTTTCTCTGGGTCCTACAGTTTCCATCCACTGCTAAAAACCCCTGCGCGTAAGCAAATTAATGCAATGAAATTAAACCATATGTTAGTCCTAAAATGACCTAGTTTGTGTGTGAATTTTAGGCTAGTCTTGATCATCATTACTAAAGTCTGAACCAGAAATAAAAAGTCTCACTTATTCATTTTTACGTTTTTAATTATCATTCACATTCATGATGATGATTTTTTCGTGAATATAGGTTTCATGTTTGTGTGGAGTTGGAAGAGATGCATGTTAACTTTGGTGTCATTTAATTAGATACTACAAATCCTGTTTCTATTGTCAGATGTTATTTGTTATATTACAATAAATTTATATTTACAGGATTCCGAAGCTTATTCCCACTTATTAAACCAAATAGCTCCTCGAGATGCTAATGTTACATTAGCTCCATTAAATGTAAGTATTATCCTGTTTCGTCACGAATGTATCCTCATTAGAAGTATAATATATTTTCATCGCGAAAACATGATTTGTCTCACAATTTCCACATAGAATTTGATTTAAAATAAAATGGGGTTTGAAATCCTACTTTTCTGTTATGTCCATGCTTATGAAGTTTGTGAGGTTTTTTTTAAGTGTACACAGTATACACAGGACCTTGTTTGTCTGTCCCATCCAAATGACTAGACACTGACCATTGTCACGCCCTCCATTTGCATAACTAACAAAGGGACCAAAATTGCGATGTACACCAACATCAAACACAGTCTTAATTTATATTATTTTAAATTATAGACACCAGCTGGAAGAGACAGGGCTGAAGCTATGTTATGTGAAGCCGATAAAATCGGCTGTAGAAGTTTTGTTGGAGCCAAAGACGTGACAGATGGTAATGCCAAATTAAATCTGGCTTTCGTGGCCAACTTGTTCAATAACTACCCAGCTTTAGATAAAGTGGACAATTTAGAAGAATTTGAAGCCATCGAAGAAACACGAGAAGAAAAGAGTAAGTTTTATTCTAATGAAGCTTTTTAATCTCAACCTACTGACAACAGTTTTATTTCCTTGGTAGTTATAAACCTATTCAAGTCAGAATATTAATTTAAGCTCCAGAAATTGCAATATCTTTGAATAATACTCTAACAAATTTCACTTTTATGGCCAACAAATTTAAAATACAGAGTTTTCAAAGCAGTTTAGAAATGTGGAGCTTTTAAGATTCAATAAAGTCTTTGTATCACCTTATGTCATTGAGCACATTATAAATATATAACTACCATTTATATAGGGCATACTCGATTGAACGTTCTGGAATTAAATTCTCTCAATTCCAAAATTAGTGTCAATCGAGTGAAAAGGAGAATTTCGGAGTACAACGCATGTGCCGACTGCATAACAAATATCTCAACCAATCACGGCAGCTGAAACATATTTGTTACTTAAAATACGTCACGATTCCACTCACACCACCTCAGCTGTTGGGACTGGCAGAACTGTGACAGGACTCAATTCCGTGTCACTCGATTGCAATTCTGTCAATTCGGGACGTTCTGGACTGTGAATCGAGCACCCCCATTGAATACAATGACAGGTTTATTTTCTATATATACATGTAGCACAATGTTTCGATAAATGTCAATTTATCAATTTCAAGCGAGGTGGCGATGAATAAGTTTGTAAACGACCTTGATATACCATGGTTTACATCCATGCAAAGATTAGGTGTGGTTGGCTATTAGAAGTTGATATACAGACCCAAAAAACTTTCTAGAATTCCTGAATCTTATTCCGACAATCTGTACCTTGCAAATTTGTTATAAATTATGTTTTAAGTTACACATGTTAATATTCAACAAAGAAGACAAGCATACTTAACCTCTCTCAAAAAACAGATTCGGGAGATTCTATCATCTGATATAGAATAAAATTTAATGATATTTATATTTCTGTGTATTACAGCCTATAGAAACTGGATGAATAGTATGGGTGTTAATCCTCATGTACATCATTTATATACAGACCTTAGAGATTGTTTAGTTATATTTAAAATATTGGATATTATACAACCAGGAGTAGTAAACTGGAATAAAGTTGTCCAGAAATTCTCCAAAATGAAAGTCAACTTTGAAAAGCTAGGTAAATACTTAAAATTACAGCTAATGTATAGGCAGGGTGGGTTGGTTTACAATCTTCATTACAATACTCTCTCAGATGCTGCTAAATGTGTAGACAATTAATGAGAATAACATGTTGTTAGTAATGAAATGTTCACCTCAATTAACTAGATTATTGTGAAGGAGTCTTCCATTAAGTTAGTTTGATATTACTACATAAATCATGAATCGAGCATCAAGTCGTGGTCATGGTCATATAAAAAAATGAAGTCTGACAATTGTGCTTTTTTTTTTTAAAAAAGCTTCGACCAATTTGAGTTGCACTTTGGGACCAGTTTCTCGTGCAAAAAGCTATTATTAATAGTTCACACTTGAACCGATATCATAATCTGTCTATTATTATTTGCTAATAGGTAACCAATAACACTAAAACATATGCAGTTGGTAATATGATTGTATTTAACTATGTTATTTGTGTTTTATAGAGAACTGTAATTATGCTGTAGAGCTAGGTATTAAACAGAAATTTTCACTTATTGGTATTGGTGGACAGGATATGCATGAAGGAAATGCAACATTAACACTTGGTAAGTTTCATATATTATTTTCATAAATTTATATTCGGTAAACTCCCTTGACTAGTTAGAAAACTTATTTGACTTTTCTGTGTAATGCAAATAAATATCTTTATATTACCCTAATATTTTTAATTTTGACTGATACATAATGACATCATTTTATTTTTCAGCTTACGTATGGCAACTAATGAAAGCATATACTCTGTCTATATTAAGTAAACTGAAGGATGGTAACACAAATGGAAATTCTATTATTGCTGAGCAAGAAATCATTGACTGGGCCAATAAAAAAGTAAGGAAAAATGACTATTAAAAGTTTTGATTAATATGTATAGTTGAGTGTTCTTATCATTGCTCAGTGAAAAATAATATATCATTGAAGGGGTTGAATTTTTTCCCCATGATGTTGTTAGTGGATTTTGATTCATATTATCAAATGAAATTGTTAATTCTGTCTTACTCTTTGGGGGCTTTCTAAGTTTAAATAGAAATTTATTTGGCTTAAGCTAATATAATTTGGAAATTTCCAATTTAAATTGAACCATTGAAGAAAACTAGGATTTGATTGGTTGATATAACTGCATTGTCAACAGTTTGTTTGCAAACTTATAATAGCATACTCCTCGCTGTGTTTGGTTTGATTAGACCTTATCCCACTCAAACACTGCTGTTCCTAATTAAAACTGGTCAATAGTCCAATTAACAACCAATACCTTACTGCCTAACAATACCATTCGGCTTTAAACAGAGCTCAAGTAATGTTAACATAAAGCTACATAATTACCCACAAAATTTATTACGCCCAATTAATCAGTGCATAGCAGAATATTGCAGAAAAACTAATTACGTGACAGCAAACAATGTAAGCAATACTGCCTGGAGACAAACAACACTTTTTAATACCTTAAATCACTGTTCAAAGTTTTAGGGAAGACCCAGATTAAACAAAGGGCTGTCATGTTACTGTACTTTTGATAGATTTGATTGAACGGGAAGAATAGGAACACTCCCTCACAAGCTTTAGTATTGGCAGCCAATCCAGCAATGGCCAGCGAGGGATTTCTCACTCCATTGCTTCAAGAATATGTGATAATAGTAGTGTAAAGAAGAATACCATCAGCAACAAAAGAAGTAACATGCACCATACTAATCACCCGATAGAAGAAGTTTGGCATCATTTAATATGTTAATATTGTATTTTGTATATATTTAAGATTGAAGGTAAAGCCAAGTTTTCAAGTTTTAAAGATCCATCATTAAGTGATGGTATTACAGTGTTAACATTAATAGATTGTTTAAGACCTGGAACTGTCAAGTGGGAGGTTGTTAAAACAACAGGTTTAACAGAAGAGGTAGGTCATTTGGCTTGGGTTTTTTTATAATTAGTAGCAGAATATTGTATGTTGGCGTAGGCGTATTTATCAATGTTTAAGAAGTAATAATTTAGTCATCATATCCTTTTAATACAAATAGAGAGAGAAATGGGGTTTAACGTCCACTCATCACAAACTAGGTCATTTTGGGACTAACATATGGTTTAATTTTATTTCATTAAATCGCTTGCGTGTAGGGGTCTTTAGCAGTGGGAGGAAACCGGAGTACCCGGAGAAAACCCACAAGGCTGGACAGGCGACCCTACTCCTTGCCACGTACAACCGGGGATTCGAAACCACACCAGTTGACTCAATGGCAGGCAGTATGATACAGCGCGCGCTCGCTAACCATTCGGCCATCCAAACCCCCCTTTTAATACAAATATGTTATTCACTTATTTTCTTCTCATGAATTTCTATAAATACTCAAAGATTTAAGTTTCTTTTATTATTTCAGACTCGTATGGCTAATGCTAAATACGCTGTGTCAATGGCACGAAAAATAGGAGCTAGAGTATACGCCTTACCCGAAGATATTGTGGAAGTTAAACCCAAAATGATCATGACTATTTTTGCTTGTCTCATGTCTCAGGACCCCAATTTTAAAGGACGAGGAATGACCAGTGGAATGGAAGGTTAAAAGAAAAAACTACAGATCTATTTTATAAACTAGAAAAAATTCTGCAATTGATAATTCGAGGCAATGTTTGTAAATATATAAATAGAAAGAGTCTTATTTTAACACTAAAATTATCATCATACAGATCAATTTCACCTCATTAGATTTCTCTCTAGATTTTAATTTCCTTGAACAATGAGTCATATTCTGGAACACTGCAACATCTAGGTTAAGTCAAAAGTTATGAATTAGCCTGGAATTGACCTATTCAGTGTTGAGAATTAGGCTACCCTTTTTTTTTTAGTGAAAAAAGTTATTGAGTGTATCGTATCGACCGGAATAATTAAAAGTTTTACCTAGATTAACTGAATATTTATCTAGTATGTAGCAGTATTATGATATATATACCATATTATATTTAGTATGTAATTATATATTGTATTTGATATATTATACACAAAACGTATAACTGAGTAAATTTTTAGTATATAGATTTGTGATTACTGCTAAACGGTATATCAAATAATAGAATTACTGCTTAAATAAAATTATACTTTGTAATTCACCATCAGAAAAAAAACAACTTGTTTTGATTTGATTTTTTAGATATTAGTTATTTTTGTTAATTGAATTTTTAAATGGAATGATAATAACTAAGAATATTGAATAATAACAGTTATTGCTAAGTTGATATGTAGTAGTTGAATATATTTGTTATTTACTGTATATATAGTTTCCCTAACATAAAAGTTGCCTTACCATTATGAATCCAGGTATTTTAAGTATTTTAGTAGATGTCGTGGTCACACTAGACAATTGATCAAATATTTTACTTATTTCTATAAACAAAGGTATTCTGTTATTGAACTAGTTAAAAACTGTTTATATAATTTATTTAAGATTATATCATCTGTCTTTTAGTTCTAATATAAAACAGTATGCATAATTAAGAGCTTTGGGGATTTGTTTTATTATTTTGTTGTAAAGATATTACATTTTAGATAATCTACCTTATGATGTTAAGTTTTTATTTTTTTAATCTAACAGAACTGGCATGCAAAATACTAGGTTTTATATAGCTTAAGTTTCATAAATCTGAGATCAATTTCTTTTCCAAAGCTTTATGAAATTGCTTATCATTTACCTACATATCATATCCATTTCTATATATTCTGTAAACGTAATTAATATGTAAATATATTCCCATAGATTGTTTCTGAAACAGGACCATTGTATGTATATGTATGATAATATGTCAGTAGAAGATATGGTTTCATTAAGACTAAATTTGTTGCTTTTTTTTTATGGAGATGATGATCAACATTTTAAGACGTCGGATGAACAAATTCTTGCTATATATGTCTTAATTTGTTTTTTCCGTTTTTATTTTGCATGTTATTTAATCAGATATGTATCTTATAGTTTAGCTGTTATCTTATATTAACAACTGTATAGTCTATTCCATTTCATCTTATGTAAACCAATTTATTTTGTTTTGCTGCTATCACTTATACAGATTAATATATTCAGTAATTCCAGATTTATTTTTTGAGCATATAGAACATGGGACCACAGAGTTTCTGAATAAACATTTATCATATTAATTGATGGTTGGTTGTCAATTTCTAATGGCTGTCGCCCCTCCCCCCCCAGTCAAGATTGTACTGCCTTTTTCGGTAATCCAAGATAGATTGCCAGGCAATGAAACATGCCTGCAGCAGCTAATTCAACTGATTTGTCAACAAGGGTTGGCATACAAATGGATTTAGTGAGGGAGTGATACACAGGCCCCTAATAGGAGAGACACAGCCACAAGCTAGTCACTTCAGTTTCAGGGGGAAGATTTTGCAGAACACGTTTTGAGTAGTACACGTTATTTATTAAGAATTTTGAAAGAAATTGAGACAAATTCTGAAAGTGACAATATCATTTACATGGATCTATATCTTCGATATATTGTTGTGGTGAATAGTCATATCTTTATTAATTTATGTATGTGTCCTGCCATTTTCATGAGAGAGAGAGGGAAGTGGGGTTTATTGTCCACTCGACACAAACTAGGTCATTTCGGGACTAACATGGTTAATTTTATTTCAATAATTCGCTTGTGCGTATGGGTCTTTAGCAGTGGGAGGAAACCGTAGAAAACCCACGGGGTTGGCCGGACGACCCTACTCCTTGCAAGGTACAACCGGGGATTCGAAACCACGCCAGTTGACTCAATGGCAGGACGTATGACATAGCGCGTGCACGCTTACCATTCGGCCATCCACCCCCCCTAAAGAAAGAAAAATGGGTTTAACTCCACTGAACACAAACTAGGTCATTCTGGGACTAGTATATGGTTCAATTTTATTTCAATAATTTGCTTGCCTAGGGGTCTTTAGCAGTGGGAGAACACAGAGAAAACCCACAAGTTTGGACAAGCGACCCTCCTCCTCGTCACATACTTTAGAGGAATCAAAACCACGCTTGTTGACTCAATTACAGACCTTTAATGCAGCGCACACACTCTAACTATTCAGGTCGGGTGTTCGATCCCTGCATTGGCCGAGAAAGTTCATCCAGATTTCATTTTAATGAAGAAAAGCAAAAAATAATTAGCACCAAAAGCAACATTGTTATTTATTAACAGTAAATACAGTATATACATGGTATCTTTAAACCAAAGACAGACATATTCTAGCTTACAGACTCAACTTTAAATACAATAGAGAAGAAAAAAAAATTATGCCAATTACCATCATCTGATTCTAATATACCGTAGAATGTTGATTCAATTAATTTCCAGAAATGATTCGAACGGCTGTCGATGTTTTGGCTAAAATTTTCACAGCCAATTATTCGGATCCTGTCACGTGGAAGTTTATCAATACATCCCAGTTTATTAATTTCTTATGAAAACAGTAAATTCCAAGCAGCCAAAGTGCCCATAACATTTTTCAAGGTTACTGAAAGGACATTACCATTTCTAAATGTAGGTATATCAATAAACAAGACTACTTGTCTAACTTTGCCAATGTAAATATATATAAAAGAGTCTTATTTTGATGAACTTGCCAATTTTCTCAATGGCATCTGGTCTTGATGACAGCATTGATATATTTATTTACTTAACAAATTAGTGAAGAAAAGAGGCCTTCGAATAAATGAACATGTTTCAGATAACAAAGTATAGCTTTGAAATGGTTTTTCCTGAGCCAAAACTTATATTGCACTAAACTTAATGTAACAATAAGATCAGGACTTTGGAAACATTTGATCTAAATGCTAATTGTTCATTAATTATGGAATTCAGAGATAGATTGAAGAAAACAGGAGAAAAAGACAAGAAAACAGTAGAAACAAATGAGATGTATCAGATTAAGGATTTTTCATGAGCAATCAGTTTTAAAATCAACAACAATTATTCAAAAATATTAACAATTTTGTAAAACACAATAATAGCAACTTTAAGCCAAACAATTTACATGTAATATTTAACTTTAGCAGAATGTCATGTGCATCAAAAACAACGGAAAAATCATCTATTATTATTCATGTTACTTTAACAGCTTCACAAAATGATAATTGACATGTACTTACTACAAGAAATGTAACAGTCCTGACATCAAATATAAAATTTTGTATAAATCTAAAATAATTTTATAGATTCAGCTTTGTTTTGAATATTTTGTTTGGCCTAGCACATAAATCCAAAGTCAAAACTTTTTTAAGATAGTTTACGACACGTTATAAAAGTGGCCAAAATTCTGTATATATTTATATTTGTGGTAAAGATATGATGAATAGTATCAGTTTATATAATGACTTTAAATGAGACAAAGTCCACTATCAATAATATATGTGTTTATACATTATATCGCAGATAGCATAAAGAGGGAAGATTTATAATCATTTCCTAAAAAAAAAAAGTAATTTCAATAAACTTTAATTGAGCTTAATTAGATAATTCAACAAGTTTAATTAACAATGATTTATATACAAGCACTTCAAGACCCATATTTTGTACAAGACTACATACATTCTAACAGCAATAATCTGTCTTTTTGACCACAGTAAATCGCAGATTTATAAACTTAACATGAAAATTTGAATGTTTGTTGCCTAAATCGAAAAAGAGAAAAACAAGGTAGTTATGAAAGCTGGCAACAAACAGTCTTTTCATTACATCAAGAGCAGTTTATTTAAATGATTCATTATAAATGATTAACAAAAACTCTCCACTTTAAGCTAATAACTGATGAATATTACTGGGGACTATCTAACTTCTATTTACCATAGTCTATCAATATATACATATGTTTAATAACACACACACCATTATGTGACCAACTCTGAATTAAAGGCTTTGTATTTGACATACATATACATATTTCACAAATATTTCCTTTTTGGATACAAAATCGTTTCAAATTGATCAATTTTTTCCAAATTAATGACGTAGCAATGTTAAATTTTTAGATTCCATTTAGTTTTCTTCTTTATTCTAATTTTTATATTTCGAGTCTGTCACACATGATATGGTAGGTATAAAATATTGTAATATGAATTGTAATAAATTAATGATATAAAACATGATTTATGTATATAGGTATAATTAACATCTATTTGGATAGTTGTTTAATCCTCTCTAATCGCATCTTTAATCCTGATACATCTACATCAGGTACAGCAGGTTTCTCATTCTCCTCTTCTTCCTCTGGTTTATAATTGATCTCAGACTATTAAATAGAAAATAAATCTCATTACGATAACATACAAAAACAATGTCTGACTGCTTCTTACGATTCTGGCAAAGACTTTCACCTGTAGAGTATGGATCAAATGACGTTTAACATCTTACTTTTCTGCAGACTAAAGAGTATTTACCATGTACAAAAAATGCTGGCACATTTCCTTAATTTCAATATAGCATTAGTCTAGGGAGCAAAACTTACCACGGCCAATGACTCGGAACTACTACATGTACTACTGTTCTTTTCACTTTCACTAAGTTTCAACGGTCTTAAAGGCTGAGGTTTCTCACTCTGAAATATTCAAACAGAAGTCAGTATAATCACAATTTTCGTCTTCAAATATGTTGATTGAAAAATATAGATTCAATGAAAAAAAGAAATAATAATCGGGTAGTTAATCCCAGTGCTACAGGAGGCAAAATAAAAATCCAATTATCATCTTGCTGTACTGCTGTATTTTTTCCATGAAGACTAATAGCTATATTTTTTTATTTCAGTTACTGGTTTGTATGATTGTATATTTAAAATTTAAAGTTAATGAGATTTTATATGTAAATTCATCTGAAGTTATAACAACACGAGAAGATTATTTGAATTTGTGAAGCATTCTGTTTGGAAAAATATGAGCCACAAATTTGTGATGACATTTAAGCATATTGTTTAAGAAACGGATGAGATACAGGTGAATTCTGTTACGTTTTGATAATTTCAAGTGCTGTTATTTAGTTTAGCATAGTATATACCTGTTGTGTTGAATCAAGTCCACACTGTGATCGTAATGTTTTTAATCTCTCTAGATAGAAGTTAGCACAATCACTCTGACCACTAACTACTGATGATGATGTGGTAGTAGTAGCTGTACTAACAGCAGATACTTCACCTACAAAAATTTACACGAATGAAATAGAGTTTAACATAGAGTTTAACATCGAGTCAACATATTACATATGGGTCTTTTCATTGGTGCAATATTGAGGGTGAAACTTTAAACTTCATAAAAATCGAACTGTCACACGTTACTTAATGTGCACTATGTAGTTCATTCTTGGTATCCTGTGTGGTACCATTCCGTTTAATGCCACAGGGAAGACACCTAGTCAAATTATCTGCCCTTGATAAGTTTGCTATTTTTATCGACAATCTAGTGGGCGAAATAGTAACTGGTTTTTATATGGATAATATCAAAATAAATAAAACTAACTAGAAGCTGCTTTCCTTCCGTCTCTTTCTTGTTCTATATTTTTCAAACCTCTGTCAACGTAATCTTGGAAGAACTGTGATGTCTTCTTTAAGAATGGTGTTAGATCAGAATCAGGGTTTTTCTTCTTGAAATCATATAAATCATTTAAACCCTGAAATGATATACAAAAAAAATAATTGGATTTTTGGAAACTTCCATTGGTTTTGTTAAAAACTGAGAATACATGCATTCTAAAAATAAACAATCTCAAAACTAATAATTTTTCTATCTATATTAGAAATTTGTATAATTCATTACCTCTTTTGTGTTTTCTTTAGAACCAATCTTTTTAAAGATTTCACCCAACATGTCCTGGGTTCCCTTTGAGAAAGACTTTGGTTTCGAAGAGCTCTAAAAACGAAAAAAAAAAAAAAATACATAACTTTTCTCAAAATTGCCTGAAAAATTAAACCTATCTGACTTTTAATGCTATCCATAATTTCCGGCAAACACTTTATCATTCATGCCGATTTATTTCAAATTACTGTCACTGCCAAAAAACAACCTTTAGACTTTGACATTTAATGCGAATGAACTGAGTAAGTTACTGAATTTTTCAAAACGTTATATTGTGAAAAAATGTTTGGTGATTCAGTTAAATATTTAGAATTTTTTCTCACCTTGGGTGGTTTTTCCTCAGTATTCATTACTTCATTTTTAGCATTAGTACTGGCAACATCATTTTTAAGAACTTTATTTAAATAACTTTCAATTTCTGAGTTCTCATCACTAGATATTAACCCTGTATGACTTAATATCTGAAATATTTCCACACAATAATACATGATGTAGACCACAACAGACAAATATGGTGACATTTAGCAAATCGGACAAATTTACATATTTTGTAGCAAAGTGAACTGTTAGTCTCACATTTCCCTGTTCCAACTGACAATTGATAGTTCTGATTCTGCCAGTTCCGTCACAACAGTCTTTAATTTTACTGTCATCGAATGACATCTGCTGTAAGGAACAATAAGGGGACAATCTCCTTCAGGTCAATATAATAAAGATTATAATATTGACAATTTGATTAAAACATAGATACTATTTTGTTTCTTCTTATATAGTTCAAAATATCATTTTACTTATACTACTACACTAGCATCTGGAAGAGTTGTTATATAGCCCGAGTTCTGGATGATGTGAGGGATTAGCCAATTAAACAGTCTGTTACTGTATTGTGGGTAACCCACTAGAAACATCCACATGGATTGGTAAATCGAATTATCTATCTGTATTCTAATCAGACTGTAATATTGGTAAATTAATAACTTACCTTTTTGCCCTTTAAAGTAGCGAGGGAATGTAAAATAGTTTTAATAGTGCGAAGCGGAAGATCACTGGTTCGTTCTTTCCAACTACTGGAAGGGAATGCTCGGAGAAAGAGATGACAATCAAGTAGAGTTCTCTCTATGTTTAATTCGTTGATTGTATTAGGTAACATTCTCGTCAACCTCCATAAACACTAGAAAAACATAGATCAATTGGTTGCATATAAACACTCAAAATTAGTAAAAAAAAAAACCCATTAATCACTTGTAAACATTACTGACTTATAATAAAACGTGGGTACAGTAATTCATTCATGACACCAACCATCAAACAGCTGAATTTCCTGTTTTTACTTAATATTATTTTAACGAAGGGAGAAAATGACCCGCCCTCCCTCCTAATGACAGCAATTTTTAAAAACTGTGTTTTAATGTGACTTTTTGATATACAAGAAGTTTTATATTTTGTGTTTAACCCATTTTCTTTTGTTACATACATTATGCCTTTAAATGTAAATAATTTAATTAAATGAACCTGTCAATCATTTCATATTTTAATGTATTGGATGTTAAATTTCTAATAAACAACTACTCATTCATTGATGAGGCCCTAAATATTCAACCATGGATTCGAAAACAAACTCAAATTTACTGGGGAAAATTATATAAGCTGACCTTTTGCCTAATAAATATCTTAAGATACTTCAAATCTCGAGAGACACATTTTTAAGATATACGTGTTATTAAAGGTTGTGTTTATATAAAAGACTGAAATTAATAGTGTAATATATCATTGGCATCATAATGTCCTATTAATATAAATATAAGCAATACCTTCATGATAAGTTCAAGGAATTTAGGTGTACAGATATCACTACCAGCACAATCTTGTAACAGACTAATTAAAGCACTGAAATAAAATAATATTTCATTCTTAATAAACATAGAAATCCTAAAAGCAAAAGGCTTTTCACTTGAACTATGATTATCATTTCTGAGACAGTGGATGTTTGATGAAAGTCAATTATCATCTTAAACTTCATCAAATTCTAAAATTACAGAAATATATACCTTACCATAATTCAATCAATACAAAATAAGCAAAACAATATCTATATCATGATTTAAGTAATAATAACCATTTTAACTTTTAATCCATTTGTCATGACAGCTGTCACAAAAAAAATAATCTCAATAAAACATTGATTAACATATAACTTGATTGTAAACCTTCATGTTTTGAGCGAAGAGAAAAGAGCAGCTTAATGCCTGTTTAAAAATTTGCAAATAACTGCTTATAGTAGTAGGATTTGGCTGATAACAATGCAAACAAATCTTCTTTTTAAGATAATTTGATAGGGAACAGCTTTCTGAAATAACTAAGAATTAGTTTATTTGAATGTTGTCATTTTAGAAGTCATAATAGTTGTAGCACTTTCTAAATATGAACATTTTGCAATAAATCTTCAATGATTCATATATTAATGTTTGTGAAAATCTTGGAATTATGATTCCTGTTTAATATTTACCTCATGATATTCGTGAAATCAGCATTTTCTACAATCTTAATAACTGTAACATTAACACTACGTACAACTTGTGGTCCTTCATCTAAATCCATTAATCTATTATCTAATAATATAGTCACCAAACTATTCAATATATCCTTCAATATATCTTTAGATGTTTTCTTAGCACACTCTTCATGTTGGAAAGTCTGAAAAATAGAAATGTTAGTATACCAACCAATAAACATTCTAGAGTGTTGCACAATCACATTAACTAAAAGGATCAACTAACACCCAGGAAGATAATTTGTTGACAAATATATATTTCTTTATTTTTTCACAGCATATTAAACAGCCATTTGGTTTTATCATACATGTATATCCAGATTTGTTGTGAGGGAGGGTAAAACTAGAAGATATTGAAGAAACAATATTTGAGAAACATGCCAGTAATAAGAAACGTTAATTGTTATACATGTACTTTAAGTGTGGACCTTAAGGCATGTGTAACAAAACAAAACTAGGTCATTTTGAGACTAACATATGATTCAGTCTTATTTCATCACTTTCAATCAATTAGATTCAAACTTATCTTGTTTCAAAGAGTCACAAAAGGGCTTATTGTTGGAATTCTATGTCATATAGTGAGTGGTATATTAATCATCCTTGTTGTCTGAAACCTTACGTCTAAAGAAGATACAAGTTGTCTCCCTTATTTTCTAGTTCTTCAACCATTTTTAAACAATAACAATAAGGATAGTTTAACACCCAAGGCTCTGAGGACCCGAATATAACATTACTAGTGAAATCGCCTATTGAATACTTTTCTAGAAAAATGAATTCATTTTTTTTTTCTTTTTTTAAAGTAGTGATCGGGGTCATGTAAAATATACTTACAGCTAATAATGTACACAATAAACATCTATATAAACGTATGATATCATCTCTAGATGTATTCTCATCACCCATACAAGTTGAGTACACCATCTTAAACTGCATAGATAATAACAGGACTAGTTGATCTATATGATCTATCAATATCTCCGGTCTTTCTTTTAATACATCATCAATCTAAAATAAAACAAAAACATACGATTTTATTGTAATATATTTCATTAAAGGGGTAATTGGCCTTGGATTGTGTTTTTGCTTGAGAACATCAGAATATTTTAACAACTATTTGGCCAACTTTGGATATTTGAGTTATAGCACAAATTAAGTGGGGGTTTTTTTCCAGCATATTGTCTTCAAAAATGACCTTATCATTAATAATTCCCCCAAAATCAAAGTTAAAGATAGGTTGCCAGGCAACGAAACATACGCCCACAGCAGCTAAATCGTCCGGGCAGTCAACAAGGGTTGTCGCATATTTTTACTTTTTTCGGTAATGAAACATTTGTAATACACTAAAATCTGATTAAGAGTAACAACTCATTATGTGATTATCAGAAAATCATTAGAATTTGTTTGCTTTTTATAAAGTTTTGCCCCATGCTAACAATTAGTATACGAAACATTTAATATCATGGATTTTGCTGTTCAGTTATCAAAATTCATTGAAAATCAAAATACTTATTCGTTTCAACACCTTAAACTCTGTGTATCAATCTGAAGTCAATAGGATGATAAGTTTGGCCTCTATAGTGTCACAAGGTTTTTTGAAGTGATCAAGGGAGATAACTCTGGAAGTAATTATTTGAAATCGCTGAAAATTAATAGGCTTCTTCGTCTCATGACCTTAAACATTGTGTGTAAATTTAAAGTCAATCGGATATTAACTTTGGCCTCTAGAGCGTCCACAGGATTTTTTGACGTGGTCAAGGGCCATAACTCTGGCAGTAATTATCGGAAATTGCTGAAAAACAATAGGCTTCTTCGTCTCATGACCTTAAAGACTGTGTATAAATTTAAAGTCAATCAGATATTAACTTTGGCCTCTAGAGCGTCCACAAGATATCTTGAAGTGAATAAGGGTCACAACTCTGGCACTAATTATCAGAAATCGCTGAAAATCCATAGGCTTCTTTGTTTCATAACCTTAAACACTGTGTATAAATTCAAAGTCAATCGGATATTAACTTTGGCCTCTAGAGCGTCCACAAGATTTTTTGAAGTGATCAAGGGCCACAACTCTGGCACTAATCATCAGAAATCGCTGAAAATCAAGACTTCTTCGTCTCATGACCTTAAACACTGTGTTTAAATTTAAAGTCAATCGGATATTCACTTTGGTCTCTAGAGCGTCCACAAGATTTTTTGAAGTGATCAAGGGCCACAACTCTGGCACTAATCATCAGAAATCGCTGAAAATCAATAGACTTCTTCGTCACATGACCTTAAACACTGTGTTTGAATTTAAAGTCAATCGGATATTCACTTTGGCCTCTAGAGCGTCCACAAGATTTTTTGAAGTGATCAAGGGCCATAATTTTAACTCTGGTAGTTTATATTCGGAAATTGCTGAAAAACGATAGGCTTCTTCGTCTCATGACCTTAAACACTGTGTATAAATTTAAAGTCAATCGGATATTAACTTTAGCCTCTAGAGCGTCCACAAGCAATTTCAATGTGGGCGACGACAACATACGACCACATTTCAATGTGGGCGTATAAAAACTTAACCGAAATGCATAAAATTTGCTGTTTATTACTATGAGTATTGTTTTCCTTTATTTTTATTCAATAGCCTTTTCTTAAAATTAATAACATGGTGTACACCCACTTCAATTCTAAGCTAAATATCTCTACAATTTTCTACAAGATAAGCATATCACATACTAATTTTAAGGTCTATGAACACAGAATTTAAATGTAAATTTTTGAGCTAATGTGTATGATCTAGTCAGAGCTGGTTACACATCATTATCTGAAACCAACTTTAGGAAACTTTTTCTGTACCAAACTGATAGCAAACTGAAAAATGGACAAATCGTTCAGAAATGTCAACAAAATAAATACCTGCGCTAAGGCCTGGATACATGTGTTGATATTTTTATTAGTTATTTGTGAAATAACAAAACCTATAGTTGTTGACAATGGTCTAGGTCTGAAAATTGGAATAGAAACACATGTAATAAAAAACAAATAATATCATTGTCTTCTAAAACTATCAAGTAGATTCATTTCAAATATACTGAGCGCCATAGAAAACGCATCACTTAGTTTTTCGTAGAACAAAATGATCCTGTAAACATATCTTATTTATTTTGCTTCTTATTGTGAACAATATTCAAATGCGAACACATCAATCAATAACAACACATTTGTACACTTATGGATGTTTAATCTGTAATCAACGGTACAAAGTCAGAGTGGTCAAAACTAGATTAGCAAGCCAACACCCTACTCACTGAACCACCATGGCTTCCAGAAAACAGTATATATAGTAGACATTATAGATATCAGTGAACTTGTATAATATTAAGTGTAATACTAACTTGACTGTAGGTTGTGGTAATGTATCATACATATAATCTATATCAACTTCTATAAGACTAGGTGCTGGTAATTCACTCATATCACAATCAATATCTATATAATTCTCTTTTCTAGTTATACTAGATTTAGGCTGGGCTGACTGGGGTCTTTGAAGCCCTGTCACACTAACAAATAAAATTATTAATAATATAATAATATTTAATTTATCAAATCAAGTCCACAAAATCAATACTAAGTATTTTGATGATGCTCTATCTCTACCCATTCTAAGTGAATTACTTTTCATTTTACGACTTTACAAATTTATCATTGGGTACTATGCTAATAAATTTGCAAATGTATTAATGAAGTATCTATTTAAATTTAATCATTTAACACACAACAGGACAGAGTATTTATTCATTGATTGAAATTTTCAATATATTAATCTATTTTGAAACTATTATAATCATAGCAAAAATGGCCAGTTATCTAGATCTTACATAATTCATCTTTAAGAGAAATTAATAAAGCTGAAATTTCAGAATCTGATTTTATTATTAAACTCACGGTTGTTGGGGTTTTACAGCAGGTCGAGCTGATTGGGGTCTTTCGTCATTTATCTTGGGTCCTTTAGATTTCTGTGATCGCTTCAGCCTTTCTTGCAAATAACTCATTTCCTTTTCATTTAACTAAAATTCAAAATGTGCGACTCAGAAAATCTGATGATCATCTTATTCTATTCTATAAGAATTTTTCCATTATTTCCACTGAAGATTGATTTAATAAAAAGAAAACGTGTTTAATACAACACCATCTTTCAAGTCGACATACCACTAAAACTGATCGGACAAAGTCTTCATAATTACTTAAATTTGGGAATCTGAAGACCACAAAGTCTCATTTTAAGTGTTTTATACACTTTCTAACTTTATCAGGTTATATAAACAAACAAGCACACCAACAAAAGATAGTCACAAAAATATAGATATAAAGATGCTACTTACGTTTCCAATATATTTAAAGACTTGTTCATCTATAAGAAGATATGCAGCAACTATCGTATTAAGAGCAGCATTACGAACAGAATTATCTCTATCACTGATCTGTTGTGCAATTGCTTTTAATGCCTGGGATGGTGATGGTTGACATATAGATATACCATATGATTCAATGAGACAACCTAATTCTTCTAAACATTCTGTACAATAGAATAAACCACACAACAATAAGCTTATTTCACAATAGATCTTTATCATTTTGAGACATGGTATTTTCTTTTTTCATAATACAGGGTAGGGGTAGCATAATTTTGCCTTGATAGTATTGTTTCCTCTTATTGCCAAGGCTTTTATATTAGCACCTACAAGTGTACATGGATACACATTGTTTTTTTTACCTTCCAAATAACTAGGTACTGTCTTTATCATCTTAGTGACGGTTAGCTGCCACAATTTGAAGCCACAACATTCTAGTCAAAGAGTCCAGTTAAGAAACTTATTAATAAGCCAAACATAGATAGATTTTAAATCTTATTTGGCTGACTTTCGTTTTATCAAATATTATTCAGATTACGTTTAAGTTTAAAGTACGTTTATTAAACACTGACCCCAAGTCATTCAGTTCTCATTCCTTCGACCAAGTACACATTTATAAAAATGTATTTTTTCATTCAAATAATAACAAACGTACCAGCTCTTTGTTTTGAGTTTTTTGACTTGAGTCCATCAATAAGATGAGTGAACATCTTACTAGCAGGATAAACTTGACATATTAATTTGAATATTTTACGAACATCTCTTCGCACATTATCTTTAGAATCACCAACCTAAAAAATACATGCACAAATCTCCAAAGTATATTTAAGAATTACATATGTCAATCAGAAGGTCAATGATATTATTTCATCAATAATGGGTAATCACATGAGAAAAATCCATTTCAGGGCAAGTTCTTTGTACATGTAAGCCAACTTTAAACACAAATAAAATACTATAGGAACATCTTAATGGTCTAAGAAATTTAATGTTGGGCGGTTCACATTTGAAATACAAAAGATTAATTATCAATTTGAATTAATACCTGGATTACATTGAAAAAATAATTGTCGAAAAAATATCTATAAGCAAACTGTGACTATGTGAGGTTGATTTAGAATGTAGAAAAGAGAAATGAGGTTTAATGCTCACTCAACATTAAATAGCTCATTTTGGGACAACCATGTTATATCAATAATCTGCTTTAACTTGCAAGTCTTCAGAATAGGGAAGATAAGCGATAACCGCCAACCAAACACAAGAGAGAGAAATGGGGTTTAACATCCACTCGTCACAAACTAGGTCATTTTGGGACTAACATATGGTTTCAATTTTATTTTAATAATTCGCTTGCGCGTAGGGGTCTTTAGCAGTGGGAGGAAACCGGAGTGCCCGGAGGAACCCACACATACGCTCACACCAGGGATCGAAACCACAGCCGCAAGCCAGAGGTAACAGGCCAGCTAGAGGTCGAAGCGCGGCAGTCTAGACCACTAAGCCATCCCAAACCCCCAACCAAACACAAACTATTATTTTAGGGCTGGCTAACATACAGTGCAATTGTTATTTTAATATTTCACTTGCTTGTAGGGGTCTTTAGCTGTGAGATGAAACTGGAGGACCTACAGAACACCCACAAAGTTAGACAGGAGACCGCTAGTCGTTGTCTTGTACAATCGTGGGATGAAAACCACACGAACTGACTTAATGATATAGCTTATGACCTACACAACAAATGTACCCAATTACCTTTATTTACAAACCTATACATGCTTGAGATCACAGGTATTATGAACTAACATAAGTACCAGTGCTGATGTAAACCTACCTTGAGAATTAAGTATGGTATAAAAGAGACAGCTTCTATATCATGTAGATGGTAATCAGCGTCTGCTAGTTGCATAAATAAATCTTGTAAGTAAGACAATCCCTTGTTTAACATACTGGGGTTTGTATCGTAGAATCGTAATGTAAACCATTTTAATATAAGATCTAAATTTCCTATTGTTTCATCAGGTAAGGTTTCCAGTCCCTTTGAAGAAAACAATTTAAAAACAATTAATAGACACAAATTATCTTTTTAGAAAAGAAAAACAATGGGATATACTATCTCATCTAGACGATATCACAGTCATTTTGCAATTAGGTCAATAACATATCATAATTGTTATTTCTGTGTGTCGGACTGGGGGATTTTGGTCTGATAAATTATAGACAAAATAAAGTGATTAGTAAGCTCACAAATAAAAAAAATCAAAATCCTGAATGTCACAGTGTCATTTTAAGATTTAAATTTGAATAGGTATTACATTCATAGTCTGCAAGATGTTTTTTGTAATAAATATATTTTTATCAGTAGTTTATCTATCTACTCCAATCAATAATAACACACTTCTGTTCTATTCCAACTGGATTTATGGAGAGAGGCATACGCCCAGCAGTGTGCTACGAGGGAAATTTTGCACGAGCAGCAGCACTATGGCCTACTCTTATTTTCAACTCCAACTGTCAGAAGATCTTTTACGTGCATGCAAATGTATACACAGGACCATAGTTTTCCATTCCATCTGAATGACTCGACAGCTGTCCTTCCAACCATTTGTATATTACCAATAAGAACTAATTGTGTAATAAGTACTTCTGTATATTTAACAATACAAACCTTAATTAAAAGTTCTATAGCTTTTATGTGAGATTTAAAATCTTTATGGAACAGAAGTGTCATAATGGTTTTATTAAAGTTCTTCTCCATCTGCAGATTTAATTGTTCAACTATTTCAGATCGAATTTCTGTAAAATTCCATTTCAACACCTAAAAATACATCAGAAATACATTTAATTAATACATCATAAGAACAAATACTAATACCATGAGATAAATGATACAAAGTCATATGTCCACCTGGCATAACTTTTGTGCAAGCGCTCTATAATTTAAGGGTGTCTTCTCACATACAAGCTATGATGTGATTTATGATATATTTAAACTTAAAAATATATTCAAATTTATTCATTTATCAACAGTTAGCTTCAAAACCCTCTCGAGCAGAAAACAAACAGAGTGTCGGACAGACTCAGTTACATAGTGATCCTATTACATTTTTTTTTGTCCTGTGCACACTTCATGGGGTGTTTTTTCAGAGAATCAAGTATCCCTCTAGCAAGATCTGGTGTCTGTACTTCTATATATACTCAATTTGCCATACTACCCTATAAATACTTTGGTGGGAATATATCTTTAGTCAAACTTCATAAAAGCAAAATATAAATAGATAAAATACCTTAAGATTTCTCTCTTCTTTAAATCTTTGTTCTTTAGGTACAGTTAAATTCATTATATCACTTGTATCTTCTTCTACTTTCTTTTTACTAGATGGCGGCGGTGGTGCCTAGAATAAGAAAATACTTTAAGGTTAATCAAGAATGTTATTATTAGAAGTTAACCAATCCAAGACATCAATTAAATTCAATAAATGTCATTGATTTTATCAAACATTGTCAACTTTTCACTGCATTTTGCTTTTTAGTCAAAAATTAGATAAAACCATGTTTATTTAAAGATTAGATCTGTCATTTCATTCAAGGTTTTCAAATCTACACAAAATAGTCTATTTACTGACAATATTTATTCTGGACAATATTGTCAACTATAATAAAATACCTTAGCTTTCCCTTTGGTAACTGTTTTTTTAGAAGCAGCTTCTTTCTTTTCTTTAGGTGGAGGTGGTTCATCATCATCATAATCATCAAATCTCGATGATGGGGCTGATTGTACTGGCTGTGCAGCAGCTGCTGGCTTCTTACTTTTGGGTGCTTTAGCTGGTAGGTTAGCCCGAGCCTTCTCTAATATAGCCATTATCTGATCTTTAGATGCTGGCTAAAAATATATTTATTCCATTTCAATTTACAACTAAACAGCTACGGTAGTCATGTGGTTAGGGTATGGGATTGATGAAACTGTTTTAGATTTGACCCACGATTTAGCTGACAAGGAAGTGTATCCTGACATTTCACACCTAGCAAGATTCTCTCCTTCATAGTATGACCATCGTTGTGTTGATCTTAAAATAACCAATGTATTGACAAGAAGAGTAACTCAATTCAATTTCATAACTCAAAGTTCATCACTTCCATACATTTTCACACCTACAAATATCAGTACAGATGTAACAAAAACACCTTCTTACCTTACATACTTAAGCAACAGATTTCATTTAGTAAAGACAGCCATTTGATCACAATGAGAGCCATGTACTCTCGATTTGATAACAATTACTGGACATTATTCTTGAAAGCCTACCTTTAATTTAGAAGAAGCTTTGAGGAAACTGTCGTAACCTGTGTGAATCATAAAAGGCACCAATGACTCCTGAGCCTTTTTCCTTACATCACCATTTCTATCTTCTAGGCAGTTTAAAATATGAGGTATACATTGTCGGATTTCTGTTGGTAGTATTCGGTGAGATGGCAGTTTTTCTGACAACCATGATAAAAGCTACAATCATTAAAAAGACATTTGTTAAAACAATTTAATAGACATTCCCTGATTTGATTTAAATATGGGTTAGGTTAGTTTTGTACTTGGTTTCATATTAAGCTAAAATATCTGTATAGGCCTTGGCAACTTTTTGTCAGAAAAGCTTTATATGCTTCTAAAGCATACATTACAACCACAGCAGTCAAGTCATACCAGCTTCCCATAAAGGCATTTCTGTTCTTTGTGAGTAAAGAGATTAACCATGCACAAAAATTACCTCAGTGCGCAAGTTAGGGTTCTCAATCTTCAGTGAATCACTTAAAGCTTCACATTCTACCAATGGTGTCAATGTGGTATGTTCTACCCAAACATTGAGTGCATTAGTTGCTGCTGTTCTCACTTGTGGCTGAAAAGAAATATTTATAATATTTACTAAAATTAACAGTATCTTTCAGGTCATATTAAAATTAAATCATCAAATGGCCGAACTGTTATAATCTACTTATCTGATGGCATGGATTATGGCCTTGTCATGTTAATAAACATCTAATTAATAATTTATTTAAAATTTATGTTGTGGCCCAAAGAAAGAACTACAAGAGGCTGATATAGCTCTTATACAATGTCTAAGTATGAATGATGATCTTACAAAGGTGGCAATAACTTACCTTAGCATCGGCTAAACAGCCTATTAAACCAGGTCCTATTACACGAACATGGTTTTTACAATGTGGACCCATAGCTGTACCTAATGCTTGACATATACCAATAGTTGTATTAACCTAGAATCATAAATATTATACCTTTAAAGATATAAAAAAACCCCAATAAACCACTAGTCTGTTCCCATGGCCTTCAAAACAATTTGAATTCAAATATCTGAGTGAGACCTGACAATTGCTACTGATATGGATAGAGAACTAGTTAGATCAGACCATGAAATGATAGACATCATTTCATTGAAATTAAAACATAGGCCAAATCTATTAGCATAAGTATTACTTAATCAAAATGTCCAGTCTAAACTCACCATAATCTTATTAGAATCTGCTAATCTCAGTTTCAGAGCATCAGGAAGAGTTCCTATATTAGGTGTTATAAACTTAGCCTCATTCAATATGGCTGTCACTTTAGACAAGGCTTCACCTCGAACCTTCCAATTTTTATCCGACATCTCTTCTAATAATTCAGGAGTTATCTTTTCACTGTAATAACAATGAGAAGAGGTCATGGTAACAGCAACATTAATTTTTATTCAAATATTATTTCTAGATATTAGATGTCAGGTATTACTTACATGATACCATGATTACGTACTAGACCATGCACAGATATTACTTACATGATATCAACTCTAGGTACAAGGTCTTGTACAGGTATATCTGCTGCTTCCTCAGCTTCTTCTTCATCTTCACCACCACCATCACCTGCTGGTGTTAAACCTCTTGTAGCTGGAGTAGGCTTCTGATCTTTAACCTTTTCAAATTCTGCATCTATCTGTTGCAGTAGTGCTGGCTTTTCACTTTCAAAAAACACACGTAGTGTAGATCCCATATACATGTAGATAACACCACATAGAGTTATAGCAGAAGTTCGTACAGCCTGTAATTATATTAAGATCAATGATAGTTTTTAAGACAGAAACTATTAAAATTCCACAAATAAAAAAAGTATACAATTTAGCCATTTATAAAGAATTACGTAACTTTTATTATTACAAAAACTTCATAGCAATGAGAGGTCATAAGATGATAAAACTTACAGGATTAGTAGCAGCAAAAGCTTTCTTGATGGTTTCTAGCATTGGTTTAATATTTATCCTACAAAATAATTCAAAACGTTTTTTTAAAAGATGGAAAAGATACATTGAATATCATCAACAAAAATCAAAACAATCTTGCAGTCTTTTCATTTTGGCTATCAGTATCTTATAATTGTATCATATTGTATGTTTATTGCATTTCATAAATAATCAAAGTGCAACATAATTTCAGTGTAAAAAATAGTCTTTTTACTCACTTAAATCCAAATTCTTTAATTGATAGTGCCAACCAGTTTAAAGCTTCGGACTGATTTTTAGGATTTTTCTGTATAAAAGCTAAACTTACAACCTGTAAAAGAATGATCATAGGTCCCTGTAGTGTTAGAAGCTAGAAAACATTTTAATTACTGTAAAATAAGAAACACATGTCATACAATTACTGCAACTTGAAGGAAGTCGAGATAAATGTACCAAATTTAATGCAACACGCTGTGCCCTAGTTGTTGCTTAAATGACAACAATGTGAATCTTCCTGAAAAAAGTAGATTGGTACCATTATCAAATAATTACTGAACATCAATGTATTATCGATTAGCTTATTAGCATTATTGTCTTTTTCTGGCTTCAAATGTTATATAAATTATTATTTAGATATTTATTCACACGACCAGCCAAAAATCAACTACCTTGCAAAAAATAACCAAATATCAAATCAAGTGAATGGATTCGGGGGCTTTGAATGGTCTTTATCTTTTAAATGAAATACCAAACAGCGTTTTCAGGTGTGCCCAAGTACAGACGTTAAATTCAGTCTTGATGACAGAAACTTTGTTAATTTACTACTCACCTCCTGGCTAACAAAATCTATACCAATAGCTTCAGCTATACAACTCAGAGCTTCTTGTGCTGCTCCACCATTTTTTACATCCCCAACTTTATCTACGATCTCTGATAGACAAAACTCTGCTGATCTTTTACTAAACACAGCATTCTTAGCCAAATGTGCTATTAACTCTAATCTAAGCTTCAAAACCTAAACAAAAAAAAATGCAATGGGCAATGGTCAAAGATCAGGATTATTTATCAGGATTTAGACAACTTGTAATTTCTAGTTACCGGTATTGTCTACATGGCCATGTTTTTAAACTACATTCAGTCTGGATGTTCAAGCATACATTAATTTATCAATCAATTAAAAGGGCTTTATCGGAAGAAAAGCAACAATCAATAACAGGTAATGGTTTAATCAAAAGCTTTAGCTGGAAAAGGACTTGTTTTTCCAGAGATGCTGATGATTATAATTTTGATGTACGATGCTGGTAAGAAGCCAGTAATTGAAATGAAACTATAAGATGGTGTTTCTAACCTGAAAGTTTGTATCTTTAAGACCAGGTTTTCTATCAACAACTCGTACACACACCTGACATGGTATATCATCTTTACATAAACCCTTTACAATCTATAAATATCATACAACAACAAATTAACATAAAGAATTTCATAAGTAGCATACCTTCTAGGAAGAGATTGTGCCCAATTCAGCTGAAAGTATTTGTGTTACAAAACGATTAATAACTTTCTTTATTTTATGCTTTTTTAAACATTGTCAAAATCTGAAAATATCTCCAGCCAGGGGGTTGGGGAATAATAACAACAACTAATTTGATGACCATCACATCAGCAAAGCCTGGTTATCCTCTCAAAAAGCATGACAGATATACACACCGCTCTAGCCATTCTTTTCACTTTACTGGTTTGAGCAATTAAGAGCTTCAAATTAAATAAATTTTTTTTAGACAAAAACAAGTGTTGATGCAATAAGAGCAGTTCAAGAATATGAATTATTGAAACCTGTGTGAATTTCTCCATTCCAGCTAATCTTTCTTTCCAGTTAGAACTAGTTAAACTAGTTAGTGTATCTCCTGGTAATAAATTAGCTGCTTTCTCTTCTACAGCTTCATCCTATAAATACACACAGTTTATATTATCATTACAAGTCAAATATTTCTCACAGTATTACTCTATCAATACCAGGTTGGCTTCGACATGCAGTGGAGATAAATACTGTTTCCTTCAAAAAGTACAGTTAATGTGTTCCCCTCTGAAGACAATGCATTTTTTATTAGTATAAAGAGAGTGTGTTTATTAGATCATCCCACCAAGATTTGATACCGACTGCAGAGAAATAGCACTAACTGAAGCTGAAATATCTAATTTATTATGTAGGTAATGCTTCCCTGATCCTACAGATTTGGAACCCACCAAAAACACCATTAAAAATCGATGGATTTTGGATCCAAACTTAAAGTAACAATTTTATTTTTTGGTGTGCAGTAATCAACATTTCTAATGTATATGATCCTGTCTTAAATCATACACTACATCAATGTATTAGAAAAATCCATTCATCCCGCCAAAATATGGAATAAAAATGACAGATTGCATAAAATGTCAACAGAGTTTCAAAATCATCTTGAGCATGCCCTTGCATGGCAAGTTCACACCTTCATTGCTCACTCCATAACCATCAAGCACTTAAACTGCAGCAAAAACACCCCAAGAAAATTGCTAGATAATGATATGCACTCTGTGCTGTATCAATCACTTTAAAATAGAACTACATACATAAAACTTACAGATAATGCATTTTCAATAACTCCTTCTTTATCTCCACCTTTCTTTCCTTTACCTTTAACGGGTGCTTTCTTTTTACCTCCCTGTCAATAATATAATTATATACATCTTTTATTAAGAATTGCATGTGAAATTTATCTGTAAGCATTCATCAGGAAGAAGTAGACTGGGGTTGAATGTACACTTAACTGGGTCAAGCACAGGTTCTACTCATTGCTTCCATCAATCAAGGATATCAACAAAATGTATTAGAAGCAGACCTAACCTAACCATCCAATGTCATCCAATTTATGTGGGGCTGTTCATTAGGGAATTGAACTACAGTTTGAACTACAACAAATCCTAATTCCACTTGAATCAGAATATCTCTATTTATATTACTTCCCAACCAACATACTAAAATTTCTCACATATAATGAAGTCACAGAAAATAAGCCAAAATATAGAAAACATCTTATGAGAACAAAACATTAAAATCACAAAAAATAACCTTGTTAGGGAATACACGTAACAGAGTAGGCCGTAGTGCTACTGTTTGGGCAAAATTATCTCATTGCAAACTGTATGGCAGATTCCTGTCTTTATTAGCAGTCAGTGCAAAACAGTAGGATATTAAGCCCAATGTCATTTCATTTGAATCTGGGGCAATAAGCTCTTTCTTAGTTTTACATCATATAGATAGTTAACAAGTACAATAGAGATGAGATATACGTGTGTAAGTGCTAGTGGACGTGTGTATATAAATAAAGGTGATATCTACTATGTGTTACTTACAGCACTAGATTTAGAAGGAGGTTTAGAGCCTGTGTCAGACTAAAGAAAATACAAAACAACATAATTACATTGTGCATTATGCTAAGTACTACATGATAAGATAGGTGATCCATTAGCGTTGATGTATCAATAGGTATAATTTCTGACTAACTAGACTGCTTATAGTCTACGCAGTAAATGATGGTGGTTTAAATCATTGTTAACCAATCGATATTTGACACATAAAATGCTGCTCCGTTCAGTCTAACAAAGTTTGTATTGGAACTCTTAAAAAAGCAGGGGGTCCATGAGTTACGCAAGATGGTTTCAGACAGGATTCTAAAGATGGTTTCAGATAGGTTTGTTTTTCGATGTGCCAACATCTATTATGATTCACGATTCAAAAATAATAGAAAACAGCTGTATGGCAGTGAACACATACAATCACAACAACTAAATTACTGTCGGTGATCCTTAAATTTCAAATGTGAGCTACACAATATCAAATATAAAAGCTTGAATTTTACAAAAATAACTGAAGAACATAAAGAGTACATACTGGTGCTTTAGATTCTGGAGGCTGAAAACATAACAAATAAATAAACAGAATGTGAAAGCAAAACATGTATAAGCTAAACAATATTTTACCAAAGAAAATATAGAAAGTTTCTCTTATCTCATTTCACTAAAAAAAACTTCATCCAAAATTTTAACATACAGAACATCGGGTAGTCTTGTAGGAAGTTGAATGCAAGTGCAAGATTGCGGTGACAACAAATTCAAATAAGTACTTTCGTAATAATTCAGTTACAGCTATTGTTCGATTATTACAGCTGCAATGTTCAGATCTTTGATGGCACAGCTATAATGCTGGATTTTTCATATCTGGATTCTATATTTTCTTCAGTAACTAAAATATTGAGCACATAAACCACAATATCTAAAGGCTATTTAAAATTAACTAGGTATATAGGATCGTAATTTTATAAAATAATTTGGTGGTTGAGATGGTGAAGAAAGAATGGATTCTACTGGTTATGGAAATATTGAAAATAAGTGCTCTGTTTTGTTTTACAATTCTATTGCTAGAGGCATCAAAAAAATACATATTTATTCCCAGATGGGGAACAGAGGAGATATGGTCCACAAAACATGGTGTTCGAAACCACCCAGTTAATATTAAATTGAAGAGCCCTATACATATAACTACACATCTATAATTATAATACTGGTACAATACAATATGTGAACATTAAGCTTTAAATAAACATATCAACACACTACTTGTAGAAATACACATATGTATTAAAACAAACCCTGTATCTTCTTGTCTGCTTCATTGAAAGATATAATAATATTATGATAAAGAATGGTGGAATTAATATTGGATCTGAAATATTCTATAAAAGCAATTCCAACATTTTCTCTTGGCAATGCCACTTTGTATTCCATACACCTATTTTGCCGTAAAATAACTACCAGATGTTTTTGATTTGGTTTGAAATTCCATTTTGAATGTAAACTACCTAGCTATTGCATAATTCACTTAAACAAAAATTTGAACTGTGCAGATTTTGCATCATCAATTTCAATATAACACATCAGATCAATTCAATTTCAATACATTATTATAACCCAATTCAAAGAGTTCATATTAGATTTCAACTAATAAAACCAGATTTTTAGATTTCTATTACAGATCATATTTCCGACAATATTAACAAACAATACCTTCGTAACTTTAGCACTATTGGGTTTAACAACTTTTGGTTCTGACATTTTGGGTGCAGCTGCTGCACCTCCACCTCTGGGTTCACCTTTAGCATTTAACAGTACAGCATTAGTACAACATTCTTGAATCTGGAAGAAAGTAAATTTTATATGCAACTAATGTTTTTTTCTAAATTTTACTTTATTTTTTTACTTTTCAGCTGATAAATATTAGTGAAATTGGAGAAAAGCATGTAATATTTGCTCACATTTTAATCAATAGTGAATTTTTCCACTTGATCAATACAGTAAATCTATTTCATCAATTTAATTATGAATCTGAATTAAAATAAATACCTTGGTTAATTTAATAGGATCGATATCCACGAGGAAAGGAGCTATATTTTTTTCTGTGACAACTTTCATAGCTGTACCTAATGCTTGAAATGATGCTTCTCTCACTTCTCCTGTAGTATCATTTACAGTCTGGAAATACAATCACTTATTATTTCCTATCTTTACAAAATTCAATAACAATAGAATGGCATATACAGAAATGAAATGAGGTTTAACATCCTACTTTTATGCACTGGAGATAATGAAAACTAGACCATGTAGTATGCTATTTGCTGTGGCTTACTCCTATACTGAATTTCAACTGTCAAAAGTTTTTTTTTTTAAGTGTACCTTGGGGTTTTTTTGTATACAGATGAATGGTAAAGTTTGAATGGTGTGTAAACAGACAGAATTCACAGTCTCTTCATTAATTTTCATTATATATAGCATATGAAACATTAACTTACAAACTCTGTGAAACAAGATGAACTTACTAAATGTCAAACCCCATAAACAGCTGCCAACAAATTTTTCTTAATTTCAGCAAAATCTTAACATTTATTAAATATAATAGAAAGAGAATGAGGAAGATAACTATTTTACCTTCAGTAAACTGGTGCAAAATATTTTTAACATCTTTTTGGGTAGACTAGATTGAGTACATCTACAGAAACAACGACCTAGTAATAATGCTGTCTCGGCCCGAATTTGTGGATTTTTATTTTCTAACGCAGCCACAGCATCTTCTGTCATCACCTCTAAATTCGTCTGAAATTAATAAATATTAATAAATACAACTTAGAAATGCAATTTAATATCCTACTTTTCCGCAGTGGCTGGGCTAATAAAGACTGGAATAAGTCATAAAGTAAGCTATGATTACTATGAAGGAAATTTTGCGGCCTACTTTTATATAGATTTCAAGTACTAAGGATTGTGTTGCGTGCATGCCAATGTGTACACTGGACATTGTGTTTTGGTTCAATCTGAACGACTATACATTGTCCCTGTCCTGCACCAAGGACAAGGTAGAACCGCGCCAGAACATTCCAATAAACTTCTAGGCTAACACAAGACACAATTATACTATATAACCCACACTGTTTGTGTGTTCTATAAACAGGATATCAATGTACTTACAGTAAGATACACAGCATCACTAGCTTCTCTTAAGGCTGCTACTACTGTTGGTTTCTTCTCTTTAAATTTATCTATTATAGTTGACATACTCTATAATGTATTTCATAAATATTTCATTCATTTAATATATATCTTCCACATTATAAACATTGTATTTTAAGGAACAGTTATTAGCAGGAATTAGTTTTTCAGCTATATTCTGAACATCTTACTGAGCTTTGCAAAGTAAAATCACCATTTATGTTTTATGTAATAGATTGGGGATTGAATTTCAAGTCTAACTGGAAAGAAAATAAACATTCGAATCTGAGTTTATAAAACAGTGTCTAATGCAAGATCTCCATCAATAATTTAGTTACTGAATAAAATTGAAAGTATTTACGAATAGTGATTGTCATTAAAATCTATTTATATCATTTGAACAGCCAATTAAACAAAACAAGGCAGTTCTTTAAGGCCCATTCTCACGGTGCGACTTGTAGTAACTACTTGTAGTATCGACCCGAGTTGCAGCATGAGAACACCCTAGTCGTACCAACTTTTACAAGCTCCCAACCAGTTGAAAGCGAGTTGGGTGAAATAGAAACTTCCCTATTTCAGTCAACAGATCGTATGAAATTGACCAATCAGAGACGTCGAGTATTAGTACAAACACGAGTTCTCTCCCCTTGTTTGTAAACATGGATGCAAAGCGCACCCATCAAGAGCCGCTCAGCAAAACTGAGACAGAGAATTTTGTCAATTTTTACCTCGCACAACCTTGCTTATGGGATGTGAGTCATAAGACTTATTTTGTTCTTATTTATCAAATGTAGGGCAATAATAGCCAGTGTCTCTTCGTCGCTTGATGACGCCATTATGCTAAGACAAGACGAGATTATCGCGAGATTCCAAGTCGTATCAACTCATTTTATATACGATTTTGTAATACTACATGTAGATACTACACGTAGATACTATAAGTAGTTACTACAAGTCGCAGGGTGTAAGAACGGGCCTTTACCCAGCAGTAGACTGTGACCCCTAAAAATATTCAAAATTTAATTTATACTCACATTAGCTGCATATGGTGCAAACTTTTTACGGAGACCTTTAGCAATACCAGCCAGGCATTTTCCTGCAAGGGCTACCAACATCACATTGGTATCTTTCGCAATAACCTGTAACATAAAACAATGTTGGTAAATTAGAATTAAGTGTTGTCAGGCACAAATATGTCTATCAGCAGCATCTTGAAGTTTAGCTTTTCAGACAATTCTGACTCATAAAATTGATGGGTAAGCCTAAATTTCAATGATGAGTCCAACAAAATCAGGTAGTTGGTAAATGGCTAGATTCAATAACACAGGCGGTAACATGATACCCCGAAGAGTTTTCCTTCTTTTTGTTATTTGTGCATAGGCACAGGGCCTCATTTATGTCTGGAAAAAAATCATTTGATAAATGCACTAATTTCTACCTTTAAAACACATTTCAATAATGGAGCAAAATCTCCATTTTCAATCTTAGGATTATCGGCAAGCTTCTGTAAGGCGTCTAAAACTTCTTTTCTTTCCTGCCATTTCTTGGCTTCCTACAATAAAACACAGACATTTAAAACTTCTGTCAACACTTATGGCACATTTTAAAATAAAGTGCCACAGTGGGTAATAAACAAAACATGCTTTTTTTTTTAGAATTTTTTCTTCAGAATCAACATAATATATTGACTTAATACCAGGTTTAATGACGTAATTTTTGACTAAAAGAAATTACAAATATCTGAAGACAGACATTATTCCCATCATTTTTTACCAGGATTTTAGAAATGTATTTTGAAAAAACATTTGTTTTTGCATAATTATAATGGTTAGTGTGTCTTCTTCAAAATTTAACAGAGATATCTTATGTTTACAAAAAATTTTAATTATCGCTATCTACGACACAAAAATAATAGTATCTTCTGTCATTTAAAGTAATTCAATATATTCTACCTATATAGATTGCTATTATTTATAAGAATTAGTAAATAATTTCATAATTGAGTTGGGTTAGGGAGCCTATGGTACACATTATAATGCGACATGCCTTAATCTCAATATTGTAATTCTATTTCCATTAATTAAAGGGCATTCTCTGTGATTTATATTTTCAGTTTGTCACGCCAGTAATGTTTATTGATTATAAAATACACACAATGTATTCTTACTATTTTATCATAGAAATCTTTAGGCAGTAGAGCTATAATATCTACAGCTTCAATCAATTCATAAGCATCTATTTCTTCAGCAGCTCCATCATCTGAAATAAACACCAGTCATTTAGAACTAATTCAAACTAATATTAGTCCCTCATTCAATAATAATACTACCATGAAAGTCTTTAACCTTAATGAAAGCAGTAAATCATAATCCTGACCATTTTAAATGTCACTGAAAGACATACAATTTTGATTTAGTAAATTATGCTTTCATCATTTTACAGTAAATTCAATCAAATTCTTTTTTTTTTTACCTTCTCCACCATCTCCACCACCTGCTTCCGCATTAGCAGTTTCTTCTTCCATTTTAGCTTTCAGATCTTGTTGTGATCGTAGAAATCTACATTGTTTAGCTTTCTGTGCTGGTAATTTCTCAAATTCCGTTTCAAGTTCCTGAACCTAAAGAATATTGGTCAAAATGTAATAGAATGTGTGCATAGAAAAAAGAATTCACTATCTGAAGTGATTATAAATACCCCAAATCTGTGGGACAATTCAAGTGGAAGCGACCTTGTGACAAGAGGGTTTTCTACAGGCACCAATCGTCAAATCAGTGGTATGTTTTCATTGCCAGTCAGACGAAAGTGTAACATACAGGTAAATATAATAAAAGCTTACCTGCACTGGTTTAAAATGAGACATCTGGGGTTTAAGGGCAGCGCCAATCCATCTATATAATTCAATACACAATAACTTGGTCTCCTCTCGGACACCTTTATCTCGATCTTCTAACAACTTCGGTAAAACTTTTATCAAGGGCTTCACTGATATAATTTTGGTTCCGAAATCTCTGTTGGAAGAGATAATTTATTCAGTCATAATTTGAATATGTATTTCAAATGGAAAAAAGCCTCAGATGTACATGTATGTGTGCACAGTAAAGACAACTAAAAATCGAAAGTATTGTCCAATCATATTTTCCAGGGCCTAAAACACATACAATAGGCTACTTCAGCCAATTACTACCAAAAAAGATACATTGAAAATTTCAATCAAATTACTTCATTCTGAGCCCAAATTATCAGCATAATGTATGTTTAATAAACAATGAGTTTGTCCAGATGTCAAAACAGAAAGTTTATTTTATTCCAATTCAAAGATATCATGAAGTGAATCTCAACCTCACACCTACTGAAGAATAACTGGCAATAAAGCTATAAAATGTGATCTTCATCTAATTGTTCATAGAGAGATCATGTACATGTAAGTTATGTGCATTCCTCAACCATTTTCAGTGACAGATTGACTGCCATTGTTTGCATAGCTACAAAGCCTTAGACCGATAAGAATATTGTAAATAATATAAACAGGAATATACTTTTTTATTCCAATTTTCATATTTTAGTTACAAGATTATTCCATAATTAAAGTATTACCTCAATGCCAAACGCAAAGCAGTGATACAGCCAACAACTATCTTTGGCTGTTTATTCTCTAGACCAGCCATTAAAGCTTCCTACAATTAAAAACATAACAGTTGTAGTAAGTAAAGATCAATATATTAAAAAGATTTATCAACTGACTAAAAAACAAAAATAATTGTTTACAAAAGTCCCAACATGCCAGAAGTTATACAATTTAAAACATTTTCACACAGAGCCCCTGTTTTTTGTCTTCCATCCAATCGACTAGACAGCTGTCCTAATCAGGCCATCCATCCTGCACCACTGACAAGGGAAAAACCATGTTGGAAACGGCGCAATGTCAATACAAGTCCACAGGAAAATGTGGACATATAAAAATTTAATTCTGGTGTAATAATTATTCCAATTTATCAATTTTAACAGCATTTAAAATTAACATTGGTTTCTATTGATTGCATACACCATCTTTATATAGTCCAGATAAATATAGTACCAGTAACCATAATTGATTAATTCTACCATTTTACTACAGGACTGGTCATTTTTCATGAGGGTTTTAAACAGCCTTTAAATTCAGAATACCTGCATATTTTGACTTTTGAATTATATGTGCACAATGTACCAGAAAGTGTGGACAGACAGAATTGTGAAGATAATATAACAATAACAATATTATGTACGGTAGGTGAATTAACATGAAATAAAATGGAGTTTAACGTCCTACTGGTGAATTAATAGACATACACTAATAGACATACAGTCAGGTAATTAGTAATAGATGATAAAGAATATAAATTTTGTCTGACTGAACACCAAAAATAACCTATTTACATAGTCAACTGATATTTTCTGATTCTAACGTATTTTATCTAACCTGTACAGGTTCTTGTTTTTCTATTTCTATATACATCATGATAATATCCATAGCTTTATCCTTTGTCTTTTGTTTACTCGCATTCAGACATTTTGTAACAATCCCACTGACAACATCAGCACATGATCTAGAAAAAAACCCATCAAGATATATTAATAAGTTATAATAGGGTAAACAAACACTTAAAGATTGGACCATCAAGAAAACAAAAATAACCTTTCATCAATAGATAGTCAACAAATATTTACGAAGGTTTATATTTGACACTGACTGATCATGATAAATACTATGATGATTGAAATTGTGGTTTTAATTGTGATGATTCTATCAAGTCTGACCATATATTGAGGTAAGTTGTATCAATCGTGTTAATCGTAACGAAATGTATCCGAATGGATCTGCACACAGCAGATCGTGGACTCAATAGAGACAGTCCTCCTGCAATGAATCGAGAAGCAGTGGGAACCTAATATGGTATGATTTTCTTAAAACATGGGACTTTCTTTTGTTTCCTTGTCCATGACATTTAGTTTGAGAAAATATACTGAATTATGAACAGAATGTCCACGTATCTTATTAAATTCTTATCATTTTTCCCATAAACAAATAATTATGAACCCAAACAGGTATTAGTTTAATAGTAATGTATTATATACCTTCCAGCTACATGAGCAGTTTGAACATAAACTATAACAGCATCAAGCGCTTTTTCTTGTGCCACAGCATTACTATCTATTACAAATTTTCTAATTAAACCATTAAACTTATTGAACTCCGGACTCTTCTCTTCCAATCTCTGAAATAATTTGGTGGCTTCTTCGTAGCCTGCCAACCTTGCCTTCCATACCTGCAATATTCATAGAAATTCTAATACTTAGTCAATTTATAAAACTTACCTCTTGTATTAAACTTTAAAGGAGCTAAATCTCTAATATTTGAAACCTGTCTTTTACTTATACACTTCAGCAAGCTCCTATCATAGTCAAATCCAATTGTTTTTATAGCAAAGAATGTTAATAGAAAACGATGCCAGTCATATTGAGCGGAGGGGAGCATATTATCTTTATATTAGTAGAACTGTATAACAATATTCATAGTCACAGGGTTTAATTTATTCAGATTGATTTAGTAAAACAATAAATTGTCAACACAGGTGACATTACAAAATTAAACCTGTACAATGTCTAGTCTAAATAATCTTTAAGTGGCATTTAGCGATTGGAAAACACATTAATAAAACACAATTTTTATGGGAAACAATCACTGGTTTATTCTAAAAGCACGACGTTTCGACAAGTATCCTCTTATCGTGCTTGATAACGATAAGAGGATACTTGTCGAAACGTCGTGCTTTTAGAATAAACCAGTGATTGTTTCCCATAAAAATTGTGTTCTGTCTAGTCTAAAGTAAATAGATGTAAACAACTGGGTTTAACACCCTACTGTCGTGTTCAGCTCCTACTCAGCTAATGAAGATAAGCATGTACCATGCAGTGTGCTGTGAGTCAAATTTTGCCTTGACAGAGACGCTATCTATGGCTTACTGTTATTTGAAATTCCAACTGTCACCGGTTCTTATACGTACTACACACCTCTGTTTTCCATATTGCTAGGCCCTCAATCCTACAAATGTACACCACTGGCATGTGTGACACCAAGTTGAAAAATCTGGATAACCTTTCTTGGCCAACGCAGGGATTGAACATAGTACCTTCAGATTAGCCAGCTCAAATCTTACTGAGCCAGCATAGCTCTGTGAAATATAATATAAACTTAATTACAAACCTTGTGTTGTACTTTTTCATCTGTTGGCAATTTCATCCATTCTGAATCATCTCCCATTTTCAAGCTGTCTATCTACTATATAAATACAGAAAACTAGCTGTCATTTAATGTTTATCCACAAGTCTATATAAATTGAAACAAAAACAGTCTTCAAACTACATTCAGCTTTGGAACTCTGTGGTTTGCAGAATAAAACCATGTAGAAGTTATGTTTATCAAGATCAAAGTCACACAATCAGATTTATATCTGTCACCATCATAAAAATATAATAACATTTTATAACTGTAACCATTTTAAAAGATTCCATCAGGTAATGTACACAAATGTAAGCTTATTAAAAAGGGTGCTACATGTATATCATTTTTAAAACAGATACATGTACGGTAATGCAAAATGAAATATTGAAAATTTCATTTTAATTAGGCCTATTTTATATTGAGTGAAGTTATCAATGGTTGGAGTTTTGACAAGATGTGTGCATTGATAGTAACGGTAATTGGCTGATTGGGACCATGGCTGATTGGGACCTGGCTGATTGGGACCAGATTTGTGGCTGACTGGGACCAGATTTGTGGCTGATTGGGACCAGATTCTTGGCTGATTGGGACCAGATTTATGGCTGATTGGGACCATGACAAGGCTTATTCGGACCATTACTTAAATGCCGCGAGTATTTAAAATATGTTTGCATATTTTTGATAATAAGACAACTACATGTATGGCAATAAATAGTGTTATTAGTCACAAATAATAGTGTAATTAGTGATTGACGGCTTCAATACAAATGAGCTAAATCACAGAGAATATGCTTCACATTCTTGGCTGATTGGGTCCAGATTCTTGGCTGATTGGGACCATGATCAGACCAATGATAAGAGTGTTTTAAATATGTTTGCATGACAATAAATACCACCCAGTATTATCAAATTGTAACCCAATATCAAATAGCCTCATATCGGTATTATTACTGCAATGAATGCAATATTTTGTAATGAATGAAGCTGAAATAATGACAGACAAATAATGTTCTTTGTATAATATTTTACTTAGTAAATATCATTTTATTTCGGATTTCCGTTATGCTACTGTATTGCTAGTATTAGTTTTCAAATTTTTATGACCTATTGAAATTAGCATAAATTTGTTTAAACAGTATTTCTAACATATAATTATACACAATATAATGGATTCCGAAACAAGCTATGAAGTTTATAAAATAAAATAAAAATGGTCTGTTTAAATTGCATAAAATGTATAATAATTTACATAAGATTAATAAGATAATCTCTGTTAATATAGTAATTGTGACATAAAATGGAATATAAACATAAGTAACGCAAGGCCTACATTAAAAAAAAAAGCACATAATTATAGTCACGCTATAGATTTAAAACTCCTTTAATTTATATTAAACTTAATTCAATATCAAAACCTAAGTTTCTAGTATTTTTTAATCGTGTGGTCCGAATCAGTCTAGTGGTGGTCCGAATCAGCCTGGAATGTGGTCCCAATCAGCCAAGAATGTGGTCCCAATCAGCTTTGACTTTTGTCCCAATCAGCCATGGTCCCAATCAGCCATGGTCCCAATCAGCTTGGTTTCATAGTAACCACTGTATTGGTCATTTGACTCCTACTCTTACTAACTCTTAGCCTTGCTTCTCCATTTTTAATTTTTAAATTAAATCATTCAATCGTCGAAACAGTTCTCAGTGATCGCCCTAGACCCTTAAAACCATTAGCCAAATTTTTAGCCAAATCAAAATTTTATTAGCCAATTCAGAAAGTTTTAGCCATATATTTTATATCATTTTTATTCATATGTTTGTTAATTAAAAATGAAACTACGTGCTTGTTGCTTTTTAAACGTACCGGTAATACAAGACTCATAGCAGCCGTAGAAAGGAAATAATAAACAGTACAAAATCCTTACGAGTATCCTTTATCTAAATTGCTACGTTTACTATATAGTTCACTATATTGTCTGTCAATATATGAGTAGAAGTTTTGGAAAAGGTGGGAAATATCACGTGGTTTGCGCGTGGTGGAATAAAGGATGAAAGGGGGGATATTCCTTTGATGTCACGTAATCACTGTCTAATACATTCCGTCTTCTAGATGCCGATATAAATTCAGAAATAATTTAGTGATTTATATTGTTATGATTGGTTATTGTGTCGACAAATAAAAACTCATAATAAAGATCATCCTTTATTAATTAATAATATTATCAACAAATAGGTTCCCATTAGATGTTTTATTTTTAACAATAGTTTTAGAAATGGCGGGAGAATGTCACGTGATAGCCACTGTTGACAAACGGGTCATGAAGGTATCGCTTTGATGTATCATTTCATTACCGCATGAACTAATGCACACGTATAGATATACATGTACAGATGTCGTGCCGATTACAGTAAGGAATTATATAGTAATTAACACTTAAAATATGATAATCTCGACCATTAATGATACAGCAAATAATTTAATTCATAATGGATGGTGTATATTTTTGATTGCGTAAGAAGCGTGGCCCAATTATTACTTCAACAACACAGGGTTTATGTTGATTCCCGCAGTAAAATAGTAATAGTACCATGCGTTTCCCGACTAAAATAAAGACAAATATCTACATAGATCATCATGCCATTCGAGACATTTTAATGTGTAATGGTTTTATATCCACCACTATCGGTAATTTATTTGTATCGGCCGATATACTTCGCTGTCAATATCTGATATCGGTAAAACCGATAGGTATCATATCGGAACATCGCTACGTGTAGTGAAGCGAATGTACACTCGGCAAGTGGCGAGCATATGTAAAGAGTGCAGTGCCACACAAATTGGGCGTAACTGTGTTGTATAGTCTCTAGACTCGATCTTTCAGTCGTTTTAATGCGTGACATTGACTGATTTGCGACTTGTACGATTGAGACTAGAGTAATTAATGTACTAAAAATAGACACTCCATTGAATGATCGAAAGAAGCGTTTAACGAAACGATTTCAACTTTAATATTAACAGATTTACAAAATAATTCATTCGCCAAAATTTTCGCCAGAATCATCACTTTATTCGCCAATAAAAATATTTGTCGTCACTGGCGAATGTCTAGGGCGGTCACTGAGTTCTAATCTACAAAAAATCAGCAACAATCAATGGGCGGCATCGATGCTTTTGTACTTAGTTAATTCATACCTTAAATTGATTCATACTTTTCCTATATGTGTATATGTTGTTGAAATGGTATATAGACATCTCATTCCAGAGACAACTCATCCCAAGATAAAACACAACTCATCCAAACTTTAAAACATGGGTCAAGATATGAGACAACTCGATCATCCCAACAAATATACGTGCCAGCTATATTTGTTTATTTTAATACAATTGTTTTCTTTGAAAATAACTCAGACCAATCTGATTTTATTATAAAAATGTGTTACATGTATCTTAAAGATACATTATGGGAGATTAGATAATGAGTTGGTAGTTCTTACAACAATAGTTAAAAACTAGCTAATGTAACTAGGCAATTTGCTGAAAATTTCAGTCAAATTGATCCACTATTATTAGTAGTATTAGCTTAGAACTAAGCGATTGAAATTTCCGCTTAGCCTCGGTCATTATTACTAAAGTCGGTAAGACAAAACCAGTAGTCTCGGTTATGCATTTTTAGTGGTAAATCACGAAGGAAAATATTTCAGCGAATCGAACTACAATCCAACAAAAATCTCATGCTAGCCTCAACATCCAGAGTTGATTATGGTCTGAATAGATTAATTAATGTCTAATTTAACTAATTAATAGTTTTTATAACATTTCAGGCCTAAAGGAAGACCTACAATAGGCAGATTTTGCTCTTGCATAATGAATATTTAATCTTAATAATAAAATTGAAATTGTTGTTTTAAATTTTAAGTTGTTTTAAGATTCCAGTCCTAAATTTGGAATAGTGGCTGAGCTTAAGTTTGAAATGGCATCTCAATTCAAATGAAAGTTGTTTATCTATTTTCATCACACTACATGAAAATAGTGAATTGGGTTTTTATAATTTTGTGTCAGATGTGGCAAGAAATGATTCCCTTTTGGCAACCAAAGTCCCAAAGTAGAATCACTGTGAAAAATAGATGGTAAGGATTCCAAAATAGTCTTTGTGACTTGGAACGGAGTTGGGGGATAAGCCTTATTTTCATATTAGTTGTCATTAGGAGCTGCTCTGGCAGTATCCTACGTAGTAGAGAGAGCGGAGCCGAAACAAATTTAAGTCACTTAAAGTTTAAAGTAAAGTACTAGTAACTACAACAAAATATGACCGAAGAATGCCAAATGTCAATGAGTATGACTGAAGGACACTAATCACTCTAACCATTTGATAATGATAGACTTAGTCAAACCGTTATTAAGTCAAACCGTTATCAAATGAGACTTAAACTTGAAATGAAGAAATAAAACTGAATTGTTATAGTTTGGTTGATGGGTTGACAATTTATGTTAGACCGTGACTGTTAGAGTTAGAGTAGATCTAGACCAAATCATAAATGACAATGTTCAATGATTCAAATTTGTTCATGTTGTTGTTGTCTGGGTGGAAGTTAGTGAGAATAGGCAATTTTGGGAAGCATGTTACAAATTTGACGTAATGATAAATATTTAGACAATAAATGAACATCTTTGAAAGTAAAATCTTTAATTTATACCTGTCTGTCACGATAAAAATACCATGAACGACATTTAATTCATTTACTTTTTGAAAATTGTTGACATCAACTTCAGGATTGGTCAAGTTTAAGAAATTGCGCGCCACCTGGTGGCAAATCTCCACGATGGAATAACTATTACTAATCGAATAATTTATTATCTTAAAATTAGTATTGACACTTCCATGACTATTTTAGGGTTTATTGATAATGAATATTAGTCAAATGTACTGATTATCAATTTATTGAACAATTCTATAAATATCTTCCGGAAGTTTAAATCCGCAGTCAGACAAGATGGCGGCCTCCATACACATGTTTTGAAAACGTGAATATTTGTATTTTTTGTCTTCTACGCGGTGGATTTATTATAATTAACTTTTTTTATTGAAATAAATACGTCTTTTGTTGACAAAAACCTACAATCGAAAATTTCAAATGTGTTTCAATGAACGAATAAACTCTTTAATGGAGAAAATAGGGTTCAATGAGGCTAAAACATTACTGCATGATCAATATTCATGCCTCCAGTTGATCACAAAGTGCCGAGATGTAATATTAGCGCCGAGATACATTGGTAAAACATCGCAAGGTATTAGAGAGCAGTTAGATCGAGAAGTGAACCTTTACTCGGATGTGTAAGTTGCAAAGTTCTTAGTTTGTCACTCAATGATTCATGAATTGAAACAAAACACAGGACAGATCAGACATGTCAAGGTGATTACATACATGTCATTTCGGTCCCGCGTCATTTCGGACTTACAACATTTTGGACTTCAAAAAATATGCCCTTGACAATTCCGACCTAGGTAGGTGACGCTTCGTACTCCGGAATAATTTGAAAATGAAAGGAAGGTTGAACACAACTGTCAAATCAATTTATAATAAGCCAAAAACGATTTTAAAAAATAACAATAACATGTAGGTAAAATTAACCGCTTGCCATCAATTTACAGCATGTGGATTCATTGATGGCGCACCTACGGCAAACCCTAAAATATAGTTCACGATTAGAAAATTGCAGGCTACTGGTTACGAAATCATTGCAGTACAAGAACGTTCTGCATAAAATAACATGTATGCAGGGGTCAAAATTCACGACGGCACCCGCGGCAATTGCCGTAGTATTTAGCGAAATTGCCGTAGAAAATGAATTATAACTACGGCATCGTTTGCCGTGGTATTTTATTTAAGAATATGACTATTATGACGACGGCAATTTGCCGTAGTCGTCACTGAAATTGCCGTTGTACAACTGTGTAATCCACAGCATAACAGAAAATAAGAATTTGTTGTTTTGTTTGTTTCCTGGGTTCTCGTGACTGAATTTTTCTACCGAATTAAATCTCGAACCACAGCTGTCACAGCTACTAAAAATAGATCGAACGGCGTGGAATTTTTTATTGGCTATTTACCTGACGTCACATTAGCTGACGCACGTACGCAGATACAAATAACACAAGTCGTTCATTTAGTTGACCATGAAACGGATAGCCTATACGGTCGTGATCGTATGATTACTCAGCTAATTTTATAACAACGAATTTCACAACATCTACGCATGTTTTCGTCTGTTTGTCACTAGTTTATAGCATTATGAAGTACATGTATTTATATCAAAATAAATAAAACACATACCCCCCTCCCCCAAGTCCAAGTCATCTGACCTACTTCTACTGGAATGGAAATGCACACGGCTCGCTGTCTGGCGTATTTAATCATTCAAAAAGTTCAAAACAATTTCCAGAAATAAAGGCTCTGAAGAATTTACAGGAAAAATATGACCAAATCAAATATAATTTTTAGCGTCAAGCCGTAAATATAGACGGAATGTAAGAAAAGCATTCCAGGGGGCGTTACATGTCCACCGCATGATGATCGTGTAATGTCATGCACGGGTGTGAAGTTGTCTTTCGATAATCAAATTACGGTACTACTATACGGATATTTTATAATCCGAATTCCACACCTCAACGGCGAAGTATTCATTTAAAACGCAAGTTATGTGCCATAATACTTTACTTATATTTGGTGAAATTCACGTAGATATGGATTATATAGAATTGCACGAATCTTCGTGTCGCGGAGTCAAAGCAGATTCGGGGGCTTGCAATAATTTTTATACCTCCTAATTTCGAAGAAATAAAACGGATTTATTACGATATTTATATGGACTGCCGTTGACGTAAAGTCCTAAACATTTTTAGGGTGTTTGTGGTGACCTTATCCTGTTACATGTATACTATACTAAACACACATTACAAATGAAAACATATATACTTATAGTTTATTTATTATTTATAATCTTTATTAATCAAATTTATCAGTTTAAAAAAATGCTGTAGTGATGAAAGTCAAATGAAAGTTTTGCCTTAGTGTACATAAAAACTGCCGTAGTGAAATAGGGATTACTGTGGCATTTTTTGAAAAAACTGCCTCAATTCCAATTTCATGAATTTTGACCCCTGTGTATGTTAGATTTAGCTCAGCGCACATGAAAAAGGAATTGACATCATGACATACTTGCATGTCCCAGACCTACCAGTTTGATTGCCTGCTTGTCAATAAATTTACCTGTCCCGTTTTGACTTTAATTGGCCCAGAAAGTAAGAGTTTATTCTTATAGCCCTAATAAAGTAATACTCTCGGAATTAGGACTTTGTACATCTTACTTTTTACATTTAAACACTGGAAAAGACATTTTTAGCAGAGTATTTCATTTGATATTGGCAGTGATGATACCCTTCGATATGTCAGTTGGTAATTGTGCCATAGCTAATTTCACAGAGAAATATAGTTTAGAAGAATGCCAGTTAACTTGTTCACAGGCAAACTAGTCCAGATGAAAAGTCTAGTTAAGTCCACCACTGACTCCACAAATATCAAAATTGGTTAGTTGAGCTGTCAACAATGCATTGGTTGACCCGTCCACACAACATAGTTTAATTTCGGGATATAGAAATATGTTAGTTAATTCGTCCACATGACATTGTTTAATGTTAGGGACACAGAAAGTATTCATAGTCAGTATAATTTAGTGTACTGAGTGAGGGATGTTTTATCATCATTCCCACATGGTATTCATAGTGTTTGATATGAGTTTAATTTTCTTTACATCAATTGGCAGACTATCGCCAAGCTAGAAAATGAATAAAAAGAAAAAAATAATTCACTTTATTAAATAATCAATAACTATTTCATTAATAGATAACACATTCAATAACACTTTCATTAATAAATAACAAATTCAATTACAAAGTCATTAACAAACAATGAAATTTCCTCAAAAGGTCACTTCACACCACTAAATGATCCACCTCTTTTAATAGTCCTGACTCCTGATACACTTTCCACATCACCTTCAAGACCTTGATGGAAGGGGCATCAGACAGTTCTATAGGGAATTCCTAATAATAGAAATGCACCTCCTCCAACTCTCTAGAAACAATCTGGAGATTATTTCTCCCAACTCATGACCATATTGCAAATGGTATCACGTCATTTGGGACTCAACACAAACGACATTTGGGACCCAGTTGACGACGTTTGGGACGTCATTGGCGTCATTTGGGACTCAACACAAACGACATTTGGGACTCAATATAAACGACATTTGGGACCCAAGACCCAATATAAACGATATTTGGGACCCAATATAAACGATATTTGGGACCAGTGTTCGACACAAACGTCGGTCCCTTGGCCCGAGGCCGACTGATCTGTCGCGCTTCTTTGACGCTCCGTATGAATTCCAGGTAAGCCTACCGGTAGATATTAAAATAACAATTACATCATACATACATTTAATGGTTTTGCTGACCAGTTGTTAGTGAAATTTAAATCTTAGTTGAATGTAATTGAATGTATTGTTAAAATAAATAAATGTATTTATAAGACTCGTACACAATTTAATCATATGGAAGAAATAGCTAGTACTCGTTGACTATTTTGTTATTTGATTTCAGATCGAATCACCGATGTTTTTATAATAAAGTTAATGTTAATCGCATTGTTGGTATGATCATTGTTTTGTTCATAGATGTTTTTTTTAATGAAGTATTCTGGTATTGTTTGTTAGGCGTTATGGTTATAGCAATTTTGATTGTTTGATTAGTATTTATTGTCAGTATCAGAAAATGCCGTGGTATTTCTTTATAACACAATTTGTAGTCCTTTGCCCATCACGTAACAGTCATGTAACTTGCAAACGTTTTTATTCATCCGTCGATGATAGACAAACGACACAATGATCACGTGACAACCATAACTGAAATGGCTATAAAATAAAGTTCTGTACGACTATGATGATGTCGCCTTCAATATTTGTTAAAAATTAACACCCTGTCAATACGTACGTAACTAACGTACGAACATTAAATGGTAGCAGGTAGGGTGAGTCTGTCGTTCAGATTGCCTGTATAAAATAAAAAAATCAATTTTAGAACTGGTTTATTGGCCTAATGCCAACCGATATGTCACTTTACCAACGTATTACTATATCTTGCTTGAGTCCCAAAGTCCCAAACGTCGTATACCAAAGTCCCAAATGTCGTATACCCGAGTCCCAAATGTCACGGTCATATTTTTTTGAGTCCCAAATGACATGAGTCCCAAATGACGTGAGTCCCAAATGACATGTAATCATTGCAAATACAATGTTTTCAAGGGTCACAACCATCGTATTGCAATGCGTCTTGATGGAGAAGCGGGGCCTTGGCACACACAACACAAATACTAGCAACAGTAATGTTTCAAATAGCAAATAGAACTTATGATTTACATCAGTAAGATCTAATGAGGGTAATGATTGTTAATTTTATAATCAATATTTAGATTTACTCAAATTTTGTATGAAGCCATATTGCAATTAATATAACAGCAAGTTAAATTTAATATCAAACCAATTATGTACGATAATACCTTATTACATAAACACCAGTAACACCAATTAACAAACAATACGAGTATACTTTATTACAAAAATATCAATGAACTAGTCTTAAATCATAACAGACAAACAATACGAGTATACTACAAAGTTTATTACAAAATCCTTGATGAACTAATCTCGTCCGTGAACATTCAACCAAACTTGTTGATTATTTGGTAAATAAAACAATTGTAAACAATTCCATAAATAAAACTATTGTAAACAATCATAAATAAAACAATTGTAAACAATCATAAATAAAACAATTGTAAACAATCATAGATAAAACAATCGGAAACAATCATAAATAAAACAATTGGAAACAATCAACGAGTAAAGCGTATTTTCCCCTGCCTTTCGATGTAAATAGGGCTAGCACCAAGTCGCTAATCCTAACTTTAACCCTGTACCTAGCCCTAACCACCTCGATCCTTTTACATAATCACATGCCCTAGTCCTGTTTACATCTCGTGACCTTCACAAAATATTTAGATCTGTCCCCCATTGGGTAATTTCCCAAAAATGTCCTAAATGCTCTTTAGGGTTGCAATGGGATTTAGTGGAGGACATAAAAAATAAAGAAATCTTCTGACTTCAAACAGATTTCAAATAGGGTAACATTACAAAAAAAAAACTTTAGCAAAGAATATCCAGTGTGGGAATTGCTGGCATGTATCTCTACTTAAACAAGTGTATCCAGTATTTACATACAATAGCACTTTGGTAACTTGCTGCGTTTGTAACAATTTTGTTTTTTATTTCAGGTTACAAGGTGTTCTTATATCATATAGCAACATCAAACTGTTACAGCCACTGAGTTTAACACATGATGATAAACCTTATCTCAACTTTAAAATACAAGCAGACTTTATTGTTTTCCGTCCATTCGATGGATGTATTTTAAAGGGCGTGGTCAATAAGACGAGTCAAACTCACGTTGGATGTCTTGTACACAGACATTTTAATGCCTCGATACCCAGGCCACGAAAATATGGAACTTGGAAAGGCAGTCAACTGGAACAAGGAGATGAATTTTCCTTCAAAGTTACATCTGTTTCTTCCAATAATAAAGTTTTATTCATCCAAGGCACTTTGACAGATGAATTGTAAGTATTTACTACCTTTCAATTCATATTTCATTTTGTATCTTGAAAATTCTCTTGCTCGTTTATACACATCTGCATCATAGTGATTTAATTGATAATCAGGCCTTACAGTTAATGATACTTACTGCCAGTACATGTCGCATGCAATCAGAGATATCTCACTGGGTGGGGTGGGTGGCTTATTGATTTAACACACATGCTTTAGATCATTAGGTCTGTCATTGAGTAGCAGCGGTATTTTGATTCACCGCTTGTATGTGATAAGGAATAGTGTTGTCTGTCAAACCTAGTGGGTTTCCTCCCACTGCCAAGGACGACTACCCGGTGGACATAAATCCCATCCCTCTCTCACACTCTCACATGACAATTTCAAGGTATGCTGTTATACACTTACTAGGATTCTAACAAGTTTGTTCGTGTATGGCAAAAATGTCCACCAGGAATATCAAAAGTCAAGATATGATGAACCAACTCAAAATTCCCTAAAAATGTGAACTGTGGTATAGTCTACCATAAAATCTGAGATCTTTATACAAAACTTCCTCTTTATAAATCAGCCTGAAAACTTATATTGCTCTTAAAAAATATTTTATATTTATATTAATTACCATTTATAGTGCTGGATTTTATATGTACAAACAATTGAGACAAACATGTAATTGTCTTAAAACACTAAATATTATTATTATTATTACTGAGAGTATAACTACATGTATTAAATCTAAGTGATTTCTTTTGTGGTTTTTTAATTCTCTCGATGTCAGCTAATAGCATGTCTGCGATATCACTTCGGTGTAAGCAGACGTTAGATAAAGATATTTCATACACACATACATGTCCACTAAAAGTATTAAGAATATTGGGCTCAATTACAAAGAGTTTTTTTTATTATTTGTTGATTTATCAGCTTGTCAGCTAATCTTTGTCAGTCATACCTTTTAGAGTCTGTTAATATGAAAAGGAATGTAAGATTATTGATGTTATTTTCTGCTTAAAGTGACAACAAATACTAGTGACTAAATTCTTGCCTCTGAATTATATAACAGGCTAAATTTTGAAACAGAAAACCTGATCAACAAAATGTTACACATTATTTATAACAACAAATAGGGAATACTCTGATAAAAATATTTTTCTTTATGTTATTTATCTCTGTTTATAAAGCTCCAACATGTAAGAATAAAAGGTTGACTATAGAGTTTAATACATACATGTACATACAAATTGTTTAAATCTATCTACATATGTATCTATTGATTTCACATCACCAAATTTTTCTCTCTTATACAAATATGGTAAGTAATTATAATTGTACAGGCCTACCCATTTTTAAATCAGTTTCTGGCTTGTTGAACATTTAACAATACAGTTCATTGACATCATATATATCCTAATATGGCTAATAATAAAACATTTACATGTATGCAAACAGATAAACACATTAGAATAGCTGATGAAACCAAATTCAGTATCTTATTATTCTTGAATGGGAAAAGAAGCGCAACAAAATTCTCAAGAGCTCAAATTTTGTCAAATATGAAAATTACAACCTTTTGACGTACCACACACTATATTGTATTTACGTTTCATGTACCGGTACATGTATGCAAACTAGAGAGAAACGCATTAGTTTCTCAAACCAAATTAACTATCTTCTTATGAGTTCTTGTTGGGAATGTCATCTATATTTGAAATCTAAAAATATTGCGCTGTAGACGTTACACATCATTTAGAGGTGATTGAATTGCATATTTATATCTTTTTGTCATATTATATAAAGGCCTTGTTATATAACTATTATACTATTTTTACAGCAACCTTAATAAAATGCAGAGTAGTGCTACAGAAACAGTTAATAAACCAAGCGAGAATATTGATATAGAAGAAGAAATAAGAAGTTCCAAAAAGAAGAAAAAATCAAAGAAAACAACTGAAAAAGACACAACATTAATAATGTCTGAGACCATTCAAGATGCCAATGAGAGTGAAATTCAAGAAAACCTAGATTGTGTTGAATCACCTCAAAGATCTAAGAAAAATAAATCGAGACATGTAAGTGAAATAGATGTGTCTGAAGACACATTTTCTTTTGTTGCTAGTGACATTGAAACAGTTAGTGAACCCAACAAGAATGGAGAGGAAGAATGTACAGAGTCAGTTAAAAAATCGAAGAAAAAGAAGAAAAAATTAACAGAAAGTAATGAAGTGGATAATTCATTGTCTGTAGATAATGTTTCTTCCGCAACATTAACAGTAAGTGAGAAAAGGAAGAGAAAAAAGAAAAAGGTGAAAAACACTGATACAGATAGTGGCATTGTTGACACTGAGATTCCAATGACAAGTAGTATATTAACATTAGTTGATCAAGAAGAAAGTATATTGAAACATTCGGGTATTAAAAGGAAATTGAGTTATTGTGACAGTGCCGTGGAAAGTTCTGTTGATGAACCTTCAGTAAAACAAGCCAAACGTAACGAATCGTATATCGATGATAGTGCTACAACAGATATTGTTACACACAGTGATACAGATAACTACAGAAAATCTAGTAAGAAAAAGAAGAAACATAAGCATAAACATAAAGATTAATTTGTTAAAGGGTGCTAAGAGTTAAGAATACTAGGCGGTACCATTATTTATAGTATGGCCACATTCTACAAATGCAATGGCAACTAGATGTTATTTTCAATCATGGTTTCAGTTGGTTGCTTCATTATAATAATCAAATATAAAAATATTGAAAATATCAGTCAAATAACTTTAATTTGAGCAAAGTTATGAATGTTTATTTAAAATATATTTATATTTTAACAATAGATAATCAAATATAAATATATTGAAAAATTACTTTAATTTTAGCAAAGTTATGAATGTTTGAAGTTTTGACAAGAAGATAATAAACAATAAAATGGCATGAATGGTCTAATCCAAATAAAATGTTGAAGAGCTGGCCGTTCTTGCTATAATAGTTCAAAATTAGATGATATAAAATGAATATATTGAAAATTCCAATCAAATTACTTTATTCCAAGCGAAATTATCACTATTTGGGGCATTGATTATATATTATCATATATGTAGCAAGTTGAAGTAGCAACAGCACTTATTATTCCAGACAAAGTCTTGACCCACCATTTTGAAATTAAATCATTTAATGGCGATCTGTTTAAATCTCCGCCATCCGATGGTCTACAGAAGACTTGACTTATAATAGAAGACTTGATCTCGCTTTAACTACGTACATCTTATCAAGGCCTTCCCATAATACCCTGCATATTTCGGCACTAATTTCAATTGGGTACAAATTCCTTGGTCGTCACGAATACCAAGTCCTGCGTTTTCAAGCTAAAATGTCTACCCGTGATAATCGAGTTGCAAAGTTCAAGGTTCGTTTAATGTCAAGGTTTCAGTTGTGGTCGCGATGTCACAACCAATGATTGGATGCTGCTGTTCACATGTTTATAGATAATGTAGCTATAAGTTAGGGAATTGTGAAGTAATCTAGCAACGTCCAGATGTTGTAAAACTCACAGTCATTGCTCCAGGAAAATGGTTGATTGTAGGCTTGTTATGTGAATAAATGTCTAAATAACAATTTCAATAACATTTGAAGCCAAAATAAAAACCTGCAATAGGCAGATTAGCTCTTACATAATGCATCTTTATTAAATGATTGCCAATTTTTTTTAAATTATGTGTTGAATGTACAATAGGCCTATTGTTTTTTTTTAAAGGTGTCAGAATCAGGGCTTTGGTAATGGGTAATGGATTGTAATCATTACATTTTTTAAGTAATGGGCATAAATTGATTAATGCAACATTTGAAAAGTAATGATTAATGGAATTGCAATTAATTACATTCCAAAAATCATGTAATGGTCAATTACATTTCAATTTGATCTGTAGTTCAACGGCGGTTGATAATTTACTGTAAAAATGCATATTCAAGACTTTGTTTATTGTTGTAACAATGGTATAAATGACAATCAAGGCTACAGTCTTATTGTAACAAGGATATCCCCATATAAATAAGTGAAATGGGGAAGCAATTTCTATTAATTACGTCTAGAGTTAAGGTCCTTGTTTAACTTTGTTGAATCTTGTGAAGACTCGAACAACAAAAGTTAACAACAGATCTGTACAGGGGCGTGGTGAGAATGAGTTCATGAGTAGCCATACTCATGCGCCAAAAAGTTTTTGCGCCAAAATCACAATCAAATTACTCAAAAAATGAAAAACATTTGTAAGTGGAAAAATTGTTTCATCTGACCCAATTAAAAAAATTTTGAAAGAGTCAAGTTGGAAAATTTAATCTGAGGGGTTCATGGAAAATAACAATATTTTATTACCGTATTTCTTGTCTCGGATTGCTGGAGATTGCGTTTCTGGGCTTCTAATTTTCGAAATTTTCCCGGGGGAGGGCCCCCCGGTCCCCCCGCCGCGGGCTCGCGCCTTCGGCGCTCGCGGTGGCCAGCTTCCCCGGCCACACCTCCGCGGTCAGTAAAAGGGTTTTTGTGCCAAAATCTTTTTTGTTACTCATAATTTCTTCTCAATAATTGCCCTCACCACGCCCCTGGATCTGTATGAAATTTATAGACATCATTTAAATTTGTAAAATAAAGAAGCTCCAACATCAAAACTGAACATCCTATCTTTATGAAATTTATATGCATTAATTAGATTAGTAACACAAAAGAGTCTGTCAATTTCAACAATTTCTGTAAACTACTTCTATAGTTAAAGTTCTACCCTCAAACAACAAAAATTATGATCTAGTCTGTATGAAATTGTCTTGTAAATGCCACCCATTACATACAAAGGAATAAATATGCGACAATCCTTGTCAACTCCTCAGATGATTTAGCTGCTGTTGGCATATGTTTCGTTGCTGGGCAACATATCTTTTTAACTATTAAAGCGAGAACCGCAAGCTCTTTATCTAATCTGCCATAACATCCTTTGAAACATACATTATGCAAGAACTAAATCTGACTATTGCCTGAAACGTTATATAAAACTATTAATTAGACATTCATTAATATGACACGACCATAATTAACTCTCGATGAAATCGGATATCTCCGATGGTAAGTGAACGATGGTGGAAGTATTAGGTAGTCAGTTACAAACATATATACATTTCTTGGAGTGATGATTATAATTACATTACAAATTCCAAATGTAACTACATGTATACTTGTAATTATAAAATTATGTGCTATTTATAAAGTTTGTCACGATTCTGTTTTAGAATTAATGTTCTCAGATCCATGCAGATGTGAAAGAAAAAACAAATTATTAAAAACTCTTGTACTTTTACAAGGTTTTATGGCCATGGCATGATTCTGAACTCAATATGGTTCATCCTTGCAAGTTATAGTTAACATGAAATAAGGACTCCGATCCAAGTAGGAATAATTACAAGCTTTTGATAAGGATAATAATTCAAGAAATTAATAGGTTGTGTTGTCCATCCTTATTATAACTTGCAAAATAATTTCTGAAAGTTAGACAAAACATTTTCAAAAGAACTTTGACATGTAAATTATGGCGCTATATTAGACTCAAATTTCAAACAAATATAATCCAACTTTTTAATTTGTTCAGTGTAAATTTTAATTCTGTTTCATCTTATTTCTATTATTAAGATCAAAAATGTCCATGAACATGTTAAGCATGAACGTTGAACAAATTTCGAATTTTGATACTTCTACCTAGCAACCATCATTATGATGTCATTTGGTGTTGCCACCGACCATGTGCTCAGTTTGCCAATCGGCGGGATGTTAAAATTGAAAACAACATCCAACGTGATATGGTTTGCAATTATTATTTGATTCAAATATAAAATAAACAGCATTTGTGAAGGATTTGGAGAATTTTCTTTAATTTTTTTTTACAGTTGAGTCAAATAATTATATTTATATTGTTGGTCTATATTCTATTAGATTTACTGCTTTAAAAAATATCTATTTATACCATCAGAATGACTAGCTCACCGCCACGTCAGACCCCCATCCTGTATCACGGAAAAAGGAAGGAGAACCACACTGGAAGAAATCGATTTTTAGGAGTTATATAACATCGCCAGCTGGTAAATACTGGCAATTCTTAACTAATGTATCTTTAATTTAAAAATTACATGAATAGAAGTTGAAAATTAGATGATAGCACCTTAGAATTTTTAATCTAATATAGCGCCATAGTAAATCCATTGTAACCATTTTATTACCAGGCTTGAATGGCAGCAGCACTAACTCAGGTCTGTGTCTCCTAGTTCTAGGACAAGTTTAAACGAGAATACCATGGACAGATATAAATGGTATAGCATTAAGGAGGTTGGTTGGTGGAATGGTTAGCGTACACATTGTATCATCAGGTCTGACATTGAGTCAACTGTTAGGATTCAATTCCCGGGTTATAGGTAACAAGGAGAAAGGGTGGCCTGTCCAGCCTCGTTGGATTTCTCCGGGTACACCTGTTTCCTCCCACTGATAAACACCCCTACGCGCAAGAGAATTATTGAAATAAAATTGAACCATGTTAGTCTCAAAATGACCTAGTTTGTGTTGAGTGGACGTTAAACCCCATTTCTCTCTTCTCTCTTGTATTAGAGAGAGGAGTGGGCGTATAAAACTAATGGTTTGATTCCGAGAAAGTCCTTGATTATTATGATACAAACATATGTCATTAGTGCTAATTAGAATAGCATTAGAAATGAAACTGACAATAGGAGGAATGAATTGTAAAGAAAGCTATGTCACTGTTGATAAAAAGGATCTGATTCAGCAGTAGCCTAGGTACTTACCAGAACGAAAACCCCTTTTTGTCGGTTGCTTGATAATGCCATGGCCAGAGAAACCTAGTCAAGACATCCCTTAGTAATAAGCAGTAATTGTATTCCATAGAATTGTAACTTGCGTAATTATGACATTAGTCAACGGTATGAATTATCAGGTCTCTTTATAAATGTGAAAGTAGAGGGCGTGGTTTCCAATTTTAATATTTTGGCTGTCAGTCATATTTCACATCTGATTATACCACTTGTCAGTGTGCACGGGTGACGCAACACCTGAGGGACAGAAACGAAGACATCTGACGTCTGCTGCAGAGGCGGATTACCCCAAATGGCAGTGTAGGCAGCTAGCTGCCTTGGACCCAATAAAAAAAAGGCCCCATAAAATTTTGGACGACCGGATGTTTTACCATTCAGATGTCTGAAAGTGAATTACAGAATATATTTCTCTTCTTTTAAGCAAAAATAAATCAAGTTTGTTTTCATTTTATCCAGCAGTTGGCTGTTGCTGTGCACGTCTGAGCATCAACTGTTTGTCACTGGTCGACTGTCATTTTTAATGTTTGACTAAGTTGTAGTGCTTGACATTATTCCATCAGTATATCCTCGGTAATTATGTCCCTTTTACAGCGGTCTTACTTTTAACTACGGCAAAGCAGTTCCGCAAAGAGCCCAGACGGTCAGGACCTTAATCCGCCTCTGGACTTCTGGCAGGCGACTATCAGATCACTAGTCCAGAATCAATAACTGATTTGGTTTACTTCGACGTAGCTTATCGAATAAAAATCTTGAGTCCTGTTTCAATATTTTCTTCTACAGTCATTATAATTTAACCAGGAGAACGAGTAATCAGTCTGTATATTAAAATGATACTTTAGTGATTAATTGTCTTTATGTCTCGTACTTCCTTTTAAACATAATTCATTGGCGATTCTCTTTGGTATACAGATATAATTGGGTATTTCATTACGGTTACGACTCTTTATGATGATTAAGCCTGCTTATATGTAAGTATAACATTGCCAAAAGTCTGAAGATAGACTTTTCAAAATACATCTTTTAATATTTCAAAATACTAAATTAGATAAATGCAAAGTAGACTACACCTTTCAAAGTACCTAGTACCTGTTACGCTCTTATAGAAGGGGTGGACCCAGTTTCTCAGCTACATAACAAAAAGAGCGGTTGCGAGGCAAGATACGCCCACATTTTGCAAGGGATGGGTAGAGAACAAGCTAAAAGAAAAAGCAATTTTGGGGGTACAATCAGGAAACATAATCCAGGACGTTATGGTCTAAAATGCCCGAATATCGAAATTGACTGAGATATTTGGGATATAAAGATATATTTTAAGTTTTATCAAACCGTGATATTATACACTTTTACACTATTTGGGTTTGAAAAGAGGCCGATTTGTCAGACAGTTTCGGTTAGTTTTTCACGAAATTCGATACCAACAGTCAATAGGGTGTAACGGTGATACATTTAAACGTTTGGTTTTTTTTTTAAATGAAATAAAAATTGTGACCTAGAGGGACCACAAACTAAAAACGTGATTTTTCGTAAATCAGGGGCCATAATCAAGGAAGTTACCGTCCGATATGCGCAAATATCGCAAGGAACGAAGATCTTTGGAATATACACATGCATTTCAAGTTTCCTCAAAATCGGATAAAAATTGTGACGTCTAGAGTGTCCACAATTCCACACTTTTCACTTTTTGCATACATGGAGCGGCCATTTTGTTCGGCAGTTTGGGTCAGGGTTTAAAGTATTCGAACACAACCTTCATTGAAGTGTAACACTGATATATTTAAATGTTTTTTTTTAAAATGAAAACAAATATTGTGACTTCTAGTGGATCCACAAGCTAAAAATGCGATTTCTGGAACAATCAGGGATCATAAGCCAAGAAGTTACTTTCGGATATACGATATTGTCGACAGGAACCAATAAACATAAATTTAAAAATCCGGACCAAATTTGTGGCCTTTATTTGCACTATTTACGTACAGGGGCGGCCATTTTGTACAGCAACTTTGGTCCGATTTTTACGAAATTTGAACTCAACCATCATTAGGGTACAACGGTGATATATTCAAACATTTTTTTTTAAAATCGGATAATAAATTGTGACCTCGAGAGGGACAAGACGCTAAAACGAAATTTTTCATAAAATCAAGGGCCACAATTCAGGAAGTTATGATCCGATATATACACTGTACGCGAATTTCGACATAAACCAAGATCTTTAGGTTATAAACATGAATCTTAAGTTTCATCAAAATCGGATCAAAATTGTGACCTTAAGATGTTCCACAACCTTGATATACCTTTTTTACACGATTTTTGTACGACCGCCGGCCGTTTTGCCCGGCAGGTTTGGTTCGATTTTTCACGAAATTCGAACTCACCTATCATTACGGTATAACCGTGATATAATTGAACGGTTTGTTAAATGGGATAAAAAAAAAAATTGTGGCCCCTAGGTCCGCAATCTAAAAACGCGAATTTTCGTACAATCAGGGTCCATAACCCAAGTAGTTACGGTCCAATATGCGCGAACGAGATTTTTGGAAACATACATTTTACGTTGTATCAAAATTGTAACCTCTAGAGTGTCCACAAACTAAAAACATAATCCATAAATTTACGGTCCGAACCAATATCGAAAGGAACTGAGATCTTTTGCATATAAACCTATATTTCAAGTTTCGTCAAAATCGTATGAACGTGTAACTTTAAATTACCCAACCGAATTAAATTCAACACTATTGTCACTATCAACACTAGTGTCTCCCCCTCCTGTTTAACACGGTCTCCAAAAGAACAGTAACTCTAATTCCTATGGATGAACACTTTTCCGGGTCAAAAATAAAGTGTTACCTAATTTCATAAAAGTTTGCTATTATTCAGGATAAAAAAAAACATTACAAGATTTATATAAAACATATGGTTAGATTAGATAAAGAGCTGACAGTTAAAATATAATGAAAAGCTAATATGCTGAAAATTTCAGTCATATTACTTCACACTGACCAAAGGTATCGGCGATACAATAATTATTGTAGTCTAGCCTCGATTGTCATTACCACCGTTGGTACAACAGTAAATAAAGTCTCGATTATCCATTTAAACGTTATTTCAATCTACTTATATCGCAGCCATTCGAGAGTTGGTTACGGTCTTGGTAAGTTCATTAAGATCTAATTTATAATGTATATAACATTTCAGACCTAAAGAAAGACCTTCAATAGGCAGATTTAGCTCTGGCATAATGTCCTTTTTAATTGAGATCAAAAGTTAGGAAAAGAGTTACACTGAGTTACATTACGTCACAAACACTTATCCCAACACTGCTTTTGACGTCACCCACGACAGAGTTCGTCCTTATCCTTGACCAATTTTCGAAACAATTCACCGATAATGTTTTTCTCCTACGCGTTAACATGTAATCTCAAAATAATCACGGATATACGCCAATGGGTGTAATGTATTTCTCCAACGGTTTCTGACATCTTGGTTTGGTCCTCCATGAAAACGTGTTTAGACATTAGAAAATCAGATAGGACTTTTTTGTTTTTTTTATCGAAGTCTGTAGATTTTTGGAATTGACATTTAAAAAACCAATAGCACTTGATTAAATTTTAGTCATCCAAAAGAACTATAAACCCTTCGCCCTCTTACAAACAGTGTCCATTAACTCAGTCAAATACCAATTTTTCGGATCACCCAGTTCCATGGCACCTACTTTTATTTTTGAATTCGGTCTTGTGAAATTTGACAAGATACAAATGAGTATCTTTGTTTCGAGAAAAGGTGGAATTCCGGTCTTCTAATTACAGTTGCACGGCGTGTAGAACTCGCTAACCAGGATTTCTGCCCTTCTTCTCAGTGTTGGCCGAGAAAATAAAATCCAGTGCATGATTCTCCCGTTTCAGTAGTTGAGGGGCGGGGCGCTAAAAGGAACAGTGCCAAACAGTGTCAAGTTGTTCGGATGGTTCCAAAAATCGAGATCCATATTATTGGCGTGCTTGTAAATTAGACCTTGACAGCTGGAATTCGAAATAAAGGCAAAATAAATTTAAGTCAAAATAAACATTAAATTTTATCATTTAGTACACGAATCCTGTACCAGAATGTATTTCAGCGCCATTTGTAACAAGGGACTCGGAAGGACGAATCTAGACCTATCCTACTAGTCATGTCAAACGGTGACCCATATTTTTATCTGGAGAGCATGCACAATAGATACTACCAGACGCGAGAGCTTGCCATTTGACTGAGACTTCTCGCACATTTCGCCGAACATAACTGATTAGAAATTGCAGTAAAAACAGAAACAATTTAATGTAAATCAGTTTATATACATTCATATTACACTATTTTATGCGTTGCGACCCATTTGTGTCAGTTTTTAGGTCCAAATAATAGCTGTTTAGCTCTCGTTTTTTAAAGGTCAAAATACTATGTTTTACTTGTCTTTCCTACACCAGAATCTGGAAGAGTTACTATATAACCCGCGTTCTGGTTGATGTGAAGGAATTGGCCAATGAAACGGTCCGTTGCACCAAGTTCTTGGCGCGCGATGGACGGAACTGTGGGTATCCTACAAGAAACATCAACGCTGATTGGATACTCAAATGTTTGACGTCATAGGTTCATAAACCGCTCGTATGACCCTGACGCGACCCCCCCCCCTCCGCCCACTACAACTGGTCAGATCTGTATTTCCATCAGATTGTTTGAACAACGGGAGATAAATTTTGCAATATATTTGAACGTCTCGGGCGTTTATTCATGCCGCCTTTTTTGGTCTCCAAATGGTAAAGGATTAAATAAATTCAAGACAATAATTTATAAAATTCCATTATTGGCATTGTTAGAAACATAGTTGGAGCAATTGACGGTGTGATACCAATCTTGTGTGCTTGTCCATAGCGGATGTAAAAAAAATTGTTGAATTTTTCGAAACAATCATGAATTTTTTCTTTAAGAGGTGTAACAGAAGAAGACATATTAAAGAATTATGTTGTTGTTCTTAATGTTCAACGTCCGATTTCACAGACAGTGATATCGAAGACAAGTCTTATTTTTCATTTTTATCACCTTAGCGCACATGCAGTACCCGGAGTATACCCACGTGGTCGAGAAAACACCCCCATCTCCAAGAATTGACTACCGTACATAATTTGTACTGATATCTCGTTAATCAACATAATATTATTATCATTTTACCTTCGTTCTAAAAAATACAAATATGTCATTTTACCGTTATTCTGTCATTTTACAGTGGTTTAAACAATGAGGATCAGGGTGGCTATGATAAGACGTTGGTTCGCTAGCCTGAAGATCGGGTGTTCGATCCCTGCATTGGCCGAAAAAGTTCATCCAGATTTTCCGGCGTGATTTACTCTTGTCTGTGATCCAGGACGGAGGGCCTGACGAGGAAAATTGTCTAGTCGTTCGGATGGGACGAAAAATATAGGTAGCGTGTACATATTGGCGTGAACAGTTGGAATTTAAACTCCATTTCATTTTATTTCATTTCATTTAAAGAAATGGGTTTACAGTCATATAATTAAAGTCTGGAGGTCGGGTGTTCGATCCCTGCATTGGCCGAGAAAGTTCATCTCGATTTTCCGGCGTGGTTTCCCCTTGTCAGTGATGCAGAAGGAGGGCCTGACAAGGACAGCTGCCTAGTCGTTCGGATGGTACGAAAAACCGAGGCCCCGTGTACACATTGGCGTGCACGTAAAAGATCTCTTGGCAGTTGGAATTCGATATAAGAGTAGGCCGTAGCGCCGCTGCCCGGGCAAAATTTCCCTCATAGCACACTGTATGGTGTATGCCCGTTTTCCATTAGCCCAGGTCAGGTGCAGAAGAGTAGGACGTTAAACTCCATTTCATTTCATTTCATTTCATCTAATTAAAGACCATTGATAATACATGTTAGTCTGTTGTCCACGAGACGCTTATCAAAAGGTGCGGAATCTTTGTCATAAATCAAATAGAGATGATTCGGTGGTTTGGATTCAATGGCTAAGTAGTAGGAGGACTAATAATCGTTGTTATAGATAATGAGTTGATGTGGAGAGTTACGGCATTGTCTCTATAGGTTACAAACTACTTCCCAGTAGAAGGCGTGACTTAATCAAACGCCTATAAATACCGAAGAGTAAATAGTGTAGAGCAAGTCAATCAGAATACATTATTCTCTATGTATGTAAAAGCTGATCTAGAGGGAAATCTACATTAACGGGTTTGTGATATATAAATGCAGATATTGGCACTGTATTAACCATAAGCAGTATGGTAAGTCTAATTCTTTATATTAAAGGGGCATTGTCCATCTGCAGAAGAAAATAATTGTAATTTATTTTATATTTAATCTAATCTCAGATTAAGGTATTTTGTATAAGCGTTTATTAATCATATAATAAATATTGAAAATTATATGATCTATCTACAAAGAAACTTCTCCAGAGTTGGTTAACATCTTAATGAATTTTAGATTTCCATAAGCCCGTAATTCTGTGTGGGCGTATACTGATGTCACCGCTGTATTTTGATATAAACTTAAACTTCAAGATACATTAGTTGAGAGTTTAATAAAGGGTTGGTCATCCTTGCTATAATAATTCAAAAATAGATGATTAATAAAGAAAATATTAAATTTCAGCCAAATTACTTCATTCTGGGCCAAATTATCACTGTTTCTTCTTTTGACAAGATGTGTGCATAACGGTAACAAGGGCACTGGTATATTCGTGTCTTAGCCTTGCTTTCCCATTTTTAAATTAAATTCTTAAATGGCGATCCGTTATAATCTAGTTAAAATCGCGAGTATCCGATGCCATCGTCAGCTGATTATGGTCTTGTTTTGTTAATAAATTCTAATTAATAGTCTAAGTAACATTTCAGACCTAAAGAAAGACCTGCAATAGACGGATTTACCTCTTATAATGTGTGTTTAAGTCTCGTTGCGTCAATTTAGCGCTATAGGAATCGCTGCAATCGTCAGCGAGAATTTATTGATAGGTCTGTTTTAAATCCGATTGATTCCAAGCCGGGGAATTTTCTAGTGTTGGTATTTTGATTTTGATTTCTTAATCAAATGTTGAATAATTAATCCGAGTACAAATTAGCGCGGATTGGAATTTTACGAAAAAATAGTTTTAATCTGTTTCTGGGAGGTGAGACGACCAGAAGTCTTATTTACATGTACTTTATTGCGCCATGACTCTATTAACGCTACCCCCCCCCCCCAGTGATATTTAGTCCCGGAGCACATCAAGATTTGTTTAGAATTGCGAGTACAGCAGGTTTAAGACTGGAAATAAGAAGGGGGAGACTGTGAGATCCACCAAACAGCCATTCTTAAGTTCCATCTCCTGTAACAATCCTTTGGGTGACCACTGAACGTATCTCCAAATTCATGTGTAATTAGAATAATCGAGAACATGAATGGGACCGATGCTAAAATGCTCATAGTGGTGGTATTCTTTAATTCAAAATCCTGTACTTCATCCAATTACAACCTGAAGAGCAAAAACTAGCATGAAATTTAAGGCAATTTCCCATTTTATGAAAATCTATTTTGTGCAGGTGTATACACAGAAAACAAAGTATCGCAATATACATGAAAAGTTGAAATTTGCGTTGGTTTCATGGCATTTGAGGTGATTATGTTACTGGTATAAAATTCTTGTGACCGAGAGGAGATCTGTCTGTCAATTCTGCCAGTTTTGTGAGAGTTAGTATAAGACCACAGGGGAATGGCAGAATGGTGACATAATGGAATCGAGAGTCTACCGCTCAAGAAAACTTCAGATATCGACGCATAATGTTTGATATACCGAGCTTGTAATGTTCCCCCACCGCGCCCTGTCCTACAGAACTGTTCGTAATCGGGTCTATTCGGCGGTGGCCCTATCAATATGTGTTTCATATAACTGCAACGCTCCTCTGGACAACGGTACCAACGGAACATCCTGGGCTTGGTTGTTGTACCCTACTTTGACGATCATCCTCTTCTCACATGGTCAGTCTTTATGGATAAAACGCTATGCGGGCGTCGTCGTTGATTTTCTACGCCAGGATGTTGTTGCTAAACTAGCTTGACCAGCCAGATGCTCAGACCTGAATCCACGTCAGAGGGACCCATCCGTGCATAATCTTGACGATGTGGATTAGGCATCTACACCAGGAACTGAACAAACTAAAGCAGGGTCAGACCCAACAGGTGATCCAGGCTATTTTTTTTTCTCTGTTTCCTCGGCTTTATGGACAGCTTGGGCATGAAATGAAATGAGCTGAACTGTAGGATTTCTTATTGACCTATACTGATCATATTTGTTTGGATTTTGTTTCACCCATTTTGCATCTCTATTTTATTTTCTAACTCGACAGATTCACATTAAATCATCTACTCAAACTTCGTTTGTCTTTCTTTGCTGGTTCAGTGTTTCCAAGGTTCACTTCAGGACGATCGAATACCCTCCGAAAGTATAATAGCTAACATACTCTGATCAACTGTATTCAATACGTGGTGTTGTGATACCTTTTCTGAACAAAGTGTAACACTACCAGTCTATCACCTAAACATCAGTTTTGTAAAAACCAAATTTATTTACATCCGTAACAAGGTTCATTGCTAAAGGCTGGACCAACCATGGGTTCACTCCCTTAAAGCAACCATTCCGCCTCTCTGCCGAAATAGTGACTCAACTTGGGTGAGGCAAGAATCCGAACTATCTAAACCGCAGGAGCTTTGTTTCTTATAAAAGCCTCTAATAAAAGGGAATTGGATCTTAACACCTAATACGGAATTGAAATTTACATATTGCGCTAAATGTAGAGGAATATATGTCACTATTAATATGGCGCAAAATGTCTTACTTAAAGTAGCTAAGTCTCTAACTCAATATCATTCAAAAACTTCGACAATGAAAACACAAATTATTTGTCAATTTAATTCAACATTGATGTTGTGATCTTACCGGGAAAAGATGGGCTTCTGATATAGTATCGAGTACTACTCATTAAGCCTACCGGTTCCCTATTCACAGCATGGCATAGCTCTATTTGTAGAGCATGGCATAGCTCTGCAATACTTTCGCCAAAAACAATAAATACTTTGAAAAACATCAGTAATACTGCCTCAAAACCATTTAAAATGTAAGCACACTGAACCAAGACCCATTCTGTAGGATCCGTGAATAAAATTTTATCACAAGATGTACATACTACAGATGATGATTCACGCGGTTCAAAGACGTTTACAGTAAATGCTCACTGGCCCTTTATTGATTGAAGTAGGGTAGGGTAAATACACTTTTTTCTTCGCTACGAGTGTTTCTGGAGGCGAAATTCGACGCTGAATCCGAATCCGTTAAAATTTTTGACCCAATTTAAGTCTTTAGGTCAGTACAGCCGCCATGTTTGAAAATGGCGACCAAAATATGACTTTTTGGCCGTTAAACTCCTAAAATTATGTGAGATATGGCCTATAATATGTCTTTTCTATGATTTTCGGGGTCGCTGAGTACGATGTCATGTTCAAAAATACAATTAAAAGCGTCATAGTGGAAATATAATCAGGTATCGGTGTAAAAATCTGATATTTGTCTTGTATTTACGGCCACTGAAGCACAAAAGAAGCGGAGAAGTCTTGGCGAAAATCTGGGCTAGAAGTTCATCACCAAATCTTTAAGGAAAAACAAAACCAGTATAATAATGCTATCGCCTATGCCAAAACCCAATTTTTAAAAGAGTAGATTAACAATGCTGCCGGTAGTAAAGTATTATTCAATATCAGCAAAGGTCTCACGAAGAATTCGTTTTCAGACGCTATGCCCTCATGCTATAAAGCAAACCAACTCCCCGCTATCTTTGCCAGATACTTTACAAAGAAGATTGAGAAAATAAGACAGAGCTTTCAAATTGAAAACGATTTTTTTACTGACCATAATGACCAGAAGGATGATTACATTCCACCGCTTGAGGTAAAAGAGATATCCACAGACTACCTTCACGAAGTTAATCCAGAAAGCTCCAACAAAATCATGTGAATTGGATGTATTACCTACATGGCTTTTTAAGAAAATTTCCTGTGCGAATACAACATATCTCCTTTGCCTTATCAATGGTACAATAAACAGCTCAGAATTTCCCGAACTATTTAAGACAGCTTATAAACCACTGAAAAAACCGAACCTTGACCAAGATATACTGAAAAATTACAGACCAGTTTCAAATCTATCTTTCATTTTTAAAGTTATTGAAAAATCATTGCGGATCAACTAAAAGACCGCATGAATCAACATAATCTACTAGAAACATACCAGTCCGCTTACAGAAATCTGCATAGTACAGAGACGGCCTTAACAAGGGTTCACAATGATATTCTCCGTGCGATGGACAAAAAACATGTTTTTCTATTCGTATTATTGGACTCATCAGTCGCATTCGACATCATAGATCGCCAACGTCTCCTGCAGCGCTTAAAGCAAAGAATAAAGCTATCTGATTCGTCATTGGGGCTTATCCTATTCAACATGCAGATCGCAATTAGTGTGTGTTGGGGGTGCAAAATCACAACCAACAGTACTACAGTACGGGGTTCCCCAAGGATCAGTCCTCGGCAAAATTCTTTTCACAATTTACACACTGCCTCTTGGCGATGTTATCAGGGAATGTGATGCAAATTTTCACCTCTTTGCTGATGATACCCAGTTGTATCTCAGAGGCCCACCTTGCAACGTCCCAGAGAAAAAACACCAACTGGAAAACTGCATTGAAAAAATCAGTGTATGGATGCATGAAAATTACTTGAAACTTGTTCATATAAAACAGAATTTCTTTCGATCTATAGACCGAGCATACAAACCTCCACAGCAGATTTCAACAACAGTCAAATATCTATTGGAGAATGTGTAATTCCTGTGGTCGAATCAGCCAGAAATCTTGGTGTTATCTTCAATTCATCCATGAACTTTAATAAACAGATTTCCTCTGTAACCAAATCCTGTTTCCTTCAGCTGCACCAAATAAGTAAAATTCGAAAATATCTTGATGTGGATTCGACCAAAACTCTTGTCAATGCCTCAATAACTTCTCGCCTGGACTATTGTAACTTCCTACTTTACGGTCTCCTAATAACTTCATTAAATCGTCTACAGAAGATTCAAAACGCAGCCAAACCTAACTAAAACCAGACTTCATGATCATATTTCACCAATCCTTAGGGAACTTCATTGGCTACCCGTGAGGAAACGTGTAGAATTTAAGATTTTACTGTTGACATGCAAGTGTCTTCATGCCACAGCCCCAAACTATCTCCAGGACCTAATTCAAATAAAATCCCATCCGATAACAACCAGGTCGTCAAATATACAACAACTTGATATTCCAAGAACAAATCTCGTATCGTGTGGTGATAAGGCCTTCTCTTGAGCAGCACCAGTCCCGTGGAACAAGTTACCCCAACATGTGAAAGAAGAAGGAACTATTGCAAAATTCAAAAAGAAACTAAAGACTCATCTCTTTATTTCAATATAACATTTCTTTTGACAGACAACTCCGCGCCATTGAGCAATCTACTGGATAATAGGCGTTATATAAATACATTACTATTATTATTTTTATAATAACATACATCCAATTATATGACTTGGAGCTTACATTTGGAACGGAATTCTTCCTCTTCATTGTAGCTAACACATTTAAGTTCATGAACTATAGCATCGCTACGAGTTGTTTTCGCTTTGGTAGTTGATGCCATCATATCATATTATCTCTGGAAGTAAGCTTACACAAATAACAAAAAACTGAAATCTCTGATAAGCTACAGCACATAAAAAATTACAACCTGGAAGAGAACAATCACAAATCATCTCCGATACTCAAAAATAGCATTCATCGAACACTTCCATCACTGTAGATATGATGAAATAGCACAAAACAAAAAAAATAATTGTTTTCAATTATATTAGGAAATAAAATATTGAAACAAAAGTTACTGCTAATATTATCAAGAATCCGAGCATGATGATCCCTCCCTGTCTCTATATTACTTGAACGAATAATAAGGGAAACAATATTCCGTCACATTCAGTGGTGGTGCTATGAGGCTTGGGTGGGGGTGATGCGGACAAGGGGCGCATTTGCCTCCCCATAAATCTAGTCTGCTCCCTGTTTGCTCCAAAACCCCTAATAATTTCTAAAAAAAAATTATTTGTGATATGTTTCGGTTATCAATAAACCCCAAATTCCCACCCACTCATAGACTTGCATGTTGTAGAGTCCGAGTAATTTCTTACCGAACCCATCCTGGTGTAAACCTACAATAAACAATTCCATGTGAACCACTTTCGAAGTGTTTTTTTTTACGATCCTGGGCATAGATTCAAGAATATTCATTCACTTTGATTCATTGACTCCGTTCGTTTCACACCTCCATCTCTATTCGGATAAGCCAGTGATTTGGCTCTTTATTTCGACGACTTGTGTCTGAAATACTTCGCGGCTGCATTTCCGGCAGTCTATTTCTCACAATATCGTGGCAAAAATATTAATTCACGTTGATTAAATCTCCCCTCTGCTTGGATAAACTAGTGATCATGACGGGCTTCTTGGAGGTTCACAAGTCCGTTCGTCGGACACTTTCCACTCTGGTTTCCACGCAACCAGACTTCTAAGATGGTAATGTGTTCTCCTTGATTTTCATGTTCATCTAGCCCTTTAAAATGCACCCCATACCTGGTTGAATCATTCACACTACAACGTCAGCAGCATGCCACAACTCACAACATCTCAGAGGAGAAAACTCACACTGCCCAAGCCGTTGCCAATCACTTCCAGGTCAATGTTTGGACCATCTACAGTCTTCAGCAATGCTTTCGGGCCACCAACACTATGGATGATCGCCCACGAACTGGTAGACCAAGGGTTACCATAACGCGACAAGACCACCACGTTGTGCGTCAGCACATGCAGAATCCCTTCACACAGGCATCTGAGACAGCACGTGAGACAGTGGGAACACACGGAAGACCCATCAGTACCGATGCAATGCGCTGACGTCGCACCATAGAGAAATATTCATTGCCGTAGACCTTACCGTACACCGATCCTCACCCCTCGCCATCGACGTGAACGTCTACACTTTGCCCAACAACACCATGACTGACGACACAGTCAATGGAGCGCTGTTCTGTTCGCAGATGAGAGTCGGTATTGCGTATAAACTGCAGATAGCATGGAATCGGACTGAACTAGATAGTGCTTTCTGTGGTGTTGCAAAATATGGGTTCTAGGGAGAGGAAGCGGCATCACAGCAGTGTGCTACATCCATCAAGCTCTCAGATCCCACGTCCTACCACATTTCGCACGTCATCGAAACGTTTTCCAGCATGACAACGCCCGTATTCACACCACCAAAGTTACTCGTGATTTTCTACAGCAGAACCGTGTCAACGTTATGCACCGACCAGCCCTTAGTCCGGACTTAAACCCGATTGAACATCTTTGGAATAAAATTCAGAGGAAACCTAATGACATCCTACCGAGACCAAACACAGCCCATGGATTGCGTCAGACTTTTCTGAGGGTGTGGTTATTGACACTCGCGGTTGACACACCAGATACTGATTGTGTACAGACTCTAAACCTTCTCGTAATAACTTGGAATTGTGGTGAATTAATCACTAATGTGTCAACACATTGTTCACAAAAAATAGCTTTGATCCATCTAGTAAGTCGTTTTCTCGAAGGAATTTATTATAGTACCTCTCTGATTTTGAAATCGTACTTTTTTTGCTGTTTAGTATTTAAAAATAAATAAAACATTTCAAAAATCGCTATTTTATTCACACGTTGTTCATTGTAGATTTTATCGGTATAATAAATACAAAGGCCGTTCTCAGCGCCAATGACCATTTTCTCGTGCCCTTTCAACTGAAGGGGGGGGGGGCCGAATGGTTAGCGTGCGCGCTGTATCATACGGCCTGCCATTGAGGCAACTGGCGTGGTTTCAAATCCCCAGTTGTGCGTGGCAAGGAGTACGGTCGCCTGTCCAACCTCGTGAGTTTTCTCCGGGTACCCCGGTTTCCCCCCACTGCTAAAAACCCCTTTGCGCAAGCGAATTATTGAATTGAAATTAAACCATATGTTAGTCCCAGAATGACATAATTTGTGTCGAATGAACGTAAAACCCCATTTCTCTCTCTGAATCAATTTGCGTATACCGACAATAATAAGCTTCTCAAACAAAACGGTGATTGTAAAATTGTAATGGACATCAATAATATGAACATCAGCTTATCAACAGTTCTTTTTTATTTACCGTGAAATTATAATAGGATACGGTCAATCACCACCTACATATTATTTTCCATTTACACGTAAATTGGGAATACATATACATATATCTCTGCATTACGCTTGTGGATTATCAAAGAGGCAGCACAATAAATAATGGGTTTATATGTATGTAAGCAGGGACGATTTATCGACTTTTTATATTAGTTTAATGGATCTCATTGCCTCCAGGCATTTCAATAATACGCCTACAAATCAAAAACCAATTTCCTTATTTCACGTAAGGAAAAATTTCCGATAATATGTGGCTAGATTGTTCAGAGAAATACCAAGATATCCAATATTGTTTAGACGGTTGAAACATAATAACAAATGCAGATTTATTTACGGGGAAGCTTGCAACGAGAGGAGGGAGGGGGCGACGTCACGGTGGGTATGGTTGGGTATGGTTGGGTGTTCGATCCCTGCATTTGCCGAGAAAGTTCATCCAGATTTTCCGGTGTGGTTTCCCCTTGTCAGTGATGCAGGATGGAGAGCCTGACAATAACAGCTGTCTAGTCGTTCGGGAGGGACGAAAAATCGACGTCCTATGTACACATTGACGTGCACGTAAAAGATCCCTTGACAGTTGGAATTCGCTATAAAGGTAGGCCGTAGTGCAACTGTCCGGGAAATTTTTCTTCATAGCACACTATATGGCGTATGCCCTTCTTTATTAGCCCAGTTCGGAACAGAACAGTAGGACGTTAAACCCGATTTCGTTTCATTTCATTTTAGCATGCAACGATCATTACTCTTTAGTGCCACGTGGAACTATTAGTCGCCTGCATTAAATTGAACTGTTCAATCTAAAATAATAGTTGATAGTTCTATCTGAAACTCACAATTGCACCCTACGGGTTAGATGGTCCAACTTCGTGAATCTAAATACATGTAATGTCCGGTAAGGATTTTGTCGGATTCTCCTGTGAAATACCGAGCTTATAAATTTATAGTTTGGAGGATTTAGATAATGGAAAGGTAATTTTCCGAATTTCCACAGGAAATGTAACTATGTGAAACACCGAGATTTGCGAGGAGTGTCCAAATTGATAACAATGTTAATATAGATAAACATCGCTTTCAAAATATTTTCATCTCAAGAAATCTATCCCAAGTAAGCCACAGCAGTCTATTTTAAGCAGCCTTGGTTGTCACATGAATTGATTGAGGGGGAACATACATTATGCAAGAGGCGAATCCGCCAGTTATATTATCTCAATTATTAATTAAACATTAATTATAGTATCAAGACCATACTAAAGACCAGTCACCACACCCTACATGTAACGTATGACCCATGCATTCTTTTCTAGTACATATCTTAGAAGCCTTGTGATCGTTTAGTATTTTCACTTGTCTTCCTTGACTTCGTTTTACGTTATGTATTCTCTTCTTACTGTTATCTCAGAAGTTAATACGTTTATATTCCCATTTGTTAAGACGTTTGTCTTACCAGGAATAACAATGCAACAGTTTTATATAAATCACTGATTTGCGTAGAATACAATTTACAAACATAATACATTAGTCTACTTAAAGTTAGCATCTTTTTTTCAATCCCAAGTCCTGTAAAAGTCTAACCAGCATGGATAGACTCCGGAAACGACTACATCATAATATATGGTTTTGGAACTCAGATTGTAATTTGTCCGGAACCTAAGAATATCTGATCTTAAAAGGCCCGGTAGTCTCTTTCATATGACCCATATTATTGGTATTAGCGATTACGATGATTGTGAGCTAAATAATGCAATAGGAATTTTCTGACACGAGTGACGGCATTATATAAGCGACCCATGGAACATGTCATGTATCGACCTATGGAACATGTCATGTATCGACCCATGGAACATGTCATGTATCGACCCATGGAACATGTCACGTATCAAAGTGTCATAGGTTTCTGTTATTCTCATTTTATCTCAAAACAGAAATTTGACTCATGTATGTTAACCAAATAATTAAACACACAATATGGTCACAAAGACCATAGTACTACATCTCTAAACTTCTCTTCCCTCCGTTTAATCGCAGAGTCTGCCGTACGAGGTTGGACAGTCGACCCTACTCCTTTTCAAGTACAACCAGAGAATCGAAACTATGACAGTTGAATCAATGAGAGATCTTATCTTATTATTCAACGCGCGTTGTCTCCATCTTGAACCCCCTGAAGCCCAAAATTCGAGGACACGCCCCTGATATAATGGATTTGAAAACAAGCCGAAGCTTACATAAATTCTTCTGTATTATTTTCTATTAATTAGATTATCGATTATCAAGTCATCGTCATATTTGTCGTGATTCAGTCTTATCAACTTAAGTTGCGATTGTTTTAAAAGTAATTTCCTTTTAAAAATATTTCTTGGATGAGCTGTAATTTCTATTCTTGTCTGATTTGTTAGGTTTTGTATTGAATTCACAACAAATTAACTTGACGTATCGTTTAAAGAACAATATTGGCATAGGTGTAAGTATTTTGTATCGGAAGTCTTTACATCATTATCTGATAGAATTGGCAATAAATACAAAAAGATGCTCCACTTAAATGCCAATTTATATCAACTCCTACTTCAAGATGGTTTGATATTTGGCGAACAATGTTTGTGATGAGTGGGTGTTAACCCCCCCCCCCTCCGCGAAATATCTGATTTGTGAACCTGTTATTTCTTACGATTATTATCAATGCTGTGACATTTAGCGACTGTGCTTGATAAAAAAAAACACAACACAGATTATGTAGAAAAGAACCACAGCTGATAGCATGATAGTGTTCTCTTATCGTAATCATGCACAAATTAATGATATCTGTACTATGTGCTTGATAACGACAAGAGAACACTTGTCGAAACGTCGTGCCATATGTGTTCAAACCATTGATTCCTTTCCCTGTTAATTGTGTTGTGTTTATGTGCTGTCATTGATAAACTACGTAGTCGGATTTAGTACTTCTTTTCTCTCACAGATCCATAAAGCAAATAATAACACACTTCTATATTTCGAGTAAAACTAACTTACTGAACGTCAAAGAAATCCAGGCATTACTTATTTACTAATTAATTCACAAATTTTCATTATATATGTAAAATTAATAAACTATAAAAAAATAAAGGTTTATTGGCCGAAAGACCTCATTCCGGTTGACATCGTTGGACTTAGACTATGAATTTATTGAGCGTGTTTGTTTTCCATTTGTGTCTGCACATTGTCTGCACAGTGCGTATAGACAGAAAACATTTTGAGCGTGTGTGTTTTACATTGCGTAAATCTCCTATTCTTTTGCGGGAGCTGCGGATGGTACAGTGGCGATAAAATGGTGAGAAATACTGGCAATTATGGAGGATTGTTGCAGATAGATCATGCCCTGTCACGTGTGTCGTAGGATTCGCTGCGGGATTTCAGAAGTGAACACTCGAATATCTAAAGCTGCTCTCCACAATAAATGTTTAAAAAACTTAAAGAAGCTAAATCTCTAATATTTCGGACCTAAATATTGCCAAAAATGGGTCGCAACGCATATTAAATAATAATGTAATCTGAATGCATAGGCCTGTAAACTGATTTACATTCAATTGTTTGCGTTTTTACTCTTATTTTAAATCATTTATGTTCGGCAAAATACGCCAGAAGTGTCAATGGAATGGTAACCACTAGCGTCTGGTTATTCCAGTAAATGACAGTATTTATTGCGCATGCTCTCCAGATAAGAATATTATGGCATCAACGTTTGACATGACCTGCGGGATATGTCTAGACTCGTTTTCAAGTCCCTTGTGACAAATGGCGCTGAAACTCATTATGTTACACGATTCGTGTACCAATGGTAAAATGTTTATTTTGTCTTAAATATTGGATATCAGGCGCCCATATTGTCTATGTAAGACCACAACATCAATGTTGATTTAAATTGACAAATAATTCGCGTGTTCAATGTCGAAGACTTTGGATGATATATTGTGTTAGAGACTTAGCTACTTTAATAGTAATTATTGTTGACTTTGATATATAAACTTCAGCGTCTACAACAGCAATTTTGTGTATAATACGTATGTCAATTACCAAATGCCACCCACAGAAGCTACAATGGTAATAATACATTGTTTTGTGTAATGTGTGGGCTAGATCTAGTTTAAAATATCACTTATAAAGACTTAATTAACCGTTTAGTTTTCCGAGAAACATTTATTGTGTCTAGATAACGCCCCCGCAAGACGATATTACAATTTATTGATCTTTGTTTCCAAAAAAAAACAAAACAATAGTTGAACAAGTAGCAGATATACTCATTAAGTTTAAGGAAATGGGAGCATTCAACAGGCCTCTTTTCGCTTATTAGAAATAATGGCTGATCATTGTACATCTAAAAACTTTAGACTGTTTAAAACGCATCTAGTATACATATTATCGAGAGTTAAATTACGTTCATATTTGTTTGAACTTCCTGGATTATGAGCCTGATTGTACGAAAAATCGCATTTTTAGCCTATAGGGCTCACGATGGATTTCTGATTTTTCTGAAACTTACAATGTTTATATTCCAGAGATCTCGATTCCTTTCAATGTTGGCGCATATCGGAGCATTACTTTCTGGATTATGGCTTCTGATTGTACAAAAAAATCGCATTCATTGTGCTATGCGGGAAATTTTGCCCAGAAAATGGCGCTACGACCTACTCTTATATCGAATTTCAGCTCTCCCATGGGTTCCTCTACACGGGTCCCATCCGAACCGAATAACTGTTCTTGCCAGACCCACTGACAAACTCGGTTTTTGGGTCCCATCCGCACGACTAGACACTGTTATTTCCAGGCCCTCCGTCCTGCACCACTGACAACCTCGGCTTCTTAGTACCATCCGAACGACTAGATACGGTACTCGGCGACGAACAGTATCTGGCCAGCTCTATTTATCTTGACGACCAGTGTCTGAAATGCTGACTGACTGCATTTCCGGCAGTCTATTTCACAAAATATATTGGCGAAAATATTCATTCACTTTGAGTCACTCAGTCTGTCCGCTTGACACTTTCTTCTCTTGTCGGATAAACTAGTGATTTGGCGACAAGTCTATTTTTCAAAATTTTCTTGGGGAAGTCCCCAAAACCCTCCACAAGGCCTCGCTACTTTGGCGTTCACAAGGGTACTTCGTTGAGGTTCGCAAGTCCGTTCGTTTGAGATTTTGTTCTCTGGTCGGATAAACTAGTGATCCGGCGACGGATGGTATGTGGTCAGATTTATTTATCTCGACGATCGGTGCCAGACTGAATACTGTCAGACAGCATTTCCGACAGTCTATTTTCTAAAATTTTCTGAGGGAGGTCCCCCATACTCTCCATAAGGACTCCCTACTTCGGCGCTCGTGAGTGGGATTCGTCGAGGTTTGCAAGTCCGTTCGTTTGACACTTTACCTCAACGATCATTGCCTGAAATACTGCCAGGCTGCATTTCCGGCAGCCTGTTTTTCAAAATTTTCTGGGGGAGGTCCCCGTACTTGTAGTTGAAGCTCGTGCCTTTGCCCCCTTAATCTTGGACTTTGCCCCATCTTTGCCCCTCCAACCACCGACGGCTGGCGCTGCCACTGGTGACACTATCCAGCCACTTTCTTTTTTGTCCCATCACACTACAGTACAAGTATAGTCATTGTAATACATCAGAGCTTAGATCGTCCGGCCTGTCCCACCCCTCATTGCAAACGAATTAATGGTTATAGGAATAAATATGTGTTCGTTCCGAAATTACCTAGGTTGTGTTGAATGGGCCTTTAACGTCATTTTTCTCGTCAATGAGTATAACAAACAAAACAAAATCGGTTAAAGCAGGCGAACATACCACTCAGACTGAATTGTAGGTGCGATAATACAGTATTAATAACGATATTTACTGAGCTGCCGTTCTGTTGTATAGCACTAACATTTTAATGTAATAGCGCAATATCCTCTTAGGGTAGCATAATAAGATAACATACACTGTCGGCAATTTGAACAGGTACTTATTGTCCTGATTTTACTTGTTCATTAGACGTTTATTAGAAATTCGCCAATCTACTTTTCATTACTTAACACGTGTTATATAAGTTTAACAGGTCAGGTGTTCAAAGTAGTCGATACGGCACACATATAATTATTTACACGTGACAAACATTACCGTGATTAAAACACACAGACTGAGATTTGAATGTATACTTCATTACATGCAGTCAATGACAATGGAATAATATATTTAGTTTTTTTACTTCCTGCTATGTTATGCAATATATATACATATAAAATGCCTTTTAATGATGATTATTTTCACAAACGCAAGAAACCTGGAATTGTATGAATCTTTCTGAAGCTGAAATCTATTTTACCAAATCGCCTTCGTTGGTGGGTGTACGGTCATGTAAACTTGGGATCTTTGTCTTGGCGTACTTAGACCCATCCTCGGTACCCCCAGTGGTTAATCTATGGGCGATACATGTTTTCAAATTGTCCTCCCTTGATGATTGTGCTTTTTTTATCGACCAATCCCGTACACCGTTAATTGCAAAGGAAGTTGGCAAGGGGAAATAACTCTCATCGGACAGGGTTATGAGTTAGCCTAAATGAGAAAACCCAAATTATTCTAATTGCGTATTTATTAAAAACTAATTATTTTAATGAAGATCGGACGTGTTTATCTACGTAGGGTCATGGATTGTATTGAGAATCGTTCGTTCGTTCGTTCCCGGAGTATTATGTCCACGTTACACAGAAGACAAGCTACAGGGTATCAAATTGCCGAGTTAAAGTTCAATAATGATAATCAAAACAGAATGAAACATTTCAGACAAAAACGGGTAGTAATAATATTGACGAAAGTCAAACATAATATAGAAGTTATACATAATATTTGACATCAGCGAAACATACCACAGATTTTGATAATACAATTAAATATAAATAAATTAGAAATATATACATGCTTTGCATAAATCATTCGGTAAATGGACACAAATATGATTATCTACCCTTAGAAAAAACGAAGGCGAAACGATTGGTTTGTAAACTGTTTTTGATTGGTTCGTAGACTGTAGCTACAGCTACGGTCTAAGTGCAAGACCTTCTAAAAAGCGCGATAGGCCACCCACGGGAATAAAAATGCAAATGGTCGATAAAAAGTCACTACATAAGCTGCATAGATTAGCAACAGGGTCCTATGCTCGTGGGGCCCCGGGTAACAAGCCACTAGCCAGTGCAGGGGGGGGGGGGAGTTCTTGTGTTACAGTCGAATTTTGAAATAACGTTAAAGATACTTTCCCGCGTACAAACTCAAACTGTGTGATTTGATGATATATTTGGACCATAAACATGTTAAACTAATTAAAGATACATTAGTTTAATAAAGAGTTGGCCATTCTTGCTATAATAATTCAGAAATAGATGATAAAAAAAAGAAAAATATTGAAAATTTCAGTCAAATTATTTTATTCTGAACGGAATTATCAGTGTTGGAAGTTTGGACAAGAAATGGGTACAAACTGCGTCTACACCTTCAACGACAATTGTCGATCGTTTGATTGACAGACGATAACTCCACCCACATATTCTTGATTATCCAGTAACGTGCTCAATAGCAACAGTACTCTCGCTTGACAGGATAACACTAGATCGAAGACGGTCCTGCGCATTTTAGCACATATGACGTCATATATAGATTGTGGGTTAGGGTAAGGGCTAGGACCTGTAGATTTCGTCAAAGTCTCGAGATGTAAACACGGCTAGCCCTTACCCTAACCCTGGGCCAAGCCTAACCCTTATCCTAACCCACAATCCACATATGATGTCATAATATGCGTAGGACCGTCTCCTATCTAGCGTTCTCCCGCTTGACAGGCCTTTCATCGCCAGTTTCCGGTAGCGCACGTCACCGAGTAACAGTAAACGTTATCTTGGTCAGCCATTTCTGTTTAAAAATCCCATTTTTCAGAATGTATTTTTCATTACTTACTGATCATTTACCATACATATTGAGGCCTCGTTAATTTTTTTTAAAGAAATAGCAACCGCCCTTCAGTCAAACTAACATACAATAAGCTCGCAGATCACAGTTGGGTTGTCAGTTAGTGATACCCTGACATTTTTGCCCAGCAGTGTTTGCCCCGTGTTTTTTTTCTGGTAATCCAGTACTTTTCTAGTAAGATTGAGCGTCTTAACTTTCCGTATAATAAATAATATCAAATTTGTCATACTTTTTATTTGAAATAACCACCCGATAAACACTTCCGGGACAATGCATCTTTAACACATCCAGCATATCCAAAAGATCAACCATTCTCAAGTTGACCAAGCAGTAACATGGACCGTTGATTGGCTTAGTAGAAGAAGATTCGAGTCTGGAGTCTTTTTTCTCACACATGGTTCCATCACTTTTACATTTGTCAATCTCGCTCGGAAACACGAATAAAGAGGGACTTTTTCTCGCTTACATTTTACGATTCGGGCTGTCGTCTTTTGAAAACAATTGTTTGCGAAACCATTCTGTGTTATAGAAGCGAACGTTAACTCCAAAGAATATAGCTTCACCGTTTGATATGACTTGTAGAATATGTCTAGTCTCGTTCTTCGAGTCCTTTGCACCAAATGGCGCTGAAAAGCATTATGGTACACAATTCGTATACCAATGGTAAAATGTTTATTTTGTCTTAAATATTGGATATCAGAAGCCCATCTTTTGCTTGTAAGATCACAGCACCAATATTGTTTTAAATTGATAAATAATTCGTGTTTGCAATGTCGAAGACTTTGGATGATATATTGTGTTAGAGACTTAGCTACTTAAATAGTAATTATTGTTGACTTTGATATATAAACTTCAGCGCCTGCAATAGAAATGGTGTGTTTAATAACCAAAATACTTCCTTAAGAGTAAAGATTATAGACGACATTCGGAGCCTTCAATGACAAAAGCTGTTCTTAATTAACGTGTGTTATAAAACCAAAGACAGCGATCCCCTTATATCTGCGGGTTATTTCAGACGAAGGTTAGATTACTAACGTTCAAAAACTAAGAGTAATTAATTAGTTAGAATTCTAATGTTAAAATGACCATAGATTAACGTTAGAAAACTTATGTTAGATTAATGTTAAAAAGCTAACGATACATTTACGTTAGAAAACCAACGGTGAATTAATGGATAGAACCCAGAAAACTGACGTTTGAAAACTATATTATTATAGATTAACGCCAGATTAACCGCCAGAAAACTATAACGGGAAATTAACAGCCAGAACCTTGACATAAGACCATGGAACGTATTGAAAAAACTAACGCTAGATTGACGCTAAAAAAAAACTAACGTTAGATTTAATGTACGTTGGAAAACTCGCCATAAACCGACTGTTAGTATGCTGGAGAAAAATTATGGTTGATTAACGTTAACATTATAACTAATACAAATGTCATTATTACGTCTGAATTCAAACTACGCGTATTTATGAATTCTTAAAATGTAAGTTCGCGGGTACGGTTATTTAATACAAATGTATTCAAAGCGAAAACAAAAATTGATTTGAAAACCGTCATACAAACATACTTAGATTGACGTCAATTTCTAACCTAAAAGCAAGTACCGTAATAAGAGTAATCATAACCATTCTGACGTATAAAAGTAATGCAAATTTAATCAAAATGACGTAAAATGTAACGCAAAATTCACACCGGCTTACTTTCTGGCTATATAAATCTCTACGGGCGACTGGGATGTTTGTGGGCGTATGTTTCATTACCTGAACAATCAATCTTTTTCATTTTAGGTGAGAAACGAAAGTTTGATGTTCTTTCTGTTATTTGGTTGGAGTTTATATACATTATGTGAGTCTTCATTGAAAAGCTATCGCCACTATCCAGTTTCTTTATCGGCAAGAGGAGATGATGACACAGACAACATCGATGCAGAATACCAAAATGAAAAATATATTTTAGACACTCTGATCAAATCTGCTGAATTAAAATCTCCGAGATCACCAAATCAACGTATCATTAAAAAACCCCAACGATTATTAAATCTGGATAATATATTACGTCAAATAAGTAATACCTTGCATAAAGGACAACATAGTTTTACGTCAAACCATCAGTTGAAGAAAAGGATGCACGTGTGTCCATTTTATACTCGTGTCGGATTCCCTATTGGTGGCTGTCTTTATTTCTATGTTCGTAATCCGGCAATCTCGGCAAAACAGACTTTTAGCAGAAGAACGACGACAACGCCACAACCTCCACGACCAACTTCAACAGCATTGACAATAGATTATAAAGGGGGAATAGGGGCAGATTACAATTTAAGGTGGCCCTCTTTATTCTTGTTAGGTGGATCATTGGGCAAAAAATAGGGGTGGGTGCCTCAACGTCATTAACAAGGCGGGGGGGGGGGAGGGGGCAGGAGTCGGTGGGGTGGGTGGCCATCATTATTCTCGTTATCATTAGCTTATTCAAAAAATATAAACGGCTGTCTCTGAAGTTCATTAGATACCAAATCGCATCTTTAAACAAAAGTATACAAAAGGTGATTTTATTTGCAAGATATAGATCTAAGTAACTGAAATCGGATGATGTTTTCTGCATATAACGTTGATGAAAGTATTGGGGACTCCAATTATTGTAGCTAATACATTGCTTTGTTATTGTATAATATAATCATTTCCAAAACTTGTGGATTTCCTTATTATACTTCCTTGGGCTGAAACATCCCCAAAATGGACACATAACACAGTGGTTATAACTCTAAATGTTTGAGATTTTGTGAGGAAACGCAAAACTACGACAACAGTCACATATCGATTGTAGGCTATTTGGTTGTTGAATATGGATGATGTATGGAAAATAATATATGGCCGGTTCTTTAATAAATTTTCGCCATAAAGCCCACGGCCAATTTAACCGACAATATGAACTTCAATAATTTTTTTTTTTATTTTGTTCTAATCTTTTCAAAAAACCCCAACAAAACAACAATTGGTAAATTATTTTGAATCCATAGAGAGCCGATGAAACTGTAAATATAATTGATCGCGTAATTTTCGGGGGATAATGTGGATATGTAGAGGCGTTTAAATCATCTAATCGCGTGTGTTTCTGATGGATTTAATGTTTCACACTTGCGAATTTTAAACATTATTTGTTGATATTATACGGGATTAGGCTGGGTTTTTTTTTAACGTTTTAAGGAACCTTTAAATAAGGTCGTCTTAAGAATATTAAAGTCCCCAAACAAGACAATGTGCTGACGTTTCTTACCCGCAACACATTAAAATCCGCTTTGTGAGGGGGGTGGAGGCGGGGGAAGTGGGTGTTATTCGCTCGCAATTATTGATGGTCCACATTGAACATCCGTTTTCCATTTCACAATTTCCAAACAAAGTCATTTTATTGGCGTAGGAATCCATAGTAAATTACAATATTGGTCCAAAACGGTTCAATTTTGTTCAGTATTTACTAAGGTACATATTGAAATGAAATTTCATCGATGTATGCTACTCGCTATAATATAACCTCGGCGCCATTTTGTTGTCCGTGAATCATTGTTGATGGGCCTATATTATTTCCGTCTGAATCGAAGCCGGGAGATTATCTAACGCTGTTAATCAATCTGAGTCGACATTAGCATGGATTGAGCCGTGAGAAATCTGATATTTTAGTCAAAATGCAAATGACGCATCGCTACTTTAACAATAAACACTTTAATTTCTATTTTCCATACTGAATCGGAGGGTATCTGTTCGTGTATATCCACAAGAACAGGTACCCCTGTCTTGAACCACTTATTGACCCATATAAAATATAAACTGCCCACCTAATTGCCGATTCTTGTGCAAAATCCTTGATGAGAAACACGCGATTTAATTTTATCTGGCCTAACATAACATTTACAACAAAAAATGTCGTTGCACACTCTTTGGTCATCGAAAGGAATTATCGTTTTAAAAAAAAAAATACAAGCGCATCAATCATATTGTTTTAAATTTCTGATTATAAGAAACCATTAAAAATCCATAGGGAAAACATGTATTGACTTGTAACTAATGAATACTGCATTCGGTAGCGATTTAAACAAGTTTTTTTTTCTTTTTATTCGTATTGGCTTATACTCGCGTCAATGCTTTACAGTCTGTTAATGCAGATCATAAATGATATAGCGCAAATTTATTTTGGGATCACGAGCTTGCACTGACTGTTACTTTTATGAAATGTATCATATCAATATCAGATATAGACATCAAATCACTGTCAACGGATACACGTGCTAAAAGGGTAGCGAGAATACTAGACAATACAAACATTGTTTATACTGTATTTAAAACAATCTGGTTCCGTTGTGGATCAAATTCCACATTATTCCTACGTGGGAGCAATATTTTCTTTTCATTAGATTCTATTAATTGCTCTTAGAAATCATTAATTAGACAGTAGACGGGCATATAGCCTACTATTTTAAGAAAACAATAAGGGTTCGTAATCGCCTTAGGTGTATTAACATTATATTCCAGAATCAATATAATTTTAAGTCAGCAATGACTAATATTATTAAGTACAACTTGTTGGCTGACAAGAACAGTCATTATAATGTGTTACAAGTGTTATGAGTTAGATTTACAGTAAAAACGGCTAATCAATTTATAATGCTTATTAATATGACGCCCCTGCGAATGAAAACAACAGCTGAAGTAATCAAATTTCGCTAAACTGGTGACTCCAGGTGCATAGCTGTCAGTATGGGAGTACGAGCCGGGGGGGGGGGGAGTGTAAAGGGGAATTGACTATGGATTAAAAAAAATTGTTTGGTACCACTCGTGCCACATTTTTCGGGCATCGATTATTATTTGTGAATGCTGCTGCAACGGTCTGATTGATGGTTGGAATTCAGATCGGCATAGAGTGGGATTTCAGTTAAACAAGCCAACAGTGAGGCTGATGTCCCCCGCCGAAATCCCAAAATAAATAGATGACACATATTAATTAATCGCACATTTATTTTTTTCAAACGTATCGAGCAATCAAACTGTACACGAAGTGTCATCCAAAAATGTACCCTAGTTAGGGGGACCCTAAAGGCAGACAAAAGGTCCCCCACGCTTGACAAAAGGGCCCCTCTGGCCAAGGGAAAGGGCCTTCGTGTCCGAGTCAATCGTTTCTATACACTGTTACTGTCGAATCAATTACTGAATGAGAATGCAGTCATTGTATTGGCATAAAAATCATCAATCAAGATGAACCTAAGTTATCTTGTCCCAAAGTATCAACCAATCAAATTGCTTATCTCTGCTTACCCTAAGCGGAAAATGCTCATCTTTGTACTCCATCAAGGCATCGACATAATAAGCATACACACCAATTTTGAACATTTTAACTCAATTTCAAAGGAGAGTTATTGTGTTCCAAAGTCTCGGCAAATCAAATTGCTTATCGCTCTGCTTACCCTGAGCAGAAAATGCTCATTATCGATCTTAGTCAAGGTATTACTGTAATGAAACTAAACACCAAGTTTCATCACTCTCACTTAATTAGAACTAAAGTTATCGTGCCCCAAAGCATCAACCAATCAAATTGCTTATCTCTGCTTACCCTAAGTGGAAAATGCTCATCTTCGAACTCCATCAAGGCATTGACCTAATAAGCATATACACCAAGTTTGAACATTTTAACTCAATTAGAAGGAGAGTTATTGTGTTCCAAAGTCTCGACCAATCAAATTGCGTATCGCTCTGCTTACCCTGAGCAGAAAATGCTCATTATCGAACTTAGTAAAGGTATTACTGTAATGAAACTATACACCAAGTTTCATCACTTCGTACTCCATCAAGGCATTGACCTAATAAGCATATACACCAAGTTTGAACATTTTAACTCAATTAGAAGGAGAGTTATTGTGTTCCAAAATCTCGACCAATCAAATTGCGTATCGCTCTGCTTACCCTGAGCAGAAAATGCTCATTATCGAACTTAGTCAAGGTATTACTGTAATGAAACTATACACCAAGTTTCATCAATCTCACTTAATTAGAACTAAAGTTATCGTGTCCCAAAGCATCAACCAATCAAATTGCTTATCTCTGCTTACCCTAAGCGGAAAATGCTCATCTTCGAACTCCATCAAGGCATTGACCTAATAAACATATACACCAAGTTTGAACATTTTAACTCAATTAGAAGGAGAGTTATTGTGTTCCAAAGTCTCGACCAATCAAATTGCGTATCGCTCTGCTTACCCTAAGCAGAAAATGCTCATTATCGAACTTAGTCAAGGTATTACTGTAATGAAACTATACACCAAGTTTCATCAATCTCACTTAATTAGAACTAAAGTTATCGTGTCCCAAAGCATCAACCAATCAAATTGCTTATCTCTGCTTACCCTAAGCGGAAAATGCTCCTCTTCGAACTCCATCAAGGCATTGACCTAATAAACACATACACCAAGTTTGAACATTCTAGCTCAATTAGGAAGAGAGTTATTGTGTCCCAAAAAGTGTGACGGACAGACGGAAGGACAGACAGAAGGACAGACAGACGGACGAACCCATTTTAATAGTCCCCCAACTTTCTTCGAAAGGCGGGGGACAATAAAACCATTGGACAACTTTGGAGTTGCTTAACACACGGACCAGAATAGCAGAAAAACGAATTTACGGCGGTTAAATTTTCAAAATTTGCTTCGGGAGGGCTGGGCACCCCACGGCGATTGATTGGTTGTTTAGACTAGCCTATACTGGACCACATTGAAGTTGATGTATTCATGGGCTGGAACAGCAGGAGAACGCTTTTGCGATTAAATTTTCACCCAATGGTCCCGTCTTCATGGACTGTAAATGATTGATTAGTTGATTGGAATTCGAGTCATCCACCTTAGTAAGGCTATTAGACCACAACGCCTATACCCATATGCCGCGTCACAGATAATTAATGCCACATGATATTGGGTGATATCACCCTTGGTGGAAACGGACGTTACACTCCAGAAACGAACGTATTGCTTTGTTCACGGGTGTTCATAAACGGTAAGCTCTCATCCTTCTGGCATTTCGGATTCTGTCCCCGCCCCAACTGTCATCTAGCCCGTACGCCTATACACATATGCCGCGTCACAGATAATGCCACATGATATTGGTTAGGCGTCCAAACCCCCGTGATTGGCGTCGCTTGACGGCTTATGTTATGTGCAGGCTTATATTATATGCGCCCTTTATACAGCGCCTGGGGGTTGGGATGGCCTAGTGGTCTAGAGTGCCGGTCACCTCTGGCTTGCGGCTGTGGTTTCGATCCCTGGTGTGAGCGTATGTGGCATGGAGATAGGGGCGCCTTCTCAACCTCGTGGGTTTCCTCCGGGCACTCCAGTTTCCTCCCACTGCTGAAGACCCCTATGCGCAGGCAAATTGTTGAAATAAAATTGAAACCATGTGTTAGTCCCAAAATGACCTAGTTTGTGTCGAGTGGACGTTAAATCCCATTTCTATCTCTATACAGCGCCTGCTGCATGATGACGATCAGACGATTCATTATGTCTTTTGGTCATTAACTTGATGTCGTTTCTTATTGCTCAGCTAGTATCACAGACCAGCAGGGGCTAATTAATGACAACGAAAACAAATTGGCGACCATTCGAATTATATGTGAAGAATTAATGGCCCCACCCCCTAAGCAAATAGTGTAAAAGTATGGTGCATCAAGGTTGTGGACCCACTAAAGGTCACAACTTTGATCCAGTTTAATGATTAAGGATCAAAATTGTGACCTCTAGATTGTAAACAAAATTGATACAAGATGTTTACATTATTTGCGTGCGGCCAACTGCAGGTCGCAAGATGTAAACAGGTCTAGTGCTGCATTAGGGTCATAAGAGGTAGGATAATTGATAATTAACTGAATATTGATAATTAACTGAATGTGACCCATTCCCCCCTACTTCCAAAAATCTTATGAATGCGGTAGTGGCTACAGATGATTAGTCCTATTGATTTTGCCTGTTCTGCAGCCATCTCTTGAAAAATGTGTAGTATATCTGGAATGGAAAAAGCTGATTTTCAAAGTGAAAAAGGCCACCAATTCTAAAAGTAAAGAACGCATTGACAATCACTATTAATATTTGCCAAGGGCCTCTGAGATCACAGAGGTCACTATTAACAGAGATAGAGAGAATAGGGGTTTAACGTCCACTCGACACAAACTATGTCATTTTGGGACTAACATGGTTTCAATTTTATTTCAATAATTCGCTTGCGTGTAGGGGTCTTTAGCAGTGGGAGGAAACCGGAGTGCCCGGACGAAACCCACGAGGTTGAGAAGGCGCCCTATCTCCATGCCACATACGCTCACACCAGGGTTCGAAACCACAGCCGCAAGCCAGAGGTGACCGGCCAGCTAGAGGTTGAAGCGCGGCACTCTAGACCACTTGGCCATCCCAACCCCCCTCACTATTAACAATACAAGAAAAGTTTGTTAGCTAAAATAAGCAGTGGTAACAGATGTACTAGAAAGACAATTTTGTCTGTTTGGATATGCAAATGGACATGCTAATGAGAGAGAAATGGCGACTAACATATGGATGAATTTTATTTCAATAATTCGCTTAAGTGTAGGGTTCTTTAGCAGTGGGAGGAAACCGGAGTACCCAGAGAGAAAACCCACGAGGCTGAACAGGCCACCCTACTCCTTGCCATGTACAACCGGGGATTTGAAACCAAGCCAGTTGACTCAATGGCAGGCCGCATGATACAGCGTGGGCACGCTAACCATTTGGCCATCCCCCAACAAATGCTAAAGAAACCAGACAAGAGTTTACATAATATACAGTTTATTGTAATAATATTTGTTTACAAACAGAATGATGTTGATGAATAAAGTAAACAAATGATTATATGACATTATTTAATGACAGACTGGTCAACAGATGTTACAAGACACTTTCTTTTCTAATTAATATATCGATTGTCGGGGCTAAATAACACTCCTTTATTCTAGATACTTCACAAAAATATTTTGAGTTTCCAGTATATTTGGCCTCAAAAATGACTTTATATTTCCCCAATCTAATTAAAATTCAGATCTATATTTCGTTTCGGTTTATATAATTTCGATGGCCTACACTACATGTAGATCTAACAGGTTATAGCGGGAGGTCACGTACAGCCAGTTCAAATATCAAGCACGCGACATTTGACCCTATAACCTTAGTCATTCGGTTAACCAATCAGAATTGTTGTTGCTTTGTTTTGATTACTATCGCTGATAATGCCTACCCACAATTCTGCGCAAAAAAGGTCAAACGGTCGATTCGACAGACAATTTGATTGGCTGACCCCTCATTTCAAGAAGAACACGATCTGTATTTTAATCAGATTGATATTTCCCCAAAGGTCCAAGACAGTAACTTAGGAGCCTTGCTATTCTAGTTTCAATAATTTTCAAATAATACATGGTGATGAGTAGATATAGATCCTATAGGATATCAGATACTATCATGGAAAATATCTATTACTGTACAGATACTATGAATTACCAGTAACATTGCTTAAGTTGAAAAAAGTTATTGAAAATATATAGCCACATTAATATCGTAAATAGCAATTTATCAAAAAATAAATACTTGACATTCAGCAATGTTTTATACAAGCTATTTATTGTAAATATGGCTTTTAATATTTCACTACAGTAGAAGATGTAGGGTGATTGTAAATGACCCATGATGTTCATACACGAACAAGGTATTCTATGAAGTAAACCAATGAAAATATTGGAATCTATTTTTATTCCTATATTTAGACTGTTATCTAACTGTTTTGATCATACTTCTTATAACTGAAACTAACTTTGTATAAGTATGGCTTCCCACTCTTTTGTATGAAGAACTTACAAATTCACAGAACAATGAGGGTAGAGATGAATAGATTAAGTGTTAATTATAGTCTAATTCACAGGGTATAACATATTTTTGCACATGAAAATCAAGCTGGATTATTATTTCACTGTTATATTCAATATTTGTATTGATTTAATCACTATCTTCATGACCTGATGAACCACTTTTAGCTGGTGATTTAGGGGATCCTGCGCCCGATTCATTGTCCGAATTTCTGCTTCCTCTTGATTTATTAGAGGCATTTGAGCCTCCTGATCTATTTGATCCCCCTGACCTATTTGATGCAGCAGATTTAACACTTCCAGCATCACTTTCGTTACCAGACCCTTTTCTTGAACCACGATCTGAACCTGACTTTGAACGAGACCTTGATCTTGAACGGGACCTTGATCTTGATCCAGACCTTGATCTTGAACGAGACTTTGATCTTGAACCAGACCTTGATCTTGAACGGGATCTTGATTTGGATCTACCCCTGTCTGACCCAGAACCAGATCCTCTATTTGAACCTGAACCTGACCGGGAACCTGATCTGGATCTGGATCGTGACTTTCTGTCATTATCTGACCCAGATTTTGCAGCTGCACCACCATCACTTTCACTGCTTGAGGATCCAATACGACGCCGTTTCTTACCGCCACCTTCATTCCCACTACCACTGGCCCTAATAAAACAAATATTCAACAACAATTAGTAAACATTGACATAATCTGTACATAAAGGAATATACTCCACAAACATTGGCAAAGGTAATCAAAAGGTGTAGGATATTTAGCAACCCTCTCAGATTAGCCCAGCAACATGTTGTAAAAGTTTATCCATTGGTGAATGGAGTTATCATTCACAACACCTATCCAACTGGCCAGTTTTTTTGATGGTAACAAAAATATTGTCCATTCAAATTTCCTTTGTAATAAATAAATTGTCAAACATGGGCAAATTGCATTTTATTTTTCTCACAAATATCTGATAGAATAGCTCATCCTGTGTGTGTGTGTCACAAAGAAAACAAAAGACCTTCGCACACACAACAGCTGAAGTCCTAAATCCAGTACATAATGTACAATTTACAGTGCTTAAGCACACCAAAAGGTAACAATTTGCAAGTGCTTCAGAACAATCTGAAACTTACCCTTCATCATCGTCGATTCGAAGTTTTTCACCTTCAGATCCTGATCCAGAACTGGAAGAAATAAAGGCTTTGGAAACAATCTTCTTTCTTTGTTTAGCAGACAGTCCTTCATCAACTTCCTCCGCTTTCTGTTTCTTCTTTTTATCCATCTTTTCTTTTAATGACCTGGGTTTCTTTCTCTTTCTGTCTTTCTTTCTACTACCACCATCTTCATCATCAGTATCAGACATATCTTTCTTAGATCTGAAATATAGGACGTAATTACTGCAACATCGTGAAAAATACCATACATTTGGGGTGTATAATCATATACTAAGTTCATCAGAATTCAGCTAGTTATGCAAATTGTAAAGGAAAATGCTGTGCAGGGTAATATTTGAAATAATAATTTTCGGGAGAGAAATGTTGTTACTGTGTCAAGTCAAAACAAAATAGGTCATTTTATGGTTAACGTACTATGGTAAAGATTTTTTATATAATTTGCTCAAGTTTGTTTAGCAATATGAGTTGTGGGAAGAATCTAGACAGCCTAGAGTAAAACAGATGATCATACTCCTTGACTCATCATAACCTAAGATTGAAACCACAATACTGACATTCAATATGACGTAAAGTTTACTCAGCCTCCGATACACCTTAAAGGAACAAAGACTATGCATGATTTTAGCCCTATAGAGAGAGAAATGGGGTGTAACATCCACTCAACACAAAACTAGGTCATTTCAGGACAAAACATAAGGTTAAATTTTATATCAGTAATTCGTTTGCGCATAGGGGTCTTTAGCAGTGGGAGGCAGGAAACCGGAGGACCCAGAGAAAACCCTACAACCGGGGATTCGAAACACGCCAGTTGACTCAATGACAGACTTTATGTGGATGATATTGACAAATAATTTTGTGTTATAGTTTTTCAAAAAATGCAAATCATGTATAACATACCGTCTCTTCTTCTTTCTTTTCTTCTTTCCTCCACCATCTTCATTATCATCTTCATCATCATCAGTACTGGGCTTTCTCCTCTTCTTCTTCTTTCTAGGTAATTCTTCTCCACTACCTTCTGATATAATATCATCATCACCACCTCGTTTCTTCTTACCAGATTTTCTCGGTTTCTCACTTTCTGGTTCTAAAGACATTTTTTTGGCTTTTTCTACAATAACAGCTCTCTGTTCTAACAAGCGTTTCTCAAATTCTTTCTTCTGTCTTTGTTTTTCAGTCTGTAAAACAAATATGTTTTTTTTACAATAATTATACATGTATTCAGTTACAGCCCTTTCATCCTACTTTTATATCTAGCATTATCCTCAGGGTGCAAAATAAGCTGTGGGTAAAAACAAAAGCCAATGAAAACAGAAATAAAATGAAATGAAATGGGGTTTAACGTGCTACTGTTCTGCTCCAAAACTGGCATAATTGTAGGCTTGACATTTACCAACACCAGCCAACACAACAAAATTACGAACTAATGGAGGCAACAACAACTCTACCTTACAAAGGAGACACAAGGGGTAGAATAGTAACAGCGTGATTCAGAATTGGTCCAATGTAAGGTGGTTGAATGGTATGCAGTAGTTCTCGAAAAAAAAAAGGGTTGGCACCGATGATCCCAAGTCGACTCCTCACACCAACAGCAGTGTGCGAACCTGAAGATGGTGCAGGACATGTCATACTGTTGAAGCATTTTCACACATTGCTGTCCAAGACTTGGTCACTTTCTAATGAGCCCTGTTCTGCCATTGGCAAGCCATAGAATGACAGTGGAATTCATGCCATCAGGTTAATTGTGTGTGTTTTTGTTGACTACCAGTAAATAATGAAAAATAAGTTCTCCTGTTTTAAATCTTACCTGTTCTTCTTGGTATTTCTGTCGCAATTTTTCTTTGTCTTCTTCCTGTTTCTTTCTAATCTCTCTCTCCTCTTCATCAATCTTACGTGCTCTAGCTACATGATACTGAGCCTGACTTAATAAATCTGAACATTGTCTATAATAAAAAAAATAATTTAATATTGAGAGGTTATCTAACATTATCCATATTACACATATTATGTTTTTTATTAATATGGGCACAGGATAAAAATAATAATGGTTCTTGTTAGAAGAGGCTAACCACAATTAATCTAATAGTTGTCCTAGTCCAAAAACTACAAGGTCAGTGCTGTAAAAGTGGTAAAATTTGTCATTTTAATAACTACTTAGTTTGTATGTAAACTATGGGGGATATTTACAGTTTAATTTAAACCTCAAAACTAATCTGTCATTTGAGAAGTCTCTGATACACATTTGAGGGATTTTGAAACCTCTGCAAATTATAATATTGTGAAATCTTCATCTCTTAAAGGGACATTAGTCCAAATATGCTTCCATTCACTATTAGAAAGATATCTTAGAATTGCAAATTTTGCAACATTTAGTATCCTATGTAAACGATACAAACAAACCAGTGCCACCTCTACGGGTTAGGTAAAATCTTGTTTGGTCTATATATCATCTGGTGTTCCTTTATCTATTTATGTAAAATATGAACTATACCTTGCTTCTGCTGCAGCTTGATTTAAATCATACTTCATTCTATCTCCATGTTGACTTAGATAACTAAAATACCTGAAAACACAAACAACAAAACACTAATTAATTACACCAAGTTACAATAGGTTGAGTAGTACTAGATAATTTTACCTGTGAGCTAATTCTAGACCTTTAACAGAAGGAGTACATAGTAAGGTAATGGATGTTTTTACCTGTGAGCTAATTCTAGATCTCTAACAGCTGTTAATACTGTCTTTAAATTACTTTTCTCATCTTTTAATATTGAAGTAGCCAGTTTTTGCTGTACCAGAGCTATGTTATATAATAATACTGTATCGTGTGGTGATACATGTCGGGCCTGTTGATAGAAATAATATCAAGTCTTATTAAACTAACACAGGTGGTAATCTTACCACCCTAAAAAGACACCATTCCTTTCCAGGTCTGTAAAAAATTAGCCAAGAAGAGCTTCCAAGAATTGCATGAATTGTCTTCAGCCGTTGCGGGACGGGTACATCTGATAAGACACAATTTCAAGGTCCACTTATGTACACACTGGAGTCCATGTAAAGGAATCCTTAACAGCAGTTTAAAATCAATTGAGAAGAGTTGGAACTGCCACTGTCTTGGTAAAATTATCTAACCTCTTTTTTCAAAATTATCATATATGTGTGTTTCAAAAACACAAATGTTGGCAAAAATTACCAACACAATATTCAAGACGTAAAGTAAAACTAATACTATTAGTCATGTGATACAGCTACTAGGAATTGTATCTCTCACAGAAGTAGTCACAAGAACAATATTTCATGTAAAGGTTATGATGATGATCTAAACTTACCTTCAAGAGAACTGTTTTACATTCCTGTAATTTACCACATCTAAAATATGCTCTAGCTAAATACAACATAACATCTTCATTATGATTCTTGAAAAACTTCTTTAAACAATTTTCATACTGTAATATATAAAATTAATACACTAGCATTTCGTCATCAAACCAATTCAACAGTTAAAATAGTCTGACAAAACTAAAAATCTTTTATGGCTTTCGTAAATTTAATTTTGTAAGTGTCTGTCTCTGATCTAACATCTTGCATATTTTTGCACAAATTTTCCGGTTTCTATGTGTTGTTACCATGTTGAATAGTTTGTTACTATATGTCTAATAGGAATACTTTAAAGCCATTTGTATATTAATAAACATAGTTCAAAATCTTGATTTTGAATCATAGAGAGAGAGAGAGAGAAATGGGGTTTAACGTCCACTTGACACAAACTAGGTCATTTTGGGACTAACATATGGTTTCAATTTTATTTCAATAATTCACTTGCGCGTAGGGGTCTTTTTAGCAGTGGGAGGAAACCGGAGTGCCCGGAGGAAACCCACGAGGTTGAGAAGGCGCCCCTATCTCCATACCACATATGCCCACACCAGGGATCGAAACCAAAGCCGCAATCCAGATGTGACCGACCAGCTAGAGGTCGAAGTGTGGCACCCTAGACCACTAGGCCATCCCAACCCCCCGATTTTGAATCATAACAGGAACCACTACTAAACAGGGCTAATGAAGGCGGACATATGTAATGGAGGATACTATGTGGGAAATTTTGCATGGGCAGCGGCCCTATTGCCTACTCATATTTCCTGGTTAGCAAGCCAGCATCTTACTCACTGATCCACTGGAGCTCTGCAGATGAAATGATTTAGAACTTGTCTATAGTACCTGATTTGTAACTAACAAGGACAAAAATAGAAATCAAATCACAAATAAACAAACCATCTGAACAGCAGCCACATACTGTTTTTGTTCAACGTAGATATGTGCAATGTTTAACCATACATCACAGAAATCAGCTGTGGCCTCTCTGACCTGGGCAAATACATCTCTACCTTCACCAATACATCCTTTATGTGCTAATACACAACCTGAATAAATACATAAATTTAAATACTTTAATGTTTTACCCATCTTAGGTGTTTTTAGTAAGAAAAACTTTCTTTTTAAAAATTCACCTCCTCAAAGTTATGTCTGTTGATGAAATAAAAAACTTTCTACTCACAAAATACAAAGTTTGTGTAACAGAAAATACCAGACATATTAGGAAAGCAATGTCTGTATTCTTTAAATTCCCAGGAAGCAAAAACTGTTACAAATGCAATGAATTTGTGGATGTCATATTATTAAAAACAAATTATTATTAAAAACAAATTACAATAATCAGCCAACTGTGAAGCATTTTCATACACAGGAAGCATTTAATTTGGAAAACTGTGTAATTTTTTTCATTAATACAAAATCATAAACCTGTAAAAATCAGATCATGTATTTCTATTTATGGGAGTTTTGTCGTAAAAAAAAAACCAGACACCAGCTTAATTAATATTTAAGATATAATGGTAGATAATTACCAATGCCATTAGCCGCCCATATATTTCTATCATCATTACGTAAAACTTGTTTATACATGGCTAATGCTCGATCTTGATGTCTTTTTTCCTGAAATAATGTGTAAGCTGTATTAAAAAAAGATAGGTTGCCAGGCAACGAAACATACGCCCACAGCAGCTAAATCGTCCGGGCAGTCAACAAGGGTTGTCGCATATTTTTACTTTTTTTGGTAATGAAACAACTCATTATGTAATTATCTGAAAATCATTAGAATTTGTTTGCTTTTTATAAAGTTTTGCCCCACGCTATCAATTAGTATAAGAAACATTTAACATCATGGATTTAGCTGTTCTGTTATCAAAATTCATTGAAAATCAAAATACTTGTGCGTTTCAACACCTTAAACTCTGTGTATCAATCTGAAGTCAAACGGATGATAAGTTTGGCATCTGTAGCGTCACAAGGTTTTTTGAAGTGATCAAGGGAGATAACTCTGGAAGTAATTATTTGAAATCAATGAAAATCAGTAGGCTTCTTCGTCTCATGACCTTAAACAGTGTGTGTAAATTTAAAGTCAATCAGATATTAACTTTGGCCTCTAGAGCGTCCACAGGATTTTTTGATGTGATCAAGGGCCATAACTCTGGCACAAATTATCGGAAATCGCTGAAAATCAATAGGGTTCTTCGTCTTATGACCTTAAACACTGTGTATGAATTTTAAGTCAATCGGATATTAACTTTGGCCTCTACATCGTTCACAAGATTTTTTGAAGTGATCAAGGGCCATAACTCTGGCACTAATTATCGGAAATCGCTGAAAATCAATACGCTTCTTCGTCTTATGACCTTAAACACTGTGTATAAATTTAAAGTCAATCGGATATTAACTTTGGCTTTTAGAGCGTCCACAAGATTTTTTGAAGTGATCAAGGGCCATAACTCTGGCACTAATTATCGGAAATCGCTGAAAATCAATAGGCTTCTTCGTCTTATGACCTTAAACACTGTGTATAAATTTAAAGTCAATCGGATATTAACTTTGGCTTTTAGAGCATCCACAAGATTTTTTGAAGTGATCAAGGGCCATAACTCTGGCAGTTATTATCGGAAATCGCTGAAAATCAATAGGCTTCTTCTTCTTATGACCTTAAACACTGTGTATACATTTAAGGTCAATCGGATATTAACTTTGGCTTTTAGAGCGTCCACAAGATTTTTGAAGTGATCAAGGGCCATAACTCTGGCACTAATTATCGGAAATCGCTGAAAATCGATAGGCTTCTTCGTCTTATGACCGTAAACACTGTGTATAAATTTAAAGCCAATTGAATATTAACTTTGGCCTCTAGAGCGTCCACAAGATTTTTTGAAGTGATCAAGGGCCATAACTCTGGTAGTTATTATCAGAAATCGCTGAAAAACAATAGAAAAAGCAATTGTGGACGCCGGCCGGACGGACGGACGGACGGACGGACGGGGGCGACGACAATATACGACCACATTTCAATGTGGGCGTATAAAAACGAATAAAGCATTGAAATGGCAAACAAAATATCCATGGCTAAACTTTTAAAACTGAATCACAAGACCCTCCACATAAAAACACCAAGTACCAGAAACCGAGCATGACATCATCATCACCATCTTGTGACGTCAAAAATTGATATAGGTATATATTGTAATATATTTCTTCCATGCCACAATTCACATATTCACTCGGTGTTAAATATTATTCTTCAGATGAAATCTTGTTTCAGTATGGAATGGATGAGATAATTAATTACCCCCATATACAAATATCTTTAAAGACCCCCAAAACCCAAGGAAACGCGAGCTACAAAGTTATATAATACCTTGGCTTTATCTTTCATTGGTTGATGTAGAGTCTGTAACCACACATTACCTAGAGCTATTAATGAATAGGCATCATCTTTAGTACCAGGTCTTTGTAAAATTCTCTCAAATTTCTTCTGACCTGGTCCCCATTCATGTTTTACTAAATGCAGATTACCAATCAGTGACCAAGCATCTGGATGATCCTAAAAAAATAAATAAACCTTATCGAAATGCATAATGTATTATTTAGATAAAGAGCTGTCACTTCTTGCTATAATACTTTATTTTGAGCGAGAGAGAGAGAGGGAAATGGGGTTCAACGTCCACTTGACACAAACTAGGTCATTTCGGGACTAACACGTGGTTGCATTTTATTTCAATAATTCGCTTGCACGTTGGGGTCTTTAGCAGTGGGAGGAAACCGGAGAACCCAGAGAAAACCCACGAGGTTGGGCAGGCGACCCTACTCTTTGCCACGTACAATCGGGCAGAGAGAGATAGTGGTGAGGGCTTAATCATTTAATATATCTTCTTTCAAAAGCTTTTAGGCAACCTCTTATAACATTAATTTTCAACAAGTAAAATGTGTATTGGTGTTCTGCCATTAATAAGCTTATTTTTGATTAATTTATAGCATTGCAGCAGCATAGGCTGGCAATAAATGTACAAAATTTGTATGATTTTCTATTCTAATAGCTTGTATTATGTTAGCAATTCGAAATACTTCTGACATCAAATAATAATTATCAAACAAATCTACCTGATTAATCTGTAAGGCTTCTTTAAACCAATCAGAAGCTTCATAAATCTGCCCTCTATCTCGTGCCATACAACCCAGTCGTAAATAACCTGTAAGCAATATTATCAGTAAATAAATACAAGAATCTAATCAGAAGAAAGTATTATAATTTTCTAGGTAATGGCTTTTGAGATACTATCTTGAAATCTTAATTTCTTTTATTAAACAATACAGGAAATACTTTATTGCCATTTCAAAATTAACTTTATATTTTCAGAGATATATTGAAATATGACCCTTTTACTAGTGCAAAAAATATATTCTATCACTTGTGCAAAACAGCCATTATACTTAATGCGAAGATTCCACTTTCACCATTCACGTTACGATTGAAATTGTGGAGTTTTTGTAGTGATCCTATAATATATTGAAGTCAGTCTAAGCAATCGTGATGGCCTTATCGAAACATATCTGCACGTAATAGATTTTGGATTCAATAGGAACAATCCTATCAAAACACATTGCAAGACAGCAGGAACTTGGCATTAGCGATAAAACATTTTACAATATACTCTTTGTATCTGTCTTGAAAAATCCTCAGTAATTTTTAGTACCCCTTGTACTTTTCTACAAAATTATTCTTAAACTTTATCATTACATATTAATAAATTTGTTTCTGGTTGATTATATCGATATAGATAGCAAACAGATACAGTTTATAAATATTTTAAATAAACATACAATCAACGTAATTAGGATGATCTCTAAGAATGGTTCTGTACAATTTATCAGCTTTATCAAATTCATTTAATGATTCATACAATCTAGCTAGATTATAAGTTGTAGTAACAGATATAGCACTATAATATGTCTCATCATGTTGAGCTTCATTCTTTGATCTCTCTAAAGATGCTTCATAATATTTCTACAAAATACAATAAAAAAATAGTTTAGACAAAGCAATCACAAACACAAATAGCAGAAAAATAAAATATTTTTATGTTCAGTGCTACATTACTTTTACAAGCAGGGCTCAAATAAAATGTTTTAATTTCCTGTGATTTGACTATGCACTTATATTGGTGGTGTTCATATTAGATTGGGTCGACATTGAGCAGAAAAAGAAATTCAGGAATTTGCCACGCCGTAAAACATAATATAATAGCTATTCAGATGTATGTTTTAAGATTTGATGTGTTTGAAACTATGTCTTGGTAACTAACCTTAGCTTCCTGAAAATTTCCCAATCTAAAATGTAAAGCTGCTACATTATTGAGAATCTCTGGTGGAACATCAGCTTGTACCTTCTCCTTTAATATTCTTGTAGCTGTACCATAGGCTGATAAAGCTCCCTGATCAAATATTTCATATATAAGTTATTGCAATATATTTCATCAATGTTAAAATTTACCATACCCTTTATATTGGCATTAATTTTATAATATAATCATTTTAATGAAAACTGTAAATTGAGAAAAATCTGAATTAAGGATGGGCAAGTAGAACTGCTGTCACAAATCAGTTAATTCTGTGGTGTGACGAATAAAACGCATTAATAATTGACAGTACCTGAACATCAGTTTGTTCAAGAATCTGTGCCAATTCAATCCAAGCTTCCACATCATCAGGAAACTGTTCTGTCACTTTCTTTAAATGTTGCTGTTATAATATAAGTTAATAATTGATTTTAATAGATATAAGTATAAGTACATGTAGTTTCAACTAGTCAAAATAAAACCATTACAATTATCTTTAAATCTTATCCAAATATTCTTGCTTTAAGATAAAACTACATTTTACAAGAACTGTTGCCCAAAGATCACCCAAATGTAGGACATGTTCGATATGGTTGCACTGTATGTATCATACAACAAATGGAATGTCAAATGTTATCGTGTGATGTTACATGGCGGTATGTTTAAGTTAAATGAGTAGGGTAATAATCACCTTGGCTGTGTCTCTTTTATCTGCTTCAAGTGAATTAGAATAAAGAGAACCTAAGATCTTCATGGTTTCATAATTTCCTGGCTGGGCTTTTAGTACTCTTTCAAAACATTGTGATGCCTGAAAACAATACATTATAATGATTCTGTTATCCATAATTATAAATCTTAGAGCTATATTTACTGATGAGTCTCTTACATCATTAACTCTTAAATGACACAGAGGTTTGACGTCATAACGTCATAAAAACCCACGTCATAATGGTCAATGGTGTTAAAATATAGGTACGGTATGCATTTTAAAGTCATATTATTAAATAACTCAAAAAAGACCCCTTAATCATTGTAAATGGATGAAATATTCTAAAATGCCATTTTCATTAAGACATTTCATGCAAAATTCATGTAGGCCTATATCGATCTAATGGTTATTTCTATTTTTTGTTAAGCTTTTGTGAACTAAAAATCATTTATCATGAATTATTAAAATTCAAAAGTAATTAAAATTTTTGTTGATTAGCCTAGCTTCTGTCACGTTCTAGTTAGGCTAACGCAAAACTATAAATATCGGTCTATACCACTGATAAAGTCTGAATCACTGTCATTCAATGGGTATGGTAATCCGTCGTAAGGAGGACGTTGGCCTAAAGGCCTAGGCATATCACCATTGATTATAATTTTTCAAGAAGAAACAGTAAGATTTTTAACTGTCAAAATGTCAAACAGGAAGTGAACAAATGAGAAAAGGCCGTCTGTTTATAAGGGAAGTAACTCTCATTGCGCTAGGATCGTTGCATTCGGCTAACTGGTTTTGTCGACAAAAGTTGCCGTGGGTACTTAACGTAACGTCATAGGTGTCGACAAAAGTCACCGTGGGTCAGTTAAGAGTTAATGCAAATACCATACAATTTAGAATGAATGAAATGGGGATTATTATCAGCATCAATTCACTAATGAAGAAAGGGCGTGTGCCATGATGTGTGCTATTGAAATGTGTTGTTTGATCAGCAGCATTACAGTCAGCTCTTAGTTCAATTTCAAATTGTCAGGGGATCTTTACAGTGCTGCTACCGATGTGCACAGGATGTTGATCCAAACGACTAGGCACATCCCACGTCTTTTACCACCAATACAGGAAAACCTACCTGGCAAATACTGAGGAACTTTACCAGCCCTGGACCACCCAGTTAGGGAGCCAATGTATATACTCAAGGAGTCACCTAGTCTCATTAAAATTTTGAAATAAAAGTTTGAATATACAGGAGACAATTATTTAACTTTCACCTCAACAGATACTTTAATTTTAAATAACGATTCTGAGATTAATCTGTTCAAAATTATAACCTGATAAAAGCTGTTCTACATGGATTATGTTATGATAGGGTTCACAGCTAAGTAAATAAAGCAAATCAGATTTGGAGAGTTCTACTCACATTTTCATTATCACCTCTGTAGATATACATCTGACCTAGACCAAAATATGGTAGTACAAAATTCTGTGGAGCAAACTGTGTTGATTGATAATAGTACTGAAAGGCTTGATCATAGTCACACTGAAAATAAAAAATACACAACATCGGTATTTGTATATACATGTAAGATAGATACATGTAATACCACACAAGACAAATTTATTAATTCATTAACAATTCACATTCCTGTCATTCTTTTTTTAACCTCAATGACACTTAAGTTGAAGTTTAGAGCATCTTGAGGATATCTTCATAGTCTTAACCCTTTACATCAAAAGCACAAGACATTATCTAAAGTTTTGAAAACGATCAACATAGATATTGTTTTTTTATACCTGAACATGAAAAGCTCTAGCTAGTTGGTAACAACTCTCAGCTCTCATAGCTTCATTCTCTGTATTATGAAAGGCATGAAGAGCTAAATGCTGAACTTTCTGATAATCCTGTTTAATACAATAAATTCAATATAATTATTTAACTCAACATTAATATTAGATATTAATATAACCATACTATGTGCTATGTAAAATAGTCTTTCAACAAATGAAACTGAATGTGTTGTCAAAAGTTGTATAAATACCAAATATACAAACAGGTTGCTAGGCAACGATATATGGGGCCCACAGAAGATAAGTCATCAGAGATATATACACGGGTTGTTGGAAATCATCACATAAACACTGTATTTATTTCAAATCAATCGGAAAATAACTTGGTTTACAAGATTTTACCAAGTGATCAAGGGTAATAACTCTTAAAGTAATTCTAAGCTTTTTCAGTTCATGAACACTGTGTGGCACTCAAAAAATACATTTATAATCTTGATCGTCTTCAAGTTTTTTTCAAGTGATCAATGGTCAAAAACTCTGACATAAAAATTGGAAATTTGAAAAAAATACAGGCTTCATCCTCTCACAACCGTAAACAATATTTATAAATTTAAAGTCTTGTGACCGTAAACTCTGTTTATGAATTAGAAGTCAATCAGAGATATTAAGGTTAGCCACAAAAGCATCCACAAGCAATTGTGGACGACTGACAGACAACAATATACAGCCACACGAAATGTGGTAGTGTAAAAAGGCAATCTGACAAGACCTCAATCTCAATTAGCATTGGTATTCTTTTCTATTAATGTAACAACCTTTGTTAGATAATAGTTAACCCCAGGTCTATGTGTAACAAGTATAACTATCAACTCTGCATGCTTTTCCTGGCCAGACGAAAATATTTTTAACCTTAAGGCACCTAGAACTATTTTTGATATTTCTTTAAGCTATTTTATTATTATTCCTGTTCATTTACAAACCTTTTTATAAAAGAAGTGATTAGCCAAATGATTTAGCACCATGGGATTAGTAGAATCTATTGTATAGGCTTTAGACAACAGTTGTACTCCATTTTTAATGGCATCCTGTTTCTTTGAATTAAGTTCCAAGATGGCTAATCCAACCAAAGCCCCCACACATTGAGGATCTAACTGTAAGGCTCTTTCAAAAGCCATTCTGAAACAGAATATAAAATATTTTTAATAAGTTTCATATCAGATTATGAAGTGTTGCAATACACAATCAAACCATTTTTCATTAAATAAAACCATTATTCCTATTGATCAATTCAAATTTAAATTATGGTCCTTTATTTAAAGTCTAGATTAGTTTCTATTGTTTTCACACATCCATATGACCCAAGACAAATATAGTCATAATAATTCTATCTTGTTCTGAGAAGCCAGCTCAGAAAAAGAGTCAGACATATTTATAATCAACGACATATGTATTAATTCTTTACCTGGCCTTTTCTAATCTGTTCAATTTAACAAAACAATGTCCCATTCCTAGTCGAACAGATCCAGGACAGTTTGGATTATTCTTTAGAGCCTTCTTATAGTAAGCTAAAGCACTTCTAAACTCTTTCTTATTGAAGGCAATGCAAGCTTTACCCAACAGAGATGGAATATTACTTGTAGACTGAAATTTAGACACAATTATTATCATTAATAAGCATAATAATGTTGGCTTGGAAGTATCTTCTTTTAACTGAATCAAGTTTAATTCACTCATCCGCTTGATATCAGTAGCTTCTGGAAATGATCTTTTGTTATAAACTTGTGTGTCATTTTGATTATACACAATTAAGTGCATTTAGTTGGATAAAGAAGTACAACTTACTTGATTGAGTACAAAGTTAAACTGAGCATCAGCTTGATCCATTTTATCCCCCTCCAATAAACAAAAATAGGCACGACCCAACAGATGATTCTATAAATATAAACAACATCACATTTCACTAATCAAAAATAGACAAATTTCACCGCAAATAAGTGTGAGGACTAAAGTCAGGGATTGATAAAATTGTTAGAGGCCCTGAGCACTGAAAGATTCATAGTGCCCTCTCCAATTTGTGACCTTAACACAATTTTATGTTGCTTATAAAAGGTTAGTCTGGGCCTGATAGCAGTGACCAAGTATCATTTTAAGGGCAAATAGACGTTTTTTCTTTATTTAGCAAAATTCTATTTGCAAATAACTTGCAAATGGCTCAAAGTTGTACTTAAAATATATGCAGTGTCTCAGGTCTACAATTTGCCTGTATTCAGTCCAAAATTGTGTGATTGAGGTGTGATTGAACATTATCTTTTATTGTTATGTTCCATTATATTATTATACCAATCAAACCATGGCTTTCGACATACTTGTCGGACAAATTTAAAAACCTGCCATGTTAAAGACTGCCCTGCATTTATTTACTGTTTTAAAAGATCGCTTTATTGCACATACCTGGTCATACATAATAATCTTATCGGCTGTTGTATAAAGAAGAGTAGCCTTGGTAAAAAGCTCTCTTTTAGTGTCTTTATTCTTTTCTTTGTGGGCCATCTGTACATAATAGGCTGCCAGAGTATCCAACGACTGCATCTGATCTCTTTCAAAATTTTGGTAATCAATTCCTGCATCCGTTCTAGAGGATTCCAGAATTTTAACAAAATCATCAACAAAACCTTGTTTATAGTACTCCAACTAAAATAATAAAATATTTACAATAGATGTACATCAAACTTTTTAATGAAAAATCAGTTCACTATCATATTCATGTAGCTCTTTTCCTAAAGGAAAATAAAAGGTGTGACCTTTTCAAATGCTATATGTAGTGGTCACATTGAAAGATGATTTACTACTGGTATTTGAATATCCTAAGCCTTTACTTCAAAACTATTCATATTCAAAATTCAATTCAAATGTTTAACCTTGGATTGTTTTTTGATACATTTTTTTTCCATTTTCTACATGTGACATATTGTGAATCTTTCAAATAAAGTAATATTTCCATTCAATGGTGCATATAAGTTGATATCACGATCGCTTATTGTAAACTGATCAGCAAACTTACCGCCAGCGTAACCCATATGTGTAGAGGTGCCACCTCTTGTCGGAGAATACTGAGTACTTCATCTCCTTCTGGTAGTTGATCGAGATCTAACTCTATAACCTAAAATATAAAATAGACAAATATACCTTTATACTGGGTGATTGTAAAATATATTTGGACTGAGAACACATTCAAACCAATTACTGAATTAATCCATCAAAAATAAGTTTCAAATTCTTCTCAAAACATTGCATTTGCGAGGAAATACATAACATTTTTGCAGGCTTGCTCATAGCTTCATTGATTTGATTGATACTAACTAATACTACAGGCCTACATCTTGGTTTGTAGGGCTGGTCAAGGTACAATGTATGACTATAATACCTATTAAATTATTGTGAATTCAATAACATTAATCCTTGTTCACTTCGGGATGTAGTCGTAATGGGCCAAAAACAGGTTTGGTCAAAACGGCCCTACTTTAGCCATAACAGCCAAACAGTTTGGTCATAATGGCCCAAAAATTTTGTCATAACGGCCAAACATTTTGATTTAATGAAAAACAATATATTGTTGTTGTTTATTAAAGATTTAACGTCAATACATTATATATGATATTGTGGACAGGTTGATTTGATTAAACAATTTACACTTACTTAATGGGTTGAAAATTGGTAAAAAAAAACATACAAAAATACAAACGTCCGTCCGTGTATATCAAAAGTCTCTTTAAAAGTGGTTAACACATAAAATACAAAGTCCTTGTATATTAAAAAGTCAATCTAAAGCAGACTTTTATGGTGTAGGGCCGTTATGTCTATAACAGTATAACCCTTCACTTTGACTTGTCAAACTGAAAAAAGGGGGTATCTACCGGTAAACAACGAATACGATGAATGATAAAACAACCTGTTGTCCCAACTTAGATTTGTCTGTTGTTGTGGTTTTGGCTTCTATTTCTTATATTGTCCAATGGAGAGCAAATATTGAGTAATTCAATAAATAAAGATCTTCTTTTTGTAGTTATGCGGAAATATTGTGTGTGTGAAATAGCTTTATTTAACGTCCGCTTCCACCGAGGTGATATCGCAGTTATTAGCCTATTCCTTTATTTGTAAGCAATGTCACGTGTGCTCCGACTCCGACCGGAATATGATTTTTTGGAGTGGGTCTACTTTGAGAGTAAATATCTAAGCAAGTAACATCGTAGTAAATAATTCAATAACGCAATCAAAGACTTGGGTAAAACATTTTCATGTAAACGGGGACAAAAAATCAACAATTATAGAGACATTATCATACTTACTTCGTCCGTATCCCTCAAAGGGATTTCTATAGATCCCGCCGCCATCTTCCTCGTTGACGGGAGCAGTAATTAAAACTTTTCACATAAACATTGTGTATTGTAATTCAGAGAAATGAAGACGTCTCATTGATACGAATCATAATTGCCAAAAACATTCAGTTGCATCGCTAGTCTTGTATTATAACACGGGGTATCACATAGCAATATTGAATCGATCGCAAAATTAGACAATGAAAGATCATCCGAATCATTCGGTCCCTTTCGTTTTATTTCGACTGTGAACACAAATGACTCGCCGTAGCACTACCGGTGATCAATGCATGTAATATGTCTTTCTTGTAATGGCGTCATTGGTTTCTTGTTAATACTAATTTGTCCCACTGTCTTCAGTTTCTTGTTAATACTAATTTGTATGAAGTTGTTATATATGTAGGCCTACATTGAATTTAAAAATTTAAAATTCAGTCAATGGACATGCAAACAGTCTTCTCTTGGATTAACTTTAATAATCAATCCGTTAGCTAATGGATAATGAAATTGACTTTCCAGCAACAGAAATTTAACGTGACCATTAACGAACGACACGTTAGCAAGATATGAAGATAACGATCCGTTACGGGTCGTTAAAATAACTATGGGCCGTCCATGAAGTAACTTAGTTTTGAGCAAACAGTTCCTTATAAATAATTTACAAAACCGAAAATTTAAAACAAACTTGAAAAATATTTGATCCCTTAATTAAATCCTGTATGGTATAATTTGGTATTTGGCCAACACGTTATCAATTGGTTGCAATAAAATGGAACATATTACATTAGTTAGAAAATTTGAAACATTAACCATGGCAACCCCACAATAATTTGGGGCAATTTCGCGAGGACCGTAGCAATGGTCACCACCAAATGATACATAGGCTATGGTATATCCCTACAAATTTCTTGACAGATTTCAAAAGACTCTGCCTACTTGAGGACCGAAAGGAAAGAATGGTAGCAATATAGGCTACGTTCGTTCGTTCGTTTCTGGGATTTAACGCCCACTTCCACCTAAGGTGATATCGTAGACATAGCAATATCCGAAATTACAATCTTTTTATACTGTTACATGGACTGTCTGTAACATATGTCGATGATTTTCAGCGTTAACGCACGTGGGCAACGCCGGATTAACCATGGTGGGGGCCCTGGGGCCTGGTACATGTGGGGGGCCCCTGATCACCGACCGCGGTAAACCTCATCTCTCTCTACAAAAGTAATGCCCACGACAAAGTGTTTTGTGTACAGTTTAATCCTTATATATCATTACATATCGTTAAATCAAAAATCGTTTACTACTGTATTATTATAAGATGGCTTGCAATCTATGAGTAACTATTTCAACCCCTCCATGGGTATCGTCAGGCGGTGGCAATAACAAAAGGTTATTACAGATATCCCCGCTATTAGGGGCGGATTAGGACCGGGAATCTCCCTCGGCTCCCGTGTCGGAGCGCCAACACTCTTCTTTTTTTGACCCTGGCGAATTTTGCAATGCTTTCTTCGACATTGATGGTGCGCAGGATATCGCTTTCAGAGGCCAGCGTAACCAAATACACTAGTCTATCCTGACCCATCGTAGACCGGAGATAATATTTTATGAGTTTCAATTTGGAGAAAGATCTCTCCCCGGAACAATTAGATATCATCATGTCACAGATATAGTCTCAATGTTGCTTCAACGTTGGGGAATGTATCTTGAATGTCCATTCTTGAATGTCCATAAACAAAAAAGAAACACAGATACCAGTCGAAAATATGACGCGGCATCACCGGATTACATCAAATTCTCGGATGTCGATCACGACACACCATGGATATGGATTGAGGGGGCCCCAGGGACTTCTGATGGAGGGCCCTTGGATCATCGGAGGGGCCCCGTCACTAGGCCACCGGCCGTTGGAGTCCTCGGTCCGACCGTGCTTGAGGCGCACAACTGAGATTTTTGTGGGGGCACCCTAATTGGGGGGCCCTGGGGCATGTGGCCCATGGTGCCCCGTGGTTAATCCGGCCTTGCAGGTTGGGCGCTATGTCACTTTGTAGCAAATATTATTGTATCCGTTGACTTAATTGTCGAAGTTTTATCTAAATATCTGTAGTTAAAAGCCCTGGAAGATTCATTATTAACTGATCTTCTTGTTTGAGCACGTGCAAGAGAGAATCACATAATAATAGCGCTATTGTTAATGCCGCATGGTATTAGAACTCTGTCATCACACTGGAAGCAACAAGATATCTACCATACCAAATCAAAAAAGTTCCGCATCGTTGAAATGTACAGCTAAAAACAATGATAACGGTAAACTGTTTGGTGGTGTTTTTTTATCTTAAAGAAGCGAAACAGGAATTCAAATTAAATATTGGTTCATTTCAATCGATATTGGTGTTGTTATCTTGTCGTGAATATATGGGATCCCAATATCCAATATTTAAGATTTAAACATTTTAAAATCTGTACACGAGTCGTGTATTCTACGGTTTCGGAAGCCATTTGCAATGAACAAAGAAAGCATACAAGACAACGCTGAAGCAATTATAGTAATGACTGATTCACAAACGATAAAATCATATTTAAAAAAAAACAACCAAAAAAAAACGCCTATACGGACTGATCAGACGTAAACGACTGCTATTCATCTGGGACTATTCGCGTATTTCACCTACAATGTTGATGAAAATTTACAATAAAAGTTTTAAAAATGGAACATAAATCTCTTTATATACACTTATATTACATGAAAGGAGCAAAATCGGTAATATTTGGGACCAAGAAATTGACACAATAATGGGTCCCAAATATAATAATGTAACGTGAATGTATATAAACTGATATATATTCAATCGTTTCTGTGTTTACTGTAATTTCTAATCAATTATGTTCGGCGAGTGATTACTAACCCTGTTCAAAGGAGAGTCAAAGAAGGAGGATATTAGTGGAACCATTTCTTAAATGTTTGCTGAAATCAAAATAGCATTAACCCCTTCAATACTATGGCAATAAATTAAATATTGATATCAATATTCTTGTTGTATGTATGTTTTTCTTTTATTATGGGCCCGACATCAGATGCATCGTGGTAAATTCGACACAGGTTTTAAATCCACGATGTCCCTTTATCTTGATGCCCAAACACGTGCTTATTTTGCTATACTAATCCAGAGCTCCGTGTTCGCAAGTTGACAAAGTAAGGCATGTACGGATACCTTGAATGCACAGACATACATGTAGTACATAACAACAAAACAATTCTGTATTCTGAAAATGTTTACGTTAAACATAATTTTTATATCATTTGAGCGGATTAACCAATGATAGGTTGATCTGAATTAACATTGATCATCACAGCATCGCTTTCAGTAGATAATCTATTAACAGCAGTAATTGCGTACTGACCACGTAAACCCGTATAGCGAGTAGTGTCCTTGTTGAGGACCTTAACCAGATTCCAATTATCAGCCTGTTGTAAATAAACAGCCCAAGACCGTACAGCTCCTGAACTATCCGGATTCCAGCTAACCGTGCTCCCACTGGCCTTAACATTACCTGGAGGAGGAGGAACAGTCGAATTTAACCAAGACATTTCAGGAGCCAAAGCTGGAACTGTATACAGATCACTTTTAAACATGTCAGCCAATCCTTTACTATTATCTCGGAAATATTTAGCACTAAAGAAGACATTGCCTAAACTGAGTTGGTTATGTCTGTCCCTTGATTCCTCTACCTGTCGCTTGATTTCACTCACTGGCCACCCGCCATTGACAACTCGACCGGCATAGCAACCCGCGTAAAAATGGCGATGTTTTGTGTTCTGCTGCAGCCACCAGTCCATGAGATGTGTGTAACTTTGTTTTGGGGGATCAATTCTCCAATACAACTGAGGATTCATGTAGTCCACCCATCCTTCCATAAACCATTTCCTGCTATCAGCATACTGAGAATCATAAGATGAAAACCCAACAATACCAGAAGGATAACCAGATTTCCAAATTCCAAATGGACTCAGTCCAAATTTGACGTCATTTTTCAATGTTTTGATGCTGAAATAAATGCGTTGGATTAAGGTGTTAACATTTTCCCTTCTCCAGTTATCGTGACTCAAACGTCCACCAGTCGACCTGTAAGCATTATATGTATGACTGTCCGGAAAACTGACTCCAGATACTGGATAAGGATAAAAATAGTCATCCATATGGACACCATCTACGTTATATCGTTTCACCACATCCATGATTACATCATGAGCACGATCCTGGACTGGTTTTGCACCAGGATCCATGTATATATCGCTTCCGTAGGTGTAAGCATATTGTGGATATTCGATGGCCATATGATTTTTGGCAAGTCCACTGCGACTGGGAGACGTATTTGCTCGATACGGATTAAACCACGCATGTACCTCTATATTTCTTTTGTGGGCCTCGTTTACTACAAAATCCAGAGGGTCATAATATGGTGACGGGGCTTTTCCTTGAGCACCAGTTAGGTAACGACTCCAAGGTTCGATTTGAGAATGATACATAGCATCTCCAGCACATCTTACTTGAAATACCACCGCATTGAAATTGAGATCTTGGAGTTTGTCAAGGAGGACAATCATTTCGTTCTGTTGTTGAGTAGATGTGTGTCGGCTAGAAATTGGCCAGTCTATGTCGGCAACTGTTGCTACCCATACTGCTCGAAATTCCCTTATCGGCCAGTCAGCACCAATTGGTTTTAGACCTTAAATGAAAAAAAGAAAACGGTAAATCACGCCGCTCATATTTATTTCAGTGGTGCAAGTGTCAGATGTCTACAGGACTAGGCGAGGAACGATGTCTAGTCATTCGGATTGGACGAAACCCGAGGCACGGGTACACGTTTGCGTGCACATAAAAGACCCCTTTGTAGTAGGCCTCAGGGCCACGGTCCGGGTTAATTTGCATTATCCCGAGTGGTACAGAACAGTAGCATAATAAACCCCATTTCATTTAATTTACTTCTGAAAACAATTCATAATGTCAGGTACGTCCTGGTGCAAAGCGAGTGAATACATTTTCAAAATCAAGGTCATAACTTACCCCAAACTCCACATTGCATGCACAGAATAAGACAACTGCATAAAAACAATAACGGCCTCATCTGAAGTAAAATTAAAAAATAATTTTTCAAATTTTATGGGTAAGTTTACATGACATGAAATAGGATTTAACGTCCTACTGCGTGTTCTGTCCCGACCTGGGTTAATGAAGACGGACATTCCATTACATTGTGCCATTTTGCTCGGAGAGTGGCACTGCTAATGGGCTAATGAAGACGGGCATGCCACGTACGTAACTAACGTACGAAAATTATAAAATTGGTGGCTAGGGTTGGGGTTGGGTTGGGTTGGGTCGCAGGCGGCGTGTCTCAGATGTTCATATTGGGGCATGTGCCGCGATGAGAGAAAAATTTTCCCTGACATCGGCGGCCACGACCTTTCTTCGAATACCAACTGCGCACCGTCCTGCATCACACCGAACACAAATTGGCCACCTATTCGGCTAGCCAGCTATTCGACCGATCCAGCTGGCCACCTGTTCGTTGGCAACCTATTCAGAATTAAGACAACAGTCGCCCAAACTCATCTATTTTTACCAACCAATAAAATCCAACGTTACGTCTATCAAATGAAAGTAGAATAATATATTATTTTTTATCCATTCCTTTAGCTCAGAATAGAGGTGTAATTTCGCATTATCGTACAAAATTCTAGACATTCAACTAAATATATTCCGAAAGGTAATTAAATAGGCTTTCCAGATATTATTAGTAAAAGTTGGCACAATCATATTAAAGGGGTGCGCTCTCATCCTAAACGTCGACAATTTTTCAATATTTTAAACTCAAAGAACGGTAATATTCCGAGTCAAAATTCGCACCATCGTACAAAATTCTTAGCAACCAGCTATATATATTCTGAAAGGTAATTGATTACGCTTTCCAAATATTATTAGTAAAAGTTGGCACAATCATATTAAAGGGGCGCCCTCTCAACCTGAATATAGCCAATTTTTCAATATTCTATATGAAAAGATAGACCGGTATTTTATTCGAAGTCCAAATTCGGACCATCGTACAAAATTCTGAGCAACCAGCTATATATATTCTGAAAGGTAATTGAATAAGCTTTCCAAATATTATTAGTAAAAGTTGGCACAATCATATTAAAGGGGCGCGCTCTCAACGTGAACATAGCCAATGTTTCAACATTTAAAGTGAAAGAACGGTAATATTCCGAGTCGAAATGCGGACCATCGTACAAAATTCTGTGCATCCATCTATATATATTCTGAAAGGTAATTGGATAAGCTTTCCAAATATTATTAGTAAAAGTTGGCACAATCATATTAAAGGGGCGCCCTCTCAACCTACAAATAGCCAATTTTTTAATATTTTAAAGTGAAAGAACGGCAATATTCCGAGTCGAATTCGGACTATCGTACAAAATTCTAAGCATCCAGCTATATATATTCTGAAAGGTAATTGCATAAGCTTTCCAAATATTATTAGTAAAAGTTGGCACAATCATATTAAAGGGGCGCGCTCTCAACCTATAAATAGCCATTTTTTCAATATTTTAAACTGAAATAATGGTAATATTCTGAGTCAAAATTCGGACCATCGTACAAAATTCTGAGCAACCAGCTATATATATTCTGAAAGGTAATTGAATAAGCTTTCCAAATATTATTAGTAAAAGTTCGCACAATCATATTAAAGGGGCGCGCTCTCAACCTACAAATAGCCATTTTTTCAATATTTTAAACTGAAAGAATGGTAATATTCTGAGTCAAAATTCGGACCATCGTACAAAATTCTGAGCATCCAGCTATATATATTCTGAAAGGTAATTGGATAAGCTTTCTAAATATTATTAGTAAAAGTTGGCACAATCATATTAAAGGGGCGCGCTCTCAACCTAAAAATAGCGAATTTTTCAATATTTTAAACTGAAAGAATGGTAATATTCCCAGTCGAAATTCGGACCATCGTACAAAATTCTGAGCAACCAGCTATATATATTCTGAAAGGTACTTGAATAAGCTTTCCAAATATTATTAGTAAACGTTGGCACAATCATATTAAAGGGGCGCCCTCTCAACCTACAAATAGCCAATTTTTTAATATTTTAAAGTGAAAGAACGGCAATATTCCGAGTCGAATTCGGACTATCGTACAAAATTCTAAGCATCCAGCTATATATATTCTGAAAGGTAATTGCATAAGCTTTCCAAATATTATTAGTAAAAGTTGGCACAATCACATTAAAGGTTCGCGCTCTAAACCTGAACATAGCCAATGTTTCAACATTTAAAATGAAAGAACGGTAATATTCCGAGTCGAAATTCGGACCATCGTACAAAATTCTGAGCATCCATCTATATATATTCTGAAAGGTAATTGGATAAGCTTTCCAAATATTATTAGTAAAAGTTGGCTCAATCATATTAAAGGGGCGCCCTCTCAACCTACAAATAGCCATTTTTTTAATATTTTAAAGTGAAAGAACGGCAATATTCCGAGTCGAATTCGGACTATCGTACAAAATTCTAAGCATCCAGCTATATATATTCTGAAAGGTATTTGCATAAACTTTCCAAATATTATTAGTAAGAGTTGGCACAATCATATTAAAGGGGCGCGCTCTCAACCTACAAATCGCCATTTTTTCAATATTTTAAACTGAAAGAATGGTAATATTCCGAGTCGAAATTCGGACCATCGTACAAAATTCTGAGCAACCAGCTATATATATTCTGAAAGGTAATTGGATAAGCTTTCCAAATATTATTAGTAAAAGTTGGCACAATCATATTAAAGGGGCGCCCTCTCAACCTGAACATAGCCAATTTTTCAATATTCTGAATGTAAAGACAGACCAGTATTTTTTTCGAAGTCCAAATTCGAACTATCGTACAAAATTCTAAGCATCCAGCTATATATATTCTGAAAGGTAATTGCATAAGCTTTCCAAATATTATTAGTAAAAGTTGGCACAATCATATTAAAGGGGCGCGCTCTCAACCTGAACATAGCCAATGTTTCAACATTTAAAATGAAAGAACGGTAATATTCCGAGTCGAAATTCGGACCATCGTACAAAATTCTGAGCATCCATCTATATATATTCTGAAAGGTAATTGGATAAGCTTTCCAAATATTATTAGTAAAAGTTGGCTCAATCATATTAAAGGGGCGCCCTCTCAACCTACAAATAGCCATTTTTTTAATATTTTAAAGTGAAAGAACGGCAATATTCCGAGTCGAATTCGGACTATCGTACAAAATTCTAAGCATCCAGCTATATATATTCTGAAAGGTATTTGCATAAACTTTCCAAATATTATTAGTAAGAGTTGGCACAATCATATTAAAGGGGCGCGCTCTCAACCTACAAATCGCCATTTTTTCAATATTTTAAACTGAAAGAATGGTAATATTCCGAGTCGAAATTCGGACCATCGTACAAAATTCTGAGCAACCAGCTATATATATTCTGAAAGGTAATTGGATAAGCTTTCCAAATATTATTAGTAAAAGTTGGCACAATCATATTAAAGGGGCGCCCTCTCAACCTGAACATAGCCAATTTTTCAATATTCTGAATGTAAAGACAGACCAGTATTTTTTTCGAAGTCCAAATTCGAACTATCGTACAAAATTCTAAGCATCCAGCTATATATATTCTGAAAGGTAATTGCATAAGCTTTCCAAATATTATTAGTAAAAGTTGGCACAATCATATTAAAGGGGCGCGCTCTCAACCTGAACATAGCCAATGTTTCAACATTTAAAATGAAAGAACGGTAATATTCCGAGTCGAAATTCGGACCATCGTACAAAATTCTGAGCATCCATCTATATATATTCTGAAAGGTAATTGGATAAGCTTTCCAAATATTATTAGTAAAAGTTGGCACAATCATATTAAAGGGGCGCCCTCTCAACCTACAAATAGCCAATTTTTTAATATTTTAAAGTGAAAGAACGGCAATATTCCGAGTCGAATTCGGACTATCGTACAAAATTCTAAGCATCCAGCTATATATATTCAGAAAGGTATTTGCATAAACTTTCCAAATATTATTAGTAAAAGTTGGCACAATCATATTAAAGGGGCGCCCTCTCAACCTACAAATCGCCATTTTTTCAATATTTTAAACTGAAAGAATGGTAATATTCCGAGTCGAAATTCGGACCATCGTACAAAATTCTGAGCAACCAGCTATATATATTCTGACAGGTAATTGAATAAGCTTTCCAAATATTATTAGTAAAAGTTGGCACAATTATATTAAAGGGGCGCGCTCTCAACCTGAACATAGCCAATGTTTCAACATTTAAAGTGAAAGAACGGTAATATTCCGAGTCGAAATGCGGACCATCGTACAAAATTCTGAGCATCCATCTATATATATTCTGAAAGGTAATTGGATAAGCTTTCCAAATATTATTAGTAAAAGTTGGCACAATCATATTAAAGGGGCGACCTCTCAACCTACAAATAGCCAATTTTTTAATATTTTAAAGTGAAAGAACGGCAATATTCCGAGTCGAATTCGGACTATCGTACAAAATTCTAAGCATCCAGCTATATATATTCTGAAAGGTAATTGCATAAGCTTTCCAAATATTATTAGTAAAAGTTGGCACAATCATATTAAAGGGGCGCCCTCTCAACCTGAACATAGCCAATTTTTTAATATTTTAAAGTGAAAGAACGGCAATATTCCGAGTCCAAATTCGGACTATCGTACAAAATTCTCAGCATTCTGAAAGGTAATTGGATAAGCTTTCCAAATATTATTAGTAAAAGTTGGCACAATCATATTAAAGGGGCGCCCTCTCAACCTACAAATAGCCAATTTTTTAATATTTTAAAGTGAAAGAACGGCAATATTCCGAGTCGAATTCGGACTATCGTACAAAATTCTAAGCACCCAGCTATATATATTCTGAAAGGTAATTGCATAAGCTTTCCAAATATTATTGTGCCAACTTTTACTAATAATATTTAGAAAGCTTATCCAATTACCTTTCAGAATATATATAGATGGATGCTCAGAATTTTGTACGATGGTCCGAATTTCGACTCGGAATATTACCGTTCTTTCATTTTAAATGTTGAAACATTGGCTATGTTCAGGTTGAGAGCGCGCCCCTTTAATATGATTGTGCCAACTTTTACTAATAATATTTGGAAAGCTTATGCAATTACCTTTCAGAATATATATAGCTGGATGCTTAGAATTTTGTACGATAGTTCGAATTTGGACTTCGAAAAAAATACTGGTCTGTCTTTACATTCAGAATATTGAAAACTTGGCTATGTTCAGGTTGAGAGGGCGCCCCTTTAATATGATTGTGCCAACTTTTACTAATAATATTTGGAAAGCTTATCCAATTACCTTTCAGAATATATATAGCTGGATGCTGAGAATTTTGTACGATAGTCCGAATTTGGACTCGGAATATTGCCGTTCTTTCACTTTAAAATGTTAAAAAATTGGCTATGTTCAGGTTGATAGCGCGCCCCTTTAATATGATTGTGCCAACTTTTACTAATAATATTTGGAAAGCTTATCCAATTACCTTTCAGAATATATATAGCTGGATGCTGAGAATTTTGTACGATAGTCCGAATTTGGACTCGGAATATTGCCGTTCTTTCACTTTAAAATGTTAAAAAATTGGCTATGTTCAGGTTGATAGCGCGCCCCTTTAATATGATTGTGCCAACTTTTACTAATAATATTTGGAAAGCTTATGCAATTACCTTTCAGAATATATATAGCTGGATGCTTAGAATTTTGTACGATAGTCCGAATTCGACTCGGAATATTGCCGTTCTTTCACTTTAAAATATTAAAAAATTGGCTATTTGTAGGTTGAGAGGGCACCCCTTTAATATGATTGTGCCAACTTTTACTAATAATATTTGGAAAGCTTATCCAATTACCTTTCAGAATATATATAGATGGATGCTCAGAATTTTGTACGATGGTCCGCATTTCGACTCGGAATATTACCGTTCTTTCATTTTAAATGTTGAAACATTGGCTATGTTCACGTTGAAAGCGCGCCCCTTTAATATGATTGTGCCAACTTTTACTAATAATATTTGGAAAGCTTATGCAATTACCTTTCAGAATATATATAGCTGGATGCTTAGAATTTTGTACGATAGTTCGAATTTGGACTTCGAAAAAAATACTGGTCTGTCTTTACATTCAGAATATTGAAAAATTGGTTATGTTCAGGTTGAGAGGGCGCCCCTTTAATATGATTGTGCCAACTTTTACTAATAATATTTGGAAAGCTTATCCAATTACCTTTCAGAATATATATAGCTGGATGCTGAGAATTTTGTACGATAGTCCGAATTTGGACTCGGAATATTGCCGTTCTTTCACTTTAAAATATTAAAAAAATGGCTATTTGTAGGTTGAGAGGGCGCCCCTTTAATATGATTGTGCCAACTTTTACTAATAATATTTGGAAAGCTTATCCAATTACCTTTCAGAATATATATAGCTGGATGCTTAGAATTTTGTACGATAGTCCGAATTCGACTCGGAATATTGCCGTTCTTTCACTTTAAAATATTAAAAAATTGGCTATTTGTAGGTTGAGAGGGCACACCTTTAATATGATTGTGCCAACTTTTACTAATAATATTTGGAAAGCTTATCCAATTACCTTTCAGAATATATATAGATGGATGCTCAGAATTTTGTACGATGGTCCGCATTTCGACTCGGAATATTACCGTTCTTTCATTTTAAATGTTGAAATATTGGCTATGTTCACGTTGAAAGCGCGCCCCTTTAATATGATTGTGCCAACTTTTACTAATAATATTTGGAAAGCTTATGCAATTACCTTTCAGAATATATATAGCTGGATGCTTAGAATTTTGTACGATAGTTCGAATTTGGACTTCGAAAAAAATACTGGTCTGTCTTTACATTCAGAATATTGAAAAATTGGTTATGTTCAGGTTGAGAGGGCGCCCCTTTAATATGATTGTGCCAACTTTTACTAATAATATTTGGAAAGCTTATCCAATTACCTTTCAGAATATATATAGCTGGATGCTGAGAATTTTGTACGATAGTCCGAATTTGGACTCGGAATATTGCCGTTCTTTCACTTTAAAATATTAAAAAAATGGCTATTTGTAGGTTGAGAGGGCGCCCCTTTAATATGATTGTGCCAACTTTTACTAATAATATTTGGAAAGCTTATCCAATTACCTTTCAGAATATATATAGCTGGATGCTTAGAATTTTGTACGATAGTCCGAATTCGACTCGGAATATTGCCGTTCTTTCACTTTAAAATATTAAAAAATTGGCTATTTGTAGGTTGAGAGGGCGCCCCTTTAATATGATTGTGCCAACTTTTACTAATAATATTTGGAAAGCTTATCCAATTACCTTTCAGAATATATATAGATGGATGCTCAGAATTTTGTACGATGGTCCGCATTTCGACTCGGAATATTACCGTTCTTTCACTTTAAATGTTGAAACATTGGCTATGTTCACGTTGAGAGCGCGCCCCTTTAATATGATTGTGCCAACTTTTACTAATAATATTTGGAAAGCTTATTCAATTACCTTTCAGAATATATATAGCTGGTTGCTCAGAATTTTGTACGATGGTCCGAATTTCGACTCGGAATATTACCATTCTTTCAGTTTAAAATATTGAAAAAATGGCGATTTGTAGGTTGAGAGCGCGCCCCTTTAATATGATTGTGCCAACTTTTACTAATAATATTTGGAAAGTTTATGCAAATACCTTTCAGAATATATATAGCTGGATGCTTAGAATTTTGTACGATAGTCCGAATTCGACTCGGAATATTGCCGTTCTTTCACTTTAAAATATTAAAAAATTGGCTATTTGTAGGTTGAGAGGGCGCCCCTTTAATATGATTGTGCCAACTTTTACTAATAATATTTGGAAAGCTTATCCAATTACCTTTCAGAATATATATAGATGGATGCTCAGAATTTTGTACGATGGTCCGAATTTCGACTCGGAATATTACCGTTCTTTCATTTTAAATGTTGAAACATTGGCTATGTTCAGGTTGAGAGCGCACCCCTTTAATATGATTGTGCCAACTTTTACTAATAATATTTGGAAAGCTTATGCAATTACCTTTCAGAATATATATAGTTGGATGCTTAGAATTTTGTACGATAGTCCGAATTCGACTCGGAATATTGCCGTTCTTTCTTTTTAAAATATTAAAAAATTGGCTATTTGTAGGTTGAGAGGGCGCCCCTTTAATATGATTGTGCCAACTTTTACTAATAATATTTGGAAAGCTTATCCAATTACCTTTCAGAATATATATAGATGGATGCTCAGAATTTTGTACGATGGTCCGCATTTCGACTCGGAATATTACCGTTCTTTCACTTTAAATGTTGAAACATTGGCTATGTTCAGGTTGAGAGCGCGCCCCTTTAATATGATTGTGCCAACTTTTACTAATAATATTTGGAAAGCTTATTCAATTACCTTTCAGAATATATATAGCTGGTTGCTCAGAATTTTGTACGATGGTCCGAATTTCGACTCGGAATATTACCATTCTTTCAGTTTAAAATATTGAAAAAATGGCGATTTGTAGGTTGAGAGCGCGCCCCTTTAATATGATTGTGCCAACTCTTACTAATAATATTTGGAAAGTTTATGCAAATACCTTTCAGAATATATATAGCTGGATGCTTAGAATTTTGTGCGATAGTTCGAATTTGGACTTCGAAAAAAATACCGGTCTGTCTTTACATTCAGAATATTGAAAAATTGCCTATGTTCAGGTTGAGAGCGCGCCCCTTTAATATGATTGTGCCAACTTTTACTAATAATATTTGGAACGCTTATGCAATTGCCTTTCAGAATATATATAGCTGGATGCTCAGAATTTTGTACGATGGTCCGAATTTCGACTCGGAATATTACCGTTCTTTCACTTTAAATGTTGAAACATTGGCTATGTTCAGGTTGAGAGCGCGCCCCTTTAATATGATTGTGCCAACTTTTAGTAATAATATTTGGAAAGCTTATCCAATTACCTTTCAGAATATATATAGCTGGATGCTGAGAATTTTGTACGATGGTCCGAATTTGGACTTCGAATAAAATACCGGTCTATCTTTACATATATAATATTGAAAAATTGGCTATGTTCAGGTTGAGAGCGCGCCCCTTTAATATGATTGTGCCAACTTTTACTAATAATATTTGGAAAGCTTATTCAAGTACCTTTCAGAATATATATAGCTGGTTGCTCAGAATTTTGTACGATGGTCCGAATTTCGACTGGGAATATTACCATTCTTTCAGTTTAAAATATTGAAAAATTGGCTATTTTTAGGTTGAGAGCGCGCCCCTTTAATATGATTGTGCCAACTTTTACTAATAATATTTAGAAAGCTTATGCAATTACCTTTCAGAATATATATAGCTGGATGCTCAGAATTTTGTACGATGGTCCGAATTTGGACTCAGAATATTACCATTCTTTAAGTTTAAAATATTGAAAAAATGGCTATTTGTAGGTTGAGAGCGCGCCCCTTTAATATGATTGTGCCAACTTTTACTAATAATATTTGGAAAGCTTATTCAATTACCTTTCAGAATATATATAGCTGGTTGCTCAGAATTTTGTACGATGGTCCGAATTTTGACTCAGAATATTACCATTATTTCAGTTTAAAATATTGAAAAAATGGCTATTTATAGGTTGAGAGCGCGCCCCTTTAATATGATTGTGCCAACTTTTACTAACAATATTTGGAAAGTTTATGCAATTACCTTTCAGAATATATGTAGCTGGATGCTTAGAATTTTGTACGATAGTCCGAATTCGACTCGGAATATTGCCGTTCTTTCACTTTAAAATATTAAAAAATTGGCTATTTGTAGGTTGAGAGGGCGCCCCTTTAATATGATTGTGCCAACTTTTACTAATAATATTTGGAAAGCTTATCCAATTACCTTTCAGAATATATATAGATGGATGCTCAGAATTTTGTACGATGGTCCGCATTTCGACTCGGAATATTACCGTTCTTTCACTTTAAATGTTGAAACATTGGCTATGTTCACGTTGAGAGCGCGCCGCTTTAATATGATTGTGCCAACTTTTACTAATAATATTTGGAAAGCTTATTCAATTACCTTTCAGAATATATATAGCTGGTTGCTCAGAATTTTGTACGATGGTCCGAATTTGGACTTCGAATAAAATACCGGTCTATCTTTACATATAGAATATTGAAAAATTGGCTATATTCAGGTTGAGAGCGCGCCCCTTTAATATGATTGTGCCAACTTTTACTAATAATATTTGGAAAGCGTAATCAATTACCTTTCAGAATATATATAGCTGGTTGCTAAGAATTTTGTACGATGGTGCGAATTTTGACTCGGGATATTACCGTTCTTTGAGTTTAAAATATTGAAAAATTGTCGACGTTTAGGATGAGAGCGCACCCCTTTAATATGATTGTGCCAACTTTTACTAATAATATCTGGAAAGCCTATTTAATTACCTTTCGGAATATATTTAGTTGAATGTCTAGAATTTTGTACGATAATGCGAAATTACACCTCTATTCTGAGCTAAAGGAATGGATAAAAAATAATATATTATTCTACTTTCATTTGATAGACGTAACGTTGGATTTTATTGGTTGGTAAAAATAGATGAGTTTGGGCGACTGTTGTCTTAATTCTGAATAGGTTGCCAACGAACAGGTGGCCAGCTGGATCGGTCGAATAGCTGGCTAGCCGAATAGGTGGCCAATTTGTGTTCGGTCTGCATCACTGACAGGTGAACCACACCGAAAAATCCCGATGAATTTTTACGGCCAACGCAAGGACAGAACACGAGACCCCCGTCTTTACTAACTGAGCCAATTACATCGCCCCAAATATTTGTGCAAACACTAATGTACTTATTACGTGAATATTTAATGCGCACCGTATAGGCTATAGATTGATAACCGAGTGCATTGTTACCAAAAGCTAATTGATAAAACAAGAATTGTGAGGCGTACGTGGGTCTCCTATAATGCTCCTTTAGGCCCATTATATATACATGTATGACACCTACCGTTGTAGCCTACACATTAAAAATAAAAATATTGACTTAAATTCCTTATCTTTATTTCATGAAGTATCTTCAAGATATGTATTCTGACTATGTGTCTCAGATAAGATAAGCCAAATTGTGTTAATTCCAAAATAGCGAGAACGGTTAATGTAAAGTTACAGATTTAGTAAGGAAATAATGCAGAAGATTTTAAGAATATAAAACGGCTCCATTTATAGATCCGCTAGGCCTAACATAACAAATGAATATCTGTACTTCAAAGATAGCCTAATAAGAACAAACAACAACAATTAACCAACAACAATTAAAACAGATAGTTTGTGGGGATCCGAGGACTTAAAAACACTCAATTTCTTTTTATCTTCAAATATCAAAAAAATATTATATTTCTAGATTGGGTTGTACGTGCGCTGTTGAAAAACGAAATACTAAAACATTTGAAATGAGCGGCTTTACCACTATCACATTTCCTGTTCATAAATCCGTGACCGAGCTTTCCGAACGACCTTGACACGACATGAAGGTCGATCCTTTTCATTTCATTGTTCAAGTTGTCTTCGAGCAGTGAAGATACCTGAGTAAACGTTGGGCACCGTTGGCTCTCTAAATAAAAAAAAATGACATCTCAAGCTCGACAAAACTTCCACGAAGAATGTGAAGCAGGCTTAAATCGTCAAATTAATTTAGAACTGTATGCTAGCTATGTTTATCAGTCAATGGTGAGTACTAGTCTGAGTGAGAGTAGCCTTCATCGTGTTGTTGACATGTCACTGTCTGACTGTGAGTGTGAATGTGAATGTCTCACTGCGAAAATCACAACAATTATTGATATGATGAGCCACATAAGCGAACTGAGGTAGGTGGAACCTGCCCCCCCCCCCTAACTTTTCACGTTGTCGAACCCTTTGAACACTGGAATGATGAAAGTTATCATCCAATCTGTTCGAAATTTTTATATGAAATAATATTATGCATTGCCATTACTATTACTAACATCAGGCTATTTGAGTTCCAGTAGAAACTTGTGAGCCTGCAAACGACAAAAATTATATTCCAATCTGTATGAAATTGTCTTGTAAATGTCCCCAATTATGTTCAAAAGAATAAATATGCAACAATCCTTGTCGACCGCTCACACAATTAAGGTGCTGTGAGCGTACATGTTTTATTGTCTGGCAAATCATCTTTTATTAATTATGTATTTATCAAGCGTAAACATAAAAATACTTGTACTTCATCTACTTTAAAATATATATCCTACCCTATGTGTATGGAAATAAATGCAGTAAAATTAAAGGCTGCTCAAATCAAAATAATGTACTGTCCTGCTGTTTCTCCATTTTTATATACCGTAATCAATTATATAGGCACCTACCAGTGTATTGATTATTTATGCATTGATTTATTTAATTATTATATACATGCTGATTATAATATGAAGGTATCTTTCTTTTTAACAGGCACTACATTTTGATCGTGATGACATAGCATTACCAGGATTTCACAGATTCTTTAAAAAGCAGTCAGATGAAGAAAGGGAACATGCTGAAATTCTCATGAAATATCAAAATACTCGTGGCGGAAGAATTGTATTACATGATATTAAGGTATTGCCAAATTTCTCCTTTGATTGCTATGTTTACATGTACGTACATTTGTACCAATCTCCTGAAAAGGTACCGGAAATGCAATGTCCATGTTTTAAGGAATTCAAGAGCTATCATTTTTATGTTTTGTACAGAAATATCTTCTTATATAGTCATGCTAATAATGTGATTTTATGACAAGTTAGAGATATAAATAATTTGTTTGTGTAATTGTAGAAACCTGAAAGAGATGAATGGGGTGTTGGATTAGATGCTATGCAGGTATCTCTAGATTTAGAGAAGAAAGTCAACCAATCTCTGCTTGATCTACATAAAATAGCTGATAACAATGGAGATGTTTCGGTAAATATTCAAATTGTTGGGCTGAATAATTCACTATTCAACCTTCAACCTCTGATACTTAGCGTTCAATGATATGTTGCATACAAGAGACTGAAGTCAGCAGTTGCATTATAAACCAAGTCGGCCAATTGTACGCACACAAATTGTTGGACACAATCAATCAACATTGTCCATTTTTACCCACCTCAATGTTGGGTTTGTACCAAGTTTTTTTTTAGCCTGCTGTTTCAAAGTAAAATTGAAATTTGGTTAAAAAGTCAACAAATCAAATCAGAACACATTAAAATCCAAAATATCACGTTGTAAAGACAATGAGCCATGAAATGGGAAACTTCTCTGAAATGACCAATATCTCTTTATAAGCAAATCGGGTCTTTTCCCAATATCTGTGGTAGTAAACATAGTCATAGCTTGAGTTTTACATGTCCACTTGTTGTATTTCCTTATGAAAATCACGGGAGCCTTGGTAGCAAGGTTAGTAAGATGCTGGCACGCTTGCCTGGAGGTTAAGAAGGACAGCTGTCTAGTCGTTTGGATGAGACAAAAAACCTAGGTCAAGTATTAATATAACATTGACATACATGTAAATGAACTAGTGATAGTAGTAGGTGTTAGTGTCGCCGTGTGGACAAAATTTCCATCATAGCACACTGGATGGCATATGCCCTTCGTTAGCCGAGTCGGTGCAGAAAAGCAGGACGTTAAACCCCATTTCATTTAAGCATAACAGTTGATTCCATTGTGTGCTTTTTAATTGCAAAACCAATGATTAAATTTTCTTCACTTATTTCATCAACAAACTTACAAGAACTTTTATTTTTACAGATGGGAGATTTTCTAGAAGGGACATTTTTAGCGGAACAAGTGGAATCTATTAAACAGATCTCAGATTATGTATCAAGTTTAAAACGGGTTGGACCTGGTCTCGGAGAATATATGTTTGATAAAGAAACATTGGGTGAAAAATAAAATAAAAATGTGCAATCTTTGACTGATCTCATTTAAAGGTTATTTGAATTTCACTGAATTGAAATGGATGCATTCATAGGACCAAAAATGAAATATTTCAGTTGATACACTATCAGACATTTGACAGATTACCGGTATATCTAACGTGTTACGGAAAACTTTTAAGAAAAAAAATATTTCTTTTTACAATATCAAATATTTCCATTGTGAATATCAGATATTTCCATTGTGAATATCAGATATTTCCATTGTGAATATCAGATATTTCCTTTGTGAAAATTAGATATTTCCATTCGCTCATATATATCTTATCTGCTTCTAGACAGATATAGGTTAATCAGAAAAAGAGTAAAACATTTTCCCAGAAACAAACATTTATGAAATATTTTAGTCTTGGGAGATGTATGCAAAATTAAAAGTTCATTTTTCCGATTTCAGTTCATTTAATTCAATTTACTTTTAAAGTGTACCAGTATATGAAATGATAACTTGTAATTTGCAAGTAAAAATGAAAGAAAAAATGTTTGAAGCCAAGGGCTAGTGAGTGAAATGTATTAAATGATTGATAAATATTGTCATAATGTTTAAAATTTTGATTGCAATTTATTTGATAGTAATATTTTTGTGATTTTTTTATTGTGAATTGTATTAATATACTTATTGTTTGTATATCATATGTTGAACAACTACTGCCAGCGGTAATGTAAATCTAACAATATTTGAAACATAATATAATGAATTAATACTCGTTTTTTTCTCAGGGGATTGAGGACCAATTCAATCATATGGCATCTTATTTAAATCTGATAGAAATGCATTTAAATTTGTTAAATATTTTTGGCATAGAACTGAGTAGATTGTAATGTTTATAAGTTTTCGTCTATATATTTTTCTCAGGGATTGGGAATCTTGATTATTTGTATGAGAATATAAATCAATAAATGAACTATCATTTCATGTATGTTTAAATTTTCATTTATGTGCCTGAGTATTGAAGTCAATAAAGTATGATTAAATTTTTCAGTTTGCTTGATTGTAATTTAAAATGCAATACTCAGAATAGAAATGGGGTTTAATGTCCACTCAACACAAACTAGGTCATTTTCTCTCAATGATTTTCTTGTGCGTAGGGACCTGGAAATATTCCATGAGATAGGACAGATGATCCTACACCTTGTAAGTACAAGTGGAGAATCAAAACCACCCCTCTTGACTTGACGACAGATTTTATGATCCAACACGCACACACCTTAAACCATTCAACACCCCAACCACTCTGAATGCAAAAGTACAACACAAGTTTGTGTCAGGTTTTCTAGGAAGAATAAGTGCACCCACTTTATGATCAGATATAGGGTTGTACCAGTGATCGGAGATATCCGATGCTGTTCCGGACATGTCCGACATTATTTTCCAAACGTACTAAATTGTCCGACTAGGAATATGCCCAATCGTATGTCAAGACATGGTGAATAATATTCAAAATTCCAAAATTAATATAGTGTACCTAAATTTGGCAAAACAAACCCAATGCCTAGCCTTCTTCATACTCTGCGCAGTGTTCGTTTGATTAGAGGTAATCCCACTACTCACTGCTGTAATGAGTGGATATATTTGTTTTAAATTTTGATTGGTCAGTAGTCTGACTAACAACCAATGACTAGCTGCTCTACAAAAAGCTTTACATTTAAAACGAGTGCCAAATATTTTTACACAACGTTACGTCAAGGCTCACGATTGTATTATGCCCAATTAACCCGTGCATAGCAGTATACTGCAGTAAAACTAATTGTGTGACAAATCGATTAAAATGTAAACAATACTGTTTGGAAACGAACATACTTTCACCATTTTTAATACCTTAAATCACTGTCCAAAGTTTTAGGGAAGACCCAGATTAAACGAAGGACTGTCATGTGGCTATACTCAAGTGATAGCTTTGATTGAACGGGAAGAATAGACACACTCCCGCAAAAGTTCAAGAATCAGAAGCTAATCCAGCAATGGCCACAGAGGGATTTCTTGGGCCATTGCTTCAGGAATATGAGCCTTCTTTGCCTCATGTGTACGTTTAGCGATTCTCTTGTTTAAAAATATCCATACTAATAATTTCCTCAATGCCTCCATGATGTTCAATATGACAATTTTCATTTGATTAAATCATTCACAATATTGTTCATTTTTATACGTCCACATTCATAATGTGAACGTATTATGCCGTCGCCACTGTCTGTGTGTGTGTCTGTGGTTCGCCTACGGGGCGCAATTCTTCATGGATTTTCTTCAAACTTGGTATACTTATTCCTTATACACCAAGGAAGATCCCTATTGTTTTTGGTGCATGCCCGACCCCCAGGGGCAGAGCCACGCCAATTTCTAGTATTTGTTTGTTTGTCGTCTACAGGCCACATTTCTTAACTTATAATCTTGAAACTTTGCTTACACATTCTTTGTACCCTAAGGAACATCCCTATCGTTTGGGGTGCATGCCCAACCCCCAGGGGCAGAGCCACGCCCATTTTCTTTTCGTGTGTCTTTGTGTCGCCTACAGGGCGCAATTCTTACTGGATTTTCTTCAACCTTGGTATACTTATTCCTTATACCACAAGGAAGACCCCTATTGTTTTTGGTGCATGCCCGACCCCCAGGGGCAGAGCCACGCCCATTTTTAGTATTTGTTTGTTTGTCGTCTACAGGCCACATTTCTTAACTTATAATCTTGAAACTTTGCATACACATTTTTTGTACCCTAAGGAACATCCCTATCGTTTGGGGTGCATGCCCAGCCCCCAGGGGCAGAGCCACGCCCATTTTCTTTTCGTGTGTCTTTGTGTCGCCTAAAGGGCGCAATTCTTACTGGATTTTCTTCAAACTTTGTATACTTACTCATTATACTCTAAGGATGATCCCTATCGTGTGGGGTGCATGCCCAACCCCCCGGGGCAGAACCACGCCCATTTTCTTTTTGTGTGTTTGTGTGTCGCCTACAGGCCGCAATTCTAACTAGATTTTCTTAAAACTTTGTATACTTACTCTTTACACCCTAAGGATGACCCGTATTGTTTTTTGGTGCATGCCCGACCCCAATGGCAGAGCCACGCCCATTCCTTGTATTTATTTGTTTGTCGTCTACAAGCCACATTTCTTAACGTATCATCTTGAAACTTTGAATGCTTATTCTTTGTACCCTAAGGAACATTCCTATCATTTGGGGTGCATGCCCAACCCCCAGGGACAGAGTCACGACCATTTTCTTTTTGTGTGTCGACTACAGGCCACAATTCTTACTCGGTCATCATGTCGCCTACAAGGCGCAATTCTTACTGGATTTTCTTCAAACATTGTATACTTACTCTTTATACTCTAAGGATGATCCCTATCGTTTGGGGTGCATGCCCAACCCCCAGGGGCAGAGCCACGCCCATTTTCTTTTTGTGTGTCTGTGTGTCGCCTACAGGCCGCAATTCTAACTGGATTCTCTTAAAACTTTGTATACTTACTCTTTACACCCTAAGGATGATCCGTATTGTTTTTTGGTGCATGCCCGACCCCCAATGGCAGAGCCACGCCCATTCCTTGTATTTATTTGTTTGTCGTCTACAAGCTAAATTTCTTAACATATCATCTTGAAACTTTGAATGCTTATTCCTTGTACCCTAAGGAACATTCCTATCATTTGGGGTGCATACCCAACCCCCAGGGGCAGAGTCACGCCCATTTTCTTTTTGTGTGTCGCCTACAGGCCACAATTCTTAATCGGTCATCTTGAAACTTAAAATACTTATTCCTTATACCCTAAGGATGATCCCTTTTGTTTTGGGTGCATGCCCGACCCCCGTGGGACAGCAACACCCATTTCTTGTATTGGTTTGTCTGTCGTCTACAGGCTGCATTTCGTAATGTATCATCTTGAAACTTTGAATATTTATTCTTGGTACCTTAAGGAAGATCCCTATTGTTTTTGGTTCATGCCCGACCCCCAGGGACAGTGCCACGCCCATTTTCTTTTTGTCTGTGTGTCACCTACAGGCCACAATTCTTAATCGATCGTCTTGAAAACTTTTTTTATACTTATTCCTTATACCCTAAGGCTGACCACTATTATTTTTGGTGCATGCCGGACCCCCTGGGACAGAGCCACGCCCAATGCTTTTGTGTCTTGTGTTCGCCTACAGGATGCAATTCTTAACAGATCCTTTTAAAACTTTACATACCTATTCCTTATACCCTTAAGATGACCCCTATTGTTTTTGGTGATTTCCTAACCCCCAGGGGCAGAGCCATGCCCATTTTTACTTCGTGTCTGTGTGTGTTGTCTACAGGCCACGATTCTTAATGGATCGTCTTTAAACTTGGGATATGTATTCCTTATAGCCTAAGGACGTCAACTCCCACAGGCAAGACACGCCCAATTTTTGTGTTTGTCGTTTAAAGGCCGCAATTCTGAATGAATCAGCTTGGTACTTGGCTTATGTATTCCTTATAGCCTGAGGGCGTCCGCTATTGATTTTGATGAATGTCCCGACCCCCAGGGTCAGGGCCACGCCCACTTTTTGCCTTTAGCGTTAGGAAGGCACAATTCTAAATGGATTATCTTGGTATACTTATTCCTTATACTCTAAGGACGGCAACTATTGATGTTGAGGCACGTCCCTCAACGCTAAACAAACCTCGCCTTCTTGACAAAGTACCATATCAATCAAAGCAGGAATGTGGACGTATATTGTAGCGTTAGCGTTATGTTGCATTTTAAAAATACCTAATGGTGGTACTTAAATCTGTGACATTTCACAGGCCTCTTGCACTTACTTTTAGACGTAAATATTGAAGTTCTATGGTTGAAACGCAGTTCTCGTTTCATTTCAACAAAAAATATCAAACCATATCACTGGGTAACTAAACCTTCATAGTTCATACACTGACATAATGTAATAACGAACATTATACCTGTTATAGTAGATAGTATGTGTGGATGCTTGCCGCTCATGATAGAGGTCTCAGGTATGCATCCTGGTGAGGTCGAGATCATACCGGACTTACCCTCACCTGGCATAGACAATCGTTCTTGTCCACCAAAGGGAAAAGGGCTCCTGTGGTTATTTGGAGGACTACGTTAAAGACACCTTGGCAGTTGAAAATTGGTTTTAAGGGTGGGCCATGTGTCACTGCCTTGGCAGAATTCTCCCCTGTTTGGAGAAAGAATCTTTATAATGTGTAAACCAATAAACTATGAAGCAGGGTACAGCTGATTCTCCTCTTTGAATAATTCGACATAAAATAATAATATTTCAACCTGTTGCGGGAAAAGCAGAATATCTTGGGATGGAAAGGGTTAGGGGGTATAATCTCAATTTTATTTGGCAAATATTGGAACATAACTTTTTGACGTCTTTTAATTATGACGTCACAATAGGTAAAACGTCATCGTATTGTTCTACCATTGAGCTATTTTATCTGCTAAGAGAAAGACACTCTGCGATAATTCCAGGAAATTATTAACATTTTTTACGCTTTCGTGAATCCAGACACAAAAGTGACATCAACTATGACCGTATTGTAAGTATATTTGATTATATAGTAAAGAAATTCTAAAAAGCATTAAAAAAAATGTTAAAAACTCGATAGTTATTCAGTATTATCGTAGGTGAGTAAAGAACAGGTGAAGCAAACATATAAACAGGTTTTCTCTGGTATTTTTCAAATTTAAAAAGTTTCAACTATAAATAGTATTTTACTTTCCCTTTCTTATACTTTGTATTATATTTATTACAGAGAAATACCAGAGTATACTGATATTAGCTTAGATTATGGTGACGTATTCAATCAGATCATATATGATGATAATAACATGATTGTTATATTAACTGATACAGATTTGATCAACTCTACAGTTAATACTTCTAGTAAGTCTAACACTCTATAGTTAATACTTCTAGTAAGTCTAACACTTCAATAGTCAACTCTATAGTTTAATACTTTTAGTAGGCCTAGCACTTGAGTAATCAACCCTTAATACTTCTAGTAAGTCCAAAATCTGTTCACATTAAAAGCATGTCATTCAAAACGCTAGTAACAGTCAAATAACAGAATCAAACCAGTTGACAAAATCTCACAAATGAAATAAGGTATAAACGTCTCGTTGTCATTTGAAATTTACTTACGGCAATGTGTATTTAAACGTGAAATACGGAGGGGAGGGGGGGGTCTATTCTTTTCGAGAATTTCAAATGCCAAGACATCTTTTATAAACTCTACACGTACCCCCTGTTTTTCACTTGCACCATACAGTTATGGTGAACATTTTATTTATTATCTGCAAGGGTCAAATATGTTTTTCGTTTTTATTTTCATAGCTTGAAATTGTTTTTCACTTTTTTCCAGTCGTATCTTACTACAAGAAATCCAACCAAGGATACGATAAAATTTGTGAACTGAGAGTTCCAAGACAACCTCTATCATCATCATCACTATCATACACTGGAGATGCAAAGGATTTGGACGAAGAATTGGACGATACTTTTCAGCTGAACCTGAACCAAAACCAACATTATTCAGTTATCAACTGGGCTGACGAAGTATCATATGAAGAGCCAACAAATATTCCTGATTGGGCATTGATACCTGGAGTAGATTTTGATCAACATAATAAAAATGATTCCTCTACCACAGAAAATATTCACCATCAATATGTTAACAACTGGGCTGACGAACCTGAGCACGATGGACCCGTAGATGTCCCTGACTGGGCATTGATTGCTGGAATAGATTTTAATTGCTATGCCAAAGATTATTCTCCCAGAAGACATTGGGCTGCCACAGAAAACAGTGATGACTTCTGCCAAATTTACCATCAAAATGTTATCAACTGGGCTGATGAACCTATGTATGACGGTCCTGTAGATGTCCCTGTCTGGGCTTTGATTCCTGGTTTGGATAGTAATGCTAAAGATTGTGTTAACAGACAAAGAAACAACGCCAAATCATATTTTATAGAAACTGCATCTGGTTTATCTACTATTTGGGAATAAGTTTGAGAGTTGCATCAAGTGTATGTTTGTTTGCGAGGGTTGTATCAAGTGTGAATTCGAGTGTATGTTTGTGAGATAGTTGTTTCAATTTAATTGTGAATTCAACTGTATGTTTGTGAATAAGAATGGTTTATTGTTGTTTTAAATCTTTATGTATATGTTTATGAATAAGAATTGACGAGAGTGGTTGCTGAGTGTAAATTTAATCGTTATATTTGTTCATAAGTAGGTTTGAAAGTTGTTTTATGTGTAAATTTAACTATGAAGTAATGATATAAGTACCAGTTACGATTTTTGTTTACTAGTCGTAATAATATATATTTTTTGTTAGTAAGTAAAACGATTCTAGATAGATAGATAGATAGATAGATAAACACATTGTGTTTGATTATTTGAATGGGGGGGGGGGCGTATTTATTTATTTATGATTTGTATTTATCTATTTATATATCATTTGTGCATAATATATCGTTACGTCATATTCATTTTTACAGTAATTCATTTTATCAAGGCTAAATATATGCAAGTATTTTTGAATTTTGTAATAAAAAATGTAAATAAAAATGAATTAGGAATATACGGGTATTAGATAAATAATTTTTGGCCAAATTTGTATACGATTATTGTTTTTACATATTTTTGAATTTTGTAATAAAAATCCTAATTTATAATGTATGTATCTGTTGTATATAAACTGATGTCATAAATGGATGGTTTGTGTAACTTTACACTGTCAATATATAATCCTATAATTCCAACAAAGTCTACAGCCAATGTTCCCAATATGGTTTTGATGATGGATTCCTTTACTGGCGAGACAACCTGGTAAAAGCACAAAATGTCCTCCGTTACTCGCATTCTTATGCGTAAAGGAACACCAATATCACATTACGCTAATAACAGTACTTCCTTACTTGTCAATGATGACATTGTAAAGCAATCTTGCAGGTCGCAAGGAGTCAAATAAGGATCAAGGACTGGCATTGCGTCTGTTAAAAGGGAATATACTCATGATGGATTCCTTTACCGGAGGGGATTCAAGGTGTCTAAGTGGGTAAGACGCTGGCTGGCTTGCCTGGAGGTCGGGTGTTCGACCCCTACATTGGCCGAGAAAGTTCATCCAGATTTTCCGGTATGGTTCCCTCTTGTCAGTGATGCAGGATGGGGGGGCTGTTAAGGAAGTTGCTTAGTCGTTTGGATGACACTAAAAACCGAGCTTCCCTGTACACATTAGCGTGCTCGCAAAAGATCCCTTGAATTCGATATAAGAGTAGGTCTTATGCGTATGCCCTCCATTAGCCCAGTTTGGAGCAGAACATCAGGACAGTAGGACGTTAAACCCCATTTCATTTCCTTTCCTTTACTGGAGAGGCAACTTTAAATAAGCACTTATGGTCCCTGTTACTCGCATTCTTAGTCCACTGCATGAAGGAACTCCAAATAACCCTACTAAAAGTCAAATTTAAGATCACCCAGGAACGCTAAATACAGAACATGGGATCAAATGGAATTGTTTCCGTTACAAAGGGATATACTCATCTATGCACTAATAGTCCATTTTCCTATTAATTTCCGTACACTATATATAAGCTGAAGCCGAAATGCTGAAGACGAAGTGTTCATTGGTAGTTAAAATTCAATATTAGAGTAGGCTATAGAATCACTGCCCAGGCAAAATGCCCCTCATAGCACACGGTATGGCATTGGTGTATGCCTGTCTTCATTTGCCCAGTGGGACAGAACAGTTGGACGTTAAATTTCATTTGTGTACGCCCACATTTAAATGTTATTGTATATTGTTGGTGTTACCATCTTCTGATCACTTTGGAAAATCTTGGAGACACTCTGGAGCAGTGACTCTCAAGAGAAGTCAGGTATTTGGCTGATAAAATTCGAAACACTCAGGCCCGTAGCAGCTGCCCCCCCACCCTGGAAAATTTCGGCGCCCTTTGACCCCTGGAGAAAAATCGGCTCCGTCAATGGGCGCCAAAGGACGCAATACGTGGTCAACGACCAACGCCTCCATATTTGTATGGGCGCCACATAAAGCCCAGTGACATTGGTTGGGCTCCCACGACGAGATTGGCGCCCAACCAATGTCACTTGGTTTTATGGGCGCCTGATAATGACCCACATGATTAACACGACAACTGATGGAGTGTTCAAAACGGCTTGATTTGAGGGGTGCCTTATCCCGGAGAGGCGTCCATAATAACATGATTGGTGCGGTGCCTTATAATAATGGGCTGCACATAGTGCATAATGCCGAATAGAACTGGTTGGGCGCCGACGACTTGATCATGGGCGCCCATAATATAATGCTAGTAAGATTGGTTAGGCGCCCATGAATGAATTTGGCGCCCAAAACGGCGTAATAATTTTCTAAATTCAAACAGCAGGATTTGTGGGTTGCCTAATCCCGGAGGGGCGCCCATAATGCCGAGATCACGGGCACCCATGATGTAATGGTAAGGCGCCCCACGAATGAAGTGGGGGCCAAAATAGTGTGATAAACTTCCAACGGCATGATTTATGGGGTGTGCCGCATCCAGGAGAGGCGCCCATAATGTCGAGATCATGGGCGCCCATAATATAATGCCAGTGAGATTAGTTAGGTGCCCACGAATGAATTGGGCGCCCAAAACGGCTTGATCTTTGGGTTGCCTTATCCCGGAGAGGCGCTCATAGTCATAATGACATGATTAGAGGGGCGCCTTATAATGTTGGGCCGTACATAGTGCATAATGTTGAATCAGATTGGTTGGGCGCCCACAACTTGATCAATAGGACGCCCAAAGCGGCATGAATTATGGGGTGCCTCATCCCAGAGGGGCGCCCATAATACCTCATCCCGTAAGGGAATTCAAACAGGTCGCTCTCTAACCCGATTCCGAAATTTTCATTTTTCTCATAAATTATTATAGGTACGTTATAGTCGTATTCCTTCCTTCAAATGTTGATAATGTTCATATCCAAATCTCATAATAGGCCGATATCGCAAATTCAGCTTCAAAATTGAAATTTTTCGTTATTTTCAGGTGCAAACCCTTTTTTTCCCAAATTTGCTGGGGGGGGGGGCATAGGTGATCTGACTTTTAGGGAAAACAAAAAAAAATTATTTCATGTGGCTGGCAAAAAAAGCCCCGAAATCTAATAAAACACTAATTTTACTTTTCTTGTAATAGAATACCGCGAATACTAAATTGACAATGGATTAAAACATTTTGTCTGAAGCCACTCTACTTTGTGCCACATATTTCGGGCGCATCGATTATCATTTGTGGATGCAGCTGCAACAGTCCGATTGGATGGTTGGAATTCAGGTCGGAATAGAGAGGGATTTCGGTTACTCTATGGTTAGAATAGCAAGCAAAAAAAAAAAAACGCATGCGGCGGTTGTATGGGATTCAGGTAAGCCACCATATTCTTGAAGCAATGACCTTGGCCATTGCTGACCAGCAACATGACAGCCTTTCGTTTAATCTGGGGTCTTCCTTAAAACCGTGGACAGTGATTTAAGGTATTGTACCCGTTTAGATAGCCTTGTTTGTCACACAATTACTTTTTCTGCAACATTCTGCTATGCACTGGTTAATTGGGTATGATAAAATCGTCCAATTTGGAGCTCTGCTTAACGCGTAATGACATTGTTACGCAGTAACTATTGACCAGTTATTATTTGGAACAGAAATTTTCTTCCAATACAGCAGTGTTAAGTGAGATTAGCTCTAATCAAACGAAACACTGCAAGGGGTAGGGTACGCCACCCAAGGTAGACGATATTGGACCTTATTTCAATTGCTGTATTTACGGGCTGAAATGGCAGGAAAACACGTTTGCGGCAGTCAAAATTTGTTCCCGACCTCCACATCTCCGTGGAATATAAACGATTGATTGGAATTCGACTCAGTCACCAAAGTTAGGTTATATCAGACCACCTACTGAATTCAGGGACTGGAATAGCAAGAAAACGCGTTTGAGGTCGTCAAATTTTCCCAATGTTCTCCGGGGAGGTGACGTCTGTAGGCCTAACCCGAAATTGGTTCGGGCATTTCAGGTTCTGCCCCCTAACATACGCCTATGGAGAGCACCCTATCGATCCTTCCTCGGTAGGTACATCGGCGCCCACAGAAGCCCCATCGGCGCCCCCAGAAGTCTGCCACCTAACAATTTTGGGCTAGCTACGGGCCTGACACTGCAATAAAAGTTCATAGCTGTTCTCTTTATTTTGTTTGAGTCATTTTCTATGTCTGTGACTAGTCTGCAAAATTCAAATATTTTCGTATGTATTTAGCCAGGTGTGCCGCTATTTTTTTTCATGTGTCCCAGGGTTAGTCGCTGTCAAAAAAGTTAAAGCACCGCGGCTAAAGGAGCTAAAGGTTAATATCCAATTGACTTAAATTCATACACAATATTTAAGGACATGAGGCGAAAAAGCCAATTGATTTTCAATAATTTCCGATAATTATTGCCAGAGTTATAGCCCTTGATCACTTTGAAAAATCTTATAGATACTTTAGAGACCATAGTTATCATCCGATTGATTTTATATTAAATGTTTTATATACTAAACGTTATTATGGGCCAAACAAATTCTAATGATTTTTTGATAATTATTTAATGAGTTGTTATGTTACTATCAATTCGATATTAGTGAATTATAAATGTTTCATTACTCACAAAAGTAAAAATATGCGACAACTCTTGTTGACCGCCTAGACAATTTAACTGCTGTGGGCGTATGCTTCGTTGCCTGGCGACCTATCTTCTATATCAAGTGCATACATCAAAGCTAATATAACAACAGATTTTCAACTGCGGGGACATATCCTCTACATGCGACATTTTGCAATTCCTCAACAGGCATTATGTAGGGAGCTCTGTTATATTATCCGGGGTTACAGCTTAGTTGAATTATGTAACAAAGTAGGTGATCAACTGAAGTCTGCATAGGGGACAACTGAGAAAAGTAGTTGAAGATCATGGGCTTAAGAGTATACATGTATTATCAGATATCGTCCTTGCAAAAAAGAATAATTCGTGTTTTTTCTGGTGACTGCATGGAAAAAAAATAAAATATCTCTGTTGGTCAATGTTCCAAGCTGAAGAAAGAAGAAAACGGAGAATTGAATTAAAGTTGTCCGAAAACGCGATGAGAAGGGTAATCAGAAATAAAAGTTTGATTTAAATATTATGAATTTTCTGTGTTTTTGTTTTCCTCTATAATGAAATAGTCAATAAAACTTGAGTCAATGGATTAAAGAAAGATGGAATTATTATGGTAATACCTTCACTAGTAAGCAGTGGTATAGGAAGTGAGGAGGGGCCAGGGAGTCCAATAGGTGCATGCCACCATTTCGGTTGTAGACTATGTGTCTGTCAACTGTACCTGTTAATACCCTTCTTACTGCGATGACAATATCAAATATTTCTTTTTACCTGTTAATTGGAATAATCATGTTAAATATTTAGATTTGTGTGTGTCAGAATAAAGGAAAATTCCTGGCTGCCTCCCTGTTTCTGTGTTCTGGTTTACCCAAATATACGCCAAAATGACGATAGGGACCATGTATTTTTCAAATATTTTCAAGACCGGAGAAGAATATAAAATATACATTGTCTCAGGAACTTTGTAAACCCCTCCTGTAAAAAATGTATGGATCCGCCCCCGTTATAGGGGCGTCGAAGGCGGCTTTCTGTACTACTCATTGGGCTTGCATGTCATCTGGTCGGTTTAAACATTATGCGCTCATGATTTTCTCTGATAGCAATATTTTATTTCGAATTCCAATTATAAAGGTTTCTTTTACGGGCATGCCAATGTTTACACGAGATCTCGATTTTTGCTACCACCCGAACAACTATGCCAGGAACTGTAGCGGCAAACCCTGTGGTCGAACTCCAGGTTAGCGAGCCAGCGCCTTATACACTTAGCCACCACGCCTATTTTTTATATGCGATGCCGCAATTTGATGTAAAAGTTGACGGTGAAGTTTAATTTAACATTGTAGCTATGGAATGTTATTTTCGAAAATATTTTGGTCATTCTGTCAAATTAGTCTTTTCGGTTGAAACCGAGAGGAGCCACGGTGGCTAAATCTGTAGGACGCTGGCTCGTGCAAGAAAAAATAAGGCGTGGTTGCTCAGTGTATAAGGCACTGACTCGCTAGCCTGGGTTCGCTACCGGTATTGGCCGAGAAAGTTCGTTTGGATTTTTCAACGTGGTTTTCTCTTGTCAGTGGTGCAGGGCAGAGGGCCTGTCAAGTCGTTCGGGTGGGACAAAAAAATGAAGTCCCGGTACACATTACAGTACATGTAAAGATCTCCTGGCAGTTGGAATTCGATAGAAGAGACGGTCGTAGCGACGCTGTCCGTACAAAAAGTCCATCATAGCACACTGAATTGCGTATGCCCGTCGTTAATAGCCCAGCTAGAAAGAACAGTTGGACGTTTAAATCCAATTCAATCTATTTACTTTTAAAAATGGTGTTTTATTTTGATTAATAGTAGAGAAAAATTACGCGAGATTTACCACAAGATAAAAGTTGCCGGTATTAAAAAGTTAATTGTTTTAATGGAGAAGGAATCTTTGTAACATGTAAACCAATAAACTATGAAACAGGGTACAGCTGATTCTCCTCTTTCAATAATTCCACATAAAATGATAATATTTCAACCTGTTGCGGGAAAAGCAGATCATCTTGGGGTGGAAGGGGGGGGGGGGTATAATATCGTAATTTATTTTGGCAAATAATTGAACACAACTTTTTGACGTCTTTTAATTATGACGTCACAATAGGTAAAACGTCATCGTATTGTACTATCATTGAGCTATTTTATCTGCTTAGAGAAAGACGCTCTGCGATAATTCCCTATAATTAATAACATTTTCAACGCTTTCGTGAATCCAGACACAAAGGTGACATCAACTATGACTGTATTGTAAGTATATTTGATTGTATTGTAAAGAAATACTAAAAAGTAATTCTAAAAAGTTAAAAACTCAATAGTTATTCAATATTTTCGTAAGCAAGGTAATGCAAACAGATAAACTGATTTTCTCTGTTATTTTTAAAACTAAAGAACTTTGAACTATAAATAGTATTTTACTTTCCCTTTCTTATATTTTGTATTATATTTATTACAGAGAAATACCAGAGTATACTGATATTAGTTTAGATTATGGTGACGTATTCAATCAGATCATATATGATGATAATAACATGATTGTTATATTAACTGATACAGATTTGATCAACTCTACAGTTAATACTTCTAGTAAGTCTAACACTCTATTCGTCAGCTCTATAGTTTAATACTTTTAGTAGGCCTATAGCACTTGAGTAATCAACCCTTAATACTTCTAGTAAGTCTAACACTCTATTGGTCAACTTTATGGTTTAATACTTTTAGTAGGCCTATAGCACTTAAGTAATCAACCCTTAATACTTCCAGTAAGTCTAACACTTCAATAGTCAACTCTATAGTTAATACTTTTAGTAGGCCTAGCACGTGAGTAATCAACCCTTAATACTTCTAGTAAGTCTAACACTTTATTGTGCCCAAAATCTGTTTACATTAAAAGCATGTCATTCAAAACGCTAGTAACAGTCAAAATCTCACAAATGAAATAAGGTATAAACGTCTCGTTGTCATTTGAAATTTACTTACGGCAATATGTATTTAAACGTGAAATACGAAGGGGAAGGGGGTCTATTCTTTTCGGGAATTTCAAATGCCAAGACATCTTTTATAAACTCTACAAATGTATACACATACCCCCTGTTTTTCACTTGCCCCATACAGTTATGGTGAACATTTCATTTATTATCTACCAGGCTCAAATATGTTTTTCGTTTCTTATTTTCATTGCTTGAAATTTTTTTTCACTTTTTTCAGTCGTATCTTACTACAAGAAATCCAACCAAGGATACGATAAAATTTGTGAACTGAGAGTTCCGAGACAACCTCTATCATCAGCATCACTATCATACACTGGAGATGCAAAGGATTTGGACGAAGAATTGGACGATACTTTTCAGCTGAACCTGAACCAAAACCAACATTATTCAGTTATCAACTGGGCTGACGAAGTATCATATGAAGAGCCAACAAATATTCCTGATTGGGCATTGATACCTGGAGTAGATTTTGATCAACATAATAAAAATGATTCTTCTACCACAGAAAATATTCGCCATGAATATGTTAACAACTGGGCTGACGAACCTGAGCATGATGGACCCGTAGATGTCCCTGACTGGGCATTGATTCCTGGAATAGATTTTAATTGCTATGCCAAAGATTATTCTCCCAGAAGACATTGGGCTGCCACACAAAACAGTGATGACTTCTGCCAAATTTACCATCAAAATGTTATCAACTGGGCTGATGAACCTATGTATGACGGTCCTGTAGATGTCCCTGGCTGGGCTTTGATCCCTGGTTTAGATAGTAATGCTAAAGATTGTGTTAACAGACAAAGAATCAACGCCAAATCATATTTTATAGAAACTGCATCTGGTTTATCTACTATTTGGGAATAAGTGTGAGGGTTGCATCAAGTGTATGTTTGTTTGTAAGTGTGAATTCGTGTGTATGTTTGTGAGTTTTGTATCAAGTGTGAATTCGAGTGTATGTTTGTGAGATAGTTGTTTCAATTTAATTGTGAATTCAACTGTATGTTTGTGAATAAGAATGGTTTATTGTTGTTTTAAGTCGTTATGTATATGTTTATGAATAAGAATTGACGAGAGTGGTTGCTGAGTGTAAATTTAATCGTTATATTTGTTAATAAGTGTGTTTGTGTGTTTGAAAGTTGTTTTATGTGTAAATTTAACTATGAAGTAATGATATAAGTACCAGTCACGATTTTTGTTTACTAGTCGTAATAATACATATTTTTTGTTTGTAAGTAAAACGATTCTAGATAGATAGATAAACACATTGTGTTTGATTATTTGAATCGAGAGATGGGGGGGGGGCGTATTTATTTATTTATCATTTGTGCATAATATATCCTTACGTCATATTCATTTTTACAGTAATTCATTTTATCAAAGCTAAATATATACAAGTATTTTGAATTTTGTAATAAAAATCTAAAAAAAATTTAATTAGGAACATACGGGTATTAAGTAAATAATTTTTTGGTCAAATTTATATAAGATTATAGTTTTTACATGTTTTTGAATTTCGTAATAAAATTCCTAATTTATAATGTATCTATCTGTTGTATATAAACTGGTGTTATAAATGAACGGTTTGTGTAACTTTACACTGTCAATATATAATCCTATAATTCTAACAAATTCTACAGTCAATGTTCCCAATACTTGGTTTTGATGATGGATTCCTTTACTGGCAAGACGACCTGGTAAAAGCACAAAATGTCTTTCGTTACTCACATTCTTATGCGTAAAGGAACATCAAATCATCACATTACGCTAATAAACAGTACTTCCTTATTTGTCTATGATGACATTGTAAAGCAATCTTGCAGGTCGCAAGGAGTCAAAGAAGGATCAAGGACTGGCATTGTGTCTGTTAAAAAGGGATATACTCATGATGGAGTCCTTTACCCGGGGGGGTTCAGGGTGTCTAAGTGGGTAAGACGCTGGCTAGCTTGCCTGGAGGTCGGGTGTTCGACCCCTACATTGGCCGAGAAAGTTCATCCAGATTTTCCGGTATGGTTCCCTCTTGTCAGTGATGCAGGATGGGGGGGGGGGCTGTTATGGAAGTTGCTTAGTCGTTTGGATGACACTAAAAACCGAGCTTCCGTGTACACATTGGCGTGCTCGCAAAAGATCCCTTGAATTCGATATAAGAGTAGGTCTTATGCGTATGCCCTCCATTAGCCCAGTTTGGAGCAGAACATCAGGACAGTAGGACGTTAAACCCCATTTCATTTCCTTTCCTTTACTGGAGAGGCAACTTTATATAAGCACTACACTGAAAAAAAACTTGTGTTGAAACAACACAAACTTGTGTTGTTTTCAACACAAGTTGGGTGTTACTATTTAACAACACAAACTTGTGTTGAAACAACACAAACTTGTGTTGAATGTTGAAACAACACAAGACTTGTGTTAAAATTTATCAAACAACACAAACTTGTGTTGAAACTTGTGTGAAAAGCTACACAATACTTGTGTTGAAATTTCTAAAACTTGTGTTGAAATTTCTGAAACTTGTGTTGAAATTTCTGAAACTTGTGTTGAAATTTCTGAAACTTGTGTTAAAATTTCTGAAACTTGTGTTGAAATTTCTGAAACTTGTGTTGAAATTTTTGAAACTTGTGTGGTTCAATACAAACTTGTGTATAACCACCAACAAAAACTTGTGTTGTATTTTCACCCAATTTGTATCCATTATAGCAACCTTTCCCTTGCAGTACCCCCACCACCTTTACTCTGTTTAACCGGTAATGTTTGAATAATGAGGTAACAATAATATTTTTTTTTGTTAAATTATTATTTATTCAAACATGATGGAAAAAAAGTAAATATGCATTTGAATGTTAACAGAAAATCAGAAAAATAATTATTATATATAACAAAATTGTGTTATATAACGCCCCCCGCCCCCTTCCCCTTCCCCATGCCAAAATATAAAAAAGTTATTTTTTTTTACACTAAAACAAGAACTGAGAAAATATAAAGATATATACACAGTATTTCTACCCCATACCCACAAAATATATAATTCAAAAATGTCTAAATTTAATAACATCCAAACCAAGCACTAATAAGATTAATTATGCACTAATATTTTATGACATTTTTACATAAATGGAGCAAAGCATCAAGATTACATAATTTAAAAGAAAGTTGCAAATACATGTATTAAATAATATGTACATAAGCAAGGGAGGGGAGGCATAATGGTTCAATGAGTATAAGACGTTGGCCGAGAATTTTCAGCTAGATTTTAGGTCATAGGTCCATCATGTCAATAGTGTAGGACATGGCAAGGTATAATTGGGCTCAAGCCCGGAATCGCCCCCCCCCCCCCGCCATTGCGTTCACTTTAAGGGCCCTAGACAATTGAATTATTTGACTCAATGACAAGACCTTCTGATCCAATGTGGGTGTGTTCCCTTGACAGTTGAAATATTTGATATAAGAGTAGGTTAGTTGTAGGACAGGATCACCCTAATAACACAGAAAAGTAGAAAGGGAAAGTCACCTTAATGCAGGTCATGGCTTTTTGTAATTCTGGGTATATTTGATCTACATTTGGTTTCTAAATATTGCCTATTAAATACTTTATGATTTCCGACCATATTTCTAAGTGAGTTATATGTCACTTTACTGTCTATATGATACATAAATTTGTAAAGAGAATTAAAATCTGATTGTGTTTGGGAGAATATTTAACATTAAAAACAAAAATAAATATTTAAAAATTGGGTCAAATGCATTCTTTTCCAGAATTATAAAATAAATCGATGCCTGGGTTCTGTCGTTGTTATCATACATCAAAATCTCTTTCAATGGTGTTCCAGCCTAAAAAATAAAAAAAATACTTTTTTATGGTTCACAATGTTTAAATAAACAATTTATTTTGCAACATCGAGAGTGAGTCTCTATTTTGTTTTAAGTTTGCGTAACACTTAGTATGTTTTGTCCAGTTACAGACCCGGGCAGATTATTATGTTCAAATCAAATGGGTTAGAACTTAGAAATCAGAAAAAATCGGGAGATTTGGGACTGAAACCTCGTAATAGGTCAACAATTCACCCGGTTTCAACATGTATTGAGTTTCCAAATCCAAATTCTCTACTACATCAGGACAGCGCCTATTTACTTGGCAATATCTAATTATTTTGGCCCATTCATATTTTTTTCCATTGGCAACAAATTAGATATTACCTTTTAAAATCTATTTGAAAAGTGAAATATTGTCCAACAAATTTATACTGCTATTTACAGTAAAAATACACTTATCACAACTTGAAGAAAATCTATGGATGTGATTGTTAAAAATCAAGCATGCCAAGTACTTGAAATAGCAGCGTCCTTGGCATTGCCCCGATTAGAAAAACTAGATTACCAAGCAAGTGTATAGAACTAGTACCTTAATTAAAAATACAAATATGTATGTTACTTACATTTTGCCTGATAATCAAATTTTGTGAGAAAAGAATTCCACAATATGAATAGCCATTTCAAACTGTCTTGATCTTTCTGGTGTAGTTAACTGAGAAAAAATATATACTATATTAGTCGACTTAAATAGACTCAACAGTCATAAGATGAAAGCTTTAATTTAATTACATTGTATGTTAAATGTTTTAGTTAGCTTTGTCACAGATGAAACGAGATGAAAAAATGAAATGAAATGGAGTTTAGCGTCCTATTGTTCAGCTCCCACTTGGCATATGCCATACAGTGTGCTATGATATGAGAGCAATTTTTCCAGGTTCCGCGACCCTAAGGTCTACTCATATCAAATGTTAGTTACATTTTCCTGTTTATCAAGCTGTGTGAGAAAAGTTTCCGCAATATAAGTAGGTCTTAATCTTTCTTCTCCTATAAATGCATCCTTGCATCTTAATTTTTTATGCATTGGCGACTTACCAAATCTGATGATATGTTGAATTTCTCTCAGAGAAGGAGAACCTTGTTTATTCATATATAGCTGTTTCTAAATGTACATGTTAGTACCATGGCACCACAAATGTCTTTGAAATTTCTTTCTGTACAAGCTAGATGGCTTGCTTTCACTTTTAACTGTAGTTCTTTGTTGTCAATAATGTCATATTATTCTTTATCATCTGAAATAAGCAGAAGAGAACTTTTCTACAACACTTGTTCTCGGTGATTATTCATTTTAAGCTTTTTGCTTCAAGCACTGCTAATTTATGTAAACTACAATTATAGTAGACACATCAACCAACTCTAGAATAAAGTTGTTGTGGTCATTACTTACAAGTAGTGATATTTTAGTTATTATGCATTTAGGTAAAATTAACATACCAAGCATTATTTCTTGACTTTTTTCATATCTTCTTTATAGTTCCCTTGTTTGGTTTGTAATGAAACTGTTCTCGGCTCCTGGATAAAAATATATAATTGCTCAAAAATGGTTAATAACAGCTGAAGATCAAGTCATTTGTTGTATATCACAAGCCCCTTGACAAATTGACATGTTTCATCAATTGGTTCCACCATGGCAGTTGGGAATACAATATTTGCAAACAGCATTTTAGTATATTATTTATATTTTAGCGCCTTTGGCTCTAACAAATTTTGATGCATTTTAACGCTTTTAGGGACTATTGTTTTTTTATGAAAGGGTGTCACATATGAACAAGTAAAAGCTTAATACGTGTATATGAGCAAGTAATAGCATACATGAGCCAGGAAATTTCATTAAATTCAATTAACAAAAGTCAAAGAAATTCAATTGTCAAAAGTTTCTTGGTGTTCGTGCTTGAAATGACAAAGCCCAAGACATTGCATGCCGAAGAACAACTAGATTGTGGAGAGTATGGACCAGGTTCCTCATTCAAACACAAATATGTATGGTACTTACATAGCCTTTAACTGATTGGCAATCTCTGAGAACAAAATTTCCACAGCCATTTTCAACTGTCCCTTTGGCGGTTGGTCACTGAAATAAATATGTCATACTTTTATTATCTTTTTTCTAACTTTTATTCAGTCAATAACCAGGCCCAGATCCAGGATTTTGTCGAGGGAGGGGCCATACATTGGAGCAAATGGTAATAATCAGGTTTGGTGTAGTCCCCACTGGGACTCCCCAGCGGAGATAATGCGAACATCATGTTTAAATCATCTATTAAAGAGCTGATATGTGAACTACAACAGTAACAAAGCAAACGAAAACGAAAATCAACTATGTCACACTGGGGCTTACGTGGCTTATTGTTAAAAATAATAATAATATAAAAATGTTACCGGTCCTTCTTTGCAAATTCCTAACGATCGGCTTAAAACTGGAGGGCAATGTATACATGTACTACATCATTGTCTGAAAAAAAAATTAATCTAATCATATTGACTGTGGCTGAAATTTTTCACATAATGTAGATTTCATTTTAACCAAAGAACTAACACAAAATAGCAATAACATATTATTTAGTTTAATCACGAGTTGATTTCTATTTTGGCCAAATTTTCCAAATCAAAATGGCGGCGTAGAAGAAAAATAAATGAATTGAGTCACCTGGAACAAATTCTTACCTACTAACCCTAGTTGAACGATTTTTTTTTTGAATATTTGGAATTCTAGTGATAATCGTGTAAAATTTCAGAAAAAGTAGATGATAAAGTACATTATTATGATTACAGAATTAACCTACCTTTTCTTTCCCTTGCTTTGTCCGCCATTTTAGAAATACATGCGTTATTTCCGGTGTCCCATGGCTGTAGAAATCGGCAAACATCGGTAGAAAATGGCCGATTGGATTCAGCGTAGCTAAACTGATCATCGGTATTATATTATAATCCAATAGTAGCAGCCGTCGGGCTGTTTAACGTCTGCTCCCACATAAAGAATTTGCCACTAGAGGTATATTAAACTTAGAGAAGATACATTTGGTAATGAATTTTAACTGACGCATGAAAGAATAAATTTCATTGGTTATTTTTTAGTTAACCAATAATATTTAATTTCGATTTTAACTACCAATTAAATTAGACTTTTACTAATTTTTCCCACGCAGGCCGAATCAACTGTAAAAACAACAATGTACTAAAATCACATTTAGATTATATATTCCTTTGATCTACCAGTTTATAGGGCCAATAAAAATCCGCAACTTGCAGACATTTTAACTATAACAGACATCTTAACACCAATTAACATCCAATTAATTTCTGTCAAGCCATTGTCTGAGCAACAAATGTCGAACTAAATAGTGGATATTGTCTTAATAATCTTTTGTTAAGTAACTAAAACATTTAAAAAAACAGAAACAAAGAAATAATATAAGTTGACATAATTTGACCTCTTATTTTAGTTTTCGTTTAAAAAACAGTACCTTTTCAGTCGAAAATATAATACGTTAGAATTTTCTTCACAAAACTTCACAAAAGTTTGCTCTGAATATAAACAATACATAGGGGTTATTATGCAATTTTATATTTCACGACATACCCGTAATTAATAATAGATTAAAACAACACATTACTTGTGTTAATTATATGAAAACACACAAGATTTTATAAATCTACACAAGTTTGTGTTAATGCATTGCAAAACAACACAAACTTGTGTAGGTTAGTTTTAACACAAGTACTTGTGTTGAGATCCAACACAAGTTTTTTTTCAGTGTAATGGTCCCTGTTACTCGCGTTCTTAGTCCACTGCATGAAGGAACTCCAAATAACCGGACTAAAAGTCAAATTTAAGATCACCCAGGAACGCTAAAGACAGAACATGGGATCAAATGGAATTGTTTCCGTTACAAAGGGATATACTCATCTAAGCACTAATAGTCCATTTTCCTATTAATTTCCGTACACTATATATATATAAACTGAAGCCGAAATGCTGAAGACGAAGTGTTCATTGGTAGGTAAAATTCAATATTAGAGTAGGCTATATATAGTGTCACTGCCCTCATAGCACACGGTATGACATTGGCATATGCCTGTCTTCATTAGCCCAGTGGGACAGAACAGTAGGACGTTAAATTTTATTTGTATACGCCCACATTTAAATGTTATTGTATATTGTTGGTGATACCCCCTTCTGATCACTTTGGAAAATCTTGTAGACTCTCTGGAGCAGTGACTCTCAAGAGAAGTCACGTATTTGCCTGATAAAATTCGAAACACTCAGGCCCGTAGCAGCTGCCCCCCCCCCCCCCCGCCCTGGATATTTCGGCGCCCTTTGACCACTGGAGAAAAATCGGCTCCGTCAATGGGCGCCAAAGAACGCAATACGTGGTCAACGACCAACGTCTCCATATTTGTATGGGCGCCACATACAGCCAAGTGACATTGGTTGGGCTCCCACGACGAGATTGGCGCCCAACCAATGTCACTTGGTTTTATGGGCGCCTGATAATGACCCACATGATTAACACGACAACTGATGGGGTGTCCAAAACGGCTTGATTTGAGGGGTGCCTTATCCCGGAGAGGCGTCCATAATAACATGATTGGTGCGGTGCCTTATAATAATGGGCTGCACATAGTGCATAATGCCGAATAGAACTGGTTGGGCGCCGACGACTTGATCATGGGCGCCCATAATATAATGCTAGTAAGATTGGTTAGGCGCCCATGAATGAATTTAGCGCCCAAAACGGCGTAATAATTTTCTAAATTCAAACAGCAGGATTTGTGGGTTGCCTCATCCCGGAGGGGCACCCATAATGCCGAGATCACGGGCACCCATGATGTAATGGTAAGGCGCCCCACGAATGAAGTGGGGGCCAAAATAGTGTGATAAACTTCCAACGGCATGATTTATGGGGTGTGCCGCATCCAGGAGGGGCGCCCATAATGTCGAGATCATGGGCGCCCATAATATAATGCCAGTGAGATTAGTTAGGTGCCCACGAATGAAATGGACGCCCAAAACGGCTTGATCTGTGGATTGCCTTATCCCGGAGAGGCGCTCATAGTCATAATGACATGGTTAGTGGGGCGCATTATAATGTTGGGCCGTACATAGTGCATAATGTTGAATCAGATTGGTTGGGCGCCCACAACTTGATCAATGGGACGCCCAAAGCGGCATGATTTGTGGGGTGCCTCATCCCAGAGGGGCGCCCATAATACCTCATCCCGTAAGGGAATTCAAACAGGTCGCTCTCTAACCCGATTCCGAAATTTTCATTTTTCTCATAAATTATTATAGGTACGTTATAGTCGTATTCCTTCCTTCAAATGTTGAGAATGTTCATATCCAAATCTCATAATAGACCGATATCGCAAATTCAGCTTCAAAATTGAAATTTTTCGTTATTTTCAGGTGCAAACCCTTTTTCCCAAATTTACTGGGTGGGGGGGCATAGGTGATCTGACTTTTAGGGAAAACAAAAAAAAATTATTTCATGTGGCTGGCAAAAAAAGCCCCCGAAATCTAATAAAACACTAATTTTACTTTTCTTGTAATAGAATACCGCGAATACTAAATTGACAATGGATTAAAACATTTTGTCTGAAGCCACTCTACTTTGTGCCACATATTTCGGGCATCGATTATCATTTGTGGATTCAGCTGCAACAGTCCGATTGGATGGTTGGAATTCAGGTCGGAATAGAGAGGGATTTCGGTTACTCTATGGTTAGAATAGCAAGCAAAAAAAAACCGCATGCGGCGGTTGTATGGGATTCAGGTAAGCCACCATATTCTTGAAGCAATGACCTTGGCCATTGCTGACCAGCAACATGACAGCCTTTCGTTTAATCTGGGGTCTTCCTTAAAACTGTGGACAGTGATTTAAGGTATTGTACCCGTTTAGATAGCCTTGTTTGTCACGCAATTACTTTTTCTGCTACTGCTATGCACTGGTTAATTGGGTATGATAAAATCGTCCAATTTGGAGCTCTGCTTAACGCGTTATGACATTGTTACGCAGTAACTATTGACCAGTTATTATTTGGAACAGAAATTTTCTTCCAATACAGCAGTGTTAAGTGAGATTAGCTCTAATCAAACGAAACACTGCAAGGGGTAGGGTACGCCACCCAAGGTAGACTATATTGGACCTTATTTCAGTTGCTGTATTTACGGGCTGAAATAGCAGGAAAACACGTTTGCGGCAGTCAAAATTTGTTTCCGACCTCCACATCTCCGTGGAATATAAACGATTGATTGGAATTCGACTCAGCCACCAAAGTTAGGTTATATCAGACCACCTACTGAATTCAGGGACTGGAATAGCAAGAAAACGCGTTTGAGGTCGTCAAATTTTCCCAATGTTCTTCGGGGAGGTGACCGTGGGGTCCCTAGACGTCTGTAGGCCTAACCCGAAATTGGTTCGGGCATTTCAGGTTCTGCCCCCTAACATACGCCTATGGAGAGCACCCTATCGATCCTTCCTCGGTAGGTACATCGGCGCCCACAGAAGCCCCATCGGCGCCCCCAGAAGTCTGCCCCCTAACAATTTTGGGCTAGCTACGGGCCTGACACTACAATAAAAGTTCATAGCTGTTCTCTTTATTTTGTTTGAGTCATTTTCTATGTCTGTGACTAGTCTGCAAAATTCAAATATTTTCGTATGTATTTAGCCAGGTGTGCCGCCTTTTTTTTTTCATGTGTCCCAGGGTTAGCCGCTGGCAAAAAAGTTAAAGCACCGCGGCTATAGGAGCTAAAGGTTAATATCCAATTGACTTAAATTCATACACAATATTTAAGGACATGAGACGAAAAAGCCAATCGATTTTCAATAATTTCCGATAATTATTGCCAGATTTATAGCCCTTGATCACTTTGAAAAATCTTATAGATACTTTAGAGACCATAGTTATCATCCGATTGATTTTATATTAAATGTTTTATATACTAAACGTTATTATGGGCCAAACAAATTCTAATGATTTTTTGATAATTATTTAATGAGTTGTTATGTTACTATCAATTCGATATTAGTGAATTATAAATGTTTCATTACTCACAAAAGTAAAAATATGCGACAACTCTTGTTGACCGCCTAGACAATTTAACTGCTGTGGGCGTATGCTTCGTTGCCTAGCGACCTATCTCCCATATCAAGCTAATATAACAACAGATTTTCAACTGCGGGGACATATCCTCTACATGCGACATTTTGCAATTCCTCAACAGGCATTATGTAGGGAGCTCTGTTATGTTATCCGGGGTTACAGCTTAGTTGAATTATGTAACAAAGTAGGTGATCAACTGAAGTCTGCATAGGGGACAACTGAGAAAAGTAGTTGAAGATCATGGGCTTAAGAGTATATTATCAGATATCGTCCTTGCAAAAAAGAATAATTCGTGTTTTTTCTGGGGACTGCATGGAAAAAAAATAAAATATCTCTGTTGGTCAAAGTTCCAAGCTGAAGAAAGGAGAAAACGGAGAATTGAATTATTAAAGTTGTCCGGTAAACGCGATGAGAAGGGTAATCAGAAATAAAAGTTTGATTTAAATATTATGATTTTTCTGTGTTTTTGTTTTCCTCTATAATGAAATAGTCAACTTGAGTCAATGGATTAAAGAAAGATGGAATTATTATGGTAATACCTTCACTAGTAAGCAGTGGTATAGGAAGTGAGGAGGGGCCAGGGAGTCCAATAGGTGCATGCCACCCTTTCGATTGTACACTAATGTGTCTGTCAATTATACCTGTTATTACCCATCTTACTGCGATGACAATATCAAATATATTTCTTTTACCTGTTAATTGGAATAATCATGTTAAATATTTAGATTTGTGTGTGTCAGAATAAAGGAATATTCCTGGCTGCCTCCCAGTTTCTGTGTTCTGGTTTACCCAAATGTACGCCAAAATGACGATAGGGACCATGTATTTCTCAAATATTTTCAAGACCGGAGAAGAATATAAAATATACATTGTCTCAGGAACTTGGTAAACCCCTCCTGTAAAAAATGTATGGATCCGCCCCCGTTCTAGGGGCGTCGAAGGCGGCTTTCTGTTCTACTCATTGGGCTTGCATGTCATCTGGCCGGTTTAAACATTATGCGCTCATGATTTTCTCTGATAACAATATTTTATTTCGAATTCCAATTATAAAGGTTTCTTTTACGGGCTGCCAATGTTTATATGATGAGATCTCGATTTTTGCTATCTCCCGAACGACTATGCCAGGAACTGTAGCGGCAAAGCTGGGGTCGAACGCCAAGTTAGCGAGCCAGCGCCTTACACTTAGCCACCACGCCTATTTTTTTTACGTGCGATGCCGCAATTTGATGTAAAAGTTGACGGCGAAGTTTAATTTAACATTGTAGCTATGGAATGTTATTTTCGAAAATATTTTGGTCATTCTGTCAAATTAGTCTTCTCGGTTCAAACCGAGCGGAGCCACGGTGGCTAAATCTGTAGGACGCTGGCTCGTGCAAGAAAAAATAAGGCGTGGTTGCTCAATGGTTTCCTCTTGTCAGTTGTGCAGGGCGGAGGGCCTGTCTAGTCGTTCGGGTGGGACAGAAAACTGAGGTCCAGGTACACATTACAGTACATGTAAAGTTCTCCTGGCAGTTGGAATTCGATAGAAGAGACGGTCGTAGCGACGCTGTCCGTACACAAAGTCCCCCATAGCACACTGCATGGCGTATGCCCGTCTTAATTAGCCCAGCTGGAAAGAATAGTTGGACGTTTAAATCCAATTCAATCTATTTATTTTTAAAAATGGTGTTTTATTTTGATTAATAGTAGAGAAAAATTACGCGAGATTTACCACAAGATAAAAGTTGTCGCTATTAATATTAAAAAGTTCATTGTTTTAATGGAGATGGAATCTTTGTAATGTGTAAACCAATAAACTATGAAGCAGGGTACAGCTGATTCTCCTCTTTCAATAATTCCACATAAAATAATAATATTTCAATCTGTTGCGGGAAAAGCAGAATATCTTTGGGTGGAAAGGGTTAGGGGGTATAATCTTAATTTTATTTGGCAAATATTTGAACATAACTTTTTGACGTCTTTTAATTATGACGTCACAATAGGTAAAACGTCATCGTATTGTTCTATCATTGAGCTATTTTATCTGCTAAGAGAAAGACGCTCTGCGATAATTCCCTATAATTAATAACATTTTCAACGCTTTCGTGAATCCAGACACAAAGGTGACATCAACTATGACTGTATTGTAAGTATATTTGATTGTATTGTAAAGAAATTCTAAAAAGTAATTCTAAAAAGTTAAAAACTCAATAGTTATTCAATATTTTCGTAAGCAAGTTGAGAACAGGTAATGCAAACAGATAAACTGGTTTTCTCTGTTATTTTTAAAACTAAAGAACTTTGAACTATAAATAGTATTTTACTTTCCCTTTCTTATATTTTGTATTATATTTATTACAGAGAAATACCAGAGTATACTGATATTAGCTTAGATTATGGTGATGTATTCAATCAGATCATATATGATGATAATAACATGATTGTTATATTAACTGATACAGATTTGATCAACTCTACAGTTAATACTTCTAGTAAGTCTAACACTTCAATAGTCAACTCTATAGTTTAATACTTTTAGTAGGCCTATAGCACATGAGTAATCAACCCTTAATACTTCTAGTAAGTCTAACACTTTATTGTATCCAAAGTCTGTTCACATTAAAAGCATGTTATTCAAAACGCTAGTAACAGTCAAAAAAAAACCAGAATCAAACCAGTTGACAAAATCTCACAAATGAAATAAGGTATAACGTCTCGTTGTCATTTGAAATTTACTTACGGCAATATGTATTTAAACGTGGAATACGAAGGGGAGGGGGTCTATTCTTTTCGGGAATTGCAAATGCCAAGACATCTTTTATAAACTCTACCAATGTATACACGTACCCCCTGTTTTTCACTTGTCCCATATAGTTAAGGCAACCGTTTCATTTATTATCTACAAGGGTCAAATACGTTTTATTTTCATTGCTTGAAATTGTTTTTCACTTTTTTTTCAGTCGTATCTTACTACAAGAAATCCAACCAAGGATACGATAAAATTTGTGAACTGAGAGTTCCAAGACAACCTATATCATCAGCATCACTATCATACACTGGAGATGCAAATGATTTGGACGAAGAATTGGACGACACTCTTCAGCTGAACCTGAACCAAAACCAACATTATTCAGTTATCAACTGGGCTGACGAAGTCTCATACGAAACTCCAACAAATATTCCTGAATGGGCATTGATACCTGGAGTAGATTTTGATCAACATACTAAAAATGATTCCTCTACCACAGAAAATATTCACCATCAATATGTTATCAACTGGGCTGACGAACCTGAGCATGACGGACCCGTAGATGTCCCTGACTGGGCATTGATTGCTGGAATAGATTATAATTGCTATGCCAAAGGTGATTCTTCCAGAAGACATTGGGCTGCCACAGAAAACAGTGATGACTGCTGCCAAATTTACCATCAAAATGTCATCAACTGGGCTGATGAACCTATGTATGATGGTCCTGTAGCTGTCCCTGGCTGGGCTTTGATTCCTGGAATAGATAGTGATGCTAAAGATTGTGTTAGCAGACAAAGAATCAAAACCAAATCATATTTTATAGAAACTGCATCTGGTTTATCTACTATACTATTCAAAAAAAGTAGGGGATATTTGATTTTTAAGTGTTATTAAAGTCACGTAATGAAACTGACGAGGAAACAAATGACAAAATGAAATGAAGTTCACATTCATCGATTTATTCCAAATGATCGTTAGACTAAGTAAGGCACAGACTGACCATTATAAGGTTAAAATGATACCCGGGGTCAAACAGCAAAGTTACCACAGCATCACAACAAAGTCAGTAACGTGTAAATCCTCCTCTGTTTGCCAAAAAAGCATTGATCCGACGTGGCATACTCCTAATGAGACGTCTAAGGTCATTTAGGTCCAGATTGTCCCATTCCTGTTGCAACGCAGCAGCAAGTGCTTGGACATTGGCAGGACGTTGTTGACGTTGACGTAACCTCTGTCCAAGCATGTCCCAGACATGCTCGATGGGGGAGAGGTCGGGACTCAGTGCTGGCCAAGGTAATGTGGTGATGTTCTGTTGTTGGAGGTAACCTGTAACGATCCTGGCCCAGTGACATCTTGCGTTGTCATCCTGGAAGATGAAACGGCGGCCATGACGTCGTGCGAACGACACAACATGGACTGCCAAGATGTTGTCCCGGTAGTACTGGCCTGTAACACGCCCTGCAACAACATGTAAAGCCGTTCTTCCAGCAACAGTGATGCCTCCCCACACCATAACAGAACCACCCCCAAATCGATCATGTCTGATGACGTTAACGTCTTGGAAGCGCCCGTTTCGACGACGCCACACCCTCCTACGTCTGTCAAAAAAGTCAACAGTGAACCTTGACTCATCTGAAAACATCACATTGCTCCAGCGTCGATTATCCCAGTGTTGACGATCCCTACACCAACGACGTCTTGCCTGAATGTGATGATCTCTCAAACAAGGGATCACACGAGGACGTCGGGCGCGAAGGTGACCCCTATGCAGTCGATTCCGAATCGTCTGGCCACTCACTCTCACACCAGTGTCTGTTTGAAGACGAGCGCTGATCTGATTTGCTGTGATGACACGATTTCTCAAGGCCAAGGTACGGATAAATCGATCCTGGGCTTGAGTTGTCGCCCTTGGTCGACCTGAGCATGGTCTGTCCTGTACAGATTGTGTATCACGGTATCTGGACCATAGCCTGCTTATGACAGACTGAGACACATTCATCGTCCGCGCCACAACCGCCTGTGTTGTGCCGATCTGTAGCATGCCAAGGGCACGTAACCTTTCATTTTGGGTAAGCCGACGCATATCAAAATTTGTTTTCTGGTCACTAAAACAATTAAACTGATGTTTCCACCCTGGAATTCAATGCCACAATGACTGTAACATTCAAAGTCAGAGTCGTGCAAATCTTGGGTTGGACCCCCATGATGATCCCTAGCATCACCGGCATTCCATGCGGTAGCTATTGGTGCGTTTGGGCATCACATGTAACTGGAAATGTTTCTTCTGCTAGGTTCTATAGTGACTTTTTTCGTAGTCATTTGCATATTTTAGTATTATGCCCCCAAAATCAAATATCCCCTACTTTTTTTGAATAGTATATTTGGGAATAAGTGTGAGAGTTCAATTCAACTGTATGTATGTTTGTGAGGGTTGTATCAAGTGTGAATTCAAGTGTATGTTTGTGAGAAAGTTGTTTCAATTTAATTGTGAATTCAACTGTATGTTTGTGAATAAGAATGGTTTATTGTTGTTTTAAGTCTTTATGTATATGTTTATGAATAAGAATTGACGAGAGTGGTTGCTGAGTGTAAATTTAATCGTTATATTTGTTAATAAGTGTGTTTGACAGTTGTTTTATATGTAAATTTAACTATGAAGTAATGATATAAGTACCAGTAAGTAAAACGATTCTATAGATAGATAAACACATTGTGTTTGATTATTTGAATAGAGAGGGGCGGGGGGGGGCGTATTTATTTATTTATCATTGGTGTATAATATATCGTTACGTCATATTCATTTTTACAGTAATTCATTTTATAAAAGCTAAATACGTATTTTTGAATTTTGTAATAAAAATCTAAAATTTATTTAATTAGGAATATACGGGTATTAAATAAATTATTTTTGGCCAAATTTACGTAAGATTACAGTTTTTACATATTTTTGAATTTTGTAATAAAAATGCTAATTTATAATGTGAGTATCTGTTATATATGTGTTATAAATGAATGGTTTGTGTATCTTGTACACTGACTGCCAAACCTATCTTATATAGATTGTATGCACAACTGAGATAATTCACTAGATCTATTTCCAAGGTACAGGCATTTTTCTTTGGTACGTTTACTATTAGATTACAGAAACTACAGTTGGCGGAAAGGTTACGGAAACAACACTAGGATCTTATTTCCATCTGTATTAGGCTCTAGGGTTCGTAAACCAACATTCAATGCTATTGAATCTCAATATTATCATGGGGACTGTTTTTAAATTAATTTCATGAAGCGAGAGAGCGTCAAACTGGGTTTAGCGTCCACTTGCCACAAACTAGGTCATTTTGGGACTAACACATGGTTTTATTTTTATTTCAATAATTCACTTGCGTGTAGGAGTCTTTAGCATTGGGAGGAAATCGGAGAAAACCCACGAGGTTGGACAGGTGACCTTACTCCTTGTCACGTACAACTGGGGATTCGAAACCACGCCAGTTGACTCAATGACAGGCTTTATATTTTGTGAAGCAAAAACTGAAAAAGTACTATTTAAAACAATAACTTTTACCTGAAAAAAAGTTTTTTAATTAGTTTCATGAAGCAAAAACTGAAACAGTAGCATTTAAAACATCATTTTTACTGGAAAAAAATAAATAATTTACAAAATTATGGAAATAATTAAAATGTATAAATATATAAATAAATAGAATAGATTTGGCAGAATGGGAAGAATTCTTTGGTTACTACAAGTATATCAAATACTATGGAGATAAGGATGAAGTGTGGTTTAAGTGTTAGATGACAAATATTCATCTCTAACTCAGAATGCCTCGTTCGGCATTTCTGTCCAAACGAGGTAAAAAAAATGCCTCGTTGTCTGCAGTTCCAAAACTGGGTTGTTTAAATTGCCCTGTTTTTGGAACTAGCTTTTTTGTTCAGAACGAGGCTTGGTAAAAATGCCTCGTTTACTAAACGTTGTTTTTTCAAGATAGTTATTAGTGGTATTTGCTATCAGCGAATTTGTAAAAATTAAAATTTATGTTATTTAATACGAAAATAAACCAGTTCAAACTATGATATTACAATCAGAGAAATAGACAAGACAAGAATACACGCCATAGGTGGAGGTGTAAAACTATTGAAGAGACACAGCTACCTTGATTAATTTATTGCCCAATCAGGTGTTAAGTAACAACTGAGGTGTTGTGAAAGCTAAATTAGGGTTGTAAATTAATCAAGGTAGCTGTGTGTTTTACACCTCCACCTAACTGATATCACAGACAACAAATTAGTGTTTATCTGATCCAAATACATCAAATAATCCATTCTTATTAATCAAAAAAAGCATTAAATTTCATCTCATATTTCCAATACGCCAGTTTATTTTTTATATTTATTGTAAAAAAATAACTTGACCATAGCATTGACTGTTACTGTTGAAACCCCATAACATTGCACTAAATATTATTGGAGCAAAGTTATAAAAATGCACAGTGATACATTTGTTGGCTTTATACCAATTGTCAATTAAATGGGAAATAAAGCACACCTCATACATTAAAATTTAATTAAAACGTTTTATTATGAAGACAGATGGGTATTAATAATGCGAAAATAATTTATGGTATGGTGTGTATTCTTGTCTTGTCTATTTCTCTGATTATAATATCATAGTTTGGACTGGTTTTATTTTCGTATTAAATAACATAAATATTAATTTTTACAAATTCGCTGATAGCAAATACCCCTAATAACTATCTTGAAAAAAAACCACGTTTAGTAAACAAGGTATTTTACCCAGCCTCATTCTGAACAAAATACCTCGTTCCAAAAACAGGACAATTTAAAAAACCTTGTTTTGGAACTGCAGACAACGAGGCTTTTATTTTACCTCGTTTGGACAGAAATGCTGAACGAGGCATTCTGAGGTTTATAGTGTAACTACCATGTACAGCTGCTGGAGACTAGAATAAATTAAGTCTTCAAGATTAAAAATGCATTATGTAAATGCTAAATCTGACAATTGCATGTAATTTTTCATGCTTCAGATCTCTTATAAATTATTAATCTGCACCAGATTTAAATAAATTTAAACACCTGCAAGATTAAAATATTTAACAATAAAATTGATAACCAAGGCTTAGTCTTTGTTAGTACTTTCCTCATTTGATAATTGTAAAGATGATGAAATACCCAAGTAAAACGAAAGGCCTTAAACTTAACCTATATAAATAATGCCAAGTGTTGACTAAATATTTACTTTTAAATGTTTTCTAAATTTTATTAATAGTAATACCTAGCTATAACTGTAGGCTATTAATAAATATAATTTTCTAAATAATCAGCAATACAAAATTATATGGCAGGTCTTTAAGTTATACTTAAAATAATAACATGGTGATTATATGGCTAAAATGGTGTTTAATGTCCTACTGTTCTGCTCCTAAACTGGACTAATGAAGACAGGCTTACGCCATACAGTGTGCTATGAGGGAAATTTTGCCCGGGCAGCGACGCTACTGCCTACTCTAATATCGAATTCCAACTGCCAGGGATCGTTTACATGCGCGCCAATGTGTACACAGGACCTCGTTTTTTCCATCCCATCCGAAAGATTAGACAGCTGTCCTTGTCAGGCCCTCGGTCCTGCATCAATGACAAGGGGAAACCAAGCTGGAAAATCTGGATGAACTTTATATTGGCCAATGCAGGGATCGTACAACCGACCTCCAGGTTAGCGAGCCAGCGCCTTACCAACTTAGTTGTCGTGATCCACCAAATATTGTTAAAGCTACTGATTGTAATGTGAGGTTTTTTGAGTACCTTACAAATAACACTATTGCTTAAGTTGAATCTTTCAACGGAATATCAGTCCAAAAATGGTTTAATTCTGTTAAACATACATAAATCTGCCTATTGCATGTCTGAAATGTTATATAAATTATTAATTAGACATAATTAACTTAGACCATGATAAACTCTTGATGCCATTGTTAGCCTGTGATATTTAGTGGATTTGAATACATTTTGTGGATAATTTAACGTAAAAATGGATAAACGAGACTTTGTTTATAATAGTACCAACGTTAGTAATGATGATCAAGGCTAGCCTAAATTTGAATCGCTAATATCTCAGTTCAGAGTGAAGGAATTTGACTGAAATGTTTAGCAGATTCTGATTTCATTATCTATTTTTTAACTATTATAGAGAATTGTCAGATCTTTCTCTAATGTTACCTAATGTCCCTTTAATTTAATGTTAAATAATCATTTTGTGTACATTGTAAAGTGGATGAAGCTGTAAAAAATTAGATGTCTAAAATATACAAATGCTGATCTCCTAAATGCCAAAAATAAAAAAATGATAATGAAAAACTGATTGTCAGCCTTTAAACTCTTTAAATTGTCTAAACCCATTAACAATTTCAATGTTTATTTTTAAGCTGGAATCTTCTCCATGCCTTTTGTATAACACAAGCTGATTTCTGTGCCTTTCTGATCCGTGAAATTCTGTTTTTTTCCATCTGGGCTTTTGATAAATAAGATTTTTCACATTGTTCGTCAGATAGAGCACGTACCTGAGATTGTGAGTTTAGAGTGTGTGAACGAGGTGATATCATGGTCAACAACGACTTTGGTTGATCACTTGTGTCTGAAACAATAGACGTTTCACATGTAAAATCGCGAGGGGAGTGTTCATTGTCCCTGTCAGTGATTAAACTTGATGATAATGTCCTGCTACTTGAAAACACAGCCTCTCTTTTGCTATTACCATTCCTAGATTTGTCTGGAAATAAAACAAATGACAATAATAAGTACGGTAGTATTATATTTACCAGAAACTGAGTATGACATCATCACCAAAAATGGGGTTTAACATCCACTTGACACAAACTAGGTAATTTCCGGACAACGTATGACCCGACTCCTTGTCATGTTCGACTGGGGAATCGAAACCTCGCCAGTGGACTCAATGACAGACCTTATGATACAGCCCGCACTCATTAACCATTCTGCCATTGTGTAATGTGTATGAGGCTTTCATTAAAATGCTCCCTGGCCATTTACAGTAAACTAGTCTGTAATATTGAGAGAAAATGTTTAACACTTACAATTGTTTTTAGATACTGTAGAATCTTGACTTACACTACCCAATAATTTATCTAATCTCACTGATACTGGTATATTCTGTAAATAAAATAATCATTCTGTTAGAACTGTTCAAAATTATTAATTATATTGTTCATACCAGTAACACACGAATAAAGATGCACTATGTAAGATGAAGATAAAGTGATAGTTGTTCTCACTATAGTGGTTCAAAAATCGATATTGCAAAATGAATATATTGAAAATTTCATTGAAATTACTTTATTCAAGGTGAAGTTATCACTGTTTGATGTTTTGACAAGATGTGGCATAGATTGTTTATTATCGTAACAACGGTACTGGTTATTCGAGACTTAGCCTTCATTCGTTATATTTAAATTAAATTTAATCTCTGCCATCGGAAGGTCTCTACAGTGTTTTGATTATAGGCTTGTCATGTCAATAAATGTCTAAATAATAGTTTATATGAAATTTCAAGCCAAAATGGGAAATTGAATTAAAACACCTAAGAAAGCTTTCAGATCTAAATCTATCAATTTCAAGATCATGAAAGGTACCTGGGGTCTATTTCACGAAATTTTAACTAAGATAAAATCCAAATTTTAGTAATTTGATTGGATAGTATTAGTTAAATAACTAGGATAGTATTAGATTGATTTTAGTGTTTAGCTAATCAAAATTGAAGTATCTTATAAAATTTGTTTTTTTACATTTAGTTAATATTTTGAGAAACAAGGCCCTGGAATACTCTTATATAAATAAATGAACCTTACTTTACTTGACGATCCCCATGTCATCATCATTTTAGTTGCATCATCCATGTTATTCTGTACATGACTCATACTGCTCCTCTTCTTTTGTTTCTTGACTTTTGATCGTGATGGTCTGGCAAATTGATTATAAAAATTATCAGAACACACTATCTCGCGATCCAACATGGACGTCAATGCAGCATCAAAAGTAGTGGAAGTAAAACCCATTTTGCGTGCATCAAAATTAGATGCCGAACCACTAGTGTGAACATATTCACTAGGAATAACTGTGTTAGTCTTTTCAATTGGCTCAGTCCTATGTTGCATAGATCTGTCCATAGTCTGTTTCAATATTGTGTGGTTTACATGATCACCATCACTATCTCCTGCGATATCGGATTTTTGAAACAAAGCTTTATTGTGATTGTTAAAAGGTATTTTCTTTACATTATGAACATTTTCATGAAAATCAGAAATAATTGGTGTGGAAGAAGTAGATAAGTCTTTTTGATTCTGGTAAGGTTTTGGTGTTGAATCTTCAAGATCTGTGAGAGACAGAGGTGAATCTTCAGTATATTGTACTGGTGGTGGTTCTGATCTAGATTTATTACTGGAGACCGATTCTGATTCAATAAAAGAAAAGTTTCCATTAATATTCCAGTATCCAGCATATCATGTAAGTCATACATCTGAAGCTATAAATACTCCTGGTCCCCTCTTCAGGGTAATTTTTGTCAATGAATTTTTTAACCAATAAAATTAAATACTTATGCAAGAATAATTTGTTATAACAATAAGGTATTAACAATATTTTTTGTTAAATAAAGCTACTAATTATATAATCTAACAGTTTAAAGCCCCAATAACACTCTCGTTGTAACTGAATAATATGTCCCAATCTTCATTCTGGTCAACAAATTGTATTATTTTACAACATTCCAATTAATTGATGATATAAATTTCATCTTAACACACCTGATTTAAAAAATTGAAAAAATTCAACTAATTGATTTGAAAAGTCTAACGTAAACCTTTTCAAATGTGACTTTGATTTAAAATATTTTCGAACCCTCTGGACAAGTAAAATAGGTTGTAATGGATAATTTACACAACAGGTAGGACACTTAAACATCTTGTACTTAGAATAAGGCTATTATATATTTTCTGGAGCTGCCAAGCCAGCAAGAGTGTTATTGTCCCTTTAAGCTCTGTTACATGCAACCCTCTTAAAAATACTCTTCCAAAAAGAAACCCAACGCCCAAATCTTGCCATTTTATTATTTGAATAGGATTAATGTTATTATGTGAGGACAAAAGAAAATCAGTATTGGTTTTAAATGTAGGGTCACTAATTGTGACTGGTCATACTTTTTGCCCAAATTTGTTTTCACTTTTTTGCACCGAGACACTTGAGTTTAACAACTTCAAAGCTTTTGGCATTAAACCCAAATCCTGGGGTTCTCGATTTCAAAATCAGTTGCACATGTAAACACTCTACGAGCTAAGTGTTGCCCCACATCTACACAAAAACCAATGCAACAATGCTATCGGTCGGTTACATGCAGGTGAACCACAAACAGATGTAGCCAAGCTGCTGAATGTTTTCCAGAGTACCATCTCTCGCCTCTGGTTGGGATAGGTACCAACACTGATTTCTTTACAAGAAGATATTCAGGTTACATAACATACCAGACATTTTTGAAAATCGCAACATTTCTTTCAAGTCTTTTAGTTTTTTCCTTGTTTCTGTCTCTCGCAGTTCCAGCTGTTTAGATAGAGTTATCATCTTTTCTTTTTCCACACTATACACAGCCTGAAACATTCCAATAATATACGTTAATTCTCGCTCCCCCGGAAGATGATAAATAACATTTTTATAGAAAGGATTGAGGTTCAAGATATCATTATCTAAATGCACATTTTGGTACTTTGGTACTTGAATACTGTATTCAGTCACACGTGCATTAAGAAAGAAGTGGGTTTTTTTTAACAATGACTGCATTTTCTGAAAAATCTTTGTCAAGTTCTATCTGCCAATGGATCTTTAATGTTCACTACAAATTTGTATGGGACAACATGATACACTTCCCTTACACCAGTTTACACTGACAAAAGTTCTGAAGGGGTTTCTCAACACACTACTGGTGAGTCCCATCTTCTAACTAACCACACGACCACTGCAGAAATCCAAAGTTGATAATGAAATGAAAAATGAAATGGAATGGGGTTTAACGACTTATTGTTCTGCTCTGAACTGGGCTAATGATGACGGGCATACGCCTTAGTGTACTCTGACAGCTTCACTATGGCCTACTCTTACATCAAATTCTAACTGTCAAGGGATCTTTTACGTGGATGCCAATGTGTACACGGGACTTTGTTTTTTTGTACTATCAGAAGACTAGACAGCTGTCCTTATCAGGCCCTCCATCCTGCATCACTGACAAGGGGAAACCACGCCGGAAAATCTGGTTGAACTTTCTTGGCCAATGCAGGGATCGAACACTAGACCTCCAGGTTAGCGACCTCCAGGCTAGCAAGCCTGCGTCTTACCCACTTAGCCAAGTGATCCCCTGCATCACTGACAAGGGGGAACCCTGCCGGAAAAATGGGACGCACTGGGTTTCTCGGCCAATGCAGGGATCAAAGTTGATAGTTTTCAGTCTAACGAACATATCTCTACCTTTTTCTTTTTTTCTTCTTCTTCTTTTAGCATATCAAAAACTTGTCTGGTATTCAGTGAACCATCTCTCTTTCTGTACTGACCAAATTTCTCTTCAATTCCCCAGTCTTTCGTAGCAACAGCTTCATCCACATCGTCTTTAATATTTTCTACTGGTGCATCTTTCATAGATTTCAATTTACTGACTAGTTTTGCCTAGAAACAAAGTAAAGTAATGTAATTTTAAAAGACATTCGCTTGGATTCCTGGTGTTGTTTAATAGGATTTGGGTATGGCACTGAACTCTCTGCGATATTCTTACCTCCCTTGAGCGATCACTTATGGTATAACAGTTTACTGGTACCTGGTCCTGACCTAACTCGCTACTTTCTATTAGTCAAGGATACAAGGACTCAACACACTGCCAACATTGTGTAATATATATCCAATGATTAATTCCAATGCAATATGGCAAAATGCTGTATATACAAAAAATGTTGAATTCCCAAAATGCATTCTCCCCCATTTACAAAAGATAGTTAAATTGCTCCTCAATGTGTAATTTTAAAACTGGTAATTTCCATTTCAATAGCAAGCACAGTGGGGCCTTTAATAGTGGAATGAAACCAGAGACAGCTAATTTGCAGAAGGTTATAGATGACGACAGAACTTAGATTATTCATTTGACCAACCCAGCCAACTACTGCTATATGTTGGTTGTGTATTACCTGTTTACGTTGAAGTTGAGTTTGTACTAACAATTCTTGTATAATCTGTTCGCTGTCTGTATTTTTTAATTCTTCTATTAAATTATGTTGATTATTTATCTGTTGTTGAACACCTTCTAACTGTTTTCTGTTTATTATAAATAAATAATATATATATATATCTCCTTTCTTCATTCAGAATTGTAATGATGCTTTGATGAGGAATTATCACTTTTAATAAGAAAATAAATATAATTAAAATAACCAATGATTCACCAAATTATCGAAAATGTGTAATGGCTATATGTTACGATTTGTATTAAACATTAATTTACATCTTTTATATCAGTGATGGATTGACATATCTGAGTTTGAATACAATCTCATTTGAACTCTCCAAAGCGCTGTGTCTTTCAAATGTTTACAGTACCTGGTTGAAATTTAGTTTACATTAATAAATCTATTTTGTGGTGCCGTCTATACTTCTATTAGTTTTATCAATAAAATTTATCATGTATACTTTGCTCTATCTAGCATTACAACATTCAGGAAATGTGAAATTAAATACTTATCTTCACCAAAATATAATATTCACAACACAAAATATGGAATCATTTCATACCGTAATTCTAAACTTTTGATCTCTGTTTCTTTTTGAGTTAAATCTCGTTTCATTTCTTTTATTTCTATTTCTCCCTTCCATTTTCTTTCTTCTATAGTTTTAATACTTTTTGTTAATTTCTCAATTTCTTTTTCTCTTTTTCGTTCAAAAGGTGATTTATATTTAGAAGTTGATTGTAGTCTAGATTTCACAGCTGTTTGTAAATCGGGATCTGTTTTTTCCTTTAGTTTTACTGTTGGTGTTTTTTTGGCTGAAATATGTCATAGTCATTGGTTTCACTCAATGTAAAATGGCAGTTATTCCTAACCATTTCTACCGAGCATTAGTAATAGTTACATTTCTACAACTGCATAATTCTTTACCAAATCACCTAGACATTTATAGTTTGTTCGGTTAAAAAATATACCGAAAGCAGAATTATTTTACACTATTTGTAGAACTCGATACTCAGGGTGATTTAAGATCATGAAATGAACCAAAAAATTCAAATTGTAAATTTTTGATCTGCAGTTTCTATGTAGGTTGCAATGCTCTGCATAATGATGTCATAATTATAACATAATTTGTATAGTTGTTACTCTTGGTGGACCTGGTCCAAATACTGTTAAGATCCGAGCTAATCGTGTTTTAACGATGCATGTGAATCAATTGCTGTTCGATAATTCCACAATAAGAGTTAATAGAATATTTATTATGAATACTGTTATATTATTGGTTATCATACTTGTAAAAAGAGTAGAATCTGAAGTCTGGTTGTTACTGTCTATAGTCCATGCTGTTTTACTTGTTTTCTCTTCAGATCTAAATAACAATATGACATAGTGACCTTTAAATGAAACAACTTAAATCCATGTTTATACTGAGGCTTCTTTAAAAGTACTTTCAATTCAGATTTTTTGACTTGCAGGTCAATGTAGGTCTTTATCTGCATATATATCCCAGTGAATACCGGTATATGAATTCTTGTAAGGATAACAATCAAAGACGGTTAAAATAATCCATTAGAATGCATGAATGAAAGGGGGTTTAAAGCTACAATTTCATATTTTTAAGTTATATTCTTAAAATAAATTAAAATAAAGCCCTAAAATAGATGGTATATCCTACCTTGTTAAAGAATAATTGTATCAATACGATAATTCACTAATGCCGTGCAGTTGAGAAATTGGCAATAATACATACATGTATCATTTTCAACTTTAAATTCAAACGTTTGAAGACAGCTATTCCATGGGTTTGGGGGAATAGCAAAACAAGGGAGGTAATTGTATTATTATTTCCGATGTGAATGAATTTCAAGTGTCAGAAATAAAGCCTGTGATCGTATAATAGTGAGTTGACAACATTTTGAAAAAAAGACATAGAAATAATTATTTTGGCATTCTTAGAAAATATGAAATTCTCACTTTAATGACCTACTATTTTGCAATTGAATTCTACTGGCATAAGTTATTTAACGTGCACGCCAATGAATATACAGAACCTTAAATGACTATACATTGTTCCTTGCTGGACCATTTAAAGAGGGAAATTTTGCCTGGACAGCAATTGAATTCCAACTATCAAGGTTCTATTACATGCACAACAATGTGTAAACAGGACCTTGTTTTTTTGTTCTATCCGAACACATATACATTGTTCCTTGCTGAACCATTGTTATCCATATAAGATAGTAAATAAACTTACTGTTTAATTGAGGTAGTTTTAGATGGTATCGATGGTTTGATACCAGCATAATGTCTGTTATCTGTTGTGTCTTGATTATTTATTTCACGATTTAATACAAGTCTCTTTAATAACTTCATACATTCTCTAAATCTGTATGGGGTTCTTATTCCTAAAAAATAATAAGTACTTAATATAAATCCAGAAATAATGTGCAATTCTTCTATTGGTCTAGATACATCTAGAGTCTATGACAAAAAATCCAGCACACCACCAATGTTTACCTGACATAATCTCTCCAGCCAGATAGAAACAGACCATCTATTCTAACTTTACTGTAGATTATAAATAAGCCTTTTGAAGAGAAGTGCTTGCCATCACTTAATATGATGGTATTAAAGTTTACACTTTCAAGATGAACAGAAAAAAACTTCCATTTCCAAGAGATCATAGGTCACATGGTAATGTTTTAAGATTTATTTAATTTGTAGGTGATTTCTTTATTCGCCAAATTAAAACTGCCTTTGCAGTAATAGCAATGTCTCTACCTGATGAAACTGGATCATTAATTCTACCAGCTAAATAGTCTTGAACTACCTGTGAACAGACAAGTTTATCTTCATCTGTAAGTTTATTGTTCATGCTGTTGGTCTGTTCTATTTCAGAGTTCTTGAAAATAAATAAGATTTCAACAATTACTTATACAGCCACTATAGAAAATAAAACTCATTTCTGAACTTCAACTTCAAAAGCCTCCTGGAAGATTTGTGATATCATTTCATTAATTATATTATTTGCTTTTGAATTTATATATCAGCTAAATATGTTTTTTCATCTTTGATAATTTTTAAAAGAGAAATAACATAACTTTAATAGCTTCATTCATAAAAAAACGAAATTCAAACCCGAGCAGAAATAATTGTAGCAGAGGCTGAATTTTAAAGGAAGTCTCTAAACACTTATACGTGCATTGGTCATTCATTTAGAGAGAGAGAGAAATGGGGTTTAACGTCCTCTCGACACAAACCAGGTCATTCCTGGACTAACATATGGTTTAGTTCTATTTCAATAATTCGCTTGCGCATAGGGGTCTTTAGCAGTGGGAGGAAACTGGACGACCCAGAGAAAACCCACGAGGTTGGACCGGTGACCCTACTTCTTGTAACGTACAACCCAGGATTCGAAACCACGCCAGTTGACTCAATGACCAGTTTTATGATACTACACGCACATGCTAACCATTCGGCCATCCACCCACCCACCCCATTCATTTCGAATCTAAATGATTTATGCGACTCAAACTTGACAATTGACATGATACAAACAAATGAATTACTTTGTGAATTTACAAACCTGTTCTAATTTCAAACACGCTACTTCTGATTCTAATTCTGCTATTTTCTTACGCAATTGTTTTATAACAGTTTTATCATCCACTTCTTCATTTCTCCTGTAGATAAATGCACATTTAAAGGAGCTAATTATCAGTCTCTAACTCAAATTAAAAACACGAATTAGAATTCAATATTGATCAATTTCAATCAATAATGATATTGCTTTCTTGCCGTGAAGCTATAGGATCCTAATTTCCAATATTTAAGCCACAATTAATAATCAGTGCACGAGTTGTGTACTACCTTTGGTAGAATTCCTGAATGTGAAAAATACCCTTGATCTTATATAGATATGCCCTGGTGCTGCCTTCCAGGTCATTTCTTTCCCCAGACCCGGAACTATATTGGTTTTAGTCTTAATAATATTGTTACTTTGAGCAAACAGACAACTGGAAAGCACCAACCAAGAATATAAATGCTATTAGATCTAATGTTAGCAATCTAATATTAATTACTTACATAACATGATTAGCTATACAGGCAACTCTTTGAGCAAATCTACAAGTAGAGATTGATTCTCCAAGATTCTGACATTCTAATGATACAGTTGCTATCATAGCAGTTAAACAATTCCCACCTGAAATAGGTTAAAGTTAAAGTGCATATTGAGTTGTTATGAAACCATGGTTATAATGAATGACATCATTATTATCTGATGTCATATAATAGATTCTTTATCTTTGATTGACTGATAAGTTTTTTAAATTTCCTTTTCCTGATAATATTAAAAAAAATAAAACTTTTTTCACAGTTTTGTTATAACAGTATTATTTAATTGGAGTCTAGAATCAGAAGTGTTCGCACACATTAATGTTTCTTGAATTTGACTTGTATTTGCTGCTGTCTTGTTTGTCAGGTTTATGCTTTATTAAAGCAGTTCCACCCAATAACCTACTAATGCAGTATAAATCAGTTAGTTATTGATCAAGTCCAGTGTACTAGCAGAAATACAACCAGTGGAAGAATACCCCATTAGTCTTGAGTTCACAAGCTGTTAGAGAGCCACACAGACTCAGAAATTAAAAAGTTATTAAAATATGATTCCTCTAAATCATGTTTACCCTTAAAATTTCAAGCCTTGTTGCACTCTGCAATATATTCCTACATCAATTAACTCAATGTATTTTTTATCAGTTAAGTAACTGTGCTAAACGAATATGACATGAGGGCGGATTTTTTTTTTTTTTGTTAGTGTTTGGCCTATAACTGGTAAACAAAATCATTACAGTCTCTCAAGTTTTATTTTCCAACGATTTTTCATTTGCACTGTCTTACCTAAACTATCTCTTAAGATCATAGTCAAAAGAGAGTTTCTATATGGAATATGTCGACCTCGTGGGCCCTCATTACAGCCACTTCTATTGGGTGATTGAGAAACAAAAAATCTAGAAATCAAAATTAAAATAAATCTAAAACAGAATAAAATAGAAAATAAAAAACAACACAACACAAATTTTAATTTGAAGAAATCAAAATTATCAATAAAACTAAATAAAGCTTACAAACCGAAATACAGTAAAACCTTGCTAAAACACTGGCTTCAGTCTAACACTGGGGTGTCTTGGTTCCCAAAATTTTCTTTGTAAACTAATACAACTACAATTTTAATGCAAGTTATTGAAAGATATCCTCCAATAACATGGCTTGCTATATGTGACCACCATCTGTGAACTTCAACACCTGCATTAACAGCGAGGTTCTAGTGCATACACAAGAACACCAAGTCAAAAACAAAAATAGGACAAGGAGTAGGCTATGCATCCTCAAACCTCCACTGATTTTTTAAGGACACATTTTAATAACAGCTCACCTCTTAGAAGGAGAAATGTGTAGTCTCTGTCTACCCGTTTCTATAGAATCAGCTTGTAAGGCTATAATAACGGTTTCTAGATGATGTAATGATAAATTAATAGATTTAGCTTCTGATAATTGTTGACCATCAACTCCTGTTTTAGATACACGCTCGGAACCAGCTAAATCAACCAGATGTAACTTGGATCTGAAAATATTTTATGAATTTTCACCGACTTCTACAAATCTGCTCCAATTTGTAGTCTACATATGCATGACCTATAGTGATTTTGCAAAATAAAATATTAATAGCTAATTTGATTACTGCCCTGAGATTATAAACCTGTATAAATCTAACTACAAAATCAAGTATACATATTACTAATATAATCCTAACACTGATCCTAATTACAGTTTTAACGTACATAAAGGGTTACTTAGCAGTCAAGTGAGAAATATCTATATTATATAACCTATGACCGGAATTAGCATAACAATTTAAAGGGTGTTTACACTGAATAAATTACACACCAAATATTTCTAAAATAATTCTCAGTTCGATATTTGTCATTAACAAAAAATGTCTTTTGAAGTTCGAATAAAGAAAAGTTTCATTTCATTCATCTATACACATTAAAACTAATTTTAATATAAACATTTGATATTTTTATAGTAAGGATATGTCTCTTTAAGGTATAGCATTGTGTTTTTCTATGAATCAGAATTGTATACATCAAAGAGCTAGTTTGAGATACTTTAAAGAGATAAACTAATGATTATAATTTGATTGAGTGAGGCGATTGTAATAAAAGAGTAGTTTTACAAAAAGGAGGTATAAAGGATATAGATTATAGATAGATATCATTATTTGTTCTGCTATATCTTGACTTCACCTATTAAGTTTACAGGTTATCATATCTGATGTAATGTATCAGTTCTGAAGTTTCTGCTTATTGAATATAGGAATGTGACGGTTTATATTGAGGATTTTTCTTTGTTATTGACTTCTAGCCAATGTTTCCCTGTTTTTGTAAAGATTACAATTCTATTAGTTATCTAGCATTGCCAGGGTGGGTGTGTCGCATAGTTTACTTGAAGGTAATGGGATAATGGAGCAGTCAAGAGAAGTATTTTTTAGAGCTACTTCCTGTAATAGGGTTAAAAAATTATATGTGGTAATTATATAATGAGACTGTTTTTAATTTTTATTTTCTGAAACAAAAACGGGTGATGCTACCATTTCTAGGTGATGCAGGATTATTTGGGAACAAAAATAGTTTTTTGGAGTCTAATTATAGATATGTTAAGTTATTGTTTTTGATATTATGATACAGTGATAGCACCCAAGGCATTAAATCTTTTATTGTTTGATCTTGGTATGTAGAGTTGTTATGCCTGTATCATTGTAATTAAGCTTATAACAAATTAAAAAAAGTTTTAAGATCCAATCAAGTCAGATATGGTCAGGTTAATTTGTGTAAAACTTTGATTAAGATCTGATGAACTGAGATACTGACTTTTGTTATAAAGAGAAAGGTGATCACATGTAAAATCAGGAGAAAAGTTCATTCATGAAATCTATGTCCATTTGGATAAGAATAACATGCATATATGTGCGCCGTAGGTACTTGAAGTATTGCCGTTTCAGGTAGAGTCATGTCCTGTTTTATTCATCATTCTTATATATGATTGCTTGCGACTAGTAGAGGGGTTGTGAGAAAAATATATAGCAGAGGCGTTGTGTGGAAAATATTTCAATATCTTGGCTTTATTTGATTAAATTTAAATAGGTAGGTAGAAGGGTGAAAATTTACTGAAGTGAAGAATAGCTCCAAAACACACTTTACTTAGGAAACTGAAGGAATCACAACTTCTCCAAAAAAAGAATTACATAAATAAAAGGATTATAAAAGAGTTTCTATCTACTATGTTTATGCTAGTCTTTAGGAAATTTACATACCTGACAATTATATCGGAACCTTTAGCTTTACAAGTTAAATGTATTGTAACAACACCATGAGATCGAGATGATCTTTGATTGACAGGTGTTTCAGCAACTTTACGATTAGATTGGCCTTGTAACAACAGACACTGTGCCACCTGTTCATTAGCAGCTATATGTAAAGATAGATTTCTCATAACAAACAAACCTTCTGAACCTTCCACCACAGATATCTACAAAACAAACAAAAAATCTTGGGATCTTAATTGTCAAGCCTAATAATACGCCTATCAGCAGAATCTTTGCTGGCTAATAAATTCCAGCAAATCTTTCTGGGCAAGATTTCAAAAATCCAACAATTCTTAATATAACTTTGTCCTATGGTGTTTACAAGTTTAAAGTTCAAACTGCGACTGATAAGATAACTCAAAACTTTAATGGAAATATTGTTTACCTTAATAGGACAATCCCACCAATCTATTTTCTGTATTGTGTTAACATGTTATAACAGTCAAAATATTAAAAGAAAGATAACTTTCCAAAACAGGTCTAAAATTTACAATCCTTCTCAAACTCACCTAGTTTCAAAGAACGCATTCACAAGCTTATGAAAGTCTGAACTAAACAGGGAAATTAGTCTATGATTTTTCTCAATAAAAATAAAATGAATAGAGATCTGACCCAAAGAGTGTTCATAAGAAATTGTTGACAAATGATGAACAAAGATTATGAAATGTACATCCACATTAAATGTTGGCACGTAAGATTGAACCAAGTTAGAATAAATGGCAAATAAAGAATATAAATCCAAACCAAAGTACTCTAATTATAAAAAAAAACAGAACTATGGCCATCATTTTTTTTTAATGACTTGACACCATCTTTATGCATCTATGCACATTGGGAAAAAACTTTGAAATTAATCCATTAACATCCAGTGCAAGACATTATATAACCTACCTTTTTTTATTTGATTTTCAAAATTACTATCTGAAACTTTCTTAATTGATAATAATAATAATATAAAGGGAAATTGTAGGAAATCAGCCAGTTTCTTTCTCACAATAAGCTACAAAAGCAATACAAATTTCATACAGATTGGATAATTCTAGTTTCTTAGTCTGCTAAAGTGACAATATAATCTATGACAAGTCAATTTCAATAAAGAAACTTTTCCTTGGTTACCTTAGGAAGTGGAACTACAGGTGAGAAAGTGTTTAAGGCAGCAGAACTAAGTAAATCATACGCCACTTCTTGGTAAATCTCTAGATAAGATATTTCTACAGTCACATCATCATCTTCTCGTTGTTCTAAATATTTATATATAGTTGACAGAACTCTGGAAATAAAAAATTTATATTATTACGACAGAAAAAAGATTTTTTCAAAACTTAAATTTTTTCTGTTATACATAATTAGTTCAACCATTAAATTTACAATGACTTATTTGTTACCAACTACTGTATTCTAAAGAATAAATAACAAGGCTTTTAAATATTGGAATTTCAGAAAAACTTTTGAACATTTTATAGTCAAATACAAACTTTTAGTTTACCAAATTAGTGTTATTAATAGTAGGTGTGACTGTGAACCTTCCTATTATAGAAAACCTAGTACCAATTGTCTTGTAATACTTGTACGAAATGAATCAGATACCAACCTTGGCGCTATTCCTCGATCTCTATAACTACGTGATCCACCTTCCATAGTAAATGTTTTACCGGATCCAGTCTGTCCAAATGCAAATATCGTTCCATTATATCCATTAACAAATCCTGAATTCAGAAATTGTCTTTCAGTTCTAAATACATTGTATACTGTATTGAAATTGATAATTAATATGATCTACAAGGCTGCATTAGAAACAATGTAAATTTCCAATTTAAATAAAAATCTAATTGCAGTGAAATTAATGTAGAAGCTCAACCACTGAGCAATAATGAGTAGTCATTACCTTCAACAATATCTTTGGCCACATTATCAAAGATGTCATCCTGAGTACAATTTATATCAAAAACATGATGAAATTGAAAATCATATCCAATAGATGCTCTGGCTTTTCCAGGTGAACTTCCATAATCATGTGATAATTCTGGAACATGTAGTGATAGCAATTTAGGTGAGATTTCAAAACCTTCAAAAAGATGACAGCTTGGTTTGATTCTAGCATAGGTTTTGATGTGAGCCATTTCTTGATCCCTAAGTACCTTAGTATACACGTTTTTCACATCACTTTCTTAACTTCTACATTTAAACAAACTAACTGTGGCTTCTGAAACATAAAATCTTAATCATGACTGGCATTATTTGGGCAGACAGAACATGTACATGCAGTTTAAAAATAGTTTGCTTTGGTAATATCTTTTGGCAGGTGCAATCAATAGTGGAACCATTTCTAGTGCAACACAGAATACATCTCATTCTGCTAAATGGCATGGCAGAAGCCTTTGAAACCTAAATATATGGTAACAAGTAGTAACGCACAAATTTACGTAACTCGACCATATAAGACAAAATGAAATTAAGGATTACAAGGTGAAGCAAGTGGAACAAAATTGGAATTTTTGAAAAAAATTTGATTGTAATTGGCTTTGGCAAAGCAATAAATTACTGAAGATTCTCAAATTTTGAAAGATACCAGCATTTTGTGTTGCACACACTGAGTCTGACTCTCGGGAGGTAAGCAAGGTCTTATTTTCTCACTAAAATGTTCCTTTACATTGTATACCGGTAGATGTTTAAAGGGACTGACAAGCAACCATTTAGCATTAAAAAGTTTTGCAGTAAAATTGACTGGGATTTGAAACTTTTTCGACGATTCAACAGGGAGGTTCCTGAACGTACAGGGCCATTGTATTTTTTAATGAAACCTATTGAGATGAGCTATTGTAAACTGTGCTTCAAATTCTTTTAGGAGTGAAAATACAATTCATGATTTTTTGCATCGTGTAGTTTTAAATCTTTCCAGACTGCCAACCATCAGAACTATAACCACAAAAAAGGAACTCCATTGGCATTTAATTGAAATGAATTTTCATATCTTTATATGGGGGTCAGGTGTTCAATCCCTGCATTGGCCGAGAAAAGTCATTCAGATTTTCCGGCATGGTTTCCCCTTGTCAGTGATGCAGGACGGAGTGCCTGACAAGGATGGCTGTCTAGTTGTTTGGATGGGACGAAAAGCAGAGGTCCTGTGTAGACATTGGCGTGCATGTAAATGATCCCTTAGCAGTTGGAATTCAATATAAGGGTAGCCCGTAGCGCTGCTGCCCTGGCAAAATTTCCCGCATAGTGCACTGTATGGCGTATGCCCGTGCTCATTACCCCAAGTGATGAGCAGAACAGTAACAGTGGGATGTTAATTATTAGGCCCTAATAAACCCCATTTCATTTCATTTCATATCTTGACTTATACGAACTGCATGTTAAATTCAAAATATTTGTATACCGCCATCAGTGAAGATCGCTAAAACAAAGTGATGTAAATGACTTACTTTAATCAATCGATGTCACCTAATCATTATCACATTCATCAAAACTTTGTCAAAAATTAACTTTCATGTTAAATCTTGTCGCCATTTGTAAACAACAACATGTGTTTCCGGTTAGATAACTCTCACATTATATCTGTTTTGATGAACCAGACGTTTGGTGAATATATAATATAATACCATGTTTTGTCAACGTACGCTAAAGGTCCGGTTAAACAAGACTGAATTTAGTTCATTCCAGTTTGAGTTATGTGCCCGACTTCTTAATAAACATTGAATCAGCTAAAAATAGCGTGATGAAATATCAGTGTGACAAAATTTTACAAAATTACTACTAGAAGTTACTAGAACTCTTTTTTTTAATGAATTATTGTAGTTTTGATTACCATTTGATTAGAAGTATGCTACCGCATGTATAAAGAAACAACATTTTACAATAGGTATAGGGTATATTATTATTTGTCTAATATCAAGCTTTTTTTTTAATTTTCTTTAAATTTAACCTAAAATTATGAAAGTGAAATGAAATGAAATGGGGTTTAACGTCCTACTCTTCTGCACCTGACCTGGGCTAATGGAAGACGGGCATACGCCATACAGTGTGCTATGAGGGGAAATTTTGCCCGGGCAGCGGCGCTACGGCCTACTCTTATATCGAATTCCAACTGCCAAGGGATCTTTTACGTGCACGCCAATGTTTACATGGGACCTCGGGTTTTTCATCCCATCTGAACGGCTAGGCAGCTGTCCTTGTCAGGCATCACTGACAAGGTGAAACCACGCCGGAAAATCGAGATGAACTTTCTCGGCCAATGCACTAAAATCATAAAAACACATTGGATATTGAATGACATACTTAAATTAGTTATACAATTGGACAGATCCAGGGTGGCTAAGTGGGTTCGATCCTGGACTTGGTCGACAAAGTTCATCAGGATTGTCAAGCATACTGATTTCCCCATTTCGGTGGTGGAGAATGGACGTGCTTGACAAAGACTAGTTGTTCGGATGGCACAAAAAAACCCATGATCCTTTCATGCTGCACATTTCCATGCACTAAAAGATCCAGAAAATTTCCTCTACATACATTTACCAGGGCAGCTTCATCCCCATTTTATAGATGTAAAGTTATTGCTTTAAACCGCTACCATTAAATCTCTACTGGGTACTGGTAAGGGACTATCCCCATTTGAACAGAGTCTCAAAAAAAGAGGTCAGAGTGCGTATGAAATTTAAGTGCCAAAACATAGAGGAATGATGTATTTAGCTTGTCTCAAAATTTCAGCTCAAAATATTGAGTTGTTTGGACGTGAACGTCAAAATTGCTTATCCGGACACGTAACCCTTTTAAAAATAAAGTTAATATGTGTCTATGTCTAAGTGTGGCAATGAAAATCATTTTGGAACAGTCACCGGGGAGAAAACTTGTTGCATTGCTATTTGATGAAAATTACAGACTTTCTGTTAGGCCTAAGGTTTTACATATACTGGGCTGACCTATGTCGTGAAAATGTAGGCCAAATGAATGTAAAATTAAATGGAATTATTTCAATTGGTATCTGTTACTTTCAGGGTTCTCTTTGATTATATAAGAAAATGGGAGCTACATCATCAAATCCGACAGAACAGATCTCAACAGCAGACAACCAATCATCAACTTCGAATGTTCAGTATCTACTAGGTGACCTTCAAAAACTAGCGCCATCTGCTCGCAAATTGTTTAATCTTGGAAAAGAGTGCTTAACAACATCAGTTGCAAGGCTGCCTTTTGGTAATGAACCAGAAATAAAATTTCAAGAAGCTACAAATCTTGCAGATCTTCAGGATCCAGATTTCCGATTGTTTAGACCTTTGAAATTAACTCAGCCTTTATATTCTGGGCAGACGTATGTAAAATGGAGAAGTGTTAGAGATGTTCAGAATGTGTATGCTTTTTGTGCACCTGTTAAGACCATAATATACATTCAACCAATCGATGAATTCCCAGAATTTATTCGAAAGTTCTTTTTGAGGACTAAGAGATTAGAGTTAACATTGTTTAGTTTGCTTCAAAGTTTTTGTCAGATATATTTTAGCGGTTTTGATTCCAATATTTTACCTGAAGTTAACATCAAGGATAAACAGTGGCAGGTACATGTAAATCTTCTCTATCACTTGTGCTTACCCATTTCCATATACCTACCCGGCATTAAAAACAGGCCAAGCACATTACATTAGCTGTAGTTCTTAACACTCATTGAAATAACCAGCTGTTAGAAATCATACTATGCTTAATCTACGCTTGCTAAGAGAAATGACGTGGATCACACACTTCATCTTTTTAAATTAGAATGTCCACTTGTTATTTTCTTTTGTTGTCCCAGCATTTTGAACAAAGCAGTGGACTATGAAAATGGATCTGTCCATCTTTCTGTTTCTAATGGAGCTAGAATAGTTGTTTATTAAATTAAACACCTTGATCATCAATGTCTGACTAAGTTGATAATGAGCATTTCTGCACTGGTAAAGCAAAGTGATCAGCCAATAACTTTGATTCTAATTGATTGTGAGGGATGCAACTTGGTGTATGTAGTTGCACCACATTAAAACCTTGACTTTGTTCAGTCAGGAGTATTCTCTGCTTAGGGTAAATAGAGTAATAAGCAATTTGATTTGTTCAGTCTGTCTGTGGAATCCAGTTAGGATTGATTTTTGTACATCTTTTATTTTATGTTGATTACCATGTTTTGTCACACCTTGATTGACATGATGGACGAGGCATTAAACCCTATTCCATTCCTTTCTACAATTATAAGATCAGAAAGACGATGTGCAATGTATTTGCTTAATATTGGGTCAAACTAAGTTACTGTTACAGGTAGAAAACTAATTAGATATTTCTTGAATTCCTTACCAATAATCCAAAGTTTTCAATCATTGTATATATATTAGAATAAGTTGCTCAAGTGAACCATACCAATAACTGCTTATTTTTTTCCAGATAAAATCCCGGCACCATTCAGTAACAGAACAAAAACAATATTATGTTAGTGATTTCTTCCCATATCTGCAGAGGTTAATGCCTTCAAATGGATTATGTATATTAGGATTAACATGGACTGATCTCTATCCACAAGATGATCTTAATTTTGTCCTTGGAGAAAGTTCAACTGTTCACAAGTCTGCCATGTTCTGTTTTGGACGATATGAGCCTAAAGGATTTGATAAAGAAACTCACAGAGATATAAAAGAAGTAGATGGATTATTGATATGGAAATTATTAAGAGTAAGTCAGATTAAAGTCAGGGGCCTTATTTACGAAATTTAACTAAGATAAAATCCAAATTTTAGTTATTTGATTGGATAATATTAGATTGATTTTAGTGATTAGCCAATCAACTTGAGGTATCTACTAAAATTTGGATTTTATCTCTGGTTAAGATTTCGTGAATCAGGGCACTGGTTTATAAAACAAAAATATAGCATGTTTTATGTGTCATTTAAATACTGTGAATATAACTTACTCGATATACAATATTTTGAATAATAACATGCAATATATTGTGCTGCTATTAGGGAAAAGCTGATAAAGGCTCATGAAATTCCTTATGGGAAGGCATGGCAAAACGATGTGGATTCTCAGCGAAACAGCGTAGATTCTCCGCAAAACACCAAAGATTCCTTGAGAAACACTGTGGATTCCAAGTGTATCTTAGCAAAAACCCCAAGTGGATTCTTAATGTTTTATTTCGGAAAAAAGCCTACATCTACCCTCTTCTCCCAATTCCAGCTATTACTGGTTTTAATATGTGCACACCAATGTGTAAATTGAACATCAGTTTTTCTTTGACCCCCTACCCTATTGATAAAAGCAGCTGGTGTCTTGTTGAAATTTGGCATGAAAAGATTTAATCAGTATGGTAGGTAAAAGAGACTCATATGCCTATATTTTATTATGGGGACAACATGTGCAATATATGGTGGATACACATGTACCCACAATACAAGCTTATACATGTACTTTTATCAAATTTAAGGATTACCGTAGATTGTGTTCAGGTTCGTGTGATAATGATAGCTGGTTGGATGGCCGAATGGTTAGCATGCGCTCGCTGTATCATACGGCCTGCCATTGAGTCAACTAGCATGGTTTCAAATCCCCGGTTGTACATGGCAAGGAGGAGGGTCGCCTCTCCAAACTCGTGGGTTTTCTCCGGGTCCTCTGGTTTCCTCCCACTGCTAAAGACCCCTACGCGCAAGCGAATTATGGAAATAAAATTAAACCATATGTGAGTCCTGAAATGACCTAGTTTGTGTCCAGTGGACGTTAAACCCCATTTCTCTCTCTTTCTCATTGAAAAATGATTGTTATTTAATGATTGTAAAATTATATTTCAGATAATTAGTCATGAGACGTGCCATCTGCTAGGATTTCAACACTGTACATTTTTTCATTGTGCGATGAATGAAAGTAACTCTATAAAAGAAGCTATAACGCAACCCTTGTTTCTATGTCCAGTTTGTTTACGAAAGCTACAGAAATGTTGTGGATTTAATGTGTTAGAGCGATATAAAGCCATGGCTGGATTCTTACAAGAACTTCAAGATCAGTTACCTTGTGAACAATTGCAATCTGCTGTAAACTGGCTACAAAAGTGTCTACAATATTTAGAAGAAGGTTAAATTTATTAGTGCTGGGTATCGTGACTGACATACGAATCACCACCTAATTCATAACCAGGTCACAATGTTGATTCCAGAGAATGTTTAAGATCTACTTTCAAGTCCGAAGTGTAGTGCTTTTGATGTGATTTGTCGCATTACCTTCATGATTTAGAACAGTTTTCCATATTATACAAACAACATAGTGAAGCTACGTGTATTCGCAATAATAAAACTGTACAGATTTAAACTAAAGAAATTTTATTCATTATGTATAATAATAGCACTAGCTGATAGTAAAACACATATTCATGTAATATAAATATTGAGGAAAAATAATGGAAAAGTTACAACTGAAATTCTAAAATAGCTCTAACATACATGTTTAAGATCGTATTGCAAAATATACTAGATTTCTTTTTGAAATCCTGTCCTACAAGAGAGAAAATATATATGGTACCTTGAGAAAAACTGTTTGAATTTATGTCAATTTTGATTTTCGAACACCATCAATCTAGATCACCCAGTCTTCTAATGATGCCGACTAGTAGCATACTATGTGGATGATTGAGAATGAAGAATTGCCGTTAGGCTCCAAATCCGTTTTGTGAATCATAGAACTGATATTTTTTTTCTTAAATATAATAGATCATATACATGTAATATTCAACTGAAATAAAAATTCCATGTTTTTATTATTTATAAGCTTTCAGTTATCGTGCTTCAGTGAGCTGAGGTATATGCTTTTGTAAATATATGTATTTATTATATTTTAAAAATATAGTGCTGGATTAAAATATGCATTTTATATTCAAAAGTTTTTATAATATATTATTTTTATTTCTTGAGTCTTGACTTAATATCAAATAAATGCTGAGTTAAAAGCAATTCTATAGACTATAGCAGAAAAAAACCGAGAGCATAACATATATAATAATAATATCAACCACAATATAAACTCTAATGGCAGTCCTTTTTACTGTCCTCAATAAAATCATATAGCACAATATATAATAAGCAGCATTTTCATTACTCTTCACATCCAGAAGATCAGGTCACTCTACATTGTCAGCCATTTTGAAATTCACATTGAAAAACAAAATGGACTGTTGGTCAAGTATAACTTCTAAATAACTTTATTTTATAGAAATTTCCTCCCATGGCACCATTAACAGTAACTACAATCTTATTGTCTGATTTCATTATATGAAGCCAAAATTTATCCTGCTTAGAGCAGGCGCATAACAACAAACACACAAAATGGCAAATATTGTCTTTTGGTTTTCCTTTTGTACTCCTGCTTTCTCATCTCTGTTCCATCAAATTGATTGTATTTGGTCATGTGGAGAAAAATCGTCTCACTTTTGGTGTCAGAAGTCTAAAAAATGATTGAGGGAACATTGTATGAGATACATTGGCATATTTCAAATAATTGTACGGTTGTGCTATTACTTCTAGCAAAGCATTCAGCAGTTTCCGATCCTGAAATAAAAATGCATTTTCTAAATTTAGTTGCTCCTTAAAGCGGGAATTTCATATTTTCTAAGAAAGTCGAAACATAATTATTTCTATGTCTTTTGCTCAAAAGGTTGTCAACTCACTATTATACGATCATGGGCATTATTTTAGAGGCATAAATATCTGTGATACAGGAAATAATAACCTCCCTTGTTTTCCATTCACCCCAATGGAATGCTATCTTCAAACTTTTGAATTTGAAGTTGAAAATTATATTTTTGCCAATTTCTCAACTGACAATAGTGAATTATAGGATTATTCTTCAACAAGGTAGGACTGTTTATAGACACAATCTATTTTAGGGCTTTATTTTAATACATTTTAAAAATGTAACTTAAAAATATGAAATTGCAACTTTAACTGAAAATTGATGTTTAACATCATGCCAACACACACCTTTATAGATAAATATTATTTTTTTTTAGCCCGGGTCAAATGATATTAATGGGAGGGATACTGAAATTGGTTTTGTCCTCCCATGTCCAAGATTTTTTTCCAAAACATGCCTTGAGAATCACTTGAGATATTTTTGCAAAACATTGTACATAGGCCAGCCTCATTTTTTTTTGTTATGTGAGGATTTTTATCATGATCTGTTATATGCAAAGTCCACAAACCCATTTATACCAAGTTTTCTATTGTTTCTTCCATCCGAATGACTAGATATATTGTCCTTGTTGCCCCTGCAGACATTACCCAGGACAAGTGGAAACTGCTCTTAAACAAATCTTAAGTTTCTCACAGCCCATGTTAAGTTCTCAACTAGGGATGACCCAATTGTTCATTTGATGTCAGGATGCTTGTATTACATTCCAACATTCAAAGGAACATTCACTATTAAAATTCTGTGAGAACATCGTTTATATAATTTAAAGCATCTTGTCCTGTTACTGCTATTATAGGGGAAATTTCTTGATAAAAAGTATGGAAAAATGTTGATAGTTTTGAGATAATGTTTGAACAAAATATCTCCGGTTTTAAATTACCTTGAATATTTGTTGATGTTGATAAGAGCTGTACAATCTACCATCTCGTACTATATCTTCTATTAATGTCTGATATTCTTCTACAAAATAATATGTATACAATAAGATTAATATCGTAACACTGTTTCCCAGGGGCCTGACAAGGACAGCTGCCTAGTCGTTTAGATGGGATGAAAAACCGAGGTCCCGTGTACACTTTGGCGTGCACGTAAAAGATCCCTTGGCAGTTGGAATTCTATATAAGAGTATGCCGTGGCGCCGCTGCCTGGGCAAAATTTCAAGCATAGCACACTGTATGGCGTATGCACGTCTTCCATTAGCCCAGGTCAGGTGCAGAAGAGTAGGACGTTAAACCCCATTTCATTTCTATTTCCCAGCTTAACATTAGCAATATTGTCAAGTTTTTATTAATGGCTGTAATTGTGATGTGTTAAAAAAAAACACCAACAGTAATCATTTTGAAAAAATTGGGGTATGACTGACATTGGAACTGGATCCCATAATTCCCCTCCCCCTCCCCAAGTAATCACCTCTTGTTTTTTTAACCTCATGGGATAAATTCAAGTACATGTAAGGCTACACTTACCATGGTATGTAACAAACGGTATAGAAAAACCTTTTGAAGTGTTGTAACCATTGGATTTAAAATTTATCCAGATTTTTTTAGATCTAGCTGTGAATGCTATTGGTTTTTCTTGACTTTCACAAGTTTCAAATGTTGACTGACTGTATTGTGATTCTTTTAGAAATAAAAAGAAAACCATGCAAAAACTATATCAAATGATAAAATAGGTATATCTAAACCAAAGACAATACACTGTTCTCAATTCTAACATAAATATTTTGGAATAAAAATAATTGATAAGTAATAGTTTAGGTAATTCAAATTTTCTTTTATATTTGATACTGATATTTACACTTTTGACTCACATCCAGGTCTCATATTTCCCCCAAAAAGAAAATTTAGGTTAAAATTCATGTTTGATTTGACATCTCTATTTTTAAAAGGTGTTTTTTTTAACTTACTTGATTTTCGGATCACTAATCTGTCACCACATTTATCTTCTGCTCGTAAATGTATTTCAGGTATGATGATCAAGATACGTCTCTGTTTCTCAGGTTTTATTTTCCATGTACATCCCACATTAACTGGGTAGTTACCTGGATAATTGGGTGTTTCTATTACACCTTGATACCGACCTCTATAACCACCGCATCTACGGTCTAAAATACAAACAATACATAATCTTAATTGATAATGAAAACTGCAACAGCAAAATCTTTCTCAAATGCTAAAATTAATCCCATACAAATACTATCAGGCCTTATAAAAATGTTCAAAATGTCTAAATCTACAAATACTTATAAGATAACTAGCCAAAGGAGCTAGATTATCCGCATCCTGAGTATCCCTAGTGGTCTCATTCTGTTCTACTCCACTAACCCCTCGGTTAATCGGAGGGAGGGGGGATATACATTTTCAAGTTATCTGCCCTTGAATATTGTGCTATAAATGAATTAGAAATACATTATTTACATATATCATTCAGTAAATGGACATGGTTGTCTACCCTTACAAAGAACGAACTGGATTGTAAACTGTTCTTTGATTGGTTAGTAGAAATTGTTGAAACTATATGGATTAACCCAGGGTATAGTGGAGTAGAGTAAAGTGGAATGAGACCACTGGGGAAACCAAGGATTATCATTTTGGTTATACTTCAATACATTGGATTGGATGTCAGTATGGCAAAACATGTGGTGAAATATATGAGAGCAGCACATCCTGCTGATTTGATATATAAGACTTGTAAGCAAAACAAGTGGTTCAGTATGAGAGTAGCACCTATATGGTACAAATGTCAAGGGGACACACTATGTAGTTCAGTACCAGAGTACCACATAGTTTTATTTTTTAAAATGTTTTGGACTACAAGACTTACTTTTACATTCTTCACTTGTTTTAGAACCGGCAAAATCATTAGTTGTACCACTCGGACAAGCTAGACAGAAATTCTGATTTGGTTCTGGTTGATATGTTCCTTGTTTACATTTCATACATCTATGTACACTTATATCATAATAATACCCAGATAAACAATAATCTGAAATATAATAAGACACAGTGATGTTAAAAGCTGAATTGTTAACGCCCACTCATATTCATTTATAATTACTTTTTTCAAAGCCCCATGAAAGAATAGATGAAAAATGAAAGTAGTTGTTGTATCATGTTAAGCCCCCAAACCTCAAAATTAATATCATCGGATTATTTACAATTTTAACTGACAAGTAAACAGTACGCATATAAAATGATTTAGATATGTTTATGGTAGATATTTACAGTAAAAGCCATAAAGAGTATCTAAACTGATATTGGGCTCAGACTACCATTAAATATCAAACAATAACATAATGGACAACAATATAACAATGAGTTATTAGTGCTAAATAAATTAATCTGAAATACATTAAGAATGGTAATACCAACCTCTTGTAATGCAATCTTTAAAATGTTTGGATGCTATTGTTCTAGTCATTATACCACTACCACAAGACATGCAAGATGTGCGTCCATAACTAGGTTGATATTTTCCTAGTTCACATGACCTACATGGTTTAAATCCATCTCCAGAGAAAAAACCTGGCTCACACAAATCTGAAACAAAAACAATGCAATAAATGTAACGGTCACCATAGATAGATGTATATGTGAAGATTAAGACTAGGGTTGTGGGCTATAAAAGAAAAGTGTTGGTATTTTAATAATCTTAGATAACTTACCAATACACTGTTTGGTGTTGCTGGCACCAACCATTCCAGAATCAGCTATTTTTGATGGACATTGTTTACATTTTACTTGACCTTCATCATCTTGATATGTTCCACTTGGACATGGTAGACATTTTGACTTCACTACATCATGATATGTACCAATACTACAAGCAACTGAACATAAATATTTCAAATATAAAATACAAATAATCTTTCATTTTAAAGCAAAGTTCAAAGATAATTATGTGTAGTATTGATGTAAATGATCATTAGGCCTGCTATCTATGCAAGTAGTGGGTTCAATCCGGGTCTGTACTTAATCATGAGTAAGGTTGCCTACTAAATTTAGTTTGTGTTTCTCCAGGTACAATGGTTTTCTTCCACATCAGCAAGCACACAAATTATTTAAGATCGCATACTGCATACATTTCAACAGTCAGTGCATGGTATTTTGTTTTTTTCATCATTTCAAGCAATTGAATCTATGACAATTTCTACAGATTAAGGTTTAATGATTATAAATTTACTTACTACATAAATTTCCTACAAGAACACTTCCAGTACTACATGCCTTATAGACTTGTTTATCAGGTTTAAAAGACTTTTTTATCACATCATAATCTACACCTTCATACCTGCCATGTAAAAGATTTTATAAATTACGTTTTTAACCTATCACTTAAAGTCAATTCGTTGCTATTTTAGAATCTGACCACCATTTTTGTTTAACAGTAATGCCTGAACACTTGCGCACTACAGGTGCAATATAGATAACGGCAATAGAGAATTGATTCTTTTATGTAGCCAAATTTGTTTATATTTGTCTTTATAGTCTATTATTCCTTTTTGGTTGGTAGAAGAGTAGATTTTCAGAAGAAACTCGAATTCTGGGAAACCTTACGGATAATGATAAATTTGAGCACAACTGCATGTGGAGATGTTTTTTCAATTCCCTAAAAGACTCAACAAGCAGTTTCTAATATTTCTCAAGTCAAAAGAATTATTATGTAATTAATTGAGCACATTAAAAAAATCATCATGAATTCTGGGCTGGCTTGTTTGAAAAAGAAAGCCCAAAATATGAAACCAAAGATAGATTTAAATGGCCATAACTTAAGTTAGTATTGTAACATTTACCAACCTGATAGAAAATCTCTCTTTTTTAATTGTTTTTCTAAGAGCTTTTATGGCTTTCTTCAGTTTCCTTTGTGTTCTTTTAGTCATACAATCATCATCACATCTACCTACACAATATAAAATATATGTACCATATCTAAGTTGTACAACTTGTGCCTTATCCACTTGTTAGTTAAAACAATAAAACATGTTTAAAATTTAATATTTGTTCAAGATTTATTGCATCATTTCGATTGCTTCCTTCATGTATTCTGTGCCAGGTTTTCTCTGTTGTATAACAATAAGGATTGATGCCCTAACTTTGTATTTAATATACCCGCATTTTTCACAAGTTTATAACCAAATATAGAGTTTAACAACGAACTCTGTATTACTATTTCGGCACCATCCTTACCAAAGGTAGTAACATAGCAGTGGAAAAAGGAAAGTATAAGACGGAAGCAATACAACAAAGCAGCTTGTTTTTATAGTCATGAATTATCATAAATTAATATCAATCTATGACTAAATTCGCCAACTTTTAATGAAATGTAACTCCTTACCATTTGCCTTCCGTGAATCCATTTGTAATTCAAATTCCGCTGTTATTAGATTTTTAAAGGTTCCTCTCACCAAGCTACGAAATTTCTTTCTACGTGACCCACAATTCATTTGTAAATAGTTTAAACTACATTTTCTACTACACTTAAACTTTTTTTGTTCTGAAATTATACAATAAGAAAACATGTTTTAATAATATGCCTAACGATAATAAATGATCAAGAAAAAAATCTAAATATATATTTTTTAAAACACATTAAGATATAGAAAAAAACATACCATTTAGTAGGCTGGTTAAATTAGATTTTAATAATTCCAGTGATTTCTCGTGAAAATGACATTCATCCATTATAAGTACAAATCTTGCTTTACGTTTAAAACTGGGTGGTAATTTCGTTTCTGAAAGACAACCAAGAACACAGATATGATATAATCTAATGATCATTGCTTTATAAAGACTAGATTATGGTAGTCACAACATCGTTCAGTAATAAACAGAAACTCTATTTAATAGAATTATGCGTTGTGTATTTCTAGTTTGATTACTAAATGCCATTGAATCAATTATAGTAAAACTTATATCATTTTCAATTCAAAAATTAAATATTTTTATTTCATTTCAGATGATAAAACCCCACAAAAATTATAAAAGACAAGCTATGGCAACTGATGATCAATAAACAGATGATAAAACACTGCATGGTCTGACAACAGATGATCAATAAACAGATGATAAAACAATACATGATCTGACAACAGATGATCAATAAACAAATGATAAAACAATACATGATCTGACAACAATAAAATGATGATAAAACTATACATGATCTGACACCTGATGATCAATAAACAGACGATAAAATACGACATGATTTAATAATATCTTATTACAGGCAAAATATGATGCATCTAATTGTGAACATTACATTTTCAATATATTATTGTGTATAAGTAAAAATGTTAAAACAGTTGATGAGGTTCCCATGATTAGATAACTGTACAAATCAGATAAAATAGTTCATGGTTATTGAAAACTTCTGATGATCAGACAATAAATGAAAAGACAATGAATAATGAAATAACCAGTGATACAGAAACTGATGAATCACCTTACAAAAAAGGTTACAAGAGAACAACCAATGAATTTGATTGGATAATTGATGACGACACAACTGATGATATTGATGATGATACCACAGATAATTTGATAACTGATGATGAGACAACAGATCATGGCGATGAAAGACCAGATGTTGAGATAACAAGTGAAGATGAAAACACAGATGATATAACAATTACAGATAATGAGAGAACACTTGAAGATGGGCCAGAACTTGAAATTGAGAGAATAAAAAATGGGACAACCAATGAATTTTACTGGATAATTGATGATAACATGACTTATGATTGGATTACAGACAATGGTGATGAAAGAACTGACAGTGAGATAACATGTGAAGATGAGACAAGAGATAATGAAACAATACTTCACGATGATCCAACGGATAATGAAACAACACTTGAAGATGATTCAATGGATAATGAGACAACACCTGCATATGAGACAACCAATGAATTTAATTGGATAATTAATGATGACACAACTGATAATGGAACAATACTTGCAGATGTGACAACAGATAAAGAGATTATTGAAGTTGAGACAACAGATGAAGAGACAACACATGACAATGAGGCAACTATTCAGGATGAGATATCAGATTATAATGGATTGATAGATCATGAAGCAACAGATAATGTGACAACACTGGATAAGACAATAGGTAACCATTTGACTGATTTTAGAACTATTGATCAAAAACTAGATGATGTAGCAACTGACAGCGAGATAACTGATGATACAGTAGATAGTGAATCAGTTAAATCTGGAGCAATAAATAATAAGAACCCCAGTGATGTACCAACTGACAGTGAGATAACTGATGGTACATTAGATGGTGAATCCATTAAATCTGGAGCAATAAAAAATAAGAAACCCAGTGATGTGACAGATAATGAAGATAACATTACAAAAACTGATATATATAAAGACGTATCTGATCATCAAGCGCCAACAGAACATGACATTATTCTTGATGATTCCACAAATACGTTAATTATTGGTCATGAAGAGTCAAATGAGGATACAACAGATAGTTTGACAACCATTGAGACCACAACAGATAATGATACCACATATAGAGAGACAACAGATGGGCATACAATAGATAGTGTGTCAACTCTTGAAACAACTGATGACGACACAACATATTGTGTTACATCTGATGACACAACAGATAACGAGACAATTGAAGTTGAGACAACAGATAGTGTGACAACATTTGAGGCAACTGATGATGACACAACACATAGTGTTACATCTGATTACACAACAGATAATGAGACAATTGAAGTTGAGACAACAGATAGTGTGACAACATTTGAGGCAACTGATGATGACACAACACATAGTGTTACATCTGATTACACAACAGATAATGAGACAATTGAAGTTGAGACAACCGATGAAGGGACAACACATGACAATGAGGTAACAATTCAAGATGAGATATCAGATTATAATGGATTGATAGATGATGAAGCAACAGATAATGTGACAACACTGGATAAAACAATAGTTAAACATTTGACTGATTTTAGAACTATTGATCAAAAACTACATGATGTACCAACTAACAGTGAGATAATTGATGATACAGTAGATGGTGAATCAATTAAATCTGGAGCAATAAATAATAAGAACCCCAGTGATGTACCAATTGACAGTGAGATAACTGATGGTACATTAGATGGTGAATCCATTAAATCTGGAGCAATAAATAATAAGAAACCCAGTGATGTGACAGATAATGAAGATGAGTTTACAAAAAATTATATATATAAAGATGTATTTGATCATCAAGCGCCAACAGAACATGACATTATTCTTGATGATTCCACAAATACGTTAATTATTGGTCATGAAGAGACAAATGAGGTTACAACAGATAATTTGACAAACATTGATACGACAGATAATGATACAGCATATAGAGAGACAACAGATGGGGACATAACAGATATTGTGACAACAGATGGGGACACAACAGATAGTGTGACAACTCTTGAGACATCAGATGATGACACAACATATAGTGAGACATCTGATGACACAACAGATAACAAGACAACTGATGTGACAACTGATGACATGACCACAAATGACACAACAGATGATTTGTTGATAACAGATGAGTCATCATAAGTTAACTGTAAATCAAGTATGTAAATATGACCAATCAAATAAATCAGGCATGGCTGACATACAGAATTTTGTTGTTATTATTCTGATTAAAGACTTAATAAGCCCCTTAGGTCTATCATTTATTTTTTCTTCTTATCAGAGGGAACATATTTTCTAGTGTAACTTAGATTACCTGGCATATTGAAGTATTAAAGACATAAAACCTATAATAACCTGAGCATGTTGCTAAAGATTTATTTTCTCTTTCAAAAGTCCACAAATAATCAGTACTTGGTCCACATTCGTATACAGCTCTACCAACATGTCCACTGGTAAATCTGGCTCTAGGATCTTTGCATTCTATAATAACTTGCCTATTACCACCACTTAATATCGTACTACTCATATCAGCTTTAGCGGGTGTCTTGATATCAATACACCGTGTTGATTCTATTTACAAAAGAAAAAGAAAATAATTTATTAAGAATATTCTGTCGCAATCTGATTAAAACACAGATCCTATTTTGTTTTGTTTTTATAGCTCAAAATTGTCTTTACTACACTAGGATCTGAAAGAATTGTTATGTTACCCCCGTTTTGGTTGAAGCGAGGGATAAGTCAATGAAACGGTCTGTTACGGTGCGCTTTGGAAGTGTTTTGCACGGAACTGTGGGTAATCCACTAGAAACATCAATGCTGATTGATTAATCAATGGCTGACGTAATAGGGTCAAAAGCCACTCATACAACCCTTGACTTGACCTTCCAGTAAAACTTGTCAGATCTTCATATACTGTAGGCAATCGAAAGTGTAAAAATATGAAACGAAATATTGATCTGTATTTTAATCTAACTGATTTTGTAGAGATTTATAAAATAATTACAAACAGAAGAAATTATTTTAGAAAAGATTCAAAACTCAATTCTGAATTCAAATCACATTCTACTCAATTCTGAATTCATATTATACACAAACTCAATACTGAAATGAAAGGGCCACTGACAGATTGGTTGCAAAATTATATATGGCTACAGCCCACTTTGCCAATAATATATCACTGATGTCCAAAAAAAACACTATTGTAAGGGTCAAGATATGATGGTCAATGTATCCAGGAACCTTTCCAGAGTAACTATCCATACATCTTGCTACAGTTGTTCGAATTGAGTTTATTAATTGATGAGTAGATAATAATACTAACCAATACAGTCTTTATTATTAGGATGAAGTTTGTAACCTTCACCACAAGTACAAGTATAGCCACCATCAAAATTCTCACAATCCTTTTCACATCCACCATTGTTATTAGAACATTCATTAACATCTAATTTGGTAATATAAATGGAAAATATTTATTATTATTGATACAATCGTTTATAAAAACCAAAGCTCTATTTCATGATTTGCAAATGACACATATCTGTACTTATTTTACATTTATAAAGAGCAAACTTGAAGACTAAAGGGGGATAACTCTGTATTCAATATTTTGTGAATTTGTACTTCTCCCAAAATGTCTGATAAATAATGTATTGACTAATCATACATATAATCTGTACTAGACTTTGCCTATATATCGTACAAAATATCATCATTCTATTACTTATTAAACTTATATTATTATTTATTAAGTTCTGATTATTACCTGAGCAATGTGAACCACCATATAACTGATAACCTTTCCTACATTCACAATGATGACTCCCTGGTTTATTAACACAGATATGATCACATGTTCCATTTACAGAGCATTCATTTATATCTGTCAAATTAATAATATTTCATTTAAATTTTGTGTATTACACAGCGGAAAAACAAAATATGTCTGGGGACAAAAGGGGGATAACTCTTAAACACCAAATTGCAGAATTAAATCGTACAAGTCTGAATTGTGGAGATGAAAACAAGAATACTCAGCTCTCATGTCTGTGATGCAGATCTAAAGAATCTTTTTTTAAATATAAGAGTAAGAGAGTTAATGAAATTAGGTTTTGATATCATAATAGGCCTATAATATTATTTTATTACAACAATTTACTGCGGGATACTGGGGTACCTGTAAAACCATCACTTGTATAAATCAACAGGCCTTATGATCTACAGTGCAAGTTAGACGACTTGGACACTTAACTCCACTGTTTATATAAGATAATGTAAAATAGTTGTTACCTTTACACGATCTTTGATCATGATCTACTTTAAAACCTTTCGGACAGGTACATTCGTAACTACCCCTCGTATTAACACATTTATGACTACATCCACCATTTCCTCCGCGACATTCATCTATATCTGTTTATAACAATAACAAAAAGCTATATAGCAAAACCAAGATAAACTACTTGGCTGCAGGTTCAAGAACTGAAACTAGTAGACACTCTTTCTAAGATTTAAATATACCTCAGAGGTAATGTGAGGTGGGGTGGAGCTGAACGAGGGAGAGGAGACACAATTATCTAAACTCGGTCTTTAGGAGTCTAACATATGTTACAACTTTATTTCAATTTCCTTGCTTGTGCGTAGGGATCTTTTTTAGCACTGTGAGGAATTATATGGGTTTTGAGAATACCTACAAATTGGGTAGGTGACCTGACTCCTTGTAACGCACAGGTTTGGGATCAAAATCCCTTCATGTGACTCAATGAAACCTCCAACCCACACCCTACAGAAAATATGCATGCACATAAAGTGTTTGCATTAAAATAAGGTTTGATATGTGTACTGATCGAATCTAATTCTTGATAGAATAAGTAATTTATATACCAACCTAAACAACTGCGGCCATCTTGATGTAAGCGGTAACCTCTAGGACAAGAGCAAACAGGACCTTCTGTTAAGTCTGTACATTTACGTTCACATCCACCATTCTTAACACCACAACTAGCTTCAAATAAAATATATAAAAGGATTAGGGATCTTAATTTTATATATTTAATCAATAAGGGCTAAGTAAATGTTTGCAATCGGGTACAGACACTTCTGTGAAGTCTTGCCTGCAAAGGTTCTCGAACGTGGCACTCTTGCCTTATCCTCACACCTAGCAAAAGTTTTGAGTTCAGTTCTTCATTACATTATAAGCCATTGTCACATATAGGCATCCAAACGGTAAAACTTACGTCTGCAGGTTTTCTTGTCATCTTTAAGTTTATATTGATCAGCACAGCTACAAACTGGACCTTGTGGTGTATCTAAACATTTATGTTGACAACCCCCATTACCATGTTTACAAGTTTCTGTTAAATGTGAACAAATTTCATTATTTTCAAATGCATATAACATTATAACTTTTATAATTTCATGGCTTTCCACATACAATAAAATTCTATTAATAAACTTCAGTAAATAATATGTGCAATGCTATCAAACCACAGATAAACCATAGGTAAAGCAACTTCACCTTTGTGGACATTTGGTGAGACTGCCAGTTCTTAGATGATAAGTGATAACCCCAGTCAACTCACCCGGTTAAGCAGGCTACCAAACTAGGCATTCTAGAAAATGACTACTAAGTAATAAATAATACTGATTAGATTACTTACGTAAACACTGTTTGCCATTAACAAGTGTATAACCATATAGACAGCTACAAGCACCATCTCTGTGACTACTGCAAAAATGTTCACATCCTAGACTGGTTTTACACCGAGTTCCAACTACAAAATATAAACATTATTTTGAGAGAGATAAGATACCATTTAGTAGGACCACTACATTTTTAATTCATAAATGCTAGCTCAACTAATTCTGCAAGCCATATTTAACAGAATAAAATACTCCAGAGTCCAGACTCTCCCAAGCTGTAACAGTCAAAATACAATTTGAAAGATAATGAAGCCGGTATATGCCATACAGTGTGCTATGAGGTAAATTTTGCCCAGGCAGTGGCACTACAGCCTACTCTTACATAGAATTCCAACTGCCATGGGTTATTTTACTTGCACGCTAATGTTCAGATGGGTCCTCCTTCCTGCATCACCGACAAGAGTGAACCATGCCCGGAAAATCCAGATGAACTTTCTCAGTTAAACACATGACCTTCAGGTTATCGAGCCAATGTCTTACTCACTGAGCCATCGTGGCTCTCATATTTTATCAAGTTAAAAATACTCACCAAATAAGACAAGAATAGTTTTATCATCACTTTTCAATGAATTCCTGTAAGTCTTAACTTTCTTTTAGTTCAAATATACCACACTGACCCTTCAGGTTCCAGATAACAGAATTCAATAGGAGAATATGATAATGTCTAATGTAATTTAGAAATGAGATAAAATCAAATTTTGAGTCATCACCTTGGCAATTTCTTCCATTTGACTGTAAGGAATAACCAGAGTTGCAGCGACATTCATAACTTCCTAAAGTATTAATACACTGATGTTCACAGCTTCCTCTTCTATCTAAACACTCATTCTTATCTAAATAACAAAAATATTTATAAATATGCTTCTATTTTATCTGGGAATAATGTTCCTGAGCCTTAATGACCAGTGATGGGACAATGAATGCTGTATCAATAAGATAATGGAAATCACTAGTATGTGGTTAGCTATTGGACAGCGCATTCTTCTAGGTTATAATATTATCAATGGGAATAATAAATGGATAAACATTCTGAAGATATATATTGTCAGCCTCACATCATATATAAAAGAATAAAAAAAATTGCCAAAAGGGTTAATATTGCAACATGAATATGGAACATTGCTCCAAAAAATGGGATCTTTAAAACTCTATAGAATGCATGAAGATTTACTGAAAAACACATGTTTTATAAGAGTACTGAAATGCTGCATGTAATAAAATAAGAAGTAGTAAATCCATAAAGTTGTATTATAACGAAGATATTCTATGGACTGCAAGTTGAAGTATGAATTGGGAAAGATGTTTTGAACCCTAAAAGTATTAAATGAATAAAATATGAAATGGAATTATCTATAGCTGCCATAAGAAATAACAAGCTAAAGCATCGACCAATGTAATTGATTAGCTCTGCTAAGCTTCAGCTCGAAATGTTAATCACTGATCTCAGTCAAGACATTCACCTCATTTAATGAACATCTACATCAAGTTTAAACATTCTACCTCAATTAAAAGCAGAGTTATGTTCCAAATTCTTGACCAATCAAATTGCTTATCGCTCCTTAGCCTAAGCAGAAAATTCTCACAATCGAACTTATTCAAGGTAATGATAAACCTATAATGAATCTATATTCTGAGTTTCATCGCTCTCACTTCATTATAACCAAAGTTATCATGCCCAAAGCATCAAACAATCAGATTGTTTATTTCTGCTTACTGTATGCAGAAAATGTTCATCATCAAACTCCATTGAGCCATTCGCCTAATGAACGCCTACACCAAGTTTGAACATTCTGGCTCAGTTTGAGTGAGAGATATTGTGTTCCAAAGTCTTGGCCAATCAAATTGCTTATAGCTCTGCTTATCCTAAGCAGAAAATGTTCATTATTGAACTTAGTCAAGGTATTGATGTTATGGAACTATACACCAAGTTTCATTACCCTCACTTAGAACTAAAGTTATCGTGTCTCGAGGCATCAACCAATCAAATTGCTTATATTTGCTCACCCAAAGCAGAAAATGCTCTTCTTCGAACTCCATGAAGGTATTGACCCAATAAACACCTACACCAAGTTTGAACATGCTAGCTCAGATGGACGAACCCATTTTAATAGTCCCCTGCTTTCTTCGAAAGCCTGGGGACAAAAAAGAATGCAAAGCAATACAAAGAAATTTGAAAAAATGTTACCTAAACATCCATGGCCATCTGGTGCAAGGTAAAATCCAGGAAAACATTGGCAGGTATAATTACCAGGTGAATTAATGCATGTATGTACACAACCTCCATTCTCATTACTACATTCATCTTTATCTAAAATCAAACATAATAACTTTCATATTCCTTATTTTAAAGATCTGAATTACAGGACTTATCATCTTTTGCCTATATCTATAATTAGAGATTACAAAAAAAAAAAAACTTTTTGAGACGTACCTTGGCAAGATTTACCGTTACCAGTAAATCCAGGTTTACATCGACATCTAAATGATCTTCTAGTATTTATACAGGTGGCATCTTTATGACAATTATGTGTTCCTTTTTCACAATCTTTTCCTGGAATTATACAGATTATCAATTTCTAATAGAAACTACGATTTGCTAACTTCACTGTATGTATAATTCCTCCAGCAGGACGACATTAGAAAATGTGAACTATGAACCGATGGAAAGGGGTTGTTGCGCCTGTGAATTCATTGTACTTTCCATCAAGCCATGACACCACAAACGTTATTATACTACATATAATAAGAACGAATGAAGACTTCTAAGTAGTATTTTGGTAATTATAATCCCTATCGATGAATGAATTTCGTATTTGGAAAGCGAATGCGAATCAGGAGTTGTTTAACGTAGTTGTTCAAAGATCCTAGAGATCTGTTACAATATCCACGTCCCTGCCGCTCTAAAATCAGGATCCACAAATTCCGGCAATTAACCATATTATACCCACTTAAATCCGACGATTATTCGAATACGGTAGAATGGCGTTTTGTGTAACATATTTTGCCAACTTAATACATCTGCAATTTTGAGACATACATTTTATGGTAATCTTTATTTCTGTAGGATAATTTTGTATAGACGGTGGCGTTTCCCCTATCCCTCCTTCGATTTTAATTGATCGGGTTCTTTTATGCGCGTTCTAATATGTACATGGCCGGACCTCTGTTTTGAGTCTCACCCGACCGATTAAGCACACTTGTCAGCCTCAACAGCACCAGCCCTACTAATTGTACTCATTAGTATTTCGTATTTTCATAGTCATCTCAACCTCAGATTCATGGTGGTGTAATTTCTGCATGCCTTTTTGGCCATAGCATTAAAATCAACCGTATGGCTTACTGCTGCCGTTTCTTCAGATTAAATGCTTCCTATAACAAGGTCATCAAATGCATCCAACTATGTTTTTATTTGTTGTCACCGAGAGTGGATAAATTTTTAGAAAAGATCATGGTGCTCGCATATTATACAAGTTGAATGTACCAGAACATATGAACGATACATTTCGACTGACAGTTAAATTCTGCTAAATAAAAATATACTAAACTGATCAATATAGACCTAGTAATTAGGTACACAAAAGACAACAGAAAAACCAAAGTAAAGGTGACTTTTAGGGTGTATGGAATTGGAAGACAAAGTTTTTATTTTGCCCATGAGTACTATTGCCTTGCACCCTTTGAAATGTTTTCAAGCCACGACCATCACTAAGTTGATCATGATTTAAAGTTACCAATACTTAATCATTTTAACAACACGAAGACATATTAAAACATTGCAATATGTTTTGAGCATGGTATTATACGTTAAAAAATAAATCACCAAAAACCAGGTTATGGTGCATCATAAAATGACTTACTTACACCTATTTAGATTTAGTATTTAGTTAAGCTTCAACTTTAAACAGTCAAGTGTGTTTGCTAAATTCAGTTCTTACCCGTTAAGATAAATAAAGATAACCTATGTTCTCCCAATAGGCTATTCAGTTATACAACGTAACAGTAGACAACTGACTGGCACTGAAAGTATATGCGATCTCGTGGACAAGATATTTGCTATAAGCAGCACCAGTTTAGAATATTCGATAATTCATTATTAACAGACCTTGGGGTGTTGTATTGATAATATAATGTAGCCGACTATACCTAGCTACATACCATTAATATAAATATCTATCATCAGGGCTGGTTAAACATAATTCTATGAGTTCGTAAACTATTTCGTTATTTACTGATGGAGAGCCCGGTATATGATACATCGGTTCTGTACGAAGCTGCAGACTGAATATTTCAATGCATTGCCCTGTCTGAGTTGGTCAGTAACAGAAAAGACGGGAAACGTACTCGATGACTGGTCGACCTGACCCGAAAAAAAGTATACAGACTATAAGCCAAACACCCATTTATGTAGTACAATTTCCAGACAGATTCAGGTTCGCAGACTTAATAATTGCTCATCATTTAAAGGTTTGCTTATGTTTTTTCTGACTCACCAGACAAGCAAGGGTTGCACCACCATGCCTAATTTCCTCCAGCTAATAAAATGCAATCGATCAAGTCTTGAACTGCTATTATCATGATGAACTTTGTGCCAAGATCGACTTCTCCAGACGTCTCGGTTTATGACCAATGAATCAACCACATGTAGTTTAGTGAAGCTTGATGACATTGATGGTCTGTCTTTGATGATCGCAGCTGTAGACATAGCTATTACTGTTCTCTCTTTTTTCTCTCTTATTTACGCCAACATTGACATGGGGTCGTATATTGTTGTCACATCGTCCGTCCGTCGTCCACAACTATTTCCTCTAATTACTGTAGGAGTTCTGGTCCTTGATAAATTTGACCAATCTTGAGGACGCTCTTGATGAATAGACATTTATGACAGTGTTAATGAGAAGTCGCCGTATTATGAATGAATGTTAGCACTAGGAATAATTAGAAGCCAATCAAATTTCAATCAATTACTTCGTCCCTTAACCACAAAAGAAAAAAAGATTATTTGTATTTACAGACATGTGCCACACCTTGGATTAGAATTATTAGTTTTTTACCCACGTGTCCGGGTATCGCATTTTAAATTACACCAGATCTCCACTGTATAACTTGAATGCCAATGAGAACTTTATATATTTTCCTAAAGGACTTCATTATTACGACGTTTAGGGCCATGTTAGCGATCATTCTTTTTTAATTTTAAACACTTTCTTTTTAAAATTATACTTCCACGCGTTGATGTGCTCATAAAACCAGAGTTTATATTCACATTAAGAGAAGACCTCATTAAATATTAGCCTTTATACCCATGGATGGGGTTAGTTTATATAACGTATTTATATTATAGGCAATTTTCCAAAGTAGTTTGATTAGACATAATAGAGATATGGTGTTGAATTAAGAAAGGATGGTTTGTATATAGACGTCTATTACCTTGTTTATTATTTAAAGGAAAACCTTAGACACGTTAATATGCATCGAGTTACAGAATGATAAACAGACATCCATTGGATTCACTTGAGTACATGTAGAAGAAAACAACATTGTCCCCAGAAATGCAATATTGGAAATTTGATGCTTAGTTGACCCCAAAGCAGTTTAATTAAATGGCCGCGATGTCCGATTAGAAATTGTCTACGATATAACCCTCGGTGGAATACTAGTGGTAAACTCTACAGACGAGCGAACGAACGATTAGAAAGACTTGGCTACAGCATAGTTGACAAGACAAGGGGATGGAGTTCGGGGTCAATCCAGAATTCGAAATCAACCAAACGATTGTTATAATCCAGTGTAAGTACGTTTATAGAGACATGGCAGCATCAGAACTGTATAATTCGAGATTAAATAGAGCCTTACCAAAAATACATATTCCAATTCGATGGAAGATGATAAAAGGCTTAGATGACAGCCAGAGAGAAATCCAGCCGTTACTGACCTGGTATCTACAATCCAGTACAGTTCCTTAGTAATTCTTCTTTGAAAAAATTAACAACAACAAGATGAAAATTATGATAATAGAAGACACAGTTCAATCGGTTTCAGTGTTCAGCTATTGTATTTACTGGTGATTGTTGAGCTGACTCTTCCATCAAGGGCTACTCTTCGTAAGTTAGACTGGTCAGTGGTTCTTCTGTGAGAAAATTATTCCAACAAAACTTCATCTTTGGTGAAAGCTCAATCTCATATAAGTCAGCGTCAATAACAAAGCAAGATTTTTTTGTACAATCCGACCGCCAATGATATGTCTTACAGTAATTTCGAATAAAAATCAACTGGAAGCAAATTCTGGAGGACTGCGCGTCCAATAGGGTCTTTTTCTTCAGATCTTCACAATGTCATAAACGAAGCTTTTGTGTCATTAGGCTACGTCAACAAATTTTAAAGTATTCTACATAAATATAACATAGCAACACGCTCGTAATCTCATACAAATCGACGTTCGTAATATTCAACAAAGTTAAATTTGTGCTTGCACTTGTTCCATTTGCAATTTGAGTTTGGAACAATGATGGGGTTAGAAGGAGCATTGGGGGCTCCCCAAGAGTTCTTACGTGTTTTTTTGGGGTGGGGTGGGGGGACGATTTTTCGCCCATTATAGTCTTGAATCTAAGCCATTTTGATGAATTGGTAAGTTTGTCCTTTGATAGATGGTTTGCAGTTTCTGAAGGTTTAGTACTAAGGATATACTCAAAAGTGGGAGCCCCCCCCCCCCCACACACACACACTTGCAGACTCGGGAACCTCCGATCCACAGTCTGTTACTGACTTGGAAGGTATATAAAAACATGATACCACTTCATCGATCAGCATGTCATAGCGATTCCTTTTACAGTCCCTCGAATTAATAATTTATCTAATAATAGCGTGTTGCAAGGAATGGACACACCTGCTACTCTGTTTTTCTGATGATTTGACACCCGTCTAAACTTTAAACGAAAATATTCACCAGATACCATATCTGGGTCACAATTCGGAACCAGGGGCTAAAAATATTTTACTAAGCTCAAAAGCTCTCAAATACCTATAAAACAGATATAGGTACCCGTAGTCCTTTACAGTTATGTAATAAGCTATGTAACATTTGTATACACAGAGATAAGGTGTGGTATATAAAGGAATGTCAAGATATAAAAAAGATTTTTAATACACTTTAAGAATTAAACAGAAAAGAAAAGAAACATTGGGGACAAAGTTTGCATATTTGATATTAGATAAGTAAAACGACACTTGTTTGTTGAAGTGAAGCACTCTTTAGAGGGCGGAGAAGTATTTGTAAGTGTGGTTTAGATTTCGTTATGATAACGGGGAATTTATACACGCAGCATGAAAAGTGAGTTACGTAATGTTTGCTTGATAATTTTAAAAAACATTTCCTAATACAAAAACCAATATTGATGTAAGTTCTTGGCGGCATGCATTTCTTTAAATAAACATACCATGCAAGAAAATTTAATTTGAATTCCACACTCACAGTTTAACACGTGGTTTTCGTTCAAATATAATTTACTCAGTTATAGGTAATTTAATTAGATATATTCATCTATTTATACACTAATAACGTCTAAAAAATACTAATTATAAATTTACCTGATATAAAATTTAATGACTATTTCATATAAACTATTAAGATCCATTGCATCAAAAATCTCAACAATTCAACCAGTTATATTTATGAGAAACTAAACTTGCGCTTTTTGGAATGACTTTGCATAGTTCAAGAATTTAATGATTTGGATAGATTACTTAAGAGATTAATCTACCTACCTGATCGATTCTTGTTGCGTCTTTTAGCCCAGGGGGTGGGTGGAATGGTAATGACTAAGATGAATAAACAAATTGGGATACATAGAGAAGACTGCATGTCAGAATAGGCTTTCTCCTTTTCGTTTATACATTAACACGAGGAGTGAAGTAAAGTCGCCAGCCATCAATCACATATCTACAAGGCAATCACGGTGTATATAAAGATACACATGCTGTATGCTCCCTTTACAATCAATTAAACATCATTTAGAGACATTTCTCACACAATACTTTAAACAACAGCATTAATAAGTCTTCATTAAGCAGTATAGAATTTGATTGGCTCTCGAAAAATAAGAGGTTCATCCAAAACTCGGCGAAAGATCTGCTAAAACATTCGAACGGTTTTTGTCAAGCACAAAATATCCTATAACCTCTTTGTAACATTCTGTAACGAATACAATAAAAGATATTTGTCCCTATTCATATTATCTTTGCTTTAGGTACATCATCTCAGCATCCTCTTTTTAACCCCACACTGTAATATGAGGTAAGTGCAATACTTGTGCAGCATGCCTTTGGATGTCAACTCCATCAAACTTCTTTAAAGTCCTTCTAGCAAATTTAACACGTATATTTTGGAATATTGAAATACCATATACTAGAGAATGATGTTTATGAATTCAAGAACCAGTGACCCAACATGAGATTTTGGGTATCAATATCATTTGAATAAAATGTGATTAAAGTGCAGGTGTTTCACAATTCCAAAGCATTTTCTTAACACTCAGAATCACAATTATTAGATTTTCCAAACTGTGCACTCTGACCTGGTACCGACCGATCTGAGATTCACTAATATACAGATAATTCTTCAGTCACGATCAGATCTATTACATCATGAGCTCTAATTATTAATCTCCCTGAGTCATTCTAATTGAGAGTCAAGCGGTTGCTAGATATGCCCTCAACTCGATACAAATGGAATCTAATCTGTATGATTGGTTTCTGTGTTTGAGAACATCGTCTGGACGACGAAATAATGTTGAGATGGAAGTCAAATTAATAAAGTAAATGGGTAAGAACACATAAACCGTCTCTCCCTTTCTCTTTACAATGTTTTACAAGACATAATATCAATATCGTCTAGACCTATGATTTATTACCATTAATGCACACGGTCCGACACCTGGTGATCTAAGAGTTACAGACATCTCCCTTTTACTCGATGAACAATTCTGGTCAATCTATGGGCAAAAGCACTCCAATGGAAAATGAAACATCTCCTAAACTTTAACGAGAAGAATAAAATTTGATTTCTCGCAGCACTCATCCGCGCAAATCCTAAGTACCAATGACATTTTACCTTTAAGACGTGCAATGTCAAGGATTTGACAGGAACTTCAGTTTGGTGTCGCGACTTAAATAAATGAAGATGATCAAATAGCTAACATATTATTTTAAAAAGATATAAAATCACCTCAAGTACGTAAACTGTTCATGACACGTGAAACTGGTACTTAATGCAAGACAGAACACATTATATATAAATTATCAATCCGTTGATCTCGTTTTTGAAATAGACAATTTCATCTTTTACATTACTCACAGGCCCATCAACATGATATATTAGACATTCAAACACAACATTACTTAATAATAGCCATTTTATCATGAAGTTTATTTGTAATCTTGTACCTCGTGAAGCATGGCAAAAGTATCCATCATACAATTTATGACAGTTGCTGCCTCCTTTCATTAACACAAAATGGTACGAAATATTTCCTTTTGAAAAAAAACCCTTTCCACATGGTTTACTAGTATTTAAAATACTGATTTAATTTGACAGATTTTCAATGTCACACTGTGTTGTTATTGTGATTCGCTCTTTAATAAGTGTCAACTCGTTATTTATGACTTCGGTTTGTCTTTCACGGTTTACGTACAGCACTATCAAATTTCACAGTGGCTTTAGTAATCCCTTCTTACTCTTTCTTCGTACATCATCTTCAATTCACCTTTTATATATACATGCTAGTACATACTGTACAACATTTAATTTGACGCTATTCAAAATACGCCTACTGCCTCATTAAGTGTTGTCAAATACAGCTTCAAGTTCTCAAAAAACAAACCCCAATTCAAATTTGTTTAGCACTATCTCACGAAATGGCGAACCAAATTTATATATATATATTCATCATAAGTAAATTTCTATGAAACTTGCCTCTTGTAAAAGCACTCATCAATCATGTTAAATTTGATGTAAACGTTCTTGAAAATTGGGTCTTAACCTAATAAGCGTGTATGATCCAAATTCCCTGCTGTGTTCCCATATTAAAAAGCGATTTTTCATTCACATAGGCGCTGTGAACTGACTAAAAGATAACATTATTTTTCAAATTCAAAGAGAAACCAAATTTGTAAGGAATACAAAAAGATGACAGAAGTCTACTCTATAGGTCATGAAGACTGTGTGCAGTACACATGCATTTTACATAAACGTACTCCAGTTATAAGTAAGCGGTAAAGAATTCTTTAACGAGACCCCTGCGTGTTTTCTGATGTTCATAGCAGAAGTAGATAAACGCCTTTCCTTTGCGAAAAAGACCCATTGAGAAAACATGAATTTAAAACGCAATTTGGAACTTTCAAAATATGCCTTGGGCATTATTCATCGTTAAAATCGTGATGCAAAGAACATCAAATACACACGATAAAAAATACCAAGCTTGGTGAAGATAAAATCCAAGGCCATTTGAACTCGAAAAAGACAGAATTTTGAAACGTGGGTGTATAAGATAAACCGTGTTCTTGAAAGATTTCTGTGACGCCAATCGAATCGAGGGTATAGTAGAACCCCAAAAAGTATGTCAATTATATTTTAATATTAATGGGCGTCATCACTTTCATCAATAGAATAAATATAGCTATATTTTGAAAAATATCGTAGATTTAAAAAAAAAACCAAAAACATACATTACTCAATTATTGTAAATCTAAACATTGTTCTACTTAGAGTACGCTATTTTGAACGAACGTTTCTTTCTAGTGGTATTATTGCCAAGTCATGCATCCTTGCAATCCACAATAACCATATTTATCAATCCAATGATTGTAAACACTGAACAGTAGGTCTGACTAATTCACCAGCATACCGGTAGTATCTTACTATTAAGTATCATGCACCACCATTTCCGCAAGGTTCAGATAAGTTTTATTTATAAATTTGTCCCTCCCGGCATTAAGGAAATTTGACAGGACAAATGATATCATTATTTTGAGCAAAGGTACAACAGATAGTTTTAAAATCCAGATATGACGTCGGGCAATGTGCCAGGTGTACATTAATTATACTAGTTGCAATATTGGACGCGCGGGAAATTCACTGGATAGACCTAAGATTTCGGGTCTATGGGATCTTTATTGAAAAATTCGTGGGTTGCCTCAGCATATACGATATAGCATATTGGTCTTCTGAAATGGTGATCATCTAGTATATTATTTGAAACATCTATAGAAAATGTTAGTTATGCTAAGGTGGGTGACAAATGGTAGCAACTGGGTTTTGCCACATCGGCTAAAAATTCACCCGATGAACATTCAGTAGATGGTCGCATCATCTGCCACGTAGCATATTACCTTCACATTAACTGGGTGAACTCTATATAGTCTCTTGTGTAAAATTCAATTCTATGGACGTAAACAATATCCGGTCTCACCATACTAAACTTAGGCTGTCTGTCTATGGTTAACTCTGTTTGAGAACAGATCTATTCTCGAAGTATAAGTAGGTGAATCTCTGTGTGGGAATGGGGTCTCACGGACGAATCTGAGATCGTTGAGTGAAAATTCAATGGTTGGTTGGATCATTTACCATCTGACTTATATAGTGACTTCACGTTTACTGCATTAACTATTAAATCTAGTCCCAATCATACCATCGGGGATAGGCTTAATGTTTAAAGTGACGCTACTCTGCTGACGGCCACATTGTATTTTAGTAAGTCCAAATCCAAACAAGCGCATCCCAATTAGCTACAGAGTGCGAGGCAGGCTATTTTACCCTTTTCGGAATCTTGCTAACAATCACGGTATTGGAACAAATTGATTAGTGATATTTCTGGGGACCAATAAGCTATTTTACCTTCTATATGAATACGCTTCGGAGATACAAGTGAAATGTATACACGAACCAATTAGCTATAATGGGTGCTAATGGAGTGGGTCGGTGGGGTTCATTTTACACAAACCCAATCAATTAGCTATAAATTGTGACGTATGTCATGTATAGGGTATGGTATGATTACTTTTACAGGAGTACACGATACCGTTTCTGTGACGTACACTTAACTGACAATTTATATTAATAATTGTGAACAATTCCGGAAAAGATTCGGTAACGAATTTCCTGTCTTTTTGAGTTGATTGATATAGATTTCGTGACAGGTTCAATGTGTGACATTTTCTTTTTGACACCTTTTATAATATTTACAAAAAACTCACATGGACGTTGTTGATTTTTGCAGAAATGTACAACAATTAAATGCCATAATTAGCCGTCAAAATATTATGACTAGCAGATGCCACCCAGACAAAGCTGTCAAATACTGAAATGAGATTTTCCTGCCCGATTGTATTAAATTTGGGAGGGATCCTGGGGGAGGGGGGGGGTAGTGTTCTAGAGTGTCACGCTTCAACCTTCAGTTGGCCGGTCACCTCTGGCTTGCTGTTGAAGTTTCGATCCCTGGTGTGAGCGTATGTGGCTTGGCGATTTTTTCCCACAGCAAAGACCCTCGTGCGTGCGCTAAGATCATTAAAATGAAAATAAGACAACTTTTCTGCGATATCACCTTCGGTGGAAACGGACGTTAAGAACTAAGTACAGCGACGGGACGGTCTACTAGTCTATAAAAAAAACTATTGCAGGGACTACTGAAGGTTAATTAGGCCATGTTTTGTCATGGTCAAAAGTCAAGTTTAGACAGGGAAGTCAAGAGTTAAAATATTGTTACATTGGTATCAAAAGAACAAACGACCCCATGACCCCCCCCCCCCCCCCGAAGAACATTCTATATGAGCACAACACTACGATACTGTGATAAAACAAACCATTAGAATCATATTTCGGATATTGAAAGATATCGATCAATCGATACCAGGAGTTGAAAAAATGCAAGACATACATGAATATCACCAGTGCCGGACTGGACCCACCTGATAGGTGTGCCTAAGCTCATTAAAAAAGTGTACCTAAGCCTTTAAAAGAGAAAGAAAAAAGAAAACAGAGAGAAAGGTGAGGGGGAAGAAAGAAAAGAAAGAAGGAAGGAGAGGACAGGGCAGGGGAAGGAAAAGATATGAAGCTTGGAAAAATGGGTTTGCGGTTTTCAATTTTCCCGTGGGTTGAACCCACTCAGACCCCCCCCCCCCCAGGACGCTTGTGCCCCTTCGACGCGCTCGAGACGCGCCTTCGGCACGTACTTGTTGGCCTTGTTCAGTGACCTGACAGGTGGGCATAGATATCACAAAATTCACGATACAACGAACGATAAAACCTAAAAAAAAATCCAATACCTCAGATCGGTGCCTATATCTTTTTCTTTTAAAACAGTATTTTATACAGAATTTGAAAGGGGTTGAGAAACAGGCATAGCCTATTTGACATCTCTCCTATATCTGGTCAGTGTGGGTGTGTTACATTTCATTTTCGGGGTGGGTGCCTTATGTCATTGTCAGTGGGGTTGCGTTATGTCAGGGTGGGTGTGTCGTTATATTTCATTGTCAGGGTGGGTGCATTACGTCATTGTCAAAGTGGGTGCCGACTAGTGCACCCGAGAGCTAGTGAGCATTCGCCTTAAATTTGATTGACCTTCGTTAGCGATGACAGTCTACATTACATAAATCTCAGATGCATGTTTGGAGAAGAATAGCTATTGTCCCACGTTCCAATAACTCATAGTGCCCAGATTTCAAACCTGCCTTTCTATTGCGGCGCTGGGTTGTTGCGGTCTATTACCAGCTGCAGATCAAATAATCAATAATTTATGCTACTATTGGACTATTGGAAATTCGTGGCTAGCTATGTACATCGAACCCATTGATGAAGAGATATACTACAAGTATTTAAAGACAACGAATGGAGAACCAACTTATATAAATTAAAGACTGTCAAAAGTGATATTAATTTCATGCGAGGCAGAATAATTAATTTGTCGTCATCAATCAGCCTTTGATCATATTATATGTTAGCATATTGATTTAGATAATTCCACCTACTGTAAACACACATTGTTTTGGTGGGCAATTAATATAAGAATTGGAGTTTTTAACCGTTATATTTGATCTAATAAGTTTCAAGAGGGTCGTCACGAATGAAATAGGGTTTAACGCTCGGGCTAATGAAGATGTGGACGGCCATAAGAGGATGGATTACTTGTGTACCGTACCTCCATTTTACCGTTGTTACTTATAATATGTCGTCATAAAATATTATAGCTAAACCTCGATCTTGGTATTATCCACAATCTTTGAAATTAAAAACACGAATTAGAATAAATATTGGTATATTTCTATGAATATTGACGTTGTCTTACCGTGAAAATATGGGCTCCTAATATCCAACACATAATTACACAACGAACATTTTAAAATCAGTTCCCGAAGTCGGGACCTCTTTGGTCTCCGACCCCATTTGTAAAGAGAAAGTGCATATACCACGAAATCAGTGTAGAAGAAATTAAAAATGCCTGATCCACTTCAGACCAAAAGATAAGCTTGTAAATTGGACTTACCATAAAGAAATTAAGAAATAAATATGTAAACAATTTATATACATTCATATATATTTTAAAAGGTTTAGTTCCTTTAATCTTATCTTAACCTGATCGAATGGGCCCAACAGTTAATATGTCGAATGATATTTTAAGTGGTGTGTTAACAATCGTATAGAAAGAGCATTGGATCGACATTATCTTTTAGAAATGGCAGAAACGATTTGTTAGTTTTTCACATGTACATCTAGAAACTTTACAACTTTTTGAAAGATAGAAGTTGAAACCAAACATGCCTACGGCGTGTAGTGGTGTCTGATATAACTATTTACATGAACTGTGTGGCCAGATGGGCTTAAAATAGTGAAGACAACAGATACTTCAAACGACAGATACACCGCTCCTTACAAAAATGCACCGGGTATCATTCTATAACTACAAATGAGATGAAATGGGGTTTAACGTCCTACTTTTCTGTTCTGCCATAAAGCATATAGCATTTAATAATGAATAATTGGCTAGCTCAACGATATATACTTGCAAATTTGGAATGTAAAACATCCAAGGGGGAGTGCCAAATTAAATTTCAGCATAAAGTATTTTCTAATTAGCCACCTTTGAACATTTATATATAAACACTGACTTTCTCGTGATTTAGAATGAAGACCGCAAAACGAACGCGGATTCATTCACTAAGAATATTGGTTATTCGTCGTTCTTTCGTGGGTGGCAATTTATCTACAAGAAAGACTAAAATGCCCTGATCGCACGGTTTTGTTAAAAGAAAAAGATATCCAAACCTCGACAGTAAAATAGTAGGTGTACATAATATTATACAGAGTGCTAAACAGACTTGATGAAAATGAGCAAAAAGGTATAAAACATAGCAGATAGAAGATGAAAATGAAACGGGGGGGGGGGGTGTACGTCCTAGTGTTCTGCACCGACTGAGCTAATAAAGACGGACTTACGTCACACAGTGTTCTATGAAGGAAACTTTTACCCCGACAGCGGCACTATGGCCGGTGCAGGACAGTGAGTCTGACAAAGGACAACGTATAGTCGTTCGGATAGGACGAAAAAAGAAATCTCGAACACATATTGGCGTACACGTAAAGAACCCTTGGCAGTTAGAATTGGATGGTGTAAGACCGTCTTAGTTACAGTCGATTTAGTAACAAATATTAGTATGGATATTCTGCAGAGTGGTCAACAAGACAGGAAAGCGAAAAGGGCAGAACGGCAGAAGACTACACCAGCCTGGTGATGCACCTACAGAATGCTGTTAATGTGAGGAATAGATCGAAAATTCTACTGCCATTCAGCTTAAAGTAATGACGGGTGTCATGCATAAGGCAGAGTATGTTTACACCATACGAAACATAATGATTTATACATCGGCCCTGCATAGTTATAAGAACTCGGTTGAGTATAAAAAATAAAACCTGATAAAGACCACACGTGATCAACTCTTTCAATTACGATGTTCATTCTATGTATGTTATTACCCTATCATCATCAACATAGCTGAATCCTTCAGTTTTTGCCAAGATAATTGACAGCGAATTAAATTGTGCAAAATAATGGAAACGCGGTATGCTTGTGTATTCAGCTGTCGACATGAATGATTTGATAGCTTAGATCTGGTAATGTTAATGCTGGCCTCGCAAATAATATGAAACGTTGTACATAATGAGCCGTTAAGTTTTCTTATATCACATCTTGAAGCTTCATTCCAATTAAAGGGAAACAACTCCTCTTTCATCTCTTTATTGTGTACCTTTCAAATCCGGCTCCCAACTAGAAACGGGTGTCTAGTCGTTCAGCTAGGGTTGACTGAAATTAATCTGAATACAATATGTTTCCTCATTAGGCTGGAACGTCAATGCGATTTTTTTTTCGCATCTCCCCTATAACACACAGGGCCAAGGAAAATAAATAATACCAATGAGTCTAGTCGTTCGGGTAGGAAACCAAACCTAGACTGCGTGTAAAAGTTAACAGGAACTCCAAGCTAACAAGGTAGGAAAGTCGATACCAGAGTGAAGTCATACCGCTTTAATAGCACATTAGGCCAAATAAAATAATATTTCGGTGAAAAACGGAAACGCCGTCGTCCGGGTAAAAAATCCGTCTTCGTTATCCCGGTTGTGCAGAAAGTAAGAAGTTAAACTCCATTAAAATTATATTAACTTACCTTGTTCGTAAAGAGAGATAGACACACGACATAATCCACTTCCTACGCGATGATTTCCAGAGACGACTCGGTTAAAGCCAGCATAAAGATCATAATCCAAACGACCAAAAGCTGGTTCTTGACCGTTCAGTGTATACAAATATGGTGATTCATAATACTCCACTCTTTTACCGTTAGTCCATTGAATTCGCTCATCACTAATGTCAATAGTGACCTTTGAACCCTTTTTAACGAAATTATCCACTACTTTCATCAGATGACCACCATTCGTAGACGCATCCACGTATCCCGGTAAGGAATTTCCATAAATCCGTAACTGTCTATTATGGATGTGGGCCTCTGCCATGTTGCTGGTTGTACCATTGTCTCCACCAAATCCATCCCCTGTCTCCGAATCAGAAATATCCATGGTCCATAATCTTGGGGAATCGCCATAATCAAGTAAAAACTTTACACCTTTGTAAGGCCCCGAAAAATTAATCTTAATTACAGCTTTTCCAGAACAACTCCTGTCTATAGCAGGAACGGGGGTATGTATAAAAGATATGTACGGACTGTATCCCTTCACTATGCCATACTGTAAATCTAGTTCCACAAAATCATCTCTAAATCCAAATACTGAACCTGTAATAGATAATACACTAATATTTAAAATCATTTAGACCTTTTACAGGACTTTAATCTTCAAAACTTTTGCGTAAATTTGTAGGTTTGTTGTACACTAAGTCCATTGGGAAAGTGAGATACTTTCAATCCAAATGCATGCATTGTCTTAATTGTCGACTGGTTTGAAGAATTTTGAATGCCTACAAAACAATAAATCTATTAGAAAAATGTGATAGTGATTAACGCCCTACTGGTTGGACTAATGAAGACGGGGATACGTGCTATGGGTAAATTTTTGCCTGGACAACGGCGCTACGACCTACTCTTGTATCGAAGTCCAACCGCCAAAAGATCTTTTACGTGCCCGCCAATCTGTACACGGGACCTCCTTCCTGCACCAGTGACAAGGCTAAACCATGCCGGAAAATCACGATGAACTTTCTCGGTCAATACCGGCTACCCGCGACGGCGAGCCAATGCCTTACTCACTTAGCCATCGTGACTCCAAAAGCTATTTCGTTGTATGGTGATTGATTAAAACTAGTTTTGTCAGAGCGAAAATCACCAGATGCAAGTTTTCACTCGGCCCTCACAATTTGAATGTCTTCCATCAACATCTAGATATTTATTGCCAGGCAACGAAACATACGCCCACAGCAATCAAGTCGCCCGGTTAATGGGTGCATTTACATCGTGTATAAAGTCAATCCGACATTAGCCCGTAATTTAAAATCGATCTATCGTTGAAATAGGAAATTGTTGAAATTCAATAGGGTTCTTCGTTTTTAGAACATCCATAAAATTGTTCAATTTGGCCAAGCATCATAATTGAACAACAGGGTGTGAAAGCTTATTAGACAGCCCACGATAAATCGAAAATGACACCTACTGCATTCTCAGAAGTTTATGTGGTTTTATGAGGTTTAACATAATATAAAAGGTGTCCTGTTATTATCGAAAAGTTTAATGCCAGTTACGCCAATTGTATGTAAGAAATTCCAATAATTCCACAAAATCATCTTGGGCCATTTTTGTAGCTTCACCTGAGTTTTCAACAAAGGGTGGTGAATTATATTGCAATTTATACATTACTATGGATTTCCTGTTTAGTGGAGCATTCTGGGCCGATTTATCTTATTATGTCGAACAGAATGTGGTGTAATTAATTTTGAAAAATCTAGTGTTTTTATTTCCGGATGAATCGTTGAAAGAGGACGAAGAAGCTATTCGAATTTATCCTTCAACTGTAGTAAAACTTAATTGGCTTTGGAGAATGTAGTCAAAACATTACAAGCATTTCTATAAAACAGAGAAAACCTAGCAATGAATACATGAAATAATCAAACTGTATGCTGAAGTAATAGTGGTAAGTAGTCGTCGCGATTAAAATGTCACTTATACATAATCGGACAGTGAAATTTAGTTACGTAACGCCGTTAAGTAAATTGAACTGGGCTTGTTTTTGCGCATGATTTGCATACCGGTACTTAAAACTACTTTAATTAACGAATGTCCTGTGAAACAGAGGACTGCTCCTTTAAATTTTTCCGTCTACAGGATGTGGTTTAAACGGATCATGAGGAAAACTCAAATTGCATTCCTTAAAGAATTCGCGTCTTTGTGGTAAAATGTTTGATACGAGGTAGATTACAAGAAGATATTTTAATTTACAAGATGATACAAATTGTCGTATTTATTTTCTCATTACTAGATGGTGAGTGTATATTGTGGGGTGTGTTTAATAAGTTAAGTTAACAGATGAGCTCCAGCTTGTCCCAATATCAATAAGCACACCTCACTACCATCCGGCCTATTATAATGTTTAGAATAGTTGTCAACCTAACAGTTTACTAGTATAAAACACGTTACATAGATAAAGCACACCCCGTCTACGTATGTATACCCTAGTTCATCTATAGTTAATCCAAATGTCACAATTGAATTGAGTAATTTAGTGACTTTCGTGGAAGTGGTAGACCTGCTAAGTTAGTTTGTTGATTTTGTTCAAATAGGTATCTCTGTTTTATCTTGAATAAACGTGGAATAGCTCCCCATTTCTCTTATAGAGAGTAACGATTAGTCTATGACTTGAGACGCCCCCCCCCCTCAATTAACATTTCAGTAGCATTAGATTAATATTTTTGAAAAATAACTATGTGAACATTCATTTAGCGTTCCCCTTCGTCATTCGTGCGGGTCGGGAAGGGTCTAACAAAGGACTGTAGTCCTTCGGATGGAACAAAAAACAGCGTCCTGTGTACACACTGACGTGCACGTACAAGAACCTTTGACAGTTAGAATTCGAAATAAGACTAGGTCGTAGCGCCGCCGTCTGGGCAAGATTTAAAGCATAGCCCGTCTGCATTGGTCTAGTACGAGTAGAACAGTAGGACGTCAACCCATATTTTGTATTGTATTTCAACTTTATATAAATGGGTTGAGATGCAACTGGATACCCATTACCCCCACCCCACCCACCTTAACAACACAATCTCCCCCTTTTGGTCCTTCATAAACACCCAATAACCGACCTAATCAATCCCCCAAAATCTGCATAGAAATAATTTAACATATCTGTTTTCCTCGATGGACCTTTAATATCATAATGGCACCTTTCGTAAAACCGATCAAGCCATACTGACTGAAACAATTTGCCATATTTATGGGACAAAATATTACACGGTGGAATCCGATTGAGAAAGCTAAGTAGTTTTCTTGCTAATATTTTTAAACAAGACACAGACTGTATAATTTAATCAAGAAAAATCCTGCATTGCCTGCAGTATAAAACCTTGTCTGTATTTGGGTATGAAACAAGTTGCATCAAGATACGATACAGGAGCCAAGATTGCCCAGGGGCTTGGATCGTCAGATAACATTCTATATTGCACGTCGATTTCAAACCATAATAAACTGTTTGATTGACATAATGACATTTTCTGTGATTCATTCCATCTCTCTTGAAATTAAAAGAGCCTTAGGCTGTCTTTCTTAGTCTACAGAACAAATTAGTGATATCAATATCTAGTTTAAATCGAAAGCTGTACAAGTAAAAGATTCAAGTATGGAAGATGTGTGAAAGAGTACAACAAAGGCCCATCCTCAGAGGAATTGGAGGTGTGCTATTATTATGATTACCAATAAGCTTTATTTTGTTTATTCCCAATTATACCTACTACTAGGGAGGATTGTTTTCAAAGACATACTTGCAATTTAGTGATTTTTGAGGTGGCGAAGGCGGGGAAGGGGGATCGATGGTGTATATTGTACATAATATTCTATAGCAAAATAAGCAGTAGAGGTCATAATAGGTTAGCAAATGATGGTGCGAACACAGATAAACATTTAGACATGGATCTGGAAGCAAAGCAATCGACAACTAATAGGCTATGAAAGCTCAGTAAACATTCTCGCCTCTTACTATAAACATAATTATTGTGGAGGTTTGCTTGAGAAATGGCATGAATGCAATAAGTGAGATTAGAAGTGATGTCCGCAGTAATAGATTGTTAACTGATCTACGTACGATAGATAATTTAGAACATACACAAGGTCATCATGTGTAAGACTGTTACTATAGTACGTGAATAGAATATAAATATTAAAATATGAATCGTTTTTAGAAGCAGCTTGAGTGTCAAATACGTTAATCTAAAATCAAACAAGATGAACAAAATGAAAGTTAAATCCCTGACATGCCAGAAGCAGTTAACTATGGAGTTTAAGAAAACGCATTGCCAAAACTACTTTTATTAATAAAATATTTTGGTCCAAATTATTTTTAAATCGATCAATTCTATAATTTAAATTCTGATCGTTTTAGGTTAGCATCGGTTTCTATTTAACACGCCATTTTATCTCTCGTAGACATATTTTAATAGTTATTGTGCTATCTTTCTTCAACGCACTTTACATTGAAATAGTTCGTGTTATTTCTTTTTAGATTTATAGCAATGATCTGGCTTGTTTTGCCTATTACTCGACCGAAGCCTTTTCCATCAGATTCATTATTCACAATTGAACTTAAATGTGCACTTCATCGCATAGATTCGATCCCTACCACAGTAAATCGGAGGTGTTTTGATATAACACAGGCCATCGGTGTGTCAAAAATGTTTTCTAGCTTTCTGAATAAGTATAATCTATGACATAGCGATTGGTGGTGCTAAAAAAACAGCACAGAATACCTTCAGTCTCCAATACAAGGATTATTGGCACTAAAATACTGTGTTGAAATTTGGAGTGGCCTGTTGAATGCGTTTCAAGAAATTCTCTTAAGCATATATACTTCCAATCTCTCTATGTGAGGAAATGGGATTCCTGGCCATATGTGATTTATGGAAATCATCATATTAAAAGAAAAAAAATCGAGCACTTTATAAAAAGATTTGTTGGATATGTTGTTGTCAGTATAATATCTGTTTATATGGGATGGTGAAAGATAAGAATCGTATGTAGAAACCTATGATTTATCTTTATTGCCAAACATCAATTAACACACTTCAAATTGCTTTAACGACTTGCCATACGATAGTGAAATAAACACCCCTCTAATTTATGCTTTTGCCGGTATGTCTATCACATTATCTGGCCCGTTTTATGGCCATTTTACACCCCATTTTGAGAAAAAGCTACTTTCAATGATACAAATGGATTTTGAAGTACAGCATTACTATCCCTTAACATACATAAACATACAGTGTTCTCTTGTAAGCCACTCGTCTTTAAACAATTAGTAACAAGAAATAAATAGATTAAGTTGAATTACACGAAGAAAGTTAAATTTAAATCTTGACCGAGATCCTTATCACAAGAATGCCAACTTAATTATTATGAGAACACAATCAATGGATATATTACACAAGCACGACGTTTCGACACGTATCCTATTGTGAATTATGCTTGATAACTAAAAGATCATACTTGTCGAAACGTTGTGCTTACAAAAAAAACATTGCTGATTGGTTACCATAATAATTGTACGTTGTTAATGTATTTCTCAATAATCAAAGACAATCACGTATTCACCGGGAAACGCAGAGATGGAAACGCGCGTTGTTTTGAGTCCTTTAATTCCAATAAAACTGTATCTCACCGATAGCTAAGTTAAGGATCTTTGCAGAAATCACGATTTTTTAACACTATACATGGGATTTTTATCAATTTATTTATATGCTTACCTGTATATAAAATAAGTAATAACAATATTAATATATCCGGCATTGTTCTCATACATGTATGCATCTATATAATAAGCCCTTCAATTAAAAACATTCGATAACACACAGTTCCTGGAATTCACAAAACAAAATAATAGTACCGTTTTGCATTACTTCCATGATTGGTCAACACAAGTAGAATCTGACAATATATCTCCTTTTTTTAAGTTTTGTTCTCAATTTCTCATTTAAACGGCTTCTGTTATTCCTGATTATTTCCAAAACGTCAAATCCATTTTGACAGATATGACAACATTAGCATGATCGAACATCTTCTTGTTCACAAAGGCACATGAGTGGACACAAGAACGGGTTATGGTTTAAAAGAAACCTATTCTACAGCGGATAATATTTCCGCTTTGTGCATCCATCCTTCAGTCAATAGGCCTACACAGTCACTTGGCACAGTAGGATGAAGATTAAAAAAAAAACTTTATCGATATTTGCTTCTCTTTACAACTATTATAGAACTATTTCTCTTGTCTAAACATAGTCATCTTGGTGATCTCATTATCACCATCTTCTACGGGTATTAATACCCGAGGATAATAGCATGGATACAGTTGATCGCTTGGCCTATCGAAAGCGCTTTTGTTTGACAAGTTTCACACGCGTTTGTCCGTTCACTTGACTCTAATTTGTAAAAAGATTTCCCCCACAAGGGTTAACCCAGACTGCTACACAGAGCGTCGACTTGTACAGGGGGGAAATTGGCGTGCAGTAAACTAAATCTCAGTGATTTACCGACGTCCAAGTCAAGATGTTTCTAGGGTGAAGATCAAAAGAGGGTGGAAGTAGACACCCCTTTAACAATAAATATATCATGTAGTTAAAGTTACGAGATAAATAATGGGTACACCACTTGAATTATATAAACATGGGCTAATTGAAACCAAGACAATTTACTTTATTGTTTTTAACTTCACTGTGTGATCTGTTTTCTGATAAAGGGATGATTTCAAGTTTCGTGTTTTAACTTTTGCGTCAATTTTACATAGTAAAACAGAGAGTGGCCTTTACTTTATAAGTCTTTGAGTTTCGCTACCGGAGTGGATTCTCCTGGTCGGTATTGCTGGGCTCAGGGCGTGGCCAGGTAGTGTCTAGTCGTTCGGGTGGGACGAAAAAACGAGGTCTCGTGCACACACATTGGCGTAAAAGTATCCTTGACAGGTTGAATTCGAAAAAAGACAATGCAGTAGAACTGCTTTCCGGGCAATTCAAAACCAGTCCTTTTAGTAGCAATGAGATTACTACTATTTTCCACATGAAAATTCATCACTTTTCTAAATGTAACATGTCCAACTTGGGTTGTACTTCTTTAATTAATAGATTACCAAAACTACAATCTGCAGACGCTACCGTTATATAAATAAATAACATTTTATTGCAAGTATTCTATTTAAGAAATTTACCCGTTCTTATTCTATTTTTTCGAGAGTTTGCTTAAAAGGAGCTAAATTTCTTAAGACGGTGTGTGAATCTATAGTTAATTTGATGAAGAAATATAATTGGTAATGGTTGGTACATGCTTAGCTATTAAGTCTCGCTAAAAAAAACGCTGGCCTATCGGATGTTTGTGATTAGATGCAGTTTCAGTCTTCCATTAACCTGCAGTGGCTGATCCAGTTGCGGCACCCCGCCACTTAGATTTTCTCGGAGACCCAGCCCCCGCCCCAACTCCTTAACCGAATATGTTTGGCACCGCACCTGCATTAACTCATATTATTTTCTCATTCAAATATTTGACTTTATATTCACGAACTAAGGCCAATAGCATAACATTTTGGAAGAATTCGGCACCATTTGCGCTAGTTTTATAGTTCTGTAGAAAGGGGTCTAGTTGTTCGGATGATAGATAAACCGTGTAGACGTATGCTTGCACGTAAAATAACCATTGGTAGTTTGAATTCGATGAACAGAGGACTGATGATCATTGTCTGAGCAAAATGTCCATCAATGCACAATACTGACGTATGCCTTCAGTATCCCGGTTATTATAGAAAAAGCGGACGTTAATCCCCATTTGAGGATTTCGCACTGCTTTCGTATTTGAAAGTAAAAATGAAATACGAGTAAAGAGACTCGATGGTCTTGATAATTGTGGTTAAGAGAAAAGAAAATATACAATGAAGTGACTTATAGTAACACTTGAACCCACCTATAACATCCACTTAATATTTCTAGTACCCAGATGTTGGTTTTACTATGTGAATCATCAAAACACGTCAACGATCTCAACCGACTCTACCAGATTGAGTTCTAACACTTTATGTCAGCTCCCGACAAATTTCCCGCGGCAAAACTGAATCGATCTCAAAGCTGAGTGAAGATTTGGGGAGGAAATTTGCTCTGAAAATAATCTGCAGCGCACTAAAATATGATACCACGGGGGAAACCACATAATGAAAATGTCTTTAGCACATTACTCTGGCAAAGTCCATCTATAACATTGTATTATCGCGTGTTCATTTGGTTTAGTAGGTGCAGACGTTAAACTCCATTTCATTACAATACTGAGACATTCTGTATTTATCAACTTTAAATGTCCTTTAGGGTCGATAGTGCTAAATTTTTATTGATTGTATGGATGAATGAAATTGGGTTTAACGTCCAACGTGTTCTGACTAATGAAGACGGTCATTCTTTAATGTGCACGTACACATTTTGTATGGGATCCCGGTCATTGACAGGCCCTTCGTTCTGCACCACTAACAATGATGAGTTCAACGTTCAATCGACACAATCTAGGTAATTTCGGGACTAACATGATTCAATTTTATTCAATAATACGCTTGCACGTGGAGGTCTTTAGCAGTGGGAGGAAACCGGAGGACACAAAGAAAACCAACGATCGAGATTGGACAGGCGAATGGTGAGGATATAATGATGGAGATTATATGATGAAAATGGCTCATGTGATCATTCTGCACACAGAGATCATTTTAGTTCATTCTTCGAGAATAGAACTCTGTCCTAAACAGCCGTCATATCCAAAGATTACCATTCTGTTCTGTAATGCGTTTCTACTCCATTTTACATGTGGCAAACACACGAAGACTAATTAAATTTAATCAATTTTATAAATGGAAGCAGAATAAATACTTCACAAATTTCTTGAAGTGTACTTGTTATTTTCAACTAAAATAGAGGTAGTGTCTGTGAAATAGGGAATAGTAAGAGTGATATTTCTGGAAAGAGACAGGGTTGAAACTTACATTAATGTTACCCTTTACCTGTGAAAAACGCTTTCATTGACAGTTATTTAAAATGGTGTCAATATGTAGTAAGGGTATATGTCATCAACTTATAGAGAATTTAGAACATGTTGTCCTATAACTATCGACTAGTATAAACCAACTGTAAGATTCAAATGAAAGTGAGTAACTATAACTTTGTTCTAAATAACCAGAAACTTTTAATTTAAATATAAGCTTTTCTTTTTGTCTTGGCAGAAAATCAGCTTAAAATTGATCAGAAAAAGGAAAGAAATTTGCACCCCCCCCCCCCACATGTCTTGGGTCTTTTAAACACCTGAACAACCAATCACGATTTCGAAATGGTCTCATGATAATTGCTTATAATTCTTTAGTGGCATTTAGCGATTGGAGACATAACAGAACTAACACAGTTATATGGGAAAACAATCACTGATTTATTATAAACAAGCACGACGTTTCGATAAGTATTCTCCTATCGTTATCAAGCACAATGACATTTAGTAAACTAGATGGTCGATATATATATATACAAATGTACAAACGTCGTGCTTGTTTATAATAAATCAGTGATTGTTTTCCCATATAACTGTGTTAGTTCTGCTATGATAATTGCTGCCTCTAAAAGTATTTAAAGTATTATCAAGGGGCATAACTCCATGAGGTATTGTCAAAAATTGTTGAAAATCCATATCCTCCTTATATACCAAATTGAACAACCTATGAAATTTCAAAAATATCCAATCGCAGTTGTGGTCTCTAGAGGCTTAACAATAAATTGTGTACAGATAATTAAACCTTATTCAAATGAGGGTCTAAAAAGGAAAACATTTCACTGATTTATTAATTATCCTCAATTAAAGTCATTGATAATTAACATAATAACACTATCCCTGTTCATTATAGAAACTTTACTCCAAACAAAGATCAATGGTCTTAATTGTTCTATTCCAAGAAATATACATACACTAAACAATGGGATTATATACTTATAAAATAATGTTATAATGACTGACACATACATTCAGATCAATGTGTAACAACAAAATCTTAATTGCTCAACGCACTAATCTCTTCTTGATTGGATTACTGATTTTTAATCCAATAGGACATGTCTCTTAATCCATACATAATTCTCTACTGGAGAGGCAGTCATTTCACTGAATCTTTCAGTTTTAAAGTAAATCATTTAAAGAATTCACATGTTTGTAAAATATCATTGGATACTAGTACCAGGCTTCGAGTCCCAAGGAAGAATAATTAAACCAGCTACATCACACTTTTCTTGGTAAGCTACTTTTTCTTTTTATTCAAATCCAGTTTCACGCATCAAACGGTTTTTCCGAAAGTTTACAAATAAAATCCCATTCTTCTGTAAAGAAAACAAAACAATAACTACCTATTTCATCAGCTTTTTTTTTCTGTATAAACATAATTGTATGCTTCCTTATGAATGAATGTGGGGGGGGTTGGGGGGTCGAGTGCTCGATCAAGTGCGCTTTGGGTCATACGGTCTGTCATTGAGTCAAATGGCATAGTTTCAATCTCATAACAGTAAGTTGGGTTAACTGTCCACCCTCATGAGTTTTCTGTGGGTCTTCCTGTTTCTTCCACCCAGTGCAAATCATTGAAAAAAAATTGAACCATTTGTTAGTCCCAATTTAACCTAGTTTGTGTTGAGTGGACATTATACCTTATTTCTCTCTCTGAATGAATACAAAACATCTTATAACTTGGGAAATTGTACTCCTAATTAACATTACCAAATTATTCTGTAACCATTTTAGACATTAAAGAATAATACATACTTATGGAAAAACCTTATAAATTAGTAGCTGTTTTTCAATAAGTATATGTAATTGTTTATTGCTCTGTCCAGTCAGTAAATACCTCTCAAAGAGTATCATTCATCACCGAATCAAAATGTATCTATCAATTTTTTAAGACCAAATAGTATTTTGCGGGTATATTTGTTTGTTTTCATTAGTTTTAATGTTTGATAGTCTTTGTATATCAATGTTTTTAATACCAGTTGTTTTGCATAGTTCAAAATTTCGTTTTACTTGTTTTTACTACTCTAGGATCTGGAAGAGTTTTTATCATTGACATGTTCTTGATGATGTGAGGGATTAGCCAATCAAATGGTCTTTTACAGCGAGGTTTGGCGTAAGGTGCAAATTGTTTTTCAAACCTACCTTCTGTAACAGGTTGTACTGATAGTCTAGCTTTTGTAAATAAAGCTATATTTCTTAGAGGTCCTCCATTAGCTTTGTGACTGATATGTAATTCCTTTAACTCCTTTAAAGACACATATCTTTTTAAATCATACTCATATTTAACATCTACCATAACCCATCTAGGATTATCTTTATCGGATTTCCTGTGAAAATAAAAACAATTCTTTGTCATTTCTAAAATCAGTTCATTATACCCATTATACCAGCCTGTTCAGCTTCTGCTACTCTTTTTTCAAGAGAGAATGTTACCAGTCCCCTCCCTGCCACTTCAATTTTAGAATGAACAAACTTATATAAACGAGAAGTGGTATCAGGTGTTCAATGAAATATAAACAAAACATACTCTGTCTCATGCATGACACATACCACTTATTTATATCTCAACAGGGTATTCATTTGACTGAAAATTCAGAAGATGACTCTACTGGATTACATTGGTGCATTTCAGAACCACAAATATTTAACTAATATATAAATTTCTCATCCATGTACAAATTTTTATGGAATATATATTCAGGGAAATTCTGATCTATTTCAATTGTCGAAGTACCAGGATATTTTTGATTACATAAGAACAACATTCTTTACTTTTATTTCCATCTTGACTATCCAGGAAATAGTTCTATATGCATGAATTTTGTGTATAGTATACATATTGAAATTTATTCAATTTACTAAGCTCTGATACTTACGCATCATAATATGAACTCTTTTTATCAAACTGTGTGTGATCTGGATAGGCTTCTTTTACAATCTATAACACAAATATCAAATAATTACCTAGATTACATTGTAAATAAATATGATTTGATTGTTCATACAGTCAGATCATTTCTACTTATACAGCTTCATATATTTTTAACATGTACCAATAATTACCATACATTATATACTATACTAGGGAGCATTGTTGGCTCAGAGAGTGAGGCGCAGGCTCACTAATTTGGAAGTGACAGGTTTCCCCTTGTCAGTGGTACATGACAGAGTGTCTGGCAAGAAACAGTAACTAGTCATTCGGATGGGATAAACAAACTGAGTGTGCACATGCAAGTTGGAATTTAATTGCCGTCCAGCTTGGCCTCGCTGTCTTCACTCCAGGAAACACTATACTCTATTCAAGTGCAATACTGGTATGTCAATTTCATCTGCATCGGAGTACAGAGAAACATGTATTAACCTTGCATAGCAGCAAAGGCAGGCATTAGGACAGTCATAGTCTCATACGTCGCAAATACAATTTTTAGTAGCATTCCTTTACCATAGCAAACTTTGAACTTTTTATATAACGTTATCGATGGCAAAGAACCAAAACATAAGTCTAGCCTCTAAATATGAAATATGGCACATTACGTTGTCTATTTAATGTTTCATTTAATACTACATGTACAATATGTTTAACTGATTTCACCTTAAATTTAATGTTTCATTTATTGCTTTATATCAAGACAAAAAAGTGAAAATGAAAAATAATTACCGAACATACTCCGACAATGCCTGGTATTTTTGTGTTACTGTGATAGAAAAATACTTTATCACCAACTTTCATTTGATCTCTCATAAAATTACGTGCCTGAAATATATTGTTTGCACTTTATTTTTGGCAGACTTTATTTTCTCCATCTTCATTACTGTTAAAAAGTCTAAAATATAACTTTTATATTGGGATTTTTTCATAAAAGTTTAAGAGCCAGATTTAGTTGAATAGGGGCCCAAGGCAGGCTATTCCGCTTATGAGATACCGCCCACCTGAATAGAAGAACCTAAAGTGTGTGTGTTTTATACACAATTAATTAAGCAATACCAAGAATGATGACAGATGTTTAAGACAACAGTGTGTGTAAGAAGGTCTTATGGCAGCATCAAAAATATTATACATATACAACTAGTCCAAAGGCCCAATAGATCTTGAGACGCTGGGCTTCAGTCTGAAAATCTGGTACTAGACAAAGGCTTGCCAGACAGTCTATTAGTAATATTTCCACTAACAGCAAACCTTTAAATTCTTTTCTCTTTATTATCAAGTTCGCAAGATTTCATGCATTTGAATACAATTCTATACTGTACCTGATAGTTTCTTACTCCATCCCAATAAGAAGTCTGATCTGTACAAGCCTTTAGATCTTCAAACCCAAACTGAATTATAATAAAGTAACACAGTATTAGTAACTTTTATATAACTCAACAATAACAAATTAATGTCATCCTATTCTTGGGTTTCCTCCATTATTTATCCATGTAAATAACTGTTCTAATTTATTAACTATGCTAAAAGTAAGAAACTACATTTTCACCTTAACATCAATGCCATTTTCCATCCGAGTATCTGGCTCTGACTTCATAAGCCAACACGTATATCTATCAGATACTTGAAGCCCAGTTTTAACTTTTACTTTTTCATCTTCTCGTTTTCTTTTCTTTGATTTAGATTTTTCATCGGATATTTCTGAAACACCCAAATATAATGCATGAATAACAGAAGTTTGAAATAATAATTGGCTTGGGTTTACGTTCATGAATGTTAGAAATTATATATCTTTTACAAGTATTTAACTGCTATCATAAATACTATCGCCATCGGTGTAGACTGGAATAACTAAACGCTATATAGGCCTCGATTGAGACCTCTCATGTATTTCACTTTTCACCGAACATAACTGATTTGAAATTAGAGTAAAAATGGAAACAATTGAATGTAAATCAGTTAATAATACACATGTATACATTTATTCTTTTTACATTATCAATATTCAATCATTTAATTATTAATATTATGCATTGCTGCCCATGGAATTTGAGTCAATTTCTTGGTAGGTACCCTTATATTGTTATTTATTAGCTCTTTATTATGTTATTAAACAATACATTGTACAATACAAAATGATCAAACGAAAGTTACAACATAAACGTTTCTGAGTGTCATCCATATAGGCATAGATAGGCAAGAGAGCAGGGCAGTCCGCAGACCGCAGTGATGTCATTTGAGTTGACATTTGTTTACATATTAAAAATATTTATTTAAATAAACAAAATAGTCTATTCCAAGCACCATTTGTATCGTGATTTACGACGGTTTTCCTTTTTCTCTTCGGTCCCATACTGACAAATCGCAAAAATTTATTAGCTTTTGCAGGCAACTGGATAATTCACCAAAACATCAATTTTATGAAACTTTTATCATTTTTCGTTTATTTCCCGCAAAATGTAGCCGTTTGTCATCCAGTCTTACAATGATAGTATTCGGATAACGATAAGCATTGGCAAAACGTCTTTACATCCAAGTCTACAAAACAAGGTCATTTCCGCCGGGTATAAAATTAGCGCATGCGTCCTGACATTGGAATTACAAGATGGCCGAAAAGCGTCCGTTGCAACGGAAAAAAGTGTAGTGCAAACTGTGAAAATGAACAACATATCAATATATTGACCAAACCTGCAGTGTTTATGCTATTAGTGCGCTTTTCCAACATTTATACAAACTTTCTACATATCTATACTCTAATATGAAATCCTAATATGGATTTATATATTCAATAACGTGGTTGTTATGGATTGAAAAGTGAGGCGAGAATTATTATTAAAAAAAAGACATCTGTTGATTGTTAGCGTTGACTTTGTATTCTAGGCCTAGATCAGGTATCATGACATATTGTTATATATCTATGCGTATGCAAGAAAAGTGAGAATTTAATAATAAACTTGGATTTAATTTTAAAAATCCAAAAAGTTGTCGATGCTTTAATTATTAAGCCTTAGGTTAGGTTATTTACATAATAAACTTTCATGATTCATACATAAATTCATGACAAATAGTTGTGGATTAGCATAAAGATGGATAAAAAAAAAAAAAAAACATATAAAGCAACTATCAGCCTTGTGTCACTACTTTGACAAATAAAAATTAAGTTTTAGATTAGGTTCTATTACGGTGTAAAATGTTGCCAGTGTAAAATCATTAATAGAAAGCGTAAGCTATTTTTATATATGGCCATAAGTAAAGTTAGAATTGTTCCGTTTTTGAATAAATCTTTGTCAGAAATGTGTTGGGTATAATTTTTAAATAAATCTAAAATTAGACTCTTTATTTTTTGTATACCGGTATGGTGTCAAATTGAATCTGGTATATTTGTCCTTTGATTTTTTTTTTTTTTGGCACTTTCAGTCGATAAGTTATAATTTAATTGTTTCTTGGAGAACATAGCTGTGTTTTGAAGTCAACTCAAAGGGTTTAATCGTAGGCCTACAGGGTATGATTAGTTACCTGTCTTCACCAGGTGTAAAAAAGTTAAACGAAGCATGACAATTATGTTAGGGCATGCACTGTGGGGACATGGTTTAGGCAAGTTAAGTGCGTATTTCTTGAGACCACTCTACAGAATAGAGTACTTTAAAAATTCCTTAACGAGCCCCCCTCCCCCCGCCCCGGCAGAAATTCAAAGTTATGTAATCATTTGGATATAGATCAGGTCAGATCTGAAGCTTTAAAAAAAACAAACATAAACTAACAATTAAAAAACATTGGATGAAAAATTATGAATAATTTCCGAATCATTCGGATTTCTTGATAATAATCTAAGATTGTTAGTGTAAGCTTAGAGATTTTGAAATTTATCAAATCTAAATTTCACAAGTAGAAAATATTAAACTTGGTGGGATTCTTCATTGCTCGGTAGCCCACATCTTTCAGAAAAACAAATCTTTTATGTTCACATTGTTGACATTAAAACTTTGTTTTTCTTTTTAAGAATTGGTCTTCAAAATTTCTCGACAAACCATCCGTTTGTTTTTTCAACATGATTTATCCACTTTTATTACAGGATTAATCAGTCCATACAGAGGTCTCAATGGCTCTAGCTCAATCATCAGTACCAGCTATTCCAGCAAGGTAATCATCTAAAAGTCTTTATTCAATCAAATGGTTAATCATATAAACTGTAATTCAAAGTCTTTGTTTTAATTTTTGTTTGTCTTACACAAGGTCCTACGTTGTGAGATATATTATATTTTTTTTATAAATTATGACAAAGTCTCCTTTTTAATTTACTTTTGTCTTCCAAGATAGACCTACTAATTTTGATAAACTATTACAACATCTCCATTCTAAATTGTTTTTATCTTCCAATTTTCCTTGGTCTTACACAAAGTAAAGATATTTTTGATAAACTATTTCAAAGTCAACTTTATAATCAATCTAATTAAAATATAGATCTATATTTCGTTTCGTTTTTTATACTTTCGATGGCCTACACTCATGTAGATCTAACTAGTTATAGTGGAAGCTCACGTTCTATGATGTCAGGTATCAAGCACGGGACATTTGACCCGATAACGTCAGTCATTCGATTAACCAATTAGAAACCGCCATGCTTTTCAAAATCCACTTTTGTTTTGTTATGATTTCTATCCGCTGGTGTTTATAGTATAGACGTCGTTGGCTGGTAATATCTACCCACAGTTCCACGCATAAAAAGGTCAAACGGTCGATTCGACAGACCATTTGATTGGCTGACCCCTCATTTCAGCCAGAACACAAGTTAAATAACAAGTCCTCCAGATCCAAGAGTAGTGAAGACAAGTAAAAATGAAATTTTGAACTATAAAAAACGAAACGAAATTGGATCTGTGTTTTAATCAGATTGCTTTATAATTACAAGTTGGATGATTTGTTTCTAAATATGCTTTGTCAATGATGGTTCATTTCTACTGTATTTCAGAATATCAAATATGGATCCCAATTTTAACAGGCCAAGTTCCGCCTTGGCTAGAGGTGTACAGATTACAGAATTTAAAGACACTTCAGTAAATCCTGAACCAGTGGTACTCGAAGAAACAGAAATTTTATTAGAACAATATCTTTCCCCAAGGAAATTAGTAAGTAAGATTAGCATAAAAGAGTTATATTGATATTCCAAAGACAAAAGACAAGAAACAGAATCTTTGATGTACATGTAATCTGCCATATCCGATTTCTTGATTACATTTACCAGTAGACTAAAGGTTGTTAAAAAACAAACCCTCTTTCAACAATGTTAAGACACAAGTAGAAATTGTTGTAAGTCTACTAGATCTTTTCCTAGCATTGAACAATTATTAAGAAGTACTACTCTTTAATTTGTGTTGGAATAAGAGAAAAGTAAATTTGCCTTATTAATACTGAAATGACAGTCATCAGATAGCTGTTGACATTAGTAATCTTATTTCTATTTCCAGAATCAAAATAAGTATGCCTTGTTTATTCGATTAACTGTCTTTTGGTAGATGTTTTGATTTTCATCTGTTATCTTCCCAACTGAGATTAAAGTGTTTCCTAAACCTAGATTATAAAAAATGAACTGCTTTTGAATTCCAGAAACTTCTTACTGGATCTGATAATTTAGAAGAAGTGACATCTCTAGATCTTAAAGTCGACACAACAGAAACTAGTTTAGGAAATTTTGGATCCCTTTTACCAAATCTAAAACAACTTAAAATGTCAGAAAGTGTTGTCCACTCTATCAGGTAGTTATAATTTTTTTTATACGATAAAATAAAATATGACCGTCACAAGTTATGCCCAGATCTCTATACTGTCAGACAAGAAATAAATGTTTCTTTAAATTAATGTTACCCGTCATAGCCTACTCTTTTTTAAATTGAGTGGCTTCTTGTAATGTTACCATTTAAGTTATCAATTACATGTAGGGGGGTTGGATGGCCGAATGTTAGCAATTTGCGCTCTGTATCATAAAGGCTGTCATTGAGTCAACTGGTGTGGTTTCAAATCCCTGGTTGTAGGTGACAAGAAATGGGGTCACCTGTCCAACCTTGTGGGTTATCTCTCGGTCCTCCAGTTTCATTGCTAGTGGTTCAGCCACATGAAGAAACACTGTTATTGCGAACTTAGTTCTTCTGTCTTAGAGTTTTTGTTTGTTGATTTCAGTATTGTGTGTGTGTTTTATAAAATGTAATGTTCTTTAAACACATTTTACTTACATTATTTGATTACATTTTAAACAGAGATATAGGATCCTCATTACGTGGTGTACGTGTATTATGGATGTCACAGTGTGGTTTATATGAAGTAGATGGTATTTCATCAATGACTAGTTTACAAGAATTATATTTACCCTATAATGAAATATCTGATATAAGTGCATTAAGTATGTTAGATGATTTACAGATTTTAGATATAGAAGGGTGAGTAACTTCTATTTTAATGGTTAAAAAGGTTTCTCTTCACATCATTGTGAAGCTACAATTCATGTTTGCTCAAAACAATGAATTTTGTTGGGAAATTTTTCTCAAAGTTTTAAGTTTTTAAAAATGTGTTTTTTAATGCATAATTTGACCATGAATGTATTGGCCACCATGTATGATATATTTAACATCTGGGAAATATACAATTATATATATTCCAATTGCATAAATTAATTGCCCACAAAAAGTTCAGACGTTGATTATTACAAAATGTTGTCCACTGTTTCGCCTGTTGCCATCAGAGTTCTGCAGTTGTCTTGTGTTCATGTCTACTATATATGGATACTACAATAACTTACATCAGTAGATATTAAAATTAACATCACTTGAAGAATATTAAGATAGATTATAGTTATTTATGTTTGAAGATATTGTATTTTTCAGTAATAATATTGATGATATAGCACAGATGCAGTATTTAGCTTTATGTCAGAATTTAACCAGATTAACAATAGAAGGAAATCCAGTTTGTGTGATGAGAAAACCTGACAGTGAAGAGGTGAGAAATGAAATTCTTTGGTATATTTATAAGAAATTTTTACAATGTCATTAAAGTAATATTGTTAGATGTTCAGAAACGACTAAACTTATTTGTGTTTTGCAATTTATTCAGCATTAAAATAATGCAAATACAAAAACACACGTGAAAGTGAAATAGACCTGTCAAAATGGACCCCACAGGTATTTAGTACAGTTCCTTGATTTTTCTAATGACATTTTGTAGGTAAACTATAATTATAGAGAAGCAGTGAAGAATATTTTACCTAATGTAGAGATTCTAGATGATGAACCTTTAATAACTGGATCTCAACCATCTATGTCACTTAATGCTTTCGATAAAGATTGGGAATATTTAGAAGAATTACAGCATGATGCTTTATTACAGTCACCAACAGATGAGGATGATAAAGAAATTGATGTTGGTTGGTAGTTTAATTTTTTCGATTTTTATTTGCCCCCTTGACAATCTGATTAAAATACAGATCTATATTTCATTTTTTATACTTTCAATGGCCTCTACTACATGAACATCTGACCAGTTGTAGTGGAAGGTCAAGTCAGGGGGCTCATACGAGCAACTTTGACCCTATGATGTCAGACATTTGATTAACCAATCAGCGTTCATGTTTCTAATAGGATATCCACAGTTCCGTGTTTTAAATCAGATTGGCCCCCCCACCCTGAAAATGATTGGCCCCCTTGATTAATTTGAAAAATTTGTGGACTCTCTAGTTGCTAAAGTTATTATCTGTTAGGTAGAACTGGTTTAGTCAGTCCTGATAATTACAACTATAGGTTGTTACTGTTGATCAGTATCAGTGTAAATCATCCTATTACCTGCAAGAGAACAAATTTGTGGCAATCTTTGTGGACTGGTTGGATGACATGGCTATTGGGGGCTTATATTACATTGCAAGCATCCTGATTTACCCAAAACCATCAAATATCTAGTACAAAATCAATATATGAATATTATTGTTTATATTTTGAAATAATGAAATGAAAATATAATTTTCATCTTATATTTTTAAAGGAGAAAATATATGATTTCGAACAATAAAAATCCATGTCTTTGTTTTAGGCAGTCGACCAGGAACTGCTGCATTAAAACCAGCAACAGCATATCGCCCTGGATCAGCATTAAGACCATCTTCTGGATTCCGTCCAATATCGGCATCAACTAAACGACCAGCTACTATAAGCGGAAGACCTTCCACTAGCATTAGACCAACTACAGCTTTTGCTGAAAGACCTGCATCAAGTGGTAAGTAAATCCTTCATTCCTCACCTATAATATTGTAAAGATATAGAAACCAAAGTAATTGTATTCACAGTTTTTTTTATAAAAGTTGTTATTATATTATTTGAAAAGTGATAAAAAGTAGATTAGGAATTTGTTAGAAATTTGAATTCATTTTAAAAGTGATATCAGGTGTTCCATAAAGTGAATAGTGATATACCTTGCCCCTTGCATGACATCAGTCACTTCAAAGTGAACAGATAGTTTACACATAATTACTCTCCCAATTTGGATTGAAATATTTATATACATATATATCTTTAAAAATCTCATGAATTTTAATTCCAGATGCTGCCGAGACGACGACCGATGGTGCTAGTGATTTAACACTAGGTAATGTTATATGTGGTAACCCATCTCGAGCATTAAGAGAAAGAAGGAAGATAACACCGAAAACACCAGATCAAGATGATTTTAGTTTTAATACACCTAGAAATACAGTGAGTAATAGTCTTGATGATCTTGACACAATTTCAATTATATAAAAGCGGTAACAAAGCAATATTCCGAAAGTTGTTTCCAAGTCAATGAATGTTACATGTCGTAACCTGGGGTTAGATATGGAACTTTATTGGCCTTAAACTCATATAGGTAATGTGAAATAAAATGGTACCAAGCGCGAAAGAAACGGTAGTTTACAGAACTTAGTAGTTTACAATAGTTACATTAAGATACAGACCATCACATAGTGCTAGTGGCAGTTACCAGATTGTAATTTTGTTGTATTTCCAATTTAAAATATATTATTAACCTCCTCAGTACCGGCACTATAAATTTCATATTATTATTCATATTTTTGATGAGTGTTGGTTTTGTTTTATTTTTTTTGAGGGGGGGGGGGGGGCTTTGTGATCTCAGGTTCAGTTACACCATAGTAAATCTGACACTTTAAGTTGTTTTGTTTTTTGTAGGAAAAGACAAGTAATAAAAGTATAGAAGAAGAAGAAGACAGTAAAACTAATATTGTAGAAGAATTAAAAGAATGGAGAAAAGATCATAATAAGTAAGTTATATATAAAATAATTCTACATGTAAATATATATGTGCAATATTGGCTTTAAACTGATTTCCATGACATTGAATGTTGTCCCCAATTTTCTGTGACTAACATTATGAGGTTGCAAAGAAATTTAATTCTGAGGACAGGAAAATTAGCTGTCCTTTGGTATAATTGATCCATGTTTAATTTCCACTCTTTATTGCATACTATCAACAACATGTATTTCAAAAGGTATGAGATTTTTGTCAGGTTTCTTAACCGTTCTTCTACCTTCCTCATATAAAATAGAGTTGGTATCAAGTGTTCTACATAAAGTGAAATAGATTTAACATTAGTAGTTCTACCTCCAGAACAATGTGTCGCCCTCCCCACCTATGTACTGGGCCACCTCCAAAAAACTGATTGCCATGTTCCCAAATGTGTGTGTCGGCACCACAAAACTGTGTGCTACCACCACAAAATTGATTTGACATTTCATAGTTCTCGCCAAATCCAGAGATAATACTGGGGGGCTTGATCGCAGCCCAAGGGGCCACTTTAAAAATGTGTGTGTCCGCAGCACTGAAGTGCATGTTTTCTCTCAACAACAGTGTGTGCTCTGCCAGCAAATGTGTGTGCTACCTAGTGTGTGCTTCCTCCCAAATTGGTGTGCCATTAACTAAATGAGAGAACAAGACCCCTCAGCTTAATCTTTGTTGGCGTTTTTTGCTGTGTATTATATGCATGAATTGTTTTATTATTCAGTCGAATGGTCAAGTTACAGGAAACTAAGACAGCTGAAGTGTTAGTGATTGATCACCATGACGATAATGAAGACAGTTCAGCAGAAGATGATTATATAGAAATGACCAAATCTATTAAAACTGATAATTTAACAAGACAGAAAACATTAAATCACAGTAAAAATTACGGTCGTGGTGATAAACATGATGAAGTGCATGATATTGATTATGAAATAAATGAAGATGTACTTAAAAAACATCGTCCTGCTAGTCCCAGCAGACGGTCAAATAGTTCAGGTCATAACAGAAATGAAGATAAACAGAAACCAGTTTTAAATCAGAAACACGACATTAGGTAATGTTGGGATTGTTTTGTTTCAAAGACGACTGTTGGTCTATAAATATTAAAATTTTTGAAACTATAAGAAGCATTGTGTAACCATATCAATCTTCTGATGAGCAACTTTTCCTTGACTTCAAATGAATGAAATTCACTTAAAATATTTCAATTAAACAAGATTGAAGAAATCAATATTTATAGTTTATTCTGAGTTTTGAGATTGCTAGTTCTGTTTTTCATTCAAGGATATTGTTTATCTTGTATTAATAATATTCTTCATTTTTAGGTTCCCCTATGAATCCAGTGGAATGTCTGTACCAGTAGTTAAGACTCCTCCAGAAAAAGTTATGCCACCCATTGTACCTCGATCAGCTTCTTCACGAGCAGTGTTACCCACACCACCTCGAATCAGACGACAACTTCCTCAAGTACCAAGTTTACCTTCTAAACCATCATCTCCAAAATCGTAGCTTGTTTAATAAAAACTACTTATAAACCAGCATTATTAATGTGCCGAGTTCAGCACTGAAAGCATTATTCTCGTAATTTACGAAGTGGGGATTCGACGTTTGGTGTCAGATAGAATTGCTAACAGATGTCTCTTAAAATGTGAAAGAATATCTATTATTCCTATTGAATTGTTGAAGTACTTTGTTTTATTAATTTTATACCATTGACTCATTTGTTGAGATAATGCTTGGAGAGTGTACTGCTGATCATGGATCAGACGTTTTGTAGTTATCTCCCTTAGATCATATATCGAAAAAAAGTACAAAAAGCTCCACTACTGTTTTCAGCATGGAGTTTTGTGATGACTGATTACGTGTTAAATTTATGAATTTAATCTAATACAACATAATTAACAGCTGCAGAATGGATAATTAAAGTTTTGTTACTTTGACTTTACTGGTGAATTGCTTAGAACAAATCAAAGAGACTAGAAAAATCACCAGTAGGCCACTGTGATGACTGATCATGTGTGAAATCAATCAAAATTAACAACTGCTGAATGGAGATTTACATTTTTGTTATTTTAATGTGTAATGGCTGATTGTCAAATGCTGGTTTTTAAATATGCGGTATCTATAAGCATAAATGATTGCTCAAAAACTATTTTTATCACTACAGTAATGAAATTATCTGTGTAAACTCTAACTTGCACCAAAACATGAAAACAGATTCTACATTTATGAATTATGTACCCAAAGCATTTTTGATAGCATAAACCAAAATTTATTGCCTAGGTACACCAAAGTGGTAAAACTGTTGTATTTATTTTATTTAAAGTAAAACAATTAGTAGGTTCTAGTTATTTTCAATGACTTTAGAATATCTTTTAGTATCTGAATAGAAAAGTCCAAATTGGCTTTGATATTGTGTACAGATAGTTTAAGTCTTAGGTTTTAGGTTAAAATAGATCTTGGATATGTGTACAGATAAATTCTAATAAAAATCTTTGTTACATTTATATGGAGAGATGGTAAGTTCAACTGGATATTCTAATCATTGTGTATTTAGCGCTCAACATTCAGTGACTTTCACTGACTGAATATTTGATTATTCCTGTTGAAATACATGTATGTTAAATCCTTTAGAGACTTTTAGTAACTTGATAAAGTAATAAACTATAACCCGTATTTATGGAAGAACAATTATTTATTTTGATGATGCTGATAGAATGCTCTTTGAAATGTCGCTAAGATAAATAATTGTTCGTCTATAAGTATGTGTTACAGATTATTACATATGCATGTTGTTATTGTGCTTAAACCGTCCATTCTATTGTGATAATATTAAGTGAGTGGGTTAAGATAAAAAAAATTATATTTTAATATATTAATATATTAAATAAATAAAAATGGTTTTATTTCTTAGTAAGGGACAAAGTTTCATAATGTGACTACTAAAATTTGAAAAATTGAGTCTGAAAAAACAAATTGACTTTGCTGAATTGTTAAGTGACAAATTATAATTAAAATTGTTCATTTAATTTTTATTTCTTGCATATAATTAATCTTCAGATTAAGAGATTAAATGTTGAGATTTTAATTTTGATGAAATATAAATCCCATTCTTTGAATAGGATTAATAAATATTTTATTAATCTTTATTTTTGATAAGTAAGAATCCCAGTTATTAAAGTCTTAGTACCCTTGGCCATTGCTTAATTTGGAGTTCTGGGGTTATATTACTCTATATGTAGTTATATTCTAATAAAGTCAGCATAACACAGACCATGAAATTGTGCTTTAATATTATGTGTATATGTGAAAATAATTGATCTATGAATCATCAATGTGAATTTGCACTTGCAATGCTTAATATGCCATAGCATCCATTTCTATTTTTACACTCCTGGTTCTAATTGGACACTCACCCACATGCCAGTATGAATGTTAATTATAGTTTCAGACCATATACAATAAAAACAACGATTATTAAATATATATTTTTGTGCAAAAAAGCTAACATTGGTTTCTTTTGGGTTACACTGCCATCATCAGTGTCTGGGCCATTCTTGTTCAAATGTTTTTTGTATACCGAATGCCCTTAAAGATGCATTATGTAGGAGCTAAATCTGCCTAATGCAGATCCGTTGTTTGGCTTCAAAAGCTATATAAATCATTAATTAGACATTTATTCACATACCAAGACCTTAATAAAGGCTGTTAATCATCTGATGCTTTTGATTTTCAAGAGAGTTTAACATGATTTCTAGTTAATGATTTAATTAAAAACTGGAAATTGTGACTTTTTTTGTAACAACAGTAACAATGTCAATCAAGACTATACTGTTCTTTTAACGGCAATGACTCCGCTCAGAATTAAATAATTTGACCAAAATTTGAACATATTCCCTTTTTCTTACCTATTCTTTTGACTATTATGGCAAGAATTGTCAATTCTTTATTTAAATCTTACATAATGCATCTTCAATTACATAACAATTACAATCTTTAAAGTATAATGTGAACTTCCTGATTTGTTGCTTTAAATAATAAAACTGCGTGTTTATATTGTGATTATCTATTAATGTTATTAAATATGTTATCAGTCCAGTAATAACATGAAGAATATGGTCATTATAATAATTAATTAAAGTAGTTATTTGTTATACGCCTTTTAGTAGACCATGTTTTTTTAAGTCAGCTTTTTGGACTAATGCTGATGATTTGAGACTAGTCTAAACGTGTATGTTAATGTTTATTGTAGTTAATGAAATCTCCACACAAATCTAAATATGGTTGTTTGTTTTAGTTATATATAACTTGTTTGTGGTGAAGTAATGTATTACCTAATACTGATTCATAATATACAAGAGATATGGATTAAATGCTGATAAAATGAGGCAGATTAGAGCCAGTAATCCGCCAGATTATTAGATATTATATAATTACCGGATTATCCGTTATTAATATATTTTATTCGTATTATTAGCGATCAAAGACTTAGTAGAGTTATTTACAAGGTGATTTTGCATTATAAGTAAGCTTTTGTCTCAAGTATTAAAACTATTGGCAACTGTAATTCAGCAGTAAGTAGCTTCTATTATAAATGATCTAATTACATGTAGAGTCATGGCTTAATTACATAAAGTAATCAATGACATAATAAGATAATTAATGACTTAATCTGGTACTTAATTAAAGGTAGAAGCTAATCAGTCTAATTAGTTGTCTTTTGGAATGAAATGATACAAATTAATTATTAAAATAACGGTTGTTTTCCCTTAAATAAACTTTATATAGTCAAATCACAGTGGTCTGGAAGTTAAACTCAGACAAGGAAAACATGGCAATACAAGGTTGTTCAGACAGTTGTGTAATTAATTGGATTTTATTTCTTTCTTTTTTTGAAATAGTTTATCTGTTTTACATTCAGGAATTCTGAATGGGTTGCAGATCGGTTGGGATGGCGCTTGAGCAAAAAATGTGAGTGAAAGTCACTAAAAGGTAAACCATACAAAATTCTGTTCTGTCAATACTGGTAAATTAAACCAGTAATTGGTGAAATAATTTAAATTACAGATAATCCAAATATTGGCTATAGACATTCCCAACACTGTAAGACAAGTTGTTATAAAAATGTTAAGCTTCTCGTTTGTTTATTTATATTTTGTTTTTAATGTATGTTAAATTGAAAGAGCCAAACCTCCTTGATTTAGGTCAAAATATATGGTATCCATTTGGGTTGGTTTAATGTGTCATTGTCCTGTCTTTCAAACTTTTGTTTTGATTAACTGAACAGAAGTTCGTTTGTTTACCAATTTTAGATTTTATCTCAACTTTGGCTCTATAGTTATCCCACAATACAAATCAATATATAAAATCCTATAGAATCTGCCATCTTGTTTCTGACCTGGATCAAAGAGGGAGCCCCAATTTAAGATATGTATAATATTATTTTTTACTATTTATTGTTATTGTAAATATTTGTATATACATTTCTTATTATGTATTTTCCAATAAATCCATCCAGTACAAGTATTAGTCAATACCATTTATATTAAGTTGTTATACTAAAAGAAATAATGGAATTTGCTTTATAATTATAGAGAAATAAACTGCTCAAAAACAAATGAATATCGCTGGAAAACTAAATGATAGTTAGCTAGTCTGGAGTTCTCTGAATTCAGAATAAAAATAAATGAAATAGAGAGGTTTATAAACCTGTAGTCGAAACTTGCTGTTAGTCACTTTTTTAAAATTCGCATTACCACCACATGGGAATGTTTTGTCAAGGCAGTGTTTGTCTGCTCTTTCAAGCTTCAACTGGGATCTTTTTTTTTTCAGGTTAATGTGTACAGGGGTGGACTTGGGGTTTGAAGTCCCTGCAAATCACTAGGTACATTTACCTTGTAGGCCCTACTATATCTAATCTGGCGAGAACTGGGCAAGTAAGGTGTAATGGAACTTAGTAGGAGTGAATGGGTCGAAAATCACAAACATGGATAAAATATGTTAAACGTTAAAGATGCATTATTGGAAATTAGATAACGAGTTGGCAATTTTTACTATAACTATAATAGTTAAAAACTAGATAATGTAAAGGCAATTTGCTGAAAATTTCAGCCAAATTGATCCACTACCAAAAGAGAATTAAGCTATTGAAATTTCTGCATAGCCTCCATCATCATGACTCATCATTACTAAAGTCAGTACGATAAAAAACAGTTTCGATTATCCATTTGTTGATTTAATCGTGAAGGGGAGTTATGCAGTAAATCGGGTCATAATCCACTAAACATCGTAGGGTAGCGATTCCATCGAGAGTTGATTATGGTACAGGTAAGATAATTAATGTCTAATGGATAATTTAATTTAGATACATTTCAGGCCCAAAGAAAGACCTGTATAGGCATAATGTATGTTTAAAACATATGTTTATTACACAACAATCGCGGATGAACTGAATTTATTTGTGAAAATCGGACCGTACTTTCCGGTTAAAAAGACCATCCCTTTTACGCATGTAGTGACAAAACTTAAAATACATCTTAAGGACCAAAAGATCTTGGTTGATTTTAATATTGGTGCAGATCACAACTTCCAGGGTATGGCCGCTGCATTTTTCATCGTTCTATTTTGATACGTCTGTATCGATAATCTGCGTTCAGCAACCTACCTTTCCACAGATACCATACCCCCCCCCCTCCCCGCATTATCAAAAACCTCGTGACCGCGATATATGGGCTATATTTCTTAACAGATTTCTTTTTGTGTCCCGCCTTTCCAAGAAAGCAGGGTATTATTAAAATGAGCCTGCCCGGGTTTTTGGCGCCCCGTCGATCACGTCGTGGGCGCCCAACCAATCTCATTCGGCCTTATGCATTATGTGCGGCCCGACTGTCATTATAAGGTGCCTTGTCAATTTTATCATTATGGGTGCTCCTTTGGGATAAGACACACGTGTGCGCTGTATCATATGGCCTTGTCACATGGCGTGCTACGCGCAACCGAATTATTAAAATAATATACTGAGCGCCATAGAAAACGCATCACTTAGTTTTTCGTATAACAAAATGATCCTTTAAACACATCTTATTTATTTTGCTTTTTATTGTGAACAATATTCAAATGGGAACACATCAATAACAACACATTTGTTCACTTATGGTTGTTTAATCTGTAATCAACGGTATAATGTCAGAGGGGTCAAAACCAAAAGTACGACACAGATGTCAGTAGCGCGTGTGCCCCCCATCGGCTCTTACGCACGCTGTGCAGCGACGTAGCATGGAATTAACCATCTGTGTGTCGAATGGACGCTAAACCCACAGATAAGACAACCCACAGATCACGCCGTTGTATTGCTAATCTTGCGACTCAATCTCGTCGTGGGTGCCCAACCATTGTCACTCGGCTTTATGGGGCGCTTATACTGATATGGGTATGCTGGCCATCGGCTTCGTATTGCATCCAATGGAAACAAAACTTAACGACATGGAAAATAGCAGAGCGTCAGTAGAACTCTGTTGAGAATATTGTTTTAAGAGAATAATATAATCACCAGACTGATTCAAAACATTCATATCAATCATACTGAATAATATATATCGTCATATTCAAGTATTTGTTTTCAATGCAACTGAGTGTGAGACCTTCCTCTTTTCTTGTCACAGATTGGTGTTAGTGTTTTAGTTAAAGAGCACCATGAGATCTTCCACGACACCACCACATATCTTATTTACAGCTGAAAGTGTATCTTTGATGACCATCAAATTGTAGGCAGAAATTTCACAAAATATCCACAAATTAAAAACTTAATATTCCAAAATCTATCTCAATACAGCATGTCCGTGGGTTCACTGGTCAACCGGTGCACTAGACGAATTTTGGACGTTTTTTTTAATATCCTTAACAATCATCATCCACCTGTCAAGTTACCGCAAATGTAAGTCATAACAGCATCGATTTCCTTGACACTGCCGTTTTTAAAAGTAGCAACACCAAAACCACAGGCCAATTGAAAACGAAAGTATTTTTCAAAGAAACCGACACACATCAATTATTGTTCAAAATCTCCTTTCACCCATAACATACGTTCTCTGGCATCATACAATCGAAGATTCTCCGTTTTCATAGGATATGTATTCAGAAGACCGACTTTGAGTCAACATGCACACTGGTATTTAGCAAAACTAAAACGATATCCCCGACGTATAAAAACATCATTCTAGCTGAATTTGCCGCCAAAGAAACAAATAACATGCAATCAGCAGCTAGAACCAAAACTTGTGGCCACCCAAGATGTCAAACATGCAAAATCATAAACATATCCGATCATTTCCATAATAAAACATCTGGCACAAAATTCCCAAGATTAGACCAACTTTCATGCAGTAGCTCCAACGCCGGATTAACCATGGGGCACAGGCCCAAGGGCCCACCACATTAGGGGTCCCCCCACAAAAATCTCAGTTGCGCGCCTCGAGTATGGTCGGACCGAGGACTCCAACGGCCGGTGACCTAGTGACGGGGCCCCTCCGATGCTTCGACGGCCCTCCATCGGAAGTCCCTGGGGCCCCCTCAATCCATGGTGTGTTGCGATCGACATCCGAGAATTCGGTGTAATCCGGTGATGGGTGTAACACATGTTTTTGTCCCCCGCCTTTCGAAGAAAGTTGGGGGACTATTAAAATGGGTTCGTCCGTCCGTCTGTCTGTCTGTCTGTCTGTCCGTCTGTCCGTCACACTTTTTGGGACACAATAACTCTCTTCCTAATTGAGCTAGAATCTTCAAACTTGGTGTATGTGTTTATTAGGTCAATGCCTTGATGGAGTTCGAAGATGAGCATTTTCCGCTTAGCGTAAGCAGAGATAAGCAATTTGATTGGTTGATGCTTTGGGACACGATAACTTTACTTCTAATTAAGTGAGAGTGATGAAACTTGGTGTATAGTTTCATTACATTAATACCTCGACTAAGTTCGATAATGAACATTTTCTGCTCAGGGTAAGCAGAGCGATACGCAATTTGATTGGTCGAGACTTTGGAACACAATAACTCTCCTTCTAATTGAGTTAAAATGTTCAAACTTGGTGTATATGCTTATTAGGTCAATGCCTTGATGGAGTTCTAAGATGAGCATTTTCCGCTTAGGGTAAGCAGAGATAAGCAATGTGATTGGTTGATGCTTTGGGACACGATAACTTTAGTTCTAATTAAGTGAGAGTGGTGAAACTTTGTGTATAGTTTCATTACAGTAATACACAAAGTTTCACCACAGTAATACCTTGAATAAGTTCAATAATGAGCATTTTCTGCTTAGGGTAAGCAGAGCGATACACAATTTCATTCGTCGAGACTTTGGAACACAATAACTCGCCTTCTAATTGAGTAAAAATGTTCAAACTTGGTGTATATGCTTATTAGGTCAATGCCTTGATGGAGTTCGAAGATGAGCATTTTCCGCTTAGGGTAAGCAGAGATAAGCAATTTGATTGGTTGATGCTTTGGGACACGATAACTCGATACGTTTGAAAAAAATAAATGTGCGATTAATTAATATGTGTCGTCTATTTATTTTGTGATTTCGGCGAGGGACATCAGCCCCACTGTTGGCTTGTTTTTATTGTCGTGAGATCTTCTATCGGACCGACCATCGTCTAACTCGAATTATCGTATAACTCGAACAAATTACACGTCCCCATCATTTCGAGTAGCGCGAATTTTGCCCCAGTTTGACGTACGATTGTATATAAGCTGTAGTTGTTGTTGATATTTGTTGTGGGTATAAGCGGAATTTGATGAGATGCACACCATGATCACACGAAATATTCATATTTCTTAATTAAATCTCGTATTACCATTTTGTTTGTCAAACATCGAGTCCGGCTTGGTCGTAACGTTACGGCCTCCATTCATCAAATCATCGTGGGGGTATAATACGATTCCGAATCAAGTAACCCCGTTATTTATCACTGAGCGATTTCAAAATTAGGTTTGATGTCGCTCTGCCCAATTACAGTCCCCTCCTCTAGCACTCGCATGGATTGGTCCACTGAAATAACGCCAGAATCCGCTAATTTGGTGGCAGAATTTTATTTTTTTTCTGGGGGAAGTACTTCTAAATGGCTCCAACACAAGTGCCTGAAATGCCAGGAAATCACGTTTCAGGCCTCCAATTTCTGAAAATTACTTTGGGGGGAGGGGGAAAGAGAAAACGCCCAGACCCCCCTATGCAGGGCTTCGCGCCTTCGGCGCTCGCGGTCAGTGATCAGGGGCCCCCACATGTTCCATGCCCCAGGACCCCCACCATGGTTAATCCGGCGTTGGTTCTTGTCCACCAAAGGGAATAATAAGAGGACTCCTGTGGTCATTTGGCAGACTACGTTAAAGACACCTTGGCAGTTAAAAATTGGTTTTAAGGGTGGGCCATGTGTCACTGCCTTAGCAGAATTCACCCTTGTTTTAATGCTCACCTTACAGTGCATTGTTTGAATGGAGAAGGAATCTTTGTAATGTGTAAACCAATAAACTATGAAACAGGACACATCTGATTCTCCTCTTTGAATAATTCCACATAAAATAATATTATTTCAACCTGTTGCGGGAAATGCAGAATATCTTGGGGTGGAAGGGAGGGGCGGGGGGTATAATCTTAATTTTATTTGGCAAATGAACATAACTTTTTCGTCGCCTGAAAACCAAAGTGTTCTATGTCCACTTTTGGTAAAATTGGAGTTATTGCCCTTTACCGCCAAATTAGGCTCTATTCTATCTGTTTATGCAATTTCTAGCCTTAAATATGAAAATAGAGATGATTTCTCAACAATTATCACCGTACTATCTCCACTTTCGTAGCCCTCAATGAATTCTAGAATGTTCTATGTGATAAACCAATGACGAATGTCAGATTTGTCACGTGACTTGGAGATAGTATAATTTGGTATTAAAGTTCTGTTGGAGGGAAAAGACAAATATCAGGTAACAATATTTGATTTTTCTTGACACCTACTTGTTGTTTCTAACACTTTTCATGTCTATCAAATCCTTTTGATCCAAGGATTCGTACTGATGCTTTATACTTTAATTTACTTTATAAATCTGTGTTAAAACGGTGGATTTGTTTACTTATGGAGATAGAACACTATGGATGTGAAGTATAGAAGAGATAATTAATAAGAGTTGCAATACACATAGAACAATTATCAATCCTTTCATCTTATATATCAACTAATCTACATTCCAATCTGAACGTTAAACCCAATTTAATTTCATTTATATTTCAGGAAAATTAAACTCAAAATGTCAGTTTTCTTCGACTTTAATGACGTGTTATCTATGATCACAAAAGATGATGAAGAACCAGAAACTGATTTTGAAGCGGTTGACCCAGTCATAGAACTAGGCCCACACCCTTCAAAAACGAATACACAGAGTGATTTAAAGATATTCCAAACTGTTGAATCTCCAGTTTCGAGTTCACCAGCTGACATATCTACTGATGAAATTTTAAATTCCCCGGCCGTTGACAGTTCTGATGAATGGGTGCCTAATGTTGACGAAGAGAATTCTGATAGCGATAAATCACAAGATAATGATAATAATAGTACAGACCGAAATAAAGCTGAAGAAAATATAAGATCAAGAAAAAGAAAAAGGGATATAAACAAGTGGAAAAAATGTGAACGGAAACGTCAAAGACAAGCTGGAGAAGCCTATACAGGTTCTAGAGGTCAAGCTATTCCCAAACGAAATGTTAAAACAAAAAAGGATTGCGTAGGGAGCTGTAAATTTAAATGTTGTTCCAAAGTATCACACTCAGATAGGCAAAACATTTTTGCCTCATTTTGGTCTTTAAATGACAACGAAAAGAACCATTTCTACTCAAAAACAATAGACAGGGCAATTAAATCCAGAAACAGATCTAAATCTAAGGATAAAAGTAGGAGAACATTTTCTTATATTTACAATCTCTATATTGAGGACTCTAAAATAAGAGTTTGCAAGGTCTTTTATTTGTCAACACTTGATATATCCCAACGGAGAATTTCCTACTATTTTGAAAACAAACATGATACCGCTTCTTCAACACCGATGTGTGGTGATCAAAGAGGAAGTAAAACAAAGGATCGAATAAATCAAGAAAATAAAGATTTTGTACGCGAGCATATCCAATCATTCCCAAAAGTAGAATCTCACTACTGTAGACAATCAACTGCAAAAGAATACCTTGAGAGTGATCTCAGTATCACGAAGATGTACAGGTTGTATCTTGAAAGGTGTGAACAAGATAGTAAAGAGTCCGTTAAGGAGCATATTTACAGACAAATATTTAATACAGAATTTAATCTCAGCTTTTTCTCACCTAAAAAAGATAGATGTGATAAATGCGAAGAATTTAGAATGAAAGAAAGGTGTAACGTTTTAGATGAAGAATTTATTGAATTGAATAGAAAACATGTTGAGTCAAAACTTGCTACGAAAGTTGAAAGAGACAATGATAGACAAGGAACGGATATGGTTGTTTGCTTCGACTTAGAGAATGTAATATCATGTCCTAGAGCAAATATTTCAAGTTTCTTCTACCGCAGAAAATTAAGTGTGTATAATCTGACAGCCCATTGTTCTTCCAACTCCAGTGCTTACTGTGCTATATGGCATGAAAAATTGGCTGGTAGAGGCTCAAATGAGATAGCCAGTGCATTAATTGTCATACTCGAAAAAATCGTGGAAGAATACAATCCCAAAACAATCACGCTTTGGTCAGATTCTTGCGTTCCCCAAAATAGAAATTCAGCTATAGCATTTTCCCTTAAAGACTTTTTGCAAAAGCACCAGGTAGATGTCATTCATCAGAAATATTGTGAACCCGGACATTCAGCTATCCAAGAAGTAGATAGTATTCACAGCTGTATTGAACGACGACTTTCACAACAAGAAACATTCAGTCCTCTTGGGGTGATGAATTGTCTGAAAACCTGTATGAGAAAACCAATTACGATTATTCAAATGAGGGAGGGTCATTTCAAGAACTATCTAGAATCATCCAAGCTTTTACACTTTAAAAGTGTACCATTTTCAAAAGTTAAGCAGATTTCATACCGTAAAGATGCAACATTTGAAATAGAATATAAATTATCCTTCGAAGATGGACACACCGGAAGCAGTTGCTCGATACGTTCGCAAAGTATGAAGAGACGTCTATCTTCACCGGAGAGGTGGCCAGCGGTTAAAAGTATCCATAAGAAGATCGAACTTACCCATGATAAGATTAAAGATTTGAGAGCCATGCTGAAGTTCATGACACCAAAAGATAAAGTCTTCATGTCTAAATTGACTGAATAAGATGTTATTAAAGATTTTATATTGTTCATGTATCATCTATACTAATCTATAGACTACATCATATGTATTGTATTTTAATTTTTCTTTGTTGAGACTGAATCAGATATTGATACTGATCTACCGCGAGTTCAAGTTCAAAGAACCAGGCATGAATGATAAGAAATTTTTCAATCTCTGTTTAAATATTGTGTATTAAATGTCAGATATTACAATATTAGTAAACATTTAGTTTAATTAATGTGTTATTATTATTTTAAATCTGAACAGGTCAATGAGGTTTTCATGGCCTCTAACTATGAGAGGGGGGGGGCTTTAACTGAGAGAGAGACAGAGCAAACGTGATACCATTTTATTCCAATAATATCCCTGTGCTTAGAGGGGCATAGTGGGGGTGGGGCCTTAAAAACACACGAGGTTGGGTAGGCGAGCCTATTTTTTGTCACGTACTAGTCAAGTTTGGGTTTGAAATCATGTCACTTGACTTAATGACAGACCTTATGGTCTATAGCGCACACATTAGCCCCCCCCCCTTCTTAAACACACATAATTGGATAAAATTACCAGTTTGTGCGTGTTCATATGCATATAGAATGGACATAGAACATTTTGGATTTCAGTTTGAACGATTTCAGATTTAGGAAAATGTTCTATCTCCAAACAAAAAAATCATTTTTTAGCTTTATTTCTCATCATTTCATCTAAAATTGATGTTCCAAACTCAGGTATAATTCATATGCATGTGATGTAAAGTAATAAACAACCGACGGCCAATAATATAAACAAATATACAGCGTCAAATATTTGATCTCATTTTTCTCAAAACAGAGGTAATGGGAGATAGAACAATATGGTTTTCAGGCGACGTTTTGACGTCTTTTAATTATGACGTCACAATAGATAAAACGTCATCCTATTGTTCTATCATTGAGCTATTTTATCTGCTAAGAGAAAGACGCTCTGCGATAATTCCCTGAAATTATTAACATTTTTTACGCTTTCGTGAATCCAGACACAAAAGTGACACCAACTATGACTATATTGTAAGTATATTTGATTATATTGTAAAGAAATTCTAAAAAGCATTAAAAAAAAGTTAAAAACTCGATAGTTATTCAATATTATCGTAGGTGAGTAAAGAACAGGTGAAGCAGACATATAAACAGGTTTTCTCTGGTATTTTTCAAATTTAAAAAGTTTGAACTATAAATAGTATTTTACTTTCCCTTTCTTATATTTTTTATTATATTTATTACAGAGAAATACCAGAGTATACTGATATTAGTTTAGATTATGGTGACGTATTCAATCAGATCATATATGATGATAATAACATGATTGTTATATTAACTGATACAGATTTGATCAACTCTACAGTTAATACTTCTAGTAAGTCTAACACTCTATTGGTCAACTCTATAGTTTAATACTTTTAGTAGGCCTATAATCAACCCTTAATACTTCTAGTAAGCCTAACACTTTATTGTGTCCAAAGTCTGTTCACATTAAAAGTATGTCATTCAAAACGCTAGTAGGCCTAACAGTCAAAAACAGAATCAAACCAGTTGACAAAATCTCACAAATGAAATAAGGTATAACGTCTCGTTGTCATTTGAAATTTACTTACGGCAATATGTATTTAAACGCGAAATACGGAGGAGAGGGGGGTATATTCTTTTCGAGAATTTCAAATGCCAAGACATCTTTTATAAACTCTACCGATGTATACACGTACCCCTCACTTGCCCCATACAGTTATGGTGAACATTTCATTTATTATCTACCAGGGTCAAATATCGTTTCCGTTTCTTATTTTCATTGCTTGAAATTGTTTTTCACTTTTTTCAGTCGTATCTTACTACAAGAAATCCAACCAAGGATACGATAAAATTTGTGAACTGGGAGTTCCAAGACAACCTATATCGTCAGCATCACTATCATACACTGGAGATGCAAAGGATTTGGACGAAGAATTGGACGATACTTTTCAGCTGAACCTGAACCAAAACCAACATTATTCAGTTATCAACTGGGCTGACGAAGTATCATATGAAGAGCCAACAAATATTCCTGATTGGGCTTTGATACCTGGAGTAGATTTTGATCAACATAATAAAAATGATGCCTCTACCACAGAAAATATTCACCATCAATATGTTATCAACTGGGCTGACGAACCTGAGCATGATGGACCCGTAGATGTCCCTGACTGGGCATTGATTGCTGGAATAGATTTTAATTGCTATGCCAAAGATTATTCTTCCAGAAGACATTGGGCTGCCACAGAAAACAGTGATGGCTTCTGCCAAATTTACCATCAAAATGTTATCAACTGGGCTGATGAACCTATGTATGACGGTCCTGTAGATGTCCCTGGCTGGGCTTTGATTCCTGAATTAGATAGTGACGCTAAAGATTGTGTTAACAGACAAAGAATCAACGCCAACTTTTATTTTATAGATACTGCATCAGGTTTATCTACTATTTGGGAATAATATGTTGCATCAACTGTATGTTTGTTTGTAAGGGTTGTATCAAGTGTGAATTCGAGTGTATGTTTGTGAGTTAGTTGTTTCAATTTAATTGTGAATTCAACTGTATGTTTGTGAATAAGAATGGTTTATTGTTGTTTTAAGTCGTTATGTATATGTTTATGAATAAGAATTGACGAGAGTGGTTGCTGAGTGTAAATTTAATCGTTTAATTTGTTAATAAGTGTGTTTGAAAGTTGTTTTATGTGTAAATTTAACTATGCAGTAATGATAAGTACCAGTCACGATTTTTGTTTACCAGTCGTAATAATATATATTTTTTTGCTAGTAAGTAAAACGATTCTAGATAGATAGATAAACACATTGTGTTCGATTATTTGAATAGAGAGGGGGGGGGGGTGTATTTATTTATTTATCATTTGTGTATAATATATCGTTACGTCATATTCATTTTTACAGTAATTCATTTTATCAAAGCTAAATATATATTTATATATAAGTATTTTTGAATTTTGTAATAAAAATCTAAAAAAAATTTAATTAGGAATATACGGGTATTAAATAAATAATTTTTTGGCCAAATTTATATAAGATTATAGTTTTTACATGTTTTTGAATTTTGTAATAAAATTCCTAATTTATAATGTATATATCTGTTGTATATAAACTGGTGTTATAAATGAATGGTCTGTGTAACTTATACACTGTCAATATATAATCCTATAATTCCAACAAAGTCTAAGAAGGTAAGACGGGTAAGACGCTGGCTAGCTTGCCTGGAGGTCGGGTGTTCGATCCCTACATTGGCCGAGAATGTTCACCCAGATATTCCGGCATGGTTCCCTCTTGTCAGTGATGCAGGGGGGCTGTTTAGGAAGTTGCTTAGTGGTTCGGATGACACTAAAAACCGAGCTCCCGTGAACACATTGGCGTGCACGCAAAAGATCCCCTGAATTCGATATAAGAGTAGGTCTTATGCGTATGCCCTCCTTCATTAGCCCAGTGCGGAGCAGAACATCAGGACAGTAGGACGTTAAACCCCATTTCATTTCCTTTCCTTTACTGGAAAACACTAATGGTCCCTGTTACTCACATTCTTAGTCCACTGCATGAAGGAACTCCAAATCACCGGACTAAAAGTCAAATTTAAGATCCCACAGGACCGCTAAAGACAGAACATGGCAACGCCGGATTAACCATGGGGCACAGGCCCCAGGGCCCACCACATTAGGGGGCCCCCCACAAAAATCTCAGTTGCGCGCCTCGAGCATGGTCGGACCGAGGACTCCAACGGCCGGTGACCTAGTGACGGGGCCCCTCCGATGCTGCGACGGCCCTCCATCGGAAGTCCCTGGGGCCCCCTCAATCCATGGTGTGTTGCGATCGACATCCGAGAATTCGGTGTAATCCGGTGATGGGTGTAACACATGTTTTTTTATTGTCGTGAGATCTTCTATCGGACCGACCATCGTCTAACTCGAATTATCATATAACTCGAACAAATTACACGTCCCCATCATTTCGAGTAGCGCGAATTTTGCCTCAGTTTGACGTACGATTGTATATAAGCTGTAGTTGTTGTTGCTGTTGATATTTGTTGTGGGTATAAGCTGAATTTGATAAGATGCACACCATGATCACACGAAATATTCATATTTCTTGATTAAATCTCGTATTACCATTTTGTTTGTCAAACATCGAGTCCGACCTCCATTCATCAAATCATCGTGGGACTATAATACGATTCCGAATCAAGTAACCCCGTTATTTATCACTGAGCGACTTCAAAATTAGGTTTGATGTCGCTCTGCCCACTTACAGTCCCCTCCTCTAGAAATGTCATCAATTCATAGCACTCGCATGGATTGGTCCACTGATTAAATAACGCCGGAATCCGCTATGTTGGTGGCAGAATTTTATTTTTTTCTGGGGGAAGTACTTCTAAATGGCTCCAACACAAGTGCCTGAAATGCCAGGAAATCACGTTTCTGGCCTCCAATTTCTGAAAATTTCTTGGGGGGGGGGACCCCCCAGACCCCCCTATGTGGGGCTTCGCGCCTTCGGCGCTCGCGGTCAGTGATCAGGCCCCCCCTACATGTTCCAGGCCCCAGGGCCCCCACCACGGTTAATCCGGCGTTGAGTAGCTCAAAAATAATTTATTCTAATTTCATGTAGACAGTATGAGAAACAATACGTAGGAGAGACTCAAAAGACGGTCACCGGTCAGACATAGTCACCAAAAAAGACAAACCGGTCTCAATTCACTTCAACCATCCAAATCACGACATTTCTGATCTCATTGTCACGCCAATAGAACAAAACAAGAGCAAATAATATATCAAACCCTAGCCGTAACCTTTAGTTATCAACTAGTCATAAGAGTACCCTAACCCTAGCCCTAACCCCGGGATAGTGAAAAATCTCATTTTTGGAAAACCCAATCCTAGTAGGAAACACACTAATGTGGGTCTCACACGAGAGCCTTAAATTTAATCCTTTTTTCTTCAGAAATCAGAATACCGTACCACACGCGAAATGGAAGAGAGACCGTCAGCGCCACCAACACCAAAAACAGCGAGACCACCTGTGTAAATTAATTTAATGTATTGCATGTATTTTTAATTAAACTAGGAAATATCACGAACCAAACTTTCATCATCCCGGGTCAGTGCTTATGCGGAGACTTGATCTCTCCCCCAAATTCTTAAACCTAACGCTAACCGTAACCCAACCCCCAAACCTAAATATTAGATATCGGTGGACGAATCAACCCGCGGACTAGAAATGGTTCCACTACTACTGTCTTCCGTCTTACTCCAGTCGCGGTAGTGGTTTTTCCTACAGAGTTCCTTTGCGCAAGTTTTTTTAGTCAAATGACTACAAAAAGTTTACTGGCCTATAGCTCGCTTAATTTACAAATAAACTGGCCCAAAACAGTACTGCACGTAGCTTAACATATAATAAATCAATTCTTGTTGAAATAAAGGTGAGGACTTACCGCATAATTATATGATTTTATGAAACCCATCTCCTACGCGAAATTTCAACTGGCCGACCGTCATGGCCGCAAGTTGCGTAATACGTCATTAGGCCTACAACATAAACAGGGCTATGCAGAGAAAAACTGTTCGGTAACTATTTTAATGGTCCAGTCTTCACTATTTGTGATAGAATTACTTATTTTAATACAAACTGTAATGATGTGTGTTGACAATTGAGCGTTTGAACCTATGCGAACTTGCGTAAGGGGTCTTAGACTGTACCAATTGTTACCTTAAACACAGTTTAAGGTAACAAGTATAGTTACTACCCGCGGACTAGCGATACTCAACACTATTGCACCGGTGGACAAGTGAACTCGCGGACTAGTCAACATTCGGTGAGACAGAGTGGCATTTTCATTGTCAAACTGCAGTTTCATAAAAACGGACAGGAGCGGTCAGACGGCTGCGTCCATTCTGACACCGTTCCAAATGGAACTCATCGCACCCGTGCAATATATAACGCACAAGTTAAAGATACATTATGGGAGATTTTGACAAGGAGTTAGCCATTCTTGCTATAAAAGTTCAAAAATAGATGTTGAAACAAGAATAATTATATTGAAAATTTCAGTCAAATAACTTTATCCTGAACAAAGTTGTTACCACTATAATTTTTTACTAGAAACAGTGGTTAAAATCATCGACACCCTTTTCCCACTATGGCCGATTGTTGATTGACAGGCGTTAACTCCACCTACATAGTCTCGATCATCAAGTAATGTTTAAACGGTATCTAGTGAAGCTTGTGTATAGCCTCGGTCATCACTGTCTTTTATGAATAATTTCCGGAAGTATGATGACGTCAACGTCACGGAGAAACCCCACCCACGACGCCATAGTGATTAAATCAGTCGACGAAATCCTGTTTTAATCCGAGCCCAATCCATGCCATCCGTGGGTCTACAGTGTTCATTTTGGGCTTGTTGTTTAAATAAAGATCTAATTTATCATTTCTATGACATCTGAGGCTCAAAGGAAGACCGACAAAAGTCAGTTTTTGCTCTCCCATAATGTATGTTTAAACTAGTTTGAATATATTCTTTAAGAGGCATTTAGTAACTGGGCAGATAAATAAACTAAAAACATACTTATGGAAAAACAGCTACTGATTTATTTAGGCGACGTTTCGAAGAGTATTCTCTCAACGTTTTCAAGCTAATACAATATAACAATATATAATATATAATAATATATAATATTATGTATACATCATCACTACTCAGTGGCTTTAAGAAAGTTAATTAGTCCCTTTGATCTTGTTTTTGTATGTCATAACCCATTGTGTCATAGACCTTTGATCTTGTTGTTTTCTATGTATGGTTTCAACCTTGTTGTTGTTGATTTTGTCTATATATGTTGCTTCACTTTTTGTTATATTGTATTAGCTTGAAAACGTTGAGAGAATACTCTTCGAAACGTCGCCTAAATAAATCAGTAGCTGTTTTTCCATAAGTATGTTTTTAGTTTATTTATCTGCCCAGTTACTAAATGCCTCTTAAAGAATATTATCGTCATCAGTATGGAGATGTGGCAGTATCCTCTATCAACACAATTAACAGAATAGGAGGTAAATGTGTTAAGACCAAGTGCAATCTCACATTTTTGATGCGATGCAGAGACAACAACATCATCCCCAAGGGCCTACGACTCAAGTCCCCTGTCCAGTCAGCAGCAGCTAACAAGATAATAGAAAAAGCCAGCAAAGGCCTCCTTAGAGAGCGCATACAACACCAACGAAACACAAAACATCGACTTAGTATCCAGCATGATGAAATCCTTTCTCAACTAAAAGACCGTCTGTCAACATCAGACTACCAACAGATCCGCACGAAGCAACTTAAGTCCCTTGACATCCTCAGAGAGAACACTCGGGCTAACCAACTCAGAAAGTTTGAAAATCTTAAAACCGCCACTGTCGCCTGCTCTACCAATATAAACAAAGATGATTACCTCACTAAAACAGTAATTAACCTCAGTAGCCATATCATGACCGATGACCAAATCACTCTGTTATCCCGAGGTTTGAAGTTCACACCTACCAACCGCCCAGCTAACCAAGACCTACTCATTGCTAACATAGAGAGAGGTATGAGACAACTAGCACCCGGTGGCAAAATCGACTTCCTTCGACACCAAATAGCTGATCTAATTTCCAAATCCAAAACGCAGAGACAAACTGACAATCTTACCAAGTCCCAAAAGATTGCGCTGCAAGAACTGAAGAAAGACCAAACCATCACCATAGTAGCTGCCGACAAAGGGAAATCCACTGTAATAATGGATAAAAGAGACTATCTGGACACTGTGTCCCAACTACTCACAGATCGCACTACTTACAGAAAGATTAGGAAGGACCCTACCAACAAATATAACGACAACCACACTGCCGAGTTAATGAACCTTAAAGAGAACAAGCGAATTACAACTTCCCTATTTTATAAACTTAAACCTTCCCACCCTAGATCCCCGTATGCCAGAGCTACAATTAAAACCCATAAGAACCCCATTAAAGCCAGACTTCTAGTATGCTCCAGGGACTCGGTATATTACAACACTGCCCAGCACCTATCTCAACTCCTCTCTCCATTAGGTAAAGAAGCCGCCTCATTCATTAAAGATTCAAAAGATTTCTGTGAAAAACTACAAAACCTACCAAACAATGTACAACTGTTATCATATGATGTTATAGATCTCTTCACCAATATCTCCCGTGATGAAGCCCTTGCAGCACTACAACACAGACTCGCGTCCTTGGAAAGCCCACTGGATACCGACCTGAGTACAGAAGATATAATCATGCTTACTAAATCGTGTATAGATTCTACCTACTTTTCCTGGGGAGGAGACCACTTTGAACAGATACACGGACTACCGATGGGAAGCCCCTTGTCGCCCATTCTCAGCGAGATCTATATGACAAGCTTTGAGAAGAGTGCCCTGTCAACCTCAGTAGTTCAACCAACAACATGGCTTCGTAAGGTAGACGACACGTTCGTCATCCTCCAACAGAACGAAGATCCTAACCTACTTCTTCATCACCTTAATAGCCAAAACAACAGAATTAAATTTACCATAGAAAGAGAAAATAACCAATGCCTCCCATTTTTAGATGTCCTAGTTAAGAAATCTGATGCCAAACTCACCACCAGCGTGTATAGAAAACCCACACACACTGACCAATACGTGAACTTCATGTCCAACCATCCTCACAGTGTTAAGACAGCTACCATAGCCGCACTAACGCGCCGTGCCATCAACAACTGCAGCAATGATTCCCTCAAAACAGAACTGGACCACATTGAAGAAGTCCTCACCAAATACAACAACTATCCAAGCCAATTAGTACAGAAAACCATCAAGACCACCACTAACAGTTCCAGAGAAACCACTAAACCAAAACCTGACAAACCACCAGTAAGAATCACTATACCATTTCAAGGCAAGCTATCTTATCAACTTAGGAGACTCCTCAGTCCAACAGGGATCCAAGTCACCTTCTCTAAAGGACGAACCCTGCAAGACATCCTAAAGGCTAATGGGAAGCTCCCCCCCAACATAATTTCACCTCCAAAAGACTGTGTTTATGAAATTGCATGCAGCTGTGATATGAAATACATAGGAGAAACGAGACAACCCCTGGATAAAAGAATTAGTCAACATAAATCGAAATCCACCTCTACCAATTCCGCTGTAGCCCAACATCTCCAATCTAACCAAGGACATAGAATTGAGTCATACAAAACCCTGACAGTTAATCTTCCTGTAGAAAAGACACGCAAACTTATTGAGGCAATACATATCAGAAGAAGCACACCAGATCTCAACCGCGACATAGGCATATTTTTGCCAAGCGCCTACGACCAAATACTCAAATCATAAACATTAACTTTATTCCTAATTACTACAAACTCAAATTACGTTGTTATTTTTATTCATTCATAGTTTACTCTCTACTAGTTTTGGGTCTATTAATCTAATATGGTCAACAGTGTTAAGCAATAGTGGAATTATTATCTGGCTTCATCAATACTTTAGCCCCTGTCCTTAATCAGTTGTGCTTTTTTGTGTCTTTTTAGTGTTTTAATTAAGTGTACAAATTATCCTTCAAACACCATAATCCCCATCATTAATATATAATATTATGTATACATCATCACTACTCAGTGGCTTTAAGAAAGTTAATTAGTCCCTTTGATCTTGTTTTTGTATGTCATAACCCATTGTGTCATAGACCTTTGATCTTGTTGTTTTCTATGTATGGTTTCAACCTTGTTGTTGTTGATTTTGTCTATATATGTTGCTTCACTTTTTGTTATATTGTATTAGCTTGAAAACGTTGAGAGAATACTCTTCGAAACGTCGCCTAAATAAATCAGTAGCTGTTTTTCCATAAGTATGTTTTTAGTTTATTTAGTTTGAATATAAGTCCCCAAAAGGCATATTTGGATGTCTAAGAATTCGAGTCACGTGTCACCCATAGTGACATCTATATTGGCTGTTATTTGTTATGAATATAATAAGAGTTCATAAACTGGTAATTGTTTTACGCGCGTTGGTGGCTGTTATGTCTACTTTTCTCCCACTTTACACACGTTGACACGTTTTTCCTATTTCGAATCACCCTCAGACGAACTATGTACAAGTGAACCGCCTTTACTTTGTCAAGATTTCAAAGGAATAAGGAGTTAGATTAACTGCGCCATATTGGGAATAACAATCGATTTTTTTATTTGAATTCTTACACTCTAGCACAGAGCTCTGTAGGGTTCAAACCCTATAAATTATAGTCCAGAAAATTGTATTTCTTTTGACATGGTTACACATCATGAAGAAATTGATACAGTCTTATTGATTTATATTTATTGGACTGTATTACACATGGTTGAGTTACCTGTATTTCGCCTGTCTTTGGAAATTTGTCTCAATGACAATCTAGCTAAAATGTTATCTTTCTTTCTTTCCGTTTTTATTGTTTTAATTTTCTTCGCTGGATGAGATCTGACATTATCCGAATGGCTGCCGTTTAGACGGTTTTGTACAGGGTTAACCGGTAAAAACCACTGCAAGGCTAAAATGATGAAGATGCCACAAAAGTAAAAAATAAATTCAATATTTACAAGACTACTACTTTTTTGAATAGAAGGCATATTATAGAGTGGCCTTAAACCCATGTTAATTAAAATTTCAATAATAAACGCTCTCAATTTCAAATTAACTACTATTGAAAATTAAAAATAAAATTTCCAATTGTATATTTCTCTGTTGTTAATCTTGTTTCTGTTTGTAAGTTGTCGACACATGGCTCACCTTACCATGGACGCGTTATACACTCGGCCAAGAAATCCAATGCGTTCATAAAGGTGAAATGTACCACGGCGAACACACACGTATTAATAGATTTACGGTATGCCTGGTTCAAAATGAATGAATTGTTCTTGTACAATATAGGCTAATATAAACATATCGGCTATATTTACAAAGCCATTCCTCTTATATTCATATTAAGTCTCATTAATTATTGAAATGAAAACTTTCCTCCCTTTCAATTATTTAGCGGAAATGAAATGGCTAGCCAATGTGATTCCTATGCAACAGGTTATCATAAACAAGCCTGCAGCGATTGTCGTTCGGGTTTAGTCTATTAGTAACCATGAAAAAAACATCGAGAATAAATATATAACTTATTTTTAATTCCTCGATCGTGATTCCTGTTATTTATTCTAATAAGACAGTAACATATTGACGGAATAAATCAATTGAAAACTAACAGAGCGAGGTTGAGACTAATCCCACTCACTTAGGATTAAACAAAATAGTCCATACATTTATAGCCATCGGTTATCGTTTTTAAATAACGGTTTCGTTTTAAAATCTGTCGAAACGTTTCCTATTTTCAAAGAACTCTGTGTTTGTAGCCGCGAATCGCATGTTGGTCATCTGACGAGAGCTGCAGAGCAATCGGCTGTAGTAGTAGTAGTGGCCAAGCGTGTGGTTTATTAAAGGAGCTAAATCGTTAATGGGACATAGAAATTGACAAAGACAGAGAGAAATGGGGTTTCACTCGACACAAACTAGGTCATTTCGAGACTAACATATGGTTTTTAATTTTATTTCAATAATTCGCTTGTGCGTAGGGGTCTTTAGCAGTGGGAGGAAACCCACGAGGCTGGACAGGCGACCCTACTTCTTGCCACGTACAACCGGGGAATAGAAACCACGTCAGTTGACTCAATGGCAGGACGTATGATACAGCGCGCGCACGCTAACCATTCGACCATCCACTCCGAAATTGACACAAATTATGGGTCGCAATGCATATAATAATGTAATATGAATGTATATAAACTGATTTACGTTCAATCGTTTCCCTTTTTACTCTAATTTAAAATCAATTATAGTCGGCGAAAGACGCAAGAGGTCTCAATCTAATGGCAATCTCTAGGCTCTAGCGCCTGGTTCTTCCAGTCTACACCTATGGTATTTATTGCGCATGCTCTCCAGATATGACGCGACCGTTTGACACGACTTGTGGAGTGCGTCTAGCCTCGTTTTTCGAGTCCCTTGTTACAATTGGCGCTGAAACGTATCATGGTACATTATTCTTTATTTTCCGCTATGCATATTAATATTTTAGCTCGACACGAAGACCCAGTTATTAAAAGACGTGAATAACTCATTATTAAGCCTGTGTAATCTCCTTTTTAAATATTTATATCCTATCAACTTAACCGTGGTTCCTTTTACCTGTTAAACACGATCTAAGATTAATTTAATTAATTGTAATTCTCATCACGGTTATTCAAGGAATGGGTCTAGTTCAAAAGCACTGTCCACCGTCATCACACGCCATTTATTTTACACACACAAAAATATGATATACAATCTCACTACCTACACACGCATTGGAGGTTTCCTGATCAATCCTCGCTTGTGATGACAAACGTGGATTTAATATTCCACTATTAAACTCGGCCCAGACAACCCATATATGGATAGCCAAGTGTCCGAAGTAGAAATACATACTATATAGTCCTAGCTTGATTGATACCTTTAATTAAACGCAAAGCGACCAGATATGTATCTAACCGTAAATAAGAAGTAGGAAATCCCCCTTGGTATCGGTAATCATTAATTAATGATAAAAGTCTCTATTTAGAATGGGATTGGGAGACAGTCCTTCTTGGACATGACCGAAAGACAGGAAAGAATAGTTCTTTAGATCAATTTTTCAGGAGACGATAAGTTCACGTGGTTAACTCAAAGTATATAAAAAAATTATGGTTTTCATTATTTTTTGTTATCTCAAATCATCAGCTTTATGTAATGTTTTATTTTATTTGCGTGATTATTTATCGCGGCCATCTACACTGATTCGCAGCAAATAAATACCCAACTTTTTCTGTCTTTATATAGAAAAAAAACACACCCCAATCCGCTTGAAATGTTATCAGAATGATCAATATGTTGCTAAATAGTTTCTAATCAATTGACTGCCATATAGACTCCCATCGATTGGTGTGCTCTGACACGCCTGTAGGGATCTAATAAAATGAAAAATTAGATTTTTAGACTCTTTTAAAGCTGTCGGGGAAATAACCTGATTCGATTGGCGAGTACTTAACAAAGACTTTACTTGGCTGTTCAGCTCAATTATGCGACGAACTGAAGATCTCCCGTAAATTACTGGCAATCAGTCTCTTTTACCCCCACCGCCTTCTGTTATCGTCACGAAACATTTCTAATAAACACTTTATTTTGATGCGTATACGAAGTCAAAAAAAAAAAAAAAACATCCGAGAAGTGAGAGACTGTAGTACAAATTAGCCGGACTGTCCCAGGTTTTTCTTAAGTAAAACTCGGTCCACCGCATATTGGGTGTACGAGTACTTAAACATGCATTATCTAAGAGCTAAATTTGCCTTAAATGTGATTTAAATTATTAATTAGACATTTTTTAACGTGCCAAGACCATAATCAACTATCGATGCAATCGGATTTTCCTACTTTAAGTAGATGAGAACTGGTCAGCCATTTAATGATTTAGTTTAAAATGGAGAAGCGAGTCATTGGTCACGATCAATGGACACATCTTGTTAATACCAGGACCATACTCATTTTGCATTATCTATTTTGGAGATGTTATAGCAAGAACAACCTCCACTTTATCTAAATCTTACATCAAGACTCTTTAACATTAATGTAAACTTATAAACCCCATATTTAGAAAGGAAATGGGTTTAGACAATAGTTTATCCATTTCGTTTTGAGACTATCATAAATGTTTATTGCTATTCGTAATATTTTGCCAAGACAGCATTGTTTTCGATGCTCTTTATTGAATAAGTTCGGACTGGACGCAAATTCGAGTAAAATCGAGTATACATCGGTGTACACGCAAAGTTACTTTGATAGTTGGAATTCGAAGAAGAGAAAGTAGAAACTCCATTTTACAGGAACAATACTTCTTGATCTCACAATTCACACGTAATCATGAAATATGTGTTAGACATAAAACACAATCCCATTTCATGCGAGAGTCGCGATATTGACCACACATAACAAAGAGTACGATGATTTGTCGGATGTACCATTTCATAATTTCGTGACACACAATATGTGATTCGTCGCAGGATTCCCATGTATAGTTGTTGTTGGGGTTAAAAATTTTGAGATCCATTTTATATGAAATTCAACCGACTTGGATATCAAACTGTGAGACTTATTTTGGATACAAAATCTTTATGAGACTTATTGGCGTTAGTTAGTAATCGCGAATTTAAAGGAGTTGAAATGCGTTTCCAAAAAAGCTTCCCATACACGCTTTTGATTCGCGCCTTCGTTCAGATAATGGCCAAAACGTTTTATTTCAACAATAACTTAGTCGATCCGGATTAATATGATATATTTTTACTTCAATACCCGGAGAAACCCGCAAGAAATTTGGCAGGCCCCACAACATGTTATGTACAATTGACAGATTTTCAAGACTACAATGGATATCCAACATATAACGAACGTACATGTACTAGGGATCATGAGGAACTGCACATGACGCCATTGCCGCCATCTTGGAATTGTGATACCATATTCCGTCAATGCGCAATTCATACTAAACTTAGGCAACCTGTCTACGGTTAGCCCCGCTTGAGAACAGACGCTAAGCTAGTTCACCGACATTTTAAGTCCTAAATCGATGATTTTAGTCGAAAACACTAAGTATGCCAGATGTGAAACTGGGTAGAGCCGCATTACAAAACAATATACTAAGTTTTGGATATGGCGGCTATTCAGGACAGAGATCCATTTCCAAAGTATGAAGTATATGGATCTCTGTGTGTAGAATGTGTGCAGTTATCCAAGGAACAGGCATGTCGATCGTACTTGAATTGACGGAGCCTTAGGTATTTTTCGAAGAGCTTCACCGCCAAAAAGAACAGTAGGAACTTGGTCCAAAATTTGTAAGATCTGCCTAAATTAAGATAAGAGTAATTGCCATATAAAATGGACGGGTATAGCCGAAAAATGTCGGTAAATTTGTAAAGCTAAAACACTTCTTGTGTTTACAATATTTACAAGGTTTCAACATGATCCTTACCGCAAGTTTGATGACAGGGACAATAACTACTCAAAATAAAAAATCAATAAAATGACAAATAACGAATTTCGATAGGGTTGCTTTTTAGTAACAGCCGAACATTTCTGAACAGAAATCACAAAGACAGATTAGTGGTTATTTTCTTTACACTTGACATATTGCGTCTGATAATAGAATGGTGCCTATTCATTTTGCAGTTATTTTGGAGTATATTGCTCGTTTTAGCATCACCGGAAGGCAATAAACATGCAAAAAAGATACTTCATAATGAAAGAAAAGATAAAAATGGTAATGTTGTCAAACTAACTACATTTATGATGTCTTGAGTATCTTTGGCGCGCCATTACTTTGTTTTATTCTGATTTAGAAATGTCTTTCATAACTCACAAACATCTTAAGACCTTCACAATTTTATTATCAACTTCAGGGGGCGTTCCACACCTACTGCAGTAAATAAAACAATTTAATTCTGAGTGGAAGGTTTACTGCAAGCTTCTTGGTTACATATCATCTCCTGACTAGATAAAAACTGTTTGCAATTTAGACTTGTGGACGGTGACCATTTTTTCCCGTTATGCTTTTATTTTCTACACTTTATCACTGCATTTATTTATCTTACGGCATAAAATACAAAAGTTATGGGATAGGCGCATTTACCAGGTTATCCAAGGACAGATTGAGTTATTCCACCTCTCTAATACGGCTTTGACACCACTTGTAACGTTTCAATATTTTGAAATAGGGTTTGACGTCCTAATATTTTGATAAGACTGGGAAATGAAGACATGCGTATCAGATAAATATTTCTTATCGCACATATACGCCAGACAAGCTACTTACATTTCGAATTCCAACTGCCAAGGGTTATTTTACGTGCACGCAAACGTATAAACAGGGGCTCTGTTTTAGGCCAATCTTTACGACTAGAAGTTATTCCCTGCTGAGCATTCCGCCTTCAATAGTTCGACTGGTGCAAAGTAGACCGTTAAACTCCAGTTCATTCATTTATTCATTATAGTAATGAGACTTCCCACATTTCTAGCAAAATTATGTATTTCTGTGTCTTACAGAAAGAGAATGGGGCGGTGTCGCGAACGTAACAATCACGCGACAATAATATCCAAGTCCACACTGTCGTGAAAGGGCGAAAATAACATGATCACTATCAGCCACCATAGTCTGGGAGAAAATCGGGATGTCTAAATTTTACTTTTGATCTTTACTTTTACTTTTTACTCTTGATCGCATTTTGAACCCGATACTCCGCCATGGTGATGTCGCCGTGAAAAACGAAATATCATCCGAAAATTGGCAATCAATGGCTTCAAATGAAATTGAATTTACATGCAACCGTGAAAATATATTCCGAACAGTGCCATGATCTCTAATGGTACCAGTTAATGTAATTTTTCTGCAAGTAATTCGTTATATAAACTAAATTGTTATCAAATTAGCGTGTCACTTAAGATGAATTTCGCCACACGAAGATTCGGGACGCCCTTTGATGCTATTCCAGTGTTGGATATAAATGTAAGGCGACCTTTTCCTTGTTTTGCAATGAAGAATGTTTAAACGTGTTTGTTTCTCTGTTATCTAATGCCATGTAAACTAATAAAGCTACCAACTAAAAGCTTTCGGTCTTTTGATCTGACCACATATAGTGCCAATTCAAACAGCTATTTGCGGTTGAAGCCAAATTTGTCCGACACTTTTACACAAATGGCACAAAAAGTGGCAAGCCATGTCATAACGTTCAGATTTTCGGCAAAATGTCAGAAATCTATAAGGAGGTGATTTAAAGACAAGGACATCAAGGACCAAAGGCCGTTTTATTCCATTTGTATCGAAATGGCTTATTAATGGAATCCCGTTGTGTGCTAATGGTGCCGGTCCTTTGTAGTTAAAGATTATTTTTCGCACCCTGCAGTGATACCTAAATAATGAGAATACTTTGAAAAGGTAAATATCACATGGTAGACCGACTTTTAGGCCACTGAGGTTAATGTCACAGAGATTGATATCACAGAGGTTAATGTCACAGAGGGTAATTAACATGTGTTAATGGGAACTATAGTTTCGTATTCTGGGAGACTTCAACAGCAATTTGTCTATCTCCTCCAGTATAGGTTTGCTCCTTTGATTTACGTCCAATCACGGGCTTTTTACATTTGGAGGGGGGTTGGGTCAGTTGGGATGGCCTAGTGGTCTAGAGTGCCACGCTTCGGCCTCTAGCTGGCCGGTCACCTCTGGCTTGCGGCTGTGGTTTCGATCCCTGGTGTGAGCGTATGTGGCATGGAGATGAGGGCGCCTTCTCAACCTCGTGGGTTTCCCCCGGGCACTCCGGTTTCCTCCCACTGCTAAAGACCCCTACGCGCAAGCGATTTATTGAAACCATATGTTAGTCCCAAAATGACCTGGTTTGTGTCGAGTGGACGTTAAACCCCATTTCTCTCTCTCTCTCTCTCTCTCTTTTTTACATTTGGAAGGGTATATTATATATTGCTTGAACACTTGATACCACGTCTGGGTGAATTTTCCTAATCGGGAAAATAACGCTTATAGTCTAGTATGGCACATTTGCAATTTCGAAATTATATTACGACATGAAATCTACTTTAGTCTGACTCAACTGTCACTTGTGATATTAAAAAAACAAAGAATGTTTACACGTTCTGTTATCTGTGTTTTCTTATTAAACAAAAAATGCGTAGACTATTTAAGTTTTTAATTTCTGATCTACACAATAAAGAAATCAATAAGTTTGGGCCAAAAGTAGATGCACTGCTAATTTACTTCCTGGTTAAAAATAATTTTCTTTGTTTTTTTATTCTTTTAAAACGGATTATAAGTAGTGTGTAACGAGTTATTCACACACACGTCCAATGGTTTATTATGTCATTCAAAACTTAAAAGGAAGTAAAGACTTTAACCTATGGTTGTCATATTTTATGGAAAAATGTTAAAGTGGACGTGTTCTTAAATCCAATGAATCCTAGTCTAACAAGATTTATGTTTACTTTTAGATTATTTTTTTATCGCCAAACAATCGACTTAAAAACACTACTCGCATCGATGGCTGCAGAAGTTCCTGATTAATATTTGCAGTTGTCAAATAAATCAATGGATAAAATAAAGCTGAAGTAGTCAGTCAAATATCATAGTTGATTTATACAGGATATACACATTATGATAATTCCTACACATCCATTATCTTTTTCTCCTTGATACTAACTATAATCTGATTAATATGAGATGTTTTACAGTTTGTCTTTTATATTAGATTCTGTATATTTTTATTTTGACGAACTCAATTTTCTGACAATTAATTTCATTCTTGTGTTGTGTTCGCATTGTCTAATGTTACCGGCCACTGATGCATTATTAAACTTACCAACGCCTGCACAAGGTACTTGGAAAAGGGGACGGGCTACCTCCAGAATAGAAGGTCGAGGAATATTGAATAAAGGTAGGCTCCATCCTCTCATTACATTACCCATTATTGTTGATGACAAGGTTTTGGGAAAAGGGGACATAATCCCAGATTGGAAGTTCGAGGAACACTAAATCCGCCTCCGTATGACTGCAATGCTTTTGCCAAAATTTGAAAATAATCTATAGCCTCTAACGCGTTCACAGATACACCCACACAATATCGTATTTTAATCTTAAAATAAAGTATAAATCTCCAAAAGTTTGTCTTGTGCTGATAAGAAAAGACAGTAAATCAAGAAGGACCAGTAGCAAGTGGTATCGGGTTTCCTGATATTTGTAGCTTCCTTGTGGCGGATCTAGGTGTAAATTGTAAGCCTTTTTGTTGATTGTGATGATTTAGTTCATAAAACTGAACGTTAAATATATACTGTATACATGTATGTACTGAAAAACATAGTGACAATTTAATACGAATTTTCTCAATTTTGTCGGAGAAGGACTCCCGGACCCCCTAATCAAATATGCGACGTTGTTATTGCTTTCATACTTTATATTTTAGATCTGTTTCCCGTGCTCAAATATCATGTGTGTAACTCAAATCAGAAAAAAACACGATTTGCCATTATCATAGACTTATTTCATCCGTAATGACTTATCGATATTAACCCTCACAAACAAAACTTTTGATGTCAAAGCCTGTGTTGTTATTTTTGTCAACCAATGAGTGCCTTGTCAAAAACTATTGCCATCAATTCCGTCACTGGCCCGACACACGACAATACTGGTTTGGATTTGATATATTTATACCTTTAGATCAATGTGTATTTAAATATGGCTATATGAACAATCAACATCCCTTTGGGTTCTTTTTGAATAAATATATTAAAAGCGATGCGATGAATCAAAACAGTGCACACATTGTTCAATTTGTTTTTCAAAATTTATAACCATTGATTTGCTGTCAGTGAAAGAACAATAAACATCCGATAACTTTCCGGTAGGTGCCCAAAGCATCATTCCATCTCAAATGAAATGGTTTGGGTTGCACCTTTATGAAACACACGTCAGTTCGGATATATTGCGTCGCTGGTTAGATGTGAAAAGTACACGCTGCCCCCACCCCATAGCCGACACGTGACGTTTACTCTCTTCTGCAAAATAATATTGCAAAAGCCACGTGATCGTGTATAATATTGTCTCTGGTTATATTTGGAATTTTCTTCTTATGGCTAGAACTCTTTTTCACGTTGCGTGTTTTCTTCTTACTATCTAAGTAAATTAAGACGTTTATCTACCAGGAATAACACTGCAACCGTTATTTTCTACATTTTATATCAAGCAATGGATACATAGGCTACAAGCACAGTTAACATCATAATACATATTTAATTCACGTGTCTTTCGCTCCACCCTGTAATTCGCAGATCGAGTTTACTAACGGAACACACCACATCATATGATTCTCCTACAAATCAATGGTGTCTACTCAATCCAGATGGTGTTTCTTGAACCTCAACTGTATCCTTCTCGCTCTCAATACATGTCCCCTGTCTAAGAATCTAGCTGCTGTCTACCCAAGAGCGCATTCAATTTGTTAGATACGCTCTATTGAGTAATTATGGTGTAATCATGTGACTGGTCACTCATGCGAAATATTGAATGGTAACTTTCCTATCATTAGTGATAAACATGATTTTGGTTTCACCCAGAAACGGATATGTTTATTAATTACAGTTTTTTTTTAAACCTATCACTCATTCAATTCGAGTGCGTGGGATATGAATGCCTTGTCTATGAATATCGCACCAATAAGGATATTATAATTGTTGATATAATGCTATTATCATTTCAAAGGCAAAAATTCTACATAAGCCTTACAGAGTCTGCCTTGCGATTAAAAACCTAAAGCAAGACAAAGAAATTAAAGAAACGGTTATCACTGAATAGCCGTTGATGAAAGTGTGTAAATGTGTCAGTATGCAAATTCAAAGCCTAAATGCGAAGCTGTGTATAAATTCGAGCCCATGGTGTAATTTTATTAAAGGCCTGCAGTGTTTGTAAATTGCGCTCATTTAGTTAAAGTAAAATGGACAGCTCAGTCTATGTAGCCTATATCATTCGTCCATACTCGTCTATAGTGCCAGTCCACACTACTGTAGGATATTAAAAATCAGATAGAAAACAAGAGCTAGAGAATATTATACGAGGCAGTGGTTTAATATATCAATTCTACACTGATTAACAGTCAAACACATCTTCCTCGTAGACATATCATGTATTATTAGAAGGGTATAAATGTTTCTCAACTTGTCACCCAATGACACTGAATAATAATAGGGAATAACGTAATTGTCTAGCAGGATTCATCACTAACTTGTCGATAATAACTTTATCATAGTTGAGGTATAGATGTCTTTGATAATATACGCCACACACATTATCTATACTGCATCCTCAATATAATATAGTTTCAGCTATTCGATTCCAGTTACGATCCCAGATGATGATTGGTATCCGTTATAAACTTCTTGATTGCTGTATTTTGTAGGTTGATTTACGAACCAAATGACGTAAATTCTAATTGCGTTAACGTTTCTGCTACGTCGTAGTTTAAAAGCGATGACCAAAAGAAAGGGAAGGGGGTTTCTGTCGAAACTTTTTCGAATTTAAACTGCCAAAAACAATACGTACACTCGACTGCGAATCTCTTTGATAGCACAATATTTAATAACCACTTTTCTGTGCAAATTCCTTAGTTCTAAAGGGTTAAAGGAATGCTTTTGAAATCTGGAAAGTTTGAAAATGGAGTTCCGTTATTCCCGAAGCAATGGTTAAGAGTATTTTATTAGTTATTATTATTTACACTGGTTTCGATTAAGCAAAGTTCATTAAAATTTCGTTCCGGGCTGCTGTAGCAGAAACAGTTTAATCTCGGGGTAACTACGTATGAAATATGTAGGGTACGCGGATTCGGTTCCTAGAATGGGTTTGTTCTCGTAGTTGGCCTTCCCAGGTTGAAGAAGATAACGGACCCATCGAAAGATCGGCTGACCAGAAAGAGTTTACAGCGGTAAATGTAGGAATGGTATAAATACTGATAATACTTATTAACAGGAATCCGACGGAAAGTTCTCAAATCGTCTGTCCAATGCAGATATTTCAAAAGCAATTAATAAAACAACGTCAAGACCTAATTTATTTTATTAAGAAATTATGTATATATAGAAATAATTGCTTCAATATTTGTTTTCTTAATTTAGTTTATAAGCAAATTTAGAAAATTGGAGTCTATTTCCGTAGGGTATATGAGTTTTAAAACATTTCAGGACGGGTCATTTGGGAATATCCAGCCAGCTGGGGACTGATCACGTCTGGAGCATACAATGTTCGCTTTTAATATACTTTATTTATCGATAGTGCATGCATAGTTTATAGATTTTGTAATACTGGTGATTCTGTCGGTGGTTATATATGCAATTTTTCAATTAGCTACTTGTATTGACTTCCAGTTCAATCAAACAAACCAAACCATCTAGCTATTTACCAATAACTGGTGTTGTGCTCGGGGCATCGTATGCGAGAGCGAGAGAAATGGGGTTTAACGTCCACTCCACACAAACTAGGTCATTTCGGGACTAACATATGGTTTAATTTTATTTCAATAATTCGCTTGCGCGTAGGGGTCTTTAACAGTGGGAGGAAACCGGAGTACCCGGAGAAAACTCACGAGATTGGACAGGCGGCCCTACTCCTTGCCACGTACAACCGGGGATTTGAAACCACGCCAGTTGACTCAATGACAGTTCGTATGATACAGCGCGCGCACGCTAACCATTCGACCATCCAAGCTTTCTAAAACATTAGCGTTCAAGCATTATCATTCCCACATCAGTCGGTTCAATATTTCTTTTAAGTCATCGTACATTAAAACGAGTTTAGCCCAGCGTTTCGAGGAAATATTAGTTGTGGACATTTTTTAGAGATTCCTCTGGTATAAATTTTCTCCAAAATTAATTTCTCATATCGCAAATCGTACTAAGATGCAAATATGGCTCACAAAATTTTTATCAACCATCACAATTGGTTTTAATATGTAAGGCATTCATTTCAGATAAACCAGAAGTATAACACAGTTGTCAGAGATCTGAGCCTTTCGCATTATGTTTTTTTATCATTTCTATTAGTCGTATTCATATACCGATCCTGTATTAGTGTCATTGGTTAGTGAGATCAAACTCATAAACGTCCAAGAACTAATTACTATTCTTGAAGATAATGATGCTTCAACAATTGACTTTATGCCGCTTAAAGTTAGTTTATGTCAGGTGCAACAAAAAATTTGATTAATGTACATTTCATGTAACAAGTGTTCCACAAACGGCGGTATCAAACTATACGCCTATTCGGAAAAGAAACCACGTTGATGCACGGTAGGCATAGAAAGCAACGCTTCAACAAAAATGCCATGTAAGGTAAAGCACAGAATAAGCTAACCCTTGAAACAAAACATTACCATAGTCAGTCATGCCTATATGGGAAGTTTAAGTTAGGTGGCTACCAAGTGTTTTTTTAAACTTACACATGGTATCCAATTGAGTGGACATATATAAATGCACACAACAGGATAAAGATTTGCAGGAATCTTCCGCTTCTGATAATATATATATAATTTTGTTTGCTAACATATATCTGGAATCGATCCTCTGAAAACGAATATGATAAAAGCAAAGTTATAATGATTAATCTGGTGATCATATAAGAGTTATGCACCAATTTCCCCGGTTCGTCTATTTATTATGTATTTTCTATAAATCACTGACATTTACAGACATGATTAATAATATAACTAATAGAATAACTGATCCGGAAAGGCGATTGTATGTGGGTGCTTCAAAAATAAAAAATCCGATGTTCACGCCTTATATTGAACATACATTATTCAAGAGCTAAATCTGCCTATTGCAGGTCTTTCTTTGGGCCTGGAATGTAATCTAAATTATTAATTAGACATTAATTAACTTATCCAGACCATGATCAAGTCTCGGTGCCATCGCTAGCCTGCGATATTTTATTGCATTTTGAGTACATTTTATATTGGATGATTTAACGTCAAAATGGATAATCGAGACTGTTGTTTATCCTACCGACTTTAGTATTGATGATCGAGGCTAGGCCTAACATTACATCGCTAATATCTCGGTTTCGAGTTGAGCAATTTGAATGAAATGTTCAGCATATTCCGGTTGCGTTATCTATTTTTGAACTTTTATAGCAAGAATCTCATCACCATAATGGCCCTTTAATTCGTTAAAATATTTTCGGAAAGTAGCATTTTTAACTATATAGGCTTAGTGATAATTGGTTGACTATCAGACAAGTTTATTCCCGAGATAGTTTTAACATTCCACGACATTATACTATCTAGGGAATAAACATATTTCATATTCAGACAATTATTAGTCAAAACAATAAACTGTTGCATTCCACACGCTTAAAGTGTGTTCCGTGATTGAAAGGGTCGTAGGCCTATCTATATATCTATCTATTAATGAGAAAGTTTGTTTATTTGTTTGTCTGTTTGTTTGCTGTAGGAGACTTAACGGTTAAATATATAACTCTTAAAATAACTTCATAATAACCAAATTTTTACGATAAATGTCACGGCACCAATTATTTTGATGATAAAATTTACAATTAAAGATACATTATGGGAGCGTAGATAACGAGTTGGTAGTTCTTATTACAATAGTTAAAACCTAGAAATGTAAAGGCAATTTGCTGAGAATTTCAGGCAAATTGATCTACTTCTCGGTCATCATTACTAAAGTCGGTAAGACAAAACTAGTAGTCTCGGTTATCCATTTAACCGGTAAATCACGAAGGAAAATATTTCACAAATCGAACTACAAGCCAACAAAAATCTCATGCTAGCCTCGGCATCGAGGGTTGGTTATGGTCTGGATAAGTTAATTAATGTTTAATTAATAGTCTTTATAACATTTCAGGCCAAAAGAAAGGCAGATTTCGATTGTGCATAATGTATTTTTAATATATTTTATATCTGGTGCAGTATTTTATGATATGAAATTGACATTTATTTATTACTAACAATTCAATTTGTATTTGGTTTAAAATTGACAATTTCAGATTACTGCCTTATAAGGAGTCTTATAAGAAATTGAGGAATTTATACATAGAGCATTGAGCGATTTTTGCGATTGGAACATCTGCGTTTTCATTGTCTGTTTACAGTTAACAACTTAGAATACGACAAATTGATAAACATGTCAGATTTTAAATAAAACTGAATCTCATAAAATTCATAATGTTATAATTAATTATATTGGCATGTTCAGAATGCTCACTATAAATTAAATTTGCGCCTGTCTACGGCCCACGTTTGAGTTTGATCCCGGGCAAAGTTGTTTTTTGATTAATATTCGTTGGTCCAATATGTTGCTGGTTTCAGTCTTTGTCTGTTCGATGCTGTTTGATCAAGACTAATTAGGACAGCGATGACGACAGATTTAATGATGACCTCGAACCAGATTTATTTCATATAGATGTTTTGTATTTTACATGTACGTCATAGTCTGATAATAGTGCAACGAGAAAATAACTGGGATAACAAGAAGACATCTTTAAACTCTTATCACTACAGTCAACCTTCATCACATAATATGTATTCCTGGACTGATAAGGACTATATTGTTATTGTGTGTGTTTTGTTTGTCACACAATAAAAATTAATATATTATTTACATGTTAATTATTGGTATTGGAAACTGGAAAGAAGAAAACACATAAGAGATATCCCTTGCGATTTCCAATTGCCTTCTAAATCATAGTGACTGGCGAGCATTTTTATGTATAAAGAAAATTCTATTCGGATCAGTACCGAGCCTTGTTTTGGGAACAGACGAGGATTAACAAAAACCTCCCAGGATCGGACCCGTACATATTAAGAATAGAACATATTTTATTAGTATTGTTATGTCATCAAAAGGGAGTTTTTATGACATGAATGAGAAAGAGTACACTCGGTTCTTTGGATCAGTGGTTCCCAACCCTTTGGAGGGCACTGATTCTGGGTTTGTAACGGGAGACTCTTTAATTCTGTTGACTTCTTCTAAAACTGGGGTAACCGGTTCTGGAATTGGGGTTATTATTTCTGGAACTGCGTAACTGGAACTCAAGTAACTGGAGCTGACATATTTGCTAGTGGAGTAAGGGCTGGGATTCTCTTTTCGACTTGAATCTTTGCTTTCTGACCCGCAAAGAACACTCCCCGCCCGTCACCAACCTTTCTGAAGCAGAAATGAGCTCAGCTGTTCACTGAGATTCTCAAAGGCGCATCATCATAATCAGCATTTAGGATGACAAGATGTGCTATGTCTTTGACTTTGCCTTCGTGGATGACACTCCTCTCCTCCCTAATTCTATTGTACACGTTTGATCCTCATGCCAGTCCCGCACTTCTCCGGAGGTTGAAAGTACTAAATGCGTGTATTCAGCGGAGTAAGTAACAGGAATGTCGTTGACTGCCGTGTGCGTTATCGTCTGTGGAAAATTTAGATGATGCCGTTCTGGATGTGATCTTCTGCATCTAGTAGAACTTTTTGTGTTGTTTTGTCTTTCAGTTGGGAATGCCAATGTTCTTCTCTGTAGTAAATTTCGTCTATTTTTTTTTTCCCTCGATTACACTTGATAAGCCAGTATTGCCCGATTAGTCCTAACATGTTACTAATGATGATGAACACAAAGCTTCTATTTAGCTCTTCTTCGAGCACTTTTAACTCTTGATGAGACAGGATACTGGATATTGGGTGGACTGGATTAGATGCTAACAGTGTTTATCGCACGAAAATAACTTTGAAATTGTAGTATTTATTCTGAAAACTCACGTGAAACTAAATTAAGAAACAACTATTTCAAGGCCGTGTTAATGTATTTTTTTGCCCTTAATATTATTGAAAAATATCATTGATTTTTAAATAGACTTCTATTTACGGTTCCCTCAGTTGGTTAAAAGTTCAAGGATGGAGACGTTAATCTAATGACATTTTTCTTCACGCACTAGTTTGGCTATACAAATTAAAATGATTATATTTACTGTTAAACTCTTCCAATGTGTTGTTTAATAGACCATCAAGAACACAAACTTATATATAGAATATATACAATGTACACACCTTGACCCCAAAATCAAAAGAACCCATTATTTTTTGTATTAAATCCTGCAAATGTCCAGCAAATTTTTTGAACTTCAGTCTGCGGCGAATATTCACCATTGATGGAGGCAAGCTTGCATACGACGCGCAAAAATTGTCAATAACTCGTACACTTTATTTTTGGGGATAACAATTGAGATCTCTGCGACTGCGAGTGTGGACGGACGACAACGTAAGAATGTGGGAGGCCGTATACAAAAAATGAAAGCTACTTTAACCATTCTTGAAAATATTGTTAAATATTATATATAAAGTATAATAAAATGGCGCAACTTGTGAAGTCATTCCAGCTAAGTTTGATGGTGCGCGAATTCCTGACTGACCTGAAGAGCAATCACCATCCATCCTCAACCTGCACAAGAAGAAACTTGACATTGAAAATGACAGATAAGGTTAACGACACCGATAGATACTCAACAACAACCAACGAATATATGAAGTATACATGTCCTAGCACAAAAGGTTTAATTTTTGCACCACAAAAAGATTTTCCCAAAGGAATCGGCTATTAAACCGTTAACAATTAGAAAGGCGCCTCAGCAAAGTAGACGTAAAAATAGCATTTATTTGTATTACTAAATATCTTGAAATATGTACAAGATATACTCGTCTATCAGTTAACAATTAGCCAAGCTAGAAAGATCGTATCTGTTATATAAAGATAGAGCTGTGACTGAGAATCTTACATTTTTTTTTGTGATATTGAAAAACAACTTCAACTTGTCAAATTAAATGGAGTGTTCAAAAAATCTGGAATGTTTATCGAAAGACGACAAACAAACTTCCACGCATGAAAATAAGGTGGATGTTACTCGATAATAAGACCTTCATATTAATTAACTGGCTGCCATTGTTAACCTTAATATTGCAAATGTCAGTGGAGTGAGCATAATTTCCTCGGCGTACAAAAATCTTGTTCAACAAGTTTGTCCGTTCCTCTATCAGTCGATTTCTGAATGCAAAGAATAAATTTGTCGACGTAAAGCCAATATTTACTAAAGTCTGTAGTGCCTGACTCGATGTCGTCATGTATGGAATGAAAAGTAAAAAGTAAATATAATACAAGTGCCATCATCGACTGAGTTTGGCCAATCTTAAGCAACTCACTATACCAATGTAAAAATATCAATACAGTCTATAGTATACACCATCATCAACTATTATAGTGCAAACATATCTCTCTCTACAGTTAATATAGAATTCTGCTAATTAGTTTTACCATTTTTACAGAACAACCAGACATCGTGATATTTCTGTATAGGTGATAGGTCTACAGACGTTTCTTTATTTTTTTAATGACTTTAATTCATAATTGGTTTAGTTATCTTCTATATATCTTATATATTGGAATGGTGATATGGAAAGACAACCCCGTCTTATTAATTTCTCGGTTTTATAGCTTAAAGGAGCTAAATCGCTAACATTTAGGACCTATAAATTGACAGAAGTGGGTCGCAACGCATATAATACTGTAATATGAATGTACATAAACTGATTTACTTTCAATGCGTTCCGTTTTACTCACAGGCACTTGAAGGGATTAAAATAAAACTTCTTACTACTGCTTGACTATATTTTAATCCCTTTAAGTGCCTGTGGTTTTACTCTTATTTCAAATCAGTTATGATCCGCGAAATAAGCCAGCAGTCTAAATCGAATGCAAATTTCTAGCGTTTGGTTATTCCAATCTACATACGCCGTTTGATTTGGTGCAATGTGTCTGGCCTCGTTCTTCGAGTCTCTTGCTAGAACTGGGGTTGAAACGCATTATGGTACACGATTCGTGTACCGATGGTGAAATGCTTATTTTGTCTTAAATATTTTGATATCAGATGCCCATCTTTATCCGGTAAGATCACAGCATCAATGTTGATTTAAATTGTCATATAATTCGTGTTTTCAATGTTGAAGATTTTGGATGATATTGAGTTAGAGACTTAGCTACTTTAAAGTACAAGACATTCTCCGGTGTTTACTGTAGATTAATACATACGACATTCAAAGTTTTAAATTATGAATAATTTAGAAATATATAAAATCAAAAGGATAGAAATGAAAATGAAATATGCTCTAAAGGAAATGTTGAACGGACAAGTAGGTAGGACCTCGTTTCTTTCACGTCATCCGTAATTCCTTGCCAGTCCTCCAAACTTGTAATACTGACAAGGTAAACGATTGGACGTATTCCATTAATCACAGTACCTTTTTATGGTTTTATTTTCCCCTTTCAACAACCGTAACGAATGGCGACGGGAAAACGTGCACGCCAATGTTTCGTCCTATCCGACAGTGCGTTCCGTAACAGCCATAGTGGCTAAGAGTAAAAGCTTATAAACGCCATCTGAAGGTTCGACGCCTTAATTGGAAGGGTCACGGAATTCCACACTGTTAGATAAACTAATTTTGTAGACTCCAGTGATCGTATATTCGTGGATGATGCTCCACGTAGTGGCTTCCATTGCGTATTCAATTTGTCTGTGTGGGTGCGCATGATTGGTATCGTGTGTCGTATTTTAGACGCCATGCTGCTCGGGAACCAGACTGGGTAATATTAACATCTATGAACCCAGAATTTTCGTTACTTATTCAGACAACAAACACTCCAGCAGAATCTTTGAACACCTGGAAATCCTGTACATGTTGAAATCAGGGTGGAAACATGAACAATTCTAAAATCGTCAGCGCCAATATATATCTATTATATTATTATTACAACATCGATCTAATTGTAGTCCATGTCTTTATCTTCATTCCATTTATTTTCATTTGAGACGGGTGTGTAATGTTACCATTATGAAACTAAATAGTGAATCGGAATTAAGAAACTCAATACCAGGGACTCAGATTTTGATACGAAGTAATGTAAATATATGTGAAATCAGGTTCAATATTAATGACAACATGATCGAAAGTTGTTCTTGAAGCCTTTGCAAGTAAAGCCAGTCTGGGCTACGTTTCTGTTGTTTTCTTTTTTTTATACATAACAATACTTTATTGTCTGTTGTTACCGGTGTTCGATTGTTCCCATTCCGACTGAACGGTCTGTACTGATAAATAATATCCCAGTTTTAGACGACCCCCGCCACCCAGATTACTATACCACGGGTCGTAAGAATAGGGTGATAAAATTCGATAAAATACTCTTTGGCATAATATGACTTGTGTAATCAGAATAAATTGGGGCGGGCGTGATGGTCCCTTAGATCATACGATCTGCCATTGAATCAAGTGGCGTGGTTTCGATCACACACTTGTGCGTGACAAAACGTAGGGTCGCCTGCCCAACCCCGTGGAAATTTCTCCGGGCCACATGTTCCCATCCAATTAAATTATTGAAATGAAATCTCTCTCTCTCTTTTCTCTCAATCTCTCTCTTATATAACATGACAAAATAAATTAATTTGATTGTCATAATTATTATTAAACGGCTTGGTTGCACTGCCGTACATTTCTTAGGATTAGACAAAATATTTCTACTTAAGTGTCAGTATGACAAAGTGTCAATTAATATCAGTAAAATGACATGTAATCTATGCTGTTGGATGCAGAAACACAGAAATTCATTGAGTTATGTACAAAGCTAACATTCGTTTGACATTTATAAATAAAACAGATTACTTTGATAACAAAGGTAAATTTTTATGTCTTTATAGTTTCTTCATTGTGAATATTAATCGCGTAATCTCAAGACAATATTATATAGATCGGTATAGCTAAGCTTTATTTACTTGGATTCATTTGAACTACAGTAATTAGAAATGTGATCAATGAAGGCAAATATACATGAAGAAAAAATGGACATACGATATTATAATGTAATATATTTAAGACCGGTTCCCGATATTAGCTATTCCAATTGAGAATTTATGCGATTTATGTCGTGACGTAAATGAAGAAGAATGTACTAGTAGTGCAGATTAAACATTAAAGTAACTTATCTCTAACTGAATATCATCCAAAGTCTTACACGAGTTATTTATCAATTCAAATCAACATTGATGTTGTGATCTTACCGGGAAAAGATGGGCTTCTGATATCCAATATTTAAGACAAAATAAACATTTTACCGTTGGTACACGAATTGTGTACCATAGTGCGTTTCGGCGTCATTTGTAACAAGTAATCAGAAAACGAGGCTAGACATATTTCACAGTCTGTGCATATTCCACAACTCCTGTCAAACGGTGACGTCATATCTTTTCTGGAGAGCATTCGCAATAGACTGGAATAGCCAGACGCTAGAAGTTGCCATTGTATTTCGCTGGACCATAAGGGTCAATTTCTAGGTCCCAAATATTAGCGATTTAGCTCCTTTAAGATTAATTAGACGTCATTAAAACGTATTATTATCTAATAAAAAGAGAGAGAGAAATGTCCACTCGACACAAACTAGGTCATTTCGAGACTAGGGGTCTTTAGCAGTGGGAGGAAACCGGAAAACCCGAGAAAAACCCACGAGGTTAGACAGGCGACCCTACTCCTTGTCACGTACAGCCGGGGATTTGAAACCATGCCAGTTGACTCAATGACAGGCTTTATGATACAGCACACACGTGCTAACCACCACCACCCCCACCCCCATCCCTAAATAAAGAAATAGAAACGACACTTCTTGCGCCCGAACAACGTCGCATGGTACAATGTTGACTGATTGACACAGAACTAAACTCTAATTGCACAGCAGAGATATCAGGTACTCATGTCTTAGTTATTAGGACATACTTTTGAAACCTTAAAACACTACTTTGTATACGCAATAAGCGTCCATAATGGCACATACACCAATGCTTTTAAATATAGCTGATATATATCTATCTTGATTTTTTCAGAAATGGCCTCTCATATTGGAACTGCCATTTAGAGACTCAATAAAGACATCACGTAGCACAACTTGCGTAGATACGCTATCAATCACAAATTCATTAATTTTCGTCTGCGTGTAAGAAACATTGGGGTCCAAATTTGAAGGCTAATTTATGAATAAAAATTATTTTCTAGCTGATTAAAGGTGATCTTCCTTATGTACCACACAGAACGATTCACGGTGACATGTTTTCTTAACTGTAAGTTGTAGAAAGGGGGATCACACATAGTATCTAACCAAATTCCTCACAATAGCATCTTCAAGGTAGAGAAAGAAAGGAGAGTTAACGTCCACTCAATTTTATTTCAATAATTCGCCTGCACGCAGGGCTCTTTAGCAGCGGGAGAAAACCGGAAGACCGGGAGAAAACCCATATATTTGGACAGGCGACCCTAGTCGTTGTCACATACAACCAAAACCAAACCAGATGACTCAGTGACAGACCTTATGATACAGACCGACACCCAAATTTGCCCGAAACTAGTTAATGCTTCAAGATTGTGTAATATGTTTCCTATAAACAGATCTTTTGATTCTATGACAATCGCAACAAGTTTGATTTTCTTTTCATAAACTTTACTTGAATTATTAATCTGTCGACATCTTAAATTTTCTTAGCCTGAGTTCACGACAGCCATATTAAATGTTGTAATTATATTAGTTTAAAACATACAACCAGTGTTGTAACATTAACTATTTACATTATAGTGATATGACCATGTTACAAGAATATGTCTTTTATACATATGACCTTAAAATACAACCTCGTAATGACACTTTCAGGGTGAATCCAGTGACCAAAATGTCTAAACTGAGTAATTTAATCAAGTAAACACTTCCACATAACAATGTTTGTATTTGTCAACAATCAGATATGAGAGTATATCCAATTCTAATAAAACACACAGCTACCCATAGAGGCGAAGGGGTCAGTGTTTTGTATAATCACCAATACTTTTATGATAAAATGACACATGGAATGGTGTAACCTGTGATACTGTAAAAAAAAAGCATTATAGAGTGCGTTTGGTATATTAGAAATTATAATTGAATATCTATGACTTTGCCATACTGTACTGACGCGGTATATATTATGCTTTCCAGATTAAGATTAAAAAGAGGTGATTTTTCACGGGGAGTATGTTGAACTTTAAACTTCGGTCTTGTTTTATTTTTTGGGATATGCATTTAAATAAATCCCCTAGTAATTTGCTAACACCTGATTACTCATCTGTACTTTTGCAGTCTGACGAGACAGGAGCAGACGACAATGGGCAGTAACGAAGTCAACTGTTAGTTACATCGTTAGTCATTAGAAGACGGGAAATGATCACCAGTATTATAAACTACGTGGTAGTTAACAGTTAATCGAAATCATTCACTCGTCGTTCGTAGCTCACAAGATGATTCTATTTCTTGCTATCACTGTATTCTGTCTATGCTGCTGTCTCTTTCTGTGGTGCTACGTCCATGTATTTTTTCTGAAGGAATCTATGCAAGCCATGGATTCAACACATTTCCTGTACATGACTTCGTATTGGATAACCTGCCTAGATTCGAGTGTTTCTCCCATTCTCTCAAAAAGCCCCATGCGACAAAGAAATTGGTAAAATTGAAAAAATAAATAATTGTGCCATGTGTTGGTCCCATAGTGGCCTAGTACATGTTGAGTGAATCCCCAATGACATCCGTCTCTTTGATTTCATAACTAATTTCAAAAAGCAGAGACGGAAATTGGCCTCGTAAATATGTCAAATAGCTCTAAACAGTTTCCTAAATGAAATCGCAATATTACAATTGGGACCATGCTGGTTAGTGTTTTGCTCTAGATAATGATTTATGTCGGGCAAAAATACACGAAGTGCAACAACTGGTAAAATGACCTCGATACCCCCGTACAACCATTTGAACGTTTCTCAATAAAAATGTTACTATGAAAATCCTATATTCAAATGCATTTTGATTTATCATGCGTAAAGCAATACTATCATAGATTGATTCGATTTATCAATATAATACAGATTTTGCGTTTGGTTTCTATTCAAAATTAAAAAAAAACTTCCATGATTTTTGCTACGACCTACATCCACTTTATAATTTAGAATACCCCTGGGGATAGCCAAAAAGAGAATTTCATATGAAGTATATTTTTATGAACACCAACATACCTTATGGTTCAGTAAACCGGGGATAGGATTTAATGTAAGTTATGTGAATTATATATTTGTTTACTAATTGGGGTTTTTTGGTTTGGGTCACGGTGGCTCTGTGAGTAATACATCGGATCACTAACCAGGAACGTTCGGTTAGAAACTTTCTCAGGATTTGCCCGTGATTCACGCCTGGTGGAAGGACAAGTCGGTATAGACTACTTTTGTTATTATTGTGTTCAGTGCTAGCAGACACGAGATTATTGTCTACGGATTAGCCTCTGCTTCGATGATACAAAATATTAACTTGATGTACTCAGAGTGTGTCCGTATGTCCATATACCCCATCGTGTGTGTTCATTAATTAGGCACTCAGGTGACAAGTAGGCTACATATAGAGAATCTCTTACGAGTGTTTTTTGATATCAAAAAATATCAACACAAGTTGATAAAATGAAAAAAAACGAGGCTCTGCCGATTTTTTTTTTACTTTATCAACGAGTGTTGATATTTTTTGATATCAAAAAACACGAGTTGGAGATTTTATTTATCACCCAATCCTTTCTTACATGCACAAATAAATAAATATAATTCTTTGGTATAGATTTCACTTTTACTGAATCTAATTACATTACAGCGTAGTGATACATCAGTTTTTTGACAGCAGTTTAGCTATTGCAAAGTCATATATATTGACCCATTATTTCCTTTTAGGTCAATTAAATAAAAACAGTTTCTTTTTTACAAAAAAAAAATCACTTTTTATTTAAAATAATTGGTTTCTTTAAAATAAAAGAAAGTAGTTCCTTTTTGATTGACCAATCAAATTCATGTAAAGCGATATCTCCTGAGGAGATATCGCAGTAGATTATGTAATTTATCATACAAGCGATATCTACTGTCAAATGTGTTATTGGGTGATAAAATATATGTGATGATCGTGATAGTGTTGTCAAAACTTCCATCACTCATAACTTCGTTCAGAATGACGTAGTTTTCATGAAATTTTCAATATATTCATTTATCATTGTCTATTATTTAACTATTATAGCAAGAACGGTCAACACTTTACCCAAATCTTACACAATGCATGGTTTCTAATACATAATTTGAAAGACTATTATGATAAAATAAAACCTGTTGGTTTAAACTTTGAGGATGCAAAATAAACTCAAAAATTTGATTCTAAAACATGTATATCATAAAATCTGTCATCAGGTGTGCTCGTTTGGATTACCAGTCGTTGTTATAAAGCATAAGTAATGTTCGCGTCATTACGGTCGAGATAGGTCTATACTAACAAATTAATGTTTACTTCCAGACTAAGGTCTAGGACGTGATTAATTACACGGATATACCCGATAGCAATCTATATACTCAATCTATCCATTCATTCAACACTCACGTTTACTAATCATGCAAATTCGATATGTAGAGTTTATAGGCACACTGGGACCTAATCTTGCGGAGCGATTGCATAGGCCCAAGGGCTTTGAAAGGACTCGAAATACGCCCACTATTTGAATAAAACTAAATATGCACCAACCAAGGAGCACCTGAAAGTAAAAATCTGCTCACATCTCATATGGGTCCGATCAACCAGATTTGAATAAGCAACACCTAAGCAATTATTCCTTTCAAAGATACGTACGATGGTTTAAAACAAAACATGTAAACTTGTACCTTCAGGTTAACCGAGATCTGATCAAGCCGACCCTTAGAATTCTAGCATCTAGCAACAGCTTTATGTCTGCATGTGTTTTGATAAGCTCTTTGGTACTGAAAGAAACCATCCAAAAGATTTAGGTTTTATAGAGATATAACATTGTAATGGCATGTATGTCATTCCAAAAGATATTAAATAAATCTATCCTTATAACAATTCTTTTCCTTTTAATTCTTGAGTCACGAGACCAATGGTTGCGGATAATCTAATTCAGCTAAAACGTGTTTCCTAAGTAGTGACCTGAAAAGTTTAAAATAAAGCATATTTAATGGGGATTTCCTTTTCTATTCGGTATAAATTAACGTTTAGTAAGTCGGATTAAGGTAAATCTTAAGTTAAAATTGATTACATATAGGTGTTTTTAAATGTACAAGACTCTAAGTAATGTTCCGAAAATGGGTTACGAAGCAAATACGTTCCCCTAGAACCATGCGCATGGAACGAAGACAAATTATGTATCCGTACGTAACTAAAGTACGAAAATTAAATGGTAACTAGCTTCTCTGAAGGTTAGTGGGTCAGTCGTTCCGATTGAGCATATTCCGTAAACGGGTTACAAAGCAAATATGTTCCTCCAAGAAGCATGCGCATGGATCGATGCCAAACCGTGTACACGTACGTAACTAAAGTACGAAAATTAAATTGTAGCTAGCTTTTCTGTGGGTTGGGTGGGTCTGTCGTTCAGACTGACCATGCACCGAGTGCCAGTTGCTTACACATACGGAGAGATAAGTCCAACATGTCTGGCTCTTTCTTCAGACATTTGCATCTGATTTTAAAGCTGGCGATACCGATCTTTCAATTATACTCATTGTAATTCCAAATAGCACAAACTACATAAACATAGCCATACATTTTAATGTTCTAGAATATATTACATATTACAATTTTTTTTGTTTTATAACGAAACTTGGATATTCAGCATGAATCCTAGAAATGTATATATCTTGTACCACGCTGTATATAATGTCATCCGCTGTTTATTGTCAAATTTGGGTATTTTTTTATGTTTGAAAAGAACTAGTATACACTTTTGCCAATCCTGTTCAATTTATTGAAAATATGTTTTCATCTAAACAGACACCATATTCATTATACCAGGTAAAAGTGTCCAACGATATACCAGGCAAGGGTTCAAACGATATACCATTTGAAGGTGTCCAATGATATACCAGGTAAAGGTGTCCAACCAGGTTAAAAGGTGTCTAACGATATACCAGGTAAAGGTGTCTAACGATATACCAGGTAAAGACGTCTAACGATATACCAGGTAAAGAGGTCCAACGATATACCAGGTAAAGAGGTCCAACGATATACCAGGTAAAGGTGTCCAGCGATATACCATGAGGTAAAGGTGACTAACGATATACCAGGTAAAGGTGTCCAACGATATATTCCAGGTAAAGGTGTCCAACGATGTACCAGGTAAAAAGGCGTCTAACGATATACCAGGTAAAGGTGTCTAACGATATACCAGGTAAAGAGGTCCAACGATATACCAGGTAAAGTTGTCCAATGATATACCATGAGGTAAAGGTGTCCCGCGATATACCATGAGGTAAAGGTGTCCAGCGATATACCATGAGGTAAAGGTGTCCAGCGATATACCATGAGGTAAAGTTGTCTAACGATATACCAGGTAAAGGTGTCCAACGATATATTCCAGGTAAAGGTTTATACAACAAATTGAAATAAAATGGGGTTGAATATTTTGCTTTTCAATGTGCCTATCACATTTTACCCAAAAGAATTAAAGACAGGTTAATGTCGCTTTAAGTATTAATTCTTATTACTGATATGTATACTTGGATGTGTCAATCTCCTGGCAAAGTGAACTTCACCCCGTTACGTTTATCTTTCTTCACATATTATCTGTCTTCTTGGTATTCTTAATACAGTAAAAAATAAATAATAACATGACCCCCCTCCCCTTCTTAATGTACTGTATTCATTTTAAGAAATATAATAACTATTAGTGACGTTTTGGAACTTGAGTGATCTTTATCGGAGTCATATGATGAAACGATAAGAGAACTATATATTCCAGTATCAGAACGTTGCAGTGAAAACTGATCCTTTATCATTTCTTGCTGAGTTAGAAAATCAAATGCAAACGTTATACACATTGCATGAATAAAAAGAAATCCAAGTAACATTTGCCTTTTTTAATATCTGAGTGCGATTACGGGTTTTATGAAAGATATCCATCCGAAAGAAGTTGGCAATCTATAATGGTATTATGAACTAATTACATCATCAATACACCAGGGACAAAGTTTGTTCTCGTCCAGGAGAGATTTGCGCCATATCAAGGATAATTCTTTTTATTCATATGAAAAGCTTTTGTGAAATATAAACACAAAGGAAATGACAGTCACTATAAATTATATGGGTTTGGAAAATAATTAAAATCGACGTGTCCTGTAGAAGTGCACCATTGTAGCTATTGCAGAGTAAAGGCATCTCTAAAAACAATTTCCGAGATGGTCAGAACTATATTTTGATTACAACAAAGTCCTCTCCTGGAATGGACAAAATCACTAAAAAGACGAAAGTGGTTTACACAATACCTAATACAACACTGGTCTGTCTGTAATAGTTATAATATAAGTCCTTAAAAGTAAAAAAAAATTACACATGGTCCTTTGTTATCAGCAATTAAAAGCTTTTGTCCAAAACCAGGAAAAAGTTGTTGAAACTTTGAAAAGGTGTATTTTGAAAATCATGCACTTGAAACCATTTTGCTTTTTTAAGAACAGACATAGCAGTTTGTGTTTCTCCGCGCCGATATATACATGTAAAAGAAAGTGGAAAGGAGTGTGATGTTTTTCCATTGTTTATTTCAGACAATTCATAATTTTGACAAAATGCCTGAAACATCGTAAGCTAGAACGTATTTACCTTAAACTAAAGCATAAATCATAAACCATGACATCAGATAGCCTCCTCTTCATCACAAGGTAGCATACAGTAATTTAAATTGATATTTACGCCTCCACCTGAACAAAACGTGGGCACGTAATCTTATTTTGAGGATTGAAACGCTGAAATAATAAACAAATCTTCCCAACTCCTTAATCTTTATCATATAGCAGACATTCAAGCATTTTTTATCCACGGAATGACTTTTTATTTATCTAATCCTCCCCTTAATTCTGTTATCAATATCAGCCACACAACGATAATAAAACTACAAAGAATTAGTAAGCGTCGTATTTATCGTGTATAATAGACAGATTTTCTAATTAGTCGATTAGTTGATCGATTCTGGATATGTTGTTGGTGACGATATTAGGAGATTACTTCACTTCCAACAGAGACACCGATTAATTTATCATATTTAACAAGTAATATCATTAGTTCCGATTACTGGTGTATTCAATTCTATTTAATTAGACAATATTGATAAACAAATTTCCCATGTTGTCCAGATTCCCACTGTGTGACCCCCTATAACACATAAATTGTTCTATTGTGCTCCATGGTGCCATAAATATTACGAAACGTCGAAATGAAAATGCAATTATCTATTCGTACGATGAAAGAAAAACTTGCATGGTTTTAAAACCAATCATTTAATTCATTTTGGAATGTGTCGAAATACTATTTGGGGTTAATGATAAAGAATTAAACTAGAAATTTGCAATCTGATATTTTATGCTAGTAACATTTTTGATATGCGATTAAACTCTTTCATTTAATGCAGTGGCATATTTTTGATACTATCTTTGTAATTATTGATGTCAATTTAGATGTTTTGTTACTCATGCATAAGATTGGGTTGTTTAGGGGGCGGCTATAGATCAGTGAGTAAGACGCATGCTCGCTAACCAGGTGGTCTTTGATTTCCTCCATTCAGGACAGCAGTCCCGACAAGGGCAGTTTCTAGCCAAGGTCCCGGGTGTACATTGGCATGCGTGTGAAAGAACTTATCACTTTTTCCATTTCGGGGGATTTACACACTAAGAATCTTCGCTATCAAAGGTAAATTCTCATACTGGCATTATAAATCTTTTGGGTTTTTTAAAAAAAAAACCAAAGATTTTTTAAAATCCATTTGAAAAGATTAAATCGTTATAATTGATACCCGGGCAGTTTAAATAATGAGTTTTACTTACAAGAGTAAAAGATGTATGACTATCGTGTATTCAGCATCCTTGGTCTACATAATTTCCACCTAACTTAATTGTTGAGTCTTTCTTCGTGTCAGAAAAAGATGGATCGAACCAAGACAAAATTCTAGAAATCATTACAGAAATAGGAAGCGTCATTGGTGTGTATGTGTTGCCGGTATTAGATTATCTTTTATTCAGATCAATTTGTGATGAAGATATTCATCAGAATATAGGAAAAAAATGTTTATGCTAAATAAAATGTGAGGTAGCCAGGAAACGAATCATACGCCAACAACAGCTAAATTGTCCGCGCAGTCGAAAATGGCGGTGGCATATTTATTCTTTTGTGGATAACGGGGGAATTATTTACGATACACTAATATCAATTTCATACAGATCGATAAGAATCTTTGCCTGACTAATTCAAATAATGCATATAAATTTCGTACAGATCTGATGATAACTTATGTCGTTAGAGCGTTCACAAGGCCAGGAACTCCAGGATAATACACGAATTTAAATGATGATAACGTTCAACAAGTGAAACAATGACCATAATTAATAATTAACGAAATCACTGAAATTCAATTCAATAGGATTCTGCATAGATTATGCTCATTTATGATGCAAATTTAATAAGATCGAATGATAACTTTTGTTGTTAGAGGGTTCACGAGGTTCTACAAATCGAAGAAGGATCACAACGCAAGAAGCAGTAAACGGAAGCTACGTAATTTCACTGAGATAAAACAAAACATATATATTTTTTAAATAGATCGAATAATAAATGTAGTGCACAGATGAGTGGTTCGCAGCCTTAATTACATGCATTTTTGCAAATTAATATTGGCCTACTTGTAAGCATGTTCCACCACTGATCGGGGGGTTGCATGGCCGAATGTTTCGCACGTGCGTGTTGTATCATAAAGCCTGTCATTGAGTCAGCTGGCGTGTTTTGAATCTCCGATTGTACGTGACAAGGAATATGGTCGCCTTCAACCTCGTGGGTTTTCTCTGGGGTTTCCGGTTTCCTCCCACTGCTAAAGACCCCTACGCGCAAGCGAATTATTGCATAATATAAATATGGCTATATTGAGGCACTATCAATAACAGAAATAAACGTGTTTGAGGCCGTCTAATTTTCAAAATTATCGATAAACCTGTCGCCAATTCAAGAGTCTGTGGAAGGGGATTTATTTTCGGGCAACCCATTTCACCTCCACCCCCTCGGCATCAAATGCTATACCGTGCTATGCTTACCGGTAAGATGTGGAAAGTACCCGGGAAAACTCCCCACAGCCACCATGTGAAGCATACTCTCTTCTACTACATACATTGTATTTTAATAGCCCTGTGATCGTCTCTAGTATTACCTCCGATTATATTTGCAATTCTCTTCTTATTTCTAGGACCCTTTTCACGTTGTGTATTTTCTTCTTATTATCTCAGTAATTAAGACGTTTACCTACCAGGAATAACACTGCAACACTTCGTTTCTACATTTTATATCAAGCACTCGATACATAGGTTACAAGCTTAGGTTACATTACAATACTTAAAATTATCATGTCCGTGTCTCCACCCCCTAACTCGAAAAGCGAGTTTACTGACGGAACACACTACATCCGAATTTCGTCTACAAATCAATGGAGTTTACTCAATTCAGATGGTTTCTCTTGAACCTGAAAGGTACCTCTCAATGGATGTCTCCCCTCTAAGAATCTAGCAGCTGCCTTGGGTTTCTGCTCGTAATTACCTAATTGGTCAAATATGACGTACAAGTATTTTTCCTATCATAAGCGATCTGGTAATATTTTGTTTTCACACAGAACCATCTATGTTTACCAAAATATTCTTATATGACTTCTCTACAAAATAATGCTATCATTAATTTAAATTTAGTGTTAATGGATCTTATAATATGTTGTATTTACCATTCCAACTACACGAAATAAATTTCAAATCACCATCAAACGACTACAAAGTCCGATCGTTATTGTATTATTGATAATTCAAGAATATTTTATTTATTTGTATATAATTCAGCATACAATATGCAGCACAATATATATATTTGTCTATGAAACTAACAATAAGATGTAAAGATTTGATTTTATCAATCGTTTCCATCTTTTCATCATAGAGAATATTCCGTAGCTAGTAAATAAACGATGATTCCCGAGTGACGTACAAAAGTATTGTTACAGCAACAACAGTTAAAATTTTTATGTGACCAATGCTCGTTTTGTCAGGGAACCCGATCAAATACTGAATCATTTTTTTTTAAAAAAAACGCTCAAATGGTTAGATCCACAAAATCAAACGTGGCCAGACTTCAATTGTTAATGAATAAAGTTTTTATGGTAGGTCTTATCATATAATATTAAAAAAGCACAAAATATTGTCTGTTTTGGGGGGGGGGGGCGTGGGGGTGTGAACCACTCTACCGTACAGTGTTCACGAGAAATTGTGGACGATGGACGGACGGACGGACGGACGGACGGACGATGGTGACGGCAATATACTATACATGTGGGCACATAAAAATAGTTGGTTCTGTCAGAAAGCGAGTAAATGCCTGCTGCCGACAACTCACGGTGAATACAGTAGAGATAATTATAAGTATTTATACTCATCACCAACCGAGCTCCTCAGAAAGGTTTTTAACATGTATTACACAAAAACAATAACCTGTAGAGCATTTAAAACGTTCGATGAAAGATTAAATACCGTTACCCTTTACATCGACAAGGCTCTAATCTAAGAAAAATCTTAAAATCCTCTGACATTCAGACAAGTGCAAAATAGATTGAGCCCGACCATTATTAATTTCACCATTGACCCAGAAGTGCATTTTGCCCCAGATTTTGTATGAGGTTGGCCACCAAAATGTTGAGATGTACAATCTTGAAGTATACCAAAACATGTAACAGTGGTAGTCAGCCCCAGGTGCTCATTTCTAATGGCTCTTCCTTATCACTAGCTGAAAAATTCCAACAAGTATGTTGGAAACAAGTTTCGTAGAGACCAAAAAAAAATCCACGCAAATTAGATACCCAACTCTGGAACTGAATAACAGATGTACTTCTTTCAGGGTCACTATAGGTGTAGAATATGCCCTCGTTGTTGATTCTGGCTGGGGACCCCGAGTCTTTTCCTTATACATGTATGCTTGTTTATTACGGGGTAAATATATATGACGTTACGTTACTTTATTGTATTTCTTTTACCAACTTTGGACACCAAATAAAGTGTTAAGCAAAAATGGGAGATAATTACAGCTTTATTTTCACTCAACTGAGGAACAAATTACAAGATAGAGTCTCCGAAACAAATTCTAACAGCGTTTCTTCGTATCCTGTTTCCATAGTGAGAGGTAAATAATAAAGTAAAAGAAAATAAAGTTTCAACAATTTGTCTCACACGAATTATATAATTATCCACTAATAGTAATAACAATGTAATTATTGAAATGATCATGTGTTTGAGTGTTAAAATTTAATATATTCCCCAAATGTAATGGTGGTATTTACCTGAACATCACATTAAGTTGCTCATGTTATTTGTTTTACTGGCACAGACTCTAACAATAGGCTAACATGTTGTTCTGGCTTAACCCAACGACCTGTTACCCGAGGCGTGCTGAAGTGTTAGGATGCAACGCCATGATTAAGCTCCATCGCCTCACCTTGTTTCTTTGCTTTACCGTATAAAGGGTGATGCAACAATTTGCCTCATCACCACCAGAATTTATTGCATATCAGTAAAACTAAAACGTAGCATAGTGGGTACAGTATTCAGTATGTTTTTATGTAAAATCACAGTTTATATGTTCTGTCAATGTAACCTCTGGTTAACCCAGATATACGCCAAAATGACGACACGGACCATATATTTCTTAAAATTTTCAAGGACGGGGGAAGATCCCCCCACCAGCACCACCATCACTAAAAACGAGTACGGTGAACGTCAATACACTGGACCCCGGGTTTTTTTTTTGTTCTATCAGACAAGTTATACGTTGTCGCTTGTCAGGTTCTTGCCAGGTTCCCCAAAATTAATGGGTTATCGCGAGTATGTTTTATATATGTACGTTGTCACGATCTAAGAATATCACTGTGTTTATTACTAACTGATTATGTCACTTCAATTTTGATTGGGCATTTGGTTGTAATGTCTATAGCACAATAATACATGACGTCATTATGAATGTAGACTAGCGGTGCTAACGGCAAATGAGCATAAAAAGGCGCACAGTTGTCCACCCGACAAAGAAAGAAATGAATTGGGATTTACCGAGCTGATGAAGACGGTAATGAAGCCTCTTTGCTTTCCAACTGCCGGGGGATCTTTAAGATGCTGCCGATTTTACACACAGAATCTCCGTTTTCGTCGCATCCGAACGACTTGACGCTTTTTGTTAGCCATGCTATATGTCATAAACCATTAAGAAGGGGAACCGGACTTAAATCCCATGCAGTGTTGTCCGAGTAACTTTCTCGGACAACAGGGGGATTGAACCACTTCCGGAATCGGAATATTTACTCCTCCGCTGATACGAAACAGGAACCTGATGACGCATTTATGATCACTTATAAAAACATATATCACTTCTTCAAGGAGAAGGAGCGCGTAAATATATTTTAAACAAATAATCAGTTTTGAAATGTGCTAGCTAAAGTGGGAGAATGAAAGGCAAAATCGGTATCTTGGTGTATAGATATTAGTACAAATTGCTACTTCTAACTCCTTCAATATGGACGGGGTTGTGATATTTAGCTATATAATTATGTATCACTAACAACAAAACAATTTTCTTAAAGCACCATTCAATACAAGTCCAGCAGCTTGAAAACCGTTAAAAACACTACAATAACGGCAGGTTGTATGAATGAATAAAAGCATATAACGATGTGATAAGTACATACTCTGTCCATTAAGTGAGCCATATTTGTAGATGTATTCAATAAATTATTGATGCAGCACAAACAGGAATTAATCCAATCTTTGATTAGTTCCAGTGCCAAGCGCAACTTTCCAATCAGCTCAACTTGCGTGACATCAAGATTGTCCCATCCTCTTAAAGCTCACTAATTTAATAATACTTTAGCTGGGAATAACTTTTTAATGAAACGCTCTTTTAAACAGTTAAGTGGGTTAGATGTTTTCGGTTTCTGGAGGTGACGAAGGTCTTTGCTGTATTGACTATGTTTTCATCACGTGGATGAGTGGACGTGGTAGAACGTCGTTGTTTTTTGCAAGTATTACGTGTAGAGTAAACTATATATAAGATATAAAGTAGACAAGGCACGTGAAGGGTATTATTATATTTACTCAAGTGTAATTCATCTACATAAATCGATCACAGTATGAAAATTTGTTCTTCTCTTTCTTCACGCATAGAAAACACTCTCGCTTCCGGTGATTTCCGATGACATCACAAGCATTGAACTAATCAGCGATCGGAAACCCACTCAACTTAGCGTGAACGTTCAATTTACGTAAGATCGGCACCGCCCATACGAACGATCACTGTGCATATATTATTGTTTGGTTCTATATAGAAGAAGCACTAGAAGTTGAACTACGGGAGCGTCACTGGAATAAATACTGTTTGGAAACTGCTTTACTTAGAACAAACTAAAACACAAAAGGTAAGTGTAGCTAATATGATTATATTAAATAAATTTAAGACTTACTGTTTTCGAAACTTTCTCAAGTTTACAAAATAATTAAAAAGTTTTGAGAATATTCCTTTTTCTTTAAATTGAAAAGCAAAAAACCTACCGCTTAAGAAAATGGTTGGGAACAGTCATTCACATGTTATTTCATGTAAGTTTTTTCTGCGAAAAGTTCACTTAAAATGTATGGTGAAGAAAGAAAGACTTGGACGGGGAATGTATTAATGAAAATAATATTACGTGATGCAATTGGCTTCAAGTTAAATTTTCATTGAACTCTCCTTTCTCGCTATATAGGAGAGAAAATGAGTGTCATAACATGTAGCCGCAGTTATCACGTTTCATTCTTTCTTGTCTCCAATTACCAGACCGATTTTTAAACACGCACATGAGGAAGAAAAAGCTTGAAAACTCTATTCATTAGGTTATTTTTCTAGACTGTATTATTTTACTGGTGACAAGCAATATGATTATCGTCAAATGTTAAAGGTAATTTAAATGCAAAAAACCAAAACCACAATAGGATTTTTGCGTGGAATTGCAACTATTATCCTAATTTTACCGAACGATTATAATTGATAGAGATAATTTCTTATTTGTGGCAATAAATATATTCCACTTGTGAGATATACTACTTATATCTTGGTGGCCTAACGTCTGCACGCCAATAGGGATATCGCAGACAATATGTATGATATACTGGTTTATACATGATGTTGTAGTGTGATTGACATGGGCTTTCAAATGTTGACAAGGCTTAATAGAAGTCGCTATCAACTATGTATCTGCTTATATTGTCAGCTTGTCGCGCTCTTTTTTTTTGACTTTTGTTTGCATGAAAAGCTCTGAAGGTGGAGCGAACCCAAAGCCGATGTAGGGATACGCCCGCTTTTTGTGATATACATGGTTTTTTTTCCAAAACGTACCCTCGTCCTCCACCCAGGCAAAATTTTTATATTCTTAGGTACCCGAATATTGACGTGTCATGAATGCAAAATATAACGCATATCGGACTACTTTTCTTCAATAGTGACCAGTATTGGTATTATATGCATAGTTTTACACCATGCGCATTGTGGAGATATTAGCCGATGCCTCTTTATCTAATTTTTATAGAAATGAAATGGTTTTTAGCGTCCTGCTTTTCTATACTGACTGCGCTAATGAGAGAGAGAGAGAGAAATGGGGTTTAACGTCCACTCAACACAACTAGGTCATTTCGGGACTAACATATGGTTTTTAATTTTATTTCAATAATCCGCTTGCGCGTAGGAGTCTTTAGCAGTGGGAGGAAACCCGAGTGCCCGGAGGAAACCCACGAGGTTGAGAAGGCGCCCCTATCTCCATGCCACATACGCTCACACCAGGGCTCGAAACCACAGCCGCAAGCCAGAGGTGACCGGCCACCTAGTGGTCGAAGCGCGGCACTCTAGATCACTAGGCCATCCCACCCCCACCCCACCCCCCCACCCGCGCTAATGAGGACGGGCACGGGCCATACAGAGCGCTTTGAAGGGAAAGGTGTCCTGCGGCGCTGCAACCTATGTTCCAGCTGTGTTCTTTTAAGTGCACGCCAAAGAGTGCACCGGACATCTGTTTTCGTACCATCCTAACGGCTAGACACTGTCCCTACTGACCCTCCACACTGCATCACTAACGTGGCTGGGAAAATATTATAACAAATTATATGCTAAAAAATAGTCCAATAGTTTATCGGTACTTGTTTTTTTTATATTGTTAATCCATATCGCCGTTAACCTATAATATTCTGAAAGAGAAATTTTCTTTTTCAATTTTTCCTGTCAGACATTACTTGACAGAAACGACATGCTTAGTTTAACCATGTAAAGAGAGTGTCTAACCACAGATTGGCTCCTTGTAAAAAATTAATTTATTTTCAAATTGATTGAGATTTTTTTTTTCAATGTCCGTTCTTTATGGGAATGTATAGATTGATTAAGATCGTTCTTTGCTGAATGCTCGAATATTTTTTTCTGTCGGCATGTAGACTTTATGTAAGCTTACGTCTTCTGTGGAAAGTATATTAATTGTTCGAGCTATGAATGTAGTGCAAATAACATTTTTTATGTTCTTTGTTTAAACATTGACAGAAGATCCAATTTACTATATGATTTTATGAACCATTGTAAAGGCACATTCTCGGCTCTGTTTTCATAGTATTGTATCGAGTATCTTGTTGAGTTTTCATTATTTGAATCGAGCGCAAAATCAATTAAAATCGCTGTAGATGACGTTGGTGTTGCTGACTTGTTCTTCTTCTTCGTTTACTGTTTAACCTCCGCTTCCACTAAGGGTGATATCGCAGCCAAGTATTCTTATTTCTATTTTCTTAACGCACACATTGGGGGTATTTTCCCTCAGAGGAAACTAGCCCACGAGGTTGAAAATATGCCCCTGTTTCCGAGCCATATATCCACAACAGGGTTCGAAACGACGATCGCAAACCAGCAGTGACCATCCAGCTCGAAGCACGACACCCTAGATTATTAGGCCATGTCACACCTCCTTTGCTGAATTGGTTAAGCATTCCCTTATACGTTCAACCTGTTTCCGATTTGTATGAAGTGCGGTGGTATCGTGTTTAAGTTGTGAATAAACTTCGAGAATTTATATTCCCGATCCTGGGTACAAGACGATACAATTATAAACTCATTCATTCTCAAGCTCATGATCTTTACGCGAATAGAACTTTTTTCCAAATGATTACATCTATTTGCGATACTGCCCAAGTTAAATCTAGTTGATCCTTAAATTTGAACGTCGTCGAATATATTGAAAATGTGAAGAAATGAAATGAAATGCGGTTTAACACCCCACTGTCCTGCTCCTAGCCTGGGCTAATGAAGACGGGCATACTCCATACAGTGTGCTATGAGGGAAATTTTGCCCGGGCAGCGGCGGGAAATCTGGATGAACTTTCTCGGCCAATGCAGGGATCGAACACCCGACATCCAGGTTAGCTAGCCAGCGTCTTACTCACTTAGCCACCCTGATCCCCCGAAAATGTGAAGAGGCATTAGTTTCAATAATGTAGACACATAGAATATGTTGGTTTTTTAAAGCTGGGCAATTACCTGCACAAACTATTACATGTAATACACTCGGCGGTTCGGTAATGAAAGAGGCCACAGTGACTATGTGAGTTAGATGCTAGCTCGCTGGCCTGGAGATCGCGGGTTCTCTCCCAGTGTTGGCCGAGAAACTACATCTGGATTTTCGTACGTGGTTTACCCCTTTCAGTGTTGCAGGCCGGATGGTCAGACATCGTTCAAAAGGGGAGAAAAGCCGAGGCGCCGTGCATACATTGACGCGCAAATAAAGGATCCCTTGGCATTTGGAATTCGACGTAAGAGTAATGAATGCCACTCTATAACCGTATCCATTTAAAAAAAAACTTGCAAGAATTTCATGGGTTTTGTCATATTTCTTTAGATAGTGATCCATAGGTTCTAATGTTAGGATTTGAAAAAAATGACATGGTTTCTGGGGAAGCCCGAGGGCTATGTATTCATAATGTCATTAAAATCGAACATTGTCTATCGTAGGTTCATTGCCGGGGCTAATTTACAAAAAAACACTTTCTGAACATATTTCATAAAATATCAATCCACTGTACAAATTTAAATAATATATGTTTTATAATGACTACAAGATCTATTCAGTTGCCATCTAAAAAAAATGCATTAACGTGACAGCATATGGAGAAACTTGATAATGCAAATATTGAAACTGGGAGGATTTTTGTTTTAAGACAAATACTTAAAGCAATAAGCGAGTGTTTTATCAAACTGTATTTGTCTTTTGAACAGGGTTAACAAAGCATAACTACCGCAGGTCACGTGTATAACCCATGCAACTTCCCATTTAGATCCCAAAGAATCTGGTATTTGATAAGTAATCTCTAGTGTGTCGACCGTTTTAATTGCATGTTTTTCCTGTTGAAAACATCAAAGGGGTTATCCGAATTAAAGAATCAATATTCTTAAAGGACCACGAGGATAGCTTTTAATTCCTCGTTAACTAAACAAATTCCATTTCCCTACTACTGTATTGATACATATTGTAGCGGCCAGCGGGGTATATTTTACATCAGTTCTGTATATCTTTTTTATTCAAAGTTTATACATGTATTGCGATCTCAAAGTAGTTTTAAGAACTTAAATTTGAACAATTTCTCTCCTAACGGCCAAGAATACACATTGATCTATCTACTGGTGTTCCTTTAATGGCTATAGGACAAAACTGCAGTTTTCACAAATACATATTTCAAAGTAACAGATTTTAATTCACGGATATTAACAAATTGATTTTACATCAAAAAATGTGTATTTATAATAGTTATTTTAAAAGCCTTCTGACACTGAAAGTGTATTGAGCAACAAATACATCAATTTGAAGATGTATTATATAGGAGCTAAATCTGCCTATTGCAGATCTTTTTTTCTGGCTTAAAATGTTATATAAATCACTATTTGGACAGTTATTCACATGACAAACTCATAACCAACTATAATCTAGACCATCGTACGGATTAGAAAATGTTATATCTTCGTTAAACGTTAAAATGGAAAATAAAGACTTTGTTTATTATCATAGCTAAGTTGACAATCGATACTATTTGCAATATTTCTTGTCAAAACTTCAAACATTCATAATCCGCCCAGAATGAAGTAATTTGACTGTAATTTTCAATATATTAATTTTACATTATCTATTTTAAAACTATTATAGCAAGAACAGCCAGTTCTTTATCTGAATCTTACATGGTCTTAATACTATTTCTGGATCTCTTTTTACCTTTATACAGGTCAAATAAATATTACATATTTCCGGTGGAACCCATCATGATTTGGAGGTTGGTGCATCAGTGATCTACGAACATTCGGAACGTTTTCATTTCGAGACAGTATCCCATCCCACAATCTAAATCTAAAACAAATTGGCAAGGTTATGGGTCGCCTCGGATCGTTAACATATATCAACTCAGGACATCTGAAGGAACGGAGTTTTAAAAACGCGCTTGAACCTCAACATCATCCCCGTACTTTGGTAACCATCTGACACGTTTCTGATACTGACGTCGATCTCCATTCATTCAAAGTTCTAACCGATCAATGCTTTTAATTCCCAATTACACCGTATTACATCCTTGCAAGAAAATGATGATATCGATACAGTTAATCCAACAAAAAAAGGAAACCGATTCTTTCTATTAGGTTGATTTTAAACAAGGTTTTAGTATTTTGTTTGTGTTCAGATGGGTTATAAACGTAACAGGGAATCTATTTGAGCGTAATATTTACAGAACAATTACCGTTAAAGAGAAGATGATGTTAGTTTCAGCTTGGGTGATTTTTAAAATGTAATGTACACAGGAAAAGTAGGTGATTTGTAAAAGTAGCACAATGTAATAGAACATGCCCTCATTCTTGTGAGCTTGTACGTGAAAAGGAATATAGTGTCTCCTGTCTGACCACGTAGGTTTTTTCGGAACCACCACCACACCGCCCCCACTGCTAAATACCCCACACGAGCGTGTGAATTATTGAAATAAAATTCAACTATATGTACTATAGGTTAGCGCCGAAATTACCAGATGTGTTTTGAGCGGCCGTTACCCCTCTCTCTCTGCATCTCTCTCTCTCTCTTTCTCTCTCCCTTTCTCTCGAGGATTACTCTAAATGAATGTTCTGATAAATAGCTATTCATAGCCCTGACCTATCATTTGGTGAGCTGTGTTATCGAACATTTATATAAAGTCCCCTAATATCGTTCAGACTTAGTCTTTAATTTATAGATTCTCTTGTGGAATTACAGCTATCGTGAACTTTTCTCGGAAAGAATGATTGTCTTCTGATGAAAATATCTTTTTACTTCTTACAATTGATGTGGATTCATAGGTACAAACCCAGTGCTATCTGTTTGAAAACGGTTAACAATTCGTCGAGCTGATCGACAATTAAAAAGAGCTTTGTGTTTCGTCTTTTTGCATATCCATCTTCTCCGCTCTAGGTTTACTGTTAATGGTGTCATCTATCCTTCATTTGGTTGAATATATTATCTTATTCCATCTTCAGCTATTGTAAAGTCTGTAAATGACACAATAATCATCTGATTTTTGTAGCTTGGGTATTATTCGAATAAATTGTCAGCAACGCATAATATTATATTATTCAGAAATTGTATATTATTCTTGCTCTAGGTAATATGGTTTAACCGACTTCGGTGTCAGTTGGGATTTTCAAAATGTTTAACCTGAATTGATTATCGAATAGGGAGAATATGATTACGTGACTCAACTTTGTGATGATCTTCAAAGAGTTTTTGTAATACTAGGAGAATTGTCAACATGCTAACTTCACAATATTTTCGAATCGGTATGTCATTTAGGATTTAAGAATTGGTATTTTATTTAGGATTTAAGAATTGGTATTTTATTTGGATTTAAGAATTGGTATTTTATTTAGAATTTAAGAATTGGTATTTCATTTTGGATTAGCCTAGTATTTCAATTAGCAATCAATGTTTCATATAATATAGACCGGGGCTCAGTTCTGGCGCGGGGGGTGGAGGTCCATCAAATGGGCACACAACCAGACTGGGAAATGGACAGTTAGTAAAGGCAAATACACCCCCCCCTCCAAGTTATATTACATGACAAACGTGGCTTCTAGAATTAGATTTTTTTTATCTTGGGATATTTGAGAATGATTTGAAGAAGTTTGGTAGTGGGAAGGCATCTTAAAGGATTATTTGCTTTTCGTTATATCATACTTACCAAAATCGTCATGCGACAGGGGAGGGGTGTGCAACTAATCTTCTTCACCATCATTGTTCTATGTACAGACATAGACGAGAATGGATCAAGATTTGTCATTGAATTCAAGAGTAAAGCTTAGAGATGGGTTTAACGTTCACTGGACACAAACTATAAGCCATTCCGGGACTTACATATGATTCATTTTTATTTCAATAATTCGCATGCGCGTACGATGTAGTGGTGGGGGAAACAGAGCACGGGGTTGAACATTTGCTACGGTACTCCTTGTCAAGTGTGAAGTCGAAACCACGCTACTTGATTCAATGTCGTACCTTACGACCGCACGCGGTAATACCTAATAATTGCTGTCTGTTGTGCTGCTAACATCACCACGGCTTCCAACAACTATGGCTGTTCTTCATTTATTTGACATTTTTATTTTGTACTTTTATATCTAAACAAATTGGCCTTTGATTCTTCCTGTTGTCTTCTGATTGTGGAATCAAGGTCAAATAGTATTCCATCTAGCTACAAGGGGTAACAGGTGCCGTCTGCGAGATATTGTATGCATGTCGGGTTTTTTCTATAACATATCACCTGCTATATATTTAAAGTTGTTTTAGTATTATTACTTCTGTATTAAGAGGTGATATTTATAATGTAGATTTAGAGGACATATATTAAGCCTATAGTTGTAAAAACGTAATGCAGACACATAAATAAGTCAAATATTGACTTTTTATTGACAGGAAACCAAGGAAATGTGCCGCTTTAGTACTTTTTATAGTCCAGTATAGATGTCAAATAGAGATTACCAAGCCATAGTATTTGTTCCACCATAGTACCATGAATGGGGACAAAATACATTGCGAAAATAATTGAACATATTAATATGTTAAAGCCATCGTTTGTTGCGGAGATATACGACATTGCTCATAATGAAGCATTAATGTATATCGCCTGGGTCTAATAGATATACTTTTAATTTGACACCGTTTAATTTCAGTAGGACGTGATGATGACGGTAGCTTTAATAATGATTCTATGGAAATGTTAGAATAGAATGGCTAAGTAGACTAGAGCTGTGGCTAAATCACAGAGATTAGTTTCTCTTCAATTAATATAGTAGACAAATACGCTGTCTGAAGTCGTCTTTATTCATTTACTTAATGTAGCGAGACGAATTCTTTATCATAACAAGTGTTTAACTGAAGAGCATTAGAAGTATGTTTATGCTTTCTTTTATCGTGTTCACTCCTGTATAACGGATCCATAAAATGAATTACCAGCTTCATAGATTCTACCCTGACATGTTCTTGTTATTTTAAATAACAATTACAGGAAACATTCCTTCCTTACATATCAGTCCAATAAACGCTCTGGTTTAAAGTTTCGCAAACTTGTTAACTTGACTATAGATTTGATGTCTTCATTTTTTTTTAAGAGGTGTTTTTCTTTTATTTTTCAAATTCAAATTTGCTCTGTACAGTCGATTAACTTGAATACGAAAGTACAGAGAGCGATTTCGGCCCCTCTGTTGAAATGTATCTTGATACAGATGGTATTATTAGATCAACACAATTATTTACTTTTGTGGATTAAGTATCAAATTGGACAATGTCCTTTAATCTATTAAACAATTGCTATCAAAGGTGACATCATCTTACTGTGAAATTGGACATTGATCTCATGAAGGATTTGGGTTATCTGGGTATCTGGACGTTGCTAGATTACTTCACAATTCCCGAAAGTATAGCTATACGTTATCTGCAGACACGTGTAGAATCCAAATCAAAGGCTGTGACATGGCGACCTCCTCGGAAACTTTGACATTGAACGAACCTTGAACTTTGCAACTAGATTATCACAGACTGTTTCAATGGCATTTAATAATTGAACTAGAGTATACAAGTCATAATTCTATGGAATACAATTACTGCTTATTACTGAGCGACGTTTCGACTAGGCTTCTCTAGTCGTTATCAAGCTCAGTAATAAGCAGTAATTGTATTCCATAGAATTATGACCTGTATAGATTATCACAGGTAGAAATTTTAGCTTGAAGGCGCGAGGCTTGGTTTTCGCGAGGAGGGAGGAATTCGATAGGCTCACAGACTGGCTTGTACCCAATCGAAATTAATACCGAAATATGCAGCGTATTGCATAAAGAACTTGATAAGATTTACGTTGTTAAAGCGAGATGGATTTTCTGAAGAAATCGGTAGTATATCACGGACATCGGGTTGTAGATATCTATTAATGACGCCGGTGAAATTAGAATCAGTTTTCATATTTTAACCCAAGAAACCATCTTAAACATATATCACAAGACATAGTTTTAAGCACAGTTGTCTCTTTCTGGAATGGTGTCCATGTTGTATACTATTTGGAAATTTGGACAAACTTTTAAAAATGGACACTGGGGAATTTTAATGGAGATTTTGTAGCGATAAAATAAGGAGACAGTTTGTCTATTTATCTGATTAATAACACACGAGTATTCCCTGTCTCCAACACGGTGACATTTTAGTAGTTGCCAGTTAGGTTTGCTTTTCTGTCTTGTATAAATAGTGGTAATATATCTACAGAAACTAGTCTATTAATCTACCATCGTATGAAAAATGGATAATTGTCTTTTTTTATTTAATATAGATAACAAATATCCGACAATATATAATAAGGCGGTAATTACCTTATTTATGGTGTTTTTACATTGTTGTGTATAGACTGTGATTTATGTCCTGAATATTGGGTGACGTGCGATGATATTTGTGCTTTCCAAGTCGTCTTCTGTCTGACATTTCCACCTACATGTATAACAACACTAGTACCACCGGTGGTCCCAATCTGGCCCGTCTACATTTCTTATAACCGAAGTGATCCTTCTCGTCGTTTCAGTTTTAACCATATTATATTTTCAAATAGACTTTAAACATTTATTCTTGGACATTAAACCGACGAAAGGACTAATACAAACTCCCATTTACTATGATTACATTTGCTTTGAATAATTTGGATATCGACTTACTATTGCATGATAAGCGAGGGGGGGGGGATTCGAAACCGGATGTCCCGTGTTCGATTCCGGTGTTAGCCGAGAAAGTTCATCTGGATTTCCAAACGTGGTTTCCCCTGGTTAGTGGTGCGAGACAGAGGGCCTGCCAGAGGGCAACGTTTAGTTCTTCAAATAGTTCAAAGAGACGGGGCTTTGTGGACGAATATCATTTTCCTTTCGCAGGGGAAGGTTGCAGGCACTTTCATTGTTCCCGTTGTTTATTATAAATTTAACGTCCAATACATTGTACAGGATTTAGCTTGATTACTGAAGTATTTTACTTTTACTGGTGTGCAGGCGCGGATCCAGGGAGGTGGGGGCAGGGGGCCGCGCTCCCCTCCCGTCAGTCCCAGTGACACAGTAGATTTTCATTTTCGTTTGCTTTGTTACTGTTGTAGTTCACATATTTGCTCTTTAATAGATGATATAAACATGATTCTCGCATTGTCTCCACCCAAGCAATCCAAGGTTGCAACGTATTACCCAATCTGTTTCACAGAGAATTACTTACGAATTATCTCTGTAACAGATAAGTGTCCATAGCACGTGCGTTGACTGCTCACCGCGCCAGTCATTGGCTCAACTGCTCGTGCAATGTTTACTTAACACCTAACTGCTTCGGGCAAAATGATGCATTTTACTCATTTTAATACCCATTTACACTAAATAGGAAATATTTTTTAACTTCAAATACTTCAAACGTCTTTATTTATTTTTCTTTTACCTCAAAAAAATGTTTGAGAATTTAATTTGTCGGAGTAAAAAAGTTAATATGCCGTACTTATTAAGCCTCGTCGATGTCATGCTTATCAGTGGTTGTAGCGGCCAAGCGAATATTCACTGCGGGATCAGTTTGCGTATTACCGTTTGCTCCAATGTAGTCCCCCCCCCCCCCTTGACAAACTCCTGGATCCGGGCCTTGTGTGGGTCGGCATGCCGGTGCTTACTGCGGGTTACGTGAAAACCTTTTGCCGTTGAAGTGTAGTACCTTAAAGGGGAAGTATCCTGGTATGTAGACCGTAGTATTAACTTGTTCATCTGTACCCGACTACTACTGTCATTCATGGAAAACTTTCTTATATGTTTTGTTACCACGCGTTTGAAGAATAGTTCAAAAAGTCAATACGTCTTAACGCAATGGCATCAATATATTTACAACGTAAACACCTGATATTTTTAATAGACATTTTAACTATGCTGACGTAAATAACACCTTCCTTAGTACCAGTATACTTCATTTAATCAAATTGATGTCTGTGACTAATTAGAAACAAATTGATTAATTAAGTTTAATTGATGTGATGTATCTATTGATATAATACTCGTATTGATAAACTAAACACTTCATTCTATTTAGTAATTAAACTGTACGATATCGCCCCCACTTCAATATAAATCTATATTTTGAAAAAAAAACACCCCAACCCAAGTTCATTAAACTTTTGAACTCATCCATCATAACGATTTTTCAAATTTCATTTATTATAATGTTAAACACCTGTATTCAGGTAACACTGTGGTGCCAAACGGGCATGAATACCAAATTTTACCCATGTAGCTTAAGAATTGTTAATTTTGCTTAAATTGCAAAACTATAGATACCTGTTTTTTTTAAAGATAACAATTATTCAAAATACTAAGTACTAATCTGTGCGACGAAATATGAGACACATTACACCTTATACTTTAAATTCTTTTATATCAACACAGAGGCGATGATTCGAGCAACCCAAGAGTAACCAGCAGTAACCTAAGCGTGATTTCCAAAAGGGGGTGGGATGCGGACACACAGTTCTGAATTACTTAAAAAGATTTTAAAAAAGAAGGGGGTGGGGGTGTGCAAAGATGTGTGCAATTTCTCTCTCGCGACCGATTTTTGGAAATATCAGTTGGCCAAAGGTAAATTGGACTTTAAAAACGAGTCATCATTTCTAGGAAACGTGTGCGTTTAATATGTATCATATTGCCAATCTGAACTATTACTTTACACAAAAATGGTTAAAGTCGGGGGCGAATGTCGAATTTAAATTGAGAAATTTTAATATTACAGAATTTGTGGTTTTAAAATTACAAATAATGTTGTATATTTATGCAGTAAATCACAGAATGTTACAGTAATAGATACTTTAATATCTGACGATCTTCTGATATTACCATGGCGAAATTATGGAGGTTTAGTTTATTAGAGTCGTCGTGTGACTATCTTATAAAGAAAGAAGGCAAATATTATGCAAACAGTATGCTAATATATACAATGGAAATGGAAAAGAAAAAGTATTGCTCTAATTACAAATATTACAATTTTTTCCTCAAATAATAGCACCACAGGCGTATAATATAGACCAGATTACTTCTAATCAGATTCTTCTTTTTACAAAACATTTCATTTTATTTGTTTCAAAAAAAATGATGATTTGAACTGCTTTCAAAGTCAGATCCGTTTCATTTTTTATTGTGGCCATAGAGCTAATCCTCGACTAGACTATATTCATTGCCATTGTAAATTGAAAACGTTTGCCAATAAGAATCGGTTGTTAGCGATTGTCTATGTTATATGGTAGGCCTATTTTAAAACAGAATTATTCAGATAATAAAACAATGTACACGTTTGATTGACAACAATAGTCAAGGCCCGCCAACTATAACGATGTGATGAAGTTATATTTAAACCCTGGGTTCGAGCAATCTATTCTGAAACCTTCCTTTTTTAGAAATATATTTATCAATTATGTGATTTGTCCCAAATAGAACAAGACATCTGGATGCTAATAACCAGGATCTTGTGATGAAGTACATTCCTGCTATTATCGACGTGAGCGAGAGAGAGAGAGGGAATGGGAGGGAGCGGGGATGTCCACTCGACACAAAATAGTTCGTTTTGGAACTAACATATTTTTTGATTTTTTTTCAATAATAATATAATGATTCGCTTGAGAGCAGGGGTCTTTAGCGATGTGAGGAATTGTTAGTTTCGCTACTTGCTTGCGTCTTGGGGTTTTTAAGCAGTCAGAAGAAACCAGAGGACCCTGAGAAAACCCACGGGGCTTCAGACCTTAAACCATGGTGCGCAAACTTTTTGATTTTAAACCGCATCCCACTTTTTAAAAAAAAGTACGTTTTCCCCTTGCAGAAGTAAGCGCAGGGGTTTGTCCAGGAATTCGACCAGTGGGGTAGCCAAGTTTAAGACAAGGTAGGAACTACCCGCGAACTTGAAAAGCCAGAAGCTTTTAGACCATGTTTCAGCTCATTTAGGTGCATATACATGTGTAGGATTACAGTGGAATGCGCCAAAACGGCGGCAATACTTCGGACGTTAGTTTTTTCGACGTTATATCAAGGAATGTTGGAGAGAAAAAAATATGATTTGCGCCAGCAGGAGGTCAGGACCCCTAGCCCCAACCCTCAGGACGCGCGCCTGAACCAATGGATTAAGTAGGAACCAGACGACGTGAAGATATTTTCATCTGTCCAGTAACATTATATTTTTTACAGAATCCGAAATCAATTTCCTTTGTTTTAAATAAGCGCACGTTCGCCTATCGTCTGCTATTGACATCATGGTGTTAACAAGATCGTTCGACAATGTAGCAGATGAACTCGAGTTATACCTAATAGATCCCCTTGAGTACGCAATGTCGTCTTTTATTTTCTTGATAGAACCACACACTTGACTTCTGATGTTTTCTATTTCTTGTATTCGCCAAATGTGACCAAAGTTCAGGCCTTTGGATTACCTACAGACTGGATGGTCTCCCCTGGGGAAAACTCGAATCATCTGCTCCAGACTTCAAACAATTGTTAACTTACCAAATGAATGATAAGTAGCATCAGATGAATTAAACCGAATAAACATATCTAGCAACATAAACTTAATAATCACTCTCTCATTTGAGGACTTTACATAATTTGTAGCTCTGTAGTGATAATTTGATTTTGTAGTCCGGAAGTACTGTATAGATGAACTCGCGGATATAGCCAACAGTAAAGTTGGTTAAAAAGTAAATACAATGTCCAAAGATTACACCTCTGCCAAAAGCCAAATTTCTGTATTTTAGAAGCGCCTGCGTTGAGCCTAATCCTTCAGGTGGTATAAAAATGTTCCGTCGGCTCGCACAGGGATGAACTCCTTGGCAATTGAAGATCCAAAGAAAATAAGTCGAAGTGCAAAATTCTTGACCCTGAGAATGTTTGATGTATTTTGTTAAGAGACGATAAACCCCATTCTATAGTATTGCGACTATATGGTTGGGATTCTGGTCCTGAGTTCACAAAGCATTCTCTGACTGTCAAGAATTTCATCAAAATCCTTCGTCTTATTTTAACTAAAATATAGACCTTTATAAAACTTTTGTTGTTTTAATGTATCAAATACATGCGCAAAACTTCGTGTTTCTGGATCAAAGCTATTTCTTATAAACAGTGATGGAAAGTTGAGTAAATTCTCAACTTAAGTCTAAGGATGCTTTTTGAACTTGAGACCAGGACAAGCAGGCTTCTTGACATCACAATGTTCTGTACTGATGTCATATTGACATAATACCATGTCACTTTGCCTCTTTTTGCTCAACTTAGAAAATGATCAAGCAGATTAATTCCATTTTGAAAAGGGTAATATTATGGTTTAATTATGGACAGCATATTTAATATCTGATAATGTGTGAAATAAATTTGATTAAATGGCCCTGGCAAGTATATGTCGTTCTCATAGGAAATCAAACTCTTTTAACCGAAACCTTCTGTCTTCAACTACGTATAAATCCATATAGATGTATAGTTAAGTAAATGTGCCAATATCCATATCTTCTTGATATAAATTAAATCTTGTTCTTGAAAAACAGAAATGCTTATAACTTTTATATAGTTGACATTGCATTTTATACAAAGTTGCCCTATTATTTTTAACGGTCTTGGATTAAAATTTAAAAGCTAAAGTCTTGTGCATGTACATGTTGCGATTCTAAGTATAACATAACATTTGTTTTGAGTTGACAATACCTGTGGCCGATTTTGGTCTGAAAGAATCCAGGTTCATTTAAAATACAAACATGGGTTTCGTCTTTGTTTGGAAGTATGATATACCGATTTAGAGTTCCGAAAGTCTTTTGGTCCTTTGGTTCTATCGCGTGTACATGTATTTGTATTAGTGACCAGTGTCAATTACGAGGTGAAATGCATACACACTTTCCGGAAAACCTGGTACCACATTCCCGTTTGGAGTTTTCACACAACTGACAAATGTTTGGTGTACACGTATTCCTGTATTACCCAATTTGAACATTAGACAAATCGTAAGAAAACTATAAGAATTTTTAGCTTTCATCGACATTTATTATCTCAAAAAAAGTAGAGTGTACGAAGTCTAATGTCATTGTCCATGCATGGTCTATTCAAATAAAATCGTAAAGGATAATCTATAGTTATAAAGATAATCAAGTTGCTGATGTCGGTGAAATAGAATAATTTGATAAGATAATTCAATCTTATATGATATTAAGTTGTTTTTTAACATGTTCGCACTTACCCTTGTATTGACATCTCCACTAATTTTAACTTGATATCATTTGACATGGTGTTGTTTTCAATATTTGGAAAAATAAAAAAAATAAAAGGATTCTTGGTGACATTAACATTCCGAGATAGTGTATTATTAACACCAACAACGCCCCCCCCCACACACACACACAAATTACCGTTAATATTTGAGGAGAAAATAAATAGTTGACTTGACCAATCACTACCATCTGGTTCTCATTGATGATTTATTCTAAATGATGTTGAAATGAAATTGGTTTAACGTCTACTATTCTGCTCCTAAACTAGGCTAATGAAGAAAGGCATACGTCATACAGTGTGTTATGAGGGAAATTTTGCCCGGCCAGCGGCGCTATGCCCCACTCTTATATCGAATTCCAACTGCCAAGGGGTCATTTACTAGCACGCCAATGTGTACACGGGACCTCGGTTTTTCGTCCCAGCCGAACGACTAGCCAGCTGTCCTTGCCAGTCCCTCCGTCCTGCATCACTGACAAGGGGAAACAATGCAGGGATCGAACACCCAACCTCCAGGCTAGCGAGCCAGCGTCTTATCCACTGAGCCACGTAATCCCCCAAATGACGTTGAATTTCGAACCGTGTCAGTTCAAAGCAAACATATTTAAGATTTGAAAGAGCAAAAGTGCATGATAGAACAGACAAAGTTACTGAAATGAAATGTAGGCCTACTAATGTGTTACATTGACTTCAGAAAGCGGAACTGAAGTACTGGATAAAATTGAATGCCGATCTTAATTTATTATGTACGTTTCATGGTAATAGTAAGTATGGATGTCGTAATATTAGAAGCAACTGATAAAGGATAAAACTAACATGTAGTTTAGTGCACGAAAGTGACTTCCTGTATCCATATTACAGACAAAACTACTGATACGGGCAAGTGCCTGTCACATTTTCTACACATACAACTATAGATGTATAAATAATTCAATTTAATTTAGCGTGACACTGTTCTATGCAACTCTCTTCGTTTTAAAAGCATTGTATAATTGCTCGTAATTAAAACAACGTATATATCTCTGAATGAATGTCTGGAAAAGTGTTAAAATCGTGACTGATCTCTGAAAATTTTACTGCAGACAGTTGCGTGTACTGAAATGATGTGAAGAATTACAACCTTTAACCTTATTTCTATACTCAATGTTACGCGGTAGCGTCTTTTAGCCTGTAATAAGCTGGTAATAACGGTGAATAAAAGCCAAAGATTTGACACAAGTAGAAAGATTTATTCCACTTTATTATCTCTTTTATTACAAAGAATTACAGAGAATGGTCGGGGAAATTGGTAGTTATAATTCGCCAAAAAATCTAGCCGTCTTCATTGATGGCACTAATGGCTTACATTTTGATATCTAGTAATCTGTCTGTCAATGGTATTTACATTTTTATATTTGGTCGAATGGGTTTCGGCTAAATTGAAGGTGATTGGGGTTCGTATTTTGACTAATTTCGGAGAATTTGTTAGAATTTGACTAGGATTTGATTCTCGCCAAAGAACCTATAAAAATCAGTTGTAAAGTTGTTGGTATCCGTCAAACCTTTCACCTCGTCTTTGATTCTGTTTTACTTTCTGTTAACAAGGAGAATAAAATAAATACAGTGTTTGATCCTGAAATTGTCGTAGTCTCCCCACCCCCATCCCGCCCACGTATCGATAATTAATGTACAGTTGTTGCGTTATATAGAATTCTGATGAAGGTTTTCATCAATGAGCATCTGAAGGTCCATGGTGTTTCAAATCATTTAATCCACGTAAACGTTTTGTGTGTCCTGTCAGCAGGTTGGTCATTTTGTGATATACACGTATGTGTGTGGAGCAGTCTTCCTGCATTTACTATTAGATATGTGATGATAGGGGTAACTTGACAGACAATGCAGGATAACTGCACAACAAAACAAAGATTAACGCAAGCTATATAGTAGTGACAGTGCCTTTAGAAACAAATCCTGATGAGTTAGACGTGTCTCGTTGTATGTGAAAGAAGTATAATTTAATGTTATCGAACTCCAGTCTTTAGCACTGTAAATTGTTTCTTGTTTCAAAGATCGATAGCCTATATCAACCAGTCTATAGATTTAGTATCACTAACATTTTAATCATTTATCCATGATACTGAATTAATATGATTTGGCTATAAATATATGGTCGTTAGTTTTAGAATATATTCTAAATTCTTTAATTAATGATAAATGATAAATATTGGGGCGCCTGAAATAAATTCTAAACCAGTGTTCTAGTTAACTAGGAAATAATGGTGGGTGTTGTGTACGAAATTAGGTATGCTTATATTTTTAGAACACTTTATATCATCTCTAATGAGCAACTGTCAATTGTATTTGATTTTATACTCCCATATTTTCATGTGGACGTATATTGTCGTCGCCCCGGTCCGGACGCTAACAATTTGTTTGTGGACACTCTACAGATAACAATTTGTATCCGATGTTGACGAAACTTAAAATATAAGTTTATATGTTTACATCCCAAAGATCTCAGTTGGATATTCGCGCATTTCAAACCATAAAGTCCTGGGTTATGGCTCCGTTGAACGAAAAATCGCGTTTTGTTAGCTTGTTCTATATCCACCTCCTGCAAAGTGTGGGCGTATTTTCCATGGCAACCGCTGGATGTGCTTTATTTAAAACACCGGTTTTGGGACTATGCGGGTGCTCTGTGGCCCCTAGATCTACCTACTAGTCAAGGTTGTCTTGTATGAGGCTGGGTATGCTTAGCCTCTCTAGAAAACCACATACCACTTCCCATACGAGGAGTTCACAAAGTTAAACACTTTGTTCTGTAATATTGTATCGATTTCGATAAATTATCCATAACATCAAAATATCTACGATAAAGAAGGATTACAACATTACTACTTTTGATTGTTTTATTTTAGAGCATTATAGACATGTATATTTGGTATAGTCTTTAATATCAATACACATTATCACGTCAATAAATCATATTTATGCTACAACCATTACAAATATTAGCCAATTAAAATTTCATGCCTTAATCAGAGGGTAAAGGGTTGGTTTTTTGTAGATAATGACTTAATAGATGGGTGCATTAGATCTCAGAAAAACAAACATAGATTTTATTAATAAATAATGGATATTTGTTCTATTGCATTGTTAGAAAATAATGAGTCGGTTAGATCGAGCTTTGATAGCTGCAGGCATTGGGTCACATCCAAAATATAAATATATAATTATATTCCGTTTTTTTTTTATTCCTGATCGCGATTGATAGCACTGTTTTATATTGGATTATTAGAAAAGTCACATATACGCATCAAATCATTTGGTAGATCATACTAAAAAGAACAGCTGATAGTAAAGTACCATTATAGGCCTACAACGAACAATGCACCAGAACTATTATAAGAGATTTATAAGGGTTATTGGGAGTGTATAAGATTTTAGTTCATGATAATTTCCATTTCTTTCATAATTACAAATACCAAAGAATTGGTGTAATTATTCTACAAGTTACATGTAAATCTGGTCGTAGAATCCTTTGTTATATAATCATATATAACAAACAGGGATATTATCAGGTACGATAGCAAAGAAACACAGATATAAAACGGAATGTCAATGCTATGTTGAAATGTCGAAGTTACCAGAAAATAATGGTTGAAAGATTAGTAAACCTATAAAATTCAGATAAGAATAATGATTACTTAATACGAAAGGAAAGTGTTTAGATAAGCCCTCCCTTGTCATTTTCTTCATAAAGGTATTATGCTTAAAAAGAACGTGAATGAAAGAGTTCCATTAATCTGAACATGACAAGCATGGTGTAGGTATCACCATCTATAATAGAAATAGATACGGTTATATGATATTTCATACAAGACATTATAACTGTTACAAACTAACAGGATAATATTCATTGTACCGTGTCAGATTATTTGATTGCAAAATTAGCTTCATTTTTCAAATACGGGATTAAATAGATTATTGGTAGTATAATTTTCAACGTCATTATTGTCATCTTGTATGATTCGTTCTTTATAGGATCAGATATTGACGTACAGACTTCTATATAAAAGACGTATATACGTCATGTCGAACTGTAAAGTGATCAGATATCTTAAACGTACATTATTGCAAGTTCTATGCTTATTATGGATGGTTCTTCCCTTGGGCTTGAATTATTATCTAAATTATTAATTACACATTAATTAACTTATCCAGACCATAATCAACTCCCGATGCCATCGCTAGCCTGCGATATTTCGCGGACTGGAATATTTTTTTTTGAAAAATAAATAAATCTAAAAGCGGCAAATCGAGACTTTGGGGTATTTTTTTGTCGTCCCCACATTAGTAATCAGTGATCGAGGCTAGCCTAAAAAGTCAAAAGCTAATTATTCTGTTCAGAGTGGAGCAACACAAACCCTACAGCTACTCTGTGCCAAATGAAGCGATCGGAAACAACAATTCAAAGCAATCGACAGCAGCACAATGCAAGATAGATAAAACTGATCGATCTAGTGTGTGAAATAGCTTTATTTGACGTCCCCTTCTACCTAAGTAATATCGCAGACATACACTCAAAAGTACACGCTCGTGTCAGAAGCGTGTATCATATCAACTGTAGTCTGATATTTGGAGTTAAAAAACAAAATCAATCTATTGAGTCAGAAATAATTGGTCCTAATAAAATATTCATGGCATAATACAATATCAGTAACCAATATTGGTTGAGAATAAAGTCTTTAAAATTTCATCTATGGGAAATTCGCATAATTATTAAAATATTCTCGTACGCCTACATAATATGTGCAAGAGTACAAACAGGACGCTTGCAAAGTTAGTCTCCAGTATTTGAAACAGGTAATTGGCAGTAACTACTTATACTAAAACTGTATGCAATTTGAAAAAGAAACCAATAACTAATAAGAAAACCACTTTCATATTTTTTTATACTAATTGTACAATTTAATACATTCATATTTTTTATACTAATTGTATGAGTTAACGCTTTCATGATTTGTTGTACCAAAGTATAGTTTGAAATTAGTTTTAAAAAATATGAAAGTGCCAGTTATAACAATCAGTTCTTCTTATAGCTTACAGCATATTAGCATGTCAAGGTTTTTAAACATTCAAAACAGAATTCATTAAATTATACAATATATCGCATTTAGATAAATATTACTGGGAAAATACATTTTTACCAGAAAACAAGTAGAATCAAATTTTAAGGGCTAGCGAGAGTGTGAGTGGGTGTGTGCGTCTGTGTGTGTGTGGGGGGGGGGGATATCTTTTATACGCTATTCGGACTAATAGTTAGTCCCGAAATGACCTAGTTTGTGTCGAGTGGACGTTAAACCCCATTTCTCTCTTTCTCCCTCTCTCTCTCTTTCTCTCTGTCTCGGACTAATAGCTAAAGGCTGGGCGTGAGTGGGAGTGTGTCGGTTTGTGCATGGTTGTTGGTGGTGGGGGGTATGGGAGAGAGACAAAGGGGGTTTAACGTCCACTCGACACAAACAAGGTCATTTCGGGACTAATGGTGGGTATGGGGTATCCGTTATACACTATTCGGACTAATAGCTAAGTATTCTCTAAATGCATACAATTACAAGTTCTATCTTTTTAAAACAAAGTCTAAAAGTAGTATAGGGGAGTGTACTAAATCTGAATCGGTATAAATTCAAATAATTCCTAATTTATCAGACTTTGCGCCGATTGAGTTTACTTACTTGGTTGGTTTGATTATGGTGCTTATAAATGGTTGTAAGCAAAATTATATGTACTTGTTTTAAAGCAACGAACTTAAAAAGTTTTCATCAAGCCAATTATCAAAGAAAACAGCGCAAACACAGAGAGATCAAGTTCAGATCACGATACGGGGTTTACGGTTCATCCACGTTGGGCTTATTTTTCACACAAAGTTCGAATAGAAAATAATTATGGTTCACCATCGTGTATCAAGGGAAATGATGATAGAATCAAGATGATACGCGAACAGTTCTGTAGATTATACCAGCGTCATATTTTCTCGACATGATTTGTTATATTGGGTCCCCCGTAGATTTTACCTAGCTCTATGGGATATAATTCATTATACACATGGTTAGATATCGACCAACACGGCCTTAACTTTATTAACTCGGGTATTATACTATTATTCGCTTTACAGATCGGCATAAAATAAACACCTTCCCTTATGGCCAAAATTGTTTTTTTGTTTTTTTTTCTACTGTTAACAAGTTTCCGAAAGTTATAAATAAGAAGTCAAGTTTTTTAGTTCTCTCTTTGACGAAAAAAAAACATTTCTCTCTTTGACAAAAAACAGTTTTCTCTTAAAATATAAATTTTTAAAAATCTCTTTGGAGAAGAATGAAATAGAATAAAAATGATTCCATTCACTCGATCGAACGCAGTTGAATTTCCCTAATTAGTCAATTAAGAGGACATTTTTTGGGCACAAACAGTCCACTTTCTATGGAGTTAATAGTCCTCAAGCAGTTGTTTGTGTAAAAACTTTAAGACGTAGAATATATATTTATGTTTTTAACAGATATTGTGCCATTATATAAATAGAATCTCAGAATGTTCGAATGATATATTCAAAATATTGACTTCGTCCTTATTCAAACAAAAGGAATATTGATTTATAAAAACTAATATAACTGCCAAGATGCTATTTTTAATGACCGTATAAAAAGTTTTGTTTAAGATCTCTCAGAACCAAACTGACTGAAAACAATCTGAAATAAACGAATACAAATCACCTCCTACAGCGTAATGCTCATTCTTTGATATGCAGATCATGACACTGGCCTTGTAAACAGAAAAATAATACAACCACTGACAAAGTAACCAATTTATGGTGATTTGCATCCACCTTAAGTTGTCAAAAGGGCAACCATGTCTCATCTAATCAATGTAGCTCTTTTACAAAAGAACTTTTCACTCAGAAAAGGCAATTGATCATGTAATTTGTTCCCCAAAAGAATCTTTTAAAAAATACCCCCTACTAATCAAAAAGCGTTGATAATAAAAACTGTCATTAATTGGTTGATAATGTAAATTTATGAGCGTATATCTAGACAGCTGAATGTGGTATTAATCACTGATATTATACGATAATCTATCACCTCGTTTATTAATTATATTATCATTATTACTATACCTTACAATATATCACGTCAATCATTTCATTATAACCTTTGATCTATATTTTGATAAATGGTATTTATACTGCTATTGTAATATATTCTCTTTCTATTTTCAGAATTAACATGGAACTTAACTTATCATTATTCCTGCTACTTGCTTCGCTAACACTGATATTCGCTCTACCACTAACAAGTATAGAAGAAACAGATAAAAACGATAACGGCATACAGTCACAATTTAGAGACAATGATGAATATGACGGTTCACTAGAAAAGCGATTAAGCAGTTTTGTACGAATCGGAAAAGCTCCCCGAAGCTCGTTCATGCGAATAGGTCGCCCAAGCTCCTTTGTCCGTATTGGCAAATCAGCCACCGACACAGAATCAAATATGGACGATGAAGAATTCGGTTCGCCGGAAAAAAGACCTAGCAGTTTTGTTAGAATAGGAAAGGGTGCCAGCAGCTTCGTAAGAATTGGAAAAAGTTTGGGCGACGATGAAAAGCGTATGTCGAGCTTCGTAAGAATAGGAAAAGGTTTGCCAATGGAAGCTGATAAAAGAAAGAGCAGTTTTGTTCGTATTGGAAAATCAGATCCCGAAAAGCGTGCTTTCGTTCGAATTGGAAAAATCCCTTCATCTGCTTTTGTAAGAATCGGACGCGTTCCCCTGTACGACGCCCTTTTAGAGAAACCTAGTGGATTTTTTAGATTAGGTCGAGTAGGAAAATCTTCTTTCGTCAGAATCGGAAAGAGAGACATCGAAAAATAAACTGCATCGGTTATTTTAACAAGTGCCAGTGCAATGTACAAATATTCAGTTCGGTTCAACAGAGCAAAAAATACAAATAAATTTAAATTTGAACTAAGAGTTCAAACAAATTTAATGAGATTTTGGAAATTTTGGTTTTAAAAGTATCGTTGGGAACACTGTTTTACGTATCCGTCCCAGTTTGAAGCCAGTTAAGATTATTAGAGACTTAAGGAACTCTTAGATCAACAATCGTATACATCTTAACAACCAATATGGTGACGTAAACAGAGACATAATATCAGTTGAAGTTTTTTGTCCCCAATCCCCGCGGCCATTTGCAACCAATCTCATGGACTTAAGCCTTATTTTGATCCTGTAATGAACACTCGAAAACATAAAATGGTTGCACTGCTTCTTGAAGATAAAGATTATAAATTAACGACTATAGCAATTGTTAATCTCTGTTTCTTTTACTGGCCGTGGGCTCTTAGTTGGAGATGTGGGAAAAGTTATTTCAAAGATATTAACTTTTTCTTTTTAATGCAATAAACCAGAACCAAATGTTCATATCTGAGATACGTATTTATTACACAAAAAATGTGTATATGTGATTTTAAGGACAATATAAAATAACCAAAAACTATGTCAGATACCCTGCAACTGAGATATTGTTCAAATCATGACAGTATTAAGCTGGAAATTGTCCCAATAAATTGATAATAATGTAATATAAGAAACATTGGCAAAAAATAAATAAAAATACTATTTGTTGAATTTATTGTTGTTTACTGTTTTAGTATTAAACACATTTCGAAACAGGACCTAAGAAATGTCATAAACTTCCAAATATTAATATACGGTCAATAAAATTGAGGTGCTTTCCGTGCCGCTGCTCGTAATTTGTCCTGATACTTGGCAGTAGAGTTTCCTTCTGATTACACAGGGATAGATTTTACCGCAAAACGGGTTTAAAATCTCAAAGATTTCTAGAGTTAATGACTACTGAATGGTACATATTGGTTCTTTGGGAATTTTAGCACGGGGAATCAATGGCGTGAAATGGAAAATAGAATATAAGCCTAAAGATCTGATGTTGATCCACGTGTTGGCCGATTAATGTTTCTCAACATTTTCCATTCTGGTCTGATCAATGGAGGATATGGAGTGGAGCTCAGACAAGCGTCTTTTTATGGTAAACCTAACACATATACAATGCAGTAGACTAGCAACAGCTTATCAAACTGCTCCCCATGGACTGGAATTTCAGGAGACAAATGCCACGCTTTAACTTTTTAAATCTGCGAGTCAAATGGTCGTTGCTGAATTTGCTAAACCCTACAAATGTTCCTGGCGCAAATATAAGTATAAATGCTCTCAATGGGATTGTTTGAGCCTGGACAGGATAGTCTTCTTGTTCAGAAGTTCATCTTTGAATATAGCTGAAACGTCTTTTCCTGGTGTGACGCGTCATTTGTCTCCTTGGTTGTTGCCGGAGGATTCCTTACTTAATTTTGGAATCATGAATTTTCAGGTAAGTTTGCGGGTGAATTTTATCACTAAGGGGTTTCAAACAAATTTAGGATTTCATAACCATCACACTATTATTATTGATGCCATTCGTACGTGTAAATGTAAATAAAGGACACTAACGCAGAATCAATATCCTTTGATGAAGTTATTCGTGAAAAACCATTTTTTTTTTCTTTCCTGACAGAGGTCGTGGGGTGAGGTATCTGAATCTAAACCTTAACTCCAAAACAGTGCTGGACTTGGCCAACCTGTCTACCTGTCCGTGACAGGTGGGCCTAAGTTCATTTAAAAAAAGTGGGCCAAAGCCTATAAAGGAAAAATAAAAAAAAAAGAAAAAGAAAAGAGAAAGAAGGGAGAGGGCCCACTGACATTAAAAGGTTTTTGTTTGTGACACTCAAAGAGAATTCTCAAATTCCTCTAATGATATTACTCTTCGGTCATTCTGTTGTCTTTTTATGTCAGGAAATCAAAAATTTGACTTCTTCTGCTTTGGTCTGAAATGCTTGGGAAATGGGTTTGCGGTTGTCAATTTTCAAAATTTCCCTGGAGAGATAACATCCCCCCCCCCCCGAACCATCTCGGATGCTCGCACGCCTTCGTCGCGTATTTGTGTGGGCCTTGTTCAATGACCTGAAAGGTGGGATATCGGCCCACTAGTCTGGCACTGCTCCAAAATACCCCTAGAATTGCTTTTTATGTCAAAAACGGTTAACTTTTTATTGGTCAATTTTTCACAGAATCCCTCATGCTCTTTATAGTTGAGGGGACCTAACAGTCCGTATGCAATTGGTAAAACCATAGACAACTTAAAATTATGGTGCCGTTGCTATTTCCAGTCGTGTAACTTCTCGCTATTGATATTGTAAATTGATATATTACATTCGGATAAGTGTTAGACCCAAACTGGTGTCACATTACACTCAAATAATTTTCACCCAGGACAGTAAATTAAGCATTAAACCACAATACAGGAATATATAATTTATATTTTCTCATTAATTGCTATACACAACATGTTGCAAAACCGTGTAGGAGTTTTCTTTTTCAAGTATCACATAATATAGATTTTTGACTAATTGGCGTGATTCTACATACAAACATTAAAAAATTACAAATACCCCCATAAAATATGATAAAAATACTGAAATATGAAAGGTCCACGTTGAAATAATGCAAAATAACCAAAAAACTAATGCAACCTATGTAAACCTCTGATTTTCTGTAAAATATTAAAACATCATGCACATATTTGTACCATTAACAATACAGCAAAACGAAAATTCAAAATTGCTAAAATATGATATTCTCAATGAATTCATTCCACGATACACCAGGTTGAATCAAATAACTGAGCATAACTTTGACTTTGAAATAATGATTCTTCTACTGCGTCACCATATAGCAGAAACTGTGTTGTTTCGTGATTTTTAGTTCATTCGTCGATATAATAAACAGTCGACCCTTGGGATGATTTTCAGGGTCAATTAATCTGGTAGTAATTATGTCTTATGGTACTGTATATAAATGTTCGAACTCTGACTTTTTCCTTTCCACCATGATATTGGCAGTCCTCAATACGCGCCATAATTGAAATTGTTTGTTAAAATTATATTCAATAGCCTTCACTAACAAGAACAATACTTTTGGACCAGGAATTGGCGCGAAACCACTACTCATATTGCTGTTGTTCTTGGGGACGACACTCTTCTAAACTTGGCATGCCTATTTCTTGGCGAATTACGACTTTGATGGCTGCGATGACGTCGTACCCAGTTTCTGGCCCCGGTTTCACAAAACATTCTTAGACTTAAGTTAAAGATACATTATGGGAGATAAGATAAAAAAGATGGCAGTTCTCACTATAATAGTTAAAAACTAGATAGTGTAAAGGTAATTTGCTGAAAATTTTAGTCAAATTGATCCACTATTAGCCGAGAACGAAGCGAGTGAAATATTCACATAGACTCGGTCATCATTACTAAAATCATTAATATAAACAGCATAGTCTTGATTATCCACTTGATTGATTTATTTATCAACAGCCGCTAAGCGGCATATATGAATTTAATCCGCCAACATCGATAGCTAGCCTTGACATCAAGAGTTTATTATGGCCTGGATAAGTTAATTACTGTCTAATTGATTATTTAGATTACATTTCAGGCCTAAAGAAAGACCTGTAATAAGCAGATTTTGCTCTTGCATAATGCTATTTTAAGAATTTACTAAAAATTGTTCGATTTATTTTAACTTAGCCCTTTATAAACCTTTTGTTGTTTTTGTGTATCAAATACATCAATAAGAAAGTATCTGCATATTTGTTTTTCTGGATTAAAGATCATAAACAGTCATTGAAAGTTTGAGAAACCTTTGTGAAACCTGGACCCGTACTATACCCCACCCGTACAATGTGAAATTTAGCATGCTTGTTCTTTTGGGTAATTGTGCATCGATTGATGGACTTCGATTTACGTGACAATTCCAAGATGGCTGCGATGACGCCATGCTCAATTCCCGGGGCCGATTGGCCAATGCCTGGTCCACAACTACGCTGGTACTTATTTAATCTGATACTTTGTACGACGGGTATCCCAAAAGTGTCCTTAATATGCTTCTAAAAATTTTATTCTTATCTTTCGACATAATCCACCTTGACATTAATGCACACGTTCCACCGTTTCTCCAGCATATTTAACACGTCAGAAAACCACTGCTTGTCACGTGACGCTTAAACCTCTTCCACGGCAGTGTTGACCTCACGAATCAGATAATAGTCGTGGAAAGAGGAAGAAGTCGGGCGGAGTGTAGGGAGGATCTCGAAGCATCTGCACCGCTCAGTGCTACTAGAACGATGTGAACATTCTGTGAACCCAACAGATAGACACCTTGTTCTTGTGTAACTTTTCACGGATATATAACGATACCATTATAAATATCTACCTTGCTTGGGCTAGAAGATTCATAATCCATACCGAGATGTTGATAGAATAAAATATTCACGAAAACTTTGCTAAATTAACTTCGTGCGTGCTTGATTTACAATCCCATCACGCATTGCGTCGAAATATGTGACGTCAATCAAATAAAATGAAATTAGACACCGTTATAAATATACAATGAATAAAAATCGTGATGTACAATCAATACATATATACCAACAACTTCTTTGTATAATGTGGTTTATTCATTATGCACGTCATTGGAATAAATAATTCAGCGCAATTTGTAACAAGGGACTCGAAGATCGAAGCTCGACATCTTCTTATCTGGAGAGCATGCGCAATAATTACTATCGGTATAGACTGGAATAACCAGACGCTAGAGATTGTTATTCGATTGAAAATTCTGGTTTTATTTCGCCAATTTTAACTATTAAGTAGAAATTACAGTAAAACGGAAACGATTGAATGTAAATCACTTTATATACATTCCTATAACATTATTATATTATATGTTGTGTCAATTACTAGGTCCCAAATATTAGCGATTTAGTTCTTTTAAGCTAAAGATCTAACTGTTCTTGCTATTATAACAGTTTTAAAAACATATTTAAACAATGAATATATTGAAAATTTCATTAAAATTACTTTATTTGGGCAAAGAAATGACTGTTTAAAGATGCGGCGTAGATCGTTTATTATCGTAACAATGGTACTTGACAACCATGACTATAAGACCAAGTCTCGGTTATCCAGCTTATCGTTAAATTTTTAAATCTCGCGGGTATTCAAATCCATTTAAATCTCGGCCCCCGATGGTCTAAAGAGTTGATTAGAGGCTTGAGAATAAATATCTACATAATATTGTATACAAGATTTGGAGACAGAAATGGGATATGCTTTACGCAGAGTTGGCTCTTATATAAGTGGCTCTTCGTGGGGTACGTTATTCGTGAAGTACTAATGAGATCAAAACCAAATGTTGTGATATTTTTACCCACAAACTGACATTGCAATGCGAGTTATATTTTCAAAAACACTAACAGTCGACAAATTTTACATTTATAGGATTTAAAGTAGCTAAGTCTCTAACTTAATATCATCCTAAGCTGAAAACACGAATTATTTGTCAATTCAAAACAACATTGATATTGTGAACTTGCCGGGAAAAGACAGACTTCTGATATCCAATATCTAAGACAAAATAAACATTTTACCGTTTCAACGTCATTTGTAACACGTGACCAGAAAGAGCGAGGCTAGACATATTCCACAACTCCTGTCTTATCTGGAGAGCATGCGAAATAGAATGGAATAACCAGACGTTTGAAATTGTCATTCATTTGAGACTCATGCCGTATTTCGCTGGACATAACTGAGTCAAAAAGGAAACAATTTAATGTAAATCAGTTTATATACAATCATATTACATTATTATATGCGCTGCGACCAATTAGGGTCAATTTCTAAGTCCCAAATATTAGCGATTTAGCTCCTTTAATCTAACCCATTGTAACGATTCGCTTATTCAACAAATTATTACTCGAATGGAAACTAGAAGCATATATATTAGAGGAACTTTTTAACAAAAGCACCATTATGATTTATGTTGCGTGTTTGTCGCTCGGATCAACGATTAGAGTTTTGATGACTGGATAGACCGGTTCATATTAGGAAAATTTACAAAATTTATAGAACCTAACAAACTAACTACCGATTTTTGTTGCACGTTTGTATTATAACGACACACCCACTTGTAGCCAAGAATAGCTGATTATTATCTTTAGACTGTCTAGTGTTTTTTTTAATATTATTGTATTAATTTCACAAATTTATTTTCTTCGACTAGTAATGTCTTATTTTTTGGTGTGTTAATTAAACCGTCGTTTTTTAAGGCTTACTATAATTTTTTCTTTCGTTCGTTTAAGACATGTATAATTCGCTGTATTATATAATAACACGTCACGAGTCCGTTCAAACGTATATAGCTGCGATATTGAATCCGCGGCTTGTCCACAGCTACACTTAAAGATACACTATGGGAGATTTTGACAAGGAGCTAGCCATTCTTGCTATAAAGGTTCAAAAATAGATGTTGAAACAAGAATATATTGAAAATTTCAGTCAAATAACTTTATCCTGAACAAAGTTGTTACCACTATAATTTTGTGGTTAAAATCATCGACACCCTTTTCCCACTATGGCCGATTGTTGATTGACAGGCGTTAACTCCACCTACATAGTCTCGATCATCAAGTAATGTTTAAACGGTATCTACTGAAGCTTGTGTATAGCCTCGGTCATCACTGTCTTTTATGAATAATAATTTCCGGAAGTATGATGACGTCAACGTCACGGAGAAACCCCACCCACAACGCCATAGTGATTAAATCAGTCGACGAAATCCTGTTTTAAATCGAGCCCAATCCAAGCCATCCGTGGGTCTACAGTGTTCATTTTGGGCTTGTTGTTTAAATAAAGATCTAATTTATAATTTCTATGACATCTGAGGCTCAAAGGAAGACCGACAAAAGTTAGTTTTTGCTCTCCCATAATGTATGTTTAATACACTATTCGCAGCTTTGCGCAAGTAAAATTAGGTTCATTTGCAAAATTTCCAACACATATTATCACAGTTTGCAAGGGATGTCACAAAACTCACAAATAGTCAAGAATGGGACACTGAAATCTTAATCCTATCCTACAGAACAGTTTTTCTGTATTCTAATTCTGGTTCGGCGACCATTTTAAACTGGACAGAATCATATAATTATCCGACAAGCTTTCACCTTTATGCCAATGTGGTTTATTATAATATGTTAATTGTGTGCAGTATTGTTTGGGGTCGGGTTTATTTAGAAATTAAAAGAGTTATAGACCAGTAACGTTTTTTTGTCATCAAATCATGACAAAACCTGCTCAAAGGAAGTCCTTAGAACAACCGGTAAACCGAACAACCCACTATTGTGGCTGGAGCAAGACGGAAGACAGTAGTGAAACCATTACTAGCTTAAACTTTGAACGGTTAGTTGGTTATCCGTGTTTTTGTGCCCGAAGAATTTGAACAAATTTAATTATTATCTTTTTAATCGCAAGGATTTGTAATTGTATTTTAAAAAAAACCATTGACATTCAGAAGGCGAAAACCCTCACTTCCGTTTTATCTATGACAGATTAGGTAATTAGAAAAAAAAATCGGACCTGATAGAGTTGTTCTCACATTCTTTTGTTGCGTTCCTTATCCATCAAATAATTCACTGCTATCAGTTATTGCCAGTTAATGGAAACATTTAACTGTAAAGATCCGCAGTCTGTTTTCACTATTTACGAGTTCGTTGGTGACTCCTACCAGGTCGATCGAGTCAGTATGCTCTTTGTGATTGTGCAACAGCAAGCAGTTTTTTAGAAGCGTTTGAGTCACCGTTGTTTTCTGATAAGTTTTGCAACAGCGCAAGGCTGAAACTGATTGTTCACTGGTGACGTTAGTGGCAGGAATCAGCAACAGTAACGTGAGGATATAAGTACCTCTGATGCGATGTTTCGCTGTGAAATATTTGCACTATGCCCAGAACCTTCCGACAAGTAGCTCTTCCATCTTGGTCTTCCAACTGAGCATTTATTTATGTCATCGGCACCTGAAAATCCATCAACTTCACACAGTGTGTCTAAGCTATGTTATTATGAATTTATCTTTCCTGTACAGCATCTTAAAAACGGCCATCGACGTTTTTCCCATTGTAATGGATTTTAAAAAAAATAAAACTTCACTTCATTGCTGAATAATTTTAGTTGGCCAGAAATCACCCAGAACTCATATCTGACGATTCAGATCCCCTGGACCCTCGCCTCGGGTGAAGGGTGATTAAAAGCTTTACACAATCGGCAAGATATACTCTGGGTAACATAAGTTTCGGATGTTTATTTAAAAAATCCTATTCACCGACAACGCACTTTCGCTTTTTCTTTTCTTTTCTTTATTGTTGCAGTTCTTTGTATTTATTTCGCATAAATGTTAAACCCACTGCTCCTTAATGTACTCTCACTTTCACCGATTAGAAATAACCACAAGCGATATTCATAAGATTGTTGCTTATTTTCGTATCCTTTAAACTGTAAAATTGTATGATTATATGTAATTATATTGAATTAAATATTGTTTAAATTAAAATCTTGAATGACAAAATTATTGAAATGTTTTGAGTGGCTTTTAAATGGAAGCTCTTGTATTTAACCCCGTTCTGTTGGGTTTAGTTAGTAAAGCACTTTGAAATATTTAATACCTCTTAATTTTTTTCACCGATAAATTTTACCGGATAGCAACATTTGAAGTGGGTGCATTAACATGTACTTGAGTGTGCACAAATACAATTATGTATCAGGTAAGAATGATACATTAATTTAGAAGCTTGTGAAGATCGAATTAATGCGTATCGATGACCTCATAATACAATCGTTGCACAAATATAGAATTAGTTACACGAAGTTCCTTTATTCTATAGATATGCCCAAGAGATGATCCTTCTCATCGATGTTCGTAATGGTTCTTAAGAATAAGTATTTTTACGAGAAAATTTCATTTTAGCCGGGAAGACGTTAGTTGATGCAGGGGGTTTGTACTAGAGGATATCAGAATCAGACATATTGAACCGCTCCCTCCAGACTAGTAGAAGCTTCTAAGTATTAAGCCTATACGACTCTTTTAATTGATTGGGAATGTTAGTAGCCAATATTTCATCACATTGCTCGCCTTACGTTTCTCTGTTTATAAAAGGTAAATGATGTTTCAGCTTAACCATATCTGTAGGCTCGTCAAGCTTCGATTCCCTGGGCACACACAAAAATAATCCCAAATTACCCAAATTTTACATTGTTTACAGATCTCAGTACATTTTCCCACAGACAAAACATCCAATATCTTTATTCAACCCGACTAACAGAAAACTCGTGTAATAATATCATGCAAACAAAACATTAGTATAAAATTCAAAGAAAAGCAATCTAAATAAAATGGAATTTATGAGTACTGGTTGTAATTTTTTTTAATGAGTAAATCAACATTATGACCAAGTTTATTCTTACCATTAAAGGTACATTATACAAGTGCTAAATCTGCCTGTTGCAGATCTTTCTTTCGGCCTCAAGACTCAAATGTTATATAAAGTATAAATTAGACTTTCATTGATATGACAAGCCCATAATCAACGATGTAGATCATCAAATGGTTATGATTTTGAACGGACTGAAACACAATTGGCATTTAATAATTTAATTTATAATTTTATAATCGAATTTTTGATTATTCCTATAAAAACGGCAGCAATAAAATGAAGACTACGCTATTTCCCTCAGAATGAAGTAATTTGACTGAAATTTTCAAAGCATTTTTTTTCATAATCTATTTTGCAATAACTGCAAACTATTTATCTAATTCTGAATAATGCATCTTTAAAATGTAATGTGTGCGTCTGTATTTTAATGAATGCTGTAGATACAGAGCTACATCTCAATATAAAGGCCACCTGCAGATTTCGTCAAGGTCACGAGATGTAAACACTGCAAGCATTAACCTTAACCCTCGGCAACAATCACGTGCCCTAACCCTGGGGAGTGTGCCAGTGTCGCAGCCAGTGACCATGTACGCGGTTATGATCGCCCATGGTAGAGTCTCTGTATTTTTCGATATTTCTGCTAATTGCGGACCCCTTTCCGACCAAAGTGAGCCTAAGTGACGGTAGGAATTATATATCTTTCAAAACATTTCGAGTTGCTTGTCCAGGGCCTGGATGTCTGTGTCGCAGGCCCTGCCACAGCAATGTTGACTTCATCCTCCGTCCCGAATCTGTGGCTCCCGGGGACAGATTTGAGTTATGTGAAATGGAAGAATTCAGATGGGCCTAGGACTGTAGTGTATAAGGTTGGAATTGAGAGAGGAAGGGGTCTTAAAATCACAGTCCTGTGCTAATTGGGCGGTGTGGACAGGGTATTGTGCTGAGCCAGTCAGACACCCCGGTGCTTTGATTTGATCATGCAACCTGTGCAATTCATCTGCGCAACATGCCTCCACTGGATACTTTGACATTTTGTCTCTGGGTCAAAGTGATGAATCCAGGTTTCATCCGGAGCAACAACATGACCAAAGAAAGTACGTGGATCTCTCCAAAATAGACTTCGAGAAATCGTTGACAAACCATGACTCTCTTGCATTTTTGTTTTCCAGATTCTGGGCACCCAACTTGTTCTAGGATTATGTACTGATGTTTTGCTAGTGTTATCTTCAGTAGCTTATAACTGTCTAACAGCTATTCGTCTATTATGATTCATACATTACAATGTCGAGAACAGCAGCAAGTTATCTTGAATGGTGACTTCACAAGGGCTACCAGACCGTGGTTTGACTCAGTGCTGATCCTGCTACGGAGCAATGTCACCTAATATGTGTGTCAAGTCAACATCAATTTGATTTGGGTTAAACTTAATCACTGCTCTGAATTGGGTTTAATCCATTTTGAGAGCACATGAAAGGATCATACAGTTTGACAGCTACATATATATATAGGAAATTGTAGCATGCGGAATTTATGTTTTGTATGTCAAGGATATGCAGCAGTACCGGATCTAGGGGAGGCAAAGTGGGACAGTGGGACAAATGTCCCGGGCCCCCACACAATTCTGGGTCATACTAATATTTCATCCCGGATCAATCCAACCAGTACCTAGGCTGCGAGAGGGCGAGGATTGGCTCTGGGCAGTAAGGGATATTGGGGGCCCGGGGACTGGTAGGTCAAGGAACTCTCAACGTCAATGAAATCGCTGCCTAAATTGTCTTAGATGCACTGAAATTAATCCTAATTTTAAAAAAACAATTCCTGGGGGAAAACACCCAAGGCACTCAAGGGTGCGGGGTACATACTAGTACGATCCAGGGCCAGTACAAACAATTTGAACAAACAACAATTATATGGGGCCCCCGTACAGTTCGGGCGATCACCCGAAGGACCGGTCGGACAAAAAATGAAAAAAAAAATTTTGTCCAATTCGTCTAAAAAAAACAACTTTTTTGCTGAACATTATATGGGAGAGGGGGGGTATTGGACCCACCTCCTTGAGTGCCTGTGGTGTTTTCCACCAGTCCGGGGTCCCCAATATCCCTTACTGCCGAGGGCCGTAATCCTCGCCCCTCAGCCCAGGAACTGGTTGGCTCCGTCCGGGAAAAAATATTAGTATGACATAGAATTGTGGGGGCCCCTAAATGTGGGGGGCCGGGACATTTATCCCACTTTGCCCCCATTAGATCCGGCACTGCATGGAGCCATGATGATTATTGTATGTGGCCGGTGGCTTTAATGGGCCGCCACGTCATCACTGGAGTCCGAAATGGGCTAGTATAATAGACTTTCTGGGCCGGGTGTGCTGGGTGTGCAATGGGGATTCCGAATTTCAACCAAAAATTTCATCGGATTCACCCGGACCCCCCCCCCCCCCTACTCGTCCGGGCTCATCGGTCAGTAAAAGGGGCTGCTCCGACACGGGAGCCCGGGCCGGTTCCTGGCCCCAATCCGCCCCTGCTTATGATTATATACACTGATCCTTATATTGAATTCCAAGTGTCTTTTACGTGCACGCTAATATGCGTCGGGGCTTTGGTTTTTCGTCTTATCCGAACCGAACTAGTAGACAGCTGAGCGAATCCGCGACCTCCGGGCTAGCGAGCCAGATTCTTACTCCCGGAGCAAAACAGTTCATTTCATTTTCCTACTTTTCGGCTCCAATCAGACAATTGAAGATGAGAATACGCTATGAAGAGTGGTGTGACGGAAATGTATTGTCGGGTTAAAATGTTATGTCAGGTTGTCGTGGTGTCGGATTAAAATTCCGTGATGTCGGGTTGCCGTCTTGTTAAGTACGACACGCCGACATCTCGACATGATACCAATCAGCAACCATTGAAGGAAGATATATAACCGCCAATATTCAAATCTTTTAAATAAGTAAAAAGTGTGTTGTCAGCCCTAAAATAAAAAAGTAAATCTGCATGCGTGAAATATATTTTGTAAATCTTTGATTTAGGCTTGAAATATGGGTTCGTTTTTTATAATGAGTAGCTGGCCGACTTTATTGCATACGCTATTCTCAAGCCCTTTTATGTGTTTTATCCGCACTAGAGGCCAACCTCCTATTATACATTAGTGTGTCTTTTCCTGACATGGAATTTTATCATGTTGTCCATGCGGAGACTATGGACAAATGTAGCCATGGTGTTTTAGAATTCATGTGCTAAATGGGCCTTCATGCAAATCTCAATTATGGAGACCCTTGTGCAATTCCAAATGTAAACGAAGTGACGAAGACCATTGCTAAAAATCCATAATGATCATATCTGAACTATTTCAATATTTGTCTCGTATTTGAGACGCTAATAAATCCACGAAAACCATAGGCATCGTATTTAGCGTCTGGTTGACAAAATATGAGTTGTGAAGTAAGAACTATTTGTTCATTCTTTCACCGTTTCCTCCTGGAAATAGAGTAAATAGCCGCTTTACAAATAGCTTTAATTCTCTCTCTAGTTTTACAAGGTTTTAACCACGATCTCAGACAGGCAGCAAATGTCATTCAATATATTATCGAGATATATTACATTTCCATATATTATTGGTAATTTCTTCTCTTGTAAAAATGAGTTGCTGATTTCCTCTAAAGGTCAAACACTTTATACAGAAACAAAATATTTCAGATTGTTTCATCTTATAGACAATGAAGACATTTTAAGAATTCGAATTTTCACAGTTTACCGTTTGAAAGTTAAGGATTTAATTGATTGTTGCTCAGAGCCCCCACCCCCCTCCCAGCTATTTTCCCAAACCAGAACTGTTCTTGTTGAGTCCTTAGTCAACGAAAATCTACTAGATAATATAATGAATTTGAGTTTAAATTAATAAGCTTTCTACGAGTATTGCTGAAGCAAAGCATTTCCGATAGTTACTGCGAAATGATTTCTGTAAAACTTAACTTTCACATAATTGTCCGTGAGTCTACAGTATAAAACAGTGTAATAAATTTCAATCAAAGTTTTAGTTAAAACAATTATTATTCCAGAAAATAGAAATATTCATTGGTTTTTTAAAGGTTAATATTGACGTAATCCTACGAAACACAAACTGGAACTGCAATTCTGCACAGCATTGAACCAAGCTTCAATGAAATGCCTTATAGATTAAATGCCTTATAGATTAATTCTGGAAAATCGAATTTCATTGCTTTCTAGTCAACAAAAAAAAACATACATAATTCTACGAAACGCCAATTTGAATTGTAACACGACTCTGTCATATACAACAATAGTGTAATAATCTTCAGTGAAATATCTCAAAATAAAATAAACAAATTCCGGAAAGCAAATGAGACACGCCGAAATACGGACGGAGAGAAAAAAAGTGGGGGACTAATAATCGCTGTGATATGCTCCTTTAGGTTAGTCTTTGTCAAAAACCGTGTCCCCTGCTGCAAAGGTGGACTCTTTGATACACATGTACTTTAGAAGCCTAAGCATGTGTATTGAATGTAAGGTTAAGATTTTTATTCAAACAATTATAATAGAAGAAAGGAAAGTTTTATGAAACCTACATAACTATTTCATATTGTACCTCATTTTTACTTAATAAAAATTGTACATACCCTCAATATAACAGGTATATTATTATCTTAATGCTATGTGATGGAACGATGCCATAGCTATACAGAAGTGCGGCATCAACATAAGACCATTGGGTCACCGGTACGACGTTTTTTCCTTATTAGGTATAAATTAGTTATGTGATTATGCCATAGTTAAAATATCATTTGACCTGTGTGGCAATTTCTAGTGTATAAAAAAATGACACTTACTTCAACTTCAATCTCTTTTCAAGTTTTGAAACCAGCATAAAGTTATTAAGATTAATATATTAGATTACAGAACTGTCATTCATCTGGACGTAGAGTTCAAATTATCTCCATCCAACAAATTTAAAATCAATAATAATGAAGGGAAAGTAATATCTAGATAGCCACGGTTTATGCAAAATCATCATTGCTGATCATTTTTGGTCAAATTCAAAAAGATCATTTCCTGCCAAGTTGTGAAAAAAAGTCTTTCGTCAGATTATATATGGAAGTGAAGATGGGGTATAGTATGATATTTGTTTCAGAGTAGAAATTCTACACCTGATTTCAAGCAGGAAAGATAATGGACTTGCAGAAAGCAAATCCATGTTATTGACAAGAGTCAATTTGCCACAAACTGCATTAAATATTCTCTTACATAACACCGTGTCGAATAACCTAATGGCCTGTTTTTGTTGCACGGCAGAATTAAGTTCTTCTCCAAAGCAACATCTAACCAGCTTTCATAGCAAATGAGTATAGTAATCATTATAATATTTGATCTGTACACTAAGGACATGTTTTTTTAAAAATATTGAAATGAATAGCTTTTAACTCTTATTAATGCAACTATCACCAACTTTGTGGAATATTTTGTTTGTCCGGATACAGATAACCGCGAGTTTGAGAAAAAAAGATACAAAAACAAAAACCCTGCTGGCCCACCAGTGTCAATCTGGGGAATTGTTCTTCTCGGTTCTAATAACACATGCGCGTGCATTGTCAGTAAAGTTTCAAACCTGGCATTTAATCTTGTTGTCATTGTTCACTGGAAGGAATGGCAACAGGGACGTCTCGGCAATTTGGGAAGCAGAATGCATGTGAATTTTCGTTGTTGATTCACCCGACCTGTCAAAGGCTCGTTCTGGCAGGCCGCGTGCAAGTTTTACACAAGCAAACGTCATTAAAACAGGAGATAAATTGTTAAATTTCCATGCGTGCCAGTGCCAGAAGCTACGCAGAACAAGCTATGCAGAGACGTTTGGGAAGGATTGCAATTTACTCTAAGACCCTAGGTCATGTCCCGCTATGTCATGTGCAGATCAGTTTTTGACATTTTTTTCCATTTGGGACACATTGTTCGCGATATCACAGGACGTAGACTCGTGCATTAAATTCCATTTCGATCAGTTAGTCCGAGAGCAAAAGGCAAGGTAGGTATTCACATCAAGATTATGATTATTTCAGTAAGCTGATGTCTGTCATAAACAACTTTTAACTAATCTATCACTATTAGAATGTACGTGTTGACCTATGAGTACTGTGTATGCAACTGGAACCAAATGCTTTAAAACCATATGCTGACATTTAAATAACCCATGTCTGTTATAGCTAATAAAAAAAATAAATTAAGCGTTTTGTTAAAAAAATCTTCAAACTTTACCAAGCAACACACGAATGAATCTCTGTAAAACTATTTCAGAACTATATAATCGAATTATAATTTCAGATCAGCTGGTAAATCATGTAAACTATTTTGAGCAGCCAACGGAAGAAAATATTTGAGAAAGTTATCGGTTGGAACCAAAACATATTTTTGATTTAATCTTGTCATCGTAAAAATATTCTGGAGATTTTTCTCCGGTAGCAATAACGGAAAATTCTCTCCTTCTCACGCAATCTTCGTAATGCAAATCAGACAATCAAAGCACAGAGCAACAAACCATAATGATAAGTCATCTAGGATACCATACACTTAAAGTAGAATAATTAATTAAACTTTAAAAGTTTAATATAAGCTTCAATTTACCAACAGACTAATGGGTTATCATTGTATATAATTACCAATACAGCACGAATTCAAAAGCTTTCAGGTATTTTAATACTCAATGCTTTTACTGGCATGGAGTGGACAAGACAAAAAAGTAAATGTTAGATTTTCTACCATTTGAATAAATTCAGTACCATCAGGTCAAGTTTAACACCCGCGTTTCGATCCTTGAGCTAAATTATCTCCTACAAGCATGCATGATACCAATTGATGACAAAGTCGATAACGAGCTTTTGGTCTGATTTTGATATCGTTTATAACAGTAGGCTATATGACGGTTTATTGAAACAGTAACTGAAATTGTGAAAACGTGCTTTATATACTGCTTACATTCCATTTCGCAAAAAAAGATATCACCAATAAGGAAAGTGTCCATGTTCTAAATCTGGCTCATATACAGATTACAATATAACCTGACAGTGTTTGTATTTATTGAAAAGATTTTATCATAACTTATCTTTTATAAGCCTGATACAGTGGATGTGGTAACGTGGGGTTAAAATCTTATCCTTGATCAAACTGCGACAAAACTTTAGGTTTTGATTTAGATGAAAGAATATGAGCATATCGATCGAACTCGGAACTTAATTTACGGCATTCTGATGGTGGCGGTGGAATACTGACAAAATCTGAACTCTTCAGAGACATTAAACAACTTTAAAGCAACACATCAATCACCGGTATTTTTTTTGAAATATCAAATTGTTTAATTAATAAATATTACCCAAATCTTCTCGTTTGCCTAAAAGCTATCTTGTGAGCCAGTTTGGGGGATTATTTTAATCAAAGCAGTAGCCATGGGGATTATATGTATTATAGGCGTTTTATCAATTTAAGACGTTTCCAAACAACATTTGAAAGGATCATGACAAAGAGTCAGTCTTGTATTGAAAATCATCGACTGGTACATTTCTGTATCATTTAAAGCGAAAATAAGGTCTTGCAACCAGAATATTATTTCTTCATTAATCAGTCTTTAGCAGTACTACTAATTGAATATGCATATTAATTTAGAAATTATTAGAGTTACTTGCAAAATTCTAGAATCATGCCCATTGTAGTCTATATTATCTCTCTATATCACGTCAAATACTGAAAACAAATTGAGGTCTGTAAGATCCAGTAAGTATGTATGTTTGAATTAATAATATCGTTACTTTATGAGGGTATAATTACTAAAATTAAACATATAAAAATACTTGACGGTTTTCAAATTTTGTGTTGGAAAATAACTACCCCAACGTTTTTAAATAATAATTTAGAGTGGTTATAATGTGATTTTACATTCATGAGTGGTATTCAGCTTTAAATGATATCTCGATTTGAATTACATCCGTTGGCTTAAGTGCATCTTCAAAAAACATAAACTTTGATATTTGCTTTAAGGTTATAAGAAAGTTGCATTGGGTCGCTATTCAGCACTCAGATGTATAATGTGAGGTATGTTAGATTCTGAACTTCAATAGAATTTTATGTCAATATTTGTATAAAAACAAGAATAAATTATCTCGTCAATAATAATGTTAAGCACTCCAAAAAGAAAGTCTTGTTGCAATAATAAGTTGTTGTTTTTTTTTAAACCGGACATGATGTAATACAACCGCGTTTGTTTTTGCTCTCCAGTGGGGATAAACAAAATCAATACTCACCACAACCATTACGATTTTCAAGTGGCATTCTGAATTTTCGCAAAATCAAATACTATCAATAAAACGTCACCAAGTCGGCAAAATATTTTGAAGTATTACTTTTAAGGATGGACCGATGAATTTCAAATCAAATCTTTATTCGGGGTTCAGAGCATAGTGGAGGGGCCTACATTATACAGAGGCGCCCCTCCCCCCCCCCGCCTTAATTTTCGACAGTGCCCTTTTTTACTGCTGAAAGTGCCTTTTTTACTGCTGAAAGTGCCCTTTTCAGACCCAAATATGTCCTTCTTCGAACGTTTACTTAGACGAAAATATCAGCCAAATAGCTCTTGGAATGTCTACAGATGCAAGGAAATGACGGATAATTGTCTAGGGGGACCCCCCCCCCTCAACCCCCTCGCAGCGGCGTGCCCCGTCTCCGCAGTAAGTGCCCTCATTTTGCAGCGCCCCCCCCCCCCTTTTCAAAATTCCTAGATCCGCCCCTGTTTTATCGCGGGGACACCTCACTTTCCCCACATCTATTGTTTGGTCCACCGACTATACCATCCACATCAGGTCTTGTAATAAAAGTAGGCGAATAGGACACTGACCGGGTAAAGTCACCCCTGACATCTGACCATTGAAAAGAAAACAAATCTATTTTTTTGACAATGCATTAACAATTTAACCCCATTTCGTTTCTTCCACATATTGTCGGCGATATCATATCGGTGTGAGTGGACGTTAACAAAAGCTACACTACACTACCTTCATATAAATATTTTGCAACATTATTAGCCAGATTTGGATTTGAAATACAAGTTGTGACCTCGGGTTTTAATACATAGGAAAGAATTTAAGAAAATGAACTTCACTTGTCTGAAAGATCATCGGTATCTAATTGGCAACTTATTGTTTTCACATTTGGTCGAAATTTGCAGCTCGGGATGCTGCTGCTGCGGTCGTAAAAGTTGCACGACTTCATTTAAATAAGTCTCCAAAAGCACCAACGAAGCTGCTTAGCAATTGAACATCGCCAGGGAATTAAGCAAGAAAACATCAGATGAATTTTATAAAGCACCATTTATATTCGGTTTTTCAAAAAAATTCCCAGGGGCTGGGAGATAAAACCAATACTCTTAATACGGGACCAGCTTTATATATATAAATGACTTATTTTTATAGTTAATCTATTTGAATAGAAAATTAAAAAGAAAACAATGGTTTACATCCTTACTTGTTGCCTTATCTGATTCACCCGTGGTTTATTGCCATCAATGTTTGATAAACAAGTCGTTTCTATTTATTTTTCACCGGCTTATAATTTCTCGAGTTGTTAATATCCTTATCTGTATTGATAAGGTCATCAATCAATTATTCTCATACATAACCAACAAACTAACCAAGCACAACGAACGAAACACATTAATATAATTGATTAAAAACAGAGATATTTTATTTCCGAATCAAATCTGTCAAGATCCTCCAACCCACGGATAACAAGATGGTATTGGTCAGTGGCAATACGTCAAAACTCATCTATAATTTATCTTTAGCATATGAAAAGTTAGTTTTATCTTGGGACCTTATCTAATGTCAGATAATGTTACTTCTATGATAAGCATATTCCCTATCCCCTAGAGTAAAATATATCTTATCTTTTACATATTTGTTAAATATGTTTGAGGATATATATGGTTTAATACCACTCTATTGTGCGCCCCCCCCCCAGTGCCAAAAAAAAGTACTCTGCCTTATATCATTATATTTAAAAAAAAATGCGTCAGATTTGACTGTTGGTCGTGTGAAGGTCAATAAATTGCAATTTGAAATAAACAAAAATATCCAGTCATTAACATCCCTTGGTAAGTACGGGGATATAGGCAACCTTGGTGTTATTGGCAACCAACAACCAAACACTAGTGTACATGTTATATAGAAAATAGTATCAGGCATTCCAAGTCTGTTACCTAATTATAGTGGACATAAATTGGGTTCAACTACAATCTACCATCGCCGTTGTTTGTTTTATTAAGAATTACACTATCAAAGTTTCAAAAGAATGAAACCTGTTATAGATGTATGTATAACTGAAACAGCATTTCATTAAGATTCAGCGAGTGAAATAATAATTGCATAAAGTAAACTTAGTCAAATGTGTTGCCAACACCAAAATATTCAACTGATATCTTAAACTGTTTTCGGAGACATGCTTCAGGATAATACATGTGTAGGAATCTCCGGTAAATTAGTTATTCAAATTATCAATTACGAATTAGCAAATGTTAAATCAACAGCGGGGTAATAGATTATACAAAGTTACATGAAATATATCTTGAACTGTTAACGGAATATAATACCGAATAAAAAATGGTATACCAATTGAAACAATTATTTTTTAAAACTTAAAACATTTCTATAATCCTTGAGTGGCATTTAGTGATTGAGCACATTAAAAAAAAAAAAAAAAAAAAAAAAAAAACATAACACAATTTATATGGAAAACAATCACTGGTTTATACACATATAGCACGACGTTTCGACAAGTATTCTCTTATCGTTATCAAGTACAAAACATTTCGAAGTAGCAATTATCAAATAATACGCTGATATGTGTAAAGAATTTCATATAGGTATTTAAAGTGGTTTATGTGATATGAGCAGGAATAAATATTGAGATTTGTTTCGAAGGCAGCACAATATTTCTTTTAAAATCCCGGATATTTGTGATCTCAAGAAATTATATACAAATGTAGGACGACAATATACATTCACATTAAATGTGGGTGTATAATAGAAAGTTGTTATGATCTATCGATTACCCCTACACATATCTATATTTCAACTTAACGGTACTTTTTGATCAAAGTAGCATTAAATCGAACACAGAATATCTTTGATTGAACTACGCAGACAAAAATAAGTAATAAAACATATCCCGTTTACACGTATAAAAGAAATTAATATTCTTTACAATCACCAGAATCGCCAATTAGATAGCTAATTAACAACTTCTATTGCTTTTATTTCCCTTGTCATTGTTTGTCAATTGTCCATTTAATGATGACAATAACCACTACTGAAGTTAATTAGCGACTGATTTTTAATGAACTCCTTTTACACAACATTCATAGAATTCACAGGAAGATATAGACTACTTTATTTACCAATAAGTGGCGTGGGTTAAGACAAATACAGGAATAATATTAAGTGAGCTAAATTTGATATTTTGTGTTGCTTTTCAATGAAATGAAACTAGCCTATGCATCATATTAGTATAATGACTTTTCATTCCAAAAACTTATGCCACTTCGGTGGTAATGTGCGTACTACGCGCGGCTGGATCTGATTATAATATTCTTCTGGAACATCTGATGCGGGAATTCACATCAATGAGTTATACTTTTGCATTTAAATTAGTCTTTACTCAAACCTAACTAATGTATGTTGTACTTTTCCACTTACAAACAACGAAATGAAATGGCTGTTTCTTAAGGTCTTTATCAAAGTTTAATTTCATTCGGATGTTTAATTGACTATTGTCATAAACGTTCATGATCTTTATTGTAGAGGTCTAACACAAGGACAATCGCAGACCAAGGACTTATTTTCTTAATACACAATGATTGGCAATCGTTCTGAAAACGGCTAACAGACGTCACGACAATATCCACCCGGATTGTATGATATGATGTTTGTCTAAAACAAAAATAAATACAAGGTTTCTTGCAGTCCTCTACAATCAGACTTTACCTAGTTACAACATTCTCGGAGGTCAGAGCGGGACATCATAAGTAAATTAGGCTAATTGGACCCAAAATCAGCTGTTTAAAAGAACACGATCTGACATTACATATGAATCATAAATACTAATCAGTGACCCCATGACATGATATTCATTTTAATTTTTGAATAATCCCGTATAAAGACGCCCACTTTTTTCAGTTGGGAAACATAATGGGATAAATAGCTTATAATAACGATTGCGAGCATGTTATTGATTCCTTATGAATGCCTTAATATTATTTTAAGCTAATCCTACACAATTTTCTTTTATTACTAATCGGTTAGTAAAGGTCAGTTTTGAATTTCCATGTGCTGGAATCGATCTTGTGAAATGCATATTGCCGAAGTCGATAAATCTGTTAAGACGTTAAAGGGTTTTTTTATGAAGAAGAAAAAAACCCCACCAATATAACCACAGAGAAATAGGCATTGTCGAGATCCAGCGGGTGTTATGTATTACTGTTAGCACACAATTTTCGCTCGTAATCCCAAATTTTATTTATCAAAATATGTATAACGTTTACTTATTCCCCATTCATCAGACTAAAATGTCCCTCAAAGCCTCAATCCACAGAAAAACAGCCTATTAGAAGAAGAAGAAGAAGAAGAAGAAGAAGAATTGTTTTATTAATGTGTCACACATTGTACAATAGCAATAAAAACAGTTTGAGACAAAAAATTATAAGTGTACAATGTCCGGCCTATAAGGCCTATGAGACACAACAATCATCATAAATCATCTATATTCGAATATAATAAATAAATACACATAAGTAACAAGGATAAAAATACAATAAAAAATTTGAAACGTACGAACAATAACATTAAGTAACTAAAAACAAATAGCTAGGCATATAAAATAATAGTAATCAAAATATCATATGTTAAAATATTTTCTATGATAAAACATTTTTTTAACCGTGGCAGCTAGGATTTTTACTAGGTTTGTGTTGTTCATTAGGGAACATAGCTGGTGGGTTGGTGTCAGTGCTAAGAAATGTGGGTTTATGGTGGCTGCGGCGTTCCATAGCTTTTGTCTCGGTTCAAAGTAGCAATCACATGTACACAAGAAGTGAGTCTCATCCTCTATATTTGACGTGTGACAATAATTACATGTTCTGTCTGTTAATAATGTTACTGGTCTTACAAAACGTCCAGTTTCTATTGCTAAGGGCAATGACCCACATCGTAGTTTTGCTAGAACACTACGTTGCGATCTGTCAAGTATACATTTTACATAGGGTTCGACATACAATGAGTGCTTAAATAGCCTATATGTCCTTAATTTGTTACCATTAATTAACCCCTTATCATTCCAAAGTCCCTTAGAAATAGGAGCAAAAAACAAAATCTCGCCAGCCCGGTCTGAAATTGACAAGCGGTGGCTTAGTATACGGATATTATACGATTTGCATGGAATTTCATTATATTGGATATGAAATAAATGTAATAATAAGACGGATGTACATCTTCGATTCTGCTTTGTAATCCTGCATAATAATCCATGTATGATATTGTGACAGCTTTGGATAAAAACAGGCCTGCAAAAACAAGTTAAAAAAAAGTGGCATTCGCAGATCCATCCATTCCAAAATTCGTATCGATTTTACATATCTGTTACGTCCCCTCTTAAAATAAAAGACCGGTTTATTTTGATGACTGTGATCGCCAATTTTTGCATAGAACTAGAATTTTTATGTAATGGAGCGATAAAAACAAACATTTAACTTTCTAAATCACTGTGCGTCACCAATACTGGATGCTTGTAGAAGTGGGAGTGTAAATAAAACCTTAACTGTGTTGGTGGCAAAATAATTGTGTCTAACAGATTACCACAGTTACACAGGAAAAGTGAAAGAAAACGAATATCGAACGCTCTGGCAATGGATTGAGGTGGGCCTCGGGCTTGATGAACAATGTACAAGCCTAGACGACCACTAATAAAGCAAAGGGATTGGGACAAAATGGTCACATTGCGTTAACATTTGATTACACATATGTTCAACCAAACTCAAATCTATTGGAAAAGTCTAAAGGTTTTCTTACGCATTGAGGAATTGGCCCAAGTAATCGGAATGTTGTTAGCTTGACAATCAAGAGGAGTGGATAAAATGTTATCAAATACGTCCAAAGAATATCATTTTCGATCAATGACTTTATGGTCGTACAAAATAGCTTATAACCTTTCCCAAATTCTACTCCATTAAGCCAATTTCACGGATGTTATAAATTTTATCAACCTTACAGCTCATTAATTTACACACACGCAAATAATTAAACTTGCACTAGCTGAGAGAAGAAATCGTTGAAAGCTCTGCGTTGGTAAACACCATTTTGTTTGTGTAGGGCCCTAAGCTGCAATTGCAACATTAAAATCAATTTAAATATAAATATGATTTTTTCCCCCACAAAAAATTATTACAGAACGGTTAAGTTTTGTAAAATTTTCGATCCCCGAAGGCGTGCGACATAATTTCAGAAATAGTTGTTTTCTAAAATAAAAGTTGGATGTGGTTTCTGGCTTTCTGAATCCTACCTTGCCTCGACAGACCGCCAGTCGAAAAAATTGTGTTAAAATGGATAAAAGGTATACTTGTAGCTCATATCGGATTGTGATCGATCCCATATAAAATATTTATGGGATCACGTGGCTAAATGGGTAAGGCGCTGGCTCGCTAGAATGGAGGTCGGGTGTTCGATCCCTGCATTGGCCGAGAAGTTCATCTCGATTTTCCGGCGTGATTTCCCCTTGTCAGTGATGCAGAACGGAGAGCCTGAAAAGGACAGCTGCCTAGTCGTTCGGATGGGACGAAAAACCGAGGTCATGTGTGCACGTAAAAGATCCCTTGGCAGTTTGAATTCGATATAAGAGTAGGCCGTAGCGCCGCTGCCCGGGCAAAATTTCCCTCATAGCATGGTGAATGCCCGTCTTCCATTAGCCCAGTTTAGGTGCAGAAGAGTAGAATGTTAAACCCCATTTCATTTTATAAAATATTTATATTCAATTTGTAATATACATATATGCATTTAATGTCCAGTTACTTACTGACCCACAAAACATGCTTTCAGCTAGTTAAATAAGTAGGCCTAGCGGTGACCTCGTACCTTACATACACATGTACTCGACCAGGAGCCTAAACCATTCCTCTTAATATTGCGATTTTAATTAAAGTAGTTTGCCCATTAATCCAAATTAAATTTTAAGATATAATAATATTCAAACAGATTAACCAAGACGCTGTGACCTTTTTACAGATAACATTATATGATTTTTTTGCTAGTCTTTAAATACAGTGCATGACTTAATATCATCCTGATAATTAGGCTATCGTACATACACTAAAACCTTGGTGATATGTTTATAATTTGTGTACAACGCGGGTGCTTAATTCTCAAAAGAAAAAATTCAAGATCTACAAGATGCCTGCAAATTCAATTGGTTTGGAATGAAGAGTTTATTCACTTACATAGTTCTGATACTGTTTTTAAAGGGATTATCCCACTTTGAACAGAGTCTCAAAAATACAAGTCTGTGTACCTACGTATATGAAAATTGCGCGCAAAAAATGTAGGAATGGTGCATTTACCTTGTCTCAAAATTTCAGTTCAAGATATTGAGTCGATTGGACGTGAACGTCAAAACCGCTTATCTGGGTACGTAACGCTTTTAAGATTTCGGGTCAATTTTTCTGTTGGGTGACCTGACAATCGATTGCTATTCTTATAGAGGTATATACAGTGCATGATTCACAAGCTGTACTTGATAACGAAAGGTGAAATTTTTTTTATAAAATAAGCCTGGTTTTATTCAGTCACCGTTCTCCGTTTTCGGATGAAGACTGGCGGGTTTAAGTTGGTTGAAAACGAATCAACGTGTATTCAGTAAATTGCTGGGTCCGCGGGTAGGAGATTTCAAGGGCTTTTAACACAAAATTAAGCAGTTTTATTATCCAAAATATTATCGAGATTGGACCTTTAAGCTTGCTAACTTGATTCTGTTACCGATACGGACTCAGTAAGACACAAATAAACGAAATTTAACTTTAATCTTTCAAAACTAATATTTAATAGGATGGAGCCGTCCTAGCAAGCAGTAATCGAAATGCTACAACAAATTGACCCAATTTAATGGTTTAGTTTGGACAAGTGGAGACAGGTTTAGCTCCTTCACGCTTATATTTTCAAAAAAACCCCAACAAAACAGGTAAACCTAATGAAGGACCTATATTTATTTGCCTGTTAACTAAGAGAGCGTTCAAATAGTTGAAACTTCTAGTACTTGAAAAAACAAAGTTACCTAATTGTATTAATAACTTACATATAAAATACGATATAATAATTATATTTTGAACTGACTTTTTGACATTTTTCACCGCCCAAAATCTGAATAATTAATAAATCAAACATTCCAAACGCAGCCTGACAATAAAGTGATTTCAAACAGGTCGAGCCTATTCCATCAAGGCCATACTCAAGCATCCCTTGAGATCACCAATAACAGTAATTGCTTTTAATTTAGGCAGAAACACGCAACCGCACTCGAAGTAATGCTATCGAAATGGACATCAATCAACGTTATGCCGAATTCGGGTGCGATTTTTCACAACTTTGAAATCTAAAATAAAAAGAGTTCAGTTCAAAGGGACTAACACGGTAAAGCAAAATGAAACTTACAATTTGTGAATGCAAAATTATTCGTTCCTAAACTCAGTAATATATAAATCTAGTCTCTCGTCCTAATAAAATGTTATCAGGGTTTCGTGATGGCGACTGTAGAAATTGCATTACGGAACATTCGTTACATTCGTTCTCTGACCGATAATCGAGTATTGAATGTTTTTTTCATGAAAAGAGATTGGTGTACTGTCATATATTACCATTCTGTTCCTGCTTGCCTATCTCTGTTAGTAACATTTGTTTGCTGGTATTTACCACAATGATTTAATATATCGTAGGCTTAAGCTGATTAATTTGAAGGTCTCAGCTGTTTATGCAAAACTTTTACATGAAATATTATTCAGTTTTAACCAGAAACATATTGTCAATTCATACACTTTAAACATATAACAATAAAATTATTTCTCCGATGGTCCGTAATTCCGTATTATGATCTTATATTAACAAAGAGCTATTAAACCTAGTCTTGTGTAGTCAAACACATTCCAGTATCGGTGTCTTTATGTTATTCCCTGCTAGAATGCCATCCGACAATCCAAACTGTTTATATAAGCACATACGCTAAGTCTATTATTTTATTTACCAAATGTCTAGCTAATAGTCATTACCTAGTATCTAGAAATAGTTAGTAACCGCAACACGGGTAATAGGGATTACTTTAGGTGCACATAGACAGGGTAACAAAATTCAAATCTTTGTAGCAAGCTCCCCCCCCCTCCAGATCTAATGGGTGTTTCTGGCAGGTAGAAGAAATATTGTTTAGTGTGAAAATCTGCGGATGTAGATAGTCTCGAGTACTGGCGTCTTTCGGTCGACAACTTCCATAATACTAATAACTATGGGTGAGAGAATGGGAAAACTGACGTTTTGGTCATCGATATGTGATTTACATAAGAATATGGCCTAGGCTTAAAGTTTCGGTGGAATTGAGGGGATTTAAGCTTCACAGAATCACAGTCCCTCGGAAGATTGGACCCCCCCCCCCTCCCAAACAGTGTCTGGTTTAGATTGAATGTGCCTAGTCTACACGTTACTGGGTACAACTAGTTGCAAATACTCTATGAGTCACTGGAAGTAACTTGTAAGTTTGTAATAATGTGGACGGAATGGCCACTATCTCACGTTTCTTTCCCGGTCTATTCAAATTAACAAATGAAGGGCGCAACATTTGAAGAAATGTCATTCAATCTATTATTTGTTGGGTTTTTTTTGGGCTACAACACATTGTCAAGTTTCCCGTTTTGCCAGTCAATGGGTATTTATATTGTGGGCCAATAGAAGGCTCAGCTTACAGTTGAGTCGTATACATGCATTTCAAATTTCATCAAAATCAGATGAACATTGTGACACCTCTAGAGTTACCACAAACTAAAAACGTTCTTTTGCGTACAATCAGAGGCCATAACTGGCATAACACATTAGATTACGATCCAATATGCGTGATTATCGAACGGAACCAAAATCTTTGTAATATAAACATAAATTTAAAATTATGACCTCTAGAGTGTCCACAACCTTGATATGCCATACTTTTCCACTAATTGAGTTCGAGAAGCGGCTATTTTGACCGGCAGTTTCGGTCCGATTTTCACGAAATTCGAACTCAATCATCACTATGGTTTACGTGTTTGAGTAGGACAGGAATTGGAGGTACAAAGGCAGTTAAAGATACCTTTTGCGATACAATATGTAATGGAACCTTTCCTAACAATATGTAATGGAACCTCTCGCTGCCATTCAATGCGTATCTCCTGGGAGTGGATTTGCAATTTTGATCTCGTTATTTTCACGTTTACTGTTTTTATCACCGTCTATCATCACGACAATCGTCGTGGCCATCATCTTTTTTTTTTATCTTTTTAAAAGCCAACGCGTTAATTTTGTGCTCGTGCATTTGAGTTAATCTCTCTCCGTCCAGAGGCCCGTCCGTATGTCTACATGAATAGTTAGTATTAGAGTAAAGATGATACTCATTTTTGTTTTACCATTTTCCCCAAACTAGTTCCAAAGAATCATCCTTTACTTATGACATATAGCCTACAACAAAATAAGAAGATTAAGTGTGGACACCGTGGAAGACGAATCTGTTGCTACACCCCAGTCCGTCCTTCCGTCTGTCTGTCTGTCCGCCACACTTTCTGGAACACAATAAACTTCCATCAAGACTAAGTTCGAAAATGAGCATTTTATGCTCAGGATAAGCAATTTGATTGGTCGAGATTTTGAAACGGTCGATGAGAATTTTCTACTTAGACTTAGCAGCGATAAGCAATGAGATTTATCACAAGGTAAATATGCACTTAATCAATATGTATCATTTATTTATTTTTGGGATTTCGGAAGGGGACATCAGCCTCACTGTAGGGTGGTTATTGATACGAATTTATTCTGAAATGAAACGAGTGGATTTATAAATTAAATCATGTTTATAAGCATGATACTCAATTTTTTTTTTGTTTAAGTGTGCTACTTAAATTTTTATATAAAAGTGATGAAGTTCAGTCTTGCCTGTTAAAAAATTCTTATAATTACTAATCAAGCTATAATTTTATAATCTACTCTCTAACGCCCTAAATAGTCTAGTTTTTAATTAGCATGGACATATTGCATGATGCTAGTCTGATCTATCGCTTGCATGTTGAGAGAGATGAAGAATCCGATAATGATAAATTAATTTCTATTGATAAATACCCGCCAAATGATTAAACTTGGGTGTTGACGTAAGAATAAATCGCACATCCACGCTAATTAATTTCTTCACACGTGACAATAACATGTATAGACATTAAAAAATGCATTTGTATATAACACTTGTATCTTAGTCAGTAAATATTACAAAAAATCAACAACGTTTACTACTTCATTACTACATCATACACTACTTGCCCCCTTTAATATATATATATATATAGGTGTGCGTGGAAAGGCTTTGACGTTTTCACCTTTCATTTCTATTTAAGAGCATTACTTTGAGCCCTGTCGGGGAGGCATGATCATCTGCATTTATATTAATCACGCACAGAATACAATCACAATAACTGATAACTTGCCAAAGGCAGGCATTAAGTCAATCACTGAATGTTACAAGTTAGCGGTTTGTACGGCAGCTTATATCTGCAAAAACTGTCATCATTCATGGACATAATTTTTTCCGAGGAGTCAAATAGGTGCACACCTACAAGAACCTTGTGCTCCAATTATATGGTTAAACAGAAAACAGTGTATTCGTAATAAAGTAACATAATCTTATATCTTTTAATCCTTAAAATGAACATGATATGTTGAAATAAATTAAATTTAAGAAGTCAATTGAATTATTCAAGATGTGTTAGAAACGTAGATTTACGCGATAAAAGTATATTGTTATAATCTGATTGGTTACTGTAACCAGACGTTAACGTTATTGGTTCACCTGGTGTGACTTTAACTGGTACCGGACTTGGCCAGAACTTCTGAAATAGTTTCATAATATGATTACAAAGACTAATCCGGAGTATTATTTTCAGCAAACTTTCTATGGGGTCACAGGTAACCAATGATTTCCCAACTAGTCTTAATGTTATTCTCGTCTCTTTGACCGTCTCTTACCATTTCTCAACTGGTCTGAACGTTTACTATCACATATTGAGCATAGACGAGGTTCACCAAGGAAATCTTGTTATAGGTTTTTGTAATTCAATGCCGAAACGGACAGAAAATGTAAATAAAAATCCCGAAAAGAAATCCCCATGCTAAAGAGACAAGGGGAGCTAGGAAGAGCAAGACTAGGGAAATTAATGCATTACAAGTTCATATGGGGTTATGTTCGATAATCAGTTTATATAGCAGCCAGGCTAGACAGAAATCTAGTGTGCTACTTTTATAAACGGTGCGACGTATTAAGAATGGTTTCGGTAGAGATAGCATGCAGATAATTAAAAGGCTATCAGTTCAAAATAAAATTACACTTACGTTACTTTGTCTTTTATGTTGCCTGTTTGGACAATTAGTTGGTTTTGGTTTGTATTTTAGACACTCGAACAGGCCAGAATCTTGTAGCAAAGGATTATACAATGGGCTCATGTCAATCTGCAAGAAAAACCAAATCAAAACGAAAAGCTTTATATATAAATATACCTTGAGGCACATGGAAATAAACAAACACAAAATATGGGTTGCAACGCATATAATATGAAATATGTATATAAATTGATTTGCATTCAATCGTTTCTGTTTTTACTATAATTTCCTATCAGTTAGACCGTTCACAAGGTTCAGTTATGGTCTGAAATGCGCAAATATCAAAAGGGTTGGGGATATTTGGGATTGAAAGATATTTTTTTTAAAGTTTCATCAAAATCGGATAAAAACTGTGCCTCTAGAGGGTCCACAACCTTCGTATTACATGCTTTTACACAATTCGAATTTCGGGAAAATCGAAATGAAATTGTCCAACGAGCGGGTATTTTGTTGGACAGTTTCATTTTCATTTTCGAAATATTCGAATTCAACCTTCATTATGGTGGAATGGCGATATATTTAAACAGTTTTTAAAATCGGAAAAAATTGTAACCTCTAAAGAATCCACAAGCTGAAAATGTGGACGTATATTGTCTTCGCCCTTGATTTTGACGAAACTTGAAATATAGGTTTATCTCCAAAAGATCTCGACTGCTTTCGAATTTGGCCCCTGAAAATGTGGGCGCATAACAATGGCTGGCTTGCATATATAACTACGATTGCTGACTGGCAAGTTCTAAGCCTATCTCTGAATTATCTGTACAGAGTCAATGGTTCTATTCATTTTTCCACGTTAGTCTCCTTAAGAGTTAGAGGTGTACACATTTTTCCAACGATGTTGCTGGACATGGGTGCCGATAAGGAAGAACTTTTCTTCAGCCATCATAAAAAGGCGTTCACAGCTGACACGACGCCATCATTACTAGTAAAATGACGACCGGCTGGTTGCTTTTATATTTTGGAAACAGTCGGAAGACTGGCCGGGCAAAACATTATCAGTATCGGCTTCAAAACGGCACCCATTTGTCGCGGAAAATAATTTCTTTTACATAATATATTTTAATTTAATAATTAATAGTTATTTAGATGAAGTGTTAAAAGTGTCATAAAAATAACAAAGAGAAAACTGAGCACAGGCACTGAACAAAGCAATACAGTAAGGGATGGGGGCGCCACTGAAACGTTTGCTCTAGGGCGCCACATAGGCTTTTGGACCCTGGTTAAAAACTTGTCTCCTTCAAATTCAGCAGCCCACTTATTAATTGTGGAAAAGGGAGGGGCATCATATCGAAATGTAACAGTGTTGAAGTTAGTCCTTTCAGTTGCAGGTATTTGTTGACTGTCCATTTCTGACGATTTAAATTGGTAGGTTCACAAGACGGTCTGGTGCGAAGACAATGAAAACTCTACAGTTACAGTTCTGATGTCTATGACTCATTTCATTGTAGCTGTTGGTGGCGAAAGTTTGTTTCAACCCAATTGATCTATCTTTTTCAGGCTTAGAACTTTTCAGCCAGCCCTCGTAAAATCATTGCCACATAAAAATGTATTGAAATAACATGTGGTGATATGGCGTACATCAGTGAAAAGGTTTTCCTATCATGGTAAGAATTTTTACAGTGACAAAAGAGATTGAGAGAGAACGTTTTCGATACAAACTAGATCACATATTGAATCAAGTGACGTGATTTCGACCCCTAGATGGAATAAGCCAGAGAACCAGGAGAAAAACTCACAAGGTTAGTCAGGTGACTCTACTTGTCCCATACAAGCTTGGGGTCGAAATCACGTCACTTGATTCAATGAAAGATCAGAAGGGTCCGGACAAGATCAAGCTTATCCCATCTTTCGAAGCCCAGTTGATGAACAAAAGTAAGATGTTAAACCCCATCTCATTTCATTCCCATGTCAAATCTACACCATTCCTTTTGAGTATCATCCTAGTATGTCTCTGAATAATTTATTTATTTTGCTCAATAAAAAGAGAAAATGCAATCAACCAGAAAACACAATCCAAACATGCACAATAATACTATATCATTATTACATGAGAATAAAGTTAGACAGTCAATGGCACAGTTATAGAAAAATACTCAGATATGTTTACAAGTTATCGTGGATAACAACAATACATATATATTATCCATGAATATCGGTCCGTACAGAATAACTAATAAACCATGAATCGCAATCGTTAAGTTCAATCAACTATACTTCCACCGTTTTTCGACGTGCCATAAAACTTTCACATGCCTGGGTTAAATTTGAAATAATGGTTAGAATCATATATTTACGTTTTTCCCTGTATTTATTTGTGGTTTATTTCAAGTTTACTTTTCATCGTTCTGGTTGTTCATCCGCCAGAACAATCGTCTGAATTTATGCCCAACTTAAATTTGAATTAAACGTAGCCACGACCACAATTGCAGTTGATTCGAAAGGAGAACTTGGATATTTAGCAAATCTGATAATAATCGATGATCCTTAAAGAAATCTGATCTCTTATGATCCATGATAACGATGATTCGCATTAAATCTGTTAAAGACTATAGCCTCTGGTGTGTTCACAAGAGGGTGGGGGGAGGTCTCTGGAACGAAAAGCCGCATCCACCTTTGAGTCCATCCCCTCATGATGGCCCCAATGCCTTTTCCCAAAGTAAAAATAATTCCTTTTAAAATATAGCCTCTATCACTTTCACAATGTTTTCGGAGAGGGGGATAACTATCTAACGCGGAATTCATCACACCAAATCTATGGCTTCTATCTTGTTCGCAATGTTTTCGTTAAAGACTGATTACTCCGTGACGCGGAATTCTGAAAATGACCCCAATGCTTCAAACCGTTAAAAACTACAGTCTCACAAACTTTTTAGCAAAGGGTGATAACTCCGGAACAGAAAGTCGCCTTACACTGAATATTGATAGGGTTTGCCCTCTCATGGCACAATGCTTCACTAATATTTGAAAAAAGAAGTCTGTCAAAAACTGTATAGCATTAACAAGGTCTTCGACAAAGGTTGGGCAACTCTGAAATGGAAAGTCGCAGAGCCTGAAATATCGATAGGTTTCGTCCTCACATGACCCCAATGCTTCAAACCAAATTTGATATCTTTTAAAAACTGTGAAAGAGCTGAAAATTGATTGGGTTTATTGTCTCATGACTAAATGTCGTTTACTAGGTTTTCAACAAGAAGGGGGATTGCTTAGAAACAGAAAGTCGTAGAACGCCGATTTCGTTCTCCGATGACAACGGTAAAAGAATCCGTAGAAAACTACAGCCGATATCGCGTCAACAGTTGACAAGGTTTTTGGAAAAGGGGGATAACTCCGGAACGGAATCGCAGTAAATGGTTCATTTTTTATGACCTGAATGCTTACAGAAATTAGTCTCTATAGTGTTTACAAGCCAAATATTGATGGACGGCCCGACGGACAAGGTGGCGACATAATATGTCCATACTGAAATGGGGCCGTGTAAAATGTGCAGGAATTTTGAAATAGGTATGTCCTAATTTTGGCCAAAATAATGACACTTCATCACAGTTAATTTTACTGCCAAGGTTACTTCCTATCATTCTCCTAACTACAATTCTTAAAGAACGCCACAAAAATTGGCACTATCTTTCGCAACATCGCGCGTGATCAAGGTTCTTCATGTTTTTTTTACAGCTTGACGAACAGCAAACTATGTTTCCATGGTATGATTACAAAAATACCATGTCAAATGTAACCCACCCCCACAAGTCCGTAAAGATAATCAAATTTATTTTATTTACACAATAAAACAGGTATATAGCTTTTCAGTATTAGCAACAAAGATTTTTAGAAGGAAATCTAATTATTTTATCTATTTCAAGGCACATATGATACGTATAAAACTACCAATTATTGCTGAACACAACAATGGAGATATTTTCGCGGTTTTTGTCCCCAGTGACACTGTAATAACATAGCGTTAATTATTTGCTGTTGGCAGATTAAAGTGAAATGTTTGACAAGAATCCCCTTCTGATCGTCACACAGAGGAGTAGAATTGATGTGGATTGGGTAGCACACAGGAATTTGTTATAATATCAAAGTATTCTGACGAGAATTGAACGAACAATCATACAGTGCTTTTCTTTTAAGAATGCCATCTCTTGACACCACTTGATTAAATGCCATGGACAGAGAGAGATCGATTTTGTCAATGGCTCCCAGATCACGGATCATAAAAAGGTTGAACATTGACTATAAATAAACTTTTCTTTTTATCGAATAATAACCATACAAAAGCAAAATGAAATATGGCTGTGTTTCTGGAAGGGATAGAAGAAACTGACTAGTTACTATAAAACAATATTCACAAACAGCAGCCAACTATTAACATTGTCAGAAAAACGCCAATATTAAATGTGATGAAATCACCGTAATTCACAAAAAGCATTTGTTCGACATCTTAATTACTTCACACAAAATGTCTTACTATTAAAAATCGGTCGGATAAGAAAAAAAAAACAAGTCAACAGTAGGAGGTCGATTCCATTTAAATACAGTCTATTTGATTCAGTGGTAATTTGTGAAAACCTACTCGCGTAAAATAGTAAAAGACATGTAATCGCAATTCCATCGCCAGAAAAACTCCCAAGACAACCTTCGACTTCGAGTCTACTCCAAAGACAACTTCTTCCTTAATGATGTCTTTGATATAAACAAGTCCTTTAAACGTCAAGGCAGATATAAAATGGAGTTTAACGTCCTTCTGTCTTGCTCCCAACTGGGCTAATGAAGACGGATATTCCCTATACAGTGTGCTATGAATGACATTTTGCCCGGGCAGGGGCACTACGGCATACTCTTGCATCGAATTCAAACTATCAAAGGGTCTTTTACGTGCACGCCAATGTTTACATGGGACCTTGCTTTTGTCCCTTCCGAACGATTAGACAGCTGTCCTTATCCGGCCCTCGGCCCTGCATCACTGACAAGGGGGAACCACGCTGGAAAAGCTAAATGAACTTTCGCGGCCAATGCAGGGATCGAACACTCGATCCTAAAGTTAGCGAGTCAGCGTCTTAACCCCTTAGCCACCGTGACCCAAGAGATATACAAGGTTAAACGCCCATTCATCACACCCTTATGTCAATAGTCAATACATTGTACGTGCATGTGTTGTTTATGCATGGCAGTTGGGGGGGGATACGGAAGACCAAGAGAAATCATTTTTACATAGGTGATCCAAAGTCGACAAAATAGGATAATAGAGCAGGAGTCCAGGAGGTTAACCTAGCTGAAAAGTGTACTAATTTTCTCTTTTATGGTACCAATGCACGTATATCTGGTATCATCAACATGTAAGTCTGTCGGGTTTCTGGTGGTGGGTGTGGTGTTGCACACCAAAATGACCCCCCCCCCCAACTAGTCTAAATTAGCTCAAAAGTGTACCACATGAAATTCACACAGCAGTGTACCGTACATCTTCAGGTATCACAAAAACACTCTGACAGACACTTAAAGTGATGGGGTACCCCTGACAGAAGTATGTAATTACCAGACAGTTGTAGTGTTGCACGCTCAAAATGCCCCACCCCCATCCCCAACCCCATCCCCAACCCCAACCCAACGAGGCTAGATTAACTGGCTCTGTTACCGTGTTCTAAAAAAATTAAATTTTTAGCCGGGATGCGTAGAATACTAATACCTATGGAAGAGGTGGTAAACTGTGGTTGCAAGAAATTGATTTTTGAGGCAAAGGACGTTTTATGGGGCTAAAAATGATTTTTTGAACAAAAAAATTGTTCCTGCAACCGCACTTTATCGCCTCTTACATACGTGCTAGGTATTAGTATTCTACGCATCCTTGCACAATTGCTAATTGTTTGGAACATGGGAACAGTACCGGCTACTCTATTCTAGCTGAGGTCAGTGGCATTTTGGGCGTGTCTGTTAGGGGTAACCCACCGCACAAACTATCTGGAAGTGGTCATACAGGACTTCTGTGGTGGTACTGAACAACCCAACAGCTCTTTTAGGTGGTACAGATTTCAGCTAATCCAGCCTAGCTGTTGACTAGATATTAGATAACTCTTGTCAGGTAAACTCAAGCACTACACATATCTGGTAATTACATAACTCTATCAGGGGTACCCCACCACTAGAAATGTCTGCCAGGGTGTTTTTGTGATACCTTAAGATGTACGGTACTCTGCTGAGCGAATTTCATGTAGTACACTTTTGGCATTTTGGGCGTGGAATACCACACCAACCGCCAGAAACCCAACTTCCATTTTGATGATACCAGACATACATGCATTGATAACATATAGAAGAAAATTGGTGCACTTTACAGCTAGGTTGACCCCCTGGGCTACCGGTCTATAATTATATACTCTAGTTTTTCAAAACATAATTATTTGGATTTTTTTGGATTCTATGTCCCAAGCTTCCTTTACTTTGAAATTATATATAGGTCATTTAACGTAGGAGTAATTTAATGCCTAAACTGATTTAAGAGTATAGTAAAGAGCGGTTGCCATGCAAAAAACGCTCACATTTTGCGAAAGACAAACTGATTAAAAAGGCAGATCCTATTTCGTTTCCTTTGTTATAGTTCAAAATTTCGTTTTACTTGTCTTGTCTGCACTAGGATCTGGAAGTGTTCTGGATAATGACGTTTTCTGGATGATGTGAGGAATTATCCAATGAAACGGTCTGTTACGGCGAGCTTTTAGGATGAGGTACACGGAACTGTGAGTAATCCACTAGAAACAGCAATGCTGATTGGTTAATCAAATATCTGACGTCATAGGGTCCAAAGTATTCGTATGATCTCTGATGCGTCCTCCCAAAACAACTGGTCAGAGATCTGCATTTTGTGTAAAACATTGAAAGTATAAAATAACAAAACGAATTATGCATCTGTATTTTAATCAGATTGTTTCTTCAGCCATCTTTAAACGTTCACAACTGACGTGATGTTACTATTTAAATGACGACCGGTTAGTTCCTTTTACATTTTTAGGAAATAGGTGGAAATACAAAAATTATCAGGATCTTTGGCACCTGTAGTCGTAGAGTGCCCACGGATAAACTGTGGACGGACGGAAGGAGAGGGGCGACGACAATATACGTCCACATAAAATATGGGCGTATAAAAACTACTTTTATTAACAAAATTTTTAAATTTATCTTTGAAGTCTGTTCCGGAAATGATGACAAAATGTGACATGAAAGAAATTTAAATGGGTCTTTGTATTCTGTTAATTACCGTAAAACATGCGGGGAGCAATGTTTACGTTACATTAAATGTTTTTGTCGCGACTTTCCCTGGAGATCTCTGGCAATGACTGCTTATAGATTTCTAATCAAGTACAGATAGAAAATATTCTTTTGTAAACAATAAATACAATGTATATGTATTATAGATATGGAAAGAAAGTAGTAGACATGTTATGTATAATTTACAGAGATCGGAATATGATAATGGGTATATAATTAAACTACGTAAGGAACATGTCACGAAACTGAGAATCTCAAATACGTAATACTAATCTTTATGGTTATGCCACATGTATACAAATCGAGGTGTGAGCTCATGATATTTTAATCAAAAGAAAGTTTATTCACTTAATGGGCATATACCGTCTTATTGCATGATGCTGTTTTGGCGTTGAGCGTGACCAATGCATTCAATGTTCAAGAATTCAATTTAATTTTACATGTTTAAGGATCTTCGGATTCTATTTGCAGATTAATTAATGAAATAAATGGGCTTATAAATGAAAAAAGTTAAGAAAAAATCAAATAGCAGAAAACCAAAGCTTGGTATTTATTTTATATGAAAATGAGCGAAGTCACGCAGTAGAATCGTTCACTCTTTTCACGATGTCAAACAATCAAATAAAATATTAGTTTAGTGCATGTGTATCTAGTCAACTGGCAGTAAAAACAGGAGGTTTAATTTGTTTGGGGATGTAAGGATTTCAGTTACATGTTCAAATGACATTGTGGTCCGTAGGCAGGCGCAGACCAAGTAAGTGCCCCCGGGAGACCAAGTTTCCCAAGGCCATGTCCCAAAAAATTAAAAGCACAGTTACATATCTGATATTTCTTAGCACCTTCTTCTACTCATATACTATAATCTCATCACAATCATATTCATGGTTACAGTGAATCGCCAAGTTTAGTATACTAACTCAGCACTATCATATATTTATGGTTATTGTGCGTGGGTCGTGGGGCAACAGACTGTACAAAGAGTTTAGTTAATGCTTACAAATAGGCATATCTCGAGATTCTATCCCATTGACAGTGTTGACACACCTTTCCGGTTCTCTCGTTCACAAGAGTTTGCTCCCATCAATAACTTTAAACAAAAGTTTAAGCAAAAGACGAACCTATATCAAAATTGTCGTCCACACTTGATCACAATAAGCGTTAAATGCCAATCTATACAACAGTACAATTTATGAAGTGACCATCCAGGATAAACTTGATGCTGCTCTCGACACAATATGGCAGGACGGGTGGTAGACAGTTAGCTACTGCACATGACATTAGCAAAACATCAGTGTGACTGTCGCTTCAAAATACTCCCCCCCCCTCCCCCCAGGCTCTCTCAAGATCTAGCTCACTCTGACTTCTTCCTCTTTCCGCAACTCAAATGTATCCCAAAGGGTTGCAGATTTGAGACGAATGATTAAGTCCTTACTACTGTGGAGGAGTTTTCAGAGTCACACCGCAAACAGTCGTTTTTAGACGGGTTAAAAATAATATGCTGGAGAAACAGAAGAAGTACATTGATGTCAAGGGGGAGTATGTTGCAAAAAAATAAATATTACCATTTGCATATAGTAAGCATAATACTTAGGGAGACCGGAAATTTTTGGGACACCCCTCTTACATCATACCGTATGATGTGAGAGAAAACGTAATACAGTGTGCTTGTAGGGAAATTTTGCGAGAGATATCATTGCCTCAACAAACTGCATGAATTTGTAAGAAAATGAAGGAACTGTGTGTGTGCGAGTATGTTTACAACTAAACTTGTTGCTTTGTTGACTGGCCGGCCAAAATTTACACTCGTCTTGGTCTATTACCTTGTCTCCAAATTTCAGTTCATAATATTGAGTCGTTTGGACGTGAACGTCAAAACCGCTTATCCGAACACGTAACCCTTTTAAGATTTCGAACCATTTTTTTTTTCGTTGGGTGATCTGATAGTCGATTGCCGTTCATTGGAGGTCTTTACAGTGGATGACATGACCCAAGTGATGTACTTGAAAACGGAAGATAAATTTCACCTACACGTTATTTTTGCCTAGGACACCGGTCTCCATTACCAAGATGAAGACTGGCGGGTTTAAGTTTTTTGAAAACTTATCAGGTATATTGAGTTAGTTGCACGACCCTAAGGTAAAGGATTATAAGGGATTTTAACCCAGCATTAAGCAGTTTTATTCTTCAAAATATAATCGAGATTGGCCCTTTAAATTAAACAATCCTTTCTCGGATCTCTATTGATTTTAAGAGGATGCAGCTGGAGTTAGTGTAGTTCGTTTAAAAGATTTTTTTCTGATATAGACCTTGATAATATACAATCATTTCCCAGGAAAGTGGTAACATGCACCATAAGTAAAATTGAAGCACGAAAGATTGTACAGTACAGCAGAAAGCACAGGAAAAGATAATATAAAGACAGTGTTATATATAAATATGTTTTCGTGGTTATGTCAATAACATAGCAAATCTCGCAGCACGGAAAGATACAAGGAAGAAATTAAATATATTATCAATTAATCTCGATATCAATATAGATAAGATAAACTTATAAACAGCCAAATCTAATCATTAAAATCGGTCCTGCATTTACTTCCGGTTTTACTTTTTAACCTGCAATTATCACAAAGATCCAAAAACACGTACGTCTTAAAGATGGTAGAAACGATACAAAAGATGAAAAACAAAGGCAAGTATGCTAGAATTTTAAAAGGGCCCGAATTACTAGTATATATTGTACGTTCAAAATACCAGTTTATTCTTCTCTTCTTTTTTGTTTATCTAATAATGTATTTATGTCAGCTAACTCTGGAAGTATTATGAATAATTCAAGATACTTCTCCTGGTTTTCTAGCGCGTGAGTGTTTTTTTAAATGAATTTTGCAACAATTTTGTTTACATAATTTCTCGGGTAATGAACCACTAACCGTTTGCTTTGTTCTGACAGACTATTGTGGTTCAATCACTGGAACAGATTTTTATTAATACATGGAACAAATCATTTGCAATCTTTGGAGTAAAAAAAGAATTGTAACTACGTGAACAGCTTGTTTGCAGAAGGGACGTAATACTACTGGCTTGCGCGTGGAGTGACGGAGTTTGCGACGATGAAATTCATAAGTTAATATAACAACTCATAGATTAAAGGCTGCTTGGAAGTTTCGATGGGCTAGGGTTAGGTCATCAAAGATTCAAGAGTAATTCATAAACACAGTATTTACAGGTATTCTTTATCCAGCAACATTGTGATAATAAATAACCTCGTCCATACTAATACAAAGAACCACTACGGCCCGAGGTTCGTATTGGGGATTTTTGTTCGAAATGTTTAACTGTTTCAGTAGCCTTTTTTGTGGCTTATTTGATGATTGACGACCAGAGAACGCCATATATTATCGATAACGCTTTGTTTCTTGCTAGTTTCTTTCCCCACATTATACATTGATCAAATATCCAACCATATATCTTTTAAAGGATGTCTCTCTGGCATTTCTAGAACTTGTATTTAAATCAAAAACAATTATCGATCACAGCCTCCCTAAAAGTTGAAGACTTATTATTTTGCACATATCCTTCGACCCTACAAAGGACGAAACGAGGTATGCTTTAAATATAGCGATAAAAGTTCCATCGTGAGGGCTGCTTATGTTTTCAATATTTTTTGAGTTAGTTCAATTAATAATTTTCTTTTGCAATAAATAATAGGCTTAAGGTGGTAGAATCATAATAAAGCGGTTGATATATGCACAAGTATCCTATTAATTTCATAGTCACTTAGCTTTTACATACGGCGATAGTTCAAGCGAAAAATAGGATACTGTAACATATGGAGTCCACCAAAAAAGCAAATAATTTGATGATAAAGTCGCTTGCTTGAGTTTGGAATAATATATTTCAACAAGCGATCGCCATGCAAGATACGCCCACATATTGCAAGAGATGCGGAGAGAACAAGCTAAAAACATGATTTTTCGAACAATCAGGGGCCATAATCCAAGAAGTTACAGTTCGATATGCGCGAATATAAATATACATTTCAAATTTTATCAAAATGTGACAAAATTATGACTTCTCTAGAGTTTCCACAAGCTTGTTATGTGAAGTTTTGTTCGATTGCAAACGACAGCCCTTCTTTCAGTTTTATATTGAACTTCAAGTACGAGCACTGTAATTTACTAACATTATCTTGTAAAACATAAGATTCGCGTGCAATGTAGCGCCACGAAAAAGTATATTAAGACACACTGTAAGAAATAAATTTCAATTCCATTAACGACATATGATATTACGGTATTGTTGAAATCATTCATCATTTACATAACACCGGATTGCCTTTCAATTTTGTAGATCACATTACATAATTATGTAAAGGTACCGCGGTGGCTCAGCGAGTAAGACGTTGGTTCCATCCCTTCGTTGGCAGAGAAAGTCCACATACATAGCGATCATCCGGCATGGATATTCCGTGCCGGTGGTGTAGAGCGGAGGGCCTGGTAAAGAACAACATATAGTAGTTCGGATGGGACGAAAACCCGAGATCACGTGCACGTTACAGAATCCTTGACAGTTGGAATTCGAAATAAGAGTAGGTCGTAACGCCATTGTCCGGACAAACTTCCCTCATAGTACACTGCCTAACATGTTCTGTGACTGTTCGTGTGTGTGGGGGGGGGGGGGGGTGAGGTCACGGTGGCTAAGTGGCTAAGATGCTGGCTCGCTAGCCTGGAGGTCGAGTGTTTGATCCCTGTATTGGCCGAGAAAGTTTGGCAAGATTTTCCGGTCTGATTCCTCTTTGTCAGTGATGCAGGATGGAGGGCCAGATAAGGACAGTTGGGGCCAGACAAGGACAGCTGTTTAGTCGTTCGGATGGGGTGTACACATTGACGTGCACGTAAAAGATCCCTTGACAGTTGGAATTCGACGTAAGAGTAGGTCGTAATGCTGCTGTGCGGGCAAAATTTCCCTCGTAGCACTCTGTATGGCGTATGCCCGTCTTCGTTAGCCCAGTTCGGATCAGAACAGTAGGACGTTAAAGCACATTTCATTTCATTGATATGCAATGCGTGTAATGGAGACAGAATAGTGGCATATTTACTTAAACAACAACCCAATAATAAAAATAATATGACTTCATTTAATCCGGAACCAACCTAGCTATCGTTTAAAAGGTAAGAACAAAATTAATCACAACTAATTTAGTGATCTTTTTGTAATCTCTCTACTTGTGACTACATGTATTCGGTCTCGAAATGATAGCTTATTTTAACAGAAATTATCAGGGGGCAGAAAAGAAAGTTCAAGAAACAGACGCTATTCCAGCAATGGCCAGAGAGGGATTTCTCGGGCCATTGCTTCAGGAATATGCTCCTAACCTTGGCAGATTGTAATTTACCTCCCAAAATATAAAATAGGGATATTTACTAGAAAGTGCATTCCAAAAGAAATTCATTTGCCATTTGGTATATATACTAACATACTGCCTTGCACATTTAAACACAACCTCCTTATAACATTGTCAACTGGTGGATTTAAATGTCATTTACCTGACTGAGACATGTCTGCACAATGTTTAAACTTTTTTCTGGTATTTCCTCATCGGATTGTCTTTCACGAAAAGGGAGGATCAATTCTCTCACAGCGATACTTTTCACAAGTAGTGTACCGTTAGGTGCTGGCAGGATTAAGAAAGTACCTCTAGGTAACAATAGATTGTCTTGTTGCTTACCACCCTTTTGTTTACTATTGGTCTCTGGTTGTAGTTTACCTAACATAACCAGATCCTGAAATATACACAGTAAGTCCATGACAGACTTATGTTTCGAAGGTTACTGATTTAAAGGTTCAGTCCGAAGATTTATAGATCCGACAGGAGATATCAATTATTTTAAGAATTGTGATTTGGGTTGTAAAGAACAATAATGCTTAATCGACAATATCTCCTTATATGTTTCTAACCATGATGTACACTCCTTTTATTCCGTCATTCATGAAAAGGTCTACAGCATGCAAATCCCACGAATAGTTGTGTTCAAACAGTTAAGACTTACCCTGTAAGGTGCGCGTATCATTGTTATGGGCCAGACAAAATATAAATCAAAATAAACTAAGTACAGTATTAATTATTGAACATTTGAACAAATATGCACTAGAGCATCATTTCAAAATCAATATTCGAGATTTGGTAGATATTATAGCATTAGTATTGCAGATCGTTATTAATCATTGTCTTGAAACTGCAGGTCACGCCGATAAATCATAAATGACCTGTTTAAGCTGTCAATCAATATGAAAAACTTATACGAAGATTTGATCCACTATATTATATAATAAAAATTCAAACCTGATAAGGACAGTATCATCAATTAACTAGCATTTCCTGACCGGAGGTTAGTCTATACGCATTTGCAAAATCTTTAAATATCGGAACTCTACAGATTGATAGTGATTTAAAAACTCAGAATTTCAAAATAAATTTTACAGGAGGTTAACTTAAAAGGTGTTCACTGAAATCAATTTGTAGAAAGACGAAAGTAAAAAAAAATGGTGAATATTTGGGGAACGACTCTCCGGGCCATCAATGTTTGTAACTAGGAACAGGGGATTAAATCTATCAGGTTTTTTACTTAAACCGGCTTACTTCACACGTGAGAGAGAATATAAATAGCTGATCAAAAATATGTCGGGTTGGCTGACACAATGGCAGTTAGTTCAATATATATTATATGCTCTTTTTTCATTAATCCTCGTGTCCTTCCGCTCAACCTCATCATCATGTCTATGACAGTTGACCAAATGCCTTTTACACTGAACTCAATTCTAGATCAGAATTCAAGTATGTGATATATTACGACCTAGATAGATGTTGCAGCCAGAGGAAACTTAATTTCGCTTCCAAACCTGTCGAACGTATTGACGATCACGTTTACAAGAAATCAAATAAATTACAATATCTGTAATTGATTTATAACTATGGTAGTGGAATGAGTTTAGGTCCTTTTGGTAGTTTATGTCGCATAGTGCATTACCTTTGTCAATAATAAATGACATAATGCTTTAAAGTTATTCTGGTTTTTATCCAGTTCATCCCAATCTACTTTCCAACAAGTTGTAGCTTGCACTATCATTGGCTGTGAAAGAGAAACAGGTTATTCAAATAAATCAACCATGTTATACATCAATGTAAATAAAGATAAGTAATTCATCGAATCATGTTGAATTTATTTTAGACAAGAAGAATTCATTCAATCAGTTTAACAATGTCATTGTTTAGCTATGTGCAAATCGTCCTCCTTTCCCTGTTATATTACTTTAGTCACCAGCATCCTATTTTTTTATTTGTTTTCTGGAACTTAATTAATTCAAATATAAAAATTCCTAGAATTAGCTGAAAATGTCATTGAAATTTATAGGCGTAGTCGCTAATTAATTGGTTTTCGGTTGGACATTTATGTATTATATGATTAAAGGGAAATAACTCTGTTTTTCTTCAAGCATTTCTTTCCGGCACACACCATACAGTGTAGGATATGGTTTTATAAAAAGGGATTTACCCCGTCGTTTCTTTTTGTGACCATTTAAGAGAATAAGGCTACGATAGAAATATAAGATAAAACAAATCAGAAGAAAATATCCATTATGTATGTGTAGTATAAAGCACGGGACTGCGATGATGCTGGGTAAAGAAAGATTGGAGAAACCCCAAGAAAAAGAAAAACCGCGGTCGGCGGGCTGAGTTCTTTCTGTTGAGGATTTTTTTTCTGATTTCTTTCTTCCCCAGTACAACCAAAGTTATCTTGCTTATAAACCGTCTATGTTTACATGTATGCAAGATTAGAATATCCCAGAATTCGCGTAAGAAAGCCTTTTATCGTGTTTCCTTATGGGAAAATAACCTACTCTGGAAGAATAACCTGTTATAGAAGAACAAACCCAAATTCCCCTGTACATGTATACATGCATATCCAAATTTCAGACCACAGGTTATTCCAGGCATAACAACACGGTATCTAACTGTGGCGGATCCAGAAATTTTTGTAAGAGGGGGTTTGACAGTTGACACTGTATGATGTCATCATCGGGTCTAAATTACGTATAGGCATACATACACATTGAGCTTTTTGAAGACAGAAATCCACTATTCCGTATGATGTCAAGTTTTATGGTGAATTTTATATTCTATCGATGCAAAGCATTTATTGTGATATCACATTATTATGATTATCTTGCGCTTTGAATGCTGAACAGATTGGTACTTTCTTTTTGCAACAATGATTTCATTACAAGTGAGGCATGAGTAACATAATATAATTATGAATACATACCATACCAAATACTAGTGATTCACATACACTGCCAGTTGGTAATAAGTTAGTTATCTTTATTTTATGTATAGGTACAGTCATTCCTGTAGCTTTACTTGTACTAGGAAATACTGATTTGCAACTGGCACTATCGGGGTGTAGGGTCTATAAAAAAAAGAATCACATACGTAAGGCAGTTTTCCTAGTGTTGGTCCTGGTCCATTGTTCAGAGTGCGCAAGAGAGCGATTTTCTGGCTAGAAAACGCTTTTGCGGTCATTCAATTTTCAAATTTGTACGGGGGAAAACCCGGGTACCCGCCTTTGTCTGGGGGATACCCCCCACCTCGCTCCGAAGAGTTCACTGCACTTGCGCAGTCAGGCACCGATCGTCGAGATAAATAGATCTGACCGTTGCCTGATCACTAGTTTATGCGACCTGAGAACAAAATGTCAAACGAACGGACTTGCGAACCACAACGAAGTACCCTTGTGGGCACCAAAGTAGTGAGTCCTTGTGGGGGTATTGAAAAATAGACTGTTGGAAATGCTGTCTGACAGTAGTCAGGCACCGATTGTGGAGATAAAGAGACGATTGGATGCCGTCTGTCGCCTGATGACTAGTCTATCCGACCCCAGAGAGGAAAGTGTCAAATGAATGGACTTGCGAACCTCAACGAAGCCCCCAAGGTGTCAAACGAACGGAGTGAGTTTATAAAGTGAATGCATATTCTCGTTGCGTTGAACCTTTACCCATGACCTTTACAGCAGGATGGGTTTGGTAAGAAATCACTCAATATGCAAGTCTATCACTGCACTAGATGTGGAATTTAATCACCGTCAAAGGTATTGACTACCGAAACGTATCACAAAAACTTTTTGTTATTTTCTGGAATTATTGGGGGAGGGCAAAGAGGGGGCAGTCCAGATTTAGGGGGGGGCTCCCCAAGCTCCCCCCCCCCCCGTGGCGCCGCCACTTCCGCAGTCAGCAGGCTGGTTACGGGCCTGCCGGTGGAATTACAATCTTTTGGTGTCATATGGCGTGCGTGGTTTATTTTCGGTACTATATGAGTTTTCCCAGTTGAAACGGACTTTAATGTTTAATCCCGAAAGTTCCAGGGGTAATCTCGATTGCCAATTAACGTTAATTCGAACATATTCTTCAAAGCGGAAACTCAGAGATTCGAATATGACATTTCTTTAGCAGCATCAGGTCGTATTATATTGAGATAAATGAACAGTGTGTATACTTACATATGATTCAATGAAAGGTAACTGTGTAGGGCTTAATAATCTTTCATACAAATCACATTTTATAGTTAAAAGTTCATCTATATCGCCTATATCAAATGATAAAAACGGATTATCTGGATATTGAAAGACGAAACGCTCGTCGGTCTTTAAATCATTAAAATACAAATGAAGTCTACACGTATATGAACTATAAATGTCTCAAAATGTTAATGTTCAATAAATTTATGGATTAAATTCGATGTAGGTAATCTATACCTTGTGCTGATGAAAATACTATATGTAAATGTTCACTGTCACTGCTATCGTTGGTAAGCCACCAATAAAATAGATTATGGAACCCCAGTGGATCTTAAAAAAACAAAAAAAAGACCAACCAAGATAAATTAATAGAATGTTTAGTACAACTAAATTAATAGAATGTTTTATCCCACTAAAAAACACGAAATAACCGCGACATTTTTCATCAATATTGCTCTTTTTCGATGTCAAACGTATTAAAAGTGCTCAAGGTCAATAACTCTGGCGTTACTTTATCAAAACTACAACAGGCTTTTTCGTGAATCTAAAGTGAAATGAAATGGGGTTTAACGCCCCATTGTTCTGGGGTTGGATGGACGAATGGTTAGCGTGCGCGTGCTATATCATACGGCCCGTCATTGAGTCAACTGGCGTGGATTCGAATCCCCGGTTGTGTGTGGCAAGGAGTAAGGTCGCCTGTCCAGCCTCATGGGTTTTCTCCGTGTACACCGGTTTGCTCCCACTGCTAAAATAAAATTAAACCATATTTTAGTCTGGAAATGGCCTAGTTTGTGTCGAGTGGACGTTACACCCCATTTCTCTCTCTCGCAAAAGAAGACGGGAATGCGACATATATTGTGTTATGAAGAAAGTTTTGCCTGGACAGCGGCACTATTATCTATTCTTATATGGGTTCCAGCTGTCAAGAGATGGCTTATATTAGGTGCACACCAATGCACTACTATACGCCGTGCTTTGCCCGGCCTTCCGCCCCTCATCACAGACAGAGGGTGGTCACGCCGGAAAATCTAGATGAACTCTCTCGGCCAACACCGAGATCGAACACGGGTATTCGGGTTAGCTAGAAAATGTCTTACTAATTGAGCCACGAATATAAAAACTTTGAAATAGATTGAATTATTACTGCTAGGGTGTTCACGAATTCGACAAAGTGGGCATTTCCGAAAGATATCGCTGAAAAAGGCCTCCGAATCTTACTGTAAATAGAGCATAGAAAATTGTAAAAAAAATGAGTGATGAATGTAGTTTCTAAAGTAGCAAGGCAGGCAGACAGAAGACCACACTCATGTGAAAATGAATATAATATGGATATAAATATAATGTATTTACATAAGAAAGCGACTCTTATAATTCAGTATCACGAAAGATCGTCGAAAGATCGTTTGTAGTGCACTTGGTACAAACTTATACTGAACGTAGGTTTTACTCTTACTTATATTTACTTGCTATAGTATAAGATTGTTATCATTATGATGTTATCGTTTAAGTCATTAGCACGAAACCAAAACTCAGTAATGATGAGATGATGAGAAAGGGTACATGTGTGGAAATAACTCTGGTTCATTGCATACCAAATGTAATAAAACAATCTCTACTCCATGTTCCCATTGTATTTTGTATTTTTAATTTATTTCTCGAGTCATCATAAGCCATGTTTGTTTATATTTAATGCTTATGCCACGTTCGTGAAAACCCTATTTTTGTACTTGAGTAATTAAATTATTGATGTATACAATGCAATATTTTAGAATCGCATGTTGTAGAACTGCAACAGATGAACAACAATGTGTAATCATTTACCGAGAGGTTACAATTATATGTTCGTTTGATGAGGTGACCGAGCGAAGTTTGAAGATTTTTAAATGGAGTTGAATCCCTTCAAGATCCGAGTTCGGAATAATGCAGAAAAGTTACCTGGGACATATGTTTGGCGGAAGTTAATTTCGACTGATCATGTATAAGATTACCTAAACGTACCAGGGAATTCAATGGTTGTATGCTGAACATTCATGACTGGTGAGGTGCCCTATCCGTCCGTCAGCCAATCCCGAGTCGAGACAAGATTTTTTATATGCGTGTACCTTTAAAATGTCACGTATGATTAAAAAAACACACCATGTAAACTAGAGACACTGTAATAATAAATATTATTTAGGATGCAGTGTGAGCCCCACTGTAATACAACATTCGTTAAACTGTTCCAGTGTCATTTTGACTCCAGTGAATGCATTTAATCGTAGTCATTTTCTTGTTCAACTAGTTTAGTTAACTTTAAATTTGTACTATAAAGTTATCATGAGAATATTGTACAAATATAAGTGTGAGTACTAAGAAGAAAAAAAAATATGTTCATGTAGGTCTGCAAATAAATAAAATTCATAAATTACTTTCATCGTGCTTAAGGTGTAAATGAGAGTGGAGTGGTGTGCTGATAAGGTTAGTCCTCTAATGACCCAATTGCTTTCCACCAAATTTGATAAACGTTCATTTAAAACTGTAACCTCTGATTCCATCACAAGGTTTTCAGCAAAAGGGGGATAATTCAGTAACGAAATGTCGTGTAATGCTGAAAATCGATAAGCTTCATTCTCTCATGATCCCAATGCTTCCCACCAAATTTTAAAGGAGCTAAATCGCTAATATTTGGGACCTAGAAATGGACACAAATTGGTCACAATGCATATAATAATATGAATGTTTATAAACTGATTTACATTCAATCATTTCAGTCTTTACTCTAATTTCAAATGAGTTATATTCGGCGAAATACGCCTGAAGTCTCAATCGCATGTCAATCTCTGGCGTCCGGTTATTCCAAAAATCATCCTTTATAAACTAGCCTCTATCTCGTTAACAAAGTTTTCGGAAAGGGGGCACAATTCTGACCGAAAAGTTGCGGAACGCTGAATATCGATAGTGTTCGTCCTGTCATGACCACAATGCTTCAATCAGCGTGTATCGAGCCTTATGGGCCGGTCACACAGGCTTCCGCGAGTTGATCACGTGTAATTTTGCTATAAATTTTGCAAATTTTTTCTACACGCGGTGAAAATCAACCAATTTGTCTCAGACATGCTGGACACGCGAATGACAAGTGGACCACACGCGCGCGTGTGCATCGCGTGTCCACCACGAGTCCTCCGTGTGTGAGCGCTTGTGGTCAGAAAATGGGGTCACACGCAGCGCGTGTGTATCACTTGTGCTCCACATGTGCTCCGCGTGTGAATCACGTGCCGATCACTTGTGCTCCGCTTGCCGCCCGCGTGTATAAAAGCCGCCGCGTCCGGTGTTCTGGATCAGTATCGATCCATTGGCGCACCCATATGGCTCTGACTCTTCTTTGTCTTCTCCTCACTCTTCTTCTGACATCCAGGGCTTGCTGAACCTGAAGTAGCTGGTTCTGATGTTGCTGGAACAGCATAACCAAAGCATTACGATGCGCCGGATCCATGTTGCCTCTTCAACGTCTTGATCACAACTGATGAAAAATGGCCCACACGCGATCTTTTTATAGCAGAAATAACTAGTGGTACAAACGAGATTGGGTCGTGGACGACACGCGAATCAGTCGTGGTTCAATCGCGATTCAACGCGAAAACACGCGAATGGCCCGCGGATGACTCGTGACACAATCCCTGAGGAAGCCTTTTACACGTGGAGCACACGCTATCACAGGTGGTAGGAACGCTGTAGACACGCGGATCACAAGTGGATGACAAGTGCTACACACGCAGTCACACGAAGAAATTTTGCGTTTGCCCGCGAGTGACCACTTGTCGTCCACTTGTGATCCGCGAGTGTACCACGTGTTATCGCGTTTGGCCCGCGTTTGTACAGCGTTTACACCACGTGTGCGACACGCGGTGGCCGTTGCGCCTAATTTTTGTGCTGCTCAAAAATAAAATCGGACTCCGTGCGCGTGTAAAATTTTTCGCGCGTGTGCGCACTTGTTATTCGCGAGTCCACCACGTTTCATTCACGTGTCATTCACTTGTGACCGCGCTTACTTCGCGTTTGACAGTTCTTCCTCGCGATACACTCGTGATCAACTCGCGGAAGCCTGTGTGACCGGCCCTTTACGTGTGTTTTGTGGAACATGACCCTCTATACAATCAATCTATGCTGAGATCGGTTGACACATCCCCATAAAGGCTCTCGCAAATTTATATATTCTCAAGAGATCGCAAATTCATATATTCTCCATCATAATACACGCATTGATATTCTGATCACATTCAATCTATATCTATTTCTCATTAACATTGTTTTATACATTCAAATTTAAATTGAATACTCTAAAACGAGTGTACGTGCGTATTTACTGAACACATTACGCATGTAACTTTATCTGGATTTGTAATAAAAATTCTATGAAAAAACAAAGTACAAAGATAAACTGATAATACTAGTGTTGCATAGTATTTTAAAATGAGAGTAACAGACGTCAGGTAAATAAATCAATGACATTCTATTTATATAGCTTCAACAGAAGACTAAACAAATCACTGTACAAAAGAAACATATATATATGATTGACAGTGACAAGAACACGTCTTGATAACACAAAATCTGGTAATATATCATGAATAACTGTTAGATTTATTTTACCTCTTAATTCTTTATGCGATAATTTAAAGGAGCGGGTAAAATACATATATAGTTTATGGCCCCACTCTTTAATCACTCGCAATTTCAAAATTACCTCTCTATTCTAATCGCTCTTTTACATCCCGTTTATTATTGTATTATTCTATCAAATAGAATAGCTCTGGAATAATATTGCAGTCCATTTACCTCAAAGAAACGTAACGCAGTGCCAGGAATGGGAACACAGCGAGAACGTCTAGAAAATTCATTAAAGACTGGGAGATTGTTGTCTTACTAATGTATAATTATCATTTGTTGATCATCAAATTATAAATTTGGCATAACGATCAGAGCCTATTTTCATGTTTTGTGAAACATTTATCTTGGTAACATTAGTCTCAAAACGTCATAAGGGGTAGGTATAATATATTACCATTATCTAAAATCTGTGCATCTATTAAACCTGTAATAGGTAGAGGATCAGTAGAAATAGTTGGTGATGTAGAACTAGTTTGACTTGTATTAACACTGTTGTAGTTCTCATTATTATCATCATTAACACTTACTACCATAATTCTCTACAATAAAACATAGCAATTTTCAAATGCGACACAAATCCCACTTTCAATTGTTAAAAACCCCAGTGAGAATTATCATATTTATTGAAATTCCTCCATACATGACCAACTGTTGTAGATCTTTGATTTGTATATTAGGAGCCTACGTCGATAGTTTTCAGATCACGATAGCAAGCTAACAATATTCATATATTTACGTAAAGTAAAGATTTTTTAAATAATTCCTTTGAAATGACAAAGCTTTGTACAATCTGCTTAGTTGTTTTTACGTGTTGGGTCTGAAATGATCCAACTATCAAACTAATGGACCTTTAAATTGCAAACTCGACAGATACCATTAAACGCATATCACTCATTCAAGCGCTAAGATTATAAACTATTAGATTAGTTTGCTATGTCAGCAAGTACTATATCATAACATTATAACCCACAGGCCAAGTACTGCATATCTTATACTTATGATAAATTTATAGTAATTTTATATCTTAACCATGCTCAGATAAACTAGAACGTGTTTCGAGTAAACTGAATCAGAAGTTAAATTAATTAGACAGGAAAGACCAAATCTTCGTCCGTCTACAGATACTACTTTATTATCTGTGCCTGCTTATACATGTATAAGACACTTAGGTAAAACTATTTTTCACTATAAATGGTGCCCACATGTGGAATAAGCTACCAAGAACTTTTGGTTAAATTTAAATCGGTGTTGAAACACACTTGTTTAAATATTACCAGAAATTGTGATATGTGGAAAGCGCTTGGAAATATCACCGGATATAATGCAGAGGTGCTCTATAGAGAGGGAAATGGGGTTTAACGTCCACTCGACAAAAAACTAGGTCATTTTGGGACTAACATATGGTTTAATTTTATTTCAACAATTCGCTTGCGCGTAGGGGTCTTTAGCGGTGGAAGGAAACCGGTGTACCTGGAGAAAACCCACGTGGTTGGACAGGCGACCCTACTCCTTACCACGTACAACCGGGGATTCGAACCCACGCCAGTTGACTCAATGGTAGGCCGTATGATACAGCGCGCGCACGCTAACCATTCGGCTATCCACCCCCCCCACCCCCGTGCTCTATAGAAGATGAATAATAATTAAATAATAATGTCATATATTAATTATACGTCTAAATCCCAAACTGCTCTGCAATAATCTACATGATAAACACATTTTGGTACATTTGCGGACTCCAATTTCATCTTTCATAATTTCAAAATTTTATCTGCTCCCCACCTCCTTTCCTAAATTTTGTAGGCACTACTGAATACACTAACTTTTATATGTTGAATATCAATGAGTGAATTAACAGCTTCAATCTGTTTAATTGTATGATCTGTAGAATGACAGGATATTATTATTATTTCTAACTGGTGGAAAGAATTGCTGGGCTGAAAATTGAAAAATATGTATAAAATATTAGACACTTACATCAAATTGCATTTGTGTAATAAGGCATGGTGAACAAAATGTTAAGATATCAGTCATTCGTACTACGTTCAGAACTGGAATTATATATTGTGCGTGGGTTTGAAAATATGTTGACAAGCTGTAACTGTGTTAAGATTGACTACAGGTTTACAAACTGCAAAGTTACATTACAAACTGCGAAATAAGTTGTAATGATGGCAACATCTCTGCCGACTTAAAAAGGGTAACATAAGAATCTGAACAGTGTAGGACGTTAAACCCCGTTTCTATTTGATTTCATCATACCTGTGCCATTGTGTTTAATTGAGAAACATATGATCTAAGAGCATCTAATACACCTTTACCAACACAGCCGGCGTCTTTGTTATCAACACAATTCTCACGTAATCTCATCTTTAGATCACTAGTAGCTCCTTGGATACGAGCCATGTTTCCTTTAATATATGATAGCGGCATCAATATCTGTAATATAATTATATATCAAACATTTAACTAACCAGCAACACTACACTTATAATTCATTAAGTGCCCCCTACATGTACTTCGTTTGAACCTTAATATAATGATTAACAGCTGAAATCTATATAAACCAGGACGGATTCTTACTCCAAAAACATAACGATAACATTTAAATTTTAAATGCCTTGAATTTTCTTTTCGTATGGACACGGAACATTACTATTGATTGTTTACTATCATTAAATTTTGTACAATACAGATTTATTCGATCAAAGGAATTAATGTATTTGAAAACGTACATCGTCGCCTGAAATGGGCACCCGATTGAACTGGCTCCCTCCACCGAAAAGAATGTTTGGTCACATCATTTGATGAAGTTAATGTAACAGATTCTAAAAGCATTATAGTCGATAAGAATCCATTACTAAAGTAACTACATTTGATGCAACAATAAATGCAACCAGGATGGTTACCAATGGGTAACAGTTGGACACATAACGCTAGCCTGTGGGGAAGAAGTATTTAATAAGAGGCGTGGATACAGTACGATTATTATTGTCACCTCTGGGTATGTAGAAAGTATAAGAATGCTGGCTAGAGGAATCCTGGTGGGGCCAGCTGTAGTACAGGCCACGGCAAACAAATTATCTAAAGCATCACACATTATCGTAGCAACATCACTCTCAAACGGACGGCTGACGTCTATCAATAAAGCTCGAGCTGAAAAATAAATAACATGTAAATAATCAACCTTATTATATGGCATGTTTTAAGTTGATATTTTAAAATCCGGAATAGTGTAAAGTTAGCATTAAATAAAGTAGTCTACCATAGCTGGGGAAAAATTCGCTAGCGCGTAGGGATCTTTAGCAGTGGGAGGAAACCGGACAACCCGAAGAAAACTCACGATGTTTGACAGGCCATCCTACTCCTTGTCACGTTCAACCGGGAATCGAAACCACGCCAGTTGACTCAATGACAGATTTTATGATCCCGTGTGCACGTGCTAACTAATCGCCACGATTATTATATTTATACGACAAGTCATTTAGTTTTGTCTTACGATCCAAATACTCTTTCGAACAAATCTGATATCACTTCTCATTTACAAAATTCAATTAGCTAAACTAACATCAAACACAATTGCAATTCAATATTACTCCTAAATATGTGATATATTGCAAACCATATTAGGACTAAGAATTTAAAGAAATATAGTTTGTCTAATGATAAGGTATCTACAAGAAATTTATTTCTATTTACATACTTACTTAACTGGGGATACCCCCACTTTAAAGTGAAAATGAACACAGCATTGTTATTGTTATATGTTTTAAATTCTACTTTTGTTATTACAGGAAGTTCGTATTCAGGGAGAAATGTCATTTATTCCATTCCTCGGGTTAGACAAACTCTCATTGATAAGGGACTAGTAAATATCTTTTATAAACAAATATAATTATAACCTGGGGTGAGGAAGGTTTATCATGTAAATCAGAATATATAACATATGTCACCCAATACAATTATAATGCTGAACTTTTTAGATGCAAGGCCTTACTATTAAATGTAATGTCAGGTGCGTGTATACGTCTTATCATGAGCTCTATCATGAAGTTTAAGTTTTTACGCTATCCGAAACACTGATATTCGTTACTTTTCGCATTGGGGGCACATACATGTACATGTACATTACCAAACTAATCCAACTAGATAAGTTGTTAAAATGCCTTATGCAAGAGCTAAATCTGCATATTGCAGGTCTTTCTCTGGGCCTAAAATAGCATATGAACTTTTAATCAGACATTCATTAACATGATAATGTCATAATTATATCTAGATGCCATTTGATGGGTTCGAGTTTTTAACAGATTTCAATCCAGTCTGTAGTTCAACGACCGTTGATGATTAACCGTAAAATTGGATAATCGAGACTGTTTATTATCGTAACAAAAATGAAAATCGAGGCTACAGTGTTATTGAAGCAATTTGACTGACATTTTCAATATATTCCTTTTGCACTATCTATTTTTATAACTTTTATAGCTCTTTGTCTAATCTCCCATAATGTTGTATAGGATGGGTTATATAACTAAACAGACGAGAAGTGTATCCCTGTCTGAACTAGAATTTCTAATACAGAATGTCCATGAAATAAGTTAATGCGGACACAAGGGAGAGATTTAATTAACGTGAGTCTATAAAGACATGACTATGGACTTGCAGATTGATTTGAGGTTGACAAGAAGAAAAATTCTACTAAAGGTAAATAAGACGTCGTTAAATGCACATCCCACCATTAAAAACCCTTGTACAACGTAATCTTAAATCTAACCTGGTTGCTTTGCAAGTAAAGGACGTCTTTTTACTTTTTCTTTATTATCTGATGTCTGCATCTTTATTTTTCGCTTGACTGGACGAATTCAATCAGTATTTTACAACCTGAAATATTTGTTGTTGCATCTTAAACAATCTCGTTACATTACCATATATCCCAATGGCGTATCAATAACAAGTTTACTATATGTATAGATACCTATGACCAATTTAAATCATAGCTCGCCCATGGAGCGTACGACTTAAAAACAATTTCCAATTAAACTAATTTCTGTATATGAAAATATGTATATAATGATGGTTTATAATTGATTTCCATAATAACCCTATAATTATAATAATTAAATCTAGTTTGCGTTACCCTCAACCCTCCCATGTCATTAATGTCATGTTCTGATTCTATAACGGTAACCAATTCCAGAAATGTTTCCAATCAATTGAATTTTGGGTATCAGTTTTAGTTTTAAGAAGAATGGTTTCTTAGAAAGTCAGTTGTAGACAAAATTCTGAGGAATTTCTAAGAGTCGATTTTTATTTGCCATGGTGAACGAACTTAGATATGTTACCTGGTTATACGTAAAAATAGAGGTCTGAGATTGGAATGTTTTACGATTAAAGTAAAGTTTTTTGCCCCTGTTTTTTTCACTGATGGATTTATAACAGACGTGAAATTTGACGATCATCAGGTATAGTCTGGCATTAAATTGACGTTCGTCTCTGGTAAATCGTTCATACTAAACAAAGAAAGATTACTTTCTTACTTTTGATGTGAGCGTGTAACAATATACGACCTACAGTCAGGCGATAAGTACTTTGACAGGCCATCATTCCTCAGACTATATCATGCACCGATTTTATTTCGGCTCATTTGATATCGTCTCGATTATAAATTAACCCAAGATACCAAAATAGCAAGTCGGGTCATTGTTTCTTTTATAAAAGTATCATATCTACTTAGAACTCGAGAAGAGGATAAACATCGAGGTATTCACAGCTCGGGGGCTCCCTTTGTTCTGTTTGATATTAAATTTAATAATGCAACTGGAAGACATTAAGGATCGTCTTTCAGTACTTCCTTGTCATAATTTCACAATACACCATCAGTGTATATTATTTCTAGCGGTTCTTCTAAACAAAGCCATATGCCTTCACCAATATACTTTTATATATCAATCCGATCATAATCTTATTTTGAACATAAAATAGATATCTAAAACGATGCGGACTGTTTAGAAATTAAAGTTGGTCAGTGAGGCATTGCACATGCCACTCATCTCAGATATCAAGCTGATACAGCACAAAAGGGCCATTAAATACTACACATTCTTTCATTTAGTATCTTGACACAACCCAAAATTAATTCTTTATCTTGTCTCTGCGTGAGAGCTATGTCCGACATCTCCTAAAACTATCATACTCGTAAATAATTTATAACAATGTCAAAGATGTCCTGCTTTATGTTAACTCTTGCGGTTTTACAATTTGATTTTAATGTAAGGTACATGTATGCATATAGAATAAGCAGACTTAAAGTGGCGAAAAGTGACTTAGATTAATACGTCATTCGATAATAAACAAACAGGAGTTATCAAGTCAAGGAAATTGATTAAGATAGGGTTAAGGTTGCCACTGTATTGTCCCGACAGGTTTCATGAAGACGGACATACGGCATACGGTGTTCTATGAAGGAAATGTTTGCCCGGGTGGCACTACGGCCTTCTCTTATATTGAATTCCAACTGCCAAGTGATCTTTTATGAGTACGGGAACGTTCCCAAGGCTGATGATCAATACCAAACCCCGAAAATATTTAAATGGTCGAGCTATTCTATTGAAATAAGAAAACTGAGACAATCCAGTTTACAAGTAATAACTTGACAATATCTGGCGATATCGTCATTTGAGGGGTTTGGGGTTGTGAAAGTTATATCTATAAAAGGGATGCGAGTCTAAACATATTTCTTGTCTACGATATCGCCCGCGGTGGACGTGGACGTTAAACTCCAGACACGAAGGAACGAAACATATTTTCTCACTGCCGCTCAATATTTACAAAGATGTGACGAATTGAGAATTACACATATTCGGCATCCTGTGCAGGCGATAATAACGCCATATGGTCCAAACGACCGCAGACCAAAACGGCTATTATTCATTATCATCATTTGGTTCAAATAATATGTAAATATCTGCCATTCAAATAAGAAATATTTAATTTGTTCTTTATGAAGTTATAATTTATAACCAATCTACGGCCGTTTTGACTAAACGTAATGGCTGCTTTCACCAAATGTTGGGGTCTTTTAGTTCGAGAGCTAAATCTTTTGGTGGACCTGTTTTTTGATCCGATTTAACCCGACATGGCCATTATCTCCGTACGTTAGATGGGGAAATTTTCAAACACCAAAATGTATATACATGTACATGTATTTCAATTCGATAATTATTTTCACACTGGACTATAAAATAGATACCCAAACTAATTTATTTTAAAAAAAGAATAAAAAATATTTATTATGCTTTAAAATACATCTACCACATATCTATATGCAATATTCATTGCTTGACTAGTTCGTACATGGCATACATTGCACATTTAACACAGTTGATGGCATCTAACGTAAAACTATATACATAATTATTTAAAATAACGAAAATCATTTTGTTTTTTTTAAAGACTTTACCGTACACGATAAATATTTTCGTTTTGAATTGTCATTAAAAGTGAAAGGGTTTTTTGGTAAATAATGCCAAATGGTACGGTTTAGTGATTGTCTATATAAACAATTGGTTAACTTCTACGATTGCTCACTATTTCATTACATCGTCTTGGGTCAACATCATCTGGACAAACACATTTACGCCCCCCGTTGGACGTTGGTAAACATAAGAAACGACATCCACCATTATTTAACGAGCAGGCATTTGTAACTCGCGGACACTGATTGTGTACAGCTGTGATACCATAAAGTTTACCATTTCCGCCTGGAACAAGATCAATTGTACCAACCTCCCCATTGTCACGATTAATACTTTCAATTCGTTTTGTTTCCCAATCAGTCCAATATAAAACACCGTTAAAGAAAGTCATGTCAAATGGATAAGCCACTTGTTCATTAATAATTCTTCGTCCCACGCCGTCAGATCTTACACACTCAATACGATGCGTTCCTGCGTCAGCCCAGCACAATTGTTGTGTTCCAATATCCAAAGTGAGTCCATTTGGAAGACCAAGATCTTCCCGTACGATAACTTTTCTCTGTGAACCGTCCATACTACCACGTTCTATTTTAGGTCCATTCCTGTCCCAATCTGTCCAATACAATTGACCTCGACTTGGATCAACAGCAATAGCTCGGGGATTTTCTAAATTATGTTTGTAAAGAGATGTTTTTTCTGATCCATCTAATTTAGTTACACCAATTATATCGAGACCCGAATCAGTAAAATATAAATTTCTAGAAACGAAATCAATGGCGATTCCTTCGGGTGAGCTGAGATCTGTCAGCAGAACTTCGTCGTTTGATCCGTCTAAATTAGATCGCCTGATCTGTCCTCGGTAAACATCGGTCCAATAAAGATAGCCACTTTTACAGTCAGTTTCAACAGCAATGGCCAATTGACTGGGGTCAGATATTAACTGTTGACCATATGTGTCAGCGGACGATTCGTGTGGTGATTTCATTAACTTATAACCCTGGGCATAAATCAAATAATTACCCTCACCAACGATTGGAATGCATGAACTACCATCCCCTCTGAAATTAGCATTACACACGCATATACTATGGTCATAAACAAACTGGCAAGACGCATTCGGGTCGCACATTGTTGCATCGCTTGAACAATCCTTAACGTCAGTTCTTCTCCGACATTGATATCCATCACCTTCGTAACCCGGACCACAGCGACACCTATAAGATAGAGAGTCTGGATTGTATATACATTCTGCAGTTGGAGCGCAGTTATTAATTTGGTTACAGGGCACAATTCTCTGTATACAAACTCTACCATCACCTTCATATCCAGTGTTACATCTACACATATAACGACGATTATCTCTAGGATCGGCCAGACACTGGGCATTGGCGTCGCAGTCATTCAAAATATTACAACCTTCAGCTACACATCTTCTGCCATCTCCACGATAACCACTATTACATTCACAGATCTTGAATTCGGTGTTTTCTTCCTGAATACACCTGGCATTAGCGTCGCATACCTGTTGGCGTTCACAATCGTATCTTTGACATCTGATACCGTCGCCATAAAATCCTCGTCGGCAATAACAACGGTGACTGGACGTAGATGGATCTTGAACACATTCGGCATCCGGGTCGCATGCAGCACACCCATCTAATGCAGAACAGGTATAACCTGTGCCAGTATACCCAGCTTTACATTGACACCTAAAGGCAAACCTTTCTACATCGTATTCACACTCAGCATTTGAATCGCAGTTTCTACAGTCAATACGATCAGTTGTTGGTTGACAAGTTATGCCGTCGCCACTAAAGTCTTCAATACATTCACATCTATATTTCTTCAGGTCGTGGTCATATATACAATCAGCGTTTTCGCCACAAGTGTCCACCTCATTACACCCAAACTCCACGGGATAACACTCCAGTCCATTTCCAGCGAAGCCAGTGTTACATTCACATAAGGGTTGTTGGTTGCTATTGAAAACACATTTGGCATTGAGGTCACAGTAATTGTCTCCACATTGAATTCGCTCCCGTATGCATATTCTACCGTCACCTGAATATCCTGGTGCACACCGACATTGGAAAGATCCGGGGACATTGTAACAACGAGCATTTTCATCGCAAGTATTCAAACCAAAGCTACATTCATCGACATCTTGACAGGATACTCCGTCTCCGTCATAACCAACACGACACTTACAACGAAACGTTTCGCCTGAAGGAATACAATCTGCATTAACATCGCAGTCCTGGGCAGCGTTGCGACACGGGTCTTCACCGACTAATATGCCAACTCTGTTAGAACCAGCGTATCTAACAACTTGATCTTGGTTGTTGTACACCACAAAACTTCTTGTGATAGCGAGCTGCATAGTGTTACCCACACCCGAAACGGGGTCATTTTGGCATTCTTTAAATGAAATTATTTGATCCCAGGTATAACGATGTGCGATATCGTTAACTCTGTATGTTCTGGTGGAATATGATTTAATTAATCCCGGGGCAACATGTTTAAAGTTTTCTTTATAATCGTCAACCGTCACCTTTGCACCCACAGGTATACGTGGTAGACTGCCATCGACTCGACTTTCCATTCGCATGTTGTTCAGCGCATCGTGGCCAAAGAACTGTTGCCTTATAGATAGAGTTGTCGTTGTGTTTTGGTCGTAGAAAGTGACAGTAACTGTTCTGTTAAATTCGCCTCCTGTATAAGCGTAACCGTTTTTAGCACGTGGGTGAGAGGGAATTGCAAATAACCAACCAATTATTCCTCCGATTGTATTAAGTGTTTGTAAACCAACTCCAAGTTCCGGTGGTACCCGACTTATGGCTGTATAGGCGCGCCCATCAGAGGTGACGACGTACGTGTGTTGGTCTAAATCCTGGAGACGAAAACCGTTTACAACTCCATACACTTTACCATTCAATCGTTGTGGGATGCCTGGCTCAAGACATTGTAGACCATTTCCGTAATATGGAGGAAGACATTGGCAACAGAAACCAGAATCAAAGTCAACACATTTAGCATTTACGTGACACCTTCTTGCGCCTTCTAAACAGGAACCTTCTTCGCTGTCGACATTAAACAAAACGACTTCCCCAGTATTCAGATCGGCTGAAGCTATGTTTGATCCACCAGTGTTGCCAATATGGAACATCCAGGCTCCAGGAATATTCACATTTGTATCGTTTACATATGAAGTGGTCGTTCCTGAATTGGGTAGCTTTACAAACCGCTGTCGTTCTCCGGAGTCAAATCCCGCCTGGGCTGGTACATCAGGCAAACTGGGGCTAGTTTTGCCGTCACCTGTAAGCCATTCCATGCCATTATCTAAATACTGAAAGATGGCAAAGGAATCGCGTCCATCTGATGCGATTGCTACTTGAAAAGAGTTGAGTTTGTCTGATGTTTGGTTGTAAGCCCCAACTTTATGCCATGTGACAATGAAGAGTGATTTTGGTTCAAACGCTTCCTGTCCGGTAAAATGAGCTTGGACATCTAGAGCTGCTCTCTGTAAAAGGGGCAGTTCGTTGGTTTCTCTGTAGAACACGGATCCTGCACTTCTTGTATCAACATCCGACAAATACACTGCTATAATTTTAAATCCTATAGGCAAAACTAATGTCGCCCTATAATCAGGTAAGTCTGTTTCAAAAGACAGATGTCCATTAACATTGACATAAACAGTTCTGTAATAGTTTTCGTAAAATGCTATAGGTGTGTTCAGTGAAAATTCGTCAGAACTCAGATCATCACCGACTGGTAAAACTTCATCCCCTGCATTTTGACCATAAGGGTAAAACAGTTTTAATGGTACTCCATGTACCAAATATAATACACACAGAAAAACGCACAATGGCGAAAATGCCATTTTTACGCTATTAGTCTAGAAAGAAGTCACATAGGAACGTGGGTTGACTGCATTCAGGTTAAATATAAACGGTGTACTACTGAGACGGTTCACTCATACATATATATTGTTCCTACCTCTAATAAAGAAGACAGGTCCAACCTACCATTCAAAGACATCTGATTGGTTAAAGATAAACGTTGCAGGGGGGTTTATGCAGATTAGAACAGTAAGGCCCCATAGTAAATTGCCGTATCAACTAATACTGGGTTATCGAGATAAAAGAGGCGTGATAAGATTGCTAACACCTTGTTTCTATCTTGGCATTACTCACATATGGGTTTAATTTATCACCGCTGTGTATTGGTCTCTTAACTAAAATATGATAGGCAATACCGTTGTGAGTAGATTTTTCCCGTATACCTGACACGTATTTACCTTAAAATATTGCACAGTAGGTACAATGGTTAGCATCATAATAAGTGTGATATGGTTAAGTTAACCCAGACAATTGTTATCATATTTCTGGGATTGTCCGTGAATAAGAAAAACAAATATTCGTAATACAAAACGGATGATAAAAATATCACAAATAAATAAGTATAATATATTCTTAAAACAGTAGTCATCCGTTGTATATCCGCCCGGTCTGGGGGCATCTGAGTAAAACCTTTTCTCCACCGAATTTTTACTCACATTTCAATCACTATATGCGGCACGAAAAAGTAAAAAATGCAACTCAAAGCGTATAATTGTGTTTATCTTTGAACAGTTACAAAGTATTTTGATGGCTGTTCAATCGACTAATCTCTATACCACAGAGAACTACTTTGAAAACATAAAATCTTATAATACTGAAAAATATGAAACCTGGATTAAAGTATGACGATAACCGAAATTTTATGCAATAAAATAAATAAGAGCAAGCAAGCAATCAATCAATCAATGAATGAAACGGGATTTGTTAACGTCTTACTTTTCTGAAACGACCGGGATAATGAAAACGGCCATTACGCCATGTGGTGTGCTATGGCGACATTTGCCCAGACATCGACGCCACGTCTTACTCTTATTTCGATATACAACCGTCGAGGGATCTTTAACGTGCTACCAATGGTATACACGGAACTTAGTTTTACGGGGCAAAAAACAGACTGGGAAATCCCGAGGAAGTCAACCAACACCGGAATCACACCCGGGGTCTAATCCAACCAATGTAAATGATTGTTTTATTATCGACTGTTCATTCAACTTATTATTTCCGGGGATTGCGTTGGGTTTTATGTTTGTTTGTTTTGGAGTGTGTTGGAGTTGAGTCTTTCGTTATTAGAAATAATGCCCCTCCCCCACCAAAAACCTCAACAAATCAGATTCGTCGAATCTTTCTTACCACTACTTTTATTAATTTTCTTTACAAGCTTAGTTCACGAACACTGCTACTTAGTTCCTGATTAAAAAAGATTCTCCTTGAATTATCAAAGTGGAGTATAGTAAGCTAGTGTCACTTGGGGTGGCGAAAATATACCACAAATTAAAAACAAATTAGTGAAAAATGTCTTGTGTCATTTTACCAGTTCATCTAAATAAAAGACCAGTTGATTTTTCTGGAAAGTAATCACTACAAAGGTCCTTATAGATGAAGGTGGTTTAATAGTTCTAGAACAGGAAATACGGTAAAATAATAAACAAGAACAAAATCTTCCTTATGTTTCTACAATTAAAATATAGTAAGTACATCTTGTAGCACTTGACATACCAAGAACGCATTGACCTATGAGCATATAATTCTTTTATAGCGAGAAACTATTAAGAACTGTAACGCTTAATATTATTTTATGACTTGTAGAAAAAAACCTAAATGTCTTTGATAGTTCTATCAGAAGCAAACTTCAGAATATTAGGTTTTTATCTTGGTTAATACACGTACCAAAATACTTACCAGATAAATCTATAAATAACCAATTATTAACCGCAAACGTACACAGACCCCAAACAGCAAACAGCTTCTTACTGCATTGTCAGATCGTAACTTCTAAAACGAAAAAAAAAGAGTTCTTAATGAAAGAAGGTTTGTTGATAAAATAAGTTTGTGCTTATTTTTGAAAAAGCAGGAAATATTTTTGGATGTGCCGAAAGATATTATGTCTTACATGTTAAAAAAAACATAATTAAAAAGATAACGTAAAGTTACTTTTATGCACATTTCTATATCTTGTTGTTACTTCAATTAAATGTAACAGAATTGCACTAAAATTGATAAGTTACCGAAAGCAACATTTATTAGCTATTGGTTATTTTTCCTTGAAACCTGTTTTTAAATACACGTTAATTTTATTTATATTACAAAGTTGGCAGCTACAATGAACTAAATGGTATGGAAAAATATCAACGGTTCCCAACAGATGACTGTTCCTTTGAAATATTGATCTACATTCGCCTTGTTTATCTTTTTAACACATTGGTCAACTGGTCTTGGGAAACATATGGCTACTGGTCTGATAGTTTAATGCGGAAATGGACATAAAAGTCTCAGCTTATACAAACAAATTCAGCAATATCAAATTACCGATAGTGGACTGCGGATATTCTGTAAATACAGTCCGGCACTGTATAGGTTTCATCTACCAATTACTTCTAAATGTTTAATAATTCTGAATGAATTTATTCTTTGAGGACAGGGGGGATATATTATTAGAATCCATATTCCATATTGTGATACGATTCTGAAAGTCGATAAATTTCTATATTTTAATGAATGGTAGTTTTCATTTTTTAATTATCAAAAAACTGTCTCTGCAGATGACAGAACCATTCACTTTATTTACAGTGCCCATTGTTACCATTTTTATTTCTAAAATAAAACTGTCTTCCGTTTAGGTTACTTGCCCCTTGCCATTCTCAGTCCAAACTTCTTCCCGGTTTAATAGTAAGGGGTTTGTTCGATACCGGTGTTGGCCGAGAAAGTTCCTCGGGAATTTTTTACGTGGTTTCCCTGGGACGAAGAGCCTCACAAGGAAAAAATGTCCAGTCGTTCGAATGAGAAGAAAACCCGAAGTCCCGCCCATTCGGCTTGGATACAGTGCCTGGTTTAACATTTCTAAGCGAGACTTCTAGAAATAAAACGTGGGCTCCCAGAAGAAAAAAAACCTGCTCTGCACTGATCCCTGGGTTAATTTTCAGGAAATTCGGACTTAACTACAATTATGGTGTAACGGTATTTTTGGACGGTGTCTACAATCAATAAAAACCGTTACCTTTAAAGGACCCGCAAGCTAAGTAAGAGTGTGATTTTTCGTACAATCAGGGGTCATACTATAATCCAAGAAGTTACCGTGCGATATATGAGCCAATATTGAAAGGAATATGTTTGGGTTATAAAAATATATTGCAAATTTTATCAAAAACGGATAAAAATTGTGACCTCAAGACCGTCCACAACCTTAGCATTGTTATGCATTATTTGTCAAGTTCGGCATCACAATCACAGGAAAGCACCATCAACTGCATGCCTTCATGCCATGGTTAGGGATTTAATACAGAATTAAATTTGATTAAAATTTCACTTATTGCTGGGTAGTTTTACTAGCCAGAAATCGCTTACAAAGCGTCTTCTGTGACCTAGACTTCCGGAAGCTCCCAAATCCTATGCGGTCCTTGCCCCTTCGCCGTCCTGGGGACGTTAGCCCCCACCCCCCGCACAATCCAGAATTTCATTTTCTTCCACCTGCCTTTTTCATGGTAGGTCCACAGACTTCATAGCGTGCCCATCGTTATCAGTGAACTTGGAGCAGAAAAGTAGACCGTTAAACACTTTTCTATAAGTCTATATCAGTAGGGCCTATATCGTTAAAATTTACAGTTATATTGTAACGAAATATTGAAATAGGATTAGGCCTATAGGGGCTCGAGGTGAAGGGCAGGGCCAAAATGGTGTCTTTTGTTGTCATGTTTATGTTAATTTACGCGTGCCTGAGAGTTAGAAAAGCCATACTGACGACCTTTCCTTGGCTTGTTGGACTTACACTATTGCCAGGCTAAGAAACTTGCAGCTTTGGTGTTTCTATGAACTATGCCCAGGCTAATAATCAGACACAATTTATTTCGTGCTCGCGCGAACAGTAGAAAAGGGACATAACTCTAACAAACAGGCACCTGTTAATGTTTAGAACTCCGTCCAACGAATTTCATTGAAGAGGCGTTGTGGACGATTAGATAAACGGCTGCCAGTTCTCACTATAATAATCAAAAACTGACAATGTAAAGGGGATATGCTGAAAATTTCAGTCAAATTGTTCCACTCTGAACCGAATTATAAGCGTTTGAATTTTAGGCCTAGCCTAGATCATCGTACTGAAGTCGGTAGGACCATAGCCTATCGTATGCTGAAATAGTGCGACAAAAACATAGGCTCAATGATCCAATTTCGGATTAAATCATCACTGCATGAGCTTTGGACAGTAAATCGGATTCAAATCCCGTGAACATCTGACATAAGACATCGAGAGTTTCTTAAGGTTTTTTTTTTCATGATAATAAATGTCTAATTTTGTACAGATTACTTTTGTGATAAATTGTTTAACCTATACATAAATTTGATTCGTCAGTTGGAAAGAAACTACTTTTTCATTTTCAAAGATGTTCGTTTTTTAATAAAAGTAACGTCTTTTTTTTTATTATTAAAAATGAAATTTTTTTATTTAATAATGCACCTTTTTGGAAACACTGGATCAATATAAAGGACTATGCTGTCAAAAAAATGACGTATCACGAGGCTGTAATGTAATCAGGTTCAGTAAAGGTTAAATCTATAGCAAGGAATTATATTTATTATTTGTGCATGTGATATCAAAAAGAGAGAGACAAATGGGGTTTAACGTCCACTAGACTCAAACTAGGTCATTTCGGGACGAACATATGGTTTAATTTTATTTCAATAATTCGCTTGCGTAGGGGTCTTTAGCAGGAGGAAACCGGAGAAAACCCACGAGGTTGGACAGGCGACACTATTCCTTGCCACGTACATGTACAACCGGGAATTTGAAACCACGCCAGTTGACTCAATGACAGGTCGTATGATACAGCGCGCGCACGCTAACCCCTCGATATCAAAATGGGGCGTAAGATATTCTCTATAACATTTCAAGCCCCAAGAAAGACCCGCAGTAGACACCTTAGGCCATCATTTGACCCTCTCAGCAGGATAAGGCTACTGAATATAATCAACACAGAGAGAGAGGGGGGGGGTGTTATCGCACAAACTAGGTCATTTCAATAATTCGCTTGCGCGTAGGGGTCTTTAACAGTGGTTGGATTCCTGATGACCCGGAGAAAAGCCACGAGGTTGGACATGCGACTCTATTCTGTCACGTACAACTGGGGAATCGAAATCACGCCAGTTGTGTCAATGACAGACATTGTGATACAACGCGCAAGCGTTAACCATTCGCAAATCCACCCCCCCCCCCCAAGTGATTAAGAAAAAATATCAAAATTATTAATTCTGGCATCGCTCTACTCGGCGGTATTCACTTTACAGCCTTCAACGGCTTTATCAATAAAGTCTATCACATTGTTGATAGCGTCGCTTTATGACACGTCAACACGGTTTGTTTTTTTATAAACTTGCGGCATACGTTCATAATCTATTCTACATTAAAATTTACTCTTTCCAAAAAATGAACATTAGATGAACATGCTTCATCTGATGTACATGTATTAACATTCAGCTGAGTTTTATTTATTTCCGTGCTTGAAATGTTGTGTATGTGCGGGATAGGGAGGGACTCTACAAAAAAGTGAAAAAAGTGACAAAACATGACGAAATTTCGGATCCGATGTTTTCTTTGTGTCTGTAAAGGACGCTTTAGATCTCCCTAAAATATGACGTCAACTTCACATTTACCATTTCATTTTATATTTATCATCTTCTTTATTTATTTTTTTTCCGTTGAACCACACATTTTTATAATCACATTTTAACACATGTATGGGTCAATGTATTACAGCACCAATTAAACATTAACCACCCACAATACCATTTTTAAAAGGCAGCGTCTTTGGCATGGTAAGTATGTATGTTATAGTCTAGAACTCAAGATAAGTTTGATGAATAAGCCCCTGGCTCCGGTTTGGGAATTTTGGTTGGGTCTAAATTACTTTGTTTCATCTGAACAGCAATATCAAACAAATAATCATAACACTCACACCTGAAATATACGAGAAATATTATTTATTTACTGCTAAATCTAAGAGAATAAATTCAACATTTGATTTAAATTTTAGACATTTGATTTAAATTCAGAAATGCGTGTATTGTGTTCAAATTAAAGAGAAATATAATTGTTTAGCTCGTTCACAATGTAGATTTCTAGTTGGCCATTTTTCAATTTCGTCTAAATTCCTAATATAAATACATGTACAGCCAGGTAAATTATTTACTGGGTCATCCGGAATATTAACATCGACGTCTAGTATACAAAGCGGTCTGGTGACGGTAATTTGTAGTTGAGTATAGCCAAGGCATTGTGGCGCAAAAATACACCTTGATTCTGGCGAAAAATCGCCCTTACTTCGGACTTGCATTTGACATGCACGCACCTTTCGGCTCAAAAAATTGTTGTTGGAAAGTCGAATTGAAAAATTATATACAATGATATAATTCTGACAATTTTGAGTACAGGTATGAAGAATTTTTTGCTTAGTTTTGACAAAAAATCCACTTTTGATTTCAGGCGCAATCATGATATCAAAAGTAGCGCACAATTCACTGTTGCAGTGGTAAATTGGTATTGCTATCACCATGTCCCTGGGTCTATAGATTAATGAGTTGCTGATCTTAACAGATTTCGTGGGGGGGGGGCGATTTTCGGTGAATTCGTTTACAACTAAATGGGGTCGTCTGCAAATAATACACAGATTGGTCACTACTTTACGGAGAGGTACGTGCAATAGCATAGAACAATTTCGAATGTTGATATATGTATAATTTGTTAAAAAGTTTTCTCTGTACAACGTTCCCAAGTAGATCAAGTAGACCAAGAAACAGGGGATTGAAAAAATAAAACCACTTGAAATTGAAGGCGACAGTAAAACTAATCACTGCGACTTTCTGCTAGAATTATTGATCACTCTGAACAGGGCGAAGATTCGCAGATTGCCACTGGCTCTTGTTGTCAAATGTTACCAAAAATTCGCTCTTCGGGCAAGCACGGCTGTTTTCAGCGAGAACAAACGAGGGATCGATATAATGATACACGTCCGCAAAAATAAAACCACTTGAAATGGAACGCGGCTGTACAACTAATCACTGCGATTTTCTGCGAGAATTATCGGGCCATACGCGCGGAGATTCGCAGATGACCTCTCGCTCTGATTGCAAAATGTTACCAAAACCAAAAATTCGCCCTGTGTGCAATCATCGGCATAACTTCCGATAGGAAAAAACGACTCTATTCAAACAGTAATTCATTAATCATGTAATCGCCGCGTTGGCGTTCGCCGTCGCGCACAGTATAAACGGCCCTTAATTGTAAACTATAGATAAAGATTACAAGATAAGAGTAGACATAATGTCTGCACTAATCGCTTCTACATGAAGTAACCTTAACAAAAATAAGTAGCATTATCTATTAATTAGAATTCTTAACTTAAACTTCATGACACAGCATTTATAATTAAAGCCTATTTTATAGTCTAGACATGAAATATATCAATTTTATTGGCTTTCAGAATCAGCTTGGAGTATGTGGGTTTGGAACTATATGTACTAGTTTTACCCCTGCCATTATCATCAATTAGTATCTTTGTAGAAGCCTAATATTTAAATCAACAACATAGAAGATTTATTATACCCACATTCATTATATGTATTGTCATTGTCGCTAGCTTTTAAATTAGGTAATTTCTGATGCTGTTGAAATCTGGATGAAATAATATACAGTTCTTGAAAAGCTGATAAAATAAACTGGGGACGTTAAAGAAAGCTACTTCACACAAACCAGGCTCCTAGTCACTTCCAGCATTACAACACATGTGCTTTAGTTTAGTACCTGCACAGCCCCCACCTTGGTACCCACCTTTGCCTACAATATTTTTTCTGCAAATACTGGAAAAACACTTCATGTTTAATTTATTTCCTAGTTTTTGAGCAAATAAGAGTGCAGGTATGTGTATTGAATAAATGTAATTTTTAAGTACTTTACATTTTTAATAGCTATTATTTTATTGATAATAAATGTGTTTGACACACACATAATCTTCAATTAAACAAATCATTTTAAAACAGTATGACATCTGTGTATAAGTAGAAGAAACATGCTTCCAGCAATGTGATTTATAGATTAAGAATATTCATAGGCCTACTCCCACATTGCCTGACTAAAATTAGTAAGTGGAGATGAATTTATATAAGCTATGGCTTTTTTTCAGATCCACAATATCAGTATTGTAATTAATCATGATTCAATAGAAATAAAATATTGTTTAAACCAATTTTAAGAGCCCTCAAGACCATGCAATGATTAATGATAAGGCACACTATTTCATCTCCATTCAGCCTATAAGCCAATTAAAGTGACATGTAACATACAAAATTATTTAATCAATGGTATCATGTTGAGATAATTTCTAAATTATGACACTTTGTAATGCAATTTTTTTTATTTGTTCAGTGTAAAAGAAGCTTCTCATTACTGAGGTTGAAGTGTCAAAATTCTAATATATAGACCATTAAATAGCTCGTGTTATTTAATGGTTCAAGAGAGTGTATTCCTGCACAAGTATTCCATGAGAGATAGCCAAATGATATTCAACGGTCATTGAGTTCTGTTTTTATTCTATAACTACATGCAAATCTCAAAATACACTGTATTATAAAGTTTTCTTCAAAAAATCAGCGCCAATAACGTTAAATTCATCTTTGGTTCTGCCCATTTTTCTTTCTTTTTGACAAAAATTTTCATTACAGTTTGATGTAATTCTGAAAGTGACGTCATTCTGGACAAAGTAGTACGTGCCCAAGCCATTGAATACAACCATAGGTTATTCAATGGCTGTATTCGATGATATTTGCTAGTATTTGCATGTAGTTATAGAATAAATGACATTAGATAAAGTATAAAATTACAAGATTAGAAGCTTCATTTACTCTGAACGAATCAAAAAATTAGATTATTATATTAATTCAGAAAGTACATGAATAGGAGTTAAGTCAGCCCCATACTAACAAATAAAGAATTTGGAATTTAATATGCAGCCATAGCTCAGACCACCATTATATTTCTGTTGATGTTTAAAGTAGTGCATATGTTTATAAAAGTAAAATAGTATTTGACCACTTGGCATCTTTAAATGGCATTTAGTGAAAGCGATATATTATAATAACAGACAGCTTTATGGATAACATTCACTAGGTTTATTAACTGCAACGTTTCAATGAGGACACTCTCACCGTTTACTTTTAATGGCTTCGGCCTTATATTGTTAATTAGTTTATTGTTATCTGTTTGTATATATCCTTCTGTAACATGTTGATTGTATCATTGCTTGATAACGGTGAGAGTGTCCTCACTGAAACGTTGCAGTTAATAAACCTAGTGAATGTTATCCATAAAGCTGTCTGTTATTATAACTGGTACTTTTATTTTAAATGGTTAGTTGCAAAATATATCGACCATGAAGTCTACCCGGGCAGTTGTGTTTCTAACCTTTTTCTGTGGAATTTTGTGATAAATCTTAAATAGAATTCCAAAATGGGTTAAAATCTAAAAAAAACATTTATCCACTGTTATAAGAAGTTTGGTTTTCACAAAGGTATCCCCAATTCCAACCCAGGCATACATGGAAAAGAACTGCCGGTATTTTTCTTCAATTCCACTTCAATACTGTCAGGGGTGATGATTGGGGGGGGGGGGGTCTAACAGGTACATGCAGTCGCTCGGTAGTCTGACTCTTTTCCTAGCTTATTTATGGCTATTCTGAGGACATTTGATTTTGGATAGCGGGTTGCTTCCCCCTTTAAGCAAGTAATGGTAAACCATAAGCCAGATAACAAAGATGGTTGAGTCTGGGTGGAATTACAATTTACAACACTATGTTTTCAACAATTACAAAATAATAATATGTTCTTACATAGTTTTAGCTTTCTGCCATGTCTCACCCCAAACATAGACACCATGTCTACGAACTAAAATAGCACAGGTTTCTGGATAATCTTCCATAGCTGCAGCCATAGCTTTCTAAAATACAAAAGGAAAATGTAACTGTCACTATCATAATTATTAAGTCATTGTAATCATGGGGTATATACAAAGATCATACAATTAGCTTATGTCATATTTCAGCTATTATCATACTTTAGCTACCCTCATGTTGTATTCAGCTAATATCATACTTTAGCAGTTCATCACATTTTGCAGTAAGTGTACATTATTTTGAATAATATATTCCAAATAGGTTAAACTTATCTAATGTATTGAATATCTAGGGTATATGTAACAAGCATTCCCTAAAACACACTAAAAAATCAGACTTTTTGAAAGTTAAAATGTTGATATCCCAGGGATGGTTGACAGAACTATCTTATATTTTGAACAAAAAAAAATTGAAACATTTATTGTAAATGTATAAAAAAAATCATGTCAATTCAAAATTGAACCTTTCTCAAACCATGACGATTCTTTATACTAATAGAATTATAGTATCTGACATTCAGTTTTCCTCTTTGCTCCTAAATTTGATATTCATTTCTAATTTCTAATATTTAAATAAAATATGATTTTAACTGAAGTGACAACAGTGTGTAAAATGCTGTGAAAAGAGGGTTTAAAATGATCAAAGGGAAGTAAATCTTGCAGGATTAAGCAAGGATGCCTATCTGATTTTATTTTTATTAATTGTCTGTTTAATCATCTCCTGAACAAAGTATTATCTCAAATATTACCAATTGAAATTGATAAATATAATATTATTTCAGTGTAATTATACTAAGAGATTAAGTTTTTTCCCATAAATTTTGTAAAAAAAACCCAATTGAATGTGAATTTGATTGTTTTTCATCTACTCATTAGAACCTATAAATGCAGCTAGAATCTATGACAAATAATAAATATTATGACAGTAATTTAGTAGTTACTAGTGTACATTGTAATATCAAATAAGAGACAACAATAAATTCCGGACACATTATCATTACTTAATAAGCTTGTTTTCCCATCACAAACCGCCACCCGACACACACACACACACCTCAACAACTATTTATACAGGTTTGATACACACATACAATTTAACATACTTTTAAGTCTCTTTCTTCTGGTGTGTTTTCTATTATTGGAACAACAAGCATCTCATCATATCGTAAATTACCACCTGTAAAAAAAAAAGACTTATTTTTACCCCGAAAATATGCATGTGTGTCTACATTGCGTTTACCATTTACTGAATTCTTGTCCTTTTATTTCAGACTTCAGAGCCGAGGAGGCTTAGTGAAGGCAATGGCTTACTAACCAAGGTTGCTTCCAAGATTGGCTGAGAAGGGCCTGGCGAGAAATTGAGGTCCTGTGTACATGCAGGTAAAAGAACCCTTGACAATTGAAAGTCCGAATAAGTGTACTGCATAGTGCCACAGTTCGAGCCAAATTTCCCTCCTAGCACACTGCATGGCGTATACATGTACTTAACTCCAGCATCCCGGTTGGGACAGAAATGTAGGATGTTAACCCTAATTTCATTTTCATTATTTCTGATTTTCTTTTGGTTGTCCAAATTTCCTGCATAGTCTTTTAGTTTAACATATTATTTATAAATTTATATTATTATCTAAAATTATGAATTGAGTATAATATCTTACCAGACGAGTCTTTACGTATTCCTTTTATCATTTCCATATGAGTTATTTTAAATTCTTTACCAGGGTAAAATAACGTTGCCATTACAGCAGCTTTGGAATGTGTGTGAATAACAGCTCCAGCATCTATAATGAATCAAGAAAATTTGTTTAATTCATCAAATGTTCTCTTCTATCAGAAATTCTAGGCTCAAAACGAATTTTAATCATTCCATAATTATTTGATACACTTATATTTCCCCCCAAAAACTTTAAAAAATATACCATACATGAATTTAAGAATAGAAACAGAGAAATGGGGTTTAACATCCACTCAACACAAACTAGGTCATTTGGGGAAACCGGAGGACCCGACGAAAACCCAGGAGGTTAGACAGGCGACCCTACTCCTTGTCATGTACATCCGTTGACTCAACGACAGGCTTTATGATACAGTGCGCTTGTGCTAACCATTCGGCCACCCAACCCCCCAATTTACGTATAATATCATGAGTATAAATGTAATTACTTCTCATTGTATAAGCATTCATAAACAATGGTGTACACTGGCTCTTCTTTAACTTTTTAGCTGGAGGCGGAGTACATATATCCTCGTCTTCCATAGTTTGAACAAAAAGTTCATCTGGCTGAAAATTAAAACCTATTGTTGTGATTTCAGTCACTTTTTCTTATTCTTTCACTTCCAGAAATGACAACAGGGGGATGATAGACTTGGGGTATGATCTATCTATTGACTTCAAGTAAAGAAATATCAAACCAAAGTTGCTTTCATCCCATTCCGTATTTAGAAAGATATGATGAATTGAAAAACGAGCATGTAAGCTTGAGATAAATCTTTTGATTGGTCCCCTTTTTTTAGGCAGATTTAATCCATCAATAACACAAGATTATCTATCAAATAATCAATATAACATTTTAGCATGGATCAAGACATGAAAAATTTGTCATTGTCCAAAAACATGCAAAGTGAGTAAGATGCTGGCTCGCTAGCCTGAATGTTGTGGGTAAAACCCCAATGTTGGCCAAGAAGTTCATCTGGATTTCTCGGCATTGTTTACCCTTTTAAGGGTCAGGCCCTCCGACCAGGACAGCAGTCTAATCATTTGAATGGGACAAAACAGAGAGGTCCTGTGTACACAGTGCCGTGCATGTAAAAGATCCTTTAGCAGATGGAGCTTGACATAAGAGTAGATCGTAGAACCGCTATTTTGGCAAAATTCTCCTCATAGTACACTGTATGGCGTATGCTGTCTTCTTTAGCCCAGTCAGAGCAGAACAGTAGGGCATTAAACCCCATTTTATTTCATTTCATTTGTGATTGAATCAACACACTGTACTGTATGTAGACTATCATCTGGTACTAAACCTGTAGACTATCATTTGGTACTAAACCTGTATTCTTTCTTTCTGTACACCAGAAGGAGCGATGTATATTCCATCACTAAAATAGGAAAATGTACAATCTGATTACAATACAGACCTATATTTCTTTTGTTTTTTTATACTTTTTACATGAAGATCTGACAAGTTATAGTGGAGTTCACGTCAGAGGTCATATAAGTGTATTTGACCCTATGATGTCAGACATTTGATTATGCAATAAGCACTAATATTACGGTACTAGTGGATTACCCACAGTTCCACGCAAAACACGCCCAAAGCTCACCATCAATGGTAAATAACTCTTCCAGATCCTGGTGTAATAAAGACAAGTAAACCGAAATTTTGAACTATGAAAATGAAACGAAATCGGATCTGTGTTTTAATCAGATTGGAAAATATACAGACACTTGTCAAGCATTTAATTACAAAGTCTAGCTCTAATATAAACTTTAAACAATCAATATGTGTCGATTTATTAATTTTGATTAAAGAAGCTATTTATTAAACCCCTTTGATTTAGGTGAAAATAAAGTTATGAATTGAGTTAATCCTGTGTAATTCATGAGGGGATCAAATCTAAACAATTATTTTTTTCAATATACCAAGGAGGATAGTTTCATTTATAGGTAAGTGTTGACAGTGAAATGCAAAATTAGTTAAATTGTAATTATAGCTCTATCTGTAAATCTAAAAAATTCTTCAACAGAAAGTAAATCAGTACAGTTCAAACCTCATTTAATTGACAATTTTATTTTTTAGCAAATCACGATGTAAGAATACATTTAGTCAGTTAGCATTGAAAAGAATCACTCTCCAATAAGACTTTTAACAGGATAAAGAGGCACGGTTTGATTGGTTTTGAACCTATTTATGTTGCTTTCTTAAATTATATTGATTGTGACTAAATAACATGATTTTTCATCAGATTTCCAAGACAGATATTACACAAAATGCTAAGCATGTAAATTGTCGTTGTTCTGTATACAGTAGTAGCTACACATATGATTGAAAAAGAGATTCTGTTTCATCTGTATATGTCGGACATTTCGAACTTTGATTTTCACAAGACTTACGACAAATATATCCAATCACACATTAAGATTACATGGTGAATGAAACTGAAAACTAACAAAAAATTGTAAAATATATTGACAACACTAAGGATTTTTACTAATCTTGATTATCTTTGATAATGGCTGGATTAATTCAACCCAATTACAAAATCACATACTTACTTATTCTTAATACTTATCCCTCCTCCTGTTCCTGTTACCCAACCAAGATCATAAAATGAACGACATAACTCTGGAATTAAATTTCTTGGATGTTCCTGAAATTATATAAGGTTCAATGGGTAGAGGGGGGTGGATGGCAGAATTGTTAGCGTGCGCGCGCTGTATCATATGGCCTGCCATTGAGTCAACTGGCATGGTTTCGAATCCACGGTTGTATGTGGTAAGGAGTAGGGTCGCCTGTCCAGCCTCGTGGGTTTTCTCTGGGTACTCCGGTTTCCTCCCACTGTTAAAGACCCCTACGCACAAGCGAATTATTGAAATAAAATTAAAAAACCATATGTTAGTCCCGAAATGACCTAATTTGTGTCGAGTGGACGTTAAACCCCATTTCTCTCTCTCTCAATGGGTAGAAATTGTTTGACCGCTTATTCTAACGGGTTTCTACAGCTACGGTAGTATTAAAAGCATGGTATCAACACAATATATAGGCCTATCTAAAATCTACTGACTCTATCCCTAGCCTGATTGATGAATCTTGTGGTGGAAAACGGTCAGAGAATGTTAAAGACAAGGTCCATTTTTTGTGGTGTTTTCCATCTCTGGCATATACTTTATAGTTTATAATACGGGTTAATAATATACAATTTTCAAAAGCAGATTCCTGCTATTATCTTTCCAAAGATGCATTGTGCAATCCAGATATCTGCCAAACATTTCTATTATTATTTGCTGACATATGCATGCAGTACTGGTATTGAAAGGTGACAGTGGTGAAGGGATTAAAACCAAGACTCTTACTATGGTTTTAATTCCTTTAAAAGAGCTGCCCCTGGAATGGTTAAGTATAAGTCTCTGGTCTATACCTTATCACTGGTATTTTCCATCACTATCAAATCAAATATTTAAAAAAAAGTATTTTTGGAAAGTTTTGTCACAAAGCCACGATTAAAAATTTTGGGGAAATTATAAATTTGTAAACGTTTTCCTTTAGGCAAGTTATAGAACTCATAAGAAAAAAGCATCAATCAAGAAAGCATCAACGTGTTTATTACATGCTCGTCTGGATTATCGAGACTTGTATATTAACCACCAATCAAAACATTACTGGTTATTCCCGACTTGTAAGGGTCCAGGACGGTTGATATCAAAATTACCGTGGCTAAAATAATGAAACATGCGTATTGCACACATTAATAAACAGTGTTATTCTGAAATAGAAAGACTGAAGTAAATAATTTTTTGTAACCCGATACATAAAATTGTATACAAAATCTCTGAATTCGATTATAATGAAAAATAATATTTGTTTGATTTTCGTATATTTGTTATTATCAAAAGTTAGACAGCCATCATGGCTTCCTCCATTTTCAAGGTCGGGCAGGCTTGCCGACTTCTTTTTAAATCAAAGGCTACACAGGCACCCAATTTATGGAAGATAGTCACGCTTTCGGAAAGGCAAATTCAAACATCTTCAAAATGGATGGGTAAGATAACCATCTTCTCCTTATATAACAACACAATTTAGGCTGTTCAGATTGCTACGAACCAAGACCTGTCACTGTCGTCAGAGTGTCACTGTCAGACTTCTTGACAGTCTCTCAGTTCTACCGACTCGCTATTCATTCATTCACTTGAGTTGTTATTTATTGTTTAATAGATCCAGATTTACCAGTGAGGTGTGTGTACCTTGATAGCCATGACACTGTCATACTCATACTATACTGTTGAATATCCTTGTTCTTTAATTCCAGTGTGGTTTCCCCTTGTCAGTGATGCAGAACGGAGGGCCTGACAAGGATAGCTGCCTAGTCGTTAGGATGGTACGAAAAACCGAGGTACCGTGTACACATTGGAGTGCACGTAAAAGATCCCTTGGCCATGGAATTCGAAATAAGAGTAGGCCGTAGTGCCGCTGCCCGGGCAAAATTTCCCTCATAGCACACTGTATGGCGTATGTCCTTCTTCCATTAGCCCAGGTTAGGTGCATAAGAGTAGGACGTTAAACCCCATTTCATTTGTTCTTTAATTAGCACCATTTCATTCATATCGGTCCAATATCGGACATGTTCGACAATCAATATCATGTCATGTCAACCACAGTTTCCAGATATTCATGCCTTAGATCTTTTACTTAAGGCAGCAAGTTTTTACTGTGTAAGGTGACGTTATCAAAGTAACGGTCGTAAATATTTTCTAAACATATAGGTATTTTGGAAAGAATTAGCTTGAACATGTTTACAAAGCTGTCCATCCACCTTTGCACCGGACAGTTGAATGAAATAGTTGTATCGTGTAAACGCCACTTAAGAAAGTAATTGTGAATCATCTATATACTTTTGTTTTGCAGGAGTAACTCAACTACTGATGCCATCACTGTCTCCTACAATGGAAGAGGGCAACATCATTGCATGGCACAAGAAAGAAGGTAGTTTTCATCCTATGCTTCTATTCTAGCATATCTAACCGGTGCAGTTTTCCTATTATAGAATTGTAGTCAGAATTTGAAGACAGTTTCATCTGAGATAAGCTTACTTATAATACCAAGCCCCAAATCAGCTTGGAATTTCCAACCATCAACCTATCCACATAGACATTTCATTGAAGAAAAACATTGATCAAAATTGGTGTCCTTTTGAATTGAAAATAAAAGAACCCAAAACACACCCCCCCCCCCCAAAAAAAAACCCGACAAAAAAACGTTGAAAGTATAGAATCTGTTTTCCATATGTCTCTTTATGTTTTATGTGATATAGAAACTGATAACAAGGTTTAGATAATTGTAGTTTTTACTTGTGATTTACAAACTGATAATACTTTTAAGATGATTGTATATTTGTAGATGATTAGATCCCGGATCCTGTTAATTTTTATGTGATATACAACCTATCCACATAGACATTTCATTGAAGAAAAACATTGATCAAAATTGGTGTCCTTTTGAATTGAAAATAAAAGAACCCAAAACACCCCCCCCCCCCCAAAAAAAAAACCGACAAAAAAACCTTGAAAGTATAGAATCTGTTTTCCATATGTCTCTTTACTTCTCTTTATGTTTTATGTGATATAGAAACTGATAACAAGGTTTAGATAATTGTAGTTTTTACTTGTGATTTACAAACTGATAATACTTTTAAGATGATTGTATATTTGTAGATGATTAGATCCCGGATCCTGTTAATTTTTATGTGATATACAAACTGATCATTAATGCTGTTTAATATAATTGTATATTTGTAGGTGATAAGATTAATCCTGGTGATGTATTGTGTGATATACAGACTGATAAAGCTGTTGTTAGTATGGATACAGAAGAAAAGGGTATTCTTGCTAAAATATTGGTAGGTATTATAATGACCATATGTGAGCCGCTCCCACGAAACCAGACGCTTGTCGCACAACTTCATTTTGTACTACTATTAATGAGCCGTACTCAACTACAGATGATACGACGAAATTAAAAAGAATTGCATTTTTGGAAAGCTTAGCTGTGGACTATTCAAATATTGTGCCTGCTCTATTTTTTTTTTATAAAAAAGACACTCCGTCTGGTTTTGTGGGAGCAGCTCACATATGTGCTTCTCTTACATTGGGTAAAGAAAACTAGAGTCATAGTTTACTGTCCCGTTTAGTAATGAGTCAAAAGGAATTATTTTAATTATGTTAAATTTGCTGTCAAATTATCTTTCCCCTTGGACAGGAAAATTTGTGAATATTTAAAGTAATATCAAAGTAGTATGATACAAATGAGAAAAATAGTTCTAATTGCAAATAGTGAGGATTTATTATAACTACACAAGGGGTAGTCTTTAGTAGCATCTAAGTGATTATTTCCACATATGCATGTTTTGTAAACGTTTGTATTGATAAATTTTACGCCTAATTGCATACAATGTTTTTAACTTTTAGATACCTGATAATGCTAAAGAGATAAAAGTTGGTGTATTAATTGGATTGGTGGTAGATGAAGGTGATGATTGGCAGAACGTAGAAATACCGGCAGATGCTCCATCATCATCATCACCAGACAAAGCATCCTCACAGTCTTCTTTAGCACCAACACAACCAGATAGCGTATCTTCAACAACTACTCCTCAAAAAAGGTAATATACCATACATTAAAAAGTTGTTTTCTTGCTTCATAGTACTGCACAGTGACCATACTTGAGAAGAGAAATCTAAAGTAATTCTATCTTGAATTTATTTTAAGTAATTTATGTCGTATATTATAGTAATTTTATGGGACCCTCAGTGAAGAAGTTGTTAGAAGAATATGGTGTTAAAGCTGCAGAAGTTCCCCATACAGGTCCACATGGTGCTCTAGTTAAAAGGTAAGTTTTGTAAAAATGAAAACAACAGAGGATTACTTGAAAATATCTTAAATTAAAGGTATTAATTTATAACTTTTCTGTTTCAGTGATGTTATTACTTATGTAGAATCTAAAAAAATACCCAGAGTTCAGTTTGATGCAACAGCTCCCTCCGTCGACACTTCAAGCTCAATTTCTAGCCAACCTGTTGTATCAGAATTACCTGCCTTGGATGATGAACCTTATATTGATATACCACACACAAGTATGAGAAAAACAATAGCTAAACGGTTAACTGAATCCAAGGTGAGGAGTATGTTTTTGGTAGAAAGTTACTATATCACATTCGATGTTGTTTTCAATTTTAGCACTCCGCCCACCCAATCAGCCAGACGACCAATCTGATTAAAACACAGATCCAATTTCGTTTCGTTTTTTATAGTTCAAAATTTCGTTTTTACTTGTCTTCACTACTCTTGGATCTGGAGGACTTGTTATTTAACTGGTGTTCTACCTGAAATGAGGGGTCAGCCAATCAAATGGTCTGTCGAATCGACCCTTTGACCTTTTCATGCGTGGAACTGTGGGTAGATATTACCAGCCAACGACGTCTATACTAACACCAGCGGATAGAAATCATAACAAAACACAAGTGGATTTTGAAAAGCATGGCGATCGCTAATTGGTTAATCGAATGACTGACGTTATCGGGTCAAATGTCCCGTGCTTGATACCTGACGTCATAGAACGTGAGCGTTCACTATAACTAGTTAGATCTACATGAGTGTAGGCCATCGAAAGTATAAAAAACGAAACGAAATATAGATCTATATTTTAATTAGATTGCCAGACGACGAGCGAGTCGTTTTATATCAACATAATGGTCAACATTATATCAGTTATCAAACTGAGCAAGCAGTGGTGACACCAAATGACTTCATAACAATGGTTGCTTGGTAGATGTGTCAAAATTATAACCTTGTTTGATGTTCATGCTAAACATATAAAGCATGCATTTCGTCTTGATAATATAAATAAGATGAAATAGAATTAAAATTTATACTGAACAAATAGAAAAATTTGATTATACATTGTCTAAATTTAGAAATTACATGCACCGAAGTTAGAACTTAGACCATAGCACGACATTAACAAATTTAGAATTTTGAATCATATATATTGCCATACTGCTCACAGTAGGGGGTGTACTGAATTATATATAGCATGGAATTTCTATAATGGTATTATGTATATTAGTTTGTCTAATTTGATTATGAAGATAATTGAATTACCCTATTTATTACAGTCCACTGTTCCCCATTCCTATGCTTCTATCAACTGTAGAGTCAGTTCTGTTAATCAATTGAGAAAAAGATTAGTTGGTGAGTTATGTGGTATTTATTTGCACAATTTTGTCAAATATCATTTGTCAAAGGTTTTTGTTTTATTTGGTATCCCCAGAAATAAATATATTTACTCATTTCTATCTGTTAAGTACCAGTAATTCAAAGGAAAAAATACTTTGGTATGGCTATTTTCGTCATAATTATTATGGCTATCCAAAATCTACCAAATTATATGATATCCGTAAAATATGTTATAGCCCAAATTAGTTACATCATTATGATATGGTTAATTGATGTAAACGTAAGTCTGTTGTTATATTCAGATCTTCAGTTTGTGTTTTGGTTGGGGTTTTTTTTTCAAATCCATGTGTTCTTTAACTTTACTAGATTCATCTTTTCTTTTTAACAGAACAAGGTATTAAAGTTTCAATGAATGATTTTATAATTAAAGCCGTAGGATTAGCTTTACAAGTAGGTTACTGTACACTTTACCATAACATCTTTATTTTGTTTGTGGGGGAGGTACTTACATTTTGAAGATCTTTGCCAGGAGATGAAAGGAAAAATTTAGGAATATTACATTATGTGCAAAATTTGAACAAATTTTCAAAGTCATCTCCAAAATAGAAGATGCTGTATGTTTCTTTTTACACACCATACAAGTTTTTAGTGGATACCGGGGGATTGGTTGGCCGAATGTGTAGCGCATCAGATCTTTCATTGGATCAACTGGCAGGGTTTCTATTCCACCGGCTGTAACAGACAAGGAGGAGGGTCGCCTGTTTAACCGTGTGGGTTTTCTTTGGGTCCTCTATTTTCCTCCCACTGCTAAAGACCCCTATGCGCAAGCATAATATCATGGTTCATAAAATTGAACCATGTTAGTTCCGAAATGACCTAGATTGTGTCAAGTGGACATTAAACCTCATTTCTCACTCAGAATACAAGTACCTTAATTAAACAATAACCGGTGATTTGTTTTGTTTTTTTTAAAATTAGTTTAATCTATAGCAAAATTAAGTGTGCTTGTCTCTAGATTATTTAATTGGAAAAGTAATAATTGTCTTTAATAAACTTAAAATGAATAGTATGCTTCTTCATTTATTTACACAATGTAAGAAATCATTGCTTTATTTCCACAGGTCATAGAATGTAATATTTTTAACATTTCTTTCATTAACAGAGAGTACCACGATTAAATTCTACATGGAAAGATGGTAGTGCTCATATATCACAGACTGTTGATATATCAGTAGCTGTGGCAACAGATAATGGCCTTATTACACCCATAGTCAAAAATGCAGCAAGTTTAGAGGTTGATGAAATATCCAGCACTGTCAAGGTAAAACATTGTATTTGTTAAAAAGATTGAAGATTACCATCACCAAGTTACTTTTCTGTTGGTTGGCAATGGGACTAGGTTACTTTTATCGAAGTTCAAAGAGATTTCTCATCATTACACCTTCTATTTTCACAGGAATTAGCAGGAAGAGCAAGATTAGGAAAGTTACAGCTTCATGAATTTCAAGGAGGTTCTTTTAGGTAAGATATGAAAGATTTTAAATATTGTTAACCATTCATATAAATGTATAATTAGGAAATGTATCTTAATACAATACAATGGGTATTCATAAAAAAAACAAGGAACTTTAAAAATTCCATAAAATCTACCTTTGTAATGAAGCAAGTTACAAAATTTGATTTTCAGGTATAGGTATTCTACCATTAATTATATACCTTGGTTTTATTTCAATATACATACCAGGTTATTCATATAATTAAAAGGATTTGGGGTCTCTTTTTTTTGTTCTTTCATTTTGGAAGTTTGGAATAAGGTTAATATTTTGTCGTCTAATATAATAAATGATTTTCATCATTCCATTTGTAATCTTAAATTATTGCATTTCAGTATATCTAATCTTGGTATGTTTGGGATAAAAGAATTTACTGCTGTTATAAACCCACCACAGACAGCTATTATGGCTGTAGGTACATCTAGAATTATAATAGGACCAGATGGGAGTCCAACACCCGAAATGACAGTAACTTTATCATATGATAGTCGAGTAGTGGATGAAATAGATGCTTCTGAGTTTTTAGAAATGTTTGCTAGTATTATAGAAAGTCCGGAAATGATGGTACAAAAGTCTTTATCACAAGCTAGAGGATTCTTTTAGAAGTTTATTTATTTGTATTCTTCAGTCAGTTTCAGGGTAAATATCCCTACTACCCTACCCGAAACAGGGCCTGGCTGACTGGCTCTATTCAATTACGTCATTGTAATAGGTTGTAAATGACAATTTTCATATGATGTCAGTAAAACATGAGTGTTCCTGCCATCATCGAAAAAATCAGTTACCATACAAAAAAACAAAATCTGTATACAGACATGTAACAAAATGATTTATGGTGTTATTTTTATCACCTCTTACATTTTAACTTTTGTTAGTAACAGGCTCAAGAGTGACATTTTTTATTTATTGCCTTCTGTACATTATTGGCTAGTAATATTGTAGAGACAAATAGTGATACTCAATAAGATATAATAATTGATACAGGATCCTAGTATTGTGTTTTAAAATAGATACCAAATTATGTAAAAATACGAATGTTAGTGTATAGTACAAAGTGCTAAAAGATCTGATTTAAATTTAATTTAATTAATATATATATATATAATTAATGAGTGCTATATAAGAATTATAATTATAGTACTACCATAGGTATTTGTTTTAGAAATTGTACCATGTTTTTGTTATGTATAAAAGATACAAATGAATATGTCCTTTCTTGTCTTTTTTTATTTTAGCTTCACAGTGATAACTTTTCTCTCAATGTATGGCTAATTTTTAGAAATTACTGACATACATAATTATAGCAGTGCCACATTAATTAGGTACCTAAATGACACTAAATGTACATGAATAATCTTCCCTAGTTCTGCACATTTCCACAGGTTACTTAGACATGAATATAATTCTTTTAGTGGCATTCAGTAACTGAGTAGATCCATAATCCATAACTTGTGTTATAGTTTATAGACATGAGTAGTTTTATATTTAACTGTCAAATTCTTATTCAGTACAAAGGTGTATTCCTAATATTTTATCATAAGGGGGAGTTGGATGGTCAAGTGGATTAACTTGTGCCTATGATATCTCAAGGTCTGTAATTGAGTCAAATGGCGTGGCTTCAATTGGCTGCTTCAGTTATCTCTGGGTCCTCCCAAAGCCAAAGACGCCTACACGCAAGCAAATAATTGAAATAATATCAAGCCATGTTAGTCAAGAAATGACCTAGTTTGTGTACAAAACATCCTGACCCTGTCAAGCAAGGGTAGTTTTCGGAACAAATTTGGATTCCTACAATATTTTGTCAGCCAATTTGGTAGCTTTAACTAATTTGTAGGGTTAGAATAGATGCAGGTTCGTAATAATCACTATTTAAGAAAAACAACAAAGACTGTATTGTAAGATACTCCATCTAGCCACATTCAAAGTAGGATGATATTATATCAAGACCATTATTTGAAATTCAGCAATATTGTTTTTATATGGAGGCAGACCACCTTTACAAATTGTAGTTTGTCTATATATAGCAATTCTCTCTCTCTTTTCTGCCTTTTTGCATGCTCAATTTGGTTGATTTTTTTTTATCTAGAGTGGACAAACAGGGTTTGAATTAACATTTTCTGCCAGGTTTGGGTAAAAATTCATGATTTTGAGGCAGAAAGATAACAGGTTTATCAGGTCGGCTACGATAGTATGTACAGCAACCAGTTACATGTTATTAGTGTGCTTCTTCAAGTTTGTGTATCTCAAATTTTGGTGGTCAACCTCATACAAATTTAAGTGCAAAGCCATGACCATTTGTTTCTCTGTCTGTAGAGAAAAGCATCCAGCCCAACGAAAATTTGGGGAAAAGTTGGAGGTGGGCAAAGAGGCCAAAATTAACATTGATGTCAATGGGGATATTTATAGTGGCCTGCCTCCATATATTTTGGATTGTCTCCCCTTAGACCACAAGCTTGAAAATTATCGATGTGGTCTAACAAAAATACCTTGAAACAAACAAGTACTACAAAATATTTTAATTTTAAAAATTTATAACAAATCTATGTATTGAATATAATTATTAAATGAATATATAGTTAAATATTTCTGCCGTCTCTCTCCTGTGATATTTCCTGTAATTGATAAGCTGGTTTATAACATACTATACCTCTATCATCTATATATTGTAATGATGGATTAGGATGGGTATTGTTCATACTACCTAATGAAGTATACCTGAAAGGAAAATACATCCAACTTTTATTATGAAAAGAGGTTTTGAATCGATACCAGAATCTATCACTTATCACTATCAGACTCAGCTCTTTAAAACTGAAATCACTCCATGATCGGAAATATTATTACAAGTGTTGTAGGGCCAGATATTAATAAGATAATGTTTTGTATTAATGTCTTTTAATCTTAACTTCAAACTTCATGTCACACTTATTATGCATGGTATGTTTCATATAAAATATCTTTTCCTTATTATAGTAGATGAATTCACATGAAAAGGTGAATTCTAACATAAAAAAGTGAATTCAAGTATTCCCCCCCACCCCCAATCATTATATCATAGATGGCTGTATAGGTTGTTGAACTATTTGCAGCAATATACAACAAAGTTGCTTGCATGCAGTAATGAAAAGATCTATGGCAAAAATGACATCATTTTATAATGAGATAGCATTTAAGAGATTTCTGCTGGACCGCAATCTATATTTTAGTCATGATTAAGGCATCATGATAATGGCATGATTGCTACACAATTTTATGGATACTTTTCGAAACCGCAGGTAAATATGAAGGCTGTAATGTGAAAACACACAAATCAATTTTTCTGTGACCTTCAACATTAAATTACTTTCTTTTTTAAAATGACAAAAATAATGGATCAGAAGTACTTACCCTCTATCATATAAACTACAATATGGCACACACAGACAACGTAAAAATTTCCACACATCATAATATGTCCATTCTAACAATGGATTAACTCGCATAAATTGGGGCCAATCAGGATCTGTCATACTAAAGGCTTCAAGATGACCTGAAATAGTTGAGAAATGCATATCACAAATTCAGCACTATATCCTTTCCCCAATAATCAGAGCCTGGTATTCTTTAACCTCATCTATTCATTACAGGACCACAGTGATTCTGTGAGGACGATGCTGACTCACTAACCAGGAGATGCACTGTTAAATCCCCAAAATCTTCAAGCGTGATTTTCCCATGTCAGTGGTCCAGTCGGAGAGTCTGGCAAGGAATAGTGTCTAGTTTTTCAGATGGAATTTTAAAAACTGAGGTCCTGTAGTGCTGCTGTCTGGGCAAAGTTTCTTCCAGCACAGTGCATGCCGTGTGCCCATGTTTCAGAGCCTGGTTGGTGCAGAAAAAGTAGGCCGTTAAACAACATTTTATTTCACTTTATGTCTACAACTTCATAGTCCATACAGAGAAAGAGGAGACAATTTATGAAAAAAGCAATTCAGAAACAATACTTCAAAAAAAGGAAACAAATTGTGAATTAAGAGTCCCAAAAGGAAACAACACTTGAACCCAAAAAAAACCTACTCGAATAAGGATCTGTACATCTTGTTCCCATAAATACAGCTTTTACTTCTCCTCTCTGACTCTTCAGTTCACTCAAACAATCTTTTATTCTACCATTAAATTTTAACTCTTCTAAATTATATCTTGTAATATAAGAATTTACAGTTAATATTTCAGTTCAAACTTGTCCCTAAAAATAGGTTGCCAGGCAACGAAACAAACGCCCACACAGCAGCCAAATCGTCCGGGCAGTCAACAAGAGTTGTTGCATTTTAAGGGGACAGACGGCGGCCATTTTATCCGTCAACTCTGGTCCGATTTTCACAAAATTAACATTCTCTCTTCATTACCATGAAACCGTGATATAATCAAACGGTTTTTTAAATCGGATAATAATTTTGACCTACAGAGGGACCACAAGCTAACAAAAGCTATTTTTCGGACAATCAGGGGACATAATTCAGGAAGTTATGATTCGATGGGCGCAAATATCGAAAGGAACCAAGATCTTTGGGTTATAAACATGCATGTCACGTTTCATCAAAATCGGTTCAAAATTGTGACCTCTATAAGGTCCACAACCTTGATATAACATATTTTCACACTATTCGCATACAAACGGCGGCCATTTTGTCCGTCAATTTTGGTCCGATTTTCATGAACTGCGAACTCAACCTTCATAACCATGGAACGGTGATATAATCAAAAGTTTTTTTAAATCGGATAACAATTTTGACCTCCAGAGGGACCACAAGCTAAAAAGGGCGATTTTTCGGACAATCAGGGGCCATAATTCAGGAAGTTACAATCCGATGCGCGCAAATATCGAAAGGAACCTTCATAACCATGGGACGGTGATATAATCAAACGGTTTTTTAAATCGGATAACAATTTTGACCTCCAGAGGGACCACAAGCTAAAAAGGGCGATTTTTCGGACAATCAGGGGCCATAATTAAGGAAGTTACGATCCGATTGGCGCAAATATCGAAAGGAACCAAGATCTTTGGGTTATAAAGATGCATTTCAAGTTTCATCCAAATCGGTTCAAAATTGTGACCTCTACACTGTTCACAAGCTATAAAACGTGATTTTTCGTACAATCAGGGGCCATAACCCATGAAGTTACGGTCCGATACATGCCAATATCGAAAGGAACCGAGATCTTAGGGTGATAAACCTATATTTTAAGTTTCATTGAAATCGGATAAAAATTGTGACCTGTAGACTGTTCACAAACAATTGTGGACGGATGGACGGACGGACGTCCGGACGGACGGACAGGGGCGACGACAATATACGTCCACATGAAAATGTGGGCGTATAAAAACACTGCTATAAACCATTAAGTTCAAATTTATTATTAAAGGAGCTAAATCGCTAACATTTGAGACCTAGAAATTGACAGAAGTGGGTCGCAACGCATATAAGACTGTAATATGAATGTATATAAACCGATTTGCATTCAATGGTTTCCGTTTTTACTCTAATTTCAAATCAATTATGTTCCGCGAAATAAGTCAACAGTCTCAATCGAATGAAAATTTCTAGCGTCTGGTTCTTTCAGTCTATATACGGCATTTAATTTGGCGCAATGTGTCTATCCTCATTCCTGAGTCTCTTGCTAGAACTGGGGATGAAACGATTTGTGTACCAATGGTAAAATGTTTATTTTGTCTTAAATATTGGATATCAGAAGCCCATCTTTTTCCGGTAAGATCACAGCATCAATGTTTATTTAAATTACCAAATGATTCGGGTTTTCAAAGTTGAAGATTTTGGATGATAGCTACTTAAAACTTACCTGTCTCTTGAGATCTGTATAAATTTTTCAACTTCAGGGAATGGTAATTTGCTACGGATATACAGCGATTTCAGTTTGTTCAAGTTTTCTGGAAATTTCCTGAAGATAATCATAATTACACAATAAACTAAAATATTGACGGTCATTTTTACTGGTCACATAAAATTACTTTCAGCTTTTTTACTTTTTAAAGACTTTGGGCATTGCTTTGCTGTGAAGCAGTCGGTTAAGAAACAGTCAAAAAAAAAGCGTATGTGCACAATCAAAACCATTAACACCATTAAACATTAGTCATCTATCACTTGATCTTGATTTTGCAAGGGGGGGGGGAAGTACTCTCCTATGCTACATATATATACCATAACATTTGAGGCCTAAAGAAAGACCTGAAATAGACAGATTTAGCTCTTGAATAATGCAGGCTTCACAGGAGACATGCACTATATCCAAAAATCACCAGACATGTGACTAGTCATCTCTCTTGACTTGGTCCTTGCTGGCCTTACACTATCCTAGATCTCACTACATTATTTCTTCCATCATTAAATCAAGTTCACTAAGCTTCTCAAAGAGTGTGGTTATATTGTAGCTCAAAGGTTATACTTTTTGCTAGTTAATTATTTGACGGCATATAATAAATTTGGGAATACATGAGTCAAAGAAACAGCAAAACAAGATATAACTAAAATCCTGTACTTAATTGTCAACATATATTCTTTGAATTATTGGTTTGTATGAAGTTTAATTTTTAAGATACCTTTTCACAACAGCATACACTAAATGAAGAAGAACTGTACAATCTTTTCCTCCATTAAACCCAACACAAATTTCATCTAATCTGTTATATAAAGAATAGGTTGATATGCAACAAAACAAAAACCCACAGCAGCTAAAACATTTGAGCAGTCCACAAGGGTTGATGATTGATTGTTTTGTAGGTATTAAAAATTAGATTTTAGAGAGTCCACGAGATTTTTCATAGTGATCATTAGGATCCTTTGTCTCATGTCGATGGACACTGTGTAAAAATCTAAAGTAAATCAGATGATAACTTTAGCCTATAAAGGGGATCACGGTGGTTAAATGAGTAAGACGCTGACTCGCTAGCCTGGAGTTCAGATGTTTGATCCAATTTCATTTCATTTCATTTTAGCCAAAAAGTGTCCAGAAGTGATCAAGGGCCATAAAGCGGAAAGTAATATTCAGAAACTGCTAAAAGTCAATAGGATATTCGTCTCATGTACACTGTGTATAAATTTCAAAGTCAATCAGTTGATAACTTTAGCCTTTAGTACGTCCACAAGATTTTCAAAGTAATCAAGGGACATAATTTTGGCAGTAATTGTCAGAAAATCAGTAGACACCCATGTCTCGTGATTATAAACAATGTGTAAATGTTTTAAGTCAATCGAATAATAACCTTAGCCTCTGAAGTGTCTACAAGCAATTCTGGATGAAAAGGAGGACGGGGGTGACAACAATATACAACAATGTGGGAGTATAAAATTAATGCAAACAAGAAATTGATATATGAAATTGATATATATCAATAACTGCATTCATTTTGGTATAAGTTCAATATCAATCTCAGAAACTTCAAGAACGCTCCATTTAGTATTTTACAAATGATATTGGTGACAATTGGCATTGGCAAGTCTCAGACTAATTCCAACAAGACTTTATATCAATCACACCATAACTTAATGAAGCATTAATTTTTGGTTCTACAGTATGGCACAGATTTTCTGTGTTCATAAACCTTATAGATTTGTAATGAAATATTCATGGATTAAACAGCCAAAATAACTACCTATATCTGTCTAACGCTGTTTCTATTGTGTTTAATGCATTTTGTAGATTATGCGTAAATTTTGATGCTGTTTCTATCTGTGAAAGCTTGTAAACTTTTTCAGCTGTCTTATTTAAAGGGTATTCATCATAATCTACTATACAACCTGTAATATAGAAGATGAAATTATAGAACTAAATAAAATAGAGAGAGAGGGGGGTTTAATGTATCATATTCAAAAACTAGGTCATTCTGGGATTAAGATATCAATTACACAAAACATTTAGCAGTGGGTAAAAAGATGACCCAATTCCATATGTAGATGCAGGTACAACCCTTAAATTAAACACAAAAATGACACACCTATATGACATATGATTTACACACTGTAACCTAATTTTATTGACAGTGTCCGGTAAAATCCAGAAATAATCATAAAGATCAAAGATGACATGGTTGAAATAAACATCATGATATATAAACCATACAGGAAATGACAACAACAAATAATATCCTGTTTCAAAAGATTTACCTATATTTATAAATAACAATAGATATTATAATTATAAACAATATACTACTTTACCTAATAACCCAGACATTTTACACTATTCATTAATCATTAACATTCATGCACCAATATACCACAAAACACTGTTGATATGTAGATCCCTGTGTACATGTGACTACACTAGGATCTAATTAATTTAACATATTTTATCTCTCTGAATAGGAACTAAAAGTATGCATTCAAGGGACATTCCTTAAACATTAATAATGAACTGAATTTGACATTAATTATCATTGTTGCATGAGGTCATGTTAACATACAGCTTTAAACCATATTATCAAAACAGATAAGAATGATAAGCTGGGTCTAGTGTATCTTTTTCATGTCTCTTTAATCATGTAACACTTTCTAGTGTTAAATCCTGTAGATGGGACATGATTATACATATCACAGACAAATACAAACCAACATATATTTATTCCCTCAGTATTTACATTTTTAATCTGAATTCTTATACATGACTGTCTTTACATATTTTTAACTACTTTTTTTTTAGTTCGCTAAGTACAATTTTATCTTAATCACGTAATATTTTAAAAAGTAGGCGTGTGACATTAAATTTAATAAAGAAACATCAGTAGAAATTGACCCAAATAACCCAACACAAGAAAACAATTATATTTTTGTCTAACAACAAAAAAGTTGGTAGTAACAGACCCTACGGGACAGTCAGATACAAAAATCAACAGGAAATTACCCCATGCCTTTGTATACCAAAGGTCATATTTGTTTCCATGGAAACATACAAATTATGAATCCAAGAAATTAATTGTTAGCAAAAGATACAATACTATACATGTAATAGGCTGTGTCCAAAGTTTCATATAAAAAATACCCGAAATTCAACAGTTAATATGTTTCCATGGAAATACAAAAATTATTGAATCCAATACCTTCGTCCTTTAATGCGTAAAGGCACAACAATCATAATAATTTGATCATCAATGATGAGTGTACAATGTTCAGAAAGATATCTTGAACTAATTATGAGACATTCTCTGAAAATGATAGCTGACAAAACCCATTTTAATATTGCACCAATAACTTCGTTCACCATGTACCTAGTTAGTTAGGGAAAGGTCAACATTGGGATTTTTTATAGTATATACTTCCTTATTGGGAATACATTAAAATATTCAGTACCCAAATAACAAAGTAGTATCATGCGTTTTATAAAAGGTTAGGTCATCCTGCATTATGTTAGACACCAGCAATAACAGAGAAATAGAAAACCAGGCCATTTCAGGACTAACATATGCTTCAATTTTGTTTCAATAATTTGCTTGTGCATAGGAGTCTTTAGCTTTGGGAGGAATCCAGAGGGTCCAGGGAAAACCCACAAGTTTAGACAGGTGACCCTACTCCTTGTCACATACAAATAGGGAATCAATGACAGACCTTATTGGGGGGGGGGGGATGGGCAAATGGTTAGCTGCGCGGTATCATACGGCCTGCTATCGAGTCAACTGGCGTGGTTTCAAATCCCCCGTTGTATGTGGCATGGAATAGGGTCGCCTGTCCAACCTCGTGGGTTTTCTCCGGGTACTCCGGTTTTCTCCCTCTGATAAAGACCCCTATGCGCTAGTGATTTATTGAAATAAAATTAAACCATATGTTAGTCCCGAAATGACCTAGTTTGTGTCGAGTGGACGTTAAACCCCATTTCTCTCTCTCTTCAGACCTTATGATCTAATGCGCCTGCAGTAAGCGATTCGGCCAACCAACCCTCTCACCAAACTGATCCCGCAGTGAATATTCGCTTGGCCGCTACAATCACTGATAAGCATGACATCGACGAGACTTAATGAGTTCGGCAAATTAACTTTTTTACTCCAACAAATTAAATTCTCAAACATTTTTTTGAGGTAAATGAAAAATAAATAAAGACGTTTGAAGTATTTGTAGTTAAAAAATATTTCCTAATTAGTGTAAATGGGTATTGAAATGAGTAAAATGCATCATTTTGCCCGAAGCAGTTAGGTGTTATTTAAACATTGCACGAGCCGTTGAGCCAATGACTGACGCCACGTGCAGTCAACGCACGTGTTGTGGACAGTCATCTGTTACAGAGATAATTCGTAAGTAATTCTCTGTGAAACAGATTGCAGTAACACAAGTATAATATCATTTGCAAAGTACTAGAAAATAAATACTAATGAAAAAGACAGCTGTTACTAAGATTACTTCACTTATAGTGATGAAACTATTCACAACAAAATAGCGTTATTTTTCATTCTGTCTCATTGTTAATAAATAATGGAAAAGATCTGAATTGGAGACAACAAACAAATTCTACTCAGTATTCTTTATCTTTAGTCTATATAATATTTATTATGTAACGTAAATGCATTAAATAGAATTTAATGTGGCACTGATGTATGAATAATTATGTCTGTATATTATAGATGATAAATCTGTGTAGCAATAAATATTATCACAGGTCTTCAATCAATATACTTTTATAATTGATGTCTCTTTAACCAGCCTAAATGACAGGCCAGATACTTATGTATTTAGGCCATACTTAAATAAGTATTTGATGAAATTCCAGCTTCACATGTTCTCACCCAATTGACAAATGATTAGAAAAGATTTCAAATGGTTCCCCCCAGTTCTTCCCCCTCTTTGACTGATTACAGTTAATTTTATATTTTAGCAAATGGCTATCTGCAGCATTAGTGTTTATATATTTGTTTAATAAAGAAAAAAAAGGGGGAAAGGTATCTTTTCTTATTTATTTCAACTTTTTCAGAACTTGATTGCTTTTATGCCTAATTGCAGGGGCCTAAAAATTCTTGAGCTGCTGAGGTGGGGCATGGCCTTCAAAAAGGTTGGAAATCCAATTCCACACTTTATCATGACTCAGTACATATAGAGACAGTTATAAAATCAATTCAATAAATAAAAGAATATATCAATAATGCACATTATCAAAAGTTGCAGACAAGCTCCCCTTTCCTTCAAATTGTCCAAAATACTGGAATCTTATCCAGAAGTTCAGCTATCATTTCAAAATCTTTACAGTTCAAACCAAAAGCTCAACAAAAATCCAACAGTTATATGTGGCCTTATGTACTTTTTAAATACCCCAAAAAGCTATACAAATTGTTTTTCTAAAATCGCTCCCCAAGGGCAGTTTTTAAAGGTAAGTCAAGTAATAAAACAAGTACTAGTATTTGTGTGGCCTTATAAAGATTAAGTATTGCTGTAGGCAAGGATAAAATGTTTCTATGTTTAGATCACATCTTATCTATATTTTACTCCTGTTTGTCCTACAGTATTCAATGAGAGTAAATATATCATGACAATACAATCGTAATATGACCCAGAACAATATCACCTTCTATTTGGTCCATATTTATTTAGTATATATTATGTCAATGTATGTATAAAATATATTTGAATCAAGTTGGCCGCATACGTTTATTTAGAATTTCAGCTGTCAAGGATTATTTTACGTGCACGCCAATGTGCACACAGACCTCGGTTTTTATCTCATCCAAACATCTAGACTCTGTTCCTTCTCAGGCCCTCTTTCCTGCACCACTGACAAGGGGAAACCATGCAGAAGAATCCTGAGGAACTTTCTTGTTCAACACCGAGCGAGTCTGAGGAGACCCTGGTTAAAATCAAGTGTCTTACGCTTTGAGCCACTGTGGCCCGAGGCTTCCAATGTGGCGGAGGAGGTCGTGGAGTGATCCAACAGAAGCATTTCAGTTTCTAGATTTAGATCGAAAAAAGTTGGAGCAACAAATGGGCTATACAACTATAAACCTTGGGGGCATACAAGGTATTAACAAATCATTTGTATCTTATACAATTGTTTATTCCATGTTTCTGCTCTCATATTATCAAGTGTACATAACATTGGGGACATGCATGACACTTACAGGTGTCTTAAGTTCACTTATTACACAATAGCTTACAATCAGTTACATGCGGTCAACCATTCAAATTGCTCATTTATTTCAATTGTTATTTAGGACTGTTTGGAGGTTGGATATAGCGAACCCAAAACAATTACAATTTAATACAATATCAGAATAGATACAGGTACATAATAACAATAGTTACAAACAGCTGTATTCTCATTTTCAAAATAAAGATGAGAAATCCCATGTCTAAATTATACCTGGGTAATTTTATCCATTTTTTTTCTGAAGAAGGCTTATACAAATCCTTCCAAACGAATCCCAAGGGACCATACTACCTGTACATGACAATAGGCTTCTGTAATTAGGAAGGGGTATATATCTAAAAATTGTGTTTTTCTTAATAATTAAAGGAACAATAACACTCTTGCTGGCTTGGCAGCTCTAGAAAATAAATAATAGTCTTATTCTAAGTACCAGATGTTTATGTGTCCTACCTGTTGTGTAAATTATCCATTACATCATAGTTTACTTGTCCAGAGGGTTCGAAAATATTTTAAAATCCTATTCACATTTGAAAAGGTTTACGTTAACCTTTTCAAATCATGTAGTTGAATTTTTCCAATTTTTTAAATTAGGTGTGTTAAGATGAAATTTGTATTATCAATTAATTTGAATATTGTAAAATAATACAATTTGTTGACCAGAATAAAGATTGGGACATATTATTCAATTACAACAAGAGTGTTATTGGGGCTTTAAGGGGGAAAAAAGTCAAATTTATATTCTAATATACAGGAGCAAGCTTCTGCTCTCCTTGATCTGGTCTATGATATCACTATTGTGGAAGAAGAATTTAAAGGATTAAGGTACTACATGTACTAGGAAGCTCAAATCACAGTAATGATGCATCTATAGGATCAACTAATGAATCAGCTTCCATATATTCAAATATATTATATAATACTTACTTTCTGGTAATACAGAACTTAATTCCTGACAGGCTTCTTCTAATTTATCTAACATTTGTGATTCTAGAATAAGTTTCACTTTATAATAACTGTAAAAATAGAAGAAAATAATAATTAGTTGTCTGTGCCTCTGATAGGGCTATCACTTTAAAATTTTGTCAGTTGGTCAATTTCACACATACTTTATTTATTTCAGATTGTTCAAACCTTTTTTAGTATGTAAAATCTATAGATTTAACTAAAATTATTGTGCTTTAAGGTGAATTATTTAACATTATTACTCAAGCTGTTGTAGGTTCTTGTCTCTGATAACTAGGACCTAGTTATTGGCATGTATAATTTCAGGTAAGAAAGAAAGTGATTACCTATTATGGAGATCTGGATATGAGCCTAAAGCTACTGTTTCTTTATATTTATCATCTACCTGTTGTAATATACTGGTTATAGATATCTCATCTTGATTTACATATATTCTTCTTGTATGAAACTCGACACTTGGATCTCGAAATAAATCCTACATAAAAAGATTTTTATACTGTCTTTGAACATGAAAATCAAAACATATCAATGTAGATTATAAATGTGGATTTATTTAAGAGCTAAATGATTTACACTAAAGGATACTTTAGATGAATCAGATTGTGGTATTCTCATAAAATTGGTGGGGGTTAGGGAAATATTTTTCTTACCTCTAATAAAACAAAAGCATTTTCTAATAAAGATGGTATACCAGGAAACATATAGACATTTTGCATAGATACCATCGGATACTTTGTCTTTTCACCAGTTATTTTATTGATACCATATTGTAGTACAGCAGATTTAGGAACCTACAGTCAGAATAAAATCAAATTATACAAATGTATAACACACTCATCCTGTAATAGTTGGACAAAAATCCTGCAATTAAAATAAGGTGATAATTTTTTCTACTGAATGTAATAATCTTGTCTGTTTGTTACTGTAATAACTATTTGTTCATTTCATGTTTGTGGACTTCCTTCTCGTTATATATCATACAAGATGTAATAAAGAGATTTAACATTAATCCATAAATCCATACATTTAGAAAAGTGACATACTTGTTGTCCTAAGCATGGGATTGAAACCTTGAATCTGTTAGATAACAGACCTTATTCTCCCATAATCTGGGAAAACCTAGCAAGTCAAATTTTGGTGAAAATTGAGTTAGACCCATATTTGAACTTAGTACACATGTATATAGTAATAGGTGTTTTCTCCTTCACTGAAAAGGCTTCTAATTATCTTATTCTAAAAAGACAAAATAAAATTGGTTTTATATTCAGTAGCTTAATTCTGAAACAAAACAGTTTTCCTTTGTTTTCTCAAATCTACATTCAACAGTGTTACTAGGTTTTTCCAGATTACGCGAGTATTATCTGCAGGCCACATAAGATGACATTAAATGAAATGGGGTTTAATGTCCTACTGTTCTGCGCCGACTGGGCTAATACAGGAGGGCATACATACACCATACATTGTGCCTGAGCTATGAGGGCAATTTTGCTTGGACAATGGGACTATGGCCTACTCTTATTTCGAATTCAAATTTGGTTCTGTTACGTCCACACCAATGAGCAAAAAAAACACCCAGTACCTCTGACACCACAAATTGAATATGGGATCTGATCCACCACGACTCCCAGACATAGTCACCCAAATTGACCATTAATGCGTTGGTTCAGGAATACTTTGCTACATCTCCAAATTATTGAAAACTATAATAACGCTGTTTAATTCCTGTCAATGCTCACAAAATACAAAGAACTGCTAACACACATACTTACATAGGCCATTTTCATCTTTGGAGATTTGAGGTCATCTGTTCCAAAATATTGTTTGATTAATTTAACTAAATCTGGATGAGGGTGAGTAGATTCATTAAATGCCATAGCCACACCTTTATTAAGTAAAATACATACACAACTATATTCTAAGTAGAATATTGACAAACCAAATTATTTTGAGGTTTTCCCTAATACAGATACAATTGCAAACTCCAGGCAACCTTATGGCTAAGAAAAATAATCATAGAAATAGTCCATCTACATAGTGAATTAGTACCAATAACTTTTCAGATGGATGAGAATTTACCAGATATCATGCATACGAAGTATCTAGGTTCAAACTGAGTAAAAGTTTCAAGGCTTTCATTTACAGAACTTGAACTACTGTTAGATGATTCAATGCTCTCAACTCAATAAACTAAGATTATTGAATAATATATTCTTGTCTAATCTCTCCTTCTGCATCAGCTTTTGATCTAACAGCTACACAGATCTACCAGTCTGTCCAGCCAATGATACTCTCTTAATGAAGTTTTGCCACTTTTGACCACCCCCACCCCATCCCTTTTCGTGTATATGCTAATTCTCAAACAGTTAAGCTCCCTGACTGCCTGACATTGAAAATAAACATAAAAATCACCAGATGACATTGTTGTTGGACAACTTGTATACCTGATTATTGTTCATTATCGAACAATAACCTTTAAAACATCCTGTATAGATGTTATTGTTGTTAACAATTTAAATAAAGTGTTAAAAGCTAAAAGATTTTATCACTTCTTACAATTATAAACTCATTATTTTTCAAGGTTAGCCATGATACACAGATGAAACATTTATACTTATTTCAGGATATAAATACGTTTCGTTAGGCCATTCTATAATTATATTGACAGAAAGCATTCTGTAATACAACAGACATTTTTATTCCATAAAAAGATCATATTTTTTACTATAAATCTTAAAAGTTGGATAATCTTAGTCCAAAATATTGGATCTTTCCCTATCCTGTTCCTTATTCCTTTCATCGTTTCACAAATTGGAGGGAAAATAAACGTATACTGGGCAAGGTGGAACTATCCTGAGTAAACTGGGCCTAAAAATTTTGACCCATCTCCATTTAACATATTTGCTTAAAATAGCATTATGCAAGAGCAAAATCTGCTTATTACAGGTCTTTCTTTAGGCCTGAGATGTTATCTAAATAATCAATTAGACATTAATTAACATATCGAGACAATAATAAACTCTTAAAGTTAAGGCTAGCCTTCGATGTTGGCGGATTGAATTCCTATATGCCGCTTAATGGCCGTTTATAATTAAATCAATCAAGTGGATAATCGAGACTATGCTGTTTATATTAATGATTTGAGTAATGATGACCGAGGCTATGTGAATATTTCAAACGCTTTTTTCTCGGCTATTAGTGGACCAATTTGACTGAAATTTTCAGCAAATTACCTTTACACTATCTAGTTTTTAACTATTATAGTGAGAACTGCCATCTCTTTATCTTATCTCCCATAATGTAACTTTAATAAAGCTTTAAGCAACTGTTTCAATTGCATGGAATATGGAATACAGTGCTCAGTAATACGCTAAACAGTTATTATATCATGTTTATTTGAATCAAGGTAATGTTAGTTTAACCAGTACCTTCAAAAGATTTATCATCATGTGTCGGACCAATTCCACCCGAAGTTATTACATGGGTATACCTCTTGGAGAATTCTGACACTTCGGTTGCAATTTCTTCCAATTCATCTCCTATTACTGAAATCTATAATGTAGAAATGAACTGTTTAATTAACTAAAAACATAGCCAATTTGATACATGTTGTAGATATATAATACATATCTGTTCTTGAATTCAGAATATAAATTTTAAATTTGATTCTTTGCCCTTTCATGATTTATCAAAATTTTAATGCCAAGCAGTATCCATGGATTTACTTTGCCTGACGTAAGTTAATGAAAAAAGACTGGATACTCTTATGTTTATTAATGAACAATCATTTGAACTGTACATTTCCTTGATTTCAAATGTCTTCATAATAACCAGCTTTGACACTATGAATATTATTAATGTTCAATGATTTCCTTTGACAAAATGTCTTTAAAACTTTAAATAATATCAAGATTATGTTTCTGAAAGTCTATAAGAAATCAAAAATAGGGAAAAGAATTTTCACCTTTTTAACTTTTACCCCAAGGGCGAATAAATGTTGACACAAAAACCTAGAATTGGTATCTTGAGTTTGTCCTTTCAATATTTCATCTCCAATAACTGAAATTATATAAATTAAACAATCTGTCAGGATGCTATGTGCATTATAGTGTAAAACACAATCAACAACTCTATGTGCTTTACAATTTCCCAGAAAAATCACAATCTACAATTCTATGTGTATTACAATTTACAGGGTAAAATCACAATCTACAAGTCTATATATATTACAATTTACAGGGTAAAAATCACAATCTACAAGTCTATGTATATTACAATTCACAAGGTAAATCACAATCTATAACTCTACCTGTACTACAATTTACAAGATAAATCACAATCTAAAAGTCAATGTACGTGTATATTTTAATTTACAAAGTTAATGTATATGTGTATTACAAGTAAATCACAATCTATGGGTTTATGTGTATTACAATTTACAGGTAAGTCACAACCTACAGGTTGTCACATACAACCCAGGAAGCCCGCCAGTTGACTCAATGACAGACTGTAGATAGATAGATAGATAGATAGATTTTATTACATAAAACACCCATTTCGTGCAGCATGTACATAATACATATTATGCATGAAAACAGAAATACATAAAAAGTGAATGTAAAATAGTAAAAGAATGAAAAACATATAAAAAGTGGATGAAAATTACATAAAGATATGATACAGCGCACTTGTGCTAACCATTCGGCCATCCAACCCCCCTCTGATTGTGATCGAAGGGTTCTGCAAGGTTTATTGGTGTTGAGAAGGTCTCGCAGGTACTGAGGTGAAGAATTGTTATTAAGAGCAGAATACGTAATAAATAGTATTGCTCTCAAATGTTCATTTTCACAGTGGCGTTTTAAGGTTTATCATGGCGGAGGCTATACAATTTTTAGGGCAGAGTTCGAGAAATTTTGCAATATAGAAATCGTTTTGGTGCATTCTGACACATCCTCCAGGCCCTTCGAGGCCGGTTTAATCTGTGGGCCGGGGCCTAATTCGATACTTGTCTGAAACCTGAATGCGAAACAAATCACTTGTACGTATCGGGAACTCAATCAAATAATAATTAATGGAATATGGTGGAGTGAATTGTGCAAGCAGCACGCGTAATCCCGGAAATCTATACAGCAAAGAAATGATCGCTCCACCAAGCCAGGCCACACTGGGCGGCCCAGCCATCTCTTTCCTGAATAGCTCATTAGTAGGTTTTCAGAAAAGGTGATTTCTTGATTGATGATTTTCATGCAATTGTAATGACTGCACTCTCACTCAGTAGTGGATTGACTCGGACTCGGGGGCTCTTTCCCTAGGCCAGAGGGGCCCTTTTGTCAGACGTGGGGCCCTTTTGTCTGCCTTTAGGGCCCTCCCTATCTAGGGTACATTTTCATTTTTCTCATCTGTCTTAGCATTTTTCTCTCGTTTTATTTTTTCAACTTCTTTGATTTTTTTGCCGAGGAGTCTTGCACCTCCAGCGCCTCAGCTATAAAACGCATCTGCATTTTCATTGGGTTTAGTCTTGCTTATGATCCAGGCTGCTTTATTATGAAGATTCTGAAGTCGCTTAATTTTATTTACTTTTAGATTATACAAAAGTGTATTACAGTCGTCCAGTCTTGACGTAACCATAGTGTTTACCAGCATTTTAGTCGTGCCACTATCAATGAAAGATCTAAAATATCTATTAGAGATTGAATCTGATCAAGTTCCCTTAGGAACACTTGTAGGGTGAGTGTGTAGTTATTCAAGATTACAAATTTATTACAGAACTAATAGTAATTTTATACAATACCATCTCCATCTGTATGGTTAACAAATTAGGTATCATTTATAATATGTTGAAATTTTTGTGTTTTTCAACTCTTATATTGTTCGAACATTTGTTTTGGTTAATCTTTGCTGTACATCAAGTTTTTCAATATTAAAACACTGATTCTATTGAGAGTACCAATATAATAAATATATGTTTAATTCTATTGACGATTTACATTTTTATTTTATTGAATCTTTGTGTAGGTAGGGGCCTCAGGGCACCAATATTGCTGTTGAATAAGACAGCTCGGGCTACAATACATATTACATATCTCAAATCTCAAATCTGTGTATTACAGGATAAATAAAAATTTGCAAATCTATGTATATTACAGTAAATCAAATGTATTTACAGTTTATGTGTATATATAAAGCATAAAATATAGCCTAACAAGAATGCTCTATTGTAGTAAATCATTTCATCTCTCAGTCTATTTGTGTATTACAGAACGAATCAAAATGTATTTACAGTTTATATACAGAATAAAATATAGCCTAACAAGAATATGCTATTACAGTTGATCATTCAATCTATTTGTGTATTTAAATCAATATGCATAAAAACAAAACAACATAAATCTACAATAACTTATAAGTCTTGACTTATCAAATAGAGAGGTTGTAGGATAGCGGAATGGTTAGCATGTGCACGAATGATTAGCATGTGTCTGCTGTATCATAAGGTCTGTCATGTCAACTCATGGTTTCGATTCTCCGGTTGTACGTGACAAGGATTTTCTCACACTGCTAAAGATCCCTTCCTGCAAGCGAATTATAGCATTCCCAAAATGACTCAGTTTGTGTCAGTGGGACATTAAATCTCTCTCTTGTCTCTCTCTAAAATGTTAAATGGAAAAAGTCTGAAATACCTGCTAATGATCCTATGAATTCTATAATATATACCAACTCCCAAATGCTATAGTTAATAAAATGTGTAGTCAATATTACCTATTATGCCTGCCGTATACGGTCTACGATGATTTGAGTTGGACATGATTGTTTTAGATGGTGGTGCAGTTGATGATAGATGTTTGAGAATGGTCGACAATCTGTTACATGCGATAACACGCTGCATTGGGCACTTGGATATTCAGAGCCTGGTATAAGTCATATTATTTATCTAGAAATATAAGTACGATTATGTTCTTTATATCATTAAAAACGACATCATAAAATAATTGACATCGTGTTGTATTATGTAAACAGGAAGTAGGGAATTCCCTTGACCTTTGACCGTTCGCGTTTACTTCTATTTTTAGTAGGTGGGCAAAAATAAGGTCAATATTCTTGATCTGAGACAATTGAGAGATTTTCCCTTTTTACTCTTTTCTTGTGTTTGCACATGGTGGTTTCTTTTAATGAAGTGTAATTTTAAAATGATTACACCCAGATTATTTTACCACACAATTATGAATATTTTTAAAATTATACATTTATTAGAATATAGAGTGTCATATTTATTTTTAAAAATTATATATTAATTTTTTAAAAATGAGTGAGTATTTATTTTTAAGAATGAGTATTTATATTTAGACATGAATATTTATTTTCAAAAATGAGTATTTATTCATAAAAATTATAAATGAATATAATATTGATTTTTATAAATGAATACATGTATTTATTTTTATGAATATATAAGTTTTAAAAAACTGAATAATCACTTTAAAAAATATAGACTGGTATTCATTTTTAAAATTGTATATATATTTTTTTGTAAATCATATTTATTTATTTTTAAAATTATATTCATTTATTTTTGAACATATATTTATTTATTTTTGAAAATATATCTATTTATTTTTGAAAATATATCTATTAATTTTTGAAAATATATTTTATGTATTTTTGAAAATATATTTATTTATTTTTAGAAATATATTTATTTATTTTTAGAAATATATTTATTTATTTTTAGAAATAAATTTATTTATTTTTAGAAATAAATTTATTTATTTTTAGAAATAAATTTATTTATTTTCAGAAATAAATTTATTTATTTTTATAAATATATTAATTTATTGTTAGAAATATATTAATTTATTTTCTAAATATATATATTTATTGGTTAAGATATACATTTATTTTGTATTAAAATTACCTATGTATTGGATTAAAATCATATATTCATTGGTATTGAAATTACATATTACTTTATTAGTATTAGTATTAGAATTATATATTTAATAATTTAATCTATTTTCATTACCGTATTCATTTTAATTCACACATTTATTTCTTCAAATCCGTCTAAACTAATATATTATGTAACCATAGGGTCCTATTCTTATAAATACTAGGTCTACTTGTATGTATTAGTATTGATTTAATTTGACATTCGTGAAATTTTTGCAAGACAATATTTGCGTATATTTGACCTGTTTTACCTATCCTGTCCGCCACATTCTTATACATTGTTAATAAAAGTTTTTTGATGAACTGTCATTGTTGACTTTCAGCAGCCAATCAGATTTTTAGTTTACGAAACGGGCACCTGTAAGCCACACCCATCCGCCATATTGGAATCAGAGGAAGATAGGCTGCGAACTTTAGATACAAGGTGAGATGTTTCGATGAATTATTTCGAACAACTAATATGTGATATATTTATATATTTATGAAATTAACTTTTTAGAGCACGGACAATATTAATGAATCGTCAAATATGTGAGAGTTTTTTAAGTTCAGCGTAAAATGGCCTATCTTTGACATATGGGGTGTGACACGGTTGACTAATTTTAGTTGGAAGAGGGCATCGTTAATTTTATTTTATACAACACATGTATATGTGGGATATTGGAATGTTTGCAGTTTTGCCTATGAAAGAAATTTGGGGAACTACTAATCTGATATTGTCAGAGTTGTACCGTTGTCTGTCACTTTCCGTACGTCATGTCAGGAGGATGAAAATCGGCAGAACTTGCAACTTTTGACAGTTAGGCTACTCTTGAGTAAGGCCTACCTTCCCATGTAGGCACTGCTTGGTTTGAACCATCTGCTTTATAAATCAGAAATGTCTGTTTACCGGTACTTCAAAACTAAGCAATAAACAAATCTGTGGCCATTGTAATATGCATAATTTTCTTCGTAAATTCATTGAAGTGGATGTATGCAAACCATGCAATGTCAATGATGATGTCATTGCGGATGAAATCTATTCAATTTTTGGTGAGCCCTGTGAAAAATTGTTTACCGCTTTTGGAATTCATAGTTATTACTGATATTCCTCGAGCTAATACAGCTTGACATGAGCACTGAGAACTAAATTAGCCTCTCAGATTAAAACTTTTTCATTGATTGTGGATCATCTAAAGTCTATTATAAAATTTATTTTTTCTATACTATTTAGCTGGAACATCCGTTTGACATTAGCATTTCATGATTTTCAGACTTATAGTCTTATAGATATCTTGGATTTCCAATCTATCCGCTGACAATGGCTGTACCACAATCATGATACTAATAAACCCTAACCCTAGAATTTTATTGATGCATTTTCTGTAAGTTTTTTCTGCCTTTCCTGTGCAGCAGCGATCTTTCTTGTATCACACCTGAAAGTAGCATCTTTTAAAATGATATCTGCTTTCAGTGAAGGCAATAAAGCATTGTACGTATGTGCATTCAACAACTAGCCAAAATTACAATAGTACACCAAACCGGGAAGAACAATATGGCAGTCCAAAAATATAGACATTGATATGAATAAAACAATAATGTAATTTAAATTATATCAATGTATAAAATATATAAATTAGGATATTAAATCATTTTAATCAGCTATTGTGATAAAGGGCACAGTTCTCTTGGTGGATGCTTCATGAACTGCACATGTTAGACGAAATATGTGGCTAAAGTAAAATGAAACCGAGACAGCCAAATATCCACTATGCAAATTTTAACTTTGTAGGTTCCTATCTGTAGAAATCATAGACTTAATGCTACATCGGTCAAAATATCATGGCAATTAAATACACCTACATATTGGGATTATGACTAAAACTGTGTACCAATACTTACTGTCAGGAATGCCCAAGTTTATGCATCAACTGCACCTAAAAATTCACAAAGCTTTTCATAATCAGTCATAAGAAAAGAAAAAAAATATAATTATATGAAAGTTGAAAGCTTTTCATCTCAATTTTCCACGCGCATGTTCATAACAGTTATTTTTTTTATTTTAGAAATTTTGATGTGTTGATGAAGTAGTTGATTAAATCAGATAAAATCAACAACACTAAATTTCTCAGTCCATAGTATTTGGAAAGACTATATTTACATGTATAGTGAACAGTGTTGCATTTAGTCCCAACTTTTGAAATTGCCCCAACCAGATTTAAGCAAAAAGATTTGTTATAGATTAGATTTCTTGAATGGCCCAACTATACAAAAGAGATAACTGTGACCTTGCAATTCTGAATGTTTTCATTTAAATATTTGAAATTTACAATGTATTTACAATCTCTTTAATGTACATGTATAGTCAATCATAGTTGTTTTGAATGTGCATGGCTTTTTTTTTATCGTTCACATTATGGATGTGCTTAATGTCGTTGCATTGATATCATTAAAGAACCAGTATTGAGAGTGAAAATTTTAATTATGGAAATATATTATTATGCGGTGAATTTTAAGTAACTGGAACTAACACGAGGTTTAGTGGCTGTGTCTTTGGAATTGTTCATTGCTCAGTTTTAGAGTTAATCTAAATATCTGATTTATTAATCAGCTGGCTCATTAGTAACATCTTCTTAAAGGCATCCATATTTAGACAATTTAGTCATATGACTTTGATTTCTATAAAATCGACGCCAGTTGAAAACAAAATTATGAATGTACCATAAATGAAAATGACTTGTTTATAATCTGAGATCTGTGTACCGGTAAGTGGACACAGGTAAAATTGGGTTGACCTTTTAATTTGATACCTTAGGTCATTCATTCTTTGTCCTTGAAGACACCTGATTTGATGGTTGATTGATAAGACAAGATTTATCTGATCAGTTTTATGTTTATTAGTCTGTAAAATATTTAAATTATTGAAATTACTAGACCATTGCTGACTTGTTATAAACTGGTTGGTTTTGAAATCAGCCAAATAATATTTATATTGAATAGGCTAAATAGTTGTAAGGTAAGTTAATACAGAAGGATGTTGTCTTTTAGTGTCATTCATTCTTTTCTGAACAAAAATACATACGTTAGAAGTAAATGGATTATTCATGTCTTAAAAAGGGTAGATATTCATATTATACATGGATCAAGAAACAGTATTGCTACTTGTTACTACTCTTCTCTTAATTCTATTTCTCCCCTATAACTTTCAAACTGTGCTTGAATTGAGGTACTGTAATTCACAACAGTACAAATTGAAAGAAAACTACTAGTTTTAACTAATAATTTCCTAATGTAAAACTAAGAGAGGCCAATTGTAGCTAAAACAGTCACATTAGAATATACAAATGTTTTAGATGTTTTCTTGTATCAATATAAACTTGCCAGCAGTGTGCTATGTAAATCTCTGTTATTGACATTCCCCTGAACCCTGTCACCCCTCACTATACTTGTTCATTTTGCATCACTGACCCTCATTTGCATCTAATGTGCTAAAACTTATGTCCAGGCAATGAAGGTGTTATTATAAATGTAACTTTATTAGTATACTGTATAGGCAAATAATTTAAATAATTTATGAATAACATACATACTAGTGTAATCTATCAAATAATATATGATATGCTATTGTTTTCCATTAAAGTGAAGAGTTTACCTATAAACACTCAACAATTTTTATCAGTTTTCATATTTACAAAGAATTGACCCACTTTGATTTTGAAATAGCATAGTTTTTGTAAATGAAACTTCACAGTCCCCCTGTTCAAATTTACATAAGAGATTTATGCTGTAGTCAAGTTTTATTTTACTGTGGCATATATATATCTGTTACTTTATATTATTATTCATGATAACAATTATTACAAATTGAAGGTCTATGAATATGACTGTTTATCATTTCACTTGTAGTGTATGCATAGATCGTATATAATACAGTTCTATGGTGTATGAAATTGTGTAGTATTAATTTTACTCTAATATCTAAATGTGATCATTGTTTAATGGGACTGCAATGCTCTGACAACTTTGACTCTATTTTGAGAGAGGGAAAAGTTGGGGTTCGGGTTAGTGTCTTATGTTTTCATCATTATCGTAATTAAAGAAAATACTTTTAATAGTTTAATTAATTTTTGATGGTGGATTTATTAGTTAAAATGAACTACATCTACATGTTTGTTTACTTATCACTTTGACTGGATATATGTTTTGTTTGATCTTACAAACTGTCAGCTACATGATGTATACACAGACAAGTAAGCTTATTTCCAACACAGTTATCACAAACCTGTCTAGATTTTTAAAGTCAACACGAACACTTGGATAGCCTAATTAAGTAGCATAAATTCTGATCCGACATGAAGTAGTTAGACCTGATTGATCAACTTACTAACCAAATTATTACTGAAAATATCAAAATATGGGGTTCACTGGACTATTAGAAATGAAATGAAATGCAGTTTAAGGTCCTACTGTTTTGCTCCGAACTGGGCTAATGAAGATTGGCATACACCATACAGTGTTCGATGAGGGAAATTTTGCCTGGGCAGTGGCACTATGGCCTACTCTTATATCAAATTCCAGCTGTCAAGGGATCTTTTCTGTGCACGCTTATGTGTACACAGGAACTCATTTTTTTGTACCATCCGAACAACTATACAGCTGTCTCCCCCCCCCCCCGCCTTAGCCGCCATCACCCTCCACTGGACTATTAAATTATGGCTCTGTAGTGTGTAGTTCAGCTCTGAACGCCAGACTCATTACACTCACCTGAATGTTCAGGGGGTCCCGATTGAATCAATGTCGAACGAAATTTAACCCCCAGTCAATTTTACTGGGCAACTTTTCACTGCTAAACGATGGGGTGTCAATCCGTGTGAACGCCAGTACAATGTAAAGGAACATCTTAGTGAGAAAATAAGACCTTGCTTACCTTGCTAGAGTCAGTATGAGCGACACAACACGCTGTTAAAAATACGTCCCCTCCTATCAAGTTAACTTTTCGGCGCCATGACACTCTAAATAGAGGTCAACGTCCATATTTAGGAATGTCGGTCATACAAGACGAAACGAAATTTAGGTAAATGTTGTAATCTTGAAAAGAAAATTAGAACCTTCAGTCATTTATTACTTTGCCCACGTTTTAATATTACAATAGAATAAAACAAACAATCCAGGTGTATACTAAAGATAAAACCGTTTACTTTCATATTCAGTGTTTATTGAGGCTTGTTTCTTAAGTTTTATTTTTTTTTCCAAAAAAACAAAATTAGAAAAATACATAAATAACAAATTGTTTTTTTTCTTTAAAAGAAAAAGAGGAAAAACATATATTAAACTCTTAAACAAAACTTTCTCAAATAAAAATGACATATGCATATAATGCAAATGTCAAGGAATAAATACATAAATACAAGGATTTAAATTATTCTCTATAAAACTTGTGTCTCGTGCACCACACAAACATCTATAGAATAAACACATAAATATAAGGATTTAAATTTTTTTATACTATACCATTACTATAACATGGGTATTAACATCTAACCAATTAGCTATGTAATGGAACTAAGATCAAACCTGAAAATTCAGGCCAACATTTCTGGCGTTGTTGGACATTTACACACATTTCTACAGTAATTACAACACATACAAAGAAGAAATTTACAATATTTATCTACAGGGCATCCTTTGCACAATTTGCTTGACATCTTATGCACAAATCTTAAGTACAGTATATCTGACACACTCTTTACCAGAAGCTATACTTATAACATCGTCTGATGTTTGATCCGATCTGAGACTTCTGGGGTACATGTAGGCAATGGCATGTCCTTCCATATCATCCCGAGAACATCTACAAACTTGCTGCCAATACTCAAGTATGCTAGATGGTGCCCCCCAGTGAATAACAATACGTATATTTGGGATATTAACACCCATGCCAATGGTTGAATCCAAGCATGACAGTGCACTGTCTACAGATTTGAATGATTTAAGTACCGGTAATTACTGTAGAAATGTGTGTAAATGTCCAACAATGCCAGAAATGTTGGCCTGAATTTTCTGGTTTGATCTTAGTTCCATTACTCTGTACAAACATAGCTAATTGGTTAGATGTTAATACCCATGTTATAGTAATGGTATACATGTAGTTAAAAAAATTAAATCCTTAAATTTATTTGTTTATTCTATAGATGTTTGTGTGGTGCACGAGACACAAGTTTTGTAGAGAATAATTTAAATCCTTGTATTTATGTATTTATTCCTTGACATTTGCATTATATGCATATATGTCATTTTTATTTTAGAAAGTTTTGTTTAAGAGTTTAATATATGTTTTTCCTCTCTTTCTTTTAAAGAAAAAAACAACTTTGTTATATTTATGTATTTTTTTAATTTTGTTTTTTTGAAAAAAAAAATAAAACTTAAGAAACAAGCCTCAATAAACACTGAATATGAAAGTAAACGTTTTTACTTTTAGCATACACCTGGATTGTTTGTTTTATTCTATTGTAATATTAAAACGTGGGCAAAGTAATAAATGACTGAAGATTCTAATTTTTTTTTTCAAAGATTCCAACATTTACCTAAATTTCGTTTCGTCTTGTATGACCGACATTCCCAAATATGAACGTTGACCTCTATTTAGAGTGTCATGACGCCGAAAAGTTAACTTGATAGGAGGGGACGTATTTTTAACAGCGTGTTGTGTCGCTCATACTGACTCTAGCCAGGTAAGCAAGGTCTTATTTTCTCACTAAGATGTTCCTTTTAAATGTACTGGCATTCACACGGATTGACACCCCATCGTTTAGCAGTGAAAAGTTGCCCAGTAAAATTGACTGGGGGTTCAATTTCGTTCGACATTGATTCAATCGGGGACCCCCTGAACGTTCAGGTGGGTGTAATGAGACTGCCGTTCAGAGCTGAACTATGTATTGTGCACTGATTCATTGTTTTTGATGACCTGGTTCTTTTCCAAACCATCAAAGATTCATATGTTTTATACTCGATATTGCATGTCAGCATGTAAATTAACAATATTGATAGTTGGACATATTCTCAACTTAATTGCATTTTGGATTAAGTCATGAGAACTTAGATGTTGCCTGAAAAATGCAAATGTTGATCAAATGCTTTTTTATGATTTGCCTTGCTTGGCTCAAGTTCAGTCTTGAACATGGTGCTAGAAAATATGACAACTAAATGAAAGAAGGTTATAAGTTATTGATTTAGCTTCAGCGTCATTCCCTTATCCTGTCTAATACCACAGAATATTGAAAATAAAATCAGTGTCTCAATCAATAAAAATCAAGTTATGGCTGACGGTTTTACAGTTTTAGCGAGAACATTATCAATAGATTATCATCATGATCAGTCATATCACTTTACTTGTAACCCACTTTATTCTACAGAAGGAAGTTAGAAATATATTCTGGCATGTAACTCTATTCTTGAATCTATTTCATAAATTTATAAAATTTGGTTTTGAATGAATAGTTCGTACACCACCTAAAGGGGACAAGAGGTCATACATGTAATTTGAGTGTATAGATTAAGTCAGTCATGGCCACCTGTGGAACGATTCTTGAACTTATTGAATCTTGTGTATATTTTCACCAGGTCTAGATGTACTGGTATGAAAATATTGACTACCTTGATGTGGTGAAGATGGCATTTAGGCTAATGTTTTGTCCCAGATGTAATAAATTTGTGACATATTTTGACTAATGAGGTTTAAATCATTGGCGAAACATGTTGATGAGCATATACATGTACTAGCTTATATACAATGTGCTTAAATACATTGGTACCTGGTGAATATTGAAAAACATATTCTACATCATGAATTTAAAATGTTAATGTGACATGATTTGAATATTTTGAGTAGACTGTTTATTCAGCTAGTAGTATGTCTATATATTCTGTTAAATCTACCATATTTACTGTATTTACCTAAAATACAATTGTATTCAAGAAAGATCAAATTATAGACAATTCCACAGAAAATCGTCCAATCATGCCTACAACATGAGACATGTCAAATATGGTCATACTGTATTATATACATGTATTTATAGATCATCTTGCTGTTGCAAACTGGATTCACAGGTTGAAATCCCAGGGAAACCTTTGAGATTTATTAACCATTACTAGTAGGAGGTGACACGTTTTGGGTTGTGATGTCAAAGATTTACAAATGTATACTTTGGCAAACACATGAAAGAACTCTCGACAGTTAGAAATCGTAGAGTGAAATGCTGCTGTCATAGCAATATTCTCCTAATACAAATATTGTTTATTTTAGGTACAGTAGCTGTGTCGCCTGATATCCACAATGTCTATCAACGAAGATCTTGGTCAACCGACCAGTGACAGTTTCTGGGAAATAGGCAAATATATGCGAACAGTAAAACGATGTGACAATGGTTTTAAACTTTGTGATCAGTTAAAATCCTTAGTAGAATCTAGAAGTGAAATAGAAAAATCTTACGCTAATCGATTATCACAGTGGTCCAAAAAGTGGAATGATTTTCTTGACAAAGGTAAATAGATATTTTATTCAAGTTCACAGAGGAAATTAACTTCACAAAGAAATTAAACGTCTATAATTCCATATTGTATTATGTTAAACTCGAACTATTTTAGATACACTTACATCCATTTAATTTATCAAAGACCCTGGTCATTGTTGTTGACGTATGAAGTAGAAACATAAAAACAAAATGGTGTCTAACATTACCATAAAATCTGATTCAACTAACCAGATATTGTATGCTGTGGATAAGATATTTCAGACGAGAATGTTATATAATTGTTTTTATTGAAATTATACGTGATTGGGAGATTTCCTAAAAGTAAACTGGTAGTGGCTGACATCATTTATCTAGGCCTGAATAAGATGATAGGACAAGCCAAAAACTCTCTAGGCAATTTTTAAATTGTGGAAAGTTGGGTTTTTTTTTTACAAATTAATCTAGATTCAATAGCAACATTCTCTTGTAAAGCTCTCATAAATTCTAATCTTAATAATCTTATTCTCTTAATAGTTTTTCCCCCGTGCAAGCACTCTTTAAATTATTTGCAAATAATACAGTTCAAAACTATTTGATGTTTATGAACAATAATATTAACAGGTCCAGAATATGGAACAACACAAGGTGCATGGAGAAGTGTTTTATCGGAAGCAGACAGTGTCAGTGACCTTCATAATGAAATATCAGAACGTTTAATGTCAGATGTGTATCAGTCAATTAAACATTGGCAAAAAGAAAACTATCACAAATCTATGATGCATTATAAAGAAACAAAAGAATTTGAAGACGGTTTTAGAAAAGTAAGTTCGGTCATTTTGATGCTTGGACAATTTTTAATCTGCCCATAGCTGCCGGTAAAGACATTTTGATTGACATGCAGAGCTCTGATTTTGACCATATTTGTCAGTCAATTTCCTTTGGAAAGAAAAATACCTATCTGTTTTTGATTAAAACCAGTTTTAAGACCTGGATAAGAGAAACAGACCTGAATTGATTTTCGTATCTGAATGGAGTAATTGTAACAATCGAAGTATATCAGACTGGCAAACACTTTGTATTGTCTGTGTAGGAAGAACGCAATCTATAGATTAAAGTATAGGCCTACTTATTTTGTGTATATTGATCCTTTATAAATGCAAGATATCTTTTCCTAAACTAATTAGGCACAGAAGCCATGGGGAAAAAGATTAGCCAAAGTTGTAGCTGCCCGTAAAGATTATCACACTGCCTGTAGAACAGAGAAAAGCACTGCCAATCAAGAAAATAATGCTCGGGGAGATTCTACAGTATCACCAGACCAGGTAATATTTATTGAACAAATTGATCAGTATTATCCCTCAATCTGGCCTCAGGTCATTCTGAAATACATTTTGTTTCATCAAACCCAACCCATGTTCTGGACCATTGGTCATTATAATGTAATGTTATTTTTATACATCTCGAGTTAACTTAGATGAACCAAACTTGTATTGTTTAACACTTTGACCATTGTCTTTTATCAAACACATCCTGTTGGTATAAGAGAAAGAACATCTCTCTCCTTTTCACATAAGAAATGTTTTTGTAATGCCAGTTTCCATGAAGTTTTGTATTCATCATTTTTTGGGGGGGTTCATTTCTCTATAGCTAAAGAAACTTCAGGAAAAATTAAGAAAACTACAGACTGAAGTGGAAGCAAACCGAGAAAAATATCAAGCTGCATTGAATGATTTAAATGGTTATAATGCTAAATATATAGAAGATTCTACAGAGGTATATTTTAATAATTTATCTGTCATATTTTTAACAACAACATAGCAAAAACATATTCGATTGTCTCTCTTTATGAATTGAATTTAAAGATGATTTTGCAATGGTTCAGAAAGAATTCTATTTTGAGATAGAATATTCATCTGAAGTAGCACTATATTTACTTTTCGATAATTTTCTGTTTCCCTATTGTGTGTGGTACAGTTCTCCTGCACTTACTATTAATAAATGTAATAAATCGATCAAAAGGTAAATTGTCAAACTTATAAATCGGTTAGCTTAAGGTAGTCATAGTTTAAATCTTGTGTTTCTGTGTGAGGGAAATAATGACTAGTATTCTGATATAAGATGACATTATTCCCTTGAGTGCTACTATTATAAGTTAACAATAAACATTTTCAGATATAGATTTATTGAACTTTGAGTACCATATGGTCATTTTTTTAGACCACAGTTTTATTTATATAAAACAGAGAAAAAAGTTGGGCTTTTTTTTTAGTTACAATTCACCTATGTTTATATTATGAAATTATTAATATCCAGAGTAAAATACGATAATGTCTTTTCAGATTAATCCTAATCTGTGATCTTGGATTCATTTCAAGAGTCCTAAGATTTCAAGGATTTTCTCTTATAAAAAATCACAGTTGTTTAATTTGTGTAATCTGCCATTCTATTGTGCAAATGGTTTATTCAAATTCATTTAATAATTTTCATTAAAGATTTTCTCTCGTGCTAATATTTTTATTTGTGTTAAAGAATTAAAGAATTATCTTGATGTTTGGTTTATTCTTCTTTATGGAGCAATTTTCAGCAGACATTTACAGCTTTTTCATAAAGATTCTATAACCTGAAGGAGTGTTTGTGAGTGATTATATTCTAAGAGAGGTAATGGATTTGATATGTAATTAATGTTAAATGGGATGTTTGGTGTAATTACAGATTTTCGAAAAAGCACAAGACTTTGAAAGAAAAAGAATAGAATTTTTCAAGAAAACTTTATTTGAAACACAACGCTGTTTAGATTTAAGTGTAGATCCAAGGTAAATGTTATGTTCTATTGTTGTGATTAGATTAAATCTAGGTTTAAGGCCAATGTAAACAACAAGCATTTTCTTGATCTATTTCTCTTAGTATTAAGTATTTGAAATATTTTGTCAAAAATTGCTGAAACACTGGCACACTGCACACAGTCTGTTTCCTAAATAGTTAAACATTTAGAATATTTTGAGTCACAATATTTCTATAAATCAACTTGCACACAGCTGTTTAATTAATTGTTTATATGCCATTGTGATTAATTGCATATTTAATCAAGGTTATTTGTTTTGAAATTCCAGATTCAGTAAAATCTATACTGATCTACAGTCATCTATAGGTAGAACTGATGCAGATAAAGATTTAAAATGGTGGTCCTGTAACCATGGGGTTGATATGTCTATGTCATGGCCAGCATTTGAAGTAAGTATACATTAACATGAAATAACAACTGATATCAATTTTGGAAATATTGTAACAACATCCTTTGAATGCATCAAATGGGTTTAAAATGTGTCATGGTTTTTATACCAAACTTGAATCTTACAAAGAGTTGGGTCAACTGTCTAACTTTGTGGGGTTTTTTTTAGCATAATAGTATATGTGTTTTGTCATACCTGGTTTCTCGATGAAGTTCCAAATTAGCAGAGATATCCAATATCTGTTGTCTGTGGGTGGTGATAGGAGAGTATCAAGACATTGATTGACGTTCGTTCCTTAACTCATTGCAATCGACTAATAGATCAGACGGAATTGCATTATGTCCACACTGGCATTTGATTGGTGTGTAGGTTTAGTCTTTTACTATGTCTGTTGGTTTGAATCGTGTGATGAGTCTGTATACTTTGATTTACAAAAACCTTGTCTACAAGATTGCCTTCTATTCGATGTTTTCTTGTACAATGAACAGATGAGGGAATTGATTAGCCTGATGACTCATGACCACTGAGTTATACAACAAAAATAGAAACCATACCTAACAATAAATTAATAGATCAAAAGTCTATGACACAGTTGGATGAAATATACAATAGCAAAAAAAAAGGATTTTATAGTTATAGCTATGACTATTATTTTTACCAGGAATATTCTCCAGATCTACAATCTATATCAAAACGAGCTAAATCTCAGATATCAACTGGAGATGGTATAACAATTACAAGTATTAAACATCAGCGTGACAGTAGTTATGATAGTACAGGTGGTGGTAGAAATGGACAAGATTCCCATCAAGCTTATCAACAACAATCCAGCCATGATACAGATTATGGTGCTGCCTCATCCAACACCCACATAAACCAGTAAGTACAATTCTTAAATAACAACGTAATTGTTCATAAAAGTGTTTACAATTTCAAGTCTCGTTATATTGAGTAAAACATGTCATAGATTGATCCACTTGATCCTAATGTTCAATTTGACCATCTCCTTGATATTTGTTGAGCTGGTTATAAAAATGCTAAGAGAATTGCTCATATTTCAGATGATTATTGAATGGTTTAGATATATGCTTTTTTTCAAATTTACTTGAAGAGAGATTTATTTATGTAAATGAATGCCTATTAATTCATTTAGTTTACTTCCTGATTATATGTGAAAGTATTAAATACTTTGGAAATTTAAACAGGAAGACAACACAAAAAAAAGTAACACATAAAAACAGATCATTTTACTTACAACAAAAGTTAAAGTTAGCACATTGTTTATTTTAAGTTAAAGTGAACCCAGTTGTGTATGGTTTAAAGAATAAATAAACTGTGAGAGATAGAATGATTGTTGTTGTTATAGGAAAGGCCTTTTGTTCTCAGGATAGCAAACCACTTCTGTTGACTTTTTAAAGTTACAAGTGGAAGTTGAACCTTATTGCAGTGACATTGCATTGAATATCATTCAATTGCACTACAATTTCTTTTCATACCCCCTCATTGAAATGTTATCATTTTCTTTTACTAAAGATTCACAATTGAAAAAAATATTTCTCGACTACTCATAGCTCATGTGTGTGTGTTTTGTTGCCTGACAAGCTTTCATTCTAATAAAAATAGTTTTGAAAACTCAAAGGATAGAGTAGATTTTGTCATCGATGCCATGACTCCAATTTGTTTCATGATATTTAGGATTGATTATATTAAAGATGCATTATGTAATTAGTTAACTGCCTATTGCAGGTTTTTATTTTGTCTTCAAATGTTATTTAAACTGTTATTTAAATATTTATGAAAATGGCAAGCCCATAATCAATTCTCTATTTCAAAGGGTGGTTTTGATTTTAAGTAGATTATAAAGCTTTGGCCATTTAATGTTTACATTTAAAAATAGAGAATCAAAGACAAGTCTTGTATAACATCTTGTTAAAACATCAATCGGATAACTTCGCTCAGAATAAAGTAATTTGAATGAAATTTTCAATATATATTCATTTTGTATGATCTATTTTTGAATTATTATAGCAAAGTCGGCCAGCTCTGTATCTAAATCTTACATTGTGCATCTTTAATTAATATTTTCGATGAGGATTTTAACATACATGAAATGTTTCATATAGTCACTATACTTGTAGTTCTTGAAATACTTGATAATGTACTTGAGCTATGTAAGTATTCTATTTGAAGAAACTATGTAATGCTCTGCCTGAGGCGAATCTGGGAATTTTCTGTTAATAATGGATCCCTTATAAAAGTGGGAGGGAGTTTGGTAGGAGAGAGTAAATTTTTTGAAAACTACAGACTGAGCAATGCTGTTTATACTGTCAACTCTAGATATCTGGAAAGGCATACCAACTTATATATATGTAATGACATCAGTCTCAAATGATGTTTTGTTTCTATGTACAATTACATCATATAAGCAGAATTGAGAAAAGTGCATTTGTTTTATTATTGTGTAATTAATATGTTTCTATTTAGCATTTTGAAATATATCTAAATTGGAATTTATTTCTCCTGTCTATTATTATGTTGCTCGTTTTAGTATTTTTATTAAAATGTTTCAAATTATGCTTGATTATATTATATTACACTTCATAGCATAGCTCAGTTTATGATCACAAAGGGGGTTTAATGGCTGCTACCCAATGAGTTACTCTTCAGGCAGTAACCGATGATTCTAAGACAATAATGATGGCAGCATGGATTTTTTTGTCACATAACACTTTTACATCCTATTGAATAATAAGACAATGATAACATACAATTACAAACAAACAGGAATAGAGCTTGAACGGTTAACCGATGTGTTATGAAAAGTTTTGCATGGAAGGAAATGAATGATTGTTTCCAAAATATTTTAGAGGATCTGAATATGATGAATCGTTAAATCCATTTGGTGATGATGAGGAGGAGGATGAAGAAGATGACAATAAAAAAACTATTGTAGCTCCTTCCAAAATAAGTCGAGTGTCCAAAGCTCCGGAACCTAACCTTACAAAGTATTTTATCTATTACATGCATCATGATTATATGTTGATGCTTTTTTTTCGCCTTTTTTATTCTGAATTGTTATAATATTTACCTATCTTTTGTCTATATAAACAATACACACACTATATAAAGCTTAGACAAACTCAGTCATCTTTTTTATATTATTCTACTTTCAAACTTGCTGTTTAAATACATGCGTGAATTGTTACATCAAGTGCAAGTCATTGATCCAATGAACTATTTATTTATATGGCTGAATTCCAAAGAAAATTCAATATCGGTTTGTGTTTTTTTTTCTTGAGAGAATAACACCAAAGCTGTTAGCCAACTGAGCTATTTTAGTAACAGTAAACATGCCACACTTCAATTTGGATTTGAATAACAAAAAACGCATTTTAGGTCATTAACTTTAATAGAAAAGTGTGTTTAAACTTTTATAGACATTGAGTGATATATTTTGATATAAAGGTAAATGCATGAATTCAGATTTTATTTTCCCATCCCCTTTGGCTTGTGGAATGCCTGTTATTTATATGAATTAAGAGACCTATTTCTGTTGTTACTAACCCATTTTGATATACACAGTTTCTATGATCATATTTATAAATATTGATTTTATGGTAAAGAATTTATAGGGGTTTTTTTTAACTTAATTATTAATATTTTACTGGGAGTGATGTTTTATTTTATCAGCAATATGAGTACTGAAACTGGTTGCAGTTTATTAATAGACTAGTTTTACTAAATGCATTACATGTGTTAATTCATGTAGTCCCTTCTGTTTATACCAGTATTCATAATCATGTTCTGTTCAATGACTCACGAACAGGTCTAGCTAATATCATATGACATTGTACACACAACATTTAAATTGTCTATTTATAGAAATTAGAAACCTAAATGTATAAAATGATCTTGAAATGGGGCCTTCAAAATAGCATTATGTAAGATTAGTGACAGTGTTGACAGTTTCCACTATGGTAGTTAACAAATGAATAATGAAAAGAGAATATGCTGAAAATTTCAGTCAATTTACTTCACTCTGAGCCAAGTTATCCTCGTTTAATAACACTGTAGCCTTGATAGTCATTGCAAAACGTATTTAAACGTAATTAATATCACAGCGATCCGATTGCATCAAGAGTTGATGCAATGGTATTGATAAGATAATTAATGTCTAAATAATAATTAATATAACATTTAAGGCCTAAAATAAGACCTGCAATAGGCAAATTTAGCTCTTGCATAATGCCTGTTTAAGGAGGAGATACAGGAAATATTTTTTGTATTGAGTTAAATTCCACTCAAACCTGTAGTTAATGTCTGGTATTGAATAAGTGTAAACACTGGTGTAATATCTCACTACATTCTGTAGATCATGTACATTTTTTGGACTCATACTCCGTTCACATATTCAATTAGGCACAAAACATAATTTCACAAACTCCTGGTGTTTCTGTAGACAGCAGACAAAAATCAAATAAAGTGGTAATATGGCTGTTTGTTGGAATCCAGATTTCTGCTGGTATTCAGGAGAAATACTTGCACTTACCGTTGATCAAAAACTTATATTTGATAGTGTTTCTGTGTTATTTAGCAAGGCAACGTTACCTTAAGCCAACTAGATTGTGTAATTTGATGGCAATAATGTTTTTTTACATTTGTGTTTGCATATCATCAGTATTAGGTGGAGTTTGCTTGAACAGTGTGAAATAAATATCATGATTATTATAAATATAACATGATATTCAATGACATTTTGAAAAATAGTCATTCTACAGTAATAATGCATAATGATTATGATATGTTTCATGTAGTTTAATGTCACATATCATAATTTGTACATGCTCTTTGGGTATATGTCACAGGCTATGACTGTGCTGAAAAAAAATCAAACTCATCCTCTTGTATTGTCATTGTTACAAATAACCACTCACACTGCCATACCCACACATATTATTTTGAGCCTTTAGCATAGTTCACATCTTAGTGCCATCTAGAGAGAATGATGTGCAGATCTCACATAGAAAAATCTAGTAAAGAGTGTTATTAATGTAATGGTAATGATGGCTTATCTACAAATACTTGTTTGTCCATATCTTAGGGACATATTGAAATATTTTGCCAAATTCCCGTAGAAATTTTCAGTATTTATTGAATTCATACACTGATGGTTAAATTAAGCCTGCTTGGATTGTTTTTAAATGAAAATGCCTGTTTCTCCATTTCACTAAAAATATAATAAGATTGAAGTAATGACACTGATTAACTAATAGATTGCATGATTACATCTAATTACTCAATCTAAATCATTATAATAACTCTTATTGGCAATTTGATATATATACTAGTGATTATTTATTTGCCAGAGCGAGACATGTATCTTACATCTATCTGAAAATAATCTTTTCATTAACTTTATACACTGATGCATTTATACATTTGTAAGCTAGAATACATGTATAATATTTAATTCTTTATATACTCCTTTGTTTAAAAAATTTTATTCAGGATTTGGATTTATTTATTTTACAATTATTACACTAAATTATTCTTCTGTTTTATACTTTTTATGAACACATACTGTTTTGGGGCATTCAACGTTATTGTTCAACAAAGTTTTTAATGTTATGTGTTAGTGCTTTTAAGGATTACTTAAAATGTTGATTTTAATAACTGCAATTTCTCTCTATTTATATGAAGTTATTGTTGGTTGGAAGAAAATGTTAAATGTTTTAAATTTAAGTGAAATGTATGGTAAACACATGCTTTTAAACAATTGCAATTACATTCTATACATGTATAGAAATATTCTTAAATTATAATAGTGTAGCTAATATTAAATCAGAAATCGGTCTTAATCGAGATGAAAACATTTTTGTGAGTATGTGGTCGTCGTCTGGCCTGGAAAAAATCAGTAAGTTGTTGTAGCCAACCTATCAAAATGACTGGCACTGCCCTGATGCCTTTATTTTATGTCTTATATGGTTTAAAGGTATCAATAAAAACTGGCATAACAGAGGCTTGAATTTGTATCTGACAAAGCTTGTTACAGTTGCCTTATTTCCATGCTTGATTGTCATAATTGAAATATTCATTCAATATTTTCTTTCAACTATTCATCATATTTATCTAGCATGTTGTATTCTGCTGTATTTTTGCTGTGTTTATGTTAGTTATTGTAAATAAATATTAACTATTTAGAAATTATTTTATTTTCACAGTGGTGACAGGAGTGTTCAACCTCAGGGTGAAAAGAATCCCTTTGGTGATGACTTTGATGATAATTCAGCTGATGAAGAACCCCCATCATCTGGTTGGACTGTAGAAGCCATGTATGCTTATGATGCTACAGAAGATGATGAATTAAGTTTTAAAGTTGGTAAGTAATGGCAATTCTGGGTATTTGTTGATAACAAATAATGGTAATTTTTCTGCAGGATGCAATTCTGCTGGGACTGCCTGCAATAGATACACTGGTGGGGTGTCACACCAAGTCATCACTGTGTTATCTCCCTTGAAGAAGTTATTAAACTCATTCAAAGAAGGAAGAATGTTATTGATGATTATTTAGCCTTGAGATATATTACACTAGTTTGAATTTTATCTATTTTTCCAGAATTATATCTTTAATAACTCAATTATTCAAGAAATTTTAGCCTTTAACTTGATTCAATACTCTGTGGCAGTCTCCTTATAAATACAAGCAATTACTTTTATTATAAAAAGCTAGCATCTGTAACTAGGCCTTGCTTGAAGAATGCCGTTTTTCGAACCTTACAGTTGGTGTATGTGATGTACAGGTAAAATCCATATATGCAGGATGCACTCAATATGGAACCCTGATTTAAGTCTTGGAATTAAAAAGATGTATATGCAATTAAAAATTGTGGTTTTTGCATACATATCTTTAACAATGTTAAACAGAAAATCATATTGGTATTTGTCTTTTCTTAGGTGAAGTATTCTTGCAAATTGAGGCTAAAGATGAAATGGGATGGTGTAAAGGAAAATTAAATAATGGACAAGAAGGTTTCTTTCCTGCAAATTATGTTCAGCGCAAGTGATTCCATTATCTGTGGTTATAGCCATAAAACTTACTGCATTACCTTTAAAAGGATCCAGCACCTATATGAATAAAGTACATAATAAGTACTATGAAGCTAGAACAAAATAAATTCTTTACTGTAAAAATTGAAATAGCCAAAATACATGGAAAGCATTTATACAAATTTTATTGTGATTAAACACTTTGTTAATTTCTGTTATTTACCAACTGTAAAATTATTGGGTAAATGAAAACTAAAGATAGGTAGTAACATAAATTTTGAATTTCACAGTATGGTTTTGTTCTTCTATTCAGTATTGCACTAGATAATATATTCCTACTTTAATGATTGTTACTGTTTATAACTGTATAATGCTCCATTCTGTTCTGCTTGTGAATTCAAAATTGCTAAATTGATTGCCTTATTGATTATTTTTAAAACAAAATTTGCAATGAAAAATAATTGTGTGTAAGTGAAAACATCCCTGTTTGTATGCAAAGAAACCGGAGCTGACCCACTTCTGATTGGAGTGATGATTTCCAATTCACAATGTGATGTTGAATGTAGCATTATATTAAATATTATATAAAGAGAAGTAGTATTCGTACAGTTGTATAGCTCAATCATACCACAAGCATTCCATCTATACATGTATAATATATTGAGTAGTGTATTCTATTCTTATAATCACATTTTGTCTTTCTTATTTTTTACGGTACATTACAGAACATCACATAATAGTTCTTGAAAAATTCTAATATTACAATCTCCTTATGAATTGTTTCTAATGGTTGGTACCTACACAGGGAACAACAATTTTTTTCATGAATGAGATAGAGAATTGTGACAGTAAATTAAGTTATTTCACTCTTCAGTGTTATGTGGTGATGTCATGATTCTGTTATACTGACTCTATATTATTCCTCTTGATAATTATAGTTGGCTGAAAGCAGTTTGGTTCCATTTGATATGTCATGCTAATAGAATTAGATTACATTTTTGTTTCCTTACTTTTTTTTTCAGATTTTACACTATTGTCGTCAAACTTACATTCTATAACAAACATGGTCTCCTACCGAAACTTATAATTTCTATCTGCCAATTCTGACCTTAAAACACTGACTATACACCACATAATGCTGCCCTTTACTCTACAACAAATGAAATGATTGGTCATGAAGGTCACATGTTCTGTGCATGTAGGATGTCAAAAATAAAATGAAATGTAATTGACATTTGATATTAGATTGTCTATGTGTACATGCATGAATGTATAATATCTATTTTTGAAAAAAGTTACACATTGTGAATTCCATCTGCACAAACCGATTACTACATAATTTTTTTTACAAAATCTTATCTTCTTAAATAGAAAGAATCTCTTTGACCTAGTTCTAATTTTTGATGTCTTGCCTGGAGCCTTCACTACTAAAGTTCTTTGGTTCTGATTTGAATGTTTTCTTTAATAATTCCCCTAATAAGGTGATGACTAACGCTGTCCCAGAGGTATCTTTTAAAGCATGATGTTAAATGTAATAACAGTTTAAATTGAAACCAAGCTTTCTTCGACAAATGGCAAGGTTATCGAGCAAGTTTTATGAAAGATTAATATTCAAAAGGTTTGAAACAACAAGCTTTTAAGAAAGACATGACATGAAATGTTAGTTTTATAAATTAAGTTTATACTTACTGAATCACATTATAGATCCTGCTATTAAGTCTTTATAATTATAATAAAAAAGCGAAATCGTAAAGGTGTACATCTACCTCTTCTTCGAAGCTTTGTGGAAACAAAGAAACCAGTTAGTAGAATCATGGACCTTACAATAAGGTTCATGGTAGAATTTCTGTCTTTGTAAATATGTACATATGTGAAAAATATATATATATATATATTGTTATCTACATTTTTACTGTTATTAACCAGTAGATCATATATAGTTAATAATCGTTCGTTTTGTTTAGTCTATTTCACATATTTTTCAGAAGGAGGAATTGTTTGCCATCTAATTTGTACAATTTAAGTTATGTTTTTTAAACATCACTTGTCTTCCAAAACGCAAAATGACACTTATCTTAGTGTGACTGTGCATTATATTGTGCTAAATCAAAATTGATCACGTTTCCTCGTTTCATGAATTCTGAGCAATATTGTGTCTAAATACCCCAGCATCTGAAGTAATGTAACTTCAATCATTCAAAAAAGTAAAAGATTTATTGTTATGTTTACTTATTTGACTTTTATAATTTCATTTTACTATTTGTTATTACATGTTCATTGTTACTTATTTTGAGGGAGTTATGTGTAATTTTGAGTCTAACGATTTGTTATAATTACAAATATCTTTTGTAATATAATGTGTTAATATCTGAGTGCAATTTAGATCCTTAGCTTATACTAGTGGCTTTGTATAAAAATGCATGCATTGACTTTAGCATATCAACATCATTATATGAATAGTACAAGGTGAGGGACTATTTGATGTATATATAAATTTTCACTTAATCTTATGACCAGGGTTTCTTTATGGAATATGTAAAATGTTTCCTACATCAAAATGTGGATTATTAACTTTTTATTATCAAAGAAATCTAAATTTAATGTTTTCCATGAGATGAATATTAGTTTCTTCATAAACTTAATAATAAAAGAAATAACAGAAAATTTTTATTTGTATGAAAAATCTAAACTTTTTCAAAAAAAGATTTTCTTTTTTAGAAATGCTTAGAAATTATATGTACTAGAGGTCTAATATTTCTGGATATTTTATGTAAGGGGGAGATTATTGTGAATACCTTATGGTGGACTAAAATATAACAATAATCATTGATACCTAGCATAGCTTACCCTTAAAGTAGTCAAGTCAATTTAATTCAACATTGATGTGATCAAACCGGGAAAAGATGGACTTCTGATATTCAACATCGAAGACAAAATAAACCTTTTACCATGGTACGCAAATCTTGTACCATATTGCGTTTCATTGTCATTTGTAACAAGAGGCTCTGAGAACAAGGCTAGATATATTCCACGAGTCATGTCAAACAGTAAGGACATATTCTTATCTGGAGAGCATGTGCAATAAATACTGACGATATAGACTGGAATAACCAGACGCTAGAGATTGCCATTCAGTTGAGACTTCTGGCGTATGTTGCCGAACATAACTAATTTGAAATTAGAGTAAAAACGGAAACAATTAAATGTAAATCAGTTTATATACATTCATACTACATTACTTTATGTGTTGCGACTCAATTGTGTCAATTTTTAGGACGCAGATATTAGTGATTTAGCTCCTTTACACCAGAACCTCTCTATTATAAAAAGTGATATATTATTTTAATATCCTTTTAGAATTGATCGGACACAGTTGATGTGTTTCATTCTTTAGAGTACAAAGATAACATGGCTTTTATAACAAAGGTCTAGATAATTAAAAATAACAGTATCTACACATTAATGATATATTATAACCAATATTTATTACTTATTATTACCCATATTAGATAGGATAATTGAATATCTAGAATTATATTTATATAGTGTGTTATTATAGATGAAAGGTTTAGATATATATAATGTTTACACCATGCAAAGGTCTAACATGGCAATAAATAAAATCTACAAATAAAGACTTGCCTTTATTGTTTATATCCTTTTCAGATACCAAGATATTTGTGTTTATAGATTAATAGACTTGTCAGTGCTATACTTCTGAGGTCAGAGCTTAGGGTGTGCAATACTCCTACATTTATCTGCATTTATCCAGGACCCTAATGTTTGACTGGCTTAATTTTATCATTCTGACATTATCCTTATACTCTCTCTTTCTCAGTTGAAATTTGTGCCATTGATGATGTAAAGTCATTACAATAACTTATGTTGTAGAATTAATGGTTGTATTTCCTAAATACATACCTATCAATTGGGAAATATATTTATAGCTGATCTATTGTGTAATCTTGTATTCATGAGATAAAGGGACATAACTATATTATTGTTTATGAGTTGAGAGGTGATATTTCAAGTAATTCCATATATATGCCCAGACCACCCCCAGGAGTGTAATATCGATTTTGTTTGGAGGGCGTTAAGCTAAAATGAGACTAAAAGATGCACCTAGAAATATGAGTGAGCAGCCACGAGCTGAGCAACACACATGCAAACTTGTTAGGAGGTTCAGGGTCATGCTCCCCCTGGGAAATTTTTTATTCCTAGAGTCCTTGAAATGCCATTTCCTGGATTTGGAAGATTTCTGATGGTTAGAAACACTTACATAACATGAGCAAAATTGAGTACAACCCATAGGAATTCATGTTATTTATTATGAATTTTGCAAGATCTTAATGTAGTGTAGGCTATCAAAAGTATAAAAACATCAAACCCAGTATAGATCTGTATTATAATCAGATTGGTCTTTTATTGGTGTACCAGTGTAAAAGCAGGTGTACGGAAGACCATTAGGGTCAATCAAGTGAAACAAAAATATTCTGAGGTCGCCATACACTGATTCATCGGATAGCTTGGTACTTCGTAGAAGTACTTTTTTATGTTACGGGATCGGCCGTTCAGGTCATGCTCCAATTAATATCATTAGTTATTTCGTGCCTTCATTAAAAACCATTAAGTTCTCTCATTAACTTCACAACCTCATTGATTTCATGCTCTCCTCAAAGATACTTTCTCGTGTATAAACTGTGTGAATTGATGATATAATATTTGGACTAAAAACATATTCAAACTAATTAATCTATCAAAAAGTTGCTTTAAATCCCTCCCAAAACTTTGTATTCGTCGGGAGATACCGCAAGCTATAAATAAGCTGTTGTTAGACGCGTCATGTCAGTTAGCTCATTTCATTGAGGGACAGGCCATTTTCAGAATGTATTTTTCGTTACTTACTGTCCATTTATTGTACATATTGAGACCTAAGTAAATTATTAATTATTTTCGGTCAACTACTTTTTCCGTTGACACACCACAATGCCCCCCCCCCCAACCACCTAAACATTTGATCCAGAAATAACAATCGCTCCTGCAGTCAAGTATTTTTCCAGTAGAATTGGGTCACAGGCATGTACCCGTTGCCAATCACTTCCAGGTCATTGTTCGGGCCATCTACAGGCTTCAGCAACGCTTTCGGGCCACCAGCACCACGGATGATCGCCACCGAACTGGTAGATCAGGGGTTACCACAAGGTGACAAGACCGCCATGTTGTGCGCACCCATCAGTACCGATACAGTGCGCCAACGTCTCACCAGAGGGAACACCCATTGCCTTAGACCTTACCGTGGACCGATCCTCACCCCTCGCCATCGACCTGAACGTCTACAGTTTGCCCAAGAACACCAGAACTGGCGACACCGGCAATGGTGAACTGTTCTGTTCACAGACGAGCAGGCCCGTAGCCAGCTTGCTGGCTTCGGAGGGGCAGTGAAGTTTTTAGGAGGGGCAGACTCGTTACAGTCTATAGTAGGTATTTTAGAGTTATGGTTGGCAAATTTTCTTTCGGGGGGGCAAAACATTTTTTCAGGGGGGCATTGCCCCCCCTTGCCACCCCCTGGCTACGGGCCTGCAGACGAGAGTCGGTATTGTGTATCAACCGCAGATGACAGGACCAGAGTATGGCGTCGACGTGGCCAGCGTTATTCTGACCTATGTGTCATGGAACGAGGCTCACGGGGAAATCCAAGCATTATGCTTAATATGCTTTGGGGTGAAATCGGCCTGAACCAGGGAGTGGCTCCTGTGTTGTTCCAAAACCTTGGTCCATGGGAGAGGAGGTGGCAACACAGCGGTGCGCTACATCATAGAACTGTATTATATACGATCTATGGCTACATCCATCAAGATCCCAGACCCCACGTCATACTACATTTCGCACGTCATCGAAACAACGTTTCCCAGCATGACAACGCCCGTGCCCACACCGCCGGAGTTTTTCGGGACCTTCTACAACAGAACGCCCAGTCCTTAGTTCGGACTTAAACCCGATTGAACATCTTTTGGGGTGAAATTCAGAGGAGACTTAACAACGTCGTACCGAGACCGAACACAGCCAATGGATTGCGCCAAGCTTTTCTGAGAGTGTGGTTCCTGGTACCAATGCCATTCATCAATCGCCTGGTCCAATCCATGATGCCGCGCTGCTGTTATTGACCCTTGCAGTGGACCCACCAGATACTCACGATGAATTAATAACTAATGTGTCAACATAATTGTCACAAAAATTTCTGTGATCCATTTAGTAAGTCGTTTTCTAGAGTGATTTGATTAAAGTGTCTCTCTAGTTTTGAAATCGTACTGACGGCTTTTTTTTTTACCTGTTCAGTATACGACACTGACGACAGCTTTAGATCTGGGATCAGTTGAAAATGGGTCCACAATTACATTACAGATATGACACAATCTTACTGGGTTTTGTATTTTTTATTTCAATGTCGTATCAAAATTCTGATGAGTCAAGGATGAAGAATTGGGGTTTGCCTTGTGAAGAGTCTTGGGGCGTACTGGGGCTGTGCTGTAGTGGACAGAATCTCGTGACCAGACTAGTAAGCGAGCTTTGATCGCATCAGGGGCGTGGTGAGGGCAATTATTGAGAAGAAATTATGAGTAACAAAAAAGATTTTGGCACAAAAACCCTTTTACTGACCGCGGCGGGGGGTCCGGGGGGGCCCTCCCCCGGGAAAATTTCGAAAATTAGAAGCCCAGAAACGCAATCTCCAGCAATCCGAGACAAGAAATACGGTAATAAAATATGATTAAATTTTCCAACTTGACTCTTTCAAAATTTTTTTAATTGGGTCAGATGAAACAATTTTTCCACTTACAAATGTTTTTCATTTTTTGAGTAATTTGATTGTGATTTTGGCGCAAAAACTTTTTGGCGCATGAGTATGGCTACTCATGAACTCATTCTCACCACGCCCCTGGATCGCATCTTTATATTTTTAAGTACCGGTATATAAACGACGTTTTTCCCTGTTACATAATGTTTGTCTTGTGACGTGTATTTGATTGTGTGTGGTGCAAACCCCGTACTCTTACTGTGGTCTATGAAGTCCAGTAGGTATGCAAATAAAAAGGGAAAGTCCCAATATTTTGTTAACAAGGACAATACTTTTGGAAACAACGACACGTGGGCGTGGGGTAAATAGTAATAATATTGTACAAAACAGTTCTTTGAAACGCGTGACGTACCTGGGTGTGTATAATATTAATGTCCGGTTCACGGCGACCAGTCACAGTAATCTATATGGACAACCTACACTTCCTGATCCGTACTATGAAATAATCATACATGGATTCGGCGTCTCCTAGTCAAAAGTCTCTAGAATATTAATACTCCCAGCTTTTATTTCAATTTCAACAGCAACACACCATGCACGCGTTGCTTTGTATTGATATCCATAATAACAATAATTGTCAAACGAAAGTCTGTAAAGAATACAATAATGCGATATTATGATGTCCTGTATTATTGTAGCCTATGCTGAATAATTTAAACTGTTACATATCGATGATGCCCAAGTCTGATTTCAACACTGTAAAAGATGTCAGAATGGCCTCGAGGTTAACCTAGTTGCACACGACGATTAGCCTAAGGACTGAAATGGGGTTTAACGTCCTACTGTTCTGCTCCTAACTGGGCGGAAGACGGGCATGCGCCATACAGTGTGCTATGCGGGAAATTATTCCCGGGCGCTACGGTCTAGGGCGCTACGGTCTACCTTATATCTAATTTCAACAGCCTTAAGGGATCTTTTACGTGCACGCCAATGTGTCCACGAGAACTTGGTTTTTCGTCCTTGTCAGCCCCTCCGTCTGTAAATATCGTTTTGAATGCCTCGATGTTTTAAAGTTATTTATTATTAATGCAAACTATATAATAATAGGAAGGTTGTAAGTACGTAAGTGCGAATTCAGATAATTTGAAAGTGAATTGAGGTGTTTTCGGTGTTTTAAAGTAATTTATTATTAATTTAAAATATCAGTAAATAGTTATAGAAGGTCTAAAGTGTGAATTCCGATATTTTGAAAGTGAATTCCGGTGTTAATATATTTTTAGATGTAATTCATTATTAACATTAATTTAATGAGAAATATATGTAAATAGGAAGAGCTAGCGAGCGAATGTGGCTCGGTAACCCGGGCGTCCCGATCCGTATGCGTTGGAGAAAGTGCTGCAGGATGGCGGGCCTATAGGTTAACATGGGTCAACGTATAGTCCTTGGGGTGGGATAAAAATGGGGGTCCCGTACGTACACTTGGAATTCAAAATAAAAGTAGGTCGTAGGCCTATGTGCTGCTGTCCGGGCAATTTCCCTAGCTTATGGCATATGCCCGTCTTCATTAACCCAGTCGGAGCAGAACAGTGGGGCGTAAAACCCAATTTCATATCAATTAGGCTATGTCACAGCTAATGCCACTAATGGGTATTTTATATCAATTATTGTTTATCTATAACGTATATAGGGACTCATTATTAGGCTTTACACTTATGTACAGGGCGAGTGTAATGAGCTGATCTAATAATATTACTAATAATGTGCATGTTATAATTATAACTGTCACACTACGGACTGTTTTCTAAATTAAATAAATAAACATCGACAGAATTATGAAAAATAAAATACACATATCTCGGGGATTGTAGCCTATTGGTAATTGGTAGAGCGAGCGAAAATTCTAGGCGGTTCAGTTTGGGGTTTAATAGGTCAAACACGTGAACAAGGCGGAGTAACGGAGTTGAATAGATTGTGACAGTCAAGGTCGAACACGCGGGATCTCATATGAATAATAACGAAAATGACAGATTCTTCCAAGACGTGAAAGCGGCCACAGAACTAGGAATAGCCTACGACATGGAAATGATTCAGCCGTAATGGATTTATAAACAGGTATGTTATCTTCTGCATTTAGTTAAATGTGTATTGTGTGTTAATGTTTATATATGTTGGGAAGTGACTGTTGGACAGTTCTAGTTATATAATTATAAGTACGTTAACCGTACTGCGAGTGCTACATTCTGACGTATACGAATACGGTTAAACGCGTGCCAATATTGATAGGTAGGACTATATCACGCGACCCCAGGGTAACACTGATCGCAAAACCCTCTGCATGCATAATTCTAGAAAAATAGTTTTTTTGTGATTATAATATTAAATAGACCTATGTTGAAATGTCGTCATATATATTATATGATATTGCCGTACCCGGTTCTCCAGAAATTCACGTGAACACTAGTTATACGCCAATACGGTCCATGGTTTACTAGGTTCTATATATACGAACTCTATTTATCATCACATCCTTTTTAAAACTAGTGGGTAAATCTACATAAATGGTCAATAATAATTGAATAGGACTTTGTTATTTACATCAGTTGGACAAGAATAAATGCCTAATGAATTTCAGTGATATCTGATAACCCCAAGAGTTATATCCCTTGGTCACTTTCCTGATTATGTAACTAACGCCAATTCCCTATATTAAAAAAATAAGGTTTTTAAAAAACGCTACCCATAGGCCTATAACTATAATCCTAGTATACCGGTAACCCAAAACAGATTTATATAATCTGAATTATAAATATTGAACCCTTTAGACAATAAAATATCCGCAAGTTGTGAGATGTGAAATTTGTACTACGGTGTGAACGATATTTCTTTGTTTTTGAAAAAATTACCCATATGTTTAAAATCAACTTGGGTTAAATAAAATCCCTTGTATGCCTACAATTAAAGAAGCTAATCGCTAACATTTGGGACCTAGAAATTGACACAAGTGGGTCGCAACGCAACGCATATAATGCTCTAATATGAATGTATAAACCGATTTACATTCAATGGTTTCCGTTTTTACTCTAATTTCAAATCAGTTATGTTCGACGAAATAAGTCAGCAGTGTCAATCGAATACAAATTTCTAGCATCTAGTTATTCCTGTCTATATGCGCCGATTGATTTGGTGCAATGTTTCTAGCCTCGTTCCTCAAGTCTCTTAGTAGAACTGGGGCTGAAACGCATTATGGTACATGATTCATGTACCAATGGTAAAATATTTATTTTGTCTTAAATATTGAATATCAGAAGCCCATCTTTTTCCGTAAGATCACATCATCAATTTTGATTTAAATTGACAAATAACTTGTGTTTTTAAAGTTGAAGATTTTGGATGATGTTGAGTTAGAGACTTAGCTACATTAAATATCAAAACGCATAAGAACGTTCTCTCTTAAAAAGTTGAACTTCTTACAGGCTTTGACATTGGGAAGCCCCAAAATGGAAACTAATTATGTCACTCATAAGGATAGATCATTTTAAGGAAGGGATGGGGGGTAGCAAGCTGTATCCATCAAATAGGTTGCGCTAAGGTAGACCTATTAGTTTCGGCTTGGTAATAAGTTTTGGGGTAAACACACATATAACTGTGCCTGCAATACATTATTTTGTTTGAACCATCTTTTATTTCTTAGTAAAACCTTTTGCAATTTTTATAGCCGTGAGACAGACCCCTAACTTTCGGACAATACAATGAAAAGTGAAGATGAAAAATTAAATGTGTATATTTTGCTTTCTAGTCATCAGAATAAAGTATTCAAAATCTGATGACTTTTATGTGATAATAAATAAGACACTAATTTTACTTTCTTTTAATTGAATACTGCAAATTTTTACTAAATTAACTATGGATTACAACAGTTTGGTTAGAGCCACTCTTCTTTATGCAACATTTTTCATGCATGAATCATTATTTGTTTCAGAAATTTTTCATGCACGTTTTTCGGTAAGATAGGTCATAGTTTTGTGGAATAAAACCTTCTTTGACTTCCTGTCAGCAAATAGAATGCCAAAAATATTGTTTTTACAAAGCATTGAGGCAGATTAATTTTCAAAATTTTCTCAGGAGGACCTACAATGCCTCTTGACATAGCGCTTGTCATTCGGTGCTTATATCCCCCTTCCCCAAAACTTGTAATATCCCCCTTCCCCAAAACTTGTAATTGAGATGGGCAGAGAATGGGATTTCAGTTGCAAACCACATCAGTTGGAGCACGTTCAAATTGCAGTCCACACCATGGGCACCCACTGTGACTTCGAACTGTGATAATGATGCAATAAACATTATTTACAATAAATTAGAAGAATGTATTTACGAGTATCTATGTAATCAGTGATACACGAGGACCAACTGGGTCTCAGACCGCCTGACGTGGTCACAGCTGGAAAATTTGACATACTTTTTTTTAAATGAATATAATTCATGTTTTCACCCACTGAAAAATATAGTTACATCCACCCAAACTCAAACATATCGCTCTTGTTTTGATTGCAATAGGTGATTGTCAAAATTTGCCCGGCTTTACCCATTTTCAACATCTTATGTTTGTTACACTCATCACATGACATCTGCCAGGTGTTCATGAACTGTCGATAATACAAGCAATCAAGGGAATTGTTGTAATTGTACAATGGATTTTATTTAGGACATGAGTGAGTTTTTGATAGCCAATATTAAGTAGTTTGTTGACAAGTAAAGAAATCTTTTTGAAATTTATGACAGTTCACATAGTAAGCAATCTCATTAAAATACAGACAGACCTATATTTCATTTTGTTTTCTTTATACTTTTGATTACCTACATTACATGAAGATCTGACCGGTTGTAGTGGAAGGTTGCATTAGAGGTCATACTAGCCACTTTTGATTCTATGACACCAGACATTTGATTAACAACCATTCAGCGTTGATGTTTCTATTGGGTTAACCACAGTTCTGTGCACCTTGCGTCAAAAACTTGCCGTAACAGACCGTTTCATTGGCTAATCCCTCACATCATCCAGGAGGGTTAATATATGACAACTCTTCCAGATCCTAGTGTAGTAAGGCAAGTAAAACGAAATTTTGAACTATAAAAAAACAAACACATTTCATTTCTATTTTACACCCACATGGACGTGTAGTCTTATGTTGCCGTTGCCATGTGATGTCTGTAGATCAGTCATCCACAAGTTCTTGTGAATGCTTTACATACTACATTAATTATCCAATCTTTTTGAAATTTATCTATGTTGTTCATATTTATATTTAGTGAGATGAGGATGCCTATTTGATTTCAAATTAGTCAAGCGAAGAACAATGTTGAATTTCAGCATTTTCCATTAATTACTTCTAGATTTGTGGCCCTTGTTTCACTTTTTAGAACCATTTGGGTGCTCTAACGACAATTGTCATTATCTTGTCATGTTTGATAAACCTTTCAGTACCTTGCCTTTATCAGCCATCCATACACCATGTTCTGATGTTGGAATCCTTCAAATCTACAAATGAAGAAGAAGTCAAAACTGTGCTCCTGAAGAGTCCGAAAAAGTCCTGCAGTCTTGATCCTTGTCCTACATGGCTTTTACTGGAGTGCATAAGTAATGTTGTGCCACTCATCACAATGATTGTGAACAATTCACTGTCCCAATGTAATATGCCAGCGAGTTTAAAGGAGGCGCTGATCACACCCTTATTGAAAAAGGCATCGCTAGATCCAGACGTTTACAAAAACTATCGCCCAGTATCAAATCTACCCTATGTTTCCAAGGTCATTGAAAGAGTTGTTGCTTCAAGACTACGAGATCATATGCAACAGAATGGACTTGGAGAAGTGATGCAATCTGCCTACAAACAAGGACATAGTACTGAGTCTGGACATTCTCCAGAATCTTGATTCTGACGGGGCAGCCATATTGGTTTTATTAGACTTATCAGCTGCCTTCGATACGATCGACCATGACTTCCTGTTGCATACTTTAGAAATGCGGATAGGAATAACCGATGATGCCCTCTTATGGATGAAATCGTATCTTTCTGGCCGCTTCCAATCGGTGGTGATAAATGGCGTTAGGTCATCAAAGTCTGAATTGAGCTTTGGGGTTCCACAAGGATCCGTTCTAGGTCCCATACTGTTTACTGTATACACTCTACCCGGAGGAGACATAGCTAGATCACATGGCGTATCTTTCCATCTCTACGCAGATGATACCCAACTGTATTTGGGTTTCCGTCCACTGGACGCAAGAAAACAAAATCTTTTCAATTTACTTTCAAGATGCATTGAAGATATTAAGTGCTGGATGACCAGTCATCTCTTGAAACTCAATGAAGACAAGACTGAATTTCTAATAATATGTCCAAAATCATCATATGCAAAATTAGAACAGTTTCAACTGACTGTTTGTGAATCAACAATCAATCCCAACACAAGTGCACGAAACCTTGGTGTTGTAATTTAATTTAGAAACACATGTGAATAATGTTTGTAGAGTTGCTTACTTTCAAATACGAAATATCCGAAAAATTAGGAATTATATCGATACAGACTCAACGAAACGGCTGATTCAGGCATTTGTCATCTCCAGATTGGACTACTGTAATAGTCTCCTTTACGGAGTAAATCTCCAACAGCTTGATCGCCTACAGCGTGTACAGAACACTGCTGCCAGACTTATCACTCACACAAATATCCGTGAACATATTACTCCCATTCTTAAGAACTTACATTGGCTTCCAATTCGTGCTCGAATAAATTTCAAGTTATTAACTTTTGTTTTCAAAGCAATCCACAATCTCGGACCAGTTTATTTTCAAGATCTGTTCTCCTTTTATCAACCATCGCGTGCTTTAAGATCAGCCGAACAACTACAGTTAGCAGTGCCATCAAAATCAAGAACCAAATATGGAGATCATGCTTTTCTGCGATGTGGTGTAGTTTTGTGGAACAGACTTCCCATAGACATCAAACGATCCGAAACACTGAACATTTTTAAATCACAACTAAAGACATCAATCTTCAAGCAAATATATGACTAGCGCTCTTGAGCAGTTTACTGGAAAGAATTGCGCTCTATAAATTCATAATTTAAATTTAAAATCAATAATCAATAAATGTTTAAATGTGGGTTGAATTATATATTCCACTTAAAGTTACATTATGGGAGATAAGATAAAGAGGTGGCAGTTCTCACTATAATAGTTAAAAACTAGATAGTGTAAAGGTAATTTGCTGAAAATTTCAGTCAAATTGATCCACTATAAGCCGAGAAAAAAGCGTTTGAAATATTCACATAGCCTTGGTCATCATTACTCAAATCATTAATGTAAACAGCATAGTCTTGATTATCCACTTGATTGATTTAATTATCAACGGCCATTAAGCGGCATATATACGAATTTAATCCGCCAACATCGAAGGCTAGCCTTGACATCAAGAGTTTATTATGGTCTGGATATGTTAATTAATGTCTAATGGATTATTTAGATAACATTTCAGGCCTAAAGAAAGACCTGTAATAAGCAGATTTTGCTCTTGCATAATGCTATTTTAATGTTTGACCTGAAATGTACTATTTTGTTGTCAACATCACTGTAAAATGCATTGATAAAAGTTTAAATGTGGGTTTGTGAATTAGAATAGATATACCTGTTTGACCAAAAATGTACTTTATAATTATTGATTGTCAATATCATTTTTTTGTTGAAATCTTTAACAGTCTGATTACTTGTACATGTGGTATTTGTTTTGTATGATCAATTTAGCACCAGGAACATCAATTATGTCTGCTAATTACTCTTGATGGCCTATTTTTTAGTGTTGTTTTTAGCAAGTGTTTTCAACACTCACTACAAAGAATAAATGTATGACATCCTTTGTAGACTGTTTGGACAACTTTGCTGCTGTGGGTGTTTCATTGCCTGGTAATCTATGTTTGAGACTAGTGATATGGAACATCTTGCATTTCTGTACTTCGACTGGGACAATAAAGACAGGCATACCGTAATTTGTACTCATGGAGTAGGGACTATGAGGGACAGGCAGCAATGCCACGGCCTACTGTTCTTGTCACCTGCCTTTTGAAAAAAGAAAGAGAAAATAAAATAGTATTTCAAGTTTTACTGATATTTAGAACATAAACCTTATCTCTTTATTAGCAAAATGGCTTGTAATAGATCCTAATATGTATTTAAGTACAAAAATTCTATTTAAACAATAATAAAAGGAAGAAAACTTTCTTAATGGGAAAATGGTGAAGGTTCCACATCTATGGTCCATACATAAGCAGACAACAAAAGAAGTACAATCCAATGTGTACATCTTCCATCAAAATGTAGGCTCCATGTTTAAAGCAAATCATTAAAATTATTTAGCCCTTTCGTGAAAATGGTCAGAGGGTCCTTCGCCTTGTATCAGTTTATAATTATATTGCACTCTGCCACTTGAAGCCACTACCATGTAATATTTACATGATAACTATTTTCCTTTAGCTTTCATTATGTATTAGCTCTGACATGACACCTCATCTGAGAATTGTAAAACCCACTTCAGTCAAACTGATTAAATGATTAAAAACTCAACATTTCAGGCTACGCTACGTATGTATGTTAAATCTATTCCCCAATTCCCCATTCAGAACTAATTTCTTGGAATAAAAGTATTTTTCTCAGTTTTAGGTTGTTGCTCTACAATGCTGCCATCTTCATTAGCCCAGTTGGTGCAGAAGAGTGGGATATTAAACACCATATCATTTCCTTGCTTGTTTGAAGTTGTAGTTATGATGTGACTACAGCTAACAGTTGTTGTTGATTAAATCTCTCCAATATGTTAGGGAAGATTAATACTAGTGGTTATTTTAGTACACATAAAAAGTGTAAATCTGTTTTATTTTAATATAAACCGGATTAATGAGATCAAATTATCATATAAAGTAAGAAAATTAATGTAAATATTACGGGTGTTTATATGTGTAGGAAATAGCTTTATTTAACATCTGCTTCCACCAAAGTGATATCGCAGTTTATAATTAGATACTTCCTATTTGCACACTCACATGTGGGAGAGAATTATTCTCATTATACCTGTCCATCATTCCTATAAATATTATGTAGATCATAGTTTGAAAAGTGGTTAAAACTTATTTGGATGGTTCATAATGATGAAGACGTGAGCTGTGTTTCGACATATCCCATAATTGTTGCCAGCCACAAAAACCAGATTTGATAGAGAAAATTACAGCAGGTCTGGATTCATATTGTTCAGATGTTTCAGATGTTTCTAGCTTCTGCAAAAATTCTTCAAAAACAACTTCAATCGAAGACTAAAAGGAAACTCCAAACCCTGAGTAATTAAATGAGAATGGCAAGTAAAATGCCTCAACAGACAATTAAGAACAATAAAAACGCATATGCCTTAAGACAAAGTGAAATCTAACCTTGACAGAAAACAAGCATGGTATAGCATGATATGTCTGTTGCACTGCTGGAAATACTCACATCAAGTGAAATGCTCTTTATCATCACTGCTTGACCCAAGCTTAATATTGTAGTCCAGGTTAATTAGTTTGCTGTGATTTTTGTTGGTTTTTTTTAACATTATTCATGTTTTATTGTTGTAGATTTTGGCCTCCCCTGCCAACCCTTTACCACCTTACCAACCATCTTCTTATCACATATCCCCAGTCCGACAACTTATACCATTACAAGAAACCTACCCACCAACAAATTATGGAAAGAAAGCGAAAAAGTGCTACAAATGAGTAAGTATACCTATATTTTTATACACCTGCTTTTGAATATGGGAACAGCAAAATATCCAGCCACTTGCCAAGTGTTCCACAAGATCATAAATTATTTTTTCTCTATTAGAACAATATAATGTTGTAATATAGGGTAGTCTGATGGTAATATTGTTAATATATTCATCCATTCAAAATGATACGAAAGTCCAATATGGCAACAAATTTATGGTCTTCTGTCGACGCTTTTTCTTTCATCAGGTGGTGGTTAGTTTGCTTTTTCTACATTTGACGTGGTTCAAACTTTATGATTTTTATGTATTTTGTTTTGAGCTGTTCATCATGTGCTTTCTTTTTGCTTTAGCTGTTAATAGTGATATTTCAATAGTTGTAATCATGGATTTATTTTTGATATAATCTTCCTAAAAATCTTGGATTTTAGTCACCATTTCTATTAAGGTGGAGCTGTCCGTCACACTTCTTGGGACATAATAACTCTGCTACTAATTGAACTAGAATGTTCAAACTTGGTGTAGGTGTTTAGTAGATCAATATCTAGAGTAAACAGAACAATAAGCCGAAACTTTGGAAATGAAATGGGGTTTAACGTCCTACTGTTCTGCTCCTAAACTGGGCTAATGAAGACGGGCATACGCCATACAGTGTGTTATGAGTATGAGGGAAATTTTTTTGCCTGGACAGCAGGAGTACGGCCTACTCTTATATCAAATTCCAACTGCCAAGGGATATTTTACGTGCACGCCAATGTGTACATGGGACCTCATTTTTATCAGGCTCCCGTCCTGCATCTCTGCCAAGGGGGAAACCACGCCGGAAGATCTGAATGAACTATCTCGGCCAATGCAGGGATCAAACACCCCATCTCCAGGCTAGCGTGCCAGTGTCATACCCACTTAGCCACCGTGATCCCCAGAGGCTTTGGAACACAATAACTTTCCTTCTTATTGAGGTAGAGTGTTCAAACTTGGTGTAGGTGTTCATTAGGTGACTGCCTTGATGGAGTTTGAAGATAAACAATTTAATTAGCTGATGCTTTGGGACACGATAACTTGAGAGTGATGAAACTTGGTGTATAATTCCATTACATCAATATCTTGACTAAGTTTGATAACGACAATATTCTTCGTAAGCTGTAGCAATAAGCAATGTGATTGGTCGAAACTTTGAATGTAACAACTTGGCTTTAAATTAAGGTGGAATGTTTAAAGTTGATCATGATGTAGATGTTCATTAGGAGAATGTCTTGACTGAGTTCAATGATTAACATTTCCCCCTAATTCTAAACAGAGCTAAGCCAGGCCTGGAAATAACGGTTTTAGATGTACCGACAAAATGTCAGGCATTTATGAAATAGTACCTGACATTTTCAACTTAATGACAGGCACCAGAGGTTTTGTGTCTGACAAAGTCTGAATCTGTGTCTGACATTGTCAGTGACAGGTGCCTTATTTCCAGGCTTGGCTAAGCAATTTCATTTGTTGATGCTTTGGGACAAGATAACTTTGCTTCTAACTGATGGAGAGTGATGAAACTATGTATGTAGTTTCACTACCAGGTACTTCAAAACCTTTTGTTTAATTGTGAACATTTTGTGCTTAGACTAAGTAAAGATAATCAGTTGATTCCTCAATACTTTTGAAAAGGATAAAAATGTACAATTGATCAATGTGTCATCTATTTATTTTGGGATTTTGGCGAGGGGCATCAGCACACTGTTGACTTGTTAAAGATCAGTCTTGACTTGTGGATTGTTTCATTTAATTTTAATGCTCCAATTCTTTATGAGATAGAAGAATCAATTACTATACTGATTTATAACAGTAAGAATCAACAATCATTTTACTCAGTAATGGAGCTAGATGTTAATAACTCAATAATTAACGCTTAACTTCATTTAAAGGACATGATAAAAGCTAGGAAATATTAGTATCCATATATGAACATCCTGTGTATCACATATCATATTTATGTGACCTATTTCTTCTAACCATTCCCTGGCAAATATTGTGGCTCGTAAGGGAAAGCCCACAAAATATTTCCTGCTTATTACTATTATTATAAAAATTTCCCGTGGTTCACATTTAATTGAACTCGGCGCTGCCTGGTTTATGCTCGTAACTCAGGAAGCCGTAGGCCTATGTTACTCTCCGTCCGACTATCTGAGCTACCCTATGCATCAAATTTGAGCCTCAGGACGGCCCTAGTGTAACCGCCAACCCTGAACAGACAAACCACAGTCACAAATATTGGTGATCATGATGTTATTGGGCCTGACTATTGCAAATCATCAATTAGTAAATACTATTGAACTCATTGATTGATGATCTTATTAGTATTTATTGTGTCTGATGGGTCTGTTGATTTATAATAATCAATTGATGATCCGTCTGTGGTCACCAAATGTAAAGGTCTTAAAATTGGTTGTATACATGTGGATAATTTTAATGCTATGTGTTTCAATGAAACCTTTTTACTTTCTGAAATTGACGATAAATTTACTGATATCCCAGCTTAGGAAAAATCAATCAAACAAAAATGATGAAGGCCTTATATGCTATGTAAATTCAAATTCGAACTACCAAAGCAATCTGGATTATGAACATAAGTTGAATCCATTTGGATTTAACTCTACATCCAGAATATGGAACACCATATTTATTACAGGTCTTGTATATAAACCACCTTCATAGTATATAACCTGGTTTAATAAAATTTTGAAACCTATTTAAATTCCATACATACTGGACGATCTATTTATGTAATTATAGGGTTTCTAACATAGATTATTCCAAAACAATAGGAAAATGTATTAAATCGATATACAGCAAGTTGCTTTGTGAATTTTTATACTGTTATTGACCAAAGAAAAGAATTGAAAGAAACAGCTACTAGGAAATTCAATACAAAAATTACAAAATGTTTGATGATTCTAATTTTATAAACGATTTTGTTGAAATTGCATTTGTACTAGTTGAATCAATCAATGAGCTCAATGCCACCAATAATACAGGATATGCTCCTGAAAAGAGTAAAACAATACTTCCAACCTGATTGTTTTTACAAGGAATAATTTAGACCGAAAATTCAGAGACTACCTGGTCCGATATAAGTCTCTCAGAGGTGGGATGATTAAAGAATATGGAGGATTGAAACTAAAAAATCTCATTATTAATGCCAAACGAAAGGGCATAAAGGATTCTATTGAAAATGAATAGCAATTTAAAAGCATCATGTACTTATCAGAATAGTTTTTAAGATTTAAATCCAAAGTTAATGACGGAAAACAAACCAAAAACCTCGTACAGATGTTGAACGAACCAAAACGTAAAGTTGAGTCTATTGAAAATGAAAATAGCAACCTGAAAGCATTATGATACAGTCTAAAATCAGTTATAATTATCAGAATAGTATTAAATCTACAGCTAATGATTTAATGTGATGAATGATTAAGTCACTAATTTAATATTTAGCCCCACTGTAAACCTCTTTCTCAAGATTATAAACAGGATACCTGATTACATAAATAATAAACTGCTCGTTGATAACCCTATTAACTTTTCTATCAACTGTACCACAAAGATATTGAAACATAATTTAATGAGTGCTATGGTTTTTTAACATATTAATTTTATTGTTAATCTTTGTATTTCTTAAAACATGTTTTCTGGTGCACTTAAAGATATATTATGAGAAATTAGATAAAGAGCTGGGAGTTCTCATTATAATAGTTAAAAACTGGATAATGTAAAGGAAATTTGCTGAAAATTTTAGTCAAATTGGACCAATTTGAACCAAGAATTTAGCGATTGAATTTTGGGCCTAGCTTTGATATCTATTACAAAAGTCGTAAAGATGAAAAACATAGTCTCGATTATCCATATTTTGATTTAATCATAAATGAGCATTGAGCAGCAAATCGGATCTTGATGCAGTAGAGATAGCAGGATAGCAATACCATCAAGAGTTGATTATGGTCTGAAACATTTTTTCAGATCAGTTATCACCTTATCATTATGCTTCAAGATCTTAATCTGGAATTTAAATCGTAGATCATATGGGCATTTACAATTCAAGTCATGGTTTTACCCACCTCTACAGAAGTAACAATCTTTGAATTTAGCAACAGTTTTCTCATCTCTTTTTCTCTTGTACTTAGAGATGTGTAACATAAATTTAATACCTGTAATTTTTTTCTGACCAATTATGTACTTGTTAAAGATGCATTATGTAAGAGCTAAATATGCCTATTGCAGGTCTTTATTATTCAAATGTTATATAAACTTTTTAAAGATATTTATTCGCATGAAAAGCCTATAGACAGTGCCATTTAATGATCTATTTTGAAAATGGCAAAGTCTCAAATAACAAGTACAGTTGTTAACATAATACCCAATCTATGCTACATATCAAAACTTATTGCTAACTTCGCTCAGAATAAAATAATTTGAATGGAATTTTCAATGTATTAATTTTTTATTATCAATTTTTTAACTATTATGGAAAGAACTCACAAATCTTTATCTAAATCTTAAGTAATGCATCTTTGTTAAAACATTATCTAATTGTTTTTATTAGAACAAGCAAGGGACAAGTTTAACCATAGCAATCAGAATTTGTGACACACTTTGTGTGGAGTCACAGTGGCTATGTGGGTGTACGCTGGCTCACTAGCCTGGGGGTCGCATGTTCAATCCCTGCATTGGACCAGAAAGTTCATCGGGATTTTACGGCATAGTTTCCTCATGTCAGTGGTGTAGAATATAGGGTCTGACAAGGACAGCTGTCTGTCGTTCGGATGAGTTGAAAACGCAAGGACACGTTGGCAGCAGTAATTGAATTCAATGTAAGAGTGGGCCATAGTGCCGCTGCCCTGGCAAATTTTCCCTCCTAACCCAGTAGGAACATAAAAGTAGGATGTTAAATCCCATTTCATTTCATTTTTGTCTCACCTTGAGGTACAACACTGATGAGGAGGCAAGTTCATAATGCTGATTTTAAGTCATGTAGAAATAGTGTTTTAGAATTAAATTTAAATGAAATAAAGTGAGCAATGGTCATAGTATGGGATGATTACAAGGAAATCACCTGCCTTTTTTCAGAATTGACTTCAGCTCTGAAGATGATGAATCTAAAACAGATTGTAATTCTGATGATTCTAGAAAATATCAAAAGTAAGTATCATATTTTTTGTTGATAATCTGGAAGGTTTATTTTTCTTTTTCTTTTTTTGCCTCAAGAACTTTTTAGGTTCTGAAACTTATTACAGGACTAATTGAATGAAAAATGAAAAAAAACCTCACAACCACATAGGACTCATTGATCAAATTCAGCACAGTGCACATTAATGATTTTATCAGTACTGGTAATTCTCCACTTCTATGATACATAGCTTGTTTAAAAGGAAAAGACTTGTCGTTCTCATTTGTTTATGTTTTTATACACCCATATTTTTATATGGACGTATATTGGTGTCAACCCTGTCTGTCTGGACGACTGTCTGTCTGTCCACAATTTGTGGACACTCTACAGGTCACAATTTTTATACGCCCACATTGAAATGTGGTCGTATATTGTCGTCGCCCCCGTCCGTCCGTCCGTCGGTTCGTCGTCCACAATTGCTTGTTGACGCTCTAGAGGCTAAAGTTAGTATCCGATTGACTTTAAATTTATACACAGTGTTTAAGGTCATGAGACAAAGAAGCCTATTGTTTTTCAGCGATTTCCGATAATAACTACCAGAGTTATGGCCCTTGATAACTTCAAAAAATCTTGTGGACGCTCTAGAGGCCAAAGTTAATATCCGATTGGCTTTAAATTTATACACAGTGTTTAAGGTCATAAGACAAAGAAGCCTATTGATTTTCAGCGATTTCCGATAATTAGTGCCAGAGTTATGGCCCTTGATCACTTCAAAAAATCTTGTGGACGCTTTAAAATCCAAAGTTAATATCCGATTGACTTTAAATTTATACACAGTGTTTAAGGTCATAAGACGAAGAAGCCTATTGATTTTCAGCAATTTCCGATAATTAGTGCCAGAGTTATGGGCAGTTATGGCCCTTGATCACTTCAAAAAATCTTGTGGACGCTCTAAAAGCCAAAGTTAATATCCGATTGACTCTAAATTTATACACAGTGTTTAAGGTCATAAGACAAAGAAGCCTATTGATTTTCAGCGATTTCCGATAATTAGTGCCAGAGTTATGGCCCTTGATCACTTCAAAAAATCTTGTGGATGCTCTAGAGGCCAAAGTTAATATCCGATTGACTTCAAATTTATACACAGTGTTTAAGGTCATGAGACGAAGAATCCTATTGATTTTCAGCGATCTCTGATAATTATTGCCAGAGTTATGGCCCTTGATCACATCAAAAAATCCTGTGGACGCTCTAGAGGCCAAAGTTAATATCCGATTGACTTTAAATTTACACACACTGTTTAAGGTCATAAGACGAAGAAGCCTACTGATTTTCAGCGATTTCAAATAATTACTTTCAGAGTTATCTCCCTTGATCACTTCAAAAAACCTTGTGACGCTATAAATGCCAAACTTATCATCCGATTGACTTCAGATTGATACACAGAGTTTAAGGTGTTGAAACGAACAAGTATTTTGATTTTCAATGAATTTTGCTAACTGAACAGCTAAATCCATGATGTTAAATGTTTCCTGTACTAATTGTTAGCATGGGGCAAAACTTTATAAAAAGCAAACAAATTCTAATGATTTTCAGATAATTAGGGGGGTTGGGATGGCCTAGTGGTCTAGAGTGCCGCGCTTCGACCTCTAGCAGGCCGGTCACCTCTGGCTTGCGGCTGTGGTTTCGAGCCCTGGTGTGAGCGTATGTGACATGGAGATAGGGGCGCCTTCTCAACCTCGTGGGTTTCCTCCGGGAACTCCGGTTTCCTCCCACGGCTAAAGACCCCTACGCGCAAGCGGATTATTGAAATAAAATTAAAACCGTATGTTAGTCCCGAAATGACCTGGTTGTGTTGAGTGGACGTTAAACCCCATTTCTCTCTCTCTCTTTCAGATAATTACATAATGAGTTGTTACTCTTTATCAGATTTTAGTGTATTACAAATGTTTCATTACCAAAAAAAGTAAAAATATCCGACAACCCTTGTTGACTGCCCGGACGATTTAGCTGCTGTGGGCGTATGTTTCGTTGCCTGGCAACCTATCTTTATCTAATTTTGACCAAACTTGAAATATAGGTTTATATCCTAAGATCTTTGTTCCATACCCCCAGGAGGAAAGCATCCACAATATTTATGATTATGAATATAACTGTAAGGATACCCCTACTCCGAATGATACAGTAAAAATGTGACAATATACATCGTCATAGTAACGAAGAGGAGGTCACAATTATTTTCCGATTTAAAACAAAGTTAGAACACATCACCTTTACACGGAAATGTCAGTTGCGTTTCGATTTTGTAAAAATCTGACCAAAACTTCCGGACAAAATGGACACCTTGGTACGCAAAAAGTGTATTGTGGCATATCAAGGTTTTGGACCCTCTAATATCGATACGATTTTGATGAAACGTGAAATAAATGTTTATAACCCAAAGATCTCTGTTCCATTTGATATTTGCTCATATCAGATTATAACTTCCTGGATTATGGCCCTTGATTGTATGAAAAATCATGCTTTTTAGCGTATGGATTCTCTAGAGGTCAGAATTTTTATCCAGTTTTATTAATAAAAAAACACTTGTAAAAGTGTGTGTTCTTGACTGGCAACCACTGGTTATCCGATTTTGATGAAACTCGAAATATAAGTTTATATCCCAACAAACTCGGTTTCTTTAGACATTTATACATTTCAGACCATAACTTCATGGATTACATTACAGTCCCTGTTTGTTATAGTCACTTTTTATTTCAGACTTATTCTCAATCCATCTCTTGCAAAATGTGGAGCTATCTTGCCTGACAGTCGCTGGTATTATATTGAAATGGTTTTAAAAATGCAGAATCTGAAAAAATTCATAAATTTATGCTATTACATGTACTACTATTAGTTTTGAAATTTCTTTTTTTTCCAGCCTTAGAGTATTTATTTAAAGTTTATGTTTTATATTTATTCCAGACAAAATCACAGTGAAATTGAAAAACGACGGCGTGATAAAATGAATAATTTTATTGTTGAACTTTCTGCCTTGATTCCGATGTGTAATGCTATGAACAGAAAATTAGATAAATTAACAGTTTTACGTATGGCTGTACAACATATGAAGTCAATCAAAGGTTAGTATATATAAACATGTATGTCCACATGTCAAATTTCTTTGAGATTCTAGTTACGATTGTCCTGAGTTGTTTTTTGTCAATTTTATGTATTGTCCCTGACCCTTAATAAAACTGAAAGCCACCAAGTAAAACGCTTATGGTAGGGTGTATTTCCATGCTTTGTAACACTGTGTTTGATATTCATGATAATGACAAATGCTGGCATTACACAATTATTTCTCTGGGTTATATTCCTGATTGTTTTCAAATTTGAATGAAGTATGTGTCACTACAGACGCAAGACTGTACAGCGCAGTGGACGCTTACGGCTACCCCCCCCCCCCCCATTCGTTTGTTTGTTATTTCTCAGTGTGATGTCTTGTCCATATATTTGTTTTTGTATAAATTATGTGTGCTGCAGCCCTCCTACACTTACTAATATGGACATTTCATCTACTATCAAGCAAGTAATACAATTATAGAAATTGATGGGACATATGTAAATGATAAACTTAATTATTGGCATGTCTCTGATTTGTCATCAGAAAGTAAATTGTTTTTATTGTTATTTACATGTAACATAATGTCCCATCATATTTGAACATCCACATTACTAAATGTTATAAAAAACCCACGATTGATTTTCTTTAATCTCTGCCATTGTTCAACTGAATATTTCACAACTTTTTAAAATGCTAACATCAGGAGATGATTAATCTAAGCCAGAATCATGACCAAGAGATTTGTATGTGATTGGTAATATTTTACAAATGAAGTCAGAGATGTGATAGTGATAGCTTCTTTAGATTAATAACAGCTTATTTCAAAGGTCACTTCTAATATTTCAACTGAGGCCATTTTTAGTTCACATATATATACGGTTAATGTAGTCACATAATTACCGAGAGCTCATGTGCATTTAGGAATCCATGCCCGCAAACCCATTAGATTCCAACTTCTGAATACATGTAGACTTGGTAATCCATTCCAACCTTACATGTATATCAGATATTAATTGTGACTATAAGAAACAGGCTTTTAAATTGCATCCATCAACTGCTGATAATTACTGCCAGATTTCTGGTCCTTAAAAATGACAAAAAATAAAGAATCCTATTGAGTTTCAGCAATTTCCATTAATTACATCTAGAATTATGGCCCTTGTTGCACTTTTTTGCATGTTGTGAATGCTTTAACAGCAAAAGTTATCTGCCGATCTGTATGAAATTTATACACATCATTTAAACTAGTCAAATGAAGAAACCTAGTATTGAAATTCAGCCATTTCCGTTTATTACGTCTATAGTAATGGAACTTGTTTCACTTTGTTGCATCTTGTGAACCTTATAATGCCAAAGGTTATCATCCGATCTTTATATGCATCGTTTGAATTAAGGTAAGGAAGAAGTCGATTGAATTTTGCCAATTTCCGTTAATTACATCTAGAGTTGTGGCCCTTGTTTCACTTTGTTAAACTTTAAACCTTGTTGATGCTTGACCAACAAATGTTATCATTCAGTCTGTATGGAAGTTATTTGGTGAAATGAAGACGTATATTTAATTTCAGCAATTTTGTTTAACTCTGTGAACTTGAATGACAAAAGTTATCATCCTATTTGTATGAAATTGATTATATGCATTATTTGAATTTGTAAAATGATACAGCCTGTCAAATTTCAACAATTTCTGTAAATTACTTCCTGACAGAAATTATAATCTGATCTGTGTTAAATTGTCTTGTAAATGCCCCCAATTACCTACAAAACAATAAATATGCGATAATCCTTGTTGACTGCTCGGATGATTTAGCTGATGTGGGTGTAGGTTTGGTTCCCTGGCAACCTATCTTTAATGGGTAATATAGATATGGATATAAAATAAACACAAGTGATTATGGTAACCATATAAAATTTATATACCGTAACTAATCAAATGACTAAAATTTTAAAATTGAACATTTAGCATTCAGAAAGAAATTATGTCAAAGAAAAATATTATTATATCTACCAAATAAAGTTTCCTTGCGTTCCTCATTCTCAAGTTTTTTGTCAATATTATTTTATTTAAGATAATTGGTGTGCTTAACAGATTTTATAATATTTTTATACACCCACATAGAAATGTGGTCGTATATTTCCTCCATCTAAATGTTGGTACGTCGTCCACACTTTCTTGTGAAAACCCGACAGACTACATCTGATTATTGTCCCCCGCCTTTCGAAGAAAGTTGGGGGACTATTAAAATGGGTTCGTCTGTCTGTCTCTCTGTCTGTCCGTCCGTCCGTCCGTCCGTCACACTTTTTGGGACACAATAACTCTCTTCCTAATTGAGCTAGAATGTTCAAACTTGGTGTATGTGTTTATTATGTCAATGCCTTGATGGAGTTCGAAGATGAGCATTTTCCGCTCAGGGTAAGCAGAGATAAGCAATTTGATTGGTTGATGCTTTGGGACGCGATAACTTTAGTTCTAATTAAGTGGGATTGATGAAACTTGGTGTATAGTTTCATTACAGTAATACCTTGACTAAGTTCGATAATCAGCATTTTCTGCTCAGGGTAAGCAGAGCGATACGCAATTTGATTGATCGAGACTTTGGAACACAATAACTCTCCTTCTAATTGAGTTAAAATGTTCAAACTTGGTGTATATGCTTATTAGGTCAATGCCTTGATGGAGTTCGAAGATGAGCATTTTCTGCTTAGGGTAAGCAGAGATAAGCAATTTGATTGGTTGATGCTTTGGGACACGATAACTTTAGTTCTAATTGAGAGTGGTGAAACTTGGAGTATAGTTTCATTATAGTAATACCTTGACTAAGTTCGATAATGAGCATTTTCTGCTCAGGGTAAGCAGAGCGATACGCAGTTTGATTGGTCGAGACTTTGGAACACAATAACTCTCCTTCTAATTGAGTTAAAATGTTCAAACTTGGTGTATATGCTTATTGGGTCAGTGCCTTGATGGAGTTCAAAGATGAGCATTTTCAGCTTAGGGTAAGAAGAGATAAGCAATTTGATTGGTTGATGCTTTGGGACACAATAACTTTAGTTCTAATTAAGTGAGAGTGATGAAACTTGGTGTATAGTTTCATTACAGTAACACCTTGACTAAGATCGATAAGCAATTTGATTGGTTGGTACTTTGGGACTAGATAACTTAGCTTCATCTTGATTGATGATTTTTATGCCAATACAATGACTGCATTCTTCTCATTCAGTAATGGATTCGACAGTAACAGTGTATAGAAACGATTGATTCGGACACGAGGGCCCTTTCCCTTGGCCAGAGGGGCCCTTTTGTCAAGCGTGGGGGCCCTTTTGTCTGCCTTTAGGGTCCCCCTAACTAGGGTACATTTTCATTTTTCTCGTCGGTTTTAGCATTTTTCTTTATAAAACACTCTTGGATGACACTTTGTGTACAGTTTGATTGCTCGATACGTTTGAAAAAAATAAATGTGCGATTAACTAATATGTGTCATCTATTTATTTTGGGATTTCGTCGGAGGACATCAGCCTCACTATTAGCTTGTTTTGAAATTGATATATTATGTTGTTTACATTACTGAGATGAAAAAATCGATTTTATTTCAATAATTTCCATTAATTACTTCTTTTGGAATTAAAGCCTTTTGAACTTTGTGAATGACAGAAGTTACCATCCGATCTGTATGAAATTTATATGCATTTGTTAAAATTGTTGAACATTGGGAACGCTTGCATGACAAAAGTTATCATTGGATCTGTATGAAATTTATATGCATTATTTGGTTTAGTAGATCAAAAAGCCTAGTGAATTTTGGCAATTTCATTTATAACTTAAGGAGTTATGGCTCTTATTTCACTTTGTTGAACCTTGTGAACACTGATCTGTATTGAACTATGGGCATTATTTAAATTAGTAACATGAAAAAGCTTATTGAATGCCTGTTTATTACTTCTAAGAGATTTATAGAACTAAACTTCCTGACAAAATGGCCATCCATGTAGGCAAATAGTGTAAAAATATGTAATACCAAGGTTGTGGACCCTCTAGAGGTCACAATTTTCATCCGATTTTGATGAAACTTCATGTTTACACCCCAAAGATCCTTGCCCCTGATTGTATGTAAACTCACTTGTGGATGCTCTAAAGGTTAAAGTTAATATTATTTAAGGTCGTAAGACAAGGAAATGTATTGATTTTTTTTAACAATTTCCCATAATTACTGTCATAGTTATGGCCCTTGATCACTATGAAAAATCTTGTTAGGCTTAAGTTGATATCTGATTGACTTTAAATTTTACACAGGGTTTATAGTCATAAGATGAAGAATCCTATTGATTTTCAACAATTTCTGATACATACTACCAGAGTTATGTTCCTTGATCACTTTGGAAATCCTTTGGACACTCTGGAGGCTAAAATTAATATCAGCTTGACTTTAAATTTATAATACACAATTTCAATGATTACTGTCAGAGGTATGGCTCTTGATCACCTTGAGAAATTTTGTGGATGATCTAGATTTATACAAAAATGAAATGAAATAAAATGAGGTTTGATAAGTCCTACTGTTTCTCCTGGCACTACGGTCTACTCTTATATCAAATTCCAACCGTCAAGGGATCTTTTATGTGCATGATAACTTGAACAGCTTAATCCATGATATTAAATGTTGTGTATACTAAACGTTAGCATGGGGCAGAACCAAAAACCGAACAAATTCTAATGGTTTTCTAATAATTACTAAATGAGGTGTTACTCTTGATAAGATTTGATTGTATTATAAATGTTTCATTACCGGCAAAATATGTGACAACTGTTGTTGACTCCCTGGACAACTCAGCTGTTTTGTGCATAAGTTTTGTTGCCTGGCCAACTATCTTTGTTAGTTGTGTGACAATAGTTGCTAAACATATGATTTTATACGCCCACATTGATATATGGTCTATATTCTCTTAAGCCTGTAAGTCTATCGGACTGCAGTCCATCTATCTGTTAGATATAAATAAAAGATCTAAGTTTTATGAAATCAGAATATTTTAAACTGACAAGTGATAATACGGTCAATGCTGAGTGATACTCAATGACTAGAGCAATTTAATAAATTAATGTGCGTCCCATACTAAGAACAGTGAATATTAATTGGGTTGAAAGATGAAATCAAGATAATATTTATGGCCACAGTCGGCCCCCGGACACTAATGGATATTTTCATGGATAATTCTTGCAAGAAATGTTAAACCCCATTTCATTTCATTTCTTGCAAGAAAGTCAGTAAATAAAGAAAACTTACAAAAAATCTGGTTTTTTGTAAAGTCGGGTGTCATGGAAACCTATGTGAATAAAGATTACTACTAAGGTGACATTGTATTGAGAGACTAATAAATTAAGACAAAAAAAAAAAATAGCTTCAGGATAATTACATTGTTTGGTCTCGTGAACAAGTCTCATACATCTTAAAAGACGTTACAGTTGTGGGGATAAATGAGGTAAAACATGAAATATTTTGTCCTGAGTAGAAAAAAGCATTAGATATATGTATGTAAAAAAACTAGACAATTTTCTATTAAAATAGTGATACTAGGTACTTCGAAACCTTAACTGAGTTTGTTTGCAATTAATTAATATTTATTTTGGGATTTCGGCAGGGGACATCAACCTCATGGTTGGCTTGTTATTTTATACTTACATTTCAGAGATTGATGCTGTCACAGTGTTTTTGTTTTCAAAATGAAATGAATGGGGTTTAACGTCCTACTGTTCTGCTCCTAAACTGGGCTAATGAAGATGGGCATACGCTGTACAGTGTGCTATGAGGGAAATTTTGCTTGGGCAACGGCGCTACTCTTATATCGAATTCGAAGTGCCAAAAAACAAGACATCTGTCCTTGTCAACTCCTCCATCATGTATCACCGACAAGGGAGAACCACAACAGAAAATCTGGATGAATTTTCTAGGCCGATCGAACACCCGACCTCCTGGCTAGGGAGCCAAAATGCCATCAATTTTGTTTTCAAACCTGGAAGAAAAAGTAATAATTCTAGTGTTATAATTAACATTTATTGGAGAAACTAATTCATTCCAACAACCTTCCAAGATATATTGTCTAACATTATAGTCTACTTTGATATGTCAATGGTATGTTTTATGATGATCGGGACTCTATCAAGCTATAATTAAAACAAATTTACCTTTCGCTTTGTGCCAGGCATGGAAGAAGTAGTTTGTATTCACCAGGTTTTTGCAGTAACCAACTGTATGTCATATTCCTGGAGTCGCAGTATGGCGCGAATGAGACCACCCTTCTCCATGTGCATGCGGGATTTGACTTGATTGTAAAAAAATGAAATAAGAAAAAAATCTTGGTATGTTAGAATTAACAGTACAACAAAATTTTGGTTACGTGTAATTATATATTACTTTCGGTAACCAACAAAATTGAACAACAGATTGTTTAGGAAGAGGCATCTGGTTATATTTGTGTATTAATATATGGCAAGTCAATCTGATTAGAACACAGATCCTATTTCGTTTCCTTTTTATAGTTCAAAATTTCATTTTACTTGTATTTACTACACTTGGATCTGAAAGAGTTGTTATTTAACTCGTGTTCTGCTTGAAATGAGGAGTCAGCCAATCAAATGGCCTGTCGAATCGAGTGCTTGACCTCTTTTGTGCGGAACTGTTGGTAGACATTAGTAGCAATAGAAATTAAAACAAAGCAAAGCATAGCCACTTGTAACATCAATTCGGATTGGTTAATCGAATGACTGGCATTACAGAGTCATATGTCACTTACTTGAGACTTGATGTGAACTCCCACTATAACTTGTTAGATCTACATGTAGTGTAGGCCACTAACAAAATATAAATCAATATTTTAATTAGATTGTATGGCAAGTGTACATGTATCCTTAATATCTGAGTGCTCTCGAGATTAAGAATGCTGATTGGGTAATTATCTTTTGTACGCCAGCTTGATCAAAGATAGAGCTTTCCACAATGCCTGGTAATATGCTTTATTTAACCTTTGTGACGTGGTAAATACAAATTAAAGTTCACCAGGATTAACTGCATATCAAATTTTCATTTAATCTGACATCAGCAATGTATCAGGCTTAGAATTTTCTTTCCATTTTAAATTGATAGTTGGGTGTATTATAGTTCTTTGGTGATTCATGTTGGTTGCATTATAGGGTTTGCTCATGATCGAGAAGACACCACAATGTGGCAGACTAAATTTCACTCTAATATACTCCAGTCACAAGAATATAATCTATAACAATTGAAGACGAGAAGGGTCAGCTCTTAAAAATGCTTATTAAGTGATTTGTCGCTTGCATGTAGATGATTATATACTATTCAAAAAAAGTAGGGGATATTTGATTTTGGGGACATAATACTAAAATATGCAAATGACTACGAAAAAAGTCACTATAGAACCTAACAGAAGAAACATTTCCAGTTACATGTGACGCCCAAACGCACCAATAGCTACCGCATGGAATGCAGGTGATGCTTGGGATCATCATGGGGGTCCAACCCAAGATTTGCACGACTCTGACTTTGAATGTTACAGTCATTGTGGCATTGAATTCCAGGGTGGAAACATCAGTTTAATTGTTTTAGTGACCAGAAAACAAATTTTGATATGCGTCGGCTTTCCCAAAATGAAAGGTTACGTGCCCTTGGCATGCTACAGATCGGCACAACACAGGCGGTTGTGGCGCGGACGATGAATGTTTCTCAGTCTGTCATAAGCAGGCTATGGTCCAGATACCGTGATACACAATCTGTACAGGACAGACCACGCTCAGGTCGACCAAGGGCGACAACTCAAGCCAAGGATCGATTTATCCGTACCTTGGACTTGAGAAATCGTGTCATCACAGCAAATCAGATCAGCGCTCGTCTTCAAACAGACACTGGTGTGAGAGTGAGTGGCCAGACGATTCGGAATCGACTGCATAGGGGTCACCTTCGCGCCCGACGTCCTAGCGTGATCCCTTGTTTGAGAGATCATCAAATTCAGGCAAGACGTCGTTGGTGTAGGGATCGTCAACACTGGGATAATCGACGCTGGAGCAATGTGATGTTTCAGATGAGTCAAGGTTCACTGTTGATTTTTTGGACAGACGTAGGAGGGTGTGGCGTCGTCGAAACGAGCGCTTCCAAGACGTTAATGTCATCAGACATGATCGATTTGGGGGTGGTTCTGTTATGGTGTGGGGAGGCATCACTGTTGCTGGAAGAACGGCTTTACATGTTGTTGCAGGGCGTGTTACAGGCCAGTACTACCGGGACAACATCTTGGCAGTCCATGTTGTGCCGTTCGCACGACGTCATGGCCGCCGTTTCATCTTCCAGGATGACAACGCAAGATGTCACAGGGCCAGGATCGTTACAGGTGACCTCCAACAACAGAACATTACCTTGGCCAGCACTGAGTCCCGACCTCTCCCCCATTGAGCATGTCTGGGACATGCTTGGACAGAAGTTACGTCAACGTCAACAACGTCCTGCCAATGTCCAAGAACTTGCTGCTGCGTTGCAAAAGGAATGGGACAATATGGACCAAAATGACCTTAGACGTCTCATTAGGAGTATGCCACGTCGGATCAATGCTTGTTTGGCAAACAGAGGAGGATTTACCCGTTACTGACTTTGTTGTGATGCTGTGGTAACTTTGCTGTTTGACCCCGGGTATCATTTTACCCTTATAATGGTCAGTCTGTGCCTTACTTAGTCTAACGATCATTTGGAATAAATCGATGAATGTGAACTTCATTTCATTTTGTCATTTGTTTCTTCGTCAGTTTCATTAGGTGACTTTGATAACACTTAAAAATCAAATATCCCCTACTTTTTTTGAATAGTATAATAAGGTAATGATCAGATTTTTGGCAAAGCTGGGACAATTCCAGAATGGAAACTGGAATTTAGATAGGTTTTGTTGTCGATAAGTTTTAAAAATTAATAAAATCAATTAAACAGTTTTAACTAACAAATACTGAAAATGTTGGTTTTTTGATGCCCAAATTGAAATGTTGTCATATATTCTTGTCACCCCCACCTGCTCTTCCATTAGCTCTAGTGGCTAAAATTAAAAATCGATTGAATTTAGATCATACACTGTATTTATGGTCATGAGATGAAGGCACCTATAGACTTTTAATGATTCCCAATATTTATTATCAGAGTTATAGCCCTTGATCACATTGAAAAATCTTGATGACTTTCAAGAGACTGAAGTTATCATCTGATAAACTGTATATTTTTACAGTTTTTAAAGTCATGGACATAAGACAAAGAATTCTATTGATTTTCAATGAATTCTGATAAAAATACTGCCATAGTTATGGCTCATGATAATTTATCTTGTGGATGCCTTAGAGATCCAAATTACCATCCAATTGACTGTAAATTTATGCACAGTGTTTAACAGTTTAAGGTCATGAGTCTAAAAAAACCTATTCATTTGTTCGAGTAAGTTGAACAACTAAAATTATCATACATCAAGAAGAAGAGTAGAAGCTAATAAAATTTGAAAGATTTCTAAATCAGTTTTAAGGATTTTTTCAATGGTTCCATGCCGAAAACAGAAAGAATATGTGACAACCCTTACGGACACAAATCAGCTGCTGTGGGCAATTTTTGTTACCTGGCAACCCCTTGTTAAAGAATTGATGGGGTAGTCATTTTGAATAAAGTATATAAAAATTTTGTATATGTAGAGACACTCATTCTTAAGATTTGAAAATGGTCATCTGGGACATCCAATATATTCATTAATGTGCATACCAGATGGATTTACAATTACTGTTAATGTGTGTTCGTAATCTATAGATATTTCACACATGAATTTATGTGTTGAATTTATAAGGGATTTTGTGAATTTTTTGTACTAAGATCAAGTAATAGGCTATTTGAATGTTCTTTCACCAAAACAAATATGTTTTGTCCAGTTTTTTTCTTGTAATAATTTGTATTCAAATTGATTTTCAGGAGCTAATAAATCCTATACAGAAATCAGTCTCAAACCGTCTTTTATATCAGAGGAAGAATTAAAACATGTTATATTAAAGGTAGGTATCAGCACATTAACCTATTTGTTATTGAACTTTTTAAATCCTGTCCCACCAAGCACTGGATAAGATAATTTGGACGATCTTCATTCTTCCTGGAGCCGCGGTGGCCCAATGAGTAAGGTCTTGGGTTCGCTCCTTGTGTTCGTGCATAGTGGACCATAACTTCCTGGATTATGGCCCCTGATATTGTACAAAAAGATCGCTATTTTGGCTTGTGGACCCTTTAGTGGCCACAATTTTTATCCATAAATTCCTGGATTATGGTCCCTGATTGAACGAGAAATATTTTTTTCTTGTTTGTAAGCTTATATTCTCTTCATTTCTTGCAAAATGTGGGCGTATCTTGCATGGCAACCCTTTGTTAAAGGATGATGAGGTTATGACATTATTATTTCAGGTTTCTGATGGTTTTTTGTTTGTAGTGAGTTGCGATAGAGCTAAAATATTATACTGTTCACAGTCCGTTAGTAAAACGCTGGATTTTTCTCATGTAAGTTTTTCTTTTTAATATTGGATGGTCATATTTATCCATTGCCTTAAAAAACGGTGATTATTGGGCTTCGATAATTTGTGACCTTTATTCAAATTGTTAGCTCTACAGCCTCCACAAGACATTTCAAAGCGATCAAGGACCATAACTGTGGCAGTGATAATCAGAAATCGTTGAAAATCAATAAGTTTCTTCATCTCATGACCTTGACTCTGTGAAATTATTTGAAAACATTTGAATACTGGTATAGAGATATTTGATGGTGGTGTTATCCAAGGTCAAGGTAATAGGCACAGCACATGCTTTTCTTAAAGATGTCTGAAGATGAAACATGTCTCTTGATGTTAATAGAGTAAATAAACGAAATGAAAATAATACCTGATGTTAATTTGATAGTTAAAATGTATCCAGATGAATTATGTTTCCACTTCAGCAAGTAAACTGGTATATCGTGACAGATAAGTGTTAGTACTTCAAATTGATTTTCTCTATATTATTGTCATTACCTGATCAATGTGAAGCGTGAGCTGTGGCTACAGGGAATTGGTACATTTTCAAGATTAGATAGATTTCTTTATGGGCAGGGTAGATATTTCTATTTATAGCCTCTTTCTTTGTTCTGAAGGTAGAAAATAGGGTGGACATAATCAGATTACTTTCTGCATGTCAGGATTAAGCTTTTTTTCAGGAAGTCCAGTGTTTCTCTTGTAAAATTAAGTGTCTCTACTTTCCAAATACGCCAAATAACTTCCCAATAGATACATTTGTGGGAATGCATCTTTAATTGATACAAGTTACATTTGGAAATAAATGATATTCAGAATAGTGTTACATCCAACAGATCATTAATTGGTATAACAGCTTTATATATTATAAATGAGCATAACCTTTTCCAGTAATCTGGCAAGTTTCAATATTTTTCCACCAAAAATTATGTCAAAACCCCCTAGGTCATAACCCCCTTGGACTTAAATTAAAAAAGGACAAAACCCCCTGTTTTTATTTATTTTTTTATTCATTTATTTATAATTGATTATTTATTATATTTAATTAATGGTGTTAATATATTGATTGTTATCATAACACCCCACCCCCTTTTTAATCCAGGGGGGTTGGGATGGCCTAGTGGTCTAGAGTGCCGCGCTTCGACCTCTAGCTGGCCGGTCACCTCTGGCTTGCGGCTGTGGTTTCGATCCCTGGTGTGAGCGTATGTGGCATGGAGATGGGGCGCCTTCTCAACCTTGTGGGTTTCCTCCCATTGCTAAAGACCCCTACGCACAAGCGAATTATTGAAATAAAATTGAACCATGTGTTAGTCCTGAAATGACCTGGCTTGTGTTGAGTGGACATTAAACCCCATTTCTCTCCCTCTCTCCTTTTTAATCCCTACAAGAGTTTCAACAGGGTAGAAGTGAGTTCGTAAATCAACAAAAGATCTACATGAAAGACTTTACAACTTGTGCGCATCATATAATGATAAGAACGTATTTCAAACCCTAAAAGGTATTGGGCACATCATCTGCTGAAAACAATTTCACCCATATACATGTAATTACAAATAAAATATAAAAATAATCGATTTTGTTGTGTACTTCACTTCACAAAACACGACATAATATAAAAATGGGGGGTTTTGACCAGAGTGGGTTCTGACCTAGGGGGGTTATGACCTAAGTCAAAACTAGTCAAAACCCCCTAGGGGGTTCTGACCACGGGGGGTTTTGACCGTATCCCGTTCTAAATTCACCATGTAACCAGTTGAATAAAACAATATTATGTTTATATATATATTTAATCCAATTTTACCCGTATTTGATTAAAATCTTCTTTGCTCTCAGTGCCTGCTTTAAAGTAATAGTTTGTAGACAGACCTTAACAAGTGTTTTCACGGTATTGCCGTCCTCAGTAGTTTCAAGTTGGTAGAATTACACAGGATCTTGATGATCCAAAACTGACAGGATAAATAATCCTTGAATTAGTATAATCCGATGTAGTAATAAACCACAGCATATTAAAGGGCATTATGTAAGATTTGGCCGTTCTAGCTATATATATTTAAAAAATAGATAATGCAAATGAGTATTTTGAAAATTTCATTCAAGTTACTTTATATTGAGCAAAGATATAAATAGTTGTAGTTTTGACAAGATGTGTGCAATTGATTGAAACCACTGTACTGGTCATTCAGATCTTAGCCTCGCTTCTCCATTTTTGTATTAAATGTTTGAATTGCCGAACCATTCAAGGCTACTTCAAATTGGATGGCATTCGATGGCATTGAGAGTTAATTTTAGTCTTGTAATGTTAATGAATTATGTCAATTTAATAACTTATATCTCTTACATACTCCCTGTTTCGGAGATAGGCAAACAATGAAATGGTGTGCAAAGTTGTTACCACCATATCCATATTTTGATAATAAGACAATATAACATAATGATAAAACTAAATATAGAGGAATGAAATATACAGGACAATCTTGTTTCCATAGAAACCAATTCAAATGAAGTTGTCTTTACTGAGGATAAACACTATTGATAAATGTAGCAAAGTTTACAGAACAGATGTAGTAATCAAGTAACAAATCCATTTTAAATATGGAAAATAGACATAAATACCTTCATTGATGCCATTTATATCCTATATAAATTAATGTCTTTTCTAAATAATAACACAATGTGTTCAATAATTATTACAAATTGGAAATAATGGTAAGGACATTATATTTGTAGAGTATGAAAAACACGACCAAAATCAATAAAGAATTGGGTGATGAAAACTTTGACTATTACGTTAGGTTTATCTTATATGACAATTTTAAAACAAATATGATTATATAACACGTAAATTAGATTTCAAAAATGAATTTACAGGAAATGTATTATATATATTTATAAGTTGGCCTTTCTGACCTTGTCTTGTTTCTGTACACAATTTGTCTCGCGTTCATTGTGCATGGATGTCACATGAAAAACAATATTAGTTAATATCTGATTGGTTGGATGTCACGTGGAAAACAATAAAAGTTACATATCTGATTGTTTTCAGTGATGAAATATAAAATATTATAATTACATACATGTAAAACTAGGTAGTTATGACCAATCAGAGGCAGGCCACTCATTACTTCCTTTGATGGAAAACTAACAAATGGAACGTAAGATAAATTATTAAAATAATTGGTACCCTCCCATTTCAACTACAGCTTCCTACTAAAATAGATTCTTCCAGAAAATACCCATTTCAAGTGTACAGCTTATAACAACTGATAATAATTAAAAATTAATTTTTATATAAATCGTATAAAATATGTATAAAGTACTTTATATGGATGGAAAACCCCCAAAATATGTAAATAGTAATTTACATATACGTGTAGTTAGAACGGGCCAGTAGCCAGCTCATACAATTTGGTGGGGCTACAGATATATTTGGAGGGGCTGAGGATGGGTAGGGTGAGGGTTATGGTTAGCCAGCCACTGCGAAGCGCCAAAGCTGCAAGCTAGGTGGAGGGTATCCGAGGGCCTCCCTCAAAAAATTTTGAAAATTTGGAGCTCTCTCCTTGCATCTGAGTGCATTCCTGAGCCTCAAATTGGAGTGCCTCCGGCAAGGTTTTATTGTTGAATTTTCTGAAATTTCCTTCTTCGACACCTCCTGCCAATATCATCCTGAGGGTAGTAGAGAGTGTCTTTTGATTTACGTAGAGAACTCCAGGCTACGGGTCTGAGATAGAAACCTTAAAACCCCAAATAAAAAAGTAATTTACATATAGTTAGAAACCCGAAATAATAAAGTTATTGATGCAGAAGATAGAGAACCGAAAAATATTAAAAAGTAAATTGCTCAAGTTCAACAGGTTTCGCTTCTTCTCGTGAACATTTTCTGCAGCTAATTTTAAATTTGATTTGATTTTCATTTTCTGAGGGGTGGTTGGGGTTTGAAACATTTTGAATGTATATATTTATTGTCGTACATGTTCCAGTGTAAGTTGCCGTTAAACACTTCCAATGAATAAATTCACAACACTCATTTTTATACCCCCACATTGAAATGTGGTCGTATATTGTCGTTGCCCCTGTTCGTCCGGCGTCTACAACTTTACTGCTTGTGGACGCTCTAGAGGCCAAAGTTTATATCCGATTGACTTTTAAATTTATACACAGTGTTTAAGGTCATGAGACAAAGAAGCCTATTGATTTTCAGCGATTTCCGATAATTGCTGCCAGAGTTATGGCCATTGATCACTTAAAAAAATCTTGTGGACGCTCTTGAGGCCAAAGTTAATATCGGATTGACTTTAAATTCATACGACCGTTTGTACGGTCGTATGACAAAGAAGCCTATTGATTTTCAGCGATTTTCAATAATTACTGCCAAAGTTAATATCCGATTGACTTTAATTTTATACTCATTGTTTAAGATCATGAGACGAAGAAGCCTATTGATTTCTGATAATTACGCCCAGAGTTATGGCCCTTATCACTTTGAAAAATCTTGGGATGGTCTAGAGGCAAAAGTTAATATCTGAATGACTTTAAATTGATACACAGTGTTTAAGGTCATGAGAACTCCCTTAACTCACTTTGAAAAATCTTGTGATGCTCCAGAGGCCAAACTTATCATCTGATTGACTTCAGATTGATACACAGAGTTTAAGATCTTGAGACAAAGAAGTATATTGATTTTCAATGAATTTTGATATCTGAAAAACTAAATCCATGATATTAAATGTTTTGTATACTAAACATTAGCAAGGAAAAGAACTTTATAAAAAGCAAACAAATTCTAAAGATTTTCTGATAATTACTTAATGAGTTGTTACTCTTAATCAGATTTTAGTGTATTACAAATGTTTCATTACCGAAGAAAGAAAAAATATGCGACAACTCTTGTTGACTGCCCAGACGATTAGCTGCTGTGGGCGTATGTTTTGTTGCCAGGCAACCTATCTTTCTTTCTATACGAATATCCATCAAGTAAGATTTGTGATTTACCTCTCTGATAAACTACAAATTCTAACTCACCAAGTCCAGTCATAAACACATAAAACAATATCAATAAATGAAATAATGAAGACAATATTTATACTTCTGACATCTGGAAAGTAAAAATAAACATGATATTTATTATAAAACAATCCTAATAAGATAAAAGAAATAATTTGACTGAATGACAGTGAAATGGGAAAAAGGGAATGTACAAAATTTGAAACAATTCATCTCATTAAGCGGAGCAAGTACTAAACTCAATGTAATCTGGCAATATTACAAATATGGTCTGGATAAGTTGATATTTTTGCTTTGATGTTAAAGATAACTAACTAATCATAGTTAATGAGCTTCTTACAATACTCATTACATTAATTACATCTCAAAAGCATACATTATTTAATTAACATCTCCAGACCATAATCAACTCTTGATGCCGTCGCTAGCCAGCAATATTTAGCAGATTGGAAAACATTTCTGAAAAATAAAAAAAAAGAATAATCAAGACTCTTTTTTTTATTGTACAGACATTAGTAATGATGATCAAGGCTGGCCTAAAATTCTAAAGCTGATATCTCCTTCAGAGTCCAGCAATTTGCCTGAAATTTCAGCATTTGTACGTGGCAAGGAATAGGATCACCTGTTCAACCTTGTGGGTTTTTCTCTGGGTCCTCCAGAGCTCCCACTTATAAAGACCTCTACACGCAAGCGTATAGTTGAAGTAGAATTGTGTTAGTCCTGAAATGACCTCGTTGTGTCAAGTGGAGTTAAACTCTCTCTTTTTTGAAGGATTATAGGGAGAGCTGTCAACTCTTTATCTTATCTCCCATAATACTCCTTTAATCAATGGAACAAACAGTTTAATGCTGATTAGTTGGAGAGTCAGGATTTTAGGGGTAATAAAATGTGTAGTTGAAATTAAATTGTACGGTAATCGAAATGGGGTTGAACCAAATAATCAATGTTGATCGGGGGAAATGCTAATGGTATAATCCAATATAATATAAACCACTAAAATGTGCCAAATTAAACCCATATTTCATTCACATGTATATACCACTTATGATAATTATTTATTAATTAAATATTCTCTTTTGGCTATTAAATAACTTGTATAATCAACAAATAAAGAGCATCCAAAATGACCGATGGTCAAATCTAGTTTGAGTTATTTCCCATAGCCCTCGGAACCAATGCTAAACACTATTAGGCTGTAGGATCTGGGCAAGATATTTTACTTCAATATTCAGGATTTTGATTACATAAAGAATCATAATTGACTGCTCACATGTTGGAATATTTTGCATTGCTAGGCAACTTTATTAGCTATAACAGAATATCCTAATAAGAATAACCTTTATGGAAGACTCGACTGACTTTAACTACTATACACAATTCATTTGTTGCCTCACAACCTATCTTTGTATATTTCATTTAATGTAATACTAAATTATTTTGCAGAAAGAATTAATAGGACAAAGTTGGTTTGATATTCTTCATCCACAAGACATCAGTAAAATAAAAGAACAATTGTCATCTTCAGATCTCTCTCCTCGCGAACGACTTATAGATGCCAAGAGTAAGTCCACATGATATCATTTTCAATTAGTAATCATACAATGAGTGTAACTAACAAGGTATTTTTGTGTTAAGCTGACTATTTGATCAAAAGTCAGTACATTAGGCCTGTACGTTTCCGTCTTCAGTAATATCATATGAGAAAACTGGTATATGTGAGAAATATACTATTCAAAAAAAGTAGGGGATATTTGATTTTTAAGTGTTATTAAAGTCACCTAATGAAACTGACGAAGAAACAAATGACAAAATGAAATGAAGTTCACATTCATCGATTTATTCCAAATGATCGGTAGACTAAGTAAGGCACAGGCTGACCATTATAAGGGTAAAATGATACCCGGGGTCAAACAGCAAAGTTACCACAGCATCACAACAAAGTCAGTAACTGGTAAATCCTCCTCTGTTTGCCAAACAAGCATTGATCCGACGTGGCATACTCCTAATGAGACGTCTAAGGTCATTTTGGTCCAGATTGTCCCATTCCTGTTGCAACGCAGCAGCAAGTTCTTGGACATTGGCAGGACGTTGTTGACGTTGACGTAACCTCTGTCCAAGCATGTCCCTGACATGCTCGATGGGGGAGAGGTCGGGACTCAGTGCTGGCCAAGGTAATGGGGTGATGTTCTGTTGTTGGAGGTAACCTGTAACGATCCTGGCCCTGTGACATCTTGCGTTGTCATCCTGGAAGATGAAACGGCGGCCATGACGTCGCGCGAACGGCACAACTTGGACTGCCAAGATGTTGTCCCGGTAGTACTGGCCTGTAACACGCCCTGCAACAACATGTAAAGCCGTTCTTCCAGCAACAGTGATGCCTCCCCGCACCATAACAGAACCACCCCCAAATCGATCATGTCTGATGACGTTAACGTCTTGGAAGCGCTCGTTTCGACGACGCCACACCCTCCTACGTCTGTCCAAAAAATCAACAGTGAACCTTGACTCATCTGAAAACATCACATTGCTCCAGCGTCGATTATCCCAGTGTCGACGATCCCTACACCAACGACGTCTTGCCTGAATGTGATGATCTCTCAAACAAGGGATCACGCGAGGACGTCGGGCGCGAAGGTGACCCCTATGCAGTTGATTCTGAATCGTCTGGCCACTCACTCTCACACCAGTGTCTGTTTGAAGACGAGCGCTGATCTGATTTGCTGTGATGACACGATTTCTCAAGGCCAAGGTACGGATAAATCGATCGTGGGCTTGAGTTGTCGCCCTTGGTCGACCTGAGCGTGGTCTGTCCTGTACAGATTGTGTATCACGATATCTGGACCATAGCCTGCTTATGACAGACTGAGAAACATTCATCGTACGCGCCACAACCGCCTGTGTTGTGCCGATCTGTAGCATGCCAAGGGCACGTAACCTTTCATTTTGGGTAAGCCGACGCATATCAAAATTTGTTTTCTGGTCACTAAAACAATTAAACTGATGTTTCCACCCTGGAATTCAATGCCACAATGACTGTAACATTCAAAGTCAGAGTCGTGCAAATCTTGGGTTGGACCCCCATGATGATCCCAAGCATCACCTGCATTCCATGCGGTAGCTATTGGTGCGTTTGAGCGTCACATGTAACTAGAAATGTTTCTTCTGTTAGGTTCTATAGTGACTTTTTTCGTAGTCATTTGCATATTTTAGTATTATGCCCCCAAAATCAAATATCCCCTACTTTTTTTGAATAGTATAGTTCTTTGATAATTATTTATTAAATTCTATCTCAAAATTAGAAATGCAACTCAAAACTTTTGAAGGGAATTCCCTTGTCTATTTCAATTATATTTGGTTGGGACTGATTAAAAATTGCTTTACATGCCATAAGATAAGCATAATTTTCCCAAACTCATTTCAAATATCGATCCAGGTTGCATAGATATAAATTCAATGGCCTGTAAGGATTATGACACCCAAAAGCCATGTCAGTACATGATTAGTATATCATAGTATACAATGTTCTGTGCTATTCTAAATACAGGTTCATTTACAAGTACTGGAGCCATGGTGGCTAAGTTGGTAGGATGCTGGCTGGCTGGACTGCAGGTCACGGGTTAGCTCCCGGTGTAGGCAGATAAAGTTAATCTGGAGTTCTGGTTGTCTGTAAAAAGTTCATAAAGTTTGCATACTTAAACTGCCAAGGGATAGCATACTTAAACTGCCAAGGGATATTTTACATTAAGTCAATATGTACCATACAAACTACTAGACACTATTCCTTGCCTTGCCAGGTTCTCCATTGTGCATTACAATCGTGAGAAACTTTCTCGGCTAATAACAGGATTGAACCCGGGACCTCCTTACTGACTGAGGCACTGTGGCTCCCCACATGAAATATGAATATACGTTAATCAATGAGAATATATTTATGTGAACGAATCATACAGCTCTTTGCAGTGACCTGGGCGTTGTATCTGAGAACCGTAATATTTTTTTCATATGGCCTCATGCATTACTTTATAATACATGTATGCACTTTTCAGCTATGATGCCGGTTAAAACAGAATTACCACAAAAATCATCTCAACTATGTTCTGGTGCCAGACGATCCTTTTTCTGTCGTATGAGAACTGGTGGTAAATCATCTGCCTCTAATAACCTTCCGGTACCTAAAAACAAGATAGATGCAGATAGTATGATGTCTCCAAGAAAGAAAAAGACAGGTACAGGTACATCTAGTTTTAAAATTATGGAAATCAGCTTATTTATCTGACCACTGTAGTTTATAAGACTTATTATCTCTACAGTTCATGAGTAGGATCACCTGCCTAACCTCAGGGTTTTTAACTGCAGTTGAAGTCAAAATTGTTGTGGGACCCCAAGACCTTGTTGAGTGCCATGAGTTTTGGCACTAGGAAGAATTAGAAGCTAATGAAATTTGAATTATATCTGATAATTACTTCATGGGTTGTTCCTATTGTTCAGTTTTAGTATCTTGTAAATCCTCCCATTACCTCAAAATTTAACTTTGGTGAGCCTGTGTTTCATTATCTATATTTCCAAAAATAAAAACTTTTTGTTTTATTCATTGTGCTGGTTATTTTTTTTTTGAAAATCTTTCTATATTTTAGACCGTAAGAACTTTAGTGTGATTCATTGTACTGGTTATTTAAAATCGTGGCCTGTGTCTAAAGTGAACTTAGATGAAGATAAAGAAATATATCCTGATCTGAACAGTTTAAGTTGTTTGGTTGTTATAGGACGACCCCAAAAAATCTATCAATCTAAAACAAACTTTAAAAAACATATCAATGTGCGACCATTAGAATACACTTCACGACATAGTGTGGATGGAAAGTTTCAGTACGTAGATGAAAGGTAAATAATGAAACTGTATGTATATTATATATGCTCAAATCTGCTTTTCATTCTGCATCAGAAAGTTGAATTGATTAAAATTTTGGCTCAGATCATAAATCGGAACCAAATTGCGTTATGGGTTGATTAAAATTTCAGCTTGATGAACAATAAAAAAAAAATGAAATAAAATTAATTGAAATACGAATTTGTAAAAGCCTGTAGTCTGAAATCAAGGTTAATTCTGCTCAGAAGACAATTGAAAACCTTTTTCCTTGTTCTGTGGCACATGCTTTTGTAAAAATCCAGACTTTTGTTTTTTATATATTTTTAGTGCCATGTCCCCAAATTTGAATCTATCCCCATGTGCCTGGATAGCCATGTGTAAATACTTGCATTTGTGGTACAGCATTTGTTGCTATGATCAAGTCACTGTTACAATATCCAACAGTGGAATAGGTTAACCATTACCCTGCAAAACAAATCTAGCAATCGCTTCCAAATGACTCGGTATTTTGAACTGAAACTTTCAATTAAATGGCTTTTAATTTGTATACTTTGAAATCTGGTAGTAACTCATTAATGGACTCATCTCCATTATCCTAGTTGGTGTAGAAAAGTAGGTTGTTTAATCCCATTTCATTTTATTCCATCTATGTAAATACTAATAGTCTACCCTTCTTCCCACGCAGGGCGACGATTATATTAGGATTGTTACCTCAAGAACTGTTGGGTACATCAGTTTATGAGTATTATCATCAAAAAGATATTGCTCATTTAGCAGATGTTCATCGGAAAGGTAAGTAATGGAATAATTTTATATATAATAAAATAAAATTAGTTGGCTATAGCTTGACTAAATCACTCTCTTCCAACCTCTTTTAAAATCCACATTATCATTATTATTATGTTATGATCATTGTTACTGCTTCTGCTTTATTTATATAACTTGTTCAGGGATGACACTCTATACGATGTTATTATACAATGTTATAGAGTGTAAAATGAATAATCTTTAAGTGCCATTTAGTGATTGGGAAACACATTAACAGAACACAGTTTTTATGGGAAACAGTCGTGCTTTGAGAATAAACCAGTGATTGTCTCCCATAAAAACTGTGTTCTGTAAAATAAAGCCACAATAAAAAAAAGACAAGTAAAATCGGGATCAAAAACTAATGTCAAAAAAACAAAAAAAGAATTTTAAAACATAAAGTTATGTATACCGTAAGTGACAACTCTTGTGGACAACTCGCCTGACTTTCTGTTCTTTTATGTTGCCTAGCAGCCTTTATTTTCTTTTTCTTTCAGTTTTACAAACAAAGGAAAAAGTACAAACTAATCCATATAGGTTTAAATCCAGTGGAGGAAGATATGTCGTTTTACAGTCCACATGTTTTGGTTTTCAAAATCCATTTACTAAAGAAGTAGAATACATTGTATCTATGAATAAAGTTGTTAGGTAAGAACATACCGGTACTCATGAAGCAGTTCGTATGAATGTATAATCAGCTCATTAACTACTGCTACATTTATGACTTATTCAGCCAGCTGGAGATTTCAAACTCACAATTTCTCTGTTTATCACAACTTGGATAGATATATTTCAGAAAAGCGCAGTCAGTGTCCTTTACATGTAATGCAACAGATAAAAGTTTAATTCAAGTATGAGGTTAAACCATCAGAGAGTGTTTCAGCTATTTGGAATATTACAATGAATTTTTAGTTTTAAGTTTTCATCAGAGGCGAGGCGGATCAAAGCTCTGATGGGCCCTAGGCAGCTGGACCAGCTGGGTCCTTTACTGGAGCTGGTTTACCGTAGTAAAACTAAGACCACTTTAAGAGAAACGAAAATTCTGAGGATATACTGGTGGAATAATGTCACGCACTACAACTTAGTCAAACATTAAAAATGACAGTCGGCCAATGACAAACAGTTGATGCTCAGAGGGGCATAGCAACAGCCAATTGCTAGATAAAAGAAAAGTCAAGTGAATTTAATAATGTAAAAAATCAAATTTAAAAAGGTCATCAAACATTTTATGGGCCCTATTTTTTCTTGGGGCATTAGGTAGTTGCCTTCGCTGCCTATAGGGTAATCCGCCTCTGGTTTTTGTGAATAAAGCCTAAGAGTGTAATGGCTGATAATAAGCTGCATTAATTAGCTAGTTAAGTAATCAACCTATTTATCGTGTTATCAGTCTATGCACCTACGTAATCTGACTTGATTGACTGAATTAATCCTTTGTCAGACAAGAATGATTAAAATCTTCACCTAAGTGATTACCTCAGTGGTTTCTCCATTGTTGGGCATTTTAATCTCCTTGACGTCAGCCAACAGCATGTAGAAAGTAGTCATGTATCCTGTCAATGGATAGTCATTATAACCTTCATTTTAAGACTCAATGTAGAAATTACCATCTTCAGTGGCACAGTTACGTGGAAATCATCGCTTTCCATATAAGGCATTGCTTACTATGTCTTTTAGGACTCCATATTAAAATTCTTATCTACAGTGGCACAGTTGCCTGGGAATCATTGCTTACCATGTAAGGCATTGCTTACTACAAAGCAGTAAAATGGTTGATTTTGGCACGAAATATATGTAAAAGGTCATACCAATAATAGACATGATAATACCATGGACCCTATAATACAGAAGTTGGCTATGGCTTTTTTACAAGTGATTAGATTACAAATGTAATTTTAAAATACCATTTTATACAGAAAAAAACAATGTTTAGATATGAACTATACTTATCACAAACGTTTCAATTTCGTTCTTGATTGTTTAAATGAAGGCTGGTAATAATTGAGGAATATTACTGAGGTGAATTAAATATGAAAAATAGTGAAGATCACCTAATTTTTTGTACTTATCATAAACATTATTCAGAACATGTTATGCTACGAAACATTAGAAATATTTCTAGTTGAAATCCATACAAAGAAATGAAAGTTTATTGACCTTATTTCCTGTCTTGTGTTCAAAATTTTGAAATATTTGACTACATAATTGAGGTTGAATTCATTTAAGAGATTGTCTTTACTTGTGTTATTATTTTGACAGTGAACCAGAGGTAACTGGATGTGATACATCAGAAGAAATTCTCATCAAAATGAACCAAAACTTTCCTAATGATAAAATAATCAGTTTAGGTAAGTGCTCATGGCTTTAGTCAACATTCGTCATCCTTATCATGTTTCCTGAAAACAAGTCCTTTTTCATTTCCTTTTTGCACATTTCACCCTCAAAAGATGCTTTCATCTACATAAGCCTGTTCTTAGATTTTCAATAATTAGATGAATTTAGGGTTCTTAGGGTTATTAAATTATTTTTGAAAGTTCAAATGCCTTTTCAAGTATCATTTCCAGCCAGTATTTAATATTAGCTATTAGATACAATTTACACAACAATAACATCCTTCCAGTAAAAATTTAAAAAGTTCAGAAAACTTATCCAAGATTTGTGATTTGCACATTCAGCTGGTTTCAGGATAGCTTTTTTTAGAAAACATGTGACAGTCTGGGTTTGTTGGGTTTACCCAAAGCATTTCCATCATGTCCAGGTAAGACAAAAACATGAAGCGTCAAATGTATTTGTCCTAATCTTGTCGACTTCTTCAATTAGCTTTATAGCAAAACTCAGTTGTTAAATATATTGAAATACTTACCAGTATCAGTATTGTCTGATATATATCACATAGCAGTCCATAAAAAGTGCTATCTACTTGAAGCCAGTGGGTGCTTTTTAAAAATATTTAATTAGTGTCATCTATTTTTTTGTTGATTGAGGCGGGTGACCAACATCACTGTTGTCTTGTTGGCAGAGTATTTACGGAAGGGCAGGAGTATATATTTGTGACTTTGCGTGATGAATGAATCAGTGTGTGAAATAGCTTTATTTAATGTTCCCTTTCACCAAAGTGATATTTCAGAAAGTACATACCATTTTTAGATGGTCATTTGATGTGCTCTGTAAAAAATTTCAGGTAATTTCTAGGGGGATGCTTGATTCACAGTCCAGAACGTCCCGAATCGACAGAATGACAATCGAGTGACGCAGAATTCAGTCCTGTCACAGTTCTGCCAGTCCCGACAACTGAGGAGGAGTGAGTAGAATCGTGATGTATTCCTAGGTAAAAAATATGTTTCAGCTGTCATGATTGGTTGAGATATTTTTTATACAATCGACACATACGCTGTACTCCGAAATTCTCCTTTTCACTCGATTGATACCAGTTTTGGAATTTAATTCCGGAACTTTGAATCGAGCATCCCCTAGTTTTCACATTGGGGGTGCTCTATTGAACTTTCTGGAATTGAACTCTCTCAATCCCAAAAATAGTGACAATCAAGTGAAAAGGGGTATTTCAGGCTACATCGCACGCATCGATTGGATAAGTAAATATCTCAACCAACCTTAACAGCTGAAAGATATTCGTTGTGTTTAAAATTACGTCACAATTCTACTCATCCCATATCCGAGGTCAGACTTGACAGAACTGCGATAAGACCGAATTCCGTGTCACTTGATTGCAATTCTGTCAATTCGGGACGTTGTTGACTGTGAATCGAGCATGTCGATTGATACAATCTACCATGGTTGTGCAACTGCTGATTATTGGTCATTTCAAGGTTCATGTCACTCACTGCCTTTCATTCTTATATTTTTTTCAAATAACATAAGCAGCATTATTTAATTAAGAATGTTGCACATGGAGTTGCACTTTACGGTGTTGATGTAGATAAACTGGTCTGACTGTGAGGCTCAACCCAACTTTATCAAACAAGATGCATTAAATGGTGATGATAACTCTTGTAGGTTTGGCATAGATATGTTCGGTAGTTGACATAGTTTGATTATTATGATACATGAACTAACAAATTTACAAATTAAAAGCATTTAGAACTGATTGTAGGATCATCACCAGTATCAGCATGTAATAGCAGAGACCTACCAGGAATTTCTATAAGAGAATATACTAGTGCAGGTAGAATAGGTACAAAAATAGCTGAAGAATCCATGGAGTAAGTTACTTTATTATTTTTCTCACACCTATATGTAGGTTGTGCAAGTTACAATACCAAAGCTGATTCCTGCAGTGTTGAGGGCATCACAGCCGATTCACACAGGTTAAAAACAATATTAAAGGGATATATACTGTATATTCTATCTATATTTGAATTTAATCTAGTTGTATTACAGTTCTGGATTCAAAAACACTTTTTAACTAAAATATTTTAAGGATGCCAGCATTTCATTGGCTAAAATCCAATACAATTTGATTTATGTTTTCATAAAGAAAACCCCTGATCAATTCAAAATTTATTTGCGATTTATCAAGAAAACTGCACTGTTATAAATGGACATCCCCTAATTGTTTTTATATGCCAACATTTTCATGTGGATGTATATTGTCGTCGACCCTGTCCGTCCTCCCGTTCACAATTTGTTTGTGGACACCCTACAGGTCACAATTTTTATAAATTTTTACACAATGTTTAAGCTTGTGAGACAAAGAACCCTTTTGATTTTCAACAATTTCCTATAATTACTGCTGGAGTTATGGTCCTTGCTATTAAATGGTTTGTATAATAAATTTTAATAAAGAGCAGAACTAGAAGCCAAACAAAAATTAATGATTTGGGGTAATTACTTAAAGGTTTGTTACTCACAAAAAAAAAATATGCCCTATTGACTGCACGGACGACTTAGCTGATTTTTGTGTTTGTTTCGTTGTCTGGCAACCTTATCTTTTCATTACAGTTCACAAGTATCAGCAGATAGTAGTAGCCTGGAAGTCACACCTTTACCTCAGGTATGTAGCATTTATTTTTTCTATGCTAACAGTGACTTAGAATAATAGATATGGATATGGTTTGGCACATGCCCTTGATATCATAAGGCCTTGCAATGGGTATATTGGTGTGGTTTCGATCCCACACTACACTTGTATGTGTCAATGAGTAAGGTCACCGTCCAAACTTTGTTGGTTTCCTCCCACACATGGCTAAGATATGTCAATTATGAATTATTGAATTTCTAAAGATAATGTTATTACCAGTGAACATTCTGTTTCAGAGATTTGCTGTTCCAATGAATGTTCGAGTTCCTTTGCTGAATGCAGCTTCTTCATCAACATCATTATCACAAGCAGGTAAACCATTTTAATACTTTAGTAACTCATTGAATAAGATGCTGACTTGCTAATTTGGAAACCCGAAGGATCCCTTGCTCTTTTCCTCCACCATCGAATTCGCAGATCGAGTTTACTGATGGAACACACATCATATGACCTTCCTACATTATGGGGTCTACCCAATCCAGATGATGTCTCTTGAACCTCAACAGTATCTCCTTCTTAATGCATGTCTCCTGTAAGAATCCAGTGGCTGTCTAAAGTCTGTAGGACCTAAATCAGTCTTATAACATAAATCTTTTTATTTGTCAACCCTTCACTAATTCAATTTAAGTGTGTGAGATGACATCTCTACAAAATGAAACACATTAATTAATTAAAGATATAATGTGGTCGTAGGGAGTATAGTTTACTACAAATGGCCAGAGCATTCACATATATATTCTTGTGTACTTATTTAGTTTATTTAGTTCAAACAATAAATCGGGGGGGGGGGGGATGGCCTATTGGTCTAGGGTGCCGCGCTTCGACCTCTAGATGGCCGGTCACCTCTGGCTTGCGGCTGTGGTTTCAATCCCTGGTGTGAGCGTATGTGACATGGAGATAGGGGCGCCTTCTCAACCTTGAGGGTTTCCTCCGGGCACTCCGGTTTCCTCCCACTGCTAAAGACCCCTACGCGCAAGCGATTTATTGAAATAAAATTGAAACCATATGTTAGTCTGAAAATGACCTAGTTTGTGTTGAGTGGACGTCAAACCCCATTTCTCTCTCTCTCTCAAACAATAAATCAAGTGAAAATTTGTAGGGCAAACAGATGTACCTCAAATTTGTTAATTTTTCTTTCTGCAGCATGTTCATCAAAAACTGGGAATGTCCAGTTGTCATCAAGACTTGGTGATCAAAATGGCCATGTTACTTTAAATAGTAAAAGTAAGTATGAATATTATATGGAATGAACCTGTTTTAATCATGTATTATCATGTTTAGCTAAGAAGGGAGTGGGGTGGCTGAATGGTCTAAGGAGTGGTTTTGATTCTCCATTTGCAGGTAACAAGGAGAAGGGTTGCCTGACCACTACATATCTTGGTCCCAGTCATTGCAGAAACGCATTTCATTGTACATAATTATCTTTTTTATACATACAACTGTATATAATCATTCTCTCTGATGTCATTCAATATCTGTGTATTTTTTTATAGGTCCACAAGCAGCAACAGTGTTAGATTCTACATTATTAAATGATGTGCTAGAGGAACAGATGGTAGAAGACATGCAGAATCCTGGTAATGATGGTAATGATGAAGCAGCTTTGGCATTTTTAATGAGTTTATTAGAAGCAGATGCCGGATTAGGAGGACCGATTGATTTCAATGATTTGCCATGGCCTTTATAAGGATGTTGTTTTTTTTAAGTGAAAATGACATGGAAAATGTTTTAAAAAGATTACACTGTATAGATTTCATTCATTCCAGAAAACAATTGAGTTGTTTGTGCGGTGGCACCGTCACTTATCTTTGTTATATTGAAGAATGTTGATTTTTGAAGATATACCAAAAAATATATAATAATAGAATTTATATCCAAATTTTTATTTGTGGGGAAGCTTGACATCGAAAAACTGGAGAAAATTCTCAGCTCATTTATACACCCTGTGCCTGTGCCGAAAAGATATTTTATCTATTATAATAGTTTATTTTTATGATATCATTACAAATGGAGTGCTTTTATCAAAATGAATCAAGTGCCTGTTACACTACATGACAGCCTTACACAGAATGTGATTGGGCCAAGCAAGAAAACTTGGAAAAAATTATATTATCTTTGCTCAACTAGTTTATGTTGGTTTATACATGGATTTAATGGTAAAGGGATTAAAGATTATCGGAATGGTATTCTGGAAAATATAAACGATGTGACTATCTTTTACTGAAGAAGAGAAAGTGATATTGTTAATTGATCGTTTATAAATAACTCCCCCAAAATTTGCCTAATGTAAGATGTGGGATTTCCAGTTTAATAATGATTTTTCAAATGGTATTAAAAATTCAGTCCTTGAAATAAATTATTGTTGAAAAATAATAACCTCATTTTATTTCACCCTAAAATGGCTACGCAACCTACCTGTGTTCGTGTTCTTGTACTATATTTTAGTATGTCTGTCAAATTTGTGAGTGTGTTGAAATAAATTGTTAGTCATTATTATTGTACTCTTTCCAATTTGCTAATTGCTAGTTCTATAGTAGTATCTGGAAAGTTTTTAAATGATGATTCTAGTAGCTGCCCCCTTTAACTATGTATTGTTATAGAATATTGAAATGGGTGGACCATATCCTTTTAATTTTTGTTCATACCCTTCCATTTTATCCTTGTTTCTGTGGTAAAAGTTTTGATATGACAATTTTTCATTAAAGATGCGTTATGTAAGAGCTAAATTTGCCTTTTGCAGCTCATTTATGGATAATTGAGACTTGGACTCAATTCTCAGGTATCGTTGCTATGATAAAATTCAATCTACGCTATATCTTGTCAAAATTTCAAACAGTGATAACTCCGCTCAGAATAAAGTAATTTGAAGGAATTTTTCAGTTTTTATTATCTTTTTTTGAACTATTCCAGCAAGAACAGCCAGCTCTTTATCTAAATCTTACATAATGCATCGTTAATTACCTACAAATGTTTATACATGTATATAATAACGGTGATTATATTAATTTCCAATATTTCATATTGATTTGTTTTAGGTTGAATTTTGTATTCTGTGATAATAAATTTTATGTTTGTGACATTAATAACCATTAAGTTGAAGATAATAATGTGCTTTGTGACAAAAATTCAGACAGAGATAAAAAAACGATCTGAAATTGCATACACCTGCCTCAGTACCAAATCTAAGGGGGGCAAAGTGGGACAAATGTCCCGGGCCCCCCACAATTCTGGGTCACCTGAAATAATTTTAATAAATTAAATGAAAACATAAGAGAAAGAGTCTGTTTAAAATACTCAAATTGTCAACGAGTTCTAAGCGTCAATCAAATCGCTGACTAAATTGTCTCAGATGCACTGAAATTAATCCTAATTTTTAAAAAAAATTCCTGGAGGAAAACACCCCAGGCACTCAAGGGGGCGGAGTAGATACTAGTATGATCTGGGGGCAGTACTAACAATTTGAACAAACAACAATTGGGCCCCTGCACAGTTGGTATGTCCCTGGCCCCCCACAAGGTTAATCCAGCACTGACCTGCCTTCTAGCCTCATATACATGTATGATGTCACAACAATCTGTTGATTAGAATGTAAACTGTATCTGGATTATAGTGGTACACATTATAGTCGATATTGATTTATAGGAGTTCAGTTGATGCAAATGTAAAATGCTTTGCTGATAGGCAAGAGCTTCAATTTCCAATCATTAGGTGAATGTAACATTGTAAAGAAATCAAATTAAAAAGCATTATTTGACTTTATAAATTAAGTACAATACTCCACAAGAATCCTTGTTTCTTTCTATTATGGCACCTTAACTTCAGCTCTGTAAAAAAACCTCAATCAGCAGTGCCTTTATTAAGATGTACAAAGGTATACCCCTGAAAGAACAGGTGCCATTAACAGCATTCTGTAGTATTTTATTGTGCATTATATTAATATACCGGTGTAGAGTAAAAGGACCCTTTAAATGTTAGGCCATATGAAAAAAAAAATGGTTCTCAGATATTCCCACATTACATAAAAAGAGCAGCATGACCTGTTTTGGGTGGGGTTTTTTAAGTGATATTTTTATTTATTACTGCAGGTAAATGTTTTCGTTGAGTAACAGAAAGTGTGGAAAAAAATGTACATTAGGCTCAATTATTGAGAACATAACTCTGTGAAATTTTACTGACAATCAAATGATACTGGAGAATCTGCCGAGATAAATGAGTAGTGATACTTTGACAAAAAAAAAAAATTACCTTCTACATCAGATTTTTTAAGGGATGATTGTCCTGAGAACTGAGAATTAGGTATTTATATTATACGTTAAATCGATATTTTGAGCATAATATCGAAATGTTAAGAATATTTTAAATATTTAACGAAAAATGTTTTTATTATTTATATGAATATATTAAACTTCTTTATTATTTTCTAAAGTTTTGATACTTTAAATAATTATATTTTAAAACAATATTTAATAATTAGACAAAAAGAGTTTGTATAATTAATTAATCTGTTACTTATAATAAATATAACAGTCAGTTTTTAAAGTTGTGATATATATAATGTAAATACATAAAAAGACCTGAAATGGGGTGTAATGTCCTACTTTCCGCACTGTAAATATATGAAAATTATGAATGTATAATGTCAGGCTGTGATATAAATGTTAAGAGTGTTCATGCGATACATAAAATATTTTACAATTTATAATGCTTCTTATACACTATTAAAAGGTTATTCAGAATTATTTATATTTGAATCTAGTAAGGCATAGTAGATAGGTGTTATTTTAGGGTAACTATATATATAAATCCCTTGTTCAATTGATCTGTCATACAGTGCAGTTGTAAGCTGTAATAAGAAAATGTACATGGAAAATGAGAAAATAGATTTTTTATTATATTCAATTCTGAGAAAAAATTGATCAAATACATCGTTTGTTATTTTAATATACTTATGAAATTATGTATCCATTAAATCATGTATATTAATATATATCTATTAGTATTATGTATCCAGGTTCATTTTCTAATAATATGAAATTATAGACTGTTTTACTTAAGAATGCTTGGAACAAGGTGTGTGAAAATTGTTATATATTAAAGATTTAAAGATACCTGTATATTTGTTTTCTGTTGTTGTCCAAATTTATATTTAAAAAGAATTATATATGTATATAAATATATTCGTGTATGTATAGTGTTACTGAATATTGTTTTATATAAAATTGTTTCTTGTGAAATGTGGATATTACTTTATTTAATAGTAAACATTATGCTCATCAGTCACTGTCTATAAACACTTGGACTCACATCCCGGAGCCTAAATGTAAAAAGTAAACAAACCATTTCTTAGCTGGTTGAACTCCAAAAATAAGATGTGGTTTTTGGTGTCTTTAGAAAAGGTAAACATGCACAACACCAAAAATAATGTATAGCAAACTGGAGCGATTTTTTTTTTATTAAGCCAGGGTCTACTGGCTTTGAAAAAGTCATATAATATAATCTGCATGATCATATGTACTCGTGGTATAAGCTGGGTCAATTTACCAAAACTGCACTAATCAAGAGTAAATCTGACACTTATATGGGATCATTATAAATCATTGTGCACTGTATTTGATACTATTGCCTATAAAATACAGTCCAGCGAAATTGAAGACGCTTCAGCATAAAAAGTGATGCCTTCGGAAGGATCCTGCCATATTTCCAAAACACTCATTCCAAATACAGCTCAAATCACATGTTATCCCATCAAGAACATAAACATTGGTGTTCCTCGGGGGTATATCCTAGGCCCATTCGTGTTTCTTATTGATGTCATTTCTTTTCCTCGGTTGTAGAATTCTATTCAATAAACCATGTGCAATTAATATTTCTCTGTAAAAAAATAAGGACAATATATACAAAATATCCATGAATGGATGACAAAAAAAAACCCAAACAAATATGAAGATTTATAAATACTATTTGCTATTTCTGGAGAAAGGAACTTGTAAAGGTCATATCAAATAAAATCAAATCAAATGGGAAAATCCCTGGTTATCTGCCAGGAAAATCAAATCCAAAAGCTATTGGTGAAGAGATAAAAGCCATAAAATATTAATATACATGTTGGTGTTGTTATCAACAAACATTTCGATTGATCTAACACAAGTAATAAACTTACGTTTTTATAACACATACCCTGTCCTACCCACACAATTAAATAAATAACAGTCGGAAACTAAACTGTTTAATTATGACTAAAGTTGAATTAAGTAGTATTTAGAGGTTTTATTAATCAAAACCAGGATGCACTTGTCAGGATAAAACTTGATTTTTATTATATATTTTTATATATATATATAGGCCACGGTTCCGCAATTTTTTAAAAATCAGGACGATTTTATACAGAAAGAAGAGAATAGTATTACGTTACCGATTGCAAAGCGTGGCCGACCACGAAAGATGTTTTAAAGTTAGAACCATGGACCTTATAATATTATAAGGTCCATGGTTAGAACTATACTTAGGGTACATCTGTCAACCCGCAACGTTTTTAGCTACGTTCTCGTAGCTAAGGGTACTAGATTAGGGTTATTTAGATATCCATATTCTTCACACCGGAAAATCCAAGGAATTTATCCGCCAACCCGTGACCCAGCTTACTTAGTGGGCTATTGATAAACACAATTTAATAGGTTCTGATAAGGGGGGTTGGGTGGCCTAGTGGTCTAGAGTGCCGCGCTTCGACCTCTAGCTGGCCGGTCACCTCTGGCTTGCGGCTGTGGTTTCGAGCCCTGGTGTGAGCGTATGTGGCATGGAGATAGGGGCGCCTTCTCAACCTCGTGGGTTTCCCCCGGGCACTCCGGTTTCCTCCCACTGCTAAAGACCCCTACGCGCAAGCGAATTACTGAAATAAAATTAAAAACCATATGTTAGTCCCGAAATGACCTAGTTGTGTCGAGTGGACGTTAAACCCCATTTCTCTCTCTCTCTCTCTCTCTCAGGTTCTGATAATTTTATAAATATGCACGATATTTTGAATATAATGTTCAAAATTGAAGTCTCTGCGTCGTTAGCATTCTTCGGAAAATTTTCCCATCTTAATCCGCGCTAAAATGTATGCCTAAGGGTTGAGATATAAGGTTTGTTATCTACAGAACAGTATGACGTTAAAATCCAATTCATCCCATTTCATTGACTGTGTGGCATATGCTCTATCTGCCGTGGATGCCGAATATTGCCAAAATTACAATTCAATTTACCACATTTTTGTAAATATTACACGTAATTTAATTGAAGCTTTTTTGGGCTGACAGTTCTTTTAGAGTAAACATATGTTTGACGCAATATAGCCCGGTTGGTGCTGATGTGCCAATAAACAACATCATGTTATATAAATTATTAATTGCGACATTTATTATCAAGACACGATCGACAATAATAAAATCTCGATGTCATCGGATTCTCGATATTTAAACTAGATTAGAACGGTTCTGCCATTTAATGATTTAATTTCGAAGTGGCGAAGCAAGGCTAAAGCCTCGAATATACCAGTAATAACTTGGCTCAGAATGGAGTAATTTGAATGAAATTTTCAGTATATTCATTTTGTTTGATCTATTTTTAAACCAGCATAGCAAGAAAGACCAGTTCTTTATCTAAATCTTAAACATAATGTATCTTTAGCCAATATTCTATGTACATAATTAACTTAATGCGTATTTAAAATTCATGTCGCTGAAATCATGCAAACAGTTTTGTTTTTTTGTGTTTTAAAAAAAAAACATTTGAAGAGGGTGCGAACAATCACATCATCTGGCTTATTATTTTCTTTATCAATTTATATAATAAACGCAAAGCCTCTGAGATTTTTCTTATGCGTGCAATTCCAATAGCATTTTTCACAGAAAGCTTACTAACTGTTTTTAATTTTAAGCAATTGGAATTTATTTATTGGGCTGTGTTCAGTATTTTTTAAATAAAGATTGAAAGAATGTCAGTACAGTTTCAAAGCAAATTAACTCACTCGGTTCTGTAAACGAATGACGGTCGCTTGAAGGCAGCGACGTGTTTATATTAATATAAACTGACTCCATTGTTTATACACGTGCTGACAGATTTCTTTCATTTAACAACGGGCCGTTGGGCTACAGTGAGTAGACGGCCAAACATATTTCTGAAATTAGATAGCCTTACTTTGATTTGTAACAGGAAACTTCTCCCACCAGCAGGCACTTAAGTCGCCATTTTGTACCAAATAATTTTCTCACGGAGCATGTTGTATATATAGAAAGAGAAAATAATATGGATTTGTCAATTATAACGGTAAGTATATATTTTATTATCTGTAAAAACAGGGTTACCGGTTGTGGCTATTTACAAACACCGTAAAAACTAAGTTATTCCTCTGTTCACATTCACAAGTGGTCAGATAGAACTTTATCAAACATGGCCTATTTTACAAACAACGTAAGAACTCTATTGACGAATAAATAGATGGACAGTTTTTAAATGTTGGAGACAATTTTATTATACGCTTTCGACTGGTGGTGTTTTGAGCTTAAAATCGGTATTTTCTTTAAAAGCACAGTCCATGCCCGAAACTTTGTATTTTGTTCACACTTTTCATTAAATGTGTTGGTTAGTGTTTAGTTATTTTTTCTAACAAATTAAACGAAACTCATTTAACCTAGTAGAATGATAGACAGATTCGCCGTCCTTGTGTGGACTCAGGAGAAACCATAGTCCCTACAGCCGAGATGTTTGGATATTTGTCCTCGTAAAACATAACGCTAGAAATTTGTCTATTCAATTGGTGTTGTTGAAGAACAGAAATCCAGAAATATCGGCTGAGTTTATATTTTTATTTGATGGCATGACGATAAGATCGCAGCGAAAAAGTATCTGATAGAGGGGCTGTTTCCTTAGAAAACACAACACAAATTAAATGGAAAAACAGTCACTTAGGCTATATAATATACACATATTCGACGTTTGACAAGTACGTGTTTTCGTGTCGTTATCAAGCACAAATAAAGACAGGCCATATTCGCAGTTACTCTCTATCTGTAAAAGTTTTTTTAAACAGTAAGGAATTATAATAGATTAACATATCATCAGCATTACATATAACAGTAGTCACCTTTGATAGCACACACATATTATGAATGTTTTAAAGGAATAGAATAGTTATTATTGCCCCCACAGTTTAAATAAATTCAGTTGGAAGGATTTCACCTTTAAAATTTACAATGTATTATCTTAAATATTCTAGATCGTGTTCCAGCGCACATTCTATCAATCCAAAATTTAAATAATTTCATGAAAAATATAAGACAAATAAGGATAATTGAAATTTTGTTAAAGAATTGTTTGTATATGTGGTTTTTTGTCTTATGTCAATTTCACTTGTCCTTAATACAAATTCCAACTACACGTGGGCGGCAATGAGATTTAGAAAACTTTCCCGTGGGTTTAGATACAAACCGGAACCTATTGGCTTAACCGTTAAAGTGCACATAAAATGGCTCTATTTTTTTTTCTATATTTGTAGACCATGGTTAGTTTATCCAGTTTACGGCAAATTCACATTAATCCGACTAAAATTATTTCAGATATCTTCACTCAAAGTCGTATCCCGTAAAAACGAGTTTGCCAATTATTGAAAACACTCTTAAACCCCTCAGACGCCAGTGACGTCACAGTGACCGAATGCGACCGAATGCATATTCGGAATGTTTATTCCTTAATTACCTATATACACCCGGCGTGTGTATTCATTAACGCCTGACTGATTCCTTAATCCCCCTAAATTAAATAAAACAATTGGCTACCGAATAATTTGTTTTATAATTCATTTTCATTTAAGATCCAATTTAGAATTTGTTTTAAAATTTGCCCGTAAAGTATACCTCACAATTAATTATGGGACAATTAATGGACATGCAACCGATCTATGATGCAACGTAATATTTCGCATAAGTTTCTTTTAAGCTTCCTGACTTGTGAAAATGTTGACTGCCACGATATCAATATCACCCATGCAAATAAAATGTTTGAATTTTAATTGTTCTTAGCCTTGTAAATATCCATATTTTTGAAATATTTACTGGTGGACTCCAGTTATTGGAACATAAGTCACACTAGAGCGGAAACAGAACGCTCTCTGCCACAGTATGGTCACCTTCGTGATAATGAGAACTTGGCCTGTGCATTACGGCACTTGTGAATGGTGGGGTGTTGGATCTGCCTTACCGTGGGACTTTTTCTTGGACTGGAAGCCCATCCATTGGTGTCGGGGGCCCCTGCTACAGGGGGTCATACTCCACGCAGTGTTTCGTTTGATTAGACCTAATCTCACCCAAAGAGGGATTCCTCAAACCATTGCTTCACAAATATGCGGTCCACATCCAATTTTATCACAGAATTGAATGTTTTCTTTCAGTTTTATATTTGGAGATTTCCAATTTTATTTTTTTGGATAGGAGTCTGGCGCCTCCGCTATAATCCACTACTGCAACTCCAATAATACAAAAGATAGGTTGCCAGGCAACGAAACATACGCCCACAGCAGCTAAATCGTCCGGGCAGTCAACAAGGGTTGTCGCATATTTTTACTTTTTTTTGGTAATGAAACATTTGTAGTACACTAAAATCTGAGTAACAACTCATTATGTAATTATCTGAAAATCATTAGAATTTGTTTGCTTTTTATAAAGTTTTGCCAATCTGATTAAAATACAGATCCTATTTCGTTTCGTTTTTATAGTTCAAAATTTCGTTTTACTTGTCTTTACTACATCAGGATCTGAAAGACTTGTTATTTAACTCGTGTTCTGCTTGAAATGAGGGGTCAGCCAATCAAATTGTCTGTCGAATCGAGGGTTTGACCTTTTTTGCGCGGAATTGTGGGTAGGCATTATCAGCGATAGAAATCAAAACAAAGCAACAACGATTCTGATTGGTTAGGGTCAAATGTCGCGTGCTTGACATCTAAAATGGCTGAACGTGACCTCCCGCTATAACTTGTTAGATCTACATGTAGTGTAGGCCAGAGCCTTATATAAAGAGAGTCTGGCCAACCCGTGTCCCGATTATGATTGGCTAATGGTGGTCACGTGACACATGGACGCCATTACGTTACCCATCTGAAAAGAATCGTCTGTATAGTAACCTATAATTTGACGTGTTTTAAATGACATTTTATCCGCGTTTTTTTATATTATTGGTCTGTTTTGTGGCTGTGAAATGCCACACAAATGATGGGCAAGGGATTTATTTGCACAGGTTCCCAAAAAATGCGAAAAGGCGTCGATTGTGGCAAAAATTACATCTTGCGTAGTGTTAGTAGCCTAGGCCTACCGGTAATTATTATCCTGACATTCGCGTTTTTAATGATTTCAAGCGACCATAGATTCTCATTGTAGATTGAAGAAATTCCGAACCTAATGGCATATTCACGTCATAGGTTATTATTTTTTGATGAATGAATTTTCAAAGATTTGTTATGAATTGAAAAAGACGCTTTGACAGTGTAGGCCCAAATAGGCCTATAGGCCTAGCCTTTTAGTAGATGTTTTTTTCGATTTAAATTTCGTCTATATGGCATAAAGTGTTGCGGTTTGCGTTACTTTGTATATGTTTAATGAATTCATCCACGAGTGAATTTTCGAAAAAGATTTATGTAGGCCTTCTTGGGAATAACACTTTGAGTTTAATAGCCTACCGTGTAGGGCAAGGCCTGGTCTGGCCTAGTTAGTAAATGTTTTTCGAATTTTAACTTCATCGATATGGTCATTTTTATTTTCATTTTTTTATAAGTGATTATGTTTGATATCTCCATCCAGTGGTGAATCTTCAACAATTTATGAGCTTGAGACACATCGTGTAGACCTAGCAAAGTTCCCGCTTGACTGAAGTCATCAATATTATTAGTTATTCGGATTAAGCCGTTCAGCTTAAAAAAAAATTATTTTTATTCAGATTATTATTTTTCTTTTTCTGGTCTTTGTAGGGAGTCGAAGTTTGAATTTTGTTTTCCGGCAATTTTGAATAAAAGGCTAAATCATTTATTTTTGCTCCTCTGAATAAAAATTGTAGCCTACACCAAAATCTACCTCGAATTTGTTCCCATGGTGGGAGAGAAATTTGTTTCTAATTTCAAAGGTAATCTTTAAATCATAATTCGATACTTTCAATTTAACCTTTAGATAAACGATATATTGGATTATTGTGGTGTTTTTAAATGTTTAAAAGGTAAAAAAAATAAATATCGTCAATAAAATTTACATATTGTGATTGATTTATTAAAATTATTGTCTACCCCTACACACGAGTGAACATAAAAATACATTTGCACAAATCTAAAACATATAAATCGGTCACACGCTGTACTGCGGCTCTATGTGCAACGTAAAAATGGGTAACAAAATGGCGCCCACGACGTCAGTTGGCCAGACTCTCTATATATAAGGCTCTATATATAAGGCTCTGGTGTAGGCCATCAAAATTATAAAAAACGAAACGAAATATAGATCTGAATTTCAATTAGATTGAAAGTTTTGCCCCAAGCTAACAATTAGTATAGGAAACATTTAACATCATGGATTTAGCTGTTCAGTTATCAAAATTCATTGAAAATCAAAATACTTGTTCGTTTCAACACCTTAAACTCTGTGTATCAATCTGAAGTCAATCGGATGATAAGTTTGGCATCTACAGCGCCACGAGGTTTTTTGAAGTGATCAAGTGAGATAACTCTGGAAGTAATTATTTGAAATCGATGAAAATCAGTAGGCTTCTTAGTCTCAGGACCTTAAACAGTGTGTGTAAATTTAAAGTCAATCGGATATTAACTTTGGCCTCTAGAGCATCCACAGGATTTTTTGATGTGATCAAGGGCCATAACTCTGGCACTAATTATCGGAAATTGATGTAAATCAATAGGCTTCTTCGTCTTATGACCTTAAACACTGTGTATAAATTTAAAATTAATCGGATATTAACTTTGGCTTTTAGAGCGTCCACAAGATTTTTTTGAAGTGATCAAGGGAGATAACTCTGGCACTAATTATCGGAATCGCTGAAAATCAATAGGATTCTTCGTCTTATGACCTTAAACACTGTGTATAAATTTAAAGTCAATCGGATATTAACTTTAGCCTCTAGAGCGTCCACAAGCAATTGTGGACGCCGGACCGACGGACGGACGGACCGACGGACGGACGGGGGTGACGACAATATACGACCACATTTCAATGTGGGCGTATAAAAAAGAACAAGTCAAATAAGTTATCATTTTTACATGTATGTATGTATGTATGTATGTATGTATGTATGTATGAAGTTAATTGCGTGTATTGCAGAAAATATATAGCACATACAGAGATCGAATTATGTACCGTATGTCGAAAGAAGGCTGTCTCACTCTGTGTTAGGTTTCAGAATCTTTGTGTTTATACAGGGCGTCGATTAACTATGCGATTTCTATTTAATCAGTTAATTCCGTCAAAATTAACCTTTTAATAACTCATTTCTTTTCAGGATATAAATTACAATTCACCTTTAACGTCTAGCTAGAACTTTTCATTATTTTAAAGACTAACGGTAGGCTTGGCCTACTTAGTCTACAAGAGAAGTTACGGTGTATACCAAACGACACAAAGAAAAGTGAACTATTTCGAAGAAAGAAGACATCAATGAAAGATAATAACTAGAAAAATGACTGTGATTGATGATCCTAGATATCAAGCCCATCTTCATCAGGGTGGAGGGTAAATATTTCTCTGTATTTTTAATTTAATGGGTTGTATTTGACAATTGTCACGTGCACGTTTGTTTTTGTTGACACAGGAAGTCGACATTATTTGAACTCTCAACCTGCGAACTTTAACCTTTCATCATAAATCATAATATCCAATATGGCTGGCTTAGCTATGAATATTGTTGTTGTTCAAGTCGAGTGTTTGCATTGACGAATTTGTCACTATTTCCTCTTCGAAGTAGTTGTATTGCTATATTTTTGGTAGGTGGAATAGATATTTGATCGAATTACGAATTAGACAAAATCCAAAAGGTACCATAATATGGTGTTTTGTCAAGTCGGTCTGCACAACAGAGGAATTTATTTTCTGGTTCCATTGCATTTTCAGTTCCATTCTGATTAGACAAAATCGGAAAGGTTTTCATAAGTGTTTAGTCATGTCAGTCTGCACAACAGAGGAAATTTTTTTCTGGTTCCATTTTAGTTCTGTTTTGATTGTTCTCAGAAAGAACTACCTACCGTCGCCTACTAAACTTACAAGTTACATCCATTAGCATTAGTCTGATTAGAATAGATAGATAAATAGATTTTATTGTATCTAAACACCCCATATAAGAGGCAGCACATATGTGTGCTACTCTATTCTATATTTATACTATTAGTATTATATTTATACTATTAGTATTATAGATACAATAGCCCAGGCCAACACTGATTTTATAAAGTTATGAAGGCATAAATCTTAAGAAGGACTTGCCTTGGCTTGCCATTTAGCTTTTCAACATTACCACACCTGACTGGGGCCTACTGTAGCAATACATATATCTACATGTAAAAGGGGGATCATGTGCCTAAGTGGGTAAGACGCTGGGTCACTAGCCTGGAGGTCGGATGTTTGATTCCTGCATTAGCCGAGAAAGTTCATCTCGATTTTCCGGTGTGGTTTCCCCTTGTCAGTGATGCAATGGAGGGCCTGACAAGACAGCTGTCTAGTCGTTCGGATGGTACGAAAAACCGAGTTCCTGTGTACACATTGGCGTGCACATAACAGATCCCTTGGCAGTTTGAATTCGATATAAAAGTAGGCTGTACATGTAAAAGCCATATAAATAGGGGCGAACTTTATACAGAATTTAACAGGAAGATATCGCCTTTTTCATGAAACAAAGCAAAAACTGGTCGAGATGTTTCATTATTGTCATCTGATGTCTGATAGCTCCAAAAGACCATCAACACATGCAAATTTGTGGATCTGCTGAATCGTCATCATGAAGTTTTAGAGATACTGAAATACCAGTGCGAATTAAATTGAAAATGTCACCATCAAAGCACTAGAAATAGAAACCATCGCTTAGTATCAAACTCAGTAATTGTGTATCCATAAAATTGTACCGTGTGTCATTGTTATAAGGTTGAACAGAACGGTCTTGTTTAGTTGATACAGGGTAACATAATTAACAAAGTAGCTTATCTCTTTCTCAGGACTGCAGGAATCGTGTGGTCATGATTTTAACTAGTCATTTCACAAGAATCCTTCATTTTAGAGACACACTCCAGGGACAACTTTTGTGTAACTTTTAATTCATCAACGCTGGATACTATTCCCAGCAATTCTAAGTAAACACACAAAAGTTGTTTATAGCCTATTGTGTACATTTACAAGTTACTGCTAAGTTTAATTTTTTTTAAAGAAATTATAAATCTGCCTCAGGTTATTTCAGCTTTGTGTAACTCATCCCAGTGAAAACTGGGGCATTTTATATGAAATGTAGCTAAACCAAGTACCGGTATCTTGACTAATGACTGCGTTGGGTATTAACAGTGTCGGCTACCTGTTAGTATATTTGACCATTAGCAATTCTTTGTCTACCCACCATGTAAATAAGCATTTAGAATGACAAAGTTGACACACTCATTTTATTCAATAGGACACACAAACTAAACTAACAAGCCTGTTGGTAACAAAATACACATACTCCCTATCTAGAACAGTCTTCACTATGTCTTGTATTTAACTCCGTCCAATATTTCATGGTACACAGTTTGTATACACAATGAGCTGGACATATATGGACATTTTATTTTATATGTTTGAATGTGTATGAAAATCACAAATGTATCAGTGAAATATTTAATTTAAACTACCCTTTATTTGCCTTATCTTAGTTGTACATTGTCATTGCCCATCATTATTGCAGATTTACCAAAACAAAATTTCAATGGCTCATCAAAATGAATCGTCACATTTAGATACCAAATTGAAATATAGGTAAACTATATAAGCCTGTTCTAACTTTATGCAATGTACAGCATGTTTTTTAAATATTGTTAGTATTATTACATGGAAATAAATTCAATCATTTCTCTTGGTTTCAGACATCCAAAAGGCCAGCCACCTAATGCCATGGGGAGAGGAGAGAAGCTTAGTTTTTGTATTGTAAAATATATATTTTTTGGCTTCAATGTCTTCATTTGGGTAAGGATAGAGATTTACTCCAGTTGTTTTCCATACATTATTTAAAGTCTGTTTATTATTCGAGGGGTTTTAATACCTTGCAAACTACTTAATTGTGAATGTTGAATCTCTAGTCTTAAAGGTATATAACAGTCTAAAAATGGCCCAAACAGAAGATATGAACAGGATTTTGTCAAATAAAGACTTTGCCACATGATTTCTACCATCTATGGTGGCATTATTGTTACTAATATTTGTTATATTTCTTAGTTTTTAGGATGTGGTGTATTATCATTGGGAGTATGGCTTCATGTGAATCGTGGACCATACATGTCCTTAGTACCAGCATACAGTTTTCTAAGTGCATCTAGTCTATGTATAACAGCAGGCTGTATTATACTCATTGTTGGATTTCTTGGCTGTTGTGGGGCCTTTCTTGAAAATCAGTGTATGCTGATAGGGGTAAGGTTTTCTTTACTTTTATTTTCAAAAAAAACAAAGGACTATTAAAATGAATTTGACTCTGTCTATTTTGAGTTCGGTACCATGAGCATTTTCTGCATAGGCTAAGTCTGTCATTCACAATAATTGGAACACAATAACTCTGCTTTTAACTAAGTTAGAATGTTCAAATGTGTACTGAGTTCGATGGTGCATGTTTCTGCGTAGTCTAAGCTTCTGTCTGTCTGGCTGACTGTCAGACTGACCTGTTGAAATAGGTTGGAATAGAATAACTCTATTCGAGGTGTAGAATCTTCAACTTTGGTTCAGATGTTCATTGTGTGAATGTCTTTACTGATGATAAGCATTATGGTCAGTTATAAACAGTTGATTGTTCAATGCTTTATAAAAAGATAAATGTAATTAATGAGTGTCATCTGTTCTTACTTTTAGTGACTGATGCAGGGGATACCAGCCTCATAGTTGATTTGTTTACATAAATAATGATTAAAGCCTTATTCCTTTTTGTCAGAATGAAAAACATGATCTAACGTGATGCCTTGGTTTGACAACAATAAGATAACCAAACCTAGGCCTCATCAGAAAATCACACTCTCAATACATATATTATTTCAAATCTTTTGTTATTCAAACTATGCACTATGCAGTAGATTCATGTTTTCTGCTTGGATGATAATAGAGACATTACCTTTATTTCAGTATTTTGTGTTAGTTTTGCTTATATTTACTCTCGAGGTAACAGCTGGAACTCTTGGTATTGTCAAACAAAATGAGGTAAATTAAATAAAATTAAAGAAATCTGCTAATTTGTTTTTAAGAAATAGGTTATAATTGAATAAACTAATAATGATAATAATTAATTTATTTGGCGCTGACGATTCAAATAAACGAACTGCTCTTGGGTGCTTAAATTTCATGATTAGTGAATAGCAATGCTAGCAAGTATTTATAAAATAAATTATGATCTCATCTGCCTTAAATTAGTAGAACAATTGACTGACTATATTGATTTAGAATAAGTAATACAGTATAGTTATTAATATTGAGTATTTATTATATTTATATTAATTGTAGATGAGAGAAGTATTAAAGGAAGAGTTTTTGATCAGCATACAACAAGATTATCATCCAGTAGTTAAAGATCAAAATAAAGATAACTGGAGAAGTGTCATGAATTCACTACAGAAAGAGGTTAACCACATTGCATTATTCCTTCAATGTGTTACAATTGTAATGCATTAGTCGATCTACACAATTTTCCATACTTAGTATTCCCTGCTTTCTAAATTGTAATGATGACCGATAATGTGTAATATTGATATACATAGATCGAAGCTTGTCAGTTACTGCTTCACTGTCTACATGTATGTCCACCAGCATAAATTGATGGCATATAAATCTTGTCTTGTAAGTTTTTTTTTAACATTCCATTATTCCTCTTTGCTGATGGGGTCCAAAAGATTTTACATGTTGAGATAATACTGCGAGTTGCAATTAAACAAATCCTGAATTCCAACAGAGTTTTTCATTGTGACCATACATAATGAACAATCCTTTCAATTTAAAAATAAAATCTGTGATATAACAGATATACCGGGTTTACGGATGTCATAAACCATTGTTTGAATAAGGTTTTTTTGACAATAAACAAAGATATTTATGTTGTTTTGTAGCTTCACTGCTGTGGTATAAATAATTATACGGACTGGTATTATGTATCAGCTTGGCCGAATGAAGAAAGAGTACCTGATTCTTGCTGTGTTCGAAGTTTGGACTTATGTGGACAACTTGATAAATCTTACTGGTATAACAGAGTAAGTTGGTTAATAAACTAGTGTCAGGTTCCAGGCATATATAAAAGGGCTAAATCTTTTTGCTTTAAATCAAAATGAAGTAATTATTTGGCTTGATCAGCATTTTATTTTGGCCCAGATCAATGAAAGACTGAGATTGAGGGATGAACAATTTGCATTAAATGAAATTTGTTCATATGAAACATATAAAAAAATGTGCATGGTACAGTAAGTTAGGATAAACAATGCATTCAATTAAGTTATGTTAATTTTTGAGTCAAGAAATTCATACTTTCATTAATTTCAGAGTTAACAATATTTTGAAATTAATTGTATTGGTATAACTAGATTACTAGTAAATCATTTCATTTGTGTCTTCTATCTAGCTTAGAATCAAATGCAATGTTACATGACGTATTGGTCTATATTTAACATTACAGGGCTGTTTAGAAGAAATAGAGTATTGGTTTATAAGAAATATGTATGTTTTGGGTGTTGTCGGGATTACTGTGGCTGTAATACAGGTAATTTATGTAATTACTTAAAAAGGACCTAGGACCATCTCTGTCTACCGGTAAATGAGCAGCTGTATGTTGTAAACAAGAATGGATGTCTGTAACATATGGGATGGGACTGGGTTTGCTACTTGACTTTCCTTTCATTACTTTAGGTTTTATGCCCAAACTGAAATGTAGTCAGATATTTTTGTCACTCCCATCAGTCAGTTCAGTGGACGCTGTAGAGGCTTAAGCTATACAGAGTGTTTAGTTCCTGTGACGAAGAAGCCTCTATGATTTCCAATAATTACTGTCAGATTTATATAGCCTGTGATCAATTTGAATAATGTTGTGGATGCTCTAAAGACAAAAACCTTTATCCAGCAGACTTAAAAATAATACACAGTGTTTATGATCATGAAATAGAGAAGCCTGTTGATTTTCATTGATTTTCAATAATAACTGTAACAGTTATGGGCCTTGATCAAATTGAAACATCTTGGTTTGACTCCCAAGTTGTGATCCAATTGATTTGAAATCTATTCATAATATTTGTTTTTATTGATTTTCCATAATTTCCAATAAATCTTATTACTGGTACGTGTTTTGTATAATAATATTGTAAGCACTAGAAAGAAATAGAGGATGATAAAATTTAACTTTATATTTCTTAATAAATTCAGGGGTTACTAATACTACTCTTAAAAAATATGTGACAATCATTGTGGGTGTATGTTTCGTTGCCTAACAACCTATCTTATCAGGATATGGTTAATGTATCACTTATTTTATTTTTTTCAGATATTGGCTATGGTGGCAGCTATCATACTCTTCTGTTATTTACGCAGCAGAAAGTATTTACTTTGATAAGAGAAAGTATTAAATTCTGTCATATCCACAAGAAACAAAAATGATAAAAGTGTTGACAGATCTGTAAATATTCTTCCACATTTATCCTAAAATCAAAATATCAGTGTAAAATGAAATGACTGATGAATGACTTTTGAAATATGAATGGCAGATCTGCAATGTTAAAATGGAATACAGATATATTATGTGAAGTTTTGAAATTTTTATTATATTATGTCTTAACCGATGAAAATACTTTGGTAAAAATACTAATTAGGTTAATTTGAGATACCAGTGTTAAATATAATTCTGATAAGTGTATTAACTTAAACTTCTTACACAAAATGTTGCAATATTTTACATTCGAAGGATAATTGCCAAATTTTCATAAGTATATTACACCCGCCTGATCATAGTAATATTAGGGTAGCAGTCCATTTATTTGTTTTTGAATCATACTTATTAGAATTTATTGCCATTAATATTTTATACCACTTTATTAAATAATTTGATCATGAGTGTTTTGTATTAAAATTTTTGATAAAAAATGTAAGGAAATTCTTGTATTTAATTAAGAGTATTACTGATGTAGCAACACTCACTGACAACTTAGCATTGTCTCTCAAAATTAATATTAACTACCTCAAAATAATTACCATTGAAAATTAAGAGGGAAAAAAAATGTGTTGCATTTAGTAGTTCATTACAATATAAGATTTCTGCAATTTTTTGCAATAATTATATATAAGAAATGTAAATAGACCATGAGAGCTTTAACAATATGGACATTCAGTGCTAAAAACTTGTAGACCGGGTAATTATGATCAAATTGTAAAATCTTGTATGAGCAATATTAGCCATCCATTTCACCGAGTAGCTAGTCTTCATCATCTAGTCTATAAAAAATTTGTAGTCTGGTAGATAATTGTTGAAAATGGAAAATTAAGCAGAGTTAACATTGTCTACCACATGATTCATACAAATTGACATATTCTGTTGTGATTGTACAGTAGCTAGTGATTGAAATTGGTTAAAGTGGAATTATGGAAGATTACATAAAGAGCTGACAGTTCTTGCTACAATGTAAAGGGGATATGCTGAAAATTTTAGTCAAATTACTTCACTCTAAGACCCATCAGATAGCATCAATAGTTGATTATGGTCTTGTCACGTTAATGCTTTATATAACATTTCAGGCCTATAGAAAGACCTGCAATAGGCAGATATACCTCTTGCATAATGCCGGTTTAATTCTCAGGTTGAGGCCACTCCCAGCCTATGATAATTTTTCAGAGCATGAGATACTCCTGTGATTCAAGTACCATCATTGAATCAAAATTCTTAGAGAGACTTGAGAGATGTACATTATGCGATTGATATAAGTACACTAATATGACGACAATGCTTAATTTGCCTTCAAAACACTAGGCATGTTACAGGGAGATAATAATGCATTTGACGCCTAATTTGAGAGATGAACGAACAAGGTTGAGCAGTAAAAAATAATTAAGTTTTAAACATTGTGTCAGATTTTAAGAGATGATTGAGGTTAGCATGTAAGTTTCGCAGTTTTTTGTATTTATTATAGTCTTGCCTAATATTTTGAATTTAGTTAAATAGCACTTATACAGAACACACGCATGTTCATTTTGAATATTATTGAAGCAGTTATTTGTTTTTTTGTATGGTTATACTATTTTAGTCATTATGTGCTTTTAATTTGAAGATAGATCTGCCATATTGATAGCTGACCATACCAATCTTATACATTTATACCAGTTGAACATTTCCCCATTAAAAAATTAATAATAGCAAATTTTTGTGGATAGTTATGTCATTTTACCCATTTATTAAATTTGCTACAAATAATTATATATTATTGTTTCTCTATTCAAGAAAATTTATGATGATTTCATGTTTTTATATTATTCTCATACATTTTTAATATACTTAATTTTTATACTTTGTCAAATACAACCTTTGAATTCCATAACAATGTTATATGCTGAGCATACATGTTGATTAAAGATTGCTCAAAAATGTAATTCCATCACTTTCTTTTATTATTGGATTAAAAATTAAAATTAAAACAAATTTTTAAATTTATTTTTATTCTTCACATTTTTACGATTTAGAATCTCCATGTCCTTAATTTAGTACATTTTTGTGCTTTTTTTCAGTTTTTCATTAAGTACTGCTTTAATTATTTTTATTTTTATATTAATATAGAAAATCTTAAATGAACTTTGGTAAGACTGTATTTATACTACTAGTTATTCCAACATAAATTATGAATTTAAAGGGGCAGTCCCAGTGGCTTGACAATCATAACAATCAGTTACAAATATAAATTTTGAAAGTATATTGATTTTGTGGTTTATTGTCAAATCAATACCAATAATTGAGGTTTGTATCACTATACGCCCAAATTGAAATGTGGTAGTATATTGTTGTATGACAGTGCTTCAGGATTTGCAAAGCGGTGGACACACTAGCAAAATGATTCGGCTGAATCAGTTGGTGTTGAAATTCGCCCACAACTTAAGAGTCTTTCACTAAATAAACACTGACACCTTAAAATTTAAATTTTTCTTTTTCTTGTTTTGTTTAATTAAGCTATCTCTAACTTTTAACAGAAAAAGAATTTATATTTAACTTATTTTCATTGTTTTGAATACTCTATACATTTTGTTGATATCACTATTTATTAGTTCTGATAAGTATATCAGATTGTATTATAATATGTCATGCTTTTAAAGTTTCTATAATTAAATGTATATTGTGGTATTTGTAACTATTTCTTTTCTTTCTCATATTGGCCTGCTTACGAAGATGTCTTGGCTACGGATGTATAGAAGAACCTTTGATATTGGAACTCGAAATAAACAGAAATTGGTAGCTCCACTGTCAAAGTCCTGGGTACCTATAGGCGTTCATCTGGGAGAACCCTTCATAGTTGGAATTTGAAATAATAGTAGGTCGTAGTACACTGCGGGTCAAAATGTGGAATAATTTCACTAATATCTTGTTTAATGGTAAATGACAACTATTCAAAACAAGGTTGACAAAAGGACAGATAAGATGTTTGTGGTAGTGATTTGTAGATTCCAAGGCTTCAATTTTAGGTTGGCTGACTTATAAATCAAAGAAGTTAATACATATTATACAAACCTAGTCAGCTACTACTTGTAAAGAATTTCCCAAAGTGCAGTTAGTGTTATTTTAGTAATGTTTCCATACTAGTTTGTATAACTCTTCATTACGGTAGTATTTATAATGTCAAATTCTTCAACATATTTTGTACATGTTATGTTGTTTATTTAAATAAACTGGTTCAGAAGCTAAGATATACGTATAAGATATACGCCCACATTGCCGTCAATATCAGATAACTACTGCCAGAGTTAAAGCCCTTGACCTCTGAATATTCTTGTTCACGTTCTATAAACCGAGGTTATTATCCGATGGACTTCTTATACACAGTATTTATGGTTCTGAGACAAACGGTCTTGTTTTTTTTTGACCATTTCTGATAATTATTGCTAGAGTTATGGCCCTCGATGACTTTGTTGTGGATGGAATTTACACACAGTGTTATAAGGTCATGAGACGACAAAATCCAATTTTATTTTATTTCATCTATTATAAAATCTCTCGACTCAATTCAAAAACACCTCAATACACATCTTTTATGACGACACTACATGATAAACTTATACAGGTACTTGTATTACTTGCAGTTTTTTGTATCCCCTATTGAAAGTTTTTGTACTATGTGTAAAACTATTTTTATGATGTAAAGCCTACTATAAGAAAAAAAGGGTTATAATTATTTAGTAAATATTTGTCTAAATCTACCTAATGAATGAAAGGAAGCACTTTCTTTATTATCATTTAACTCACCAAAGTAGAAGACAATTCCTAAAGGAGCTATGTAGCCCCCCCAAATCCTCAAACTAAAATCAACTCAAAAAAAAACTCAGTTTACTACCCTTTTCCATCTAACCCTCACTCATTTTAGATCTATAATTAACAAAATTAGGAATTGTTATTTTCGATCAACATGAATTTGATGATCTAATTGATGTTGATTATGAAAATTATCTTTCCTAAGTTTGTTGGTGTCTTGTAAAGTCTCCCATGGCCAACCAAAGCATAATGGTTGGCCGAATGGTTAGCGCATGCGTGCTGTATCACAAGGTCTGACATTCAGTAAATTGGTGTCGTTTTGATTCCTGGTACTTGACAAAGAGTAGGGTATATCTCCTTCCAACCCGATGAGTTTACTCCAGCTCCTCTGGTTTAATTTTATTTCAATAATTCGCTTGCGCGTAGGGGTCTTTAGCGGTGGGAGGAAACCGGAGTGCCCGGAGGAAACCAACGAGGTCGAGAAGGCGCCCCTATCTCCATGCCACATACACTCACACCAGGGATCGAAACCACAGTCGCAAGCCAGAGGTGACCGGTCAGATAGAGGTCGAAGTGCGGCACTGTAGACCACTAGGCCATCCCCCCCCCCCCCAGTGGACGTTAAAAATATCTCTCTCTCTTCTAAATAGTGGATATCAGTAACCTATATTTTCACAGTATGATAACAACAACAATATTGATTGAAATGCACCAATATCAAATTCTAATTCGTGTTTTTAATTTCGAATATTATGTAGGGTCTGCTATGTTGAGTAAGAGGTTTAGCCTCTTTATAGTAAGAGCACGTTAAATACAATCTTGACTCTGGTCTGGATAATCAAGAAACGATATTTTAGAGTTACCGAACTTAAATCTAGGTGGCGCTTTTATTGTAATGGACGTAAATGTTGGAAATTTTGTCAATACATCTTTAGAATTTGGGTAAATTTTATCTCTATACCTTTTATACCTTTTCTTCGGCCTATCATTATGTCCCTGTGGCTTGTTGACCACCTTGTTTTTCATTTAGAAATTGACAGAACTTTTTTGCCTAAATCGTCACCACTCGTCATAATATTATAATCTCTATCTGAATCTCTGTCTATGATGACTATTAATATAATATTATAATTATTGACTAGGCCTATTTGAATCTAGACTTGATGATATAAAATTGAAATGAATTGGGTTTTTTTTAATTTATTTATAAATAAAAAAGCCTAGTTAGTTCATTACTTACTATTTTATTACCACTATTAGTATTAAAGCCCCAATAACACTCTTGTTGTAACTAAATAATATGTCCCAATCGATTCTGGTCAACAAATTGTATTATTTTACAATATTCCAATTAATTGATGATATAAATTTCATCTTAACACACCTAATTTAAAAAATTGGAAAAATTCAACCAATTGATTTGAAAAGTCTAACGTAAACCTTTTCCAATGTGACTTTGATTTAAAATATTTTCGAACCCTCTGGACAAGTAAAATAGGTCGTAATGGATAATTTACACAACTGGTAGGACACTTAAACATCTAGTACTTAGAATAAGGCTATTATTTATTTTCTGGGGCTGCCAAGCCAGCAAGAACTTGTTATTGTCCCTTTAATATTCGTTATTCGCGTTTCGCTGATATTCATATTCATCTTCATCAATTGAACATATTCATATTCGGCTAACATTTTTTTAATAATAATAAAATAGGGTCCTACAATGGCATCTATGACGTATGGCAACTCGAAATCACTTTTCCAAAACACTTAAACTAAGTTTTAAACCACAAGACAGGGTTGCAAAAAAGCCAATATCAATTATGCCAGATGATGCACTCAGAATCAGATAATGAGATAAGGCGACATAAAAAAAATTAGTTGGTGATCATCCCCGCCCGCCCAGAAAATTCTACCCGACCAGATTTTTTTTTTATTTTCAAAGTTGACCCTCTTACGATGTTTAAAAACAGTCGTAAAAGTTCCAAAATGTAGCCAAGCTACGAAATTCCTAAGCGGATATAATTATTGACACGTGTTCCAATACTCTTAAAATGCGTCGGACTGAATGACATTTATAAACAAATTGCGACCTGTTAACGGCAGCAATGGCCGACATTTTCGTTTGCACGTGTACAGCGCCAAATACAATATTTTGAACATGGGAATACGTCTCGCCGATTCTGAATTACATGGAACAGTCTCTCGAATAAATGACTAAATTTAAATTGACCGATTTTCAGAATGAATGACCAAATCGACCGATTATACTATATATAGTGATCGTTAGTCTTATGCAAAACATTTTTTGTTTTTTATTTAGGGGTTCTTCCGGCTTTACTCTTACTATTCGCAAACTACAATATTATGAAAGTTGAATGTCTAAAAAGAATATCAGACCAAAGGCATGATAGGCCTATGGCATGGCCTATGCTTTATGAATTGAAAATTTTGCAACATTTGATATCCTGCAACATTAAACAAGTCAGCACCATCTATAGGCCAAGGTGTACAGTTATAAATCTCTTTGTATTATCTGATTGATTGAATCCAAGCCGGAATATCTAAAGTCTAAATAATTAATCTGACGATTCAAATGAATGAATTGTGTTTTGACATGAAATAAAAGGTTAATATTCCTGAAGTATATTGCTTATTCTGTATATTCAAAAATAAAAAATAAAAACCGCCCTCCCTCCCACATTTTTTGAAAAAAAAGGACGATCACCAACTATTTTTTTTCAGGTGGCCTAAGCTTATATCAGACATATCGACTCAATGGCATTCACCATACACAACATCCTCAAAACCATGATCGTCCCCACAGGCTCAGTATCACTCTCAGTCGGCCAGACCTGCGCTGGTATTTATTAACTATTTCACGCAATTGAGATATTTATATACTTCAAGCATTTGAACACAGAGGAGAATTCGCAATAGTTTTCTGAAAGTGTCAGACACTAATTATAAGGGGTATGCCCTCAAATCTTTTTATTTGAAGTAAATCGATACCAGTAATTTGAATTTGCCTTTTATTCCATTTAAATGTTATGATTAAACATTTTTTGTTTTGTTTTTATTTCAGCATGTTGTTGATTGAATATTGAAATAAAATTAATTTTATATCCTAGACCTTCAGAATGACTAGGCATGCTAGAAATTGTACAGCTGGAACTGTTTACACATACAATGAAAGAAAGAAGGATACATCAGCTTCAGGCTATGGTAGTAAAGAAGTTAGATTTGGAAAAGATTCTGTCAAGGTAATGTAAGAATTTCAAAGAGATTGTATTGTATGATAGGGTTGATCCTTGATTTTTTTCAAAAGATATTATTATTATGAATGATGGACTTACATGTCCAATGTCTAGACAGAGTGTATATGTTTTAATAGAGGAGATTAGCATCAAGATACTACTAAATATTTTTTTAATTTTTCAGGAGTTTGATTGTTGCTGTTTAACATTACAACCCTGTAAAAATCCTGTTGTCACGTAAGTTACGGGTAATTGCTCTCAACAATGCCTTAGTTAGATTGACCAACTTTAGTAGACAGAACTGATTTCCATTCTACAAGTGGAAGTGCTTACACAGATATTTTTACAAGCCTATTCAAAATGTTTTTGTTACGATTCGTTATTTAATGTCAATGAAAAATTGTGGAATTTGATCCTTTTTTTGTCTATGAAATATTTACTATTTGAATGAAATCAATCAATGTTCAAACGTAAACAAACAGATAAAAGGTTTGCAGTAAGCTTATCTAGATATCTGGAAATGCATTAAACAGGGTACATAAATCAATCATTTGAATTGATTTGAAAGCATTTGAGTAATGAATAATGTTAAATCAAACAGTAAAATCAGTATTCAATGTGATGACTAACTTGTGATGTATTATTCAATGAGAATACCACTGACTAATTAATATTTTAAATGTGTTTTAGGGCTGATGGATATTTGTATGATAAAGAAGCTATTTTAGAGTATATTATTCACAAGAAGAGAGAAATCGCTCGACAATTGAAGGCCTTTGAAAAACAGAAAGTTAAGTTTGAGGTATAATTGTGCTTTTCAAAAGATGAATTTGTATATTTTGGATTCTATATGAAGTGAATGGTTTCTCTAGTTAAAACTTAACAGAACTCACTTCTCTACTTTGGAATAAACATTAATTAAACATGCATATCCTTTAATTGAACTATTATTTGAGAGTCTGCCAGTATTAAAATTATATGATAGCCAAGAAAGCATTTTGTGATGACCAGAAGAAAATGTCTCCATACTCCTCGCTGACTGATATTTATAGCTGTATTTTGTTTGCACTTACACTTACACTAAATATAATTTATTTATTTCTAGAAAGAAGAACAAGGCTTAGTTACAGAAGAAGAAGAAAAAAAGAAACAGAAATTTATTAGTGGGGAAGTTAATCCTATTGGTGCTAACAAAACAAGTAAATTATTTTTGTTAAATAGATCCATGTTGATGAATAAACTGAAAATTAATTTTCAAAATGTGTATAAATCTAGTATATTTTCAGTATCCCACAGTTCTTGTATGCCAACAAATCAAAACAAAACTTGTATCACTACTGTATTTTACACATCACTGTTAGCTGAACTTGTAAATTTCTCACTTATATTATACAGATGTAAAAGATGATGCTGGAACTAGTCTAAGTAACATGAAAAATGGTAAAGATAAACAATTACCTAGTTTTTGGATTCCTAATTTAACTCCTTCAGCAGAACCAACTAAAGTTAAAAAACCTGTAAGTTTAAAATAAATTTCTGATATCGTCATCGTGATATCTAACTGATAATTTGAAAGACAAAATTCATTATATATGTTATAGGTATAGGGTTCTATTCCAATGAGTCTCCTCTCTTTCTATGTGTGTTCTGTAATGCCCCAGTCAGAATATGGAAATATTTATAAGTAAATGGGCACAAAATAAAACGAGTCGACATAAAATATGAACCACTTGGCTTGGACCCAATCGTACGAAGACACCAATCAATCGCTAAACAAGGAGACAGTTGACGCGCCAGTGGGCTTGTTTACAAAATGGAATTTCAGTTCAGCAGCTCTTTGTTAATGCTAATCGGAATTGAACCATTTTTTTTAATCACATTATCCTCAAATCACACTTGGGAAGTATAATACACATGTAAGTATAATACCATTGTATGGGCAACATGATTCTTTTCCTTACAATCTATCTGTTTTCTTTTTGGGATATTTTTTCAAGATAGAGTTACTTTTTGTATTTATAATAAATATGTAATGTTTTCTTTGTATAGGATGAGAAGGTACGATGTCCAATGAGTGGGAAACCAATCAAATTAAAAGATTTAATAGATGTATATTTCACTCCAATTAAAGATGGTGATTCAAAAACATCACTAATAGCCAAAACGGTAATGATAATAATAATCATTGTTTTTATGGATATATTATAAATATTGAAAAGATCTTTTCATGTTAAAGATAGCTTGGACATTTTTTTTACAAATGTGTCCATTTGGTCCAGATCAGAGTTAATGACATCCTTTTTTAAAATTTTTGATTTAAAGGCACAATATTTATAGTCTCATAATATAGACAAATGAAGGTAAAATCAACTTTTGAAAATTTTGTCCGAAGAGCTTTAAATTCAAAACGGTAGAAATACAATTAACTGTTGATTGCGGCACAAAAAATTGACAGAAATACTAAAACCCATCAGCATTTATAAGCTTGCAGATACAGTATTGAAACTCATTGAAAGATCTTTTAGTATTGAGGACATCACTAGTACATTTTCTAATAAAGGTTGTAGCTTGAATTAATGTAAGCTCTCAGAGTATATAAACAGATGGTCCATCTCTTTTAATTGCAACACTTTATATTTACCTAGCATTATTTATATTTTATAGGCAAGATATGTATGTGCTGTAACAAATGACGTTCTTGGGAACTCTGTGCCTTGTGCAGTTCTTAGAACCTCGTAAGTATTTTGATCTGCATTACATTATTTTAAGAAATTGTTCACAGCTGTGGTAGAACTATCATATTAAATCAGGGGAATGATTGATTTATGATTAAATTTAGTTTTTCCATACAGTCCCCAAAAATGTCTATGTAGGAAAGTAAATACATTTACCACAACATTTACACTTAAATTTTCAGCGGAAGTGTTGTTACTGTGGAATGTGTTGAAAAATTAATTAAGAAAGATATGTTAGATCCTATCAACGGAACCAAAATGAAAGAAAAAGACATTATTTATTTACAGAGGGCAAGTATTGGAATAGTTTTATTACTATTAACATTTTCTCTATTGTAATTTTAAAAATATGAATTTCTCAGTTTGAAACCATGATAGTTAAATTTAGTAAATACAGTTTGCTTAGTTTTAAACATGATACTGACTTGAAGTATTATGATGAAGTGTGACTCCTTGTAAATTAAGAGTGGTTTATATATTTTTGATCTTGTTTCAATTAATAAACAGCTTCAGGCACCCATGACTCTGATTTGACTTTACAAACAATATGAACTCTTCCTGTCTGGTATTAAAATGAAGCAATTAATCTTTTATGTGTTTTTTCAGGGATCATCAGGTTTTTCTGGTTCTGGTGTGGGACTTGAAGCTAAAGTAAACGGAGCAGCACTTCAGTGTTAATATTTTAACTCTGAGGAACATAATCAGTTGTTGATAGCGCTTGCTTTTATCTATTATACTAGATATATCAATTTATAATTTATAAAAGATATTATTTTAGATAAGAATACAAATCAAAGCAACTAGCTGGATAATTCAAACACCTACTGCCAAATGAAATTATGTACATATGGTAACAAAATCTTGCGATGTGATCCAAGGATTGATAATGTATCTTCATTTATTGTACTTACAAAGGAACAGAGTATTGTTTTCTGGATGGATTCATGATTAACAACAAGTACAGGAATGTGACCTTTTTCGTACATGGGGTTTTACATCCACTTCCACCTTGAGTAATATCGCAGACAAGTTTTTCCTGAGAAACTTAACAAAAAAAGCCAAAAGTAGGCTTAGACTAGTTAAGGAAATGTGACCTAACCCAAGAATCATTAAGTATTGATTTACCTTCATGATTTTATTAAACATAGCGCCCTCAAAACAATAATCAATGATGATATTGTCAAACATAAGATCCCTCAAAACAATACAATAATCAACAGTGATTAATCAATGTTGTTGATAACATGGCAATGTTCTCATTAACATAAGTAAGAAAACATTTACCACATAGTAGATCACTCATTTCAGAAAAGAATAGGATATGGCATGTCACATTAATTTTATATTAGGTTGAAATAATTTCTTGTCTTGCAATATAATATTTGGTCCATCTGTCAGAAGGTTAAAAAACGTTTTTTAATTGTTTGATTGAAGACTTCAGATGATATATTTTACAGACATGTATTTTGTATCTAGTTGGTTGGAAAGATAATTTGATGTACATATATATAAACATAATATCACTCATTTTATTTTGTAAATAATCTGTAAATATTTTATTGAAATAAACTGTATTAATAATTTAGTTAACAGAACATTTTTATATGCCCACATTGAAATGTGGTCATTTATTGCTGCCGGCTGGAATAACTGTCAGAGTTATGGCCCTTGATCACTTTGAAAAATCTTGTGGGGGCAAAATTTAATATCCGATTGACTTTTCATTTAAACACATTGTTTACGGTAATGAGATGAAGAATCCTATTGATTTCAATAATTACTGCCAGAGTTATGGTCCTTTATCAGATTAAAAAATCTTGACACTTTAGAGGCTAAGTTAATATTTGATTGATTATAAATTTATACACTCTGGGCACATCTATCTTAGCCTCACAGGCACCAGGACTGACAAGTGAATCAAATCTTGGCTTTCAAAAACTAAGATCTCTGTCTAAATTGTGAAATCGAACCTAGGAAATTCCATGCAATGTTAATTAGTGTATTTTCAAAAATATTTTGTGTTGATATTGTTCCAGTCATATATCACAAAAGATACAGAACTAAGTTCTGAATGGGATTTTTAAAAATGGAGATCAGAAACTGGATTTTTACAAAAATCATTGTAATTTTATTTTAATTATTATAACATAAGGTAATTAACAAGAATATAAAATCAATTGGTGATAACAAATGTCAATTTGGATAAAATTCAAATTAAATTTACCATTAAACAATCAAAATATGTTAATATTTATAGTACACGGCAATATCATGACAAATTAAATCTTAATTAAATCTCATCAAATTTTTTGGACCTGGGAACAGTTAACTGACATAGTAAAGCATAAAGACTGAGAGAAAAGTCTGTGTACCGTGATTAATTATTTCAAGTATTCTATCATTTCCCACAGTCAAATGACGAATTTTTTTCCCTACTGGTAATCAGTATTACTGACAGCATATTTTCACTTTGCACTTTACAATAGTCTGCTACATAATTTAAATTTTACATTGCACTTTCCAACACTCTCCAGCTGGACAACCTTTCAGTGATTGTAGAATGAAGGCAGAAATTTTCATTACAATTAAGATATTTTAACTATATCTTAAATATATCTCATCCAAAGATAATATAGTCATACAAAAAATATAATTTTTGGATGTCTAGAAAAAGATAAACAATTATCAAAATTACTTATTAGTAGTAATTACACAAATAATATGCAGTTAAATTATTATCTATTTATACAGAGTTATTTTAGCACTAAAGGAATTGAAACAGAACCACTATATATTTAAATGTATATATTTACACAATATTAAAGCAACATATAATGGTGTAACTGTTTCGCACCATTTTTCATAATTCAGCAGTGGTGTTTGAAATATTGTCCACCAAATTTTAAATAAAAAAATTTTGAGGTTAAGGTATAATTAGCTTGCAATTTTCATCTATAAATTCTGGCAAATATTTGACAAACCTCCAAATTTCAGAATGAAATAACAGTAAAAAAAATAATGGCCCATCTTAGAAACTTAAAGCGGGAATTTCATATTTTCCAATTACCTCCCTTGTTTTCCATTCACCCTTATGGAATGGCTATCTTCAAACATTTGAATTTGAAGTTGAAAATTATATTTTGCCAATTTCTCAACTGACAATAGTGAATTATAGGATTATTCTTTAACAAAGTAGGACTGTTTATAGATACAATCTATTTCAGGCCTTTATTTTAACATATTTTAAAAATATAACTTAAAAATATGAAATTGGAACTTTAAAGGTAGACTGATCAACATTCAAAGACAAATCGATACTAACGACAGACAAATACATATAAAGCTAATAAAAATTTTATGATTAAAATTATGCAATATATAATTGTAATTATTATTTTGATTTATTACAGACAATATAGTATAGAAATTAAATACAATGGCACAGAAATACAAAATGATGACAACAATATAGAACATACAACATTAGTAATTAATAATATCTGTAATTTGGTCGACTAACCTCAAAAATATACATATATATATATAAATTGTCAATATATATATTTCCACTATCACAGCATATTTAAATCATTAATTCTATATAATAATGCATGCTTAAAATTGATTGGCTACGTGTAAACGAGATACATGGGACATCATACTGAACTTAAGAGTGTCTTTCTACAGACACTAATCTAGTTGACCAATATTTTAAGACCTAAATCGGGGATTTTAGTCGAAAACAATAAGCATATTTCTAGAATCTTGATGAAAATATAGTTGTTCATATATTTTACTTTTGTAGGGCCTATTTATCTTGGAAAACTGTCATATACCACATCAATAATTTTATGAAAACAGCAGTGGGAAATTATGGAAATAGAAAGAGCAAAACTTCTCTGCAACCAAAAACAGCATTTTGAATTTGAGCTTTGGGATATAAAATATATTCAATTTTGATGACCATATTCTGGAAATCAGAATAAATTCTTTTTTTGCAGGTTTTGTGTTGTATGGGATAGAAAGGTCTCATGATGATCTCATTTAACTAGAGTTGGTAATAAATATCAAAATACGTTATACACAACACTATACAGTACCAAATTCGTTTTCAAGAAGCACTAAACTAAAATCATAATTTTCTGACAGGACTCCTCTCTATACCAAAGAAATATTTTCTCTTTATAGTCAATCTCTGCCAATGCTGTTTGCTATGCAGTACAGAGAGTAAGCTATTATTGTCCAAAAAACAATCTACAGAGCAACCGTGGAAGTATATCATTTACTTCTTTAAATCAAGCTTACAGATAGTTCTATTTAAAAACGTGTGTTAGATCTATATATGTAAAGCACTTAGTAATAAATCTAATAATAATATTGTTTAACATATAGTATGAAAAAATTATAATGCAGTCAATGTAAAATCTTGACATTGTTGAAAAGAAGAAAATGGGGTTATCTTACACCCAACTGGGTCATTTTAGGACTAATGTAATAATTCCTTATTTCAATAATTTACTAGAATCTGGAAAAACCTACAAAGATTCTAATAATTATTGCAGAATCAAAAACATGGCCAAGCTTTTGACAGACCTAAGACTTGTGATTCAATTTGGTTCTTTTAGCAGACTAGATCAAAACAGTTTCACCTCTAGTTTTAATACTCAACAAATCACCTTGTGAAATTAGAAAACCATTATTTTAAACCTTTGTTATACAGTAATATTTAAAGAGTGCAAAGATCAATAAATGAGACATGTTGCTAGATTTATCAATTGCACTAAGTATTTTGATTATCGGTTATTTTTTTTTACAATAAAGTGCCAAATATGAAATTATTGAATTAATGAAATTATTGCTTAAACTACTACTTGAATTTGATGATGCATCAGAAACGGTTTTGAATGTTTGTCCAAATTTGATTATGGATTCACATAAATTGTAATCCATAGAGATAATTTTCAATAATTTCATTTTGAAGTAAATTTTTGTGTTGTACAGTATGGTATTTAGAACAATACTGATATTATGTTAACCATAAGTGCAAGGTAAAGATAGCATAGTAAAATTTAAAATCTTCAACAAAACATGAAATAATATGTTTTCATTATTAAGACAACAGTCGTTACACCCTATTCATCATCTGGCTGGTTATATGTACTCTTCATAATTTTAAGTCTTTGTCGTATAAGAAGATCTCTTAGTGTTTTCCCAGTATTTTCAAAATCTAAATCTTCTGAAGCTGTAAAAATAGAAATAAACTCCTTGAATTTTATATTTTAACATTGTGCTGTATCCATGTTCTTCAATGTGAAGATTTGAAACCAAAAAGTATTCTAAAGAATTCATTATCTGTAGTTTAAGAAAAACTGAATAATATAATATTTGATTGGGTTAATTCTTAGTATTCATGACTATCCTGGCTCTGAACGCAATATAAATACAGAAAGCAATAAATTATACATACATTCTGATCTACCATCAACACTATGGGTAGGAGTTTGTGGTCGAAAACTTGGGGCCTCACCAAATCCAGATGATTTTCTTCCAACATCTGCCTTTTGTTTACGTTTCTGTAATATAGCCTGTAATTCAGCTCCACCTTTAGCTGCACCAAACTGTAACAAACGATTTATAAGGATGTAAATCAAACACTAAAACAAGCAATATTTGGCCCAAAAACTTGTCTGAAAAGCTAGTAAACATGAGACACAAAACAGTATGCAATATAATTTTTCAAAACATAATTCTTCTCTTTATAGGGCCATTAAGATGAATCTTATTGAATTCTGAAAGTTGAGAATAATTAGGATGATATTTTGATATATTTTAGAGTTATTTCCCAATTTACCTTAAAATTCATGAAACAAAGTGAAAATGCTTCATCAAAAAGTTTTGAATGTATTTTTTTTAAAAAAATGCTGAGATTGTTCACAGGTAAATATGGAAGAATCCTATTGAATTTCAAAATTTTAGGATTGTTGTTTTCAAACACATTTCACATATACATGCAGTTATTTTTCAACTTACATATTTATAAAGTTTAGAATATATTTTTTAAAACAAATTTTAGAGAGTTTAGAATATAGTTTTTAAAACTAATTACAGAGTTTAGAATATAGTTTTTAAAACTAATTACAGAGTTTAGAATATAGTTTTTAAAACTAATTACAGAGTTTAGAATATAGTTTTTAATTACACAGATGACACCTCTACTGATAAGTGTATAAGGGGAAAGTCTGTGTCTATAATTAACATTCACATTATGACCATATCATAAATCAAGAAAATAAATTAAATTACCCCAGACATATTTCTCTGAACACGAAGTAAACTTTCTAGATGATGAGCATCCTCTCTGTGTACTAATCTATCAATTTCATCATTTCTTAAATTAAACATGTCCTCTCCTGTATAACCAGTAAATGTTTCAATAGCACTGTAAATAAACAAGCATAAAACATGATATCAATTTGCTGATTCTTCAATAGACAGAAGTATTCCATGGAGAAAATGAAATAAAATGGGCTTTAACATCCTACTGTTCTGCTCCTTAACTGGGCTAATGAAGATAGGCATGCGCTATACAGTGTGCTATGGGGGGCATTTTGCCCAGACAGCGGCGCTACGGCCTACTCTTATATAGAATTACAACTGCCAAGGGATCTTTTAACTGCACGCCAATGTGTAGGCTACACAGAACCTCGGTTTTAGTGCCATCCAAACATCTAGACAGCTGTCCTTGTCAGACTCGCCGTTCTGTGTCAAGGGGAAATCACAGCCGGAAAATCTGGATGTACTTATCGGCCAATGTTGGGATCGAGCACCCGACCTCCAGGCTTACCCACTTAGTCACCGTGACCCCTTTTCCATGGAGAAGTACCTGGTAAGCCTTATTTTTGCTAAGTGGTCATTGCATGATTTAGTATAATCATAATACCAGAACAATGCAATTATTTGCCTTATTACCATAATATCCGTAACTTGTATAGCGTGGTGGTGCAAGGATTTTCCAGCAAGGGTGTTAGGGGCCTCCGCAAGAAACTTGTCCAAAATTTGCATTGAAATATGCAATTACAGAGTTTTGCCCTACATAAAGGAATACAACAAACAGATATAACTGAATTTTAGAATTGATCAAAAAGATGGAAATCTGGCATGAAGCTTGAATATGGACAACTTCAAATAAAAAGTGCCCTCCACTGGTGATATTATCTCCTTTCAAAATTTTCCTCCAGAAGACCACAGTCTTAGAAACAATTACTTAAGATAGGTTGCCAGGCAACGAAACATACGCCAACAGCAGCTAAATCGTCCTGGCAGTCAACAAGGATTATCGCATATTTTTACTTTTTTTGGTAATGAAACATTTGTAATACACTAAAATCTGATTAAGAGTAACAACTCATTATGTAATTATCTGAAAATCATTAGAATTTTTTTGCTTTTTATAAAGTTTTGCCCCACGCTAACAATTAGTATAGGAAACATTTAACATCATGGATTTAGCTGTTCAGTTATCAAAATTCATTTAAAATCAAAATACTTGTTCGTTTCAACACCTTAAACTCTGTGTATCAATCTGAAGTCAATCGGATGATAAGTTTGCCATCTATAGCGTCACAAGGTTTTTTGAAGGGAGATAACTCTGGAAGTAATTATTTGAAATCGCTGAAAAATGGTAGCCTTCTTCGTCTCATGACCTTAAACAGTGTGTGTAAATTTAAAGTCAATCGGATATTAACTTTGGCCTCTAGAGCGTCCACAAGATTTTTTGAAGTGATCAAGGGCCATAACTCTGGTAGTTATTATCAGAGATCCCTGAAAAACAATAGGCTTCTTCGTCTCATGACCTTAAACACTGTGTATAAATTTAAAGTCAATCGGATATTAACTTTAGCCTCTAGAGCATCCACAAGATTTTTATTGTCATTGTATTCGTACTGAAAGGTTTACATATATTCTAATTTATCTGAACTTACTTTGAAGAAAATCCCTTTGTATGTAACCATTCCATGACTTGATTAGCTGATGAATCAGGATTAATATAATTAACATAATTAGTCTGTCTTACTTTATCACCTCTATTACCTACTTGTGACTTTAACTCATCTCTTAAATCATCCGCTTTAGTATGTACTGGTATATCTAAAATATACAATTTACTAAAACATTGGTAACTCGTATCTCAACTATAACTCAAGTTTGACCTGCTTGTTGCTAGCACTCAAGACAGGAGAGAAACGGGAATGACCAAGCCAAACTATCAACAAAAGCAAAACGGGAATGGAGGTAAAATGTCTCAAAATGACCAAAGTACTGTGTTGATGGCCCAAACTGCATTGTGATCTAACAGGCCCTTGTCAAGGGTCATTCTATGTTATTCAGGTGGATGGTAAAGTTGACCAGGCATGGATCCAGGGGAAGCCCCAGGGGGCCAGGGCCCCCCATCAGCCCCAGTGACATAGGTGATTTTCATTGTCATTTGCTTTGTTACTGTTGTAGTTCTTTAATAGATGATATAAACATGATTTACGCATTGTCTCCACCCAAGCAATCCAAGGTTGCAACATATTACCCTTTGCTCCTATGTGTGCCCCCCCCCCCCTCGATAAAAACCTGGATCCGGGCCTGTTGACTACATTATGATAGTGTCAATACAGAATATGGCTTTATGTTGTTGCATCGTATTACTAATAAATGATATTTCAATTGTGTCATTGCACACCAAATTTGTTAATCAAGACGCTCCCAGGTTTGGAAAGATTTCAATATTCTGAGAATTATCTGTCTAGGAATATGAGGGTACGAAGAGCTCTTTCAAAATGCTATTAAAAACACCATTAATTTTGTTGTTTCTTACATCAATCTCACATATTTTATTTGTACCCACAAAATGACAGATAATAGCATTTTGTAAAAGAGCTCTTTATGTCTTACTTGGTAGAGGTCTTGTAGAGTTTGGTTTAGGTGGTGATGGTGATACATGACGTAGCTGGTGAGTTATTTCATCTGTAGCTCTTTGTCTATCAGGATTAACAGGTTTAAAAGCTCGTTCTGGTTCCGGATTATGTACTTTGGCTTTGGGTGGAGGTGGAGGAGTTCTAACTGGTCTAGGTGATAGTTGGGGAGAGGGGCTAGCACTGTCTTCTTCATTATAATTAACATAATCTGTTGGTCGTGGTCTGGATCGTCCTGGTCTATCATCTTGCCAGCGTTCCTTTTCTCGTCTTGATGGGGCATTATAATACTTTGAATCAGAAATGTCATCTTCAACAGTTTGTCTTTCAGTGTATTGTGCTTGATCCAATGTAGTTTCACGACCGTTGGAGTCGCCTCGGTGATGACCTTGATATGAAGGTCGTTCAGCTTCTCTGTCAATACTGGAAAATTTATCTTTAGGTTTCACTTTTGAGTAGACATAGGATTTATCAGACTTTTTTGATGATTGTAAATCAGTCAAACCTTCAGAATGTGCATTAATCTTTTTTGGTCTGTAGTTTATTTCGTGTGACTCTTTCCTATAATTGTCTCTATCTCTAGGTGATTCATCACGATAATATTTATCTCGGTTCTTTCTACCAGAATCATTTCGATAATATTCATCTCGATCGTCTCTACCAGAATCATCTCGGTAATATTTATCGCGATCGTCTCTACCAAAATCATCTCTGTAATATTTATCTTGGTCGTCTCTCCCAGAATCATCTCGGTAATATTTATCTCGATTCTGTCTCCCAGAATCAGACATGCTGGATTCTAGATAGTTCAAGTCAAGATTCAGATCATCTTGATCAACTAAAAAGAATAAAATAACAAAATATGGCATATCTGTTTAATTTACCTTCTCAAAGCAATCAGACACACTGATACTTTACACTAGTCCTGTACACTAAGAAGTATTGTTTTCCAATTTTGAAAGCGTTTTGACTTCAGGACCACCTACTCCTAGGCCTATTAGGGTGTAACTGATTTCTTAGATATTTCGTTGGAATGTCATGCATGAAAATTCCCCATTGCCCTACAGGTCAAGTGGTTCATATTAAAGTTCTCAGCAATACAATGGATGGTTTATAAATTAGTAGAACCAGGTATTTAAACAATCTCCATCAGGAAATACATTTATCAAAGCAAAAACAATGTCACCAACAAATAATGCTTATTGGGCACATACCATTTTAGTCTATAATATTTATTTAAAGATGCTTGCTGCGTACAAACCTTGAGATTGGATGACATATTTGGACTAGAAAAATATTCAAACTAATTGATCAAAAGTTTGCTTCAATTCCCTGAGGATTATCCCTCTTAAAACATTTTAATCAGAAATAAACCTTCCTCATGCCTTAAAGGACAATATTGGCGCCAGTCATTATTACATATGTGATAAAACTGGTTAAATACATTCCAAATATAATTTTAACACAGTGATCATTGCTACTGGAGATGTGTTACAAATACTGGAATGAACGGGAAGTGACAAAACCATGACAAACACGAGTTATCCTTCTATATTACTGACTGAAGTAACAAGCGATAACAAACACACCATCAAATTTCATTTGACTGATAGTTTCCCTGACGAGAAAAAGTTATACGAGATGGCGAGAGGATATATCACAATTGACAAAACAGTAATATTTTCCATTAAAGCGGGAATTTCATATTTTCCAAGAAAGTCAAAACATATTTATTTCCATGTCTTTTGCTTGTAGGTTGTCAACTAACTATTATACAATCATAGGCATTATATTCCACACTTACAAATCCTTCACATCGGAAATAATAACACAATTACCTCCCTTGTTTTTCCATTACCCCCATGCAATAGCTATCTTCAAACGTTTGAATTTAAAGTTGAAAATGATATTTTTGCCAATTTCTCAACTGGCAATAGTGAATTATAGGATTATTCTTTAACAAGGTAGGACTGTTTATAGAAATCGTCTATTTTAAGGCTTTATTTTAAATTATTTTAAAAATATAACTTAAAAATATGAAATTGCAGCTTTAAGATTCTATTTTTATCAGCAGTGTTTATCACTTGACTTGATTGAAGGCGAATCCATTATCACCCTATATAAATTCCCGACTAATTGCAGAGTCCAACAGAAGCTTAATTCTCTGGAGACAGGCTGTCTATTAGGGATATTTGTCTTGTGCATATGCCATGCACGATTTTCATGGAATACAGTATTTTTTTTTAGTACAATTGAGTGTCTTTACTTTCTATGTATCTCAAAATTGCTATACTTTTATTTGAAATAACCACCCGATAAATACTTTCAGAGTTGTAGTGTAACCCTAGTGTGCAGTGAACTGATGGCGGTGTTTCGAAGCTCTAAAATAATTTAGGAGAACAGTAGGACGTTAAACCTCATTTCATTTCTTAACATAATTCAAAACATGAAATTGTGCAAATTGTTCAATCAAAAGATGACCAGCAGAAGTAACAACTGCATCACAGAATAAAAGGTTGATTTGAATTTGAAACTATGTCCATTCATTTTTTCATTTGCAATATGCCATATTCTATTATGACATTTTTCAAGAAACAACAGATCATAAGCCACTGATTATCTATTTGTTCACATGCTAATGAAAAGATTGTGGCCAAGTGTGACAGAGTAGCTAGCTGTAACAATATCGTCTGCTGAGGATGGTGAACCATTTAGAGATTAAACTTTCACAATATTGTAGTTTTCATGGGATTAAAATCAACTACAGAGTTTAAATAGATCCAGAAGCATACTCAGATTTTTAATCTTTCCCCAATGATAGAAATGCTATGACCAATGATAGAAATACCCATTTTATATTAATCATAAGCTAGACTGCAAATATTAAGATATTGAGGACAAATGGACATTGGCTACACCAATAATTCAACCCCATTACAAACTGAGCATGTGGAAAAACTATTTCACCACTGAGTAAATCTGCCACCAATTTTCAACAAAAACTATTCAATTAAAAACAATTATTTTTTTTGTAAGTATAAATATTTATTTATCAAATGAGAGCAAAATACATGCACAGTCCTATAATCTGTATATAATATATATCTTATACTTAATTATAAATATATTTGATAATACAGCCCTCATTTTACTGTACATCCAATTCATATTGCAGTAATTCTTATTCATTTACAAGAACATTATCATTTACAGCATTTTAATATGGGAGAGTACACAATAATTTTCAGGAATGTTTTGAAGCAAAAAGGAATTACATTTATACTTCTTTGGAGATGTTTTGGATGTCATCTTGCTTACCTGTTGACATAAGTATAGTATATGCCTTTTATGTAGCTATTAAAATAAATATATTATTGCCAGCAAATGATAAATTGCAGATTTTGTAGTTGAGTTGAAGGAGTAGTTTTTAAATGTTATGGTACCTTAAATAGATTGATACTGAGTAGGGAAAGTTAGAACAGTAAGATTTCTAATTTATTAGGGCCCTAGCTTCAAAGATCTATTTACCAGCCAGCCAAATTCTTGCAGGCTTTGCTTGACTCAGATAATAGCAAGTATTTCTTTCTCATGGCTATAGCATTATCTCATTTTGTGTTTAAGTTTCTTTGGAAATCCATTTTTTAATATCTAAGTTTGGCAAAGATGGCTGAAATAGGGTCCTTGCTATATATCTCAACATCAATCTATATTTACGTAACCTATCCAAATAAAACCCATATACAAATTAGAGTTCAACCATTTGCAAGAACATGTGCTTGAGGATGAAGGATTAGGTTTTTCAGGAAATTTATACGATGGTAAAAGGAGATGAAAATTACATGCAAAGATTTCTGATATTATAATAACTTTCATGCAAATAAATTATATCAAAACCAATAAATAGTTTGACAATATTTGCATTTACTTAACCAACACCGAACATCAAGGGTAGATCAGAAACACAAGTTAAGAGTCAGACAATTCCTGTTGTGGGTGGAGTTATTGTGATCGTAAAGGGTTAATCAATTGGGGTGGCCATGGGTTAATGGAAAGAAATCAGTGTATTAATAGTTATGAAATTGTTATTACACCAAAACCAAAATGCTGTAAATGACATGCAAAAAGAATTAGTTTGTTGATTAGATGTTAAAAGATTTTTCAGGTTTAATACAGATTTTGGACTTGCATAAGCTTTACTCCACCTAGAATTATTATCTTGGCAAAATAATATGTTTAAACTTAATTTCTACTTAAAAAGTAAAAAAGAAATCCAATAAATAGGTGATATATTTTTGATTTGATCAGATTTTGCCAAGAAATAATTCTTCAAATGACAGCCCCATATTTTTCATATCATAGACCTTATAAGGTCCATGGTCATACCAACACCTTCTTCACCAAAATTAGTTAAAAATAAAGAAATCGTACCAATGGTACCCTTACCATTCCTTCAACTCAATTACCATTAATAATAGATTGAATTCTTATGGACTTACAGTACCATACTATCCAATTAACAATAAAAATCTTACCATTCCTTCAACTCAATTACCATTAATAACAGATTGAATTCTTATGGACTTACTGTACCGTACTCTCCCATTAACAAGAAAAATCTTACAATTCCTTTAACTCAATTACCATTAATAACAGATTGAATTCTTATGGACTTTCCCATTAACAATAAAAATCTTCCAAATTATCATGGATAATATTACACATCAAAATGGGTAAGTATTGCTGTCAAAATATATAAGTATATAGAAGTGTTGTATACTAAAATATACACACTATCAAAATAACAAATATAGTCACATAAAACACCTATATATTTATAATATTTATAGTGGGATCCAACTTTAATTTATCAAGAAACAACCAAAAAATAAACATCTAAATAATGATTCTTTTAGGGTAGTTCCTTAAACTTGGGACCCAGAATTTAATGTTTGCCAATTTTGATTTGTATATAATTTTAATAGTTATGTTTACGCTAAATCTGCTAACATGAAAATAAGTGTGACAATGCTACTAGTATACATGCAGGATGAGTAATACACTAATAATAAAGTAAAGGTGTCAGAATGGATATATAATACTACACATGTATTACAAATTTGTAGTGCCTGGGGTTGGGGGATGTTGAGTGTTCACTGCCCAAATGTTTTCTTTTTTGTAAGCTAATATAAATTTTCAATGGAATGTGCATTGACCAAAATTAAATCTTAAAACTATTCAAGTCTAAAAGTGAAATGTAATATCTATTTACAATTCTGACAATAGCTGAGTGAATATATATATACACATCTCAAAATTCAAATATATTAATTACCAAAGGACTACCATTTATATATATTTGCCATTTGTTTCATTTAAATCATCAAATCTTTGATATTATTTCAGTGTTTTTAAATCATTAATATCATATTTATATAGGTGTATAAAAAAAGATATGTACAAGCGAAAAAAAAAGGATTGTGTGATTAATGTTAGTTTTGATTAAATTCTTCTTTATGTAAAATAATTTTCCAAAGATCTTGGAAAATAAAATTCATCCTACCCCTGTGTCAAGTCTGGAAATAAGGCACCGTTCTGGTTCCAATCAATTTGTCTAGCATTGATTTGTTCTGTATTTTTATTGATATTATTAATACATTTCCGGCACACAGTTCAAAATGTCAGATACTAGTTCAGCAGTGCCTGAGATTTTGTCAGGTTCAACTAATATTATTTCCAGACTTGCTCTTTGGAGTATAAAATTCATTCTACATCCTTGTTAAAGATCACAAATGATAAAATGATAACTAAATGAATATGTTATCAGTAATACTATCATATTAAAAGTTGAAAACTTTATACTAATTACGTTTTCTATACAAAAATATGCAGTGAGTTTTATATTGTTTTATTCATATTATTAGATTATTCATTTGAAAGTTTTAGAAATATCAATTATGATGAATATATCATATATTATGCTAATTATTATTTTAAACTAAGGAATATCTATATACATAATACATTAATTTAAGTGAGCTAAGTGGGGAAAATACTTTTACGATATTAATTAATATGCGCATAATATTGATTTGTTTCTATTGTTTTAACGATTTTATAGAAAAGATTTGACTGAAGTCTGCCTGAGATTATTTTAGTGTTAAGAATGTATTGCTTTATGTATATTAGCAGATATAATTAGATTTAACAACCTTTTTTTTAATAAATATGTGTGTAATTACATAATTCTAATTATGCAAATAAGTAATATTTACAATTCTAACTAATAACATACAATCAAGAGGTAGATCACTAATAAATGAAGCAACTGTCACAACTTTTATGTGAATGAAATAAAGTCATTTAACAGTATTGCCATATTCTTTTGGTTATGGTTATACTAGGAGGCTTACTGTCAATTATCTAAATCAAAACCCAAATATTTGTATCAATTTCAGATTTGTTTAAACACGAAATTTAATATATGATTTTCGACTACAGAATCCTGGTCCTTGATGGCTGTAAGCAGATCATACAGAAAATGAGACCTTTAGAATGTGGCCATACCGTGAACTCCATTTACAATTACAACCTATGGGTCTGAATTACTAACCATTCAATTGTTAAAATCATTTTTTTTCTTAAAATCAGCTATGTTGAATATTTGATGACAATGGCTTTTTCTATCGTAATCATTATGAATTTCAATATATGTTACATAACAGCAGTTAAAGGGATATCTAATTTTCTTATTCAAGAAACAATGGACATGTTTTTGTTTCTTAATTCAGCAGTAAATGAAATATTTGCATAGAAACTAAACAATGTTGATTTGGAACAAGTGACATATAAAGCACCATTAATACATTCTAAAGTCACCTCTCTTACCACTGCGTCTTAGGTCTGACACTGGGGGTTGTTCATTTTCATTTAAAATATAGCTGTTATAGTTCCCACTAGATGGTCTTTCTAAAGGTGCCTGAAAATATACAAAATCAAAGTTTTTAACCTACAATTTTCGTTTTCTACGTAATGCAATATATATGTTTAAATGAGGAGCTCTTTTCCTTAAAAAGTAATAAATTTTTAATCCAAAATTGGTGAAACAATATTTTATTTTCGCTTGAACTAATAAACACTGTTTAATTACTGTAAGCTTAGTTTTTAAGGAATAATTTGGAATGAAAGACATTTATCACATTTTTGAAAGAGCTCATCACTTATTGACGAGATCCCATAATAAAACTAGACATAACATAAAATGAATTTCTAAAAGTTCTATAACAACAAATGTGGATATTGTTATGTAAGGTTTATGTGGTATTTAGTGGACACCTTTGTTTAGTACAAGGTATTTTGATATTGACAATGAAATCAATCCCCCCCCCCCCTGCAAAAAAAAACCCCAGGAGACGGACAATATTGGCAAACTGAAAGGAGTAATATTGTTATCAATGAAAACAAATCATATCCAGTCTGGCATGGAGATAAACATACTTTCTCAAATTCAATGTTTCAAAACTTATAATTCTCAACTTAGTTGGCAACCAAAATAAGATTTATTTCCAGAAGGTGATATTATAGGGTATATTGCAAGTACCAGAGTGTGAGAATTTTAAAACTAATATGCATACATATTCAACATTTAGTATGATAATAGGTTGGTTAATGACAACAAATTTTCAGAATTAAATAGACTGGACAAAACAAGAAAAATGTGTGATTTAACAGATACAGATTGGCTGCAATTAGGCCAAAAAGGAAACTTATCCTAAAATAGCCTCCATTACAGAGTAGTTGGATAAGTGAAGATACAAAAACAGTGCAGAAGTACAAAAATATTGACTACACCAAAGAGTCTTAGTCGACATGCAGGCTGGCAGTCAAAATATTTGTCAAGATATCAGCCTTAACTCTTACAAGTTGTTTGGTCATAATGTTATTCAATTGCAATAAAATCATAGAACACTTGATGTTTTATTAAGACAGCTAAAAAGGCAACATGCAAATGAACAACAATAATAGATAAGAAGATTAACCACTAAACCAATACCAGATTATATTTCATGCATATTTCATAAACATACCATTCACCTCTAACAATTTTTCGTAAAACATATCAGCTTTTCTATTAAATCATCCATAATGGTTCAAAGTACAAGATATGTACAGTTTTAAATGTTCGAGAGCAATGTGGTGACATGTACATATGATGCTTAAGTTATTTCAGATGTTAAAAAGACTGTAATTTGTTTTATAATGTAATGTTAATTATTAAATTATATACTGTATATTTAATGTTGTCAGGTTATGTTAAGTAAATTATCAGGTTATGTAATGTCAATTATGTTAAGTAAATTTTCAGGTTATGTCAAGTAATTTTTCAGGTTATGTCATTGAATTATCAGATTATGTTGAGTAAATTGCCAGGTTATGTCAGGTCAATTGTTAGGTTAGCTTATGTAAATTGTCAGGTTATGTTATGTAAATTGTCAGATTATAGGCCATGAGCTAAATTCTTAGATTCTGTGATGCAAATGATTAGATTCCGTAACATACAAGGTGAATGCAATGTAATTAAAATCCTATCTGTTTTATTTCATCTTTAGGGTTCTGATTTTCTACACTATAAAAGTTATAACAACAGTGTGTTCACTGGATTTACACAGAACAACTTAGAACACAGGAATGTTAATTATTAAATTATATACTGTATATTTAATGTTGTTAGGTTATGTTAAAGGAGCTAAGTCTTTAACTCAATGTCATCCAAAATCTTCAACATTGAAAACACGAATTATTTGTCAATTTAAATCAAAATTGATGATGTGATCTTACCGGAAAAAGATGGGCTCCTGATATCCAATATTTAAGAAAAAATAAATATTTTACCATTGGTACACGAATCGTGTACCATAATGCGTTTCAGCCCCAGTTCTAGCAAGAGACTCGAGGAACGAGGCTAAAAACATTGAACCAAATCAAACGGCGCATGTAGACTGGAATAACTAGACGCTAAAAAAAAATGCCTTCGGTTGACACTTCTGGTTTATTTCGCCGAACATAACTGATTTGAAATTAGAGCAAAAACGGAAACAATTGAATGCAAACCAGTTTATATACATTCATATTACAGTATTATATTGGTTGCGATCCACTTGAGTCAATTTCTAGGTCCCAAATGTTAGCGATTTAGCTCCTTTAAGTAAATTATCAGGTTATGTAATGTCAATTATGTTAAGTAAATTTTCAGGTTATGTCAAGTAATTTTTCAGGTTATGTCATTGAATTATCAGATTATGTTGAGTAAATTGCCAGGTTATGTCAGGTCAATTGTTAGGTTAGCTTATGTAAATTGTCAGGTTATGTTATGTAAATTGTCAGATTATAGGCCATGAGCTAAATTCCTAGATTCTGTGATGCAAATGATTAGATTCCGTAACATAAAAGGTGAATGCAATGTAATTAAAATCCTATCTGTTTTATTTCATCTTTAGGGTTCTGATTTTCTACACTATAAAAGTTATAACAACAGCGTGTTCACTGGATTTACACAGAACAACTTAGAACACAGGAATGATACTTGTCATAAAATCAAGTAAAACTGAGTGCAGTAACTAATGGAATATAAAATGAATAGAATAGAATAATATTTAATTTTAATGAGATGGATGATGAATGTTAATTGATTATCACACAATCTAGCTGTGACCTGGTTAAAGCATCTAACCTATGAATAATAAGTCACCACATTGATCAAACATAGGAATTATTTCATATAAAAGCATAATCTATTTGTACTACACCCATTACACCAGTAACATATAGAAAACAGGATCTATCTTTATTTACCTAGTATACAATAAACTATTTACAAGTACTGTTTGATATCTATAGTCGACCCTGTAACGTTAAAATGCAAACATAATAATTCAGGGCTAAATAGAAATAATATATACAATTCTACAAACTTAATAAAATGATAGATATGGTATGACTGATATTATGGAATGAAAAAAAAAGAGGGCGTGAGATTTGTAATAAACAAGGTTTTATTAATAACAGTCATATGAATAGACAGAAGATCTTTTTATGGGTGGTCAATTGTTGCTATATTTGAATACCATAATGAAAGATGAAAATCAAAGTAAGGTCTGAAATGGAGTTTATATGAGACATGATTATTTTTTTTTTTCAATATTATTCTTGACATCTTGTGAATAAAAATGTTCACATTATAATTGTGTATAAAAACATACCTCATCATCATCTTTTAATTCTCTCATTATTGTGTAAGGAGCAAATCCAACTTTTCCCTCAATATTTCTTACTTTCCACCAATTTCTGCTATTATCAATGACCTAAAAACCAAGATTATTTTATATATAATTCATATACAAAGGCTAAATAATTCATGTATCACGTATGAATTTCAAAATTTATTTATCAGCTTAACCATTTTCACTGTTTTGTAAACAATAGATCACCAAACATGCAGCAGAGTGGTTTTGGTCTCTGAAAGCTATACAAGTCAGATAGCAGTTTGTTTAAGATAAAGCCTTCACCCATTCTGCATAAACATGGATTATTAGAAAATTGTTTCAATAATCTAGTCATCTCCCTCTACCAGCACCTATCGAGAGGAAATGAAGTGGGGTTTAACATCCTACTCCGACTGGGCTAACAAAGATGGGTGTATGCCATGCAGCGGGCTATGAGGGAAATTTAGCCCTGACAGCAGTGCTACAACCTACCCTAAGTTGAATTCTTTCACAAAAGGGACCAATTGATTACCTGAATGACTGCGCACATAATTCATTTATCAAGCCACATAAATTACCTCATTTCTGTCAATTTTTAATCCAAGTAATTTGAGAATGATATATACTTACAGCAACAATGTCTCCTTTTCTTAATGAAAGTTCTTTACTATTTCTTCCCTCTCTATCATGTATCACCTCACATACTCTATAACATACAAATAACACGTTGTCAAAATATATAACAGCATCACAACTCATTAATTTTGCCATCAAAAAATGTTTCCCATTTCATTTACAAATACGTGCATAGATTACTATTTGTATGCACAAGACATAGTTTTCAATCTGCTTAAAATTTGTTCAATTCATTTCTGATGTTTCGATTTATTGAGATCTAACATTTACTTTAAAGATGGAGTAGATGCGAGGGAGTCTGTCATGCACCACTGACAAGGTGGATACCACTTTATCTGCTAACACCAGAATCAAATCACAGATTACTTAATAAAGTGTCTCTCTGTATTTGTGTGTGAGGCTTTTTTTCTTGAGAATCAAGGTATTTGTAGCACTAGCAGCAAGTGTTTATTGGCGTGACTCCTACTGGTTTCAGATCATTTAACTATTGTAAATAACTCCTATACACAGAGCTTTGATACTGTTAACAGTAGCCAATATCATAATTTAGTGCATAAATATATTCAAAATGAAATTCTAATAAGATTGCTTAGGTTTGTTTTCTCAGACTGATGACCATATACATGTTACTTCTAGCCAGAAAATTCTTCTTGGTCTACAGCCAGTTCTGGACCAGAGACATTTAAGTTATGTTAAGTATTCTAAACACATGCCGGACACAATGAAAGTTTCCCAGCGACTTACCGATGTCCTGAGGACCTTAATTCTGCAATATAAGCTGAATTTTCATCTTGATATGATGGTTCTGGTCTTATATGAGTCTCTTGAGCACGAATATTTCTGTTGGAATAAAAGAAAGTAAACATGATAATCCAAACAGATAGGAAAAAAGTCTACAGGTTTTATATGGTTGAATAATTCTAGATATTTCTTCTTCTCAAAAAGTAAACCTAGTTGGTTGATAAAAAGGGAATTTCTGAGCCCTTAATCCACTTGTACATAACAAACTCAATCCATTAAGATAAATATGAGAGTAAGCCTCAGTGCTGTAAGATATCGGTCAAGCAGTATTTTAGTCTTATCTACAGTTTGATCACATGGACAATAACAGATGTGACGGTTAAATTATTACATTGAAAGAAGTAGGTATTCAAATACCAAATCATGCTTCAGAACAAAGACAAAGCATTAGAAATTCCTTAAAGTAAAGCACACATATAGAAACTTTTAGGTTATACCAAATTTGTTGGAGATAAATATAAAGGTTGCTTTATTCTGAACTATAGAGATTCTTACCTTTCTCATCAGCATATTAAATCACTTTAGCACTAAATCAAGGACATGTATAGTATTCAACATAAACTGACAATTTCAAGTCAAATGCTCCAATTAAGAAAGACTACCATTGAAAAGATGCAAAAAATTATAAAGGAAAATAATGGCGGTTAACACAATAATACTAATCAACAGCTTGATAAAATAAAAAACAGAAATTAAGATGGATGCAACAAAAGTTTTGGAGAAATAAAATCAAAATTTATGTAAGCATTCTAAGTAAACAAAAATAAAATCCAAAATAAAAAGTTGTCTATTTTTCTATGGTATGAGCTGTTGATTGATATCTGTGTACCTCTCTATATGTTGTTCAACATACTCTCTATAGCCAGCAACAGCTGGGTTGCCCATAGCTTGCCTAGGTGGGGTAGGGGCTCGAGGACTAGGTCGATCAAAATCCCTTCGCTGGTAATCACCTAATCGACCATATCTTACACCTCTGTCTTCTTCTGGAGGGAATGGAACAACACGTTCAGAAACCTGAAATTTAACGATATCTTAATGTAAGCTAAGCTAAGATTTACTGCACCAAAACATCCATATGTAACTTAAGCCAACACAGTGAGGCTGATGTCAGCCGCCCAAATCATGAAATAAAAACCGACGAATTAGTAAAATTGGTCCAACATAATGTTACAATTACATCTAAGATTTACAATCATCCTTGTGTTTTCAATGAATCTCAGTATATTTTGAATAATTAGTCTTTGGTGAAAGAACATTAGCAATTTTCATTTTAATACAATATTATTGCGTCACCAAGATAAAATGTTTGAGTTGACTTACAAAAGACCTTGCTTGTTCCTCTTCATAACGACTTCTAGCTTGGGCGGCTTGAGCTAAAGCTGCTGATTCTAAGTCTGGATGGTTTCTAAATCCATTCTCCATGGGTCCTGGTGCTGGTTGCCACCCATCATAAAATCTTGGTGTGTAATTTGGTACATAGCCTTTCCATTCATCTCTAGAATAATCATACAGTATATTTTTAACCTATATGATCAGAGAGAGAGAGAGGGCGAGGAAAGGAAATGCAACACAAAATTAAAGATTGTGTTTGTGATCCCACATGCAGAAAGATGCATCACACAGCATATTTTAATGGGTTTTTTTTTTCAAATTTGGTGTGAAGCATTGGGGTCATGACAGAATATATCATTGTTGAGAAATCCCTCTTTTCCATAAACCTTGTTAACGTGACAGAGGCTACATTTTTTAAACTGAATCTGGTACTAAGCAGACCTTAAGGGCTATAGTTTTTAACAAATTTTGTTTCAAATTTACCGTCAAGCATTTGAGCCGAAAGAGGGCTTTATCGGTATTTAGTATTTCCTTTTAAAACCTGTTAACCCGATAGACCCTACAGTATTTAATATTCAGCGTTCCCGTCCTTCCATTCTGGACTTATCACACAGAAACAGATCACCATCCACTATCAAAGTGTCAACTTCAATACTGATTAATTACCTGCTAGTTGTCCATGTAGAACCTAAAGCTCTCCATAATTCTATTTCTTTAGATGTAAGACAATTTAATAACAGCTGTTTAGCGTCAGATGTAAGTATAGGAGCAATGGCACCCTCTGCTAGATTCTGATTACCATGTACTGGATCACGGCTAGCTTCATATATAAGACTGAGTGGTGTGAATAAAAAGTGGACCAATTCTGGAGCGTTGGGATCATGTATATGTGCTTTTAGTTTAGCCTAAAAAATAAACAGGTACATCATTATATTATTTTTTTAGCAACAAAATGAATTTTACAACAATAACTCCAATCCTGAACAGAGCTATTTGCCAAAACAGGCTCTTAATTAAATGAAGAAAACATTATATGCTCTAATGTGTGATGGCTTTAGTAGATCTAAAATATTAATCAATACTTATTGTCAACTTACTAGTAAATTAAAAGATAATTTGAATTTTTGGAAGATATCGGTGAAGTCCGAACTTGGTGGTGGTCGAGCACGGAAACCCATAATTCCTTCTGTAAAAACAAAAACATTCCTTACATTAAACATTGCTAACTATTATATCAAAAAGCGCTATAAAACTTGTTTCAGCAACCATTGTACAGAATATAACATATTCTAATAAACAGTTGATTTTTGATACAATAACAATAATGCAACACCCCAAGATGTACATTTATAAACATTTGGTAATTCTGCATCCTGTTCTTATTTTATTTCATTTAGACGATACAAAAACAATATTCTGGTTCTCAGGCAACCCTAACTAAAAAGTTGATGTGAGGGGGAGGGTTTTATTTTGTTAAATAATAATCACTATTTGGTTTTATGACTTCTATACACAAATTGTTTTTTTATAGGAATGTATGTTTATCCATTATGACTGGTATTAATATTTATCAGAGTTGTGTACTTCATAAATAAGACTATGTATTCATTTTTCTATATAAATTTACTTCCTGTAAACAAGATAAAATATCTACGTGCAGTAATCAATGAGCTTGTTTTTGTTTTTTATTTTCAAAAAACAAAACAAAAGGTAATGCAGAGCTTTTGAATTGAGGTGATATTATCTAAAAACCAGAGTATTTTTTTTTTACATAGCCTTCAAGATGACTCACCCCCTGCCATACGTCTTTTATCTTTACTGTTTCTTTCTTTTTTTCTTTTTTCTAATTCTTTATATGATTCTGCTGCTTGTTGTAACCTTGACACAAATTTTTCTATGTCATCAAAACAGTGATTTAATAATTGCTGTAAAATATGAAGTTAATATACATTTGAATGATACATTTTGATTATACATGTAGCCAGTAATATTGAGGCCTTTAGCAATATTCATAAATTATAGCATGTCATCAGCTTGCAAAACATCTGGGTATCTCAAAGGTTCAAGCAATCTGTCTTTATTTGTCCAGTTTGAGTTGAACAGTAGGGCGTTAAATCCATTTTGTTTCATTACTTCAAGCAAAGTACCATTGAGATCCCTGGATTTAAGGTGAAATGATATCATTTTTTATACAGTCCATATAATATGCTATTTTATATTATATAAACAATGTGAGAAAGAATTGTGAAACTTTAAATTCTGATTTGTGCATTAAAATAACATAGCTGCAGATTAAGTGGCACATTTCAGGAAGCACACAAAAAGTCAGTTATTTTCAATAGAATTGTATAGTTAAATGTTTGTTTTATACTGAAGTCAAAGGGCTTTGTGAAAGAGATTTATGTCTATATTTATAATACAATAAAATAGATTATGGTCTTAACATATTAGCATTCCTTTTTCATCTTAATGCCTTGGGTGTATAACATTGGTGTTCCCACGAAATAAAAACTGTTTGGTTTTTTTAACCAAGAAAAATGGAGATTAACTAAGATCGACCTAATAATTCACACCAGCTAGCTATTTATGGCTTGCATTACATTTCATATACATATAGATATCCATATATGTAATGCTTAACTATGATTAATTTACAATGTTTAGTATTTAATTATGATCTGTGAATAGTGTTGAATATTGCATAAATGAAAACAGGAAAATACTTTAACATTTTTGATCTTATTTATTATAAGAGAACAATAAGAACAGGATTTGTATAGGAGAGTCAACAACTCCACCCATCAAAAGAGCTCCACCCCTATAGAAATGTGCAGTAGAAAAGAGGTAGGCTGATGTGAACTGACACTGTCATGTCAATGACTATAAACATTCAGTGTTAAAGCATAGTTTTGCCACACAATAATGAACCAATCACACAGACATATTACCTTCAAGTTAAAATCATCGACCTTAACGAAGACTGCAAGTGTTCTGCACATAAATCATAAATAATACTGCTAAATTGATTACTTACAACATCTCTTTCCAATACTTCATTTTGACCCGGTTCAAATTCCTCTCTGTAAGAACGGTTTACCATCATAGCCCTTGATGGACCACCGCCAAATAAGCGACTACTTTGTTGTTGTGTATCTAAAAATATAAACATATATGCTATGAAAAGTAAAAGTATACATATTTGTAGCTTTCGGAAATTACAACCAGCGGCTGCCAGGCAGGATACGCCCACATTTTCGAGAGATGGATAGAGAACAAGCTAAAAAGAAAGTGATTTTTCCTACAATCAAGGGTCATAATTCATGAAGTTACAATTCAATTAGCGTAAATACCGAAAGGAACCAAGATCTTTGGGTTATAAACATGCATTTCAAGTTTCATCAAAATTGGATTAAAATTATGACCTGTAGATCTAAACTATTTCAATTTCAAACTACTAGTAAACTATTTCAATTAAACTGTTTACAATAAACCTAATATTTCAATGTTAAAGGCTTAATGTATCAGTAGTATTCTCTCCTACCGAAAAAAGATGACAGCGTCTTGGTGTGCTTGAGCAGCATAGATCAATGAAATTTCAATTTGTGATCAATGAAATTTCAATTTGTGATAAATTTGTATGTACCAAAAGGAATTGAACCATTTTGACCTGAATTTCCTATTAGAGATCATTCATACATTCACATTATAGTAGTTTACAAGAGATTCTAATAGTGTTCAATGATATCAAGTAAACAGATCAATAGAGCATTCACAGTGTTCAAAAAAGTGAAACAAGGGCCACGTTCATAACTCTAGAGAGATAAAGAAATGGATATGGTTTAATTTTATTTCAATAATTCCCTTGTGTGTAGAGGTCTTTAGCAGTGGGAGGAAACCGGAGGTTTCAGAGAAAACCAACGAGGTTGGACAGGCGACCCAACTCCTTGTCACGTAAAACCAGGGGTTCGAAACCACGCCAGTTGATTCAATGACAGACTTTATGATACAGCTTGCAATGGCTAACCATACAAATTGCTGAATTTTTATAGGCTTCTTCCTTTTACTCATTTAAATAATGCATATAAATTTACTTCCAATTGGATGATAGTTATTAGAGCATTCAAAAGGTTCAACAAAAGTGAAACACAGGCCATATATACAGAAACTGCTGAAGTTCAATAGAATCCTTTGTTTTACTAAGCTAAAACACATCAGAAGACAACTTTTGTCATTACAGGGTTCAAAAAGGGTTCAACATGGGCCATACATAACTCAAGACAACATTAACAAAAATTTTTGAAATTCAATAGGATTCTTTGTTTTAATGATCTTAATAATGCATAAAGATTTCACACATATCAAACGACAATTAAAAACAGATCTGAAAATAACTCTTAAAGTAAAACAAGGGCCATAGTTCTAGAAGTTATTAACGGAAATTGTTGATATTCAATAGGTTTCTTTGATTTACTAATCTAAATAATGCATTTAAATTTAATAAAGATCTGACGATAATTTTTAAAGTGGAACAAGGGCCATAACTCCAAACATTGTTAATGTAAATTGGTGAAATTTATGAGCTTTTTTCGTTTTACAAATCTAAGTAATGCTTTTAAATTTAATACAGATTGTTGGCGTGTTCACAAGGTTCATCAAAGTCAAACAAGGGCCATAACTCTTGAAGTAATTAGCGGAAATGGATGATAATAAATATAGCCTGTATAGTGTGCACAAGAAATTGTTATGTCCTACATGGAAAAGAGGTTGTATAAAAAATGAATTGAATATTTCTTATATAAAACAGCATTACAAAAATGTTAACGTTAACTTGGGGAGTGTGTTCTAATCTAGTATATATCTCAACCATACGTTGATCTACTAGAGAGTTGTTTATTATAGGCTTGTCACATCAATAAAAGTCTAAATCTTAATTTATGGAACATTTGAAGCCAGAAGAAGGACCTGCTATAGATAGATTTTACTCTTACTTCGGATCAGACAGAAATCAGAAGCAAATAATTGCTTTATGACTCAGTAATTTAACATAATTAACAGATTATTGCTGTATTTGTAGATATTGAAAGAAATATCTGTATATTGTGGGTTTAGAACACACCAGGAGTTACAAATTTTATGTGATATGAAAATACTGGTCAAGTCATTGATACAAAGGTTAAAACTGATATCATTTCCATCTATTGATTTATGTCAACTATACGTGTAATTTCTGGTATCTTTAAGAAAATGCTTTGCAAATACGTCAGTTTATAGTAGGGTTGATACATGTATCATAAAACACCTGCCCATCAATCATTACAATGAAATCTACATTCTTCTTCAAGGACATACCTGTACAAACAGTAAAAATACCTGTCAATAGAAATGTATAAGCCACTTTGTAAGTGATCTATAAAAGCAAACCTACCACTGTCCGTACTCTGCCAAACCATTGAAACAGTCTAATATTAGTAACAAATAATAGTGGGGATAAATGTACACAACTTTAAATTGACTGTCACTGCGTCAAGACACCTGTAGTTCTAAGTGATTTAACTTGTCCTATACTGGTCTTCACTTCACCTAACCCTTAACCACACCATTCACCTCAAAGATCTTGTTCACTCAATGAATGAGTTTTTACAACCCAGTCCAAAATAAACACCTGTATTAAATAGTGATTACTTTTCATTGACTAAAACAATAGCAAGTGCCTCACATTATCCCTAATAGCTGCTTTAAGATTATAAAGATTTTCTGTTGGAAGGGTTTAATACAAACAATAGTGTGTTAATTATAAGACAGAATACAAATAGCCACCCTAATATAAAATTATTTCTCGGCCATGAGAACCATTAACAACAGGTAGCCTCTTTATCATAGTAAGACTAGACAATATACATTTATATAACTTGTAGATATAAATTTTATAGCTAGCCTCTGGGCATGAATCATACCTTTTTTTTTACTTCACGAAATTGCACAAATATTATAAGTGACTGTCCTATCTTGTCACAGATAAAAAAAAATATTGGCGATTAAAATATACATCAAGGATAATAATTTGGCCATGGTTTTTATAACAATAAAATAGTTTCACTGTATATTTATCCAACTGGAACTTGATCAATTTTATAATCTTTTTGCCTCCATGTCTTGCGAAAGCCAAATGACAGCTTTGTCTATTTATAGTATCATTTCCTACAGTTTTTGTTGAGTGTAACTATTTCTATCTATTAATCAATCAACAGATTGTGACCCACTGTGTTGATCGACTATCAGCCATGAAAATGACAAATTAATCCAAATTATAGATATATCTATCCAATAAATAAATATTATTGAGCAGTTTCAATAAGGACTAATACAACATTATTGCTTTACATTCAATCCAAATGGCATAGAGAGAAAGTTTTCCATTTTCTTGGAACACGCGCAGGTGTGTATTCAACAACTTGTTCTAGAATTTCAGGAAATGCTATGTGTAGGTGCTATGTAGAGAATTTGAACGATGCGTAATTCCTGCAGAATGCATAGAAGAATATTGTTCCAGGTAACTCATCACAAATCCCGTATAAAATCAGTACATCATCGGTAAACATCAATACTCATAATGATAATTTTAGTTTGAACAATTTTTCTTGGCAGTCAACAAATAAATGTGTACTTTTTTTTCCTTCTAGTTATATCAATGTTTCAAGTACGTCACCTACTGTAAATTTAAGAAACGACTTCTGAGTTTTTTTGTTTTTCCGTGTGAGGTTCTGGATATATGACCTAACTAACATACCAGGAAAACTCAAATGTCTATACTTATATAAAAAAAAAATGCAATTTATTCAAAGTCAGCTATAACTATTGAGTTAAAAGGTTTGGATGGGAGGTTTCAACAAAGCAACTTTATTTCCTAGGTAACTGTACATAATTAAACATTCGGCAAACCCTCAACAGACTCCAGTACCCTACACTTTTAACAAGCGTCTCTATGTGCGCCGCCATTTTTAACCCGGGAACTTGAAGGTAGTTCCAATGGCAGAATTCATCATACAGTCTGCCGAGGTGTGCGGAATATATATTTAAAGGCTCTGACCATCATTAAATAGTAAATGCAGGAGGACTGCACAACATGCAAACAGAATCGATGAGACAAAACTACACACACATTGAAAGAAATAAACAGAAAATATCAAATCAAATGATTGGATCCGTAAACGTAATAATACAGACTTGACTCAAAGTGAAAAATGTAACCATGAAAGATTTACATGAAAGACTTAATAGAAATAATGCAGCTGTTCTTGAGTAATGAATGCCTTATTAACTACCATATTTTGAAAGTTTAATCCCTTGTACGATGTCTTGTCCATATATTTGTTTTGTGTAGAATTGTGTGTGGTGCAGTCCCCCTGCACTTACTATTAAAGGGATAAGAGTACAAAAATGGTACAATTCCATTCAGTATCATTAAAGTATGTTAAATATTGTTTTATTCCCTAATATTTTGAAATATACCATTAAACCCGACATACTTGTTCTGTCATAATTCTGCAACATTCACAGACTATTTCCATGAATTAAAAAACGTGGTAATACCTGTAATTCAACTTTATACTTATAAGGAAGACATTTGTTTGTAATAGTAAATAAATATAGCCTAATGACCTAAATAATTAGTGTTGGTTGCCAAAAGTAAAGTAATGACTTACTTAAAAATTCCTTCATACCGTTGAATTCATACATGTCTCTACCGGAGGGTTGGGAATGTATAGGTGGCTGTATTTTGTGACTGAAACAAATAAAATAACAACAAAATATTATGAATGATCTGTATAACACCAAAGAATAAAATTTGAAGAAAAACTTATTTTTCAGATAATATGGTATTTTAAGGGAGGATTTATTTTGGTCCCCTAAGAATTACTGTTCCATGCTTCAGTCAATATTCACCAGAAATCTGGCGTACAATTGATTTTTATAACCAAAGCCAAACTTAACACTAGCTCTTTAATGCTGTTGAAAAGGTTTATCCCATGAATGAATGAAAATAGCTGAATAATCTGGACAGTAAAAATCTACCATTAGTAAATTATATTAGGGATATATGTGGCAATGATCTGCCACTGATTACATACAAGTCTGTATCAAAGTTTAACATCACATTGAATAGGCAAGTCATGTATGAAAAAGAGAATTATTATTACTTTATCTGTCAAAGACACATACAGATGACAGAATTTTGAAATCAATAGAAACCTATGTTAACCATAAATATATTTGAATAGAAGTACCTTTGATTTTCCAAAACATTTATTCTGACTTGTCGGGGAATTAAATAATAAATGTCTCTTCATATTTGTATGTAGGTGTAAATTGTAAATATAACCTCTGATGTCATGTTATAATCATATTCAGTAAAATATATGTATTCTTGAAATATATCACAATTCATTTCAAAACCGGATCATTTTAAAAACTATGACAACTTTAGCACTTTAGAACAATACATTAAACTTTAAAGTCATGACAATAAATCTATAATTTGGATGTAGTGTGAAAGGTAATTTGAATAATGGATTGTGCAGCACAGCAGCCATTTATTCTTAGTATTTCAAAATAAAAGTATGTTTGTATTTTGTAATGGGGGAAACTACTACGAAGATTAGATGTAACCACTAGAAGTGGTGTCTGTGTAAGATTCTTGCTGGAAAATAATGTCATGTAAATCCTACAAGTTCTTACTACTAAATACCAAACAATAGTGTAATGTTGGCTGTGGCCTGTTTCATTCCAATATTATCATTCTCCCAAGTGAAAGTCTGGTGAATGGAAACATCTGAATCCTTTTGATCAGCACATCAAATAATACAACTACATTGCAGAGTATTATCATTCTATGTAAAACAGGTTGCCCCAGTATTAAAGTCAGCAATGAAATCAAAGGGATTGACCTTGTCTTGGCCAAAATGTAGCAGCTACTGTTTAACAGGAACATCATCCCCTATATTATCTCAGTAGCAATGGCTAGACTGTTGAATCTGTCCACCACTCCTTTCCATCGTCCTGTAACCGCCAATACAAAAGCTGGTGCAATGAACGCAAGAATGGTACCTACGTAAATTTAAATACTAAATCGATTTTTAAACAAATGCTTGTTTTTCGATTATCGAGGTTTTATATGTTCCATCTCGTGACAGAAGAGATGATTAGTAGAGGGAGAGAGAAATGGGGTTTAACGTCCACTCGACGCAAACAAGGTCATTTCGGGACTAACATATGTTTCAATTCTATTTAAATAATTTGCTAGCATGTAGGGGTCTTTAGCAGTGGAAGGAAACCAGGGGACCTGGAGAAGGCCCACAAGATTGGACAGGCGAACCTACTCCTTGTCACAACTGGGGAATCGAAACCACGACAGCTGACTCAATGACAGACCTTATGATACAGCACGCACATGCTAACCATACCTCCATCCAATCCCCTGATGAGTAGAGAAGAGACAACAAAGGTATTGTGAAGATCACAATTGTAAAAAAAAAAATTTCTTGTTAATCACTAACCAATCTGTGTATTGTTGATGTATGTATTTACATATATTTGTAAGTCTACATGGAGTCTACTGGGAAAGCCAATTAGCTCAACTCGTCCTGTCACTTACTACCATATGTCAAATCGTTAAATCTGATAATCAGTTCATGTAAATAATTGTATTGCCTGTCATACCACTGAAGCATGGAAGCAGACTTTAAATAAACTTGTTGTTTTTGGTGATATTGTAGACAAGTTGCCTTATTTTCAAATCTTGGCACACACGCAGGGATCTTTTTTGTGGGAGAAAACTGGCGTTAGTCCACACCATTGAGAAGGTGCCCCTATCTCCAAGCAACATACGCTCACACCAGGTTTCAAAAGGTGACCGGTCTGCTAGATCTCGAAGCGCGACATTCTAGACCACTAGCCCATTCCAACCCCCTTTGATAAATTTATTACACATGCTGTTCATATACTAATATTTGTGTATCGTTCTTGAACTGACACAATGCACTTTCAGAGGAGCTCGATTCTTTTGTATCTCTTCCAATGTTGGAAATAATATTCAGGCAATAAAATTATAAAAGAAGTGGCATTTTCCCAATAGAATGTCAGTTTCTGTTCAACTCCGCACAAACTTTTGTGTTCTGCCAAGATCAAAGTTAACTCAATTTATATCTGTCACAGCTATTTTATGATTGTTGCTCTTTATCTAAATATACCTTATTAAATTCTAGTTCGTGATTTTAATGTTGACTAGATATAATATTCATAATAAAAATGACAATGTTTATATAGACGTAATAGAATAGGTTTTTATTTAATACAATATGCATGTGTCTATAGAAACTGTACAAATAATGAATAGGCAAACAGTCCTTCATATTTATTCTAACCGTCATTAAATAGAGTATTATTAGAATAAGACAGTAAAATCAACTGTACGTGTTACACAAAATTCACAAAGATGTACTTGGATAAAATTTATTTAATGTCACCATCCAATAAATACATTGTAATCCCGTATGATCAAAAGATTTAAAGTGTAACACTGGGTGTTGACATTCTTCATCTGTGCATATTATTGGATTTCTTCATAAACATGGATCTCAACAGATTTCAGCCATATTTATTTACTTTCAAATAATAAAACCCCAGTTAAATATGCAACAATAAATCTCCGTCATTCAACCTCTAATACCACCTAAACCATTCAACTGTTTCAAACCAAAGACTGTTTAATAAAAGCAAAACCAGATTCAAGAGGGAGAAGTGGGTTTAACGCGCACTTGAAACAAAATAGGTCATTTTTGGACTAACACGTCTTCAGCAGTGGGAGGAAAGCAGAGAACTGGACAAAAACCATGAGGTTGGCAAGGCAACCTACTCCTTGTCACGTACCAGCGGGCAATTGCTTAATGACACACTCATGGTTTAAAGCCCCCACCTCCCCCTGGACCCCAAATAAGGGGGTTTCCCAAGAGATAATGTTTGAATTTTGTCTGTTTATGGACATAAAGCTTGAAATGTTAAATATTGAGAGCACTTAAAATGGATTGACTCAGAAATGACCAACGGTCATTGTTAATGTTAATATTTTCATATAACGTTTATCTTGGGGATGATACAACCTGTGTTCACAACAAATATTATTGTAACAACATCTGTATTTTATGAAAATGCAGGCAGGATGTTGAGTTAAAAATAGGCTAGTCTGGTTGATATAGAAAGTCAGTTAAAGAAATATTCCTTCCTGGTCAAAGCAGTCTCGATGATCCCTACCCTCCTAAAACTTCATTAGTCAACAGAATTTACTCACAACTATCAAGCCACTTTTGATGGTCACGTTAAAATTTAACACTCGCCAAAAGTGCAAATACACAAGCCAAAATAATCTCATCTGGATTTTTTTTAAAATTATGGTGGCAATTAAACATTAGAAATAGCACCATTTAACATGCCTTCAGTATTTCTTTAAGTGATACCACCTACCGAATCCATGGTCGTCGTTGTGGTCCGTTGTAATACATGTATTCAACATAGAGGGGAATTTATATCCAGAACTCACAATATCCACAATATTAATAAAATACAGACTATATCCGACACGAACGCTGAACTGCAAACTTATAGCACACTGACACACCTTTAGGCAAACACACTTCTTTCATACATAACTAGAACTTTGAGAATAATCTACAAAGTAGTAGGTAAAGGCAAGTTTGGATTCTGAATACCGCCCAAACAGGATAGTTTACATACTTTAATATATCTTGATTGATTAAACATAGTCCCTAGAAGTAATCTTCGTGACATCTAAGGGAACACTCTACATTACCAGATTTTAATTCAATCACCATACAATAGCCTGATCGAATAAAAACATGGCGGCCAAAAGAATGGCCCCTATTCATACATGAGTGCTTTTCTAAAATTTAGCATTGAATAGACTACTTAAGAATTTATTGAGACTTAGGATAAATAGAAAGGAAAACTTTCTTTCTTGCCAACATAAATAACTAAACCCTAACGCAATCCTTTTAAATATGTAATACAAATAATGATATTAAAATTTAAATATCATAATTGTAACACACATGAAAATATCTATTTTCAAATTCTTGAATACTTCGGAATAAAAACCTTATGCATGAAAATATGTAGATATTCATGGGCATTGGGCAAAGATCAAAATCTTTTTCAAAATATTTAAATCAACCTCCATGAGAAGGATATTTAAATTTCCATAAAATTTGGGTTATCAACATGTAATATGATTAAAATAAATATGCTACAATCACCAGGTTGTTCCAGACCAAAACAAAATAATTTACATATCACTTGAAAAATGTATATATAAAATATTCATAATCAGATGTTAAAATACCTACCTTGTACTAAAGTCAACATAAGTAAGATAAGCTCAACAGCAGACTAACTTACTTATCTAGGTGATTTTAGTAAACAGGAGATAAAATAAACATCCTACTGATATACCTACATGTTTTAATTTTCTTACATACAATAACAACCTGTTCTATGCCATTGTTTAGGTTCATTTAAATACTCCCATTATTCATCCTAAATGATCAGAAGAAAGTGAAGGAAGATCATCTCTAGTTCATTTGTCACTGTCCTGTCCACCTGCACTAATAAATGTCATTCTGAGGTCTCTCTATGTTAGGGAAGCTCTCTAACACGATATCTATTTTATCTGCGCTTCTAATATAAATTAATATCTATATTCTTTATTCTTAAAGGGATAGGCTTATTTACCGGTTTTAAATACTAAAGCAACAAAAAAAAATCACAAAACAAAACAAACCCAAAACATGTTTAAAAATCTACATCAAACAAAATCAACATTTCTATGATTTTCAAAATGTTGATTGAGTATAATCTAACCTCAATTGAGTTCATCACATTCTCTTAATCTATAAATTTCTCACTGAGGGGACTAATATATAAAAACATGTGATAAATTCAGTAATCTCATCAATAACAAATCAATCTGTACTTAAATTAAAATAATACTTTACAAATAATAATGACCGGATATTTCTCCAATTTATGAAAAATCATCTATCAAATTCCTATTTTTTGGATTTCTGTTCATGCAATTTGAAATAAGACGGTGACATATCAGTATCTCTATTGTGATCTGCTTTCCTCCATTTCTTAAGAAAATATCTATAAAGTTCAATTTAACCTTATTCGAAAAATAATATTTTGAAATTTAAATTTCGTTTTGTCAAAAATCACTTTTTTCAACAAAAAAAAAAGTACTTTAAATTCAATTTGTTTGAACATCATTGTGTTTTGTTTTTTTAAAATTCTTTTGTTAAATTTGAAAAATTATGTTGGATTTGTTTGAAAATTTTACTTCTCTTTTTGCCTTTAATAAGGTTTTTTTGGGTTTAGTCTTGCCATCACTCATATAAAATATATGGAATTGAAAATATTGCAATTTCCCATCATAAGTTAAAGGGACAATAACACTCTTGCTGGCTTGGCAGCTCCAGAAAATAAATAATAGCCTTATTCTAAGTACTAGATGTTTAAGTGTCCTACCTGTTGTGTAAATTATCCATTACATTCTATTTTACTTGTCCAGAGGGTTCGAAAATATTTTAAAATCCAAGTCACATTTGAAAAGGTTTACGTTAGGCTTTTCAAATCCTTTAGTTGAATTTTTCCAATTTTTTAAATTAGGTGTGTTAAGATGAAATTAGTAGAATCAATTAATTGGAATATTGTAAAATAATACAATTTGTTGACCAGAATAAAGATTGGGACATATTATTAAGTTACAACAAGAGTGGTATTGAGCCTTTAATGCATCAAAAGATAGGTGGATGCTCCATAAAAATATAAATCCTGTAGTCTGAATCATAATTATTTGAAATACAGCAAACTTTTCAAAGCAATGTTTGTACTGAAGACAAAATATGACTGGATGGTTTTGCCCAATTCACTTCAATCTTACAAATGGCACACCCTTTATTATCTAATTCAGAAAGGTATACATTGATTTGATGATAAAATAATATAATGAGACAAGCTGGATGAAATGAGTTGTTTTTCTAATAATAAATAGAGACCAACCCTACAATTATAAAACTTCCACATTAGTTTTTAAAAGTACACCCAATAAAATTAAAGTTGGGTTCCCGGATACAAACTGGGTGATTTGATGATATATTAGAATTAAAAACATATTCAAACTAATTATTTGATCATAATTTTGCTTCAAATCGTTCTCAAAACATTTTAATTGACGAGAATAGCCTGCTATAAAAATCTATCGAAAGAGACCATGTTTGCGTCAGGCGATTACCCCTCGCCGTAACCAATGGCAACGGTGGCAGACGACAGGGGAGAATGCATTGCATACACAAGACGATGTTGTCTGTAAGCGCTGACTATTTACTACAAATATCGAATCCTAATTAAATTCTCGCATTATCCACTGCCCGCGTCTTTTTCCGTGATTTTTACCCCAGAAATTGTTGTATGTCTAACTCTTCATAAAGTTTTTCAACATGTACACAAATCACTCAAGTTTGCGTGCAGCCTTCAACGCCAAGCGTGCAGGTACCCTTATTCGTCGGGTTGACTATTAAGGGAACCCCTTACATTTTTGTCCTGTTTACGCTCCATGAGTGTTTTTCAGGGAATATAGTATTTTTCTAGTAAGATTGGGTATCTCTTCTTTCCATATATACCAAAATTGTCATACTTTTATAGGCAATAACCACCCGATAAATACTTATCTGGGAACCCAACTTTAAGGTGTCATTATGTATATTTCAATATCATAATTTAGAGCAAAAAAAAAAACTCTTAAGGACATATTTCTGGGGCTATAAGTGTATCTTCAATACAAAATAGTAACATAATAAAGGGATTCAAAGAAATCAGATTTTTAGCAGAATATTCAACATATCAAACATGCCACTTTAAAGATAAGTTGCCAGGCAACAAAATAGACATTCCCTGAGCAGTCACATATCTCTTTGTAAGTAACAGGATCATTTACTGATCAAGAGTAACCACTCATTTAGAAATAATTAAGATTTGATTGGATCTAGTTCTTTATTCACTATGTGACATGATTTGTCTTAAATGATATCTGAAGTCTACTACTTCTATAATTATTTGAAAAGTCAATCTGATATTAATTTAATTTCTTCTATCATCACATTAACATGAGTTTGTGTGATAAATGATCTAAGATGTGTAACTTTAAAGAAGTGAATAAAACTGGTTAATTCAGAGTACTTTTTAAAAAGAAATAAACACTTTTTCAATTAGGTGTTGGCTGTAATTTCATGTCAAGTATGTGTCTGAACAATCATGACATATATACTTGTTGAAGTCATTGTGATCATCAAGTCACTCATCACTCATGTAACTGAAGAATGCGATTCCTTAATTAAATTAGTTGGTAATCCTATTAAGCAAATCTGGCAATCATTTCCTAATGGCCTAATTAATAACTTGGTTTGAAATTTACAGACACGGTAAAAAGGCTGTATTGTCACTGTATTAACTCACTTTTATTTAAAATCAGAAATTTATCTCATGAAGCGAATAGTTTCGTTCATTTCGAACTCATCAGGCTTAAATGAAATTGTGCAGATGTTCCCTTTATATAGTCGTCGGGGCTATTTGGAAATAGCCCATGCTGTGCATCCTCCAAAAAAGCCAATCAAATCATTTAGAAGGCTGTTGTGGAAAACAGACCGACAGACGGGAGTGACAGCAATGTACGAACACATTTAAATGTGGGCGTATATAAAGGCAAGACAAGAAATGGAAAATAACCTGACAAATTCTACGAGTATGAAACCTGACAAACATTCTCAATGAGTCATATAACCCGTCAAACAAATAATTCCACCGAGAAAATTTACAATACAATATTTATCTGTGTGTTTTATCTAAGTAATTAAAATTACTTAGATAAAACATACTATTATTTCTCATTTGTTAATTGAAATTACTAGATAAAACATTACCAACAATATACATCTATCTTATCATAATCTATTTATAGCATGGTGTAAATAGTCATCATTTGACACCAGGATATCCAACATCACTGAGAATTGGGTAATAAAAAGTCAAGATAAACAATGGTACATGTCTTAGATCATTCCACCAACACAAATTCGTTTTTTCATAAAAAGACAATTAATTCAACATCTACAGATTGCATAACATGACAAAATAGACGCTTATACGTCAAAAATATGTAAGATGAATTTAGAATGTATGTTAATTGTTCAGTTTCATTCCTATCTGTCAGGACAATTGACTGCCTGCTGAGCTTACCAGTGAGTCAATTTTATATGCCATACAATTAGAATTTCAAAGGTAAATTTTGGAACACAATAAGTATTAGACACATAAAGAATTGAGGAGAGCGGGGGAGAAATGGGGTTTAACGTCCACTTGACACATACTAGGTCATTTTTTAATCTTATTTCATGAATTCACTTGCATGTAGGGATCTTAGATGTTAACCATTTGGCCATTCAACCATCCTTCACAGGAAGAATATGATTCTTTTCTTAATGTTTATAGTCTAGTCCCTGATCGTCATTAGCATTTTCTGGATAATATCTAATTTTCATGGTTTTAATACATAATAAAATGTATAATTAAATTGATTATTTAATCAAAAAAATAGGTTGCCAGGCAACGAAACTATATCGTCCGGGCAGTCAACAAGAGTTGTCGCATATAAAGTTATTATCAGAAAATCATTAGAATTTGTTTGGTTTTTATTAAGTTCTGCCCCATGCTAAATTACCATGTAATGGTGATATAATCAAACGTTTTTTTAAATCGGATAATAATTTTGACGTCCAGAGGGACCACAAGCTAAAAAGGGTGATTTTTCGGACAATCAGGGACCATAATTCAGGAAGTTACGATCCGATGGACGCAAATATCCAGAGGAACCAAGATCTTTGGATTATCAACATACATGTCAAGTTTCATCAAAATCGGTTCAAAATTGTGACCTCTATAGGGTCCGAAAGCTAAAAACATGATTTTTCGTACAATCAAGGGCCATAATCCGTAAAGTTTCGATACGATACATTCCAATATCGAAAGCAGCCGAGATCTTATGGGGATAAACCTATATTTCAAGTTTCGTCAAAATCGGATAAGAATTGTGACCTGTAGAGAGTCCACAAATTGTGGACGTCCGGACGGACGGACAGGGGCAACGACAATATACGTCCATATGAAAATGTCGGCGTATAAAAACGAAATCTACATATCAATGATAATCCCGTCGCTTGGTTTCAATCGGATTAGAAATTTACCCATTTTTGGACTGACATTCCATTGAGTAATTTAAATTTACAATACTTTAGTCTGTAAGGGATTAAAAATCTCTCAAATGACAATCAGAGGTTTAAAATAGTTTGATTCTCTTACCTTTGATATGAACCTCTTTGACCTCCCTTTTGAGCTACTAATATTTCATCCACTATATTTTGTGCCTGTTAAACATTAAATTAGATATGAAATATTTGTCATGCAAATTAGACAATTACATTTCTAAATTTAAAGTAACACAATCTCTCTGAATTACTTTATAAAGATAAAAGTCTTATGCGTAAATTTTAATTTGATTTTATTGAATTGAACATTAAATATGTTATTACAGACATAAACTGAACCACTCCATGTCCTTGTAAGAGGAGAAGAAAGGAAGCAACAATTTTATTGGTTGTTGTACGAACACTGAGGTCAAATGTCACACACCCATAAATTCATTATTCTCAGCAAAAACTGCATTAAGTATTCTTTGTGAAATTAAACTAATACTACTGTGTCCCTTTAAAGATATTCCTAATGTAGGTTATTTTCGATGTAAAGTATAGCACGACGCAGACCAACAACCATTTCTTGGCCTAACAATATTTTCTTACAAAGGTTAGTTTTTGGATTGGATTTCAAACTTGTTGGATTTTTCAAAGTCAATGGGATAGTAGTTTCAGCTTCGAGAGCAAAAATCAACAGGCTTCTGTGTCTCATGACCTTAAACACTGTGTATAAGTTTAAAGTCAACCGGGTTTTAAATGTAGCCTCTAGAGCATCCCATAAGTAATTGTGGGTGCCAGCCGGATGGGGGCCATGACAATATAAGACCACATTGTTTTGATAGTCGGTCTTCGCCCTGCTGCTGGTTTAAGAATACTACAATACTTACAGCAGTATCAACACTTTGAAATATGTGCATATCAGCTTGTGTACGTTTTTTGGGGTCTTCACCAACAGTAAATAACACAAGATTGTTGTATATTTCTCGTCTGTCTTTGTTGAATATAGCTGTAGGGGAATGTACTGACTGGATTGGAAATTTCTCTAGCTGTTCCTAAAATAAAGGAATAGGACAAATTAATGAGATTTTGTAGTAAGAGTCATCCTAGTCTAACACAAAATGCAGCATAATAGTAAAGCATAATACAGATCGCAAAAACAATACAGGAACACAACATTAATGACATAATTAGATATACCTACATTTCATGAATTGAGCAAGATTGGGAAACAAAAACCATATCTGATCCAGAAGTTTCCAATGCAGTTTTATTAGAAATCCTTTTCTCTGGTCTTAAATGTTCTTCAGAGCTTGTCACATTTTTTTTTAAATTTCACATTAATTTTGTTGAAGGTTCCTCTAATCCCAGAACTTTTATTTTGAAAGCTTGATTACATATGAAACAATTTTTCTTTTTTATCTAACCATCGGAGGACACAAAGAACCGACAGAAAACAGACATTTAGTTCACGTCTACTAAGACTGGCTTCTTTTCAATAAAATAATGCTTCCTTTCAGCAAAAAGCTATTTATATAATCTGTCACAGAGGATTTGAGCAGACTGTAAGGATATAAAAACCTGGTGGCCAGTATACGTTTGAGCCAACCATTGTATTTAACTAAGGGATCAGTAGATAAAGATAGTTAATCTTTTAACAAGTTGCTCAATCCTTGTGTTTAATCAGTTTCTCAATACAATACTCTTTAAACAATTCAAACCACCCGTATTTAAATTGGCACTGAATAAAATGGAAATGAGTGCTTTTTCTTACAGCTTCAACATTTGTTTTCAGATTTAGTCTAATATACACTGTCTTAAAACAAAATTTTGATACCTAATAAGGTCTAAGGTCCATAACAGTACCTAATGTTTTATTTTTATTTGGCAACTGAATATTTACTGAATGTTTTACTTAACATGTGTTCATACACTACCATTAAAACAGATTATGGGCAGAAAACCACTTTTATTTTCATACTTCTTTGATTAAAGGTACCCTGATAATCGTACATTACAATATTCATCAACTAGACACATTTTGGAGTTCATATTAAGTGAAAGCATAGACAAGTCCTTTAATATTCTACTTTAAGCTAAAGAGATCTGCATGTATTAGAAACAAATATTTACCCCTGTTTGGTTGTCCAAAATAACTAGAAATCTTCTTTCAATAGTCAACTGACATCGCATAGTCCAGATTCCAGTCGTATTTTCCATTTGTCGTAATTTACGTAATCCATCTTCTGGTTGTATATATCCTGTAATTAAATTGTTAATCATTTATTCATCTATTCATGTAAACATTAACCGTCTCTTTAAAAGACAAGTGTCTTTTTGTTACCCGTACATTTATGAAACATACCGGTAGGCTATTTCAGCCTGTATAGGAGGAAGTTAACTTCACTCACCGAAATAATATTGTATTGCAAACTAAATGAAGAGGAATGTAATTTATTCATTTTATTATAAAAGTACATATAATTATGATTCAATAAAAAGTTGATTCTTTATGCCTATCTAACCAAATCATTTTTTTGATATGCTACGTACCTTCTCTTGTGGCTGCAGCAAAAGTTGCTAAATGATCCAACTCAAAAGTTGGTTCCCCAGAATTTCTCATATCGGCAACACTATTCTGATCTAGAAAATGAAAAGCAATGTTTTGCTTAACTAAAGTTTTACTCAAGATCCAATAAAATATGTGAAAATATGTTGATGATATTGTATTAAATTTGAGTAATCATTCAAAAGTATTATGGTTTTTGTTGCAGTATGTGTAGAAATGGTCATCAAATATACATTTGTACCAAGGCACACTACCACGATCATAAATGATTGTCTTCTAACATGAAGTTATCTTGAACAGATTATGAGTTGTAAGGGCAGAGCCCTCGTCAATATACCCCTTAACTTTGTTCTGAGTAGGATTAAAAAGTTAAATCTATCAAAAAATATAATTAATCTCTTTTGACTAATTATGAAACAGTCGTTCAGTTACACAAATAGTAACAAATACTATATCAAATATGTTTTTGGCTAATTTTTTCAAAATTATATCTGTTTAAGCAAACCTAATATTTACTGATATGAATTTTATCCTATAATATTATTAATCCACATTTGTAAACACAAATAAAAACTTGTCATAATCCTACCAGAATCCACTTTCATGATCTATATCTACACGTCTGATATGACTTTAACACACAATGTATTGAAATAAAACTGAGATTTCGTCACATCACTGAGTGCTACATACATGTATTATGTTTAGTTAAGGTGTGTTCAAAAAATACATTATAGTGTTTGCTTAGGTAAATATACCTGAAAATTAAAGATTATGTAAATCGTATCTTTTTTCCAATCAAGGATTACATATGCATTAGATTCTTTTTTTTACTTGCTCAATTAACATACAATGTGTGCAAGAAGATATAATTTTTTTAATAGCATCTTCTGTATGTTTATACATCTTATACTGGAATATGATAGAAAACCACTCCCAATCAGCTTCAAATAGAGTATCATACGTACATTATGAAAGAATTAATTCAATGACGAGTTACAATAGAAGGTTTAACCTAAGAGGTAAGTGAATCCAATGACGCACTTGTCCAATTCTGTAATATTTTAAACAATAAAAAAGAAGGTTTAGGAAATTGTTTGGCAAGTCTTATTCACATAAAACTAAATGCACTCATCAAGGTTTTGTGGGAAAATTATGACAGATTACTGGTATAGACAATTACAAATAACAAAGCAATAAAGATTTATTAAATTTAGACTAGCTTTCAGATATAGTTATCAAATTCGATTGGGGTTTGTGGGGTAGCAGGGTTTTTTACTGGTGTCATTGGACAGACGACGCAGAAATCAAATCTTAAGACAAAATTTACCTTAACTTTTGACATATAGAATGAGAGGTCACAACAATATATGTACCTGTAAACATTTCCATGCAGGTGCATAAAAATCAAAGATAGTCTGCCAGACACTAAAATACAAGCCCACTGCAGCCATGTCTTTGTAGAAGATTGTGGCTTTTACGAGACACTAAAAACAGCGATCAATCTATTATTAGAAATAATTCAATTTTGATTGGTTTCTAGTCTTCCTGTTATGGACATTTATTATACAATGTATGAATTGAGCTGTTTGAGTTATCATTAAAAAGTGTAACTTATAAAAATAATAACTTTAGCAGCTAATGTCAACAAGCATTTATGGACATTGGGGACAACAACATATATTTCCATTTCAATGTGGATTTATAAAAATGTGGGCCCTTCATATATTTGAAATGCTTAGGTTAAGTTGAAACTGGAGTATCCACATAGAATTAACCATTTAAAATACCTGATTGCACAAACACATCTATTTAATTCTATTAGCAGAAATCAATTATAATGTCTGTTCATATCAATTCATATAACAGATTATATGACCATATTTCAGTGCAGGTGTATAAAAATAATATTATCACGATTACCGAAACAACAAATGATAGAAATAAATAAAAGACTTATTTAAATCTTCTACAACACATTTATTTCTACTAGTTATGTGCTTTTAGACATGTACCATACTACAATATGTGGAAATAAGCTTAGTAAATTTCTTTACAGAAATTATATGTCAAGTTTCAACAATCCCCATAAGGGAATATCAGTTTGTTTTCACTATCTTCTTCTTGTTTATTACAAATTTACTGTCCAATACATAATACATGATATTATGGATAGGTTGATTTAATTAAATTATTAACATATGAAGGAGTAATAAAAACAAATGGGTAAACCATAAAAAAAGTTCTTGCCTATCCAAATGTCAATTTAAAACAGTGCTAAAATTCACTGTCACGAGGGCGGGTCATCTTCTCCCTTCGTCATAATAAAATCAAGTTAATAATAATTTATTTCTATAGGCTTGTCACATTCACTTCAAGTCATTTTTAATTTTTTTTTAATAACAGATTTCAACAGAGTTGTCACATTGTTGTTACCTAGAAGTACTAGGATATAATGATTATAAAAGGTGTTCATCCTTGTATTTATATATTGATCTATATTTAGAACTCAGGTACAAAAAACTGGGTGTTCCCTCCCTATATAACATATATATGTAGACATGAAGTATATAATATATTACACTGATTCACTGTTTTATTAACAGTACTATCATCTAATAACTATATTACTTATACAAACAAGACTAACAACCACTAAACGCTTGATTTGTATTTTTCAGCTCGATGAATATATATCCGTATGACAGTGACATTTTTATTTTTTTTAAAAACCTTTCCATAGTTTTTCAATGTTCATGTTATATTTACAATTCTTGTACAAGAATGCATATTTATCACTAACACTGATTGAAGAAGTATGGTAGAGCTAAATACTGCCTGAAGAGATTTTAACAGGGGTTAAAATGACAGTTTCTTGACAGACATTTGTGGGACAAATTTTAAGTTTTTAAAGAATGGAATGAGATACATCTTAAAAGTACAGTATTCATAGGGTAGTTATTCCCAATAAAATTATGGCATATTTGGTAGGTATGGAAAGTACAGACACTCAAGTTTATTATAAAAATACTGGAGGCCCTCCCAAAAACCCACAAGGTGCACAAAGGAAAAAAAAAAGTAAGCCTTTCTTGAGCAATATTATGTGTTATGAGAACACTGAAAGATAAATGTTCAGTAGACTTGATGTTTTAACAGTGGAAAAAAAGAAGTTTGCAGACGATAAATCAGGCTTCAAAATTTATGGTAAAAGGACAGCAAACTAATGACAAATACAAGCTAAATTGGATTCTCCCTCAATCATGTCACATGACAAACAAGGCTTTTTGATATGAAATGAATTGGGCTTAAGAATACGGGACAATCCTTTTTTAAAATAGATTATTGCGTTATGAGGTAGCTTTCTTGCAATTCATATTATTAGAAAGTGATGTGAAGCAAAGACTTTATGGATAAATTAATTTGAATATGTTTTTTTTAGTCCAAATATATCATCAAATCACACAGTTTGTACACAGGAAAGTATCTTTAAAGAGCATTAAATTCTCAATGAACATATAATAGACAACTTATAATGGTATTGGTAAAACCTAAATCTTCCCATTTAAAACTCGGCATTTAAAGATTCAACCAATGTCCTAATTTTGAGATAAACTATTTAAATATTCATATGAAGAAACCTTGCCCTAGCTACTCCCATGATAAAATAGGGATCTTCCATCCATAAGATATCTAACCAGCCAGTGTCAAACTGACCCCATTAAATGGCTGTGTGAGGGATCACATTACAGTAAATCAAAAATTGTCACCTGTCAAACAAACAGCTTAATGACAAAATTTTAAGAAGGAAATTACATATTTAGATTTGGAGGTATAACAAACTTACTTGAATTTCAGTAAACCACCCTTTTAACGTCAGAATCAGAGAAAATATATTAATATTTGTCCTACACGTAAGTTGAAGGTGTAACTGAGGTATTCAAGGAATTTGGTCACTCTCGATCTGTTTTTATCATCTAAATCCTGGTCAGTGAAAAAATTAACCATAGCAGCCTACCTGTCAAGCTCTACAGTTTTATGGTCTGATGAGAATGAGGAGTGAGGAGATTTTAATGTTAATACCCAGTCCATGCTCTGATTATTTTACTTCATAAATACTACAAATCATGTTATCAATGGAGGTTTATTGTACATGTGTTAATATAAACAGACCTACAGCTAGTGATAAACATCAGACCAACATCTTATAAAACAATTATTGTGTTTCTCTCTAAAAATTTTGAACTCTACACATTCAGTGATTTTTATTCATATAAACATGTATTAAGTCCTGCATCTTTAAGATAATACCCTTGCATCTGTGATATTCAGATTACAACTCAAAAATCTAGGATGAGCTATCTTTCTGAGCCAACTAATCATTATAACACATTAAATCATGCCTAGTGCAAATGAAGTACAGTTTTCCCACAGATTAATGTGCACAAATCCATAAAAATTCTTATGTCCTTGTATCTAAAATGAAATATATAGACCCATAATCCAACCCTGTTCCGATACAATAACTTTATGCACACATTGACTGATATATTAATAAAGGACAGCTTCGAGTTACATATCAAGCAGGTTGAAATTTCAGCTTCATTTGTTTGTTCTTGTCTATACTAAAGGATAGGTTCTCATTATGTGGCAAAATTAGAAGTAAAGTTTGAATTTAAAGGTTTGCATCATTGTCACCGACTTAAAAAAAAGGGGGCCGGGCCATTTAAAGGGTGCATAGCTCTAATCAATGGAAACTTAAACAAGATAATGACGTCTACATTGAACACAAGTTTGTGTTTTTAATGTTGAATATTAATGGATAATATTGAGTGAGGGCTACAGGGCTACATGTCCTTTAATTCCAATTATATTCCACTCCTACACATCAAATTTGAAAATGAAGGTATAAATGGCAATCAATATCAATGTGGGACTTTAAATCTGATGCAGTTTATTATTACAGATTTTAATTCTACACTAATTTTGGAGAATTGAATAATGAGCCCCAAAGACATGAAAATAATAAGGATGGTCAAATTTTGTTCTCAACGCCAGATAAATGCTACAATTTTGTAAACCTTTGAAATATGTATGAGATAAAATGTCCCATTAGTGGAATACATTTGGCTTTTATTGGGTAGAATCTAACTTACAATTTCCAAAAGGAAAGGTTCTATTTCTGTGCACACACACCCCACTCCCCAACTTAAGAAATGACCTGCCTTGGTGAATTATTTAGTCTGTTAATTCTTTAATAGTTAGCAAATAGAACGACGTCATAATAGTGCTTGATTTACTGACAAAAAATCATTGTTGATGTCGAAACCCAGCACAATCTTATCTAATCAACACTTAAGAGTTAAAATGGATCAAAGAGCCAGAATTCTAAACAAATCTTTTAACTTCTTGTCATCAACATGTTCCTAGATGTGTGTAAGACTTAAAGATTTAAAGATAAAGACATGAAGTACATGTACAATCAGCTGTCCTATGAATTTATAATGACTTAATGTTGGTAATCAATTATAATATTTTCCATTTTAATTTTTTTCATTTTTTATCTTGTCAACAATTTACCAGTTTATAAGTAATTCATCATAAATTTTTAATGATAATCACATTCATTTGTGAACCCTTGGAACTTTATCTTGGCCTAAGAGCTAATAAAAGAAATTTATGACTTAAACTAATCAAGCAATAGTTGTTAAGTTGAAGATTGTTGTAAACTTACTATTAAGACACAATTTAGTAACTATCCACTGTTACTTACATGATAATAAGGCAATAATACACACCTATTACCCATAAGACATGTCACACCTTGTAAAGGAATGTGATGCATGAACACATGATAATTTATCAAGGAAATATTTAAAAACTTACCCATGTAATCACCTCCAAAACGTCCAAGTCGACCCTGCCCACGGTAAATATCTTCATCATCTCTCCGATATGGATCCTCCCTGTATTGATAATTATAAAAGATGTTATTCCCAACCATGGTATACTTAGGAAAATCTATCATGAGTTTGAATCTATACTCCTTCAATTTCACTTGTCAAAACAACCACTAGAATTGTTCACAAAATTCAACAACAGACACCAGCAAAATGATCATACAGAACTGAACAGAAAACAGACGTAATGTGGGAATTTTACATGCTCATTAACTTGTAGGTAACAATATCAGTCGTTAGTCAGAGAGCTCTAATATCAATACAATGGAAGAACACATAATATAGACTCCACCAATACACACCCTTGTAACACTTGGGTGGTTTCCATGAATTATCTTTTAAAAGCAATACTTTCAAGAATTTGGGTCATTTTATTAAGCATTTATCAAGGCCTTGGTTATAATATATCTCCTTCAAATTCTATGAAAATGTTATCACTACATTAGTTTTTTTGTTTTTTTTTTCATAATTGTAGAAGAGAGAATTAACCTAAAACCCTACCAATTTCACTATTTTAGGCATGGTTTATTTGGAAGGGGGAAATTATACAAGATACCTACAATTTAACTATAAAAAATAATGGAGACTATGCAACAAAATATACACCTGGGTCAAAATGGAAACTAGCACATAATCATATTATGAAATCAAATCAAAGACATGGTGGGACTGCATATATACACACTGCAGCAGCATTTCGAACTGTGGCTTGCAAGCTTTCACGGGCAAATAACTATCCATAAAATTGATTGGCAAGTCTGAATTTTGATTGGGTTCCTGAAAACTCTGCCTCTGACAAATAACTCAGAAAAAAATAATTGGATGAATAAATTTCCATTGAGTTCACCTTTAGAACTAGCGAAACATATCCAATAAATTTGGAAAAACTCTGATCTGCAGTCTTAAAGGAAAAGGGGACAGACTGTTTAGTGTACTGACTGACGACGATATACTTCCACTTGCAATCTAGGTGTATAAAAGTCAGCTGATGATTGTAGCCAGGCAACCTAAACAAATTTCAAAATGACCAGATGATAAACCTACTTCTAGTCAAGATAAGTTTAGCAAAGTTTTGTTGAAATGGAGTAAACCTCTGAGATCCACAGGATTCCGCCCCTCACACAGTCAGGCTATTCTAAAAAGAACCCGGAAAACAACAACCATGTAGGGAAGATGACCCTATTTCTTGTCTGGTACAAGCTTGGGATTGAAAGCAAGCTACTGGACTCAATGGCAGACCTGATGATCTAAGTGCATCAACTCCAACCACCTCCACCATGTTTAAACATTCTACCTCAATTTGTCATCAAAAATGGAATTGCTTATTCTCGCTTAGTCCAAGCAGAAAATGCTCATAATCAAATTCAGCCTGTGCATTCATCTATTTTTGAACTTCTAAATTAAGTTTGAACATTCTAGTTCAAAGGCATATTTGTTTTCGTCCAAAAACATCAGACAAAGACTGATCCATTTTAATAAACCCATGCCTTTCAAAGAAAACGAATCAGAAAGAAAAGTCATTAACAGAAATTGTTCACTAATCTGAACAATGCATATCAATTTCACAGATACTATGGTAACTTTTGTTGCTATAGAATTCCCAAGATTCTACTATGTGAAGAATGTCCATAACTCTAGAAGTAATTAACGGAAAATCTTTAAATTCAATATTATTGTTCTTGACAAAAGTTGATGACAAGAAAATGTGGGTGTATAAAAATCAAATTATTCAAAGGAAGAATTGCATTAGGCATTAGATACTTGTACATATCCTAGATGATCTAATAAATTTTAGTAGAATTCTTATTATAGTAAATTTATATAGACATTAGATGAAGTTTTCAAGCACGATACTGAACGAAATGAATGCTAATCTGTGGCAGGTCAAGGTAGATACAATTTCTTGACCTACTATATACACAGTGTATATTTGTATAGATGAACATGTCAGTAACAATAGATGAAAATAGATGTCCCTTTATAATACACTATTGTTGGTATTATATTTCACTCACTGAACCTTTACATATATACAATTTCATATGGATAGTATAAAATGTCAACTTTAAAAATCAAAAGAAAGACATTTTCAGATGTCACCAAGATCTGCACATTTAAGCTGAAGAGTATACAGCATGTGTCTCCATGAACTAAAACAACATGGCAGTGCTTAAATGGCCACTTCTCTCTAGATCTCCCATGTTTGTCTGTTTCACGATGAATGAAAGTTGATATGGCCTCTGTGGGTTGTTAATGACTTCGTTTTATCATTAAATGTCAAGCCAAAATCACGTTTCGATTTTGCAAGCACTTCCACTGAAATCTGTGGCCAATATTTATTATGTCTCAGTATAGTTGTGTAAATGTCATTTTCTGACAATGTGACAATCATCGCACAAAACTAAAAGTAAATGCTTTTATAAGACAGTCTGTTTTATTGAAGTCCTGGGTTCATTACAATATTATAAGATAGGTTGCCAGGCAACGAAACATACGCCCACAGCAGCTAAATCGTCCGGGCAGTCAACAAGGGTTGTCGCATATTTTTACTTTTTTTGGTAATGAAACAACTCATTATGTTATTATCTGAAAATCATTAGAATTTGTTTGCTTTTTATAAAGTTTTGCCCCACGCTATCAATTAGTATAGGAAACATTTAACATCATGGATTTAGCTGTTCTGTTATCAAAATTCATTGAAAATCAAAATACTTGTGCGTTTCAACACCTTAAACTCTGTGTATCAATCTGAAGTCAAACGGATGATAAGTTTGGCATCTGTAGCGTCACAAGGGTTTTTGAAGTGATCAAGGGAGATAACTCTGGAAGTAATTATTTGAAATCAATGAAAATCAGTAGGCTTCTTCGTCTCATGACCTTAAACAGTGTGTGTAAATTTAAAGTCAATCAGATATTAACTTTGGCCTCTAGAGCGTCCACAGGATTTTTTGATGTGATCAAGGGCCATAACTCTGGCACTAATTATCGGAAATCGCTGAAAATCAATAGGTTTCTTCGTCTTATGACCTTAAACACTGTGTATGAATTTTAAGTCAATCGGATATTAACTTTGGCCTCTAGATCGTTCACAAGATTTTTTGAAGTGATCAAGGGCCATAACTCTGGCACTAATTATCGGAAATCGCTGAAAATCAATACGCTTCTTCGTCTTATGACCTTAAACACTGTGTATAAATTTAAAGTCAATCGGATATTAACTTTGGCTTTTAGAGCGTCCACAAGATTTTTTGAAGTGATCAAGGGCCATAACTCTGGCACTAATTATCGGAAATCGCTGAAAATCAATAGGCTTCTTCGTCTTATGACCTTAAACACTGTGTATAAATTTAAAGTCAATCGGATATTAACTTTGGCTTTTAGAGCGTCCACAAGATTTTTTGAAGTGATCAAGGGCCATAACTCTGGCACTAATTATCAGAAATAGCTGAAAATCAATAGGCTTCTTCTTCTTATGACCTTAAACACTGTGTATAAATTTAAGGTCAATCGGATATTAACTTTGGCTTTTAGAGCGTCCACAAGATTTTTTGAAGTGATCAAGGGCCATAACTCTGGCACTAATTATCGGAAATCGCTGAAAATCGATAGGCTTCTACGTCTTATGACCGTAAACACTGTGTATAAATTTAAAGCCAATCGAATATTAACTTTGGCCTCTAGAGCGTCCACAAGATTTTTTGAAGTGATCAAGGGCCATAACTCTGGTAGTTATTATCGGAAATCGCTGAAAAACAATAGGCTTCTTCGTCTCATGACCTCAAACACTGTGTATAAATTTAAAGTCAATCGGATATTAACTTTAGCCTCTAGAGCGTCCACAAGCAATTGTGGACGCCGGACCGACGGACGGACGGACCGACGGACGGACGGACGGACGGGGGCGACGACAATATACGACCACATTTCAATGTGGGCGTATAAAAATGAAGATGAGTAATTTGTTAATTTACTTACCTCTGATACTCGTCTCTGTAAGGATCATATCCACTGCAAAAACAAAATATACAGTACATGTGAGAATCAGAAACATTGATTATTTTGTCATGAAAATTGACCAGCCTGTTCTCTAATATATGACAGTCTTAATAATCAGCCATCTAACATGGAGAGTCTGCAATTACTCATCGTTGAATATGAATTCTTGCAATTGAAATATGTTTCGTTCTTTAGCTAGTCCACAAACAGTCATATTATGTCATTAGAAATAAATATTAAAAAAAACTTACTTAGCCATTACAGGTCCTCTTGGTCCACGGTCATAATCATACCCATTCATATCCCGTGGGGTGATACCAGGCATAATCTACCCAGCTGCCTGAAAAAATTCATACATACTTAAGTATTTAAAGACACATTGTTTATGAGCTAAATCTGCTTATCGCTGGTCTTTTTTCTGGTTTCAAATATTACATAAATTATCAAATAGACATTTATTTACATGACATGCCCACATAATCTATACTACAATGTCATAGACCTATTATATATGATCTAATAAAACAAATGATATTTTAAATCTCATTAAAGTGGTGATATTTTAAAGGCTTATCTCAATGTTTGCATAAAGCAATGTTCAAGGAAGTAGATACATTTAATAGTTTCATGTCTACATACATACATATACATAGACACCAAAGTATTATAAGCTATCTGTTATCAGGTACCAAGGGAAAATTTATAGATCAATTAACCTATCAATGTCACCTTTATACTACACTTATTTTTTATGATCTTCACTGCCTGAAGCTAGAACTGATCAGGTCATTGTTGACTTGTCTTTGATAGCTACATGTATAGTACTATTTTCATGTATAGTACTGAAAAAGACCTGGAGGTCAGGACGGCAACTTTTACTTTTATTGGGGGGAGGGGGGAGAAATGAAATTATGTTAATACCCTCAAAATATATTGTGATAATGTATATAAAAGGGCCATCGTTAGTTTAAAGGACTAGTTACACATAAACTTGGTTAATTTTCTACATGTATGTCATCACATTTTGCTATTTGATTTACATGCTTAAAAAATCCCATTAACTCCAATGTCCATGAAGACAAAATGAAGATCAAAATGACAAATAAAAGAGCATATTCTAGCACATCAATACTACCTGAGCTATACTGTACTTCATCAATCTGACAAAACAGTTGATATTCATAGGGTAATAGTTGACTATCTGTTGTTTTTTGGTATCATACCTTGACGAAAGAGATTCACTTTCATCCATTCAACACTAGATCACTTCAGAACTAACATGGTCGTTTTTATTTCAATAATTCATTTGCACACTATAGTCCTGGATCTGACTATGGTTCTGTAGGACAATTTGAGTAGGGAGAATTTTTGGGTAGAAATGTTTAGTAGGTGGCTTTGTCAATATTTTGGACTTGGGTGGACACTCACCACGTGGTAGGTTATTCCGCTATGACGTCATCAAAGATGGCCGCCGACGTTATATCAATTTTATCTTATCTGCTCTAGTTTTCTGCCAATTTCTATGAAATAAAAGTCTGAATGAAGCAGTTTATGCAAACTAAAGTGAAAAATATATTTATTATTAAACTTCTTTTATTTTTTTTACGAAAACCCATATCCGATTTTTAAGTGACAACGCAAAAACCGCTCTAAAATATAGAAAAATAATGAATTACAATGGTACGGTATAACAATAAGAAACTCGTTGATAACACTAAAATAGGATGTTTGCAAGTTCCATTATAGCCTTTGACAATCATAGGTTTCTAAAACGAACAACAGGATAACTAATTGGCTCTGCACATTTTACACAGACGCAAGCACCAATAAAATCGGGATACTTTTGTACATTGAATTGCGTAAACCAAACAATTTTTAGATATTTCAAAGCCAAAATGACATGTATCTAAATGAAAGAATACATTATCAAGACAATGATGTAGGTAGTGTTTATTGCGCATGCTTTCAAGATAAGGATATGACATCACCGTTTGACTTGTAGAATATGTCTAGCCTCGTTTTTCGAGTCCCTTGTTATAAATGTCGTTGAACCGCATTATGGTACACTATTAATGTACATGTACCAATGGTAAAACGTTTATTTTGTCTTAAATATTGGATATCATAAGCCCACCTTTTCCTGGTAAGACCACAGCAGCAATGTTGATTAAAACTAAAAAAATAATTCATGTTTTCAATGTCGAAGACTTTGGATGATATTGAGTTAGAGATTTAGCTACTTGAATGGAAAGTTTATATATAATAGAAAAAAAAATCTATTACCGTAAACATACTAAATATCGCACATTTATGCTAACTGAGCAGGCAACTATTTCTACACCGTTGTCAGTACGTCTGCAATTGGTTCTAACTAGTTTGTAATTCGAACGCTCTCCTATTGCATGAGCAATGCTGTCCTGGCCCGAAGGCTATAAAGATCCATTGAGTTCTTGCCATTCCTTTTCCGGTTCAAGGGATCACGTGGCTAAGTGGGTAAGGCGCTAGCTCGCTAGCCTCGAGGTCGAGTGTTCGATCCCTGCATTGGCCGAGAAAGTTCATCTCGATTATACAGCGTGGTTTCCCCTTGTCAGTGATGCAGAACGGAGGGCCTGACAAGGATAGCTGCCTAGTCGTTCGGATGGGACGAAAAACCGAGATCCCGTATACACATTGGAGTGCACGTAAAAGATCCCTTGGCAGTTGGAATTCGATATAAGAGTAGGCCGTAGTGCTGCTGTCTGGGCAAAATTTCCCTCGTAGCACACTGTATGGCATATGCCCGTCTTCCATTAGCCCAGGTTAGGTGCATAAGAGTAGGACGTTAAACCCCATTTCATTTCATTTCATTTCCTTTTCCGGTTCAATGCTTAGAAGGGGCGCCTTCTCAACCTCGTGGGTTTCCTCCGGGCACTCCGGTTTCCTCCCACTGCTAAAGACCCCTACGCGCAAGCGGATTATTGAAATAAAATTAAACCATATGTTAGTCCCGAAATGACCTAGTTGTGTCGAGTGGACGTTAAACCCCATTTCTCTCTCTCTCTCTCAATGCTTAGAGTTGTGATGATCAAGCTCCCATCACATTACAGGGTGCTCTACAACTTTGAACCTGTTCAAAATACTCCCCGTCCTGCAATTAGACGGAGGGGCAACTTTTTTAAAACAAGATGGCCGTACTAGGAACGACATTGCCGTACTAGGAACAGAATTACACCGTACTTCGATCCGGCAAGGGACGTGTTACAATTTAACGTGGTCAGGGTGGGTAATTGTTTTAGCTTTTTACTAGTATTGAACTTGTAGGTTTGCTGAACTCATGCCTAGTTTGTGTCGAGAGGACGTTGAACCCCATTTCTCTCTCTCTCCCTGTAGACCATAGACTGGCTTCCACCAGCACCAACGTGAATTTGTCATCTGCATCTACCAAGGTCATTAACACTATTGAGCAGAAGCCTTTGTAATTGTGGTACATTGTTCCAGTCTTGGGCGGCTTTCTGGGCCATATGTTTCCCGCTCAAGGCACCACAGGCTTGTAGGGCAGATGATAACATCATTTTTGAGCTCAATCACCAAGGCATGACAGATTTCTTTCACCAACATTGCAAGAAATCTTGAGCCAAATGATGAACCAGTGAGAGAGAGTTTATGATGTTTATGGTCCATTCGACACAAACTAGGAGGGTATTGGGTGGCCGAATGGTTAGCACTTGCGTTCTGTATCATAAAGCCTGTCATTGAGTCAACTGGCGTGGTTTCGAATCCCCGGTTGTACATGACAAGGAGTAGGGTCGCCTGTCCAACCTCGTGGGTTTTCTCCGGCTCCTCTGGTTTCTTACCACTGCTAAAGACCCCTACGCGCAAGCGAATTATTGAAATAGAATTAAACCATGTTCGTCCCGAAATGACCTAGTTTGTGCCGAGTGGATGTTAACCCCCAATTCTCTCTCTCACACAAAAACTAGGTCATTTCATTAATTCGCTAGCGCGTAGTAGTTTTTAAAAGTGGAAGGAAACCGGAGGACCCGGAGAAAACCCACGAGATTAAATAAGCGACCCTACTACTTGTCATGTACAAGCCGGAAAACGAAACCACGCCACTTGAATTAATGACAGCATTATAATGCAACGCGCACACATTAACCATTCGGCCAACCAACCCCTATAAACCAGCGAGGAAACAGCCCATAGTGTATACCCTACGTTGTTACACGTCCCTAGTAGGATCGAATTACGGTAGTCTCGTTCGCAGTCACTCCGTTTAATTGAAGAAAGGGGAACATTTTGAACAGACTCACTCAAAGTTCTGGGGCACCTTACCCTCCATGAATTTCATAAGCAGATCGTAAACAGTTGCTACTACGTTTGAACCTTTCACAAATAATTTGAGCCCGGTAGGCAACATTTTCCAGAACGTAGAGAAAACTAGTTTGGTGTGATGGGGGCTTTAGTCATTTGTCAATGTGAAGATATAAACACCTTGGAGCCACCGCAGAAGTTATTACTCATTCCTTGAATCCCTCAAATAAAAAAATGTCACCAAAGCTGGATTGGGTGCTTTTTGATGCTGCGTGTTCGTGCCCTTTTTTTATTGAACCTACAAACCTCGCCCCGAATCCCGACGCTATATTGACATGTTTATACCACGGTCATCTGTTCATGCGGAGATATCAACATCTTTGAGCCACCAAAGCTAGTTTAGAAGTTATTGAGTTCCCCGCTAGCCTACACTTATCCGATTCCCCTATACTTTCAGTGTGTTTACAATAATATATCAAGAAAATGAAACATAGGACGCTTCTAAAATTTAAAGTCTAGTAGTTTATTGATCCCATGAGTCTGTGAAATAAAATACATTTTGCCACCATACTTATTTTGTGCGTGCAGTAAGCCTATTCTAACCCGATTCCCCCATATTTTGGGGGGTTGGGATGGCCTAGTGGTCTAGAGTGCCGCGCTTCTACCTCTAGCTGGCCGGTCACCTCTGGCTTGCGGCTTTGGTTTCGATCCCTGTTGTGAGTGTATGTGGCATGGAGATAGGGGCGCCTTCTCAACCTCGTGGGTTTCCTCCGGGCACTCCGGTTTCCTCCCACGGCTAAAGACCCCTACGCGCAAGCGAATTATTGAAATAAAATTGAAACCATATGTTAGTCCCAAAATGACCTAGTTTGTGTCGAGTGGACGTTAAACCCCATTTCTCTCTCTCTCTCCCCCATATTTTTAATATGTTTACGGTAATAGATCTCGAAAATTCAACATAGGAGGCTTCTGAAATTTTGCAATCTAGTAGTTTATTCATACCTTGATTCTGCGAAATAAAAAACATTTTGCCACCAAAGCTGATTTGGATATGTTCGATGCAAAGTAGACGTACCCTTTTCTACGTGCCCAGTTAGTCTAGAGATAATGTTTACGGTAATAGGTTTTTTTTGTGTGTGTGTGTGTCTACTATTTATATATACTTTTCTTTAGCATGTCTTAAAATGTTATTTTTTAATATAAAGGTAACAAATATTATCATGATACAAATAAATACATAGGTTTTATTGGCGTTAGGTATATGTTTGCTAACTTCGCTTCGTATCCCGGTGCAATAATCCATCTTGTGGTGACTCAAACTGATCCCGCAGTGAATATTCGCTTGGCCGCTACAATCACTGATAAGCATGACATCGACAAGGCTTAATAAGTACGGCATATTAACTTTTTTACTCCGACAAATTAAATTCTCAAACATTTTTTTGAGGTAAAAGAAAAATAAATAAAGACGTTTGAAGTATTTGAAGTTAAAAAATATTTCCTATTTAGTGTAAATGGGTATTAAAATGAGTAAAATGCATCATTTTGCCCGAAGCAGTTAGGTGTTAAGTAAACATTGCACGAGCCGTTGAGCCAATGACTGGCGCCGTGTGCAGTCAACGCACGTGTTGTGGACACTCATCTGTTACAGAGTTAATTTGTAAGTAATTCTCTGTGAAACAGATTGGTGGTGACTATGTATTGTGATATCACATATTGTGGTAATTTTTTCTTGACATCATAAATTAGTCATACGGCGGAATGCTTTATGCATGCACATATAAAAAGACCAAACGTCTTCTTTGAGTGTTATTGAAGAATTTCTTATTGTTTTAGCATTGTAAATATGTTAATTTATTTTTTTATATTTTTGAAGATTTTCCATGTTTTCACTTAAAAATGTGGCATGTATTGTCTTGAAAATTGATAAAAAAATTTACCAAAAAATATCTTCGTCACTTAAGTCTACATAAACATCTCCATTCCGGCCTTTATTTCATAGAAATTGACAAAAAACTGGAGCTGGTAGGCTAAAATTAATATAACGTCGGCGGCCATCTTTGATGACGTCATAGCAGAATAACCTACCACGTGGTGAGTGTCCACCCAAGTCCAAAATATTTGCTTTGGCACCAACTAAACATTCCTACAAAAAAATTCTCCCTACTCAAACTTTCCTACAGAACCATAGTCAGATTCCGGATTACTAGGGACTTTTGACTTTTAGAGTGAGAGGATATAAGATCACAACATCAATATCGACATTGAAAACCTGAATCATTTTGTCAATTCAAATCAACATTGATGTTGCGATCTTACCGGGAAAATGGGCTTCTGATATCCAATATTTAAGACAAAATAAAGATTTTACCAATGGTACACGAATCGTGAACCATAATACGTTTCAGGCTAATTAGTAACAACGGACCAGAAAAAAGAGACTAAGACATATTCCACAAGTCATGTCAAACAGTGACTACATATTCTTATCTGAGGAGCATGCACAATAAATACTATGTAGACTGGAATAAACAGAAATTGTCATTCAATTGAGACTTCTAGCTCTCTGCCGTATTTCACCAAACATAAATGATTTGAAATTACAGTAAAAACGGAAACGATTGAATGTAAATCAGTTTATATACATTAATGTTACATTATTATTATATGCGTTGGGACCCATTTGCGTCAATTTCTAGGTCCCAAATATTAGAGATTTAGCTCCTTTAAATTGACAAATAATTTGTGATTTCATTGTCAAAGTCAAAGACTTTTGATGATATTCATTGAGTTAGAAACTTAGCTACTTTACTTAAACCACATAATTTTTTCCATCAGCATTGTGATCAGTGAGAGGGTTGCAAAACTCTCAGGGCACTAAAAATTGTCTATCCTGAAGCAAGGTGCATGAATGTGTTCCCCTTTTACTTAGACCCTGAATGTCATGATATATAAAAACTTAAATAACTTTAAAATTCCATGCTTGTCTTGTTTAGTTACCCTACTTTTGTTTGAAAGTTTCTAACCTATCTGGCCCCAATTATTTCTTTCAAATCTTTTTTCCATGAAAATTATAAAAAAAAACTGCATTGGGAAAATTAACATTAAAACCCTCTTGGTTGTGTCGTCTGCTAGGTAAATTACAGAAGGTAAATATAATAACGTAGCCAATCACATTCGTGTAACTGTAAGTCATATTTTCTCTGTCTGCAATGGCGGAGCTATAAAACTTGAGTTTGTATACATTTTGCAATGGGCCAATAAGTAGACCAAAGCATTCGGCGTGTTCTTAAAAACCGCGAGACTCATCATTATTATCAACCCAACTTACTATTGAAATGTCGGTACAGCTTCTTATCCCTTTGATCTTTCTCTTTGAGCGTATCCAAACTAGTGTAGGCTCTCGTTTGACAACTTCTGGGCGAGGTCGTGCTAAATTACGCAATTAACGCCATTGAGTTCACTCCCTCGTCGGAATACCTGTTTCTAAACAGTTATAATTTAACTGTGAACATATTGTACTCTTGTATTAATCAATTTCATGAGACCAAAATATGTTGTTGTTTTACCTTAATAAAATATTCGACCACTATGTCCACCCAATACACCTTTGTAAGTGCAGTTATTGGAACAGCTTGCCCACGTGACAATGACAGACGGGTTGAACTTTTATAATCCTACTTTCGATTCAATTTTATCCATCGCGAGTTGCGTAGCCGCTTGACAATGATTTGGTCGCAAGTACACCCTTGTAAAGGCTATTATTCGGTTACTTAGATACGTAACAGGAAGAGACCCGATTTTAACAAGTCAAGTTATTGCGAAAATCGTTCAAAAAGATCCGATAAATTATTGCGGCTTCAACCTAACTTAGCTAGTAGACTTTGAACATTAACATTAATTATTTTTCCTCAAATTAATTGCCACCGATGGCATACTCCCTGTAGTGTATCGTTTGATAAGACCTAATCACACTCAAGAGAGGGATTTCTCTTGACATAATTACTTCACAAAAATTAAGTTACACATCAACACAACCATATACAGACTGTACATGACATTACATATAGCTCTGGTGTTTGCAATAACCGTACAGGAGATTAAATAATTACGTGAACTTAAACTAGCTACCGGTAGCTATTTTTAAATATCAATTTGTTGTCGACAACCTTGTTATTTTCCGTAAGCAGCACATCTCAGCACTGTAACAACACCAAGTTTTTCAAAAAAGGAAAGGAGGCATAATTATTTTCCCAAAATCACACCCACCTCCAAGAGTTTATTTTCCGTGGTTTGAAACACCGGTACAGAAAATTAAATAATTACTAGAACTATATATATTCATAATCAATACTGATACACTATATATAATCAACAAAAAAACAAAAAAAAATCCCCCCCAAAAAAAACAAACAAAACTGCGTCGGAAAGTATTCAAAATAGAAGAAGAATAAACTAATAATAAAAATAAAATGAAAATAATCCCCCCCCCCCCAAAAAAAAAAAAAAAATACAAACACATAAATATAAAAAATAAAATTGTTTATCTATATCCTAGTATCATAATATTTATAACACCATCCCCTTTAAAAAATAAAAAAAACCAAATTATTTATCAATCAGGATGATATTTAATTATGTAGGTAACTGTATTAAATAAATCAACATGAAATATAATTTTCTTCCCAAGCTGGTACTCTCCTAGGTACCAAAAGGCAGGTCTATCATACTAAACTGAAATGTACAAAAGATTTTAAAAAAAATTATATCAAGTAGAAGGTTATATAGCCAGCACAGCAATATTAATTATTATTCATACAAAACTGTATGTTCATGTGTTTTTGATTTATCAATGTATTTAATCTCACACTCATCATTCATGCACAGTCCTGATAAACTAAAATAATACCATTTATATGCAACTGTATTACTTCAATTTTCAAAAATTGCATCTGCATTTTTAATTACACTCATAAATCTAATAATACACAGTGGACGATAAGCAACACTTTCTTTTGTCAGTCAGTTTAGGTATTAACTGTGGTCTGTATCCATATTGTGATGGAGTTGCGTCCCTTTGGAATCCGACACGGTGCCGATTTCCAGGAATTGCCACTTCCCACGGGGTTTCCGTCATCGGGAATATTTTAGATCACCAATTTAGTGTTTATATTCAACATCGTAGATAAAACTTTGAGCGTATATGCGCGTACCAGACAATTAAAAAAAAAGGAAGAAAACTTCAACAATTTATTGAAAACCAACCGCCATTAACCAATTTTTCAGACACGTTTGGAAACTTTCTAAAGTAATCGCGTGGTTTTCAACCCACATTCCAGTACAGAAAAGTCTGTACTAGCTCGGCAAAAATATAATCACAACAGATGGAGTGGGGTTGAATATCGCCCATAGCTGTGCGCAACATTGTGTGAGACTTCTGGGGTGACGCCGGACGCTAATAGTAGACCCCCCCCCCTCCCAGCTTTTAAACAATTGCTTCCGTCAGCCCTGTCGGCCTGCTCAGCACGGCCTGTGTATACGCCTACATTTTAAATTTTCACGTAGACGTATATGTCGTTGCCACTTTCCGTTCACCCGTTCACAATTTATTTAAGGACAGTCCTACAATGGGGTTTTTCCGACTTAACGGATTTGAAATATTAAGATGTAGGTCTACCTTGCGATATATATCGACATTTATCATAACTTCGTGGGTAATGACCCCCAGTTGAACGAAAAATCACGTTTTCAGCTTGTAGACACTCTACAGCCCAGGCCCGGTGGAGTTGGGGGGGGGGGGCTTTAACCCCGTCTCATAATTTAGTAACAAGTCCTCGTTATATTTGCTTAACCGAATAGCTAGAGGCGCAGACTAACGCATATGCGGTAGTTAAATTTTCAAAATTTTCTCCGGGAGAGCGAGGCTCCCATACACCACGACGATTGATTGTTTTTTGGGGGTTACGGTCAGCCACCAAAGTTAGGCTGATTGGACCACATTGAAGTTGCTGTATTCACAGACTGATTAAATAGCAGGACAACGCGTTAGTAGCAGTTAAATTTTCTCCCGAAGTTGCACTGTAAACAATTTTAATTTGTTGATTGGAATTCGAGTCAGTCATTTTAATTAGGCTATTCTAAATCACTTTGAAATTGCTGTATTCGGAGGCTAGAATAGCAGAAAAACACGCATGCGGCACTCCGCCATCGAGCCCGTACGCCTAAGGATAATACTGATCTCTGTAGATGTTCCACAATCTGATTACATGCATTTATTATACTATTTGAGTAACGAGGAACGTCTATTTGACGAGAAGTTTCGGTCCGATTTTGAGGAAATAATTGCAGTGTAACGGTGATATATTTTAACAGTTTTGAAAACACAAATGTGACCTCTAGAGTTCCCATGAGATAAAAACGTGATATTTCGTACAATTGGAGGTTTATAATCCAGAAAGTTAAGATCGAATACGCGCCAATATTCAATATCGAAAGAAACCCAGATCTTTGGGATAGAACCTGCAACCTGCACAAGCTAAAAATGCGATTGTTCGTACAACCAGAGGCTATAATCCAGGAAGTTAAAATACCATACGCGCGAATATGGAAAGGAACCAAACATACATTTCAAGTTTTATCCAAATTGTACAATCAGGGGTCAAACTTCATGAAGTTAGTCTCCAAACATTCCAATTTCGAAAGTAACAAAACCGAGATCTTAGGGAGATAGACCTGTATCTCAAGTTTCGTTAGTAACGGACAAACATTGTGACCTGATATAATGGATCGGTTTTTACAATCAAAGAAAAACTGTTAATTCTATACAAGGTCCGCAGAAACTAAAATGTGACTGTTCGTGCTATAATCCAGGAAGTGATGGTCCTATATGTGCCAATATCGAATGGAACCGAGATCTTTCGGTAATATACATACATTGTAAGTTTCATCAAAATCGGATAAAAATTGTGACATTTTGAGTGTCCACATGCATTTTTTTTTTTGTCAAGTTAAGGACCACAGAATTAAACAACCATAGTATGTGTTTTTATTGTACGGGAGTTCAAAAGAAATAAAATTTCACTTCATTGCTAACTAATTTTGTTAGCCAGAAATCGCTCAATCGCCGATCTTCTTCGAGGGGCGAAGGAGCGGAACTTATTATTACTTGTGAGGAACCCCAAGAAAATTTTGGAATATTCGAAGGCCTCAAACGCGTTTTACTGCAATTCCAGTCTGTGATCAAAGCAACTTCAAGAAAGTGGTCTAATATTGTCTAATTAAGGTGGCTGACTCGAATTCCAATGAATTAATCAATCGTTTACAGTCCACGACGACGAGACCGTTTGGAGAAAATTTAACTGCCGCAAGCGCTATTTTCTGCTATTCCAACCCGTGGATACGACAACTTCAATGTGGTCCAATATAGCCCATCTGACTGACCCTAATCCCAAAAACCAAACAATAATCGCGGGGTATTGGGACCTCGCCATCCCGGAGAAAATGCGTTTTTTCGCTATTCCAACTCCAATGGTTCTGTAACCGAAATCCCATTCTATGCCGAGACCTGAATTCCAACCATCCAATCAAACTCTTGCAGCTGCATTCACAAATAATAATCGATGCCCGAAAAATCTCGCAGAAATACAGTGTAGTATAGTGGCTCCAGACAACCTATAGTCAATTCATACGGTGGCCCATATACGACTTCTAAATATTTTGTAGTTTTGGGTTTTTCACTTAGGTCAGAACTAAAAGAACAAACATAAAACAAACCCAAAACGACAAACGTATAACACTATTGTAAGTGATAACAGAATCAGTTTCGTAAATACAATCTCTGCCGTCTCGTCGTCTGCTCTCTCTCTTTCTCTCTCGTTGTCTGCTAACTTTGAGTAAACTACTGTATATAAAACTCCAAAACTTAGGGAAGATGGCCAGGAGGGATCATCAAATAAAGAAGTTCTGCCGTGTGTTTGCACAGATCATTATGTAGCTTGTAAATAACATATTGAATAAATTATATAGTTAATAAAAGAGTTAAGAAACGTCCAATATAAAAAGTAACAGAGGTCCAGGGGCGGATCCAGGGGGGGGGGGTGACTAGGGTGACAAGTCACCCCCCTCCCCACCGGTGTATAGGAATCCCGGGTCCTACAAGCTTCCACTGGGACAAGCACGCATGGCCGTATATATATTATATAGCACACGGTGCGCATCTTATCAGACACACAATCAGCATCTATGTTACCCGCGGTCTGTGAGACAAAACATGGGGTTTTCACCCCCCTCAAAAAAATCCTGGATCCGCCACTGACGTCATACAGTTCTTTGCACCTAAATGAATGTTCAGTTTATGAAAGGTATAGCTCACTTTGTTACATTTCCTTTCTCACCCACAGGTTATTTACAAAAGTAAATAACGAACACAATTCACACGTGGGACACTGAGTTCATCTCCATTAATATTGATCACACGCGAAATAAGAACGGCACACACGATATTATAATAATTTACACAATATAAACGTCGATCGTAAACATTTCTAAAAGGGAATTCATATAATCAAAATATAATATTAAGAAAAAATAGCAAACATTTTATAAAATAGAAAATGTACATATATAGGAAAAAATTTAACATAGGATTTTGTCATTTTGTTTTTTACTTGAGATAAACGATAAATGAATGATTTGAACACATTTCACCAATCTTAAATAAGATATTTTTCAAAGAACTTAAATTAACAACGGTCTATCTCTCTATATTCCTTAAACAAAACAAAACACCATATATACGCTTCTAACCTAAGCGCGACCCTTCTTCCTTGAGGGCATACAAAACCGATTCCTCTTAATAGGATTACACAAAACTCTCGAATTTACGAGGCAAAAACTCTTGAAAAACTCCCCCGTTACGTCGGGGTATATACAAAACACACACAAAAATTAACAGGAGATAAAACCGTGAATATTATGTGAAAGTTTGTGAGTTAATATCTTCACCGCATATATAGCCATGGACGATGAAAAATCTATTCAACCGTCTATTCAAGAATTTGCTAATAAGGAACTTAACTCACTTCCAGCCAAACAATTACAAAATATTTTACTTCTTAATACTTCTGTATAAACTTTTTATTACTTTGTTACACAAAATATTTACAAGTCGTATTTAGGCCACCGTAAATTCAGTACAAATTTGTGGTATTTAATTAAAGGAAATTAGGTTTTATTAGATTTCGGGCACTTTACCTTTCAGACCGAAAGTAAGTGTGTGTGTGGGGGGGGGGGCAGCTGCCCAATCTGCTCGTATAAGCCTGCATACCCGATTGATCCACGTAATTCTAATGAGTAACTAACTGTCCCCATTGCAATACGCAGCCATTGTGAAGGGGTGAAAAAATATCGGCATTCCCTACCATAGGCTGTCACTGAAATGTAGTACCCGACATTTGAAATGGGTCGCTGACTTTATCAGATAGGGTATCGACAATGACTATAACTCACACTATTTCAGATCAGGAAGTCAATCGTGTCTTTTGTTGATATTATTTATCAGCTATAACCTTTGCAAGAAAGACACGGAGTTATATATTATAACTTACGACGAATAACACTAATATCTAATATAAAATGTATATATTAAAGATCATGTCGTAATACAAAATAAATGTAGGAAAGATCACGTCGTAATACAAAATTAAACGTATCGATACTATAAAAGGGGCGGACCAAGGAAAATTTTCTAGGAGAGGGTTTGCCGGGTACCTACCTCTTAATGAAAGTTGAAGTTGACAAAGCATGATGCCACCATCGTGTCCAAATTACGTAGGCATACTACATAAACACTGGGATTTTTAAAACGATAAATCCAACACACCGCTTGACCTCAATTTTTAATATAAATTAAAATTACATCATATTATGTTTACTTAAAGAGCTAGCGATTCTAGCTATACTAGAAAATGTAAAATGAACAATTTGAAAATTTCATTCAAATTACTCCACTGCAAGTGAAGATATTAGCCTTTGAGGATTTGATAAGGTGTGTGCATTAATTGCGACCACCGCGTACTGGTTGTTCTCCGGTTTTAAATTAAATCAATTAATATGGCTGAACCTTTTATTCTACTCAATATCGGAAATATCCGATGGCATCGAGAGTGGTTATGTTCTTGTCATGGTAATAACAACATTGATGTACACCCCCCCCCCCTCTGGATTCGCTCCTGTATATGATTATTCAAATTAATTTACAGTGAGGACTCACATTGTATCCACACAATCAATCGTGCTACCCGGTAGTAAGTTAAAAATAGTCCTTGATATCAATGCTCACACAAGTCGTAATATTAGGCACTCTTCTAGGCATTGGGCATAGGATAGGTACATAAATTCCCCCGAATTCAGGATGTCACAGAACCGTTCAATTAAGATAACGAACAAACCGTCCATTCTTTTGAATGACAAAGAAAATGAGAACTTATTTAATTCACTAGGGAAAAGTTGTGTGGTAAGTATAATCTTTTTTCACCAAATTAATGTCACTACTGTCTTGTGTTTGATAAAAAAAATACTTTAAGTTTCATCGTGAAATGTCCACAGCTACATTCATATTTCACATCTTGCGTAAAATGCAGGGGCGGATGCAGACGAAAATTTAACTCATCCAAAAACTAGTGATACTTGTTCTAAGTTTCATTCAAATCGAATAACATTGTGACTATAGGTGGTCCACAACACGGGTATATACACATGATGGACAGCGGCGTTGCGGTCTTCTAACACGTCAAGGGTTCGTTTACACGCACACTGCAATGTATACACGGGCAGGGGCGTACATAACGATTTTGTTTGGGGGGGGGGGGGTAGTCAAAATGCGACCGACTGATGCACATACGCCCCCACCCAACGCCAGAACGAGTGACGCAATCAGGAGCCTAGCACCACAGGTGCGAGTTTTCGAGGGAATATGGGGTGGAGAAGGGGCGGTTTCAAATCTAGGCTTTCCGGCGTGGTTTCACCTTGTCAGTGCAGCGCAGAACAGAGGGCCTGACAAGGACAGCTGTCTAGTCGTTCGGATGGGACGAAAAACCGAGGTCCCGTGTACACATTGGAGTGCACGTAAAAGATCCCTCGCAGTTGGAATTCGATATAAGAGTAGGTCGTAGCGCCGCTGCCCGAGCAAAATTTCCCTCATAGCACACTGCATGGCGTATGCCCGTCTTCCATTAGCCCAGATTAGGTGTAGAAGAGTAGGAAGTTAAACCCCATTTCATTTCATTTCATTTCAAATTTAGGCCGTCATCCACAATGAAAATACTGGCTATAACAATAACTTTCCCTGTTGAACATAGATAGTATTGTATAATTATATAGCTGTTCGCCAATCGTTGTCTCGTCGGAAAGTAGTTTTATTTAAGTTCACATAATATAGTTCATGATGATTGTGCCTTTAGCACAATGTAATTTGAGAAAATTTTGAAAAATTGATTCAATATCCTGGCATTTGAGCTCATTGCTGGGAGAAATTCTTGTGGACGACAGGACCAGAAATGTCAGTCAATGGAACAGAATCTCGAGATCTTTCTTGCAAAAGTTGACATAACATCTGTACAATCTGACGCCCCACGACCCACACACCAGTAGTACTACAAACTGGGTAGTTCACTATAATCGTGAATATGATAGTGCTGAGACAGTATAAGACAACAGGGGAGTAGAAGAATGATTTCAGATTTGTAACCGAGTAGAAAAATGATGTTATGCTTGAATTGGGCGCCGTATAGCTGCGAAAAAAATTCCGATATGTAACAGAGCTTTTAAATTTTTGGAACTGGGCTTGAAAATTTGAATCAATGTCATGGAAAATGGAACCAAATTCTCAGTGTGACGTATGTATTTTGCTCACGGATTCATGCAGATACATAGTATTTTGGATCTATTTTGACATTGTTTATGAGACCGACTGCAGTGAATGCGCTTATTTTGAGGCCGACTATTTTTCTCCCAGGGTGAAATTTTGTTGTTAGACCGACACACTCACAACAGAATAAGAGTGACGTTTGTAATTTAAGCTCACGGATTCACGCAAATGCATAGTATTTGGGATCTATTCTGGTATTGTTTTTGAGACCGACTGCAGTGACTGAACTTATTTTGCGACCGACTATTTTTGTCCCTAGGTAAAATTTTGTCGTTAGACCAACATATACTCACAACAGAATAAGAGTTAAACACAACATCTTTTCAAACATGTTAAGTTGACAAGGTTATTTTAATTTTATGCTAAAGTTTTGCGTTAGTAGCGTGACGTATGCAGTGAGCACTTATAATTTGATACCGACAACTCCTATTTTGCGACCGACTGCACTGATTTTGCGAGCGACTATTTTTTTCCCTGGGTGGAGGGGGGACCGACTGCACTGATTTTGCGACCGACTATTTTTTTCCCTGGGGGGAGGGGGTTGCTTCTTAGGTAAAACTTGTTGCGGATAACGATTTTGAGATTATTTCACTTCGGTTGGAGTCTGTCTAATTTCCAAAATGGCCCCCAAAATTGACGAAAAATGAATTTCCGTTTAGGACGGTTGAGTATCACGCATGATATGGTTTACTATATATCATATATATAAACTTTTTGGGGTCATTGAACTTAAACATAATCTGGTATATTCGTACTGGTATATTCGAGCCTCGCTTCTCCATTTTTAGAATAAATCATTAAATTGCCAAACCGTTCTAATCCAGTAAAAATCTCGAGGACCCGATGACACTGAGAGTTGATTATGGTCTTATTTTGTGAATAAATGTCTAATTAATAGTTTATATAACATTTAAGGCCCAAAGAAAGGCCTTCAGCAGTCATTAATGTAATCCTTGAATGATGTATCATTAAGAATTTACCAAATTTGTTTGTTCAAAAATGGTGTGAAACATTGACTGAGTAAGTCAGACCTAATAAAGTACAACTACAAGCCATATCAAAGAGGAAATGAACGATTATATTCTAAATCGATCATTTCAGGGAAATTCTGGCCGCCATTTTGTATTCCCGTCGTCTTGGATTTTGGATACCCTTTTTTAAAATTAAAGTTATTTTAAGTTCAATGACACTGAAAACACTCTAAATTACAAACATGTCAAACAGTGGAATGACTATTATCTGACAAATCGGCCATTGCGGGTGTAAGGGCCACAATTATTGTGTTTGCCCCCATATGCAGGGCGCTGAGTACCTGTCCTAAAAGGAAAAAAGTTAAGAATGACTGGTACATGTACATGATATTATGATTTTCATTACAGACTTTAGCCACAGCTGTTATACAACTTTATTTATCAGAAGAACCAGAAAATAAAAAATGGAACAAACGATGTTGTGGTGTTGCTACTTTTATAAAAGACAATCCTAAAAGATCTTACTTTATTAGGGTTTATGATTTAAAAGTAAGAAATAATCATTGTTCATTTTTTCTCTTCAAAATATTTAATGCTACTACATATTACATCTGCGCTTACATAGGTTATACATGTCAATTCGATATAATATGCCTAATATATCTACTGGTTTTTTTTCATTTCAGACACAATCAATGATATGGGAGCAAGAATTGTACACCCAGTTCCGATATATATCACCAAGAGATTATTTTCATACGTTTGAATGTGATGTAAGATTATTTATACTGCTTATATTGTCAAAAACATTTTTGCGCGAAAGATTACCCAGACAAAGGTTGGCAACCTTCTTCTTCTCCGCCATCGATTGACGGACTTTGATTTTTGATGTTTAAGAGCTTAATCTGCCATGGCTGTTTAAATTATTATTAAGTCATTTCTCTAGATCACCAGATGGCCAAGGTATTGACTAAATTAGATAATGTCTACCACATCTTCGTTAAAGTTGAGATGGGCAACTGCTGATTGAAGGACTGAAAATTAAGATTTTCTCTATCATCAGACTTTTTCTTGTAAAAACTTTAAAGATTCATAACTTCCCCTAGAAAAGAGTTATTTAACTTTAGTATAGTCAGCTCTTTAGTTTCTAAAACCTAGTAGGTAACCATGGAGGCAGCTGATAACATTTTGAAGTACGTTATTTGTCAATAGATACTTAGACATATCAACACGTGACTAGTGTCATAATGCGCACTATATAAGTATGGCGAGTGAATTACAGACCTATTGTATGGGAGTCCTAAAACTCGGCAAAATTTCAAGAAAATCGTCCCCAAAACACAAGTTACAGTTCAGGGCTTCTGCGATCCCACCCAGTGACCCTGCCCTAAACATATTCAAATAGACAATTTACCAACTTTTCGTGTGGACGGAATACTATTATGCCGTTGACCCTGTCCGTCCGTCAATCCGTCCGCTTTACAGGTCACAATTTTTATCCGATTTTGATGAAACTTGAAATATATCTTTTTCTCTCAAGGATCTCGGTTCCTTTCGATATTTGTATATATTGAACCATAACTTTCCTGATTATGGCCCCTGATTGTACGAAAAATTACGTTTTTACATGAAGTCTAGAGGTCACAGGTTTATCCGTTTTAAAAACGTTTGAATGTATCACTGTTACACCCTTGTGACAGTTGAGTTGAATTTCGTAAAAATCGAACTAAAACTGCCGGACAGAATAGCGCCCCCGTACGCAAATAGTGTAAGTATATGGTATATCATGGTTTTTGACCCTCTATTGATCCGATCTCGATGAAACTTTAAATTTGTTTTTATTCACAAAGATCTTGGTTCTTTCCGATAATCATGCATACCCGAACGTAACTTCCTGGATTATGGCCCCTGACTTTTCGAAAAATCACACATTTAGCATTGGACCCGCTATATATAAGTCATAATTTGTATTCAATTTTTAAAAAAGGTTTTCATATATCACCGTTACACATCATTGAAGGTTGAGTTTGAATTTCGTAAAAACATGACCCAAATTTTCGGAAAAAATGGCGGTTCCTGGCGCAGCGCAGTTGGTGTAAAAGTATACCAAGGCCGTGGACACTCTAGAAGTCACATTTGTTTTTCTAATTTTGTTGAAACTTGAAATGTATGATCAATTTGTTCCTTTCGATACCTAAAATTTCTAGTTGAATATATCACTGTTACACTCTAATAATGGTTGAGTTCAAATTTCGTTAAAATCACACCAACTTTGATGACACTTAAAATATATCTTTATATCCCAGTCCCTCTCGACATTCGCGCATTTCAGACGATAACTTCCTATGCCCCTCTGGTAAAATCGCCTTTTTTTTTAGCTTGTCCTCTATCCATCTCTTTCAAAATGTGGGCGTATCTTGCTTCGCAACCACTGGTTACAAAAACTGAGAGATTTTTTACTGTTGACTAATGCATGGTCTTGAAATTCAAAAAATTCTGCTATGACCTGCGTCCAATATTTACAACAAAAGATTAGTATTATTAAAACGATGTTATCTCACCATGTGATTTCAGTCTGTTCAAGCGGGTCTCAATTTTGCTAGTGAAGACGAGGCTAATTTATTTAAAGGTGCCATAGAACAAAAGCTGCTGGAGAGAAGTAACCGACGGACTGGTAAAATAAATATTTATAAAACAATCTGCATAATTTGTACTGTAGAAAGAAATAAAAGATACCAAAGGCTCATGATTGAAATATAAATTATCAAATCAGTATCCGTATTATAATTCGAACTAAGAAATTACAAATCCTAACTCGTATATTAAATCAATGTATGTTTTCGATTTATTGTTTATAGCAAGAAAAAAGAACACTGCTGTGACAGCTCCAGGTCCACCAAACGTTCCCAATATTTCGCCCCCAGTAGTGCCTGGTGAGTGTATATTTTATTTTAAGTCCACAATATGGCCAGAACTAAAAAGGGAAACTTAAATATGTTGTATATAACTTAACCCATTCATTCAATCTTAGGGAATCACGTGGCTAAGTGGGTAAGACGCCGGAGGTCGGGTGTTCGATTCCTGCATTGGCCGATTAAGTTCAACTAGATTTTCCGGTGTGGTTTCTCCTTGTCAGTGATGCAGAACGGAAGGCATGACAAGGGGACGAAAAACCGAGGTCCCGTGTTCACATTTGCATGCAAAAGATCCCCTGGCAGTTGGAATTCGATATAAGAGTAGGCCGTAGCGCCGCTGCCTGAGCAAAAATTTTCCTTATAGCACACTGTATGGCGTATGCCCGTCTTCCATTAGCCCAGGTTAGGTGCAGAAGAGTAGGACGTTAAATCCCATTTCATTTCATTTCATTATTATAATACTAAATTACTCGTTAACCAGTTGCTAGTTGTTTTCGCTATTTTAGAACCACTGGCAAATCAAAATGTTGGTAAAGGCAAAGAAAGGAAAACCAGTAAAGGAAGTGTTCAGGGTCTCAGGAAAAGGAAATTGAGCAAAGATGATATTGGGAGCCCATCAAACTTCACGTAAAATATCATATACGTTTTATTTATTTTTTTGTTTTTTGGACCCGTGTTGGCATAGTGAGATGCAGTGGGAAATTTTGAAAATTTAGTTATTACTGTTTTCACATTCTCCTATTTAATACCTTCCAAATGATGCATGGTTGGTTTTATTCGGAAAAAGATTGACTGAGCTGTCCCCTTTTGAAGCTGCCCAAGTAAGGAAAGTAACCTGTTTCAATATATGCAAATAATAATTGAACTATTTTGGAATGAGTCTCTATTTTAAAGAAGTATTGAAGAAATAGAAAGATGGTTATAAAAATAAAATGTGATTTCATATTTTCAGGCGTGTTGCTCATATTGGTTTCGATCCAATACAAGGGTTTAAGGTACTATACTTAGGCAGTTTATTTCTTTTAGTAGTAGAATATAAAAAATAGTTTGTTATTAAAATGGATAGTGGATACACATTCACAACCACTCATCATAAGTTCGTGACTCGGTTAGCCAGGCAGGCCGGACGACCTTGCAACTAAAACGAGTCCAGTCGTTAGGATAGGAGAAAAACCAAGGAACGGCGAGGGTAGTTCCTCTTGACATAGCGCCAAACTCTACGTTGTCTCCACCTTTGTGCCTTTTCTGATTTTTAAGCTACTTTGTGTAATCCAGTTACCCCTCTACCACCCAGCCATCCATCTAAATATTTCTATTGGTGTTTAATACTCGTTTTTACCACAGAGATATCGCAGACAAGAGCAAGAAGAGGCCGAAACTTGCTCATGTAAAGAATATATGATTATTTTGGAATCTTCCCATTTGTGACATATGGTCATGGTCCATACTACGCAGCTTGATACGTTGGTATATGTCAGATAATAATGTTGAGCAGCATAACAAATAAAACAGAACCTTATTGCTATCTGATTTTAAAATGTTCATTTTGGTGTATCTGTGTTTTATCATTGTTGTAGATGAAGAATATGCAACCAGAAATGCAAAGATTATTCGAATCTGTTGGGATAACGCCTGATGATGAAGCTGTAGACAAAGACACAGTAGAGTTTATTTATGACTTTGTAGATCGACATGGCGGTATAAATGCCGTGAATCAAGAAATATCTCTTGGTCCTACTGCCATTGCCCCAGGTTCGTACTAAAAGGAATAAGTCCAAGTTTTCACAGGGTCCCTCAAAAGATATGTTATTTTAAGTATGTAAATCAAAGTCCAAAATATAATGAAGTAATCGATTTTATCTTTTTTTAAGTTTTGCCTCAATATATCCAGACTTGCACAAATCTTTAAGTCGCTTGGAAATCTAAATTTCGTACAGAGCAATCAATAATAATTATGTTTACTAAATCAATATTATTATGAAATTTACAATCAATATTCGTTATTCAAAATTATAATAAAAGGGACCGTGTAATTAACATCCTTCTTTTTATACATAGGAATAAAGAATAGAGCTTTGCCTTCTATTCCTGACGATGGAGCTTTAAAACCACCTACTCCACCTAATCGAGTACCACCGATAGTACCTAATAATAAACGACAAGCTCCAAAACCGCCAACAAATCAAATTCGAGGACCGGCCTCAATACCAAATGGTCCCCCGCCTCCTCCGCCCCCACCTCCAATAGGAGGAGGTCCGCCACCACCACCACCGCCACCTATAATAGGAGGTGGTTCTCATGCTCCGATACCGCCACCACCGCAGAGCAAACCAGCTCTGTCACCACAAGGAGCTAACCGAAATGACACTAATTGTGAAGAACCGGTTGATGGCGATTGGGGCAATTTAATGAAAGATATTCAATCTGGTTCGGGCATTTCTACTCTCAAGAAGGTAAATAAATATTATATTTGTCCCATGTGTACCCAAAATAAATCCAATAGTTGTATTTGGACATCCGATTCGTTACCACAAGGCAGTCTTGGATTTTTTTTTTCTTTTCAGAACCTGTTATATGTGAGTTTAGATTTTAAAACAATTAAAAAAAAGAGACCAACAGAATCTCCTCAATGTAAATTTAATTGTATCATTGATGTATTTATAGGTTGAACAGGTACCCGCTGCTAAACGTCCGACTGCAGAAGACGGGGGTGGAATAGTGGGAGCTTTAGCTAGAGCTCTAGCTGAAAGACAAAGAGCTGTTCAGGGTTCAGGTAACAAACTTTTTTGCATGCATAACTAAATTAAGATCTTGACTTTATTCTGAGCTAATATAAATTTGATTCTTATTATGTGACAATGATTAAAATTTTTCAGCACAAGAGAAACCCAAGTTAGGCACTTTCAAATAAATAATATACGATGATCTTAACCGACTGCACCTCCCCCCTTCAAAAAAAGAGATGTTTAAGAAACAGATTTAACGCAGTCGATTAGATCCAGGGAAAAGTGTGTATTATTATACCTTAGCACAAAGAGATGGTGGTTCCTTTTAATAATAATTACTAATATTAACAGTAATACAGACAAACATAAATTTCTAAATTATATATTACAGATGACGAAGATGATGATATTGATGGTATCGATGACGACGATGATTGGGATGATTAATAAGTTGACATTAGATATTATTTAAATGTTGGCGATTAAAAAACGGACATTATGAATAAAATGATCGCAGTTAGAATTCTTAAATACATCCAATATTCGTAGGTCTCTCCGTCTGAACGAAATTCTTGTTTTGGGGGTTTGGCCAACCTCTGAATTTTTTTTTGAAGACTAGCAACACGTATTTACAAATTACTGAAGCCCCTACCCTTTTGCTTTGATAAATAAGATTTTCTGGTTTTGGTATTTTGTAATGTTAGGTTCCCTGTTTATATCTATGCTTTGAAATTTATAATTAGCTGATTAACTACATATAACCAATAAAGTTTGATTATTTTTTTTTTATTAACGGCATTGTTATTATAAAATATAACGCTCGTATGTGTCTTCAGAAGTGTAATAGAAACCTGTGTATCCGGAGAAAACATGGGGTAAGAATGGAAGGGAGTAAGCACATGTGCCCTCGCATAAAATGGAAATACAAGAAATTAAGCTTTCAAAAACAAACCAATCGTTGATTTGCCGTTCTCCATTTCAACACCAAAATAAATATATGACACGCAGGGCTTATCATTCGTCTTAACCGGATCAGAAAGTCCGAACCTCGTCTATCTGTAATATGGACGATTTTGCATATAAGCAACATTATCCTGTAGGTCAAATTTGATTCGAGTGGAACATTCTACAGTCGACTTGATGCATACCGGATTCACTGGTTGAGCACTATGATTATGAAGTTATGAAGACCAGAATCTTTTAAAACACACCACCGAGGCCCTTTTTTATCATAAAAAGTGTTGTTTTGCAATTGAAGAGTCCTGGGGAAGAATGATCTAAGTCACATTTTTGTCTTTTCGCATAAAACGAAAAACAAACTTTTGGACGAGAATGCTTGACGCGAACAGAACGGAAAATGTGTTTAATTACAACTTCAAAATGATATTTAATACGAATCATAATACGAGTACAACAACTGACTTCAACTTTTCAGCCAAATTAAGGTCAAATAAAGGGTACGGTGAACGTATTTGTCTGGGAGGTCATTTCGGAAGGGCCTTGGTTCGATGTGACTCCGATCGTTTTTACCCGAAATTGATTGTTCCACAGAAAGCTTATACAATTTGCTACCAGATGGCGCCATTAACTGGTGTTCATTGAAAAAGTGACTTAGATCGTTCTTCATCTGTGCTCTTCATAGTATAACAGTAAATAATTAAAATATTCCAGAGGGATAATAATAATATGTACATCATGTAGGTGCACATATCTGATACGCTGGGTATTCAAGGGTTAATGAATAACTGTGATTTTGTTGTTATCTGGTATACTGGTCCTAACTAAATAGTAAGTGCAGGAGGACCGCACTACACGCAATACAAAAATCCACAAGATAAACCTGCATACAAGACAGAAAAAGAGACATTGCAAAAAATAAACAAATATCAAATCAAGTGAATTGATCCCGGGGGGGGGGGGGGGGCAGCTGTAAGCGTCCACTGCACTGTAAAGTCCCGGGCCTGTTATGGTACAGGCTTCACTAAAAATGATTTACTAAAAAAAAAAAAAAGTGAAAAGAAATAATGCGACCAATCTTAGTTTGTATATCAGGGGAACCCTTCATTGCTATATTTGCTGTCATACTAAATAAACGTATTTTTAAAGACTGGTTTCTATCTCTCTTAACCATCTATTTTTTGGAATTTTTTTTTTGCTGTTTTGCACGGACAGAGTGAATATAAGTGTAGGCCTACGGACAGAGTGAATATAAGTGTAGGCCTACTGTTCTTTAGTTTTAAATATAATAAATACTTTATTGAATGTTTTTTTCGATTAAAAAATTGCTCTCTGAACTATTTTGTTATTGGTAAAAACTCCTCAGAATCGCCGAGAATGCATATTTAGACACCATTTTGTAACAAAAATTCAAAATATTATATAGTCGGTCCTTTGGCTTGTTTTAGTTTATATACATTAAAAGATTTGTAGGCCTGCACATTTGTGTATCCGATTGAATACACATTTTGTTCAAAGACTTTACGTAGTCTTCGAACACTACTGGGAATGGAGGCTGAGTTAGAATCCCAGTAGTGTAAATATGTCTAGTTCTTGTACTTGTAGAATAAGTCATAAACGGTGGCTTGGAGATTTGTCTTTAGATTAGATTTCGTTTGCTTCCTCAGGGATTAGAATTGTTTGCCAGAAAATGATGCTGAAAATATACCACAGAGTTTTAGATAGTCTTGTTTTCGAAAAATTTCGGGAGAGGACCCCAAAACCCTCTTTTTGTGGTGCAATATTTTTCAACTTAAAAAAGGCTTTTGATCTGGTCAATTATGATATTTTATTGACGAAATGTAAATATTTTAAATTTTCTCAAAATGCGTTACAATTCCTAGAATCTTACTTAAAAAACAGAAACCAGTGTACTTTGGTGAACTTTCTTCTATGAAGCCTACTCACTATGGCGTACCTCAAGGATCGATACTAGGACCTCTTTTATTCAATATTTTCATTAATGACTTGCCATTAAATCTCTCTTCCAAAACTGACCTCTTTGCTGATGATACTACAGTCTACACCTCTGGCCCAACCGTTGACGTTCTCCAAACAAAACTGCAACTTGATGCCGACAGAATACAAGCCTGGTGTAACCAAAACAGAATGAAACTTAATATACCAAAAACCAAAGCAATGCTCTTTACAACCCATCAAAAAAGAAATTTTCTCCCCAATACTCTTGATATAAAACTCGACAACGAATCAATTGAAGTTGTCTCATCCTTTAAACTTTTAGGCGTCGTTTTAAATCATAATTTAACTTGGAAAGACCATATTCAATATATCTCTAAAAAAATAAATCAGAAACTTTTCCTTCTCCGTAAGATTAAACAGCACCTCCCTCTCTCCTACCGCACCCTTTTTTATAATGCTCATATTCATACACATTTTGATTACTGTTCGCCAATCTGGGACTCCAGTGACTCCAAATCGCTTGAATGTCTTTCTAGACGACAAATCGTGGTTTTTAAACTACTGCTTAATGTCGACCATACCGCTGAAATGTACCCAACAATAAATACCTTAAAACTTTTAACAATAGAAAATCGTCATGCCTACAATTTATGTAACTTTATTTTCAAAATTTTATCTAAGCAATGTCCTATGTATCTATTCAATATTTTGCCTTACTATGAAACTCCCTACACCAACATTAATAACAAATTAATCACTCTGCGGCCAAATCTTAATATTGTAAAAAAAACAGCATGCGTTATAAAGGCTCAAACCTTTGGAATTCTTTACCATCTTATTTAAAACTGACCACTAACTTAAATTCTTTCAAGAAACAACTTTTTAAAGGGACTATCCCGATAAGAACAGAGTCTCAAAAATTAAAGTCCGAGTATTTATGAAATTTATGGACCAAAATATAGAAGCAAGGTGTATTTATACCATGTCTCAAAATTTCAGCTCAAAATATTATGTCGTTTGCACGTGAACGTCAACACTGCTTATCCGGACACGTAACACTTTTAAGATTTCGGGTCAATTTTTTCATTGGGTGACCTGATAATCGATTCCCGTTTCTTGATAGGTTTGTACAGTGAATGACCCATGCACTGTACTTGATAACAAAAGGCAAATTTCACCTGCATATTATTTTTATAGAAAAAAGTCTGGTTTTATCCAGATACTGTATAATACAACGGTCTCCATTTTGAGATGAAGACTGTCAGGTTTAAAGGGACAATAATATTCTTGCTGGCTTGGTAGCTCCAGAAAATAAATAATACCCTTATTCTAAGTACTAGATGTTTCAATGTCATACCTGTTGTGTAAATTATCCATTACAACCTATTTTATTTGTCCAGAGGGTTCGAAAATATTTTAAAATCCAAGTCACATTTGAAAAGGTTTACGTTAAGACTTTTCAAATCAATTGGTTGAATTTTTCCAATTTTTTAAATTAGGTGTGTTAAGATTAAATTTATATCATCATTTAATTGGAATATTCTAAAATAATACGATTTGTTGACCAGAATGAAGATTGGGAAATATTTTTCAGTTACAACAAGAGTGTTATTAGGGCTTTAAGTTATTTACAAGCGTATCACAGAGATCGGGTTAGTTGGTCGGTCTTAGGTAATGGGTTTTAAGGGATGTTAACACAAAATTAAGCAGTTTTATTCCCCCAAAAGTTATCGGGATTGGCCCTTTAAATATCTCACTGTCAATGAATAATACTGGTTCACTCTATGTCCATATATTAATTAATGTATAGGTAACGTTTTCTTATTTCACACTTTTTTATGCCTTTTGACATTGTTAAAGTGGGGCAGATATGTGCACTTCCGGAAAGAAGCATGAAATTTTGGCCTAAGGGGTTTTCGGGTATGCTGATTTCAAAAATGGCGGGAGCCACGACGTCACTTTAGCTGTTCCCGCCAAAAATTGAGAATTTCAAAATGGCCGCCGTAACACCCGTTCTGGCCCATAAAATTTCTGTAAATGCCCCGATTTCAATGATGTTGCTGATTTCAATAATGGCGGGAACCACGATGTCACTCCAGCCGTTCCCGCCAAATATTGAGAAATTCAAAATGGCCACCATAAAACTCGTCCTCGTAGATAAAGTTTCTGTAAGTGCCCCGATTTCAATGATCTTGATGTCTATACCTATGTTTTTAAGGTCAAGGAATCCAGTAAAGCACATACGAAGACTCGTGGTGTTCTCCTTCATAGTGTTTTCTAAGCATGGTTATAATTCTAATCAAACGGGTGAATTAATGCATTATGTTCCATTTCAGTGGAAACTAGCTATTACTCATCAAACACAAACAGTCCACATTTGATTTCAATCACCATGCTATTTATGAATGTTCCACCATGTGCTTGACAAGGAGCGCAAATGTCCCAGTTGGTCACTTGGTCGGTTGAACAGATGTAGCTGTAGGACATGCCCAAGGAGCAAGTTTAAATCTTTTGGACATGGTAGGTGATTGACTAGATGAACGTGACTTGTTTCTGAAAAATTGAATGATACAGATATCTTGTTAAATGTATTTTCACCGAATATATCGGATTTGTGTAGAAAGTTACGACGTTTATTTAATATTTTCATAACACAATCGTGTGCATATATAACATGGTGATTGAAATCAAACGTGGACTGATTGTGTTTAATGCGTAATAGCTAGTTTCCACTGAATTGGAACATAATAGATTCTTGATATCCGTTTAGTAAAGGAGGAGATGTAAATAATTCACCCGTTTGATTAGAATTATGACCATGTTTAGAAAACACTATGAAGGAGAACATTATGAGTCTTCGTATGTGATTTACTGGATTCCTTGACCTTAAAAACAAAGGTATAGTCATCAAGATCATTGAAATCGGGGCACTTACAGAAACTTTATGGACGAGAATGTGTTTTAAGGTGGCCACTTTGAATTTCTCAATTTTTGGCGGGGAACGGCTGGAGTGACACCGTGGTTCCCGTCATTTTTTAAATCAGCAAGATCATTGAAATCAGAGCACTTACAGAAATTTTATGGACGAGAACGTGATTTATGGTGGCCATTTTGAATTTCTCAATTTTTAGCGGGAACGGCTGGAGTGACGTCGTGGCTCACGCCATTTATGAAATCAGCATACCCACAACCCCCTTAGGCCAAATTTTCATGCTTCTTTCCGGAAGTGCACATCTCAGCCAAAAAATGTATCAGCCCCACTATAAGTCATAAGTATACTTTTACTATCTGTTATTGTATTGGTGTTGTCATCTTTTGTATTATAATTTCATTCTGATTATTGTATACTCCTATTCATCCATCTCTTTTATTTGTTTTGCTATCATCTTTTGTGTTATATTTTATTTTCACGAAGGGCAGGATGGTAGAAAGGCTTCTACAGCCTAATCCTTTACCCTTCTTAAATAAAGTTATTATTGGGGGGATAACTCTGAAATTTGAGTGTTTATAAAGGTGGCGCTGCTCTGTAATTACACGTGTTTACACCGGAAGATTCTAAACTGTCATACGTCGAAAAAAGTAAACATATTGTTTTGTTTTTACGGATGCTAGACTATTTACTTTCTCATCAAAAATGAGAAGAGCAAATGCAGGTAATTGTATTATTTACTTTGGAATTGAAATCATTTTATCTTTTCTAGTAAAATATATCAGATCTTGATATACGAATAATAAACACTGACGACTGACAATCCTTGATGAACTGTTTGTGGACCTTGTAATAGTTGTAACAAGCATGCTCCCCCCCCCCCCACGTCATTTTCAGTAACTATAGACCCCAAGACTCTACATTAAAACATAGCCATAGGCCTAATTACTGTGTATCGAGCCAAGGTGTCACTAGCAAGTTTGATTTTTCATCTCACTTAATTCTGCTGACTAATTTTTATAACATTGACCAGTTAGATAATAATGAGTATTTTCTGCTTAGGTTAGGTTGGATGCTTTACACAAACATAAAGATTCAAGTAATTAATAATTGTTGTCTAATATTTACTTTCGAATCCAGACATAGTTCATTAGACTCACTTTTGGCCTAATCGTTTTCTTATTAGGAAATGAACAGACGTATGGATATACTCCAACTTCTCAAATGTTAGAAGATGAAAGTCAACAACTAGAAGATCAACTTTCCAGTAAAGTGTCAGCATTACGAACGGTAAAATATGACAAAATAAAAATATTTTCACTTAGAAGCTTTAAATATGTGATTAATTGTATACTGTACAATTGTGTCCTGTGATTTTTAAATTCAAGTACTAAATGCCACTGAATCAATTTATTGTTTTTAATAATCAGTGAGGCATTAATGAGTGCCAGATTGTCGGTGCACTTTCTCCTGACTGTTATGTAGATAGTTGCATACAGAGATTTTCAAGGGGACAACCCCAATCTGTTTTACAGAGAAATACTTACGAATTATCTCTGTCACAGATGACTGTCTTGAACACGTGCAATGACACCACACGGCTTCAATCATTGGCTCAATGGCTCGTGCATTGTTTACATAAGCCGTAACTGCTCCGGGCAAAATGATGCCTTTTACTCATTTTAATACCCATTTACATTTATAGGAAATATTTTTTAACTACAAATACTTCCAACCTCGTTACTTATTTTTCTAATACATACAAAAAATGTTTTAGAATTTAATTTATCGAAAGAAAAAAGTTAATATGTGGGACTAATGTCATCCTTATCAATTCTTGTAGCGGCCTAGAGAATATTCACTGCTGATCAGTGTGGGGCAACCCCTTGATTGTATGCCCCCAAGACTTAAGTATTGGAAATTTAAGAAATGAAGACATATTTCAAAACAGGCGAAATAAACTTTTTATTTGTCACTTTTTAATTGGATGCGAACGCTCCTACTCTCTGCACACATACTGACTCAGTATTAATGGATTCTGATGACAATACATAACATTGTCTCTCTTATTTTCATAGTATAGCTGTTTGTAATTGGAAAATCTTTTCTGTCAATTGTTCAGTGTGATGACTTTCAGTGACTGGATTATGACTGGATTGGGATAAAAGTAAAGGGAATAATATTACTTGTAATATACTATGTTTTAAAAATAAAAAGAATGATCTGCATACATACATGTTCATAAGTGCCCTTTAAAAATATGCTTTTCTTTTTTTAGCTCACAATTGATATTGGTACTGAAGTGAGGAGTCAAAATAAAATGTTAAATGACATGGTTAGTGAAAGATTATATTTATAGATTTATGCCATTATATAACAACGGAATTATGATATTGATAAGTTGAAATCTAAATATATTAAGAGGAAGGGGGACAACTCTTTAAATTAAGTTCTTTCCTCTTTCTATGCACCAGTACGTGTACATACATGACAGAGACTGTAATGATTTGAATGAAAATGAAGATAATTAAGGCACATACATTGCACATATAACCATAGCATCTTATTCACCATTCCATTTTCTCTTTAAATACATATTAATGCTAGGGTAACTACACACTTGACTGAACTTTACAGTTTATTTATAACCATACCCTTAAATGAGAGGATACTTATAATATTGGGGGGTTGGGATGGCCTAGTGGTCTAGAGTGCCGCGCTTTGACCTCTAGCTGGCCGGTCACCTCTGGCTTGCGGCTGTGGTTTCGAGCCCTGGTGTGAGCGTATGTGGCATGGAGATAGGGGCGCCTTCTCAACCTCGTGGGTTTCCTCTGGGCACTCCGGTTTCCTCCCACGGCTAAAGACCCCTACGCGCAAGTGAATTAGTGAAATAAAATTGAAACCATATGTTAGTCCCGAAATGACCTGGTTGTGTTGAGTGGACGTTAAACCCCATTTCTCTCTCTCCCTCTCACTTATAATATTTTACTGCACTATGCAATGTCACTGTACAAAATTTCATTGCTGGGCTCCTGTTTTTTCATGCCTGGTGTTGACATGTCTGTTCATTATACGATCATGGACAATGCAACATTTTTGAATAATTACTGCCTTGTTTCATTAATCTGCTGTTTTCAACAGAAATTTAAAAATTTTAAACCTGATAATTAGCAAGTTTACTATCAATTCCATTGGGTAATTCAATTATCAGGTTGAATATAGTTGTCTGCAACATGACACATGAAATACCATGCATGCAATACCAGTATACTCTGTTACATGTACCTTGACTTGGGCGGAAAATACTGTAATCATTGTATATATTGTTTTCTATTGTACAGGACAACGATTTTGACAAGTCTGGTGGATTATTGGCGTCATCTATGAATAGATTAAAAGCTATAGCGAAATCTGGTGGCCATAGATTTATATTTTATTTGCTATTATTTGCTTTATTTGTTTTTTGTGTTTGCTGGATGATTGTTAAATTTAGGTGATAATGGTTTCAGTAACAATGAAAATTTAGATAATTTATTTTCAAATTAGGGTACTGACAAGATCTGTTGAAGGGCAATAAGCTTGTCACATCCTATTAAGTTTTGTTTGAGAAATAACATTTCATGTTAGTTAAAAGTAAAAACAGATGTTAATAAGAGAAAAGCCTGCCAATTTTTCTCTAAAAAGAAACAGGGAATTCTGATTAACAGTAAACAAATGCATGATTAGAAAAAGAAGTAATATCTGAAATGCTATAAATACAATTTTCAGTTTTGCAGTGGGTGAAATTATAATATATAAAATCTATGTACATGTATATGAGGAAAATGAGTTTTCTTAAATCAAAAAGCAGTCAAAAGAATTCATATTTACATAATTTGTATGTAAAATTTCTAAGTATAAAATTATATCATCACTGTCGTTAAATACCTGTATATATAGGGAATTGTTATTGATTAATTTGCTCATCACAAAGCTTCCAACTGATATGTAGTGGAGGCCAAAATCTAATTTATTAAACTGATTTCTATGTCTTTGGCTGAAGGAACCCTCCCAGATTTTGTTGCATCAAACAGATAAATTCTGTCTGGAAGACTCTTCAAAACCTTTTATACTAATCCTGTATAAGTATCTTAAGTTTAGTGGTTTCAGTTTGCACATGCTTTTAGTGATAAGTCCCGAATTTACATGCTTTTCCGAGTTCCTGGATAGCCATGTCTACATACTTGCATAGTTATAGTGTACCGGTAAGTGAATGTTGTAAATACCAAAACAAATTACCTATGAACTATAAAATTAATTAAAAGAGTTGCATTACCCTTTTAATTATTGATGCGAACTACTCAATCATTTGGGCCGTTTCTCCACATTATATGCTTATCAATGGGTACCCTGAGAAATCTAGTTAATGTATAATTGTTAACATGTTTTTAAACGAATGCTTATTTTGTAAATGATAATGGTGGATGTTAATTAATTGAATATTTTCATATACATTATGTTATGAATGTGATTTTGAATGTGGTATTTTGTGTTTATGTCTGAAAATAGTGAGATTGCATTTGACTGTCCTTAATTACAAATACTATTCCTGTTTTCATTGATAGTCCAAGATAAGTTGATCTTATGGTATTCATTAATGAAGCAATTTTTCATTTTTTGTTTGAACATTGAATTTTATTTACCAGTATATATATATTATTTGACTATTTACTTGTACATAGTATGGTTTTCTGATGTATATATAAAAGTAGGCCTACATATAAATTTTAATACATAAACTCTGATTAAGATCTATATTTCGTTTGTTTTTTTATATTTCGATAGCCTCTACTGACCAGGTGTTGTGGGAGGATGTGTCAGGGGTCATACACTAGTCACTTTTGGCCTAATGACTTCAGACTTTTAATTTACTAATCAGTGTTGAGGTTTCTAGAAGGATGCCCACAGTTCAGTGCGCCACACTACAAACACTTCCTGTTTCATTGGCTAATGATTTGCCGCTAATCCCACACATCAACCAGAATGCAGATTATATAACATCTCTTACAGATTGTAGTGTAGTAGAGACAATTACAACAAAATTTTGAACTATAAAAAATGAAACGAAATAGGATCTGGGTTTTAATCCCACTGACATAAACTGCAACCGTTTTATAATATCAATTTGATATCATTATAATGCGTGCATATTTATGTCACTCATATATTAGGGTAAAGGTTGGTTATTATTTTACACAATTCATCATCTACTGGAGAAAAAGTTTCTATTTTTCACTATTCTCTTAAAATATAACTGTATTAGTTATCCAATTGTTTAGGTTTTCAGAAAAAAGTAATAAAGTAACTGATAAGAGAATAAATATTTTTCAATGTTAGCTTTGCACCTTTCTTGATAGTAATACACTTGTATACTGAAGGTACGTGTAGATATGAGAAGCAAGGGCTGGCTTTGATAGGAGTTTTGTCTGCCGATTCCAGGTCAAAGGTGTATTGTTGTTCACATTGGTCAAAATACTATTGTCAGTCATCTAGACCGTTTCAACAAAAGCAAATAAAAGTATGATATAGGCTTCATAAACCCACAATTTGTTGGACAATATTCAGATGAACGTTGGAGAAAAATAAATGCTCTGGACTGGCATGGGGGTCTGAACCACCCGCGCCAATACGCCACCCTGGAGGACACGTGCCTGCATATTGAGTGATAATAACATTGCTCTATTTTAAACGAATTCAGCTGTAAATAATCAAACAATTTTATAAGATATAAAATACTGTATAAGAGGTTTTGAAAAAATATGATTGGATTGTTTGTCATAGATTCTGGTCCTGACTTATTTGGAGTATGATGCTTTTAGGACTCCACCCTCATCTGTCTATTGGGAATTCTGGATATCACCAAAGGGAGCCTCTCATTTTCGATTGGGTGAAAGGCACCCACACAAATCCAAGCATTATAAAACTCGAAACACACACAATTTGATTTTATTTATTTGATAATATTAACCGCCACCTTTTACGTCAAATTTGATAAGCTAAGCACACTAATATTATCCAATCAAACTACTAAAATTTGGATTTTATCTTAGTTAAAATTTAGAAAGTTACGATCCGATATATGCTCGAATATCGAAAGGAACTAAGATCTTTGGATAATCATACATTTCAAGTTCCATCAAACCCCGATCTAAACTGTGACATCTAAAGGGCCGACTGCCATGATTTACCAAATTTTTGCACTACATGTATTTGCATACGAGGGTCGGCCATTTTGACCGACAGTTTTGACGCAATTTTCACGATATTGGAATTCAACCGACATAACGGTGTAATGGCGATATATTATTTAAACTTTTCTTTTAAAAATAGGATAATAATGGTGACCTCGAGAGGGTTTACAATAGGGACCATCCTTAGGGTATAAGGAATAAGTATTTTAAGTTTCAAGATGATCGATTTTTCGTGCAATCAGTGACAGGGAATTACCATCCGATATGCGTAAAAATCGAGGGAACCAAGATCATGGGTTATAAAAATGCATTTCAAGTTTATCAAAATCGGATGAAAATTGTGACCTCTAAGAGTCTCCAAAACCTAAAAACGGGATTTTTCTTACAAACAGGGGCCCATAATCCACGACGCTTCGACCTGATACATGCCAATATCGAAAGGAACCGAGATCTTTTGGAGATAAATCTAAATTTCAAGTTTTGTCAAAATCGGGTGTGACCTATAGCTAGTTCAGCTCTGAATGTCGGTCTCATTACAAAACCGACGTTCAGAGCTGAACTAGACCTATAGCGTGTCCACAAACGAACGGACATGGGCGACGACAATATACGTTCACATGAAAATGTGGTCGAATAAAAATATTCTTGGCAGTATAACTGACAATTTTAGCAAAATTATGGTTTAATCAAGGTTTAAAAGACTTGTAAATGTTGAAGATGTCATTCAGTAGTAGGCCTATCCACATCAGAATTGGATAAGACATAGGTAATCAACAGACCAGCTAGCGAATCAAATATGGTTGGAATTTGAAGGAATGTGTGAAGATAAATCTATCAAAACTTGGGCAATTTCTGTCATACCTTTCATCTGAAAATAAATATGTAAAAACTTGTTGTATGGTCATATAATTATTTGAGTTCTCGATAGCATATAAATATATACATATTGTACAATAAACATAATGACACAATCAACGAAACGTCACTGAATTAAATTAAACTAGTAATTTTGTTCCAAATCATAGCACTGCGTTTATTACGTCTACAGAGGCGGATTTCCCCCTAATTTCCGACAGTGCCCTTTTTTACTGCTGAAAGTGCCTTTTCTCAGACCCAAATATGTCCGTTCCGAACGTTTACTTAGACGAAAATATCATCCAAATAGCTCTTGGAATGGCTACAGATGCAAGGAAATGACGGATAATTTTCTTGGCCCCCCTCCCAACCCCCCTCTCAGCGGCGTGCCCCGTCTCCGAGGTCAGTGCCCTCATTTTGCGCCCCCCCCCCTTTTCAAAATTCCTAGATCCACCCCTGGTCTATCAAATGCTAAATGAAGCTCAATGAATATATATTACTATAGTTTAAACTTTTCAATCATCTGATCTCGACTTTATACGTAAATAATGAAATAGGCTAGACAAATATCAAAAACACTTCGAATGAAACGGGGGGGGGGGGTGTTGCCACAATGCGAGAAAGGGGAGTGGATATTTCGAAATCTAGTAGTAAGGGTTAGACAACTATGCACTTTTACAATCACTCGCGCGCCGACAGCGAAAAATGAGACCAAGTCAACACTGACATTCAAAGCCGGAACATTCTGTTCAATTCGAGAGTATATACCCTACCCACCCGACGACAAATGCAGCTTCTATTGGCAACAGCATCCCACCAAAGGAAAATTTTAAAACATATTATGAACTTACCTCAGTATCTGTTGAACAGACCGATTGATTTCTTGAATCCTGGTATGAGTTTGGACTGTATAGAAAAGATAACAAAAAAATGAGTAATAGGAATCAAGTAGCTATTATTAGTTGCAAATATTTCACAAAACTTGAATAAATCTGGATATGAACAAGTATACCAGATTTGGATATATGATGATGTGTGAAAATTTCCAAGATGTGTCCGAAAAAATTACTAAAAGAGAGGCTTTTCATCCAGAAAATAAACTCTGTGTGGCGCATACGAGCAGAAAGGTCCGTGTGATGTTTTTAAATTTTACTAATTGAGTCTAAGGAATAAGGATATTTCAATAATTAATAATAATATAATGCATATAGATATTACTCAAAAATACTTCGGTGGAATTGGATTGGTGGTAGGTCGTTATGTATAGTTAGCGTTTGACTGAATTACCTAGGGGTTAGAATGTCTGCACTATAATTCCACATATGTCCGTCTCCAAAATGAACAGAGTTTACGGAGGGGCTGTGGTGTGGTGACTCAACCGTGGTGTATCTCGACGATATTATTGTGGACATGCTTGGTAGGTGCTGTGGCGAGGGTGTTGATATAGCTACAGAATAGCTCGTATCGTACGGCTCTACATAAACCATGTTCCTGTTTACTTCTTGATGAACCTCGTTGTTGGAAGATATATTAGATTCATGTTTTTGTTGCACCAGATCAGTACCGATGTCTGACAAAGCTGTGGGATTTGGTGTATTTATAGTTTCCCGTATGCTATTCCAAAAACTTTTTCCTTGAAAAGAGAAAAAAAATGAAATTTAATGTTTAATGCCAGATTGAATATTTTTCTAATACTGATTTCAGTGACCCAAAGCACTAAAACGCTGTAGATTTAGGTATGTCATTGATTCGGGTATGGTTTAGAATTCTCAAACTGTTCGTAACGAATTTCGTAGATTTTTTCCGTTTTTTTCGCACTGCTTCCGTGATTTAGTTGCATAGAGAATTGTGTGCCGAAAAAATGACCTAACCCAAATTCCTTATATTACATTCTACAAAACCAAAGTTACAAAGATGCGATGCCTAAGATTATAAAATCCTCCACACAGATTTACAGTATGACAAATATTAATCCGGTGAGACAAGAAAGAACTAGATTTCTTCCACATATTCTTATCGGAATTACAAGAAGTAAAATTCTGTTTACCCTTTAGGTTGTTGCAGATATTCTGTAGTGCCCCTAAGCTTTCAGAAGATTGGACAATTTCTTCTTTCAGTTGGTTCGAGGTGTTGCCATTATTAAGCACCGATGATTTGGAGATACGGGAAGGTCTATTTTCTGGATCCATAGGGTTCAAGGTACTGAAGTGTTTATCATCAAGGTCAATGGCATCTCTTCTCGTGACATAACTGACACCATGGCTACTTTCTTCTTCACCTTCTACTTCTTTCTGTTCACCAACATACTTCATTTTCTGAATGTTGGCAAGTATTACAGTGCCACATTTATTTCTAGACGATTCACCGGGGTGTTGCTTTTGTCTACGGCGGGTATTAGACATCCATGTTTTAATTTGAAGTAAAGTGAGTCCAGTTTCTTTGGACAGGTTGGTCTTTTCTTCCTGCGTTGGATATGGACTGTCTATATGCGCTGTGAACCATCGACGAAGAATTGTTAGAGAACGTGTGGGAAGTTTCAACGTTGGCCGAGTACCATCAACACATATTCCTTTAGGGGGAGGATTACTGAAAAAAGGTAAATGGAACCATGAACAACAATTATGAACAGGATATTTTTAGCAATTAGTGCAGGATTAAGAATTATCGGTGTCATAATATCTATGTGAATTCTTGGACAGATATTAATTCAATTCAATTAAAATAATTCAGAAATTACTTTTCGGACCAATATGCATCGTACTGCCATGTATATATTTAAATTAATCTATTTATCAAAAAATCTAATATTTTATTTATACCTCTGTCTTACTCGAAATCGTTTCACGGCATTCAATGGTCGTCCAATATCAACTTCTCTGAGTCTGTAATGACTGGTATCCCACAATTTAAGTAATCCAGTTTTATCGTTAAAGTTGTGATTCTGAATTAAAAATTGCAAATGTTTGTCTGGTTATCAGCAATGTCAGTTTTAAGATAAATCAGAAGACATCGGAGTGCGATCAAGAAATTTGTAAGTTTGACTTCCCAATGTTTCTACTTTTATAGTAGCGTGACCATATATACATAAAAACAATAAAATTGATTTTTCTTTATTGTAATGTTTTGTCGATTTTTACGAAATTAACAAACCTCTTGTATAGCAAAAATCCATGTCCAAAAAGCATAATTTTAAACTGTAAAGTATATTAATTAAAAAAAATATAATTTGTCATTTTCTTCGGCATAAAATACAAGGAAATATTAATAGAACCAATCTGTGAGACTTGTGCAATCTTTTAATTATCTTGATAATATAAACAGTAAATATCGACTACGTCATTGAATAAGAGACACAAACGTACTGTACTCGATTTTGTTTGATATTTCACGTCCTTTGACAAAATAATTCCCTGACAACTGATCGGTTGATTTATAGGGTTTGCAAAATTTAAAAGCTAACTTACCTGTAAAAGGTTACATACATCATCGAACTTGCCTTGAAAAAAGCGTAGAGATACCAAAGCTCTAGCAAATTTATCATTGGTTTGTAATAAATATTGATATTCGAACGGGAGAAGACTATTAATAAAATTGGCGAATCTCTGGAAACAAGGAAAATATTCCCTCGAGTTGAAACATTTGAATAAAATGTCACATTCCTTTTCAAAATATTCCTGATTCTTTTGGTCGGTTCTTGTGATGGCTATGCTATCATTAATGAAATAGTTCCTAATTATTTTCTGCATAATTAAATTTAGTTCTTCCGATTTAAAAGATTTGAGCCAAAGTAAAAAGCGGTAAACGGTTGAGAAAATTTTAGACAAAATAGAAATTAAAGTCTGTTTCATAAACATGTAGCTAGTTCCTTCTTATCTACACAACATCATACAATTATAAATATTGAAAAAGACATTATTAATGACATTTTAATGACACGTGCGTGTATGATGTGACACGCGCAATATTTTGAAAACATGCCAATCGAACAGTAGTGATGGCTGCTTCCGATAACCACAACACTTGTAAGGTTTTCCACAAAATACTATTCGCATTTAAGTCAAATTGTTGGCGTTTGTCGGGATTTAGTTGGGCGACATTCTTTGAATAAAATATAGGAACTGAAAAGTCATGCGGCGCGATTCTATTTATGGTTGCCGTGAGTCTGCGGAGTTGCTAAGGAAGCTGTCCATTTTACACGAAAATGGTGTAAAAAGAAAGGAACAACTCTGTCTGATACGTCCCTGACTCCCTTAAAAGATAGGTTGCCAGGCAACGAAACATACGCCCACAGCAGCTAAATCGTCCGGGCAGTCAACAAGAGTGGTCGCATATTTTTACTTTTTTCGGTAATGAAACATTTATAATACACTAAAATCTGATTAAGAGTAACAACTCATTAAGTAATTATCAGAAAATCATTAGAATTTGTTTGGCTTTGATAAAGTTCTCCTCCATGCTAATGTTTAGTATACGAAACATTTAATATCATAAATTGAGGTGTTCAAGTTATCAAAATTCATTGAAAATCAATATACTTGTTCGTCTCAAGATCTTAAAATCTGTGTATCAATCTAAAGTGAATCAGATGTAAACTTTAGCTTCTATAGTGTCCACAATATTTTTTTTGAAGTGATCAAGGGCCATAACTCTGACAGTAATTATCGGAAATCGCTAAAAATCAATTGGCTTCTTCGTCTCATGACCTTAAACACTGTGTATGAATTTAAAGTCAATCGGGTATTAACTTTGGCCTCTAGAGCATCCACAAGATTTTTTAAAGTGATCAAGGGCCTTAACAATGACAGTAATTATCGGAAATCATTGAAAATCAATAGGCTTCTTCGTTTCATGACCTTAAACACTGTGTATAAATTTAAAGTCAATCGGATATTAACTTTGCCCTGTAGATCATCCACAAGATTTTTTGAAGTGATCAAGGGCCATAACTCTGGCAGTAATTATCGGAAATCTTTGAAAATCAATAGGCTTCTTCGTCTTATGACTTTAAACACTGTGTATAAATTTAAAGTCAATCGGATATTAACTTGGGCTTTTACAGTGTCCACAAGATTTTTTGAAGTCATCAAGGGCCATAACTCTTGCAATAATTATCGGAAATCGCTGAAAATCAATAGGCTTCTTCGTCTTATGACCTTAAACACTGTGTATAAATTTAAAGTCAATCAGATATTAACTTTGGCTTTTACAGTGTCCAGAAGATTTTTTGAAGTGATCAAGGGCCATAACTCTTGCACTAATTATCGGAAATCGCTGAAAATCAATAGGCTTTTTCGTCTTATGACCTTAAACACTGTGTATAAATTTAAAGTAAATCGGATATTAACTTTGACTTTTAGAGCGTCCACAAGATTTTTTGAAGTGATCAAGGGCCATAACTCTGGCACTAATTATCGGAAATCCCTGAAAATCAATAGGCTTCTTCGTCTTATGACCTTAAACACTGTGTATAAATTTAAAGTCAATCGGATATTAACTTTAGCCTCTCGAGCATTCACAAGATTTTTCAAAGTAATCAAGGGTCGTAACTCTGGCAGTAATTATCGGATATTGCTGAAAATCAATAGGCTTCTTCGTATCATGACCTTGAACACTGTGTATAAATTTAAAGTCAATCCAATATTAACTTTAGCCTCTAGAGCGTTCACAAGATTTTTCAAAGTGATCAAGGGTCATAACTCTGGCAGTAATTATCGGATATCGCTGAAAATCAATAGGCTTCTTCGTCTCATGACTTTTAACACTGTGTATAAATTTAAGGTCAAAATGATATTAACTTTAGCCTCTAGAGCGTTCACAAGATTTTTCAAAGTGATCAAGGGACATAACTCTGGCAGTAATTATCGGATATTGCTGAAAATCAATAGGCTTCTTCGTCTCATGACCTTAAACACTGTGTATAAATTTAAAGTCAATCGGATATTAACCTTGGCCTCTAGTGCGTTCACAAGCAATTGTGGACGATGGACGGACGGACCGACGGACGGACGGACGGACGGACCGACAGACGGACGGACGGGGGCGACGGCAATATACGTCCACATTTCTATGTGGGCGTATAAAAACGATAAAGTCATATTACAAAACTACTTTCTTTTATTATTTACTGCAGAAATAATGTATAATGTTAAAATTGCAAGATAAAGGTGGATAAGAGATTTATATAAAATAAGCAATAACCAATTAATAAATAAATAAACAAATCGTACAATAGAGTATTCACTGATTAGCCTACATGTAAATCTAAACTTATGTATATATTAAATTATTAAAAATATATAAAAAATACCATAAAAATAACACTAGGCCCACACACAATATAATGGCCAACAGAGTATTTATGACAGAAGAAAAATCATACATTTACTAGGTTTCGAAGGTCTGTTTTTCCATTAAAAATCTTAATTTGTTTGACTACCATTAGCAACTCACAGTTAAATTCAAATACTCAAACTTAGACCATGCTCATTCTTTTTCATACAAATCAGACACTTTATTGATTCAGTTTTTAATTTATGTTCATTTCCTTAAACATACATTATGCAAGAGCAAAATCTGCCTATTGTAGGTCTTTCCTTAGGCCTGAAATGTTATAAAAACTATTAATTAGACATTAATTAACTTATTCAGACCATAATCAACTCTCGATGTCAAAGCTAGCATGAGATTTTTGTTGGATTGTAGTTCGATTCGCTGAAATATTTTCCTTCATGATTTACCAATAAAAATGGATAAAGGGAAACTACTGGTTTTGTCTTACCAACTTAGTTCTAAGTTAATAATGGATCAATTTGACTGAAATTTTCAGCAAATTGCCTTTACATTTGCTACTTTTTAACTATTGTAGTGAGAACTGCCAACTCGTTATCTAATCTCCCATAATGTATCTTCAAATGAAAGTGTTTACAGTAGAATAGCACCTAATTTTGAGACACAATCTTTTATTGCCAAATAAATTTAATATTTTTAAATAACATGTCTCCAAGTAGGGGTCATTTAAGATGCCACAAATTCAATAAATGGAAATAACAAACTACACACTCTCTTTTTAATGTCAAAATCTGATATCATGGCAGTGATTTTTAGACTGAAAAATAAATCTACATGTATTTAGTCTGATATAGTCTCAATCCTTCGTTCTTCAAATGATACTTTACCCAACATATGCTTTTTATAATAGCCATAATCACTTGCTTTCACATCAAAACCACACTTTAGATACATAGATAGGAACCATGCTAATATAAGTCTATCTATACTCATTAAAGGATGTAACCAGAGAATAAGGAAAAAACAGGTAGATCCAGGATGTCTCATATGCTTATATAATTTCTGCATACCCTTTGATTTGTAAGATATTGGACTATTGTAACCCTTGAAACTGTAATACACCTGTAACATATAAAATAAAGATTAACCTAATTATAATTTAAACCTGTCTGATTTTGATCAAAAGTAAAATTGTCAATCTTCAAACCAATTTTGTGTACACTGTTAACAGAGCAAGCTAATAATTAAACTTGATTTAGTAAACACATCAACTTCAGCTCAATTATTTCAAAACAAATATTTAATTGCATAGAGCTTATCCCTTTATTAACCAAAATAATTCATTATTTAATAAAGATGAGCAACTCTTTTAAATAGATTAACACCCAAAACCAGTGCTGAGTGCTGGATTAACCACTATGCAAAATAAGCACCTGATTAGGGCATCATTGAAAGTGGGCCAGCACAGAATTCCTGCTTTGTTAGATGATGAATTCAAAATATTTAATTTAAAAATTAATTTATAACTTTTAATTAGTTGTTCAATGTTTTTGTCTTTTCTTACTGTTGCCTTTTTTGTCTCAATATATAATAAATAGATAAAACTCAATGACCATTGAATACCGCTCAGGTTATTCAATGGTTCAAGAGAGTGTATCCCTGCGCAAGTATTCCACAAACGATAACTACTTTTTGTTTAAAATCAACAATTTATCTACAGACATAAACATTTTCAGTCGATTTTAATCAATAAAATAAAGCAAATACTTTGCATCCCTACCAGTGTTTTCATCCTGAATAAATTCAAAGTACTCCTACTAAGTCTGATACAAGTAGCCACATAAGAGGTACATGTACCTCTCAAAGGGTAAAAGAAGGTTTGTTTGTTTGTCGGTTCACCATAGGAATAACTTTTTAATTATCATTTTTCTACAAGGAATTTAATTTTTTTTTTCATTTTCTGTCAAATTCTAATCCCAAAATCAAAACTGAAATTATCTTGTGTAATTTTTATGGACAGGTAAAAGCTGTTAGGTTTTAGAATTTACCTGTTTCCAACCGATCAGTTCCATGGGTTCCATAATCAAAACTTCTAAGAAAATAATCAGCCAGGCAAACCAATGAACAAGATTAAAGAACAACCATAAAACCCAGCTTTCATTGGTATCAATTAACCAGGCTGACAAACTATACACAGGCTGCCAAAAGTATATCAATGTCTGAAAAATCAAAAAAAAAACCCCAATCTTTAGTTTATAGACTTATATTTATTTACAAATATTTCCTATGAATAAGAAAACTAAATTTTGACTAATAACTGATTATTTATATTTTTAGCAGTAATGCCATGTGGCTATATCACAGCATATGTTACCTTGAGTGCAACAAATCAGCCAATCCATTGCTGAATATAAAAGAGTTTTAAGATTTCCTATGACTTATGTGCATTTGGTATTCAAAAGTTAGCTGGACAGGGCTTTGATCTTAGCAGGCCAGTTTCAAGTTATTTATAGTTAATAGCACACATAAGAAATAACCAAGGTATAAAAATGATTTATAGGCAAGCTATAAATGTATAAAAATTATTCATTTTTACCATTAATGTTAAACCAGTAAATGCCACATAAATGCATCTTTCAACAGGTTTTAAACCACACTTGCTGATTCCATTTTTGAAGAAACTACATGCCATCAATGAATGTTGCAAAATGAATATAGCAATCAAACAGACATCAAAAATGATATGTCTAAATTCGGTGAAATCTACAATATAAACAGAAATAATCATATGATATGTAGAGGTTTTTGACAACAAGCATATATCTACCAAGAGTTTTCCCAATTTTGTTTGTCAACCACATATTAAAATCTTTGTGAATTCATTTTACTACAAATGTTATGAGTAGGCCCTGCTAGGTATTTAATATTGTGTTCTGAAGTGTGTTCTGAAGTAAATTCTGTGTAATTAAATTGAAGGATCTTTCTCAGATCTATTTCAAAGTGAATCAAATGGGTTAATTTTCATGCAAGATTCCTAGATTACTTAAAATCCTAGTCCTGTGTAACTATCTTGATTTCTGTGGTAGCCTACTATTTCACAGGAAATAAAAACTTTCAGTTTCTGTGGTTGGCAGTAGGTCTTAGTGGACAAATTCCATGCCATTAATGCTAAGGCGCCTAAGGTATCTGAAGTGCTCAGATAACCAATTCTACATATACCATCTTTTGACATTTAATTTGTAGCCTACACATCACATAGTGACATACAACGAATGAAGCATGCTATAAATGACTTGTAACACTGACACCTGCTGAACATGTTTGTTGTTATTGCACACAAAACCCACCTCACTTCTCTATGTGATTTCTACTAAAATTAGCGTAAGCGAGCAAAAGTGTGCTATAACATTGAAAATATCTAGCTTTTGCACTCTTACGCTCCAGTTAGTTTAGCAGAGGTAAAACAATCTGCATATTTAACGAAAAGAACAAAGGAAGATCTCCCGTCCGTGTTACAAATAAGTCTAATAATAGAGCTTTCTGGTATACAAATTGGCTGATATTTAATTAATTTGTAGCCTATACATACAACCACTTTTATCAATGGGTAACGTTAACAGCAGATAAAGCAGACAAGTCATTGCATTTGCAGTAGCCCTGGACCTAATTGTGAACCTTTACACCCTTGTTCTGTTTTCTTATTTAGTTGGAGCAACCATACTTCTTTGTTACGTCTAGGCCCCCCTACTTTGATGCACGTACTGTATCCTACCTATAACTTAGACATATAGAAGTAGATTTCACAAATTAAAAACACTTTTGAATTTATTAACATGCGACATTTTGATACACATGTCATAACGATATCTGGGCACAGTACGTTAATCCGACTACTCTTTGAGTACGGTAAGGGTTAGCGTTTGGGTGAGTAAAGTAGCTGGGAAGTCGCATCGACGTACTAGGCCGATATCTGTATGTGTATAGAAACATAGCATATTAATAATTTCAGACGTAGTATATCAATATAAGTGTTTCTTAATCTACCTATAACGTCTTTAATATCATCATCATTATTATTATGATGTTGTTGTTGATGAGATTCTGGTACTCCATCTCCAATTTTAATTCCAAGACTCAACTGCTGGTTGGACAGGAAATAAACTAATGACAAAACTGAACTAATTAGTATCGACCCCGATACTAATGGAAAAAATGCATAGATTAATGAACATAGCATGTTAACAGTCAATATTTTTAATAATTCTGAAATTAATAATGTTCACCAAAATCTCACAATAACAATTGAAGGGAAGTCACTCTGAAAACAGAACAAAAGTTAGGGTTGTCCAGACCCAATCTATGCCAATGAACTTTGATCTCCCGAAATTTGACAGTGGTCGGTGCTCTTGAAAATTAAGTTAAGTCCGAGTAAAGAAATAGAAAGGTAGACGTTAATGTAAAAAGTTTCAGGTATTATTTATTTCGCCAGCAGAAAGATTCTTTGTGACTGACACTTAATTTATCCAATGATTTGGCATATACCGGTAGACAGCAGGTTCCTGACTGAGTCTCTGGGGGGGGGGGATGGCCTACTTTGGCCTACCTAGTGGTCTCTAGTTGGCCAGTCACCTCTGGCTTACGGCAGTGGTTTCGATCCCCGGTGTGAGCGTATGTGGCATGGAGATAGGGGCGTCTTCTCAACCTTGTGGGTTTCCTCCGGGCACTCCGGTTTCCTCCCACTGAATTATTGAAATAAAATTGAAACCATATGTTAGTCCCAAAATGACCTAGTTTGTGTCGAGTGGACGTTAAACCCCATTTCTTTCTCTCTCTATGAGTCTCTGGGGGGGGGGGGATGGCCTAGTGGTCTAGAGTGCCGCGCTTCGACCTCAAGCTGGCCGGTCACCTCTGGCTTGCGGCTGTGGTTTCGAACCCCGGTGTGAGCGTATGTGGCATGGAGATAGGGGCGCCTTCTCAACCTCGTGAGTCTCCTCCGGGCACTCCGGTTTCCTCTCACTGCTAAAGACCCCTACGCGCAAGCGAATTATTGAAATAAAATTGAAACCATATGTTAGTCCCAAAATGACCTAGTTTGTGTATAGTGAGCGATAAACCCCATTTCTATCTCTCTCATGAGTCTCTGGGGGTACCTTGTGGCTAAGTTAATAGTTGGCCAGTCACCTCTGGCTTACGGCAGTGGTTTCGATCCCCGGTGTGAGCGTATGTGGCATGGAGATAGGGGCGTCTTCTCAACCTTGTGGGTTTCCTCCGGGCACTCCGGTTTCCTCCCACTGAATTATTGAAATAAAATTGAAACCATATGTTAGTCCCAAAATGACCTAGTTTGTGTCGAGTGGACGTTAAACCCCATTTCTTTCTCTCTCTATGAGTCTCTGGGGGGGGGGGATGGCCTAGTGGTCTAGAGTGCCGCGCTTCGACCTCAAGCTGGCCGGTCACCTCTGGCTTGCGGCTGTGGTTTCGAACCCCGGTGTGAGCGTATGTGGCATGGAGATAGGGGCGCCTTCTCAACCTCGTGAGTCTCCTCCGGGCACTCCGGTTTCCTCTCACTGCTAAAGACCCCTACGCGCAAGCGAATTATTGAAATAAAATTGAAACCATATGTTAGTCCCAAAATGACCTAGTTTGTGTATAGTGAGCGATAAACCCCATTTCTATCTCTCTCATGAGTCTCTGGGGGTACCTTGTGGCTAAGTTAATAGTGGGTAAGGCGCTGGCTCGCTAGCCTGGAGGTCGGGTGTTCGATCCCTTCATTATTGGCTGAGAAAGTTTATCTCGATTTTCGGCGTGGTTTCCCCTTGTCAGTACTCAGACTAGGCAGCTCTTAAATTGTAACAATGTTACAATTGCAAATAGCAGAGCTTAGGTCGAATTTAGTCCTGAGAGGACATAGTTGGTATAATTGTCTACTCATTTGATATGAACTGGCGACTTGAACAGACTCAACTCGACTCAACTAGGCCTTCTAGAAAGTCAGCGACTTTTGACACAATCAACTGGAGGTCGGGTGTTCGATCCCTGCATTGGCCGAGAAGGTTCATCCAGATTTTCTGGCATGGTTTCCCCTTTAGTGATGCAGGTCTGATGGCCTGACAAGGACAGCTGTCTAGTGGTTCGGATTGGACCAAAAACCGAGGCCCCGTGTGCACATAAAAGATCCCTTGGCAGTTGGAATTCGATATCAAAGTAGGCCATAGCGCCGCTGTCCGGGCAAAATTTCCCTCATAGCACACTGTGTGGTGATGCCCGTCTTCATGTTTTAGTCCGGCAGCAGGTGGACAAACATGGAATTAAAGTAAATAACCAAAAAATGCCCCATGACGGCCATTTTGAATTTTTTAATTTCCTTAAGGATGTCAGTGTGGCATCATTTGGATTCTGAAACCACACGTATTGAAGATCTATAATACAACAAAATCTATATTTTTAGGGAACTTTTCGAGTTTCCCGCCATAATAAGCCCCCATTTTGAATTTGGCCCCCTAGCGGAATTAGACGGCACTTTTAGGAAGAATACCCATGCGCCCACTTAGGAGTGCAAAGCCCAGCCCGTGATTTATGGGTGGAAAAAATGCCCACAAGGACTAACTTCATACTAGTACTGTATTTCCAACCTAAACTATTTTTGCTCTCCTTTCCTCCGAGAATATATGGAGCTAAAAATTGTTCGCCACCACAAAAAATAGAGGGGGCGTGCGCGGGGTGCGCCCCCCTCTGGATCCGCACCTGTGGTATGTGCATATTACTTCCCATGCCATGGAATCCATTGGGAAGATCAAAAGTGTCTAACTATCTCCTTGATGGCTTGAGAATGCAGCATTAGATCACAGCCACAAAATTTAGAATTCATATTGTATAGTCAAATTAAATGTATATAAGAACTTTGTCTTTATTACTTCAGCATACAATGGCAGTTAGACAAATTCCAAGGGTAATGAGGAAAATTGTTGCCACACAATTTAGTCCTAAGTTCCGTGAGTCAACAGAAATTATTGAGACACCAGTTCCATCCCCAGGGCCCTCAGAAATTCTTATTAAAAACAGGTGAGGCTACTTTTCTGATTGAAGGAAATTATGACATTATTTGAGATTTATATAATAAAATCCAAAGGCGTTTTATAGCTGAGGCGCTGGAGGCGCCAGCCTCCTCCCGAAAAAAATCAAAGAAGTTGAAAAAATAGAACGGACGAAAAATACTAAAACCGATAAGAAAAATGAAAATGTACCATAGTTAGGGGGCCCTTAAGGCAGACAGAAGGGCCCCACGTCTGACAAAAGGGCCCCTCTGGCCAAGGGAAAGGGCCCACAAGTCCGATTCAATCGTTTTCTATACACTGCTACTGTCGAATCTACTATTGAAAGAGAATGCAGTCATTGCATTGGCGTGAAAATAATCAATCTAGACACACACACCCCCCCCTTTAAAGAGGGCCCTCAAAATAGTATAGCCTCCGCCATGATAAAATTTAAAATGCCCCTGATAAAATCTGATTTTTGATTAAAAAAAATTCAAGTATTTGGAAAAAAAGAGTTGAATTTTGTTAATGGACCTGTTATTTTGCATAATGAAATTTTGATTTTGATACAGTTAGCAGAAATCAGTCTGTTACAAATCTTTTAGTTATGGGTGTTTGTTTAATGTCGACTGTTCCACACGTGTCAGTTACGTGTCAACAATGATGTAAATTATTAAAGACGGATTTCCATATGACAAAATTCATTGAAATTTCCCATTTTATAATTGATTCAAATCTAGGAAGTCCTCACCTTTTATGCCAAGCCCAATTCCCCTTACTTAATGTTGATTTTTAATAAAATTCACTGAAATTGACAATTTTATTTTTGACCTAACTCAAAGATGTCGTGTTGTTTTTTGGCTTCCCTGTTCACCAGTTATGATTTGTACTAAATAAAGATATTGTATACAAAAATAAAATCTATTTACAGATACGTTGGTATTAATGCCAGTGATATAAACTACACAGCAGGAAGATATGACCAGACGTTAAAGCCTCCCTTTGATTGTGGATTTGAGGTATAAATAATTGGAAAGGTTAATATTTATTAATGTTAAAATGCCACAAATAATTTTGGCTTGAAGATCTATTTGTTTAATCACATAAATCTGTATTGATTACATGAAAAGCCTATAATCTGCTCTCTAGACTATCATATAGCTGAGATTTAAACAGATTTGAATACCCGCTAGATTAAAAAAAATTAATGATAAGATAAGAATAAGTCTCAATTCTCCAGTGCCAATCTACGCTACATCTTCAAACAGTCATAGCTTTCCCCACATAAAAGTAATATTAAGAAAATTTTCTATACATTAAAGATATATTAGGCCTATCATGAAAGTATTTACAGGGTAGTTATTTCTAATTAAACTTTGGCACATATAAGGGGTGTATAGATGCCCAATCTAAACTAGAAAAATATTGGATTACCCAAAAAACACCCGTGGGACAACCATTGGGCAAAAATGTCAGTATATCACTAACTAGCAACCCAAAGTCTTATTGTATGCTATAGTTCGAGTGGGGGAATAGTTGTTATTTTATGATTGAATGGTTAAGTGGTTTTGGTAGCATTGAGACTGTGAATGCATAAAAGACTCTGCAATTAAACGTTATGCCTCAATATGTATTGTAAATGGACAGTAAGTAATAAAAAATACATTCTGAACAATGGCCCTCCCTCAATCAAATTAGGTGACAAAAATGGCTTCTAAAACCAGAATTTTCTATAGCTTGTGGTATCTTCCTAAGAATACAAAGTTTTGAGAGGGATTTGAAGCAAATTTTTGATAGATTAATTAGTTTGAATTTGTTTTTAGTCCAATATCATCAAATCACACAGTTTTTACGAGATTAATTAGTTTGAATATGTTTTTGGCCCAAGTATATCATCAAATCACACAGAAAGTATCTTTAATGTTTCGTTATCTGTTTTTCAATTATTATAGCAAGAACAACCAGCTCTTTATCTAAATCTTATGTAATGTATCTTTAATGCTGGAAAAAAAAGATTTTGATATTTGTATGGTCTTAGGGTATTGGGGAAGTTGTTGCTGCAGGAGATCAAAGTAATGTGAATGTTGGGCAGTCAGTTCTGTATATGAATATGGGTGCTTTCTCTGAATACAAGGTATGGAGTAGATTTAAGTATTTATTCACCCTTTGCTATTTTAAATGTAGATCATCACTTATACTAAGAAAAATGATGTCATTAATTTGATGTAATGCCATGTTGAAAAAAAGCCATCTTGATTATCAAAACTGGGTTACTTATTGAACAAGCCATTTGCATAAGAGTTATCCTATTTCTTAGAGAATCACGATTTTTATATTGAATCGTAAAATCAAAGGATTGACCAACATTCTTTTGCATGATGAAAAAATTTCAGTCAGGATGAATTCCGCAGTAAGAGTGTGCTTAGTCCATCCATAACATTTACCATATTGTCTGATTTTATTAATCATTTATTTTGACTACCAGTATATAAGGAATACAAAGCTAACTTATAAATCTCCTTATCACATTTAACATGGTGATTTGCATCCTGGTATAACCAAACAATAATCTGTATTTGTAACATATGTTTGAATTAATTAGGTGAAATTAAACCCCATGGTCAATCCCAATAGCTTTGTGCGTTGATGATCATACTGCGTAACATGCTCTTTGTGGTCAAAGGCATGGGGAGACAGTCAAACGGGTAGTGCATAGTGCACATGTTTTTGTTTATGGTATGGTAACAAGGATTCACATATGTAAACTGAACTAAGAATAAAATTTTAGTATAATAATTATTTATTAATGAAATACTTATATTTAAAAAGCTATTTTATTATTGGTTAAAGAAACTTAAAAAGTTGAAACAGCCGTAGGAGGATTAATCAAACATTTTGGTCATGGATAGTATAAATTATGTTACTGCAATGGTTAGCTGTATCCTTGTGTTGTCCAAGATTGATACCCCCCTCCTACCCCCCCCCCCCACACACACACAAGGTATAACTTTAGTATGCACACCTATGTTTTGATTTTTGACTATACCACACCATTTAGTTGCTGAAAAGTGCCATGGCAATACCTGTACCAAATACCAATCCTGAATTATTACCCTTAATGCTGAGTGGGTTAACAGCTTCTATCAGCTTGGATAAGGTAATGTGCTATAACATATTATTAAAAAGTCTTCATTGTTGAAGAAAGCTGACTGATTTTTTGGGGGATTTTTTTTGTCGGATGAAAGTTCAATTCTTAACATTTCCATTTTCACAATTGTATGGTTAACGATGTCAGAGATTACACTCATATATTCATGATGTTTACAGTTTAATAATATACTGTAGATTTTGCATATTAAATCTCTTATACTTGTAATGATATCTGGTTTTAGTTAAGAATTTTTAATCTTATAATTTGTGATCTTGACCTCTCTATCCCAAATTGATTTGGTAATGGGCTGTCTGCAGTTCCTTATATGAGCTATGAGTCAGGTTACATGGTTATTTTACTCTCAACCATACGTGTAAATCTCTTTGAACTTTGACACTATAGAAATAATGGACCCTATTTTGTCGGTTTTGTACCAATTAATATTTGCCGTTGAAGTTAAGACAATTGGCCTGAGTGATCAGGACTAGTAATTGGCACCATTATAGAGGAAAATTAACTACCATGTATTTTGTTTTCAGTATGGAGAAATAAAAGCTGGTGAAACTGTTCTTATAACAGGTAAGTTACTGTTGATTTTCACTTATGCAAAATTGATTTAGCATTCTGTATTTGTATGTGAACTTTCCTAATATAAATGTATTGTATTCTCATATTGTAACTGCCTTTGTTTCAGCTGCAGCAGGTGGTGCTGGCCAGTTAGCGGTAAATCTTTATTTGATACTTCAATAAAAGTACATTAATTCAATTAAGTTTTATGTATTATTTTTCCTGTACTTGAAATCAAATATATTGCTTAAACCAATGTTAATACCATTACTTAGCTTATTATATATTAAATCAAAAAGAGGGGAGGCTTAAAATGGTTCACATTCATATGCGTACATGTATGTGATCTAGTTACAGCTAACACAATGTTTATAGTCAGGCGACATAGTACTAGCAAGTTTAAAATGCCTTTTCATAATATTGGAAAACCCGAGGATAAAAATACGTTTTTCTCACCGACATCTTAATGATTTTTAGTTCATATATTTTGTGATATTATCAACATTATTACATCCAACTAAAGATAATTCTTGATGTAAAATAATGGAGGGTCCAACATGTCGTTTATTATGATATTTAACTTTTGTGTTTTAGGTTCAGTGGGCAAAAAATGCAGGATGTCATGTAATAGGAACATGTTCTAGTGAAGAAAAAGTTCAATTTTTAAAGGTTTGTTTTATTTACCAGTAAAACTGTATAGAATATTGAAATAAATGTGCCAGAAAATAATGGAAAACTATATATAGTTTATAATTTCTTGTTTAAATGAAGAAAAACCAGTCATCAAGATATGTTCTTAAATATAATACTTGTTTATTGAATAACAAAAACGCTTAACTACAATAATTCATGCTTTAGAATTGTATCTTTAAAATATAGGGTGGTGACTTTAAGTGGACTTTGTTTGATTATACTAATTATACAAATCTATATTTTTAGAGTATTGGTTGTGATCGTGCCATCAACTATAAAACAGAAGTTTTTAAAGACGTACTTAAATCAGAATATCCTGTAAGTAAATATTCCTATGCACAAATTTTTAAAATTAATGATCGTTTGTGGTTAAAATTGTCTTGTATCAGATATTTTATACTGTAGCTTGTTCTACCGTAATATCTATGCTTTGTTGTACAGTTATCCAGCAAATGACATGCATTCACTTCAATTTCACGGTTATATTGTCTATAAAGTTAGTGTTTTCTTAACCGATGCAGCTGTGGTTGTGTTTTTAGGACACTGCACTAATCGCTATTTTGAGTTTGAATCCTGATGTAGGCTGGAAATAGTCGTCAGGGTTTTTCATCCCTGGTTTCTTTGTGTAAGGGTAATGCTTGGAGGGCTGGCAAGGAAAACATGTCTAGTAATATATGGTTAGGCCAAAAATACAAGATGAGTAGGTAGAACAGTTGCTATTGGGGCAACCTTTCTGTCTTTGCATTACCTTGTTAAATTATATATATATATATTTTATATACATATATGCATTTAAGTTTATCATATTTTAGAAAGGTGTTGATGTTGTTTTTGAATCTGTTGGTGGAGAAATGTTTGATACATGTGTTAACAGGTAAAGTTTCCATAGAACATTGATCATTTACCAATAAAAAGTGTTATGCACAAGGCACATAAATAATATTGCCTTAATTGAAGATGGACTTTTTTAAAAAAAAAGAAAAGAAATTAGTTGAGTTTAACTTTTATTTTTAATATGAATTAAGTACATTTATTTGTGAGAATAGCTGAATCTGGGTCATTTTGAATAGGATATTGTATAAAATTAATTCAGAATTTTACATTTTGTAATTTTGTTAAATATGTACTCATTTTGTATGTTAAATAAATGAAATGGGGTTGAACATCCTACTTTGCTGCTCCTAGACTGGGCTAATGGAGCCGAGCATATGCCATACAGTGTGCTATGAGGGAAATTTTGCCTGGGCAGCGGCGCTACGGCTTACTCTTATATCGAATTCCAACTGCCAAGGGATCTTTTACGTGCATCCCAATGTGTACATTGGACCTCAGTTTTTTGTCCCATCCAAACGACTAGACAGCTGTCTTTGTCAGGCCCTCAGTCCTGCATCACTGACAAGAGGAAACCACATCGGAAAATCTGGATGAACTTTTTTTGCCAATGCAGGGATCGAACACCCAACCTCCAGGCTAGCGAGCCAGCATAATACCCACTTAGCCACCCGTGATCCCCTGAATGTTAAATAAAGAAATCAGATACATATAGAGTAAAACAGAATATACAAGTATTTTAAATAGAACTATACATGTTTCAGCCTGGCAGTTAAGGGTCGGTTAATAATCATTGGATATATTTCTGGATATGAAAGTGAAAAGGGTTTTAAACCTTCAAGACTATCTACTCTTCCACAAAAGGTAAGTGAAATGCAGAAAAGGGAGGATGAAATTGCATTCAATTGTTTTAGCCATGTTCAGTAGTCTATAGAAATAGATCTCAGGTTGGTTATTTTTAACGCGGCCAGAAATCCAAGTCAGTAGTCTTTCATTGTTTTGTCCTACAGCGATATTTTTCCCATTTTTATGACTTAAGATTGATACACAAAGTTTAAGGTCTTGAGATGAACAAGTATATTGATTTTCAATGATTTCTGATAACTTGAACATCTAAATCCATGGTATAAAATGGTCTGTATACTAAATGTTAGCATGGGGCAGAACTAGGAACCAGTAAAATTCTAATAATTTCTGATAATTACTTAATAAGTTTAATCTTTGAGTTGTATAAGTGTTTCATTACTGACAAACGAAAATAATGTATGACAACTCTTGTTGACTCCCCGGACTAAGCTTCTATGTGGGCGTATGTTTGCTTGCCTGCCAACCTATTCTTTTGTCTTTTTGTTAGCTTTTACCAAAATCAGCCAGTGTTCGTGGATTTTTTGTTATGAATTTTGCAACAGATTACAAAGAATATATGACCAAATTAGTTAAACTTTTAGTTGGAGGAAAAATAAAAAGCTATGTTGATGTTGGAGAGAACTCTAAATTTGGAAAATTTAAAAAATTAGAAGGCGTATCTGATGCTGTAGATGTGAGTAACAGTTTATATACCTATGACAGTATATAGTGCCAAATATGGTTCTCTTCAATAAAAGTTTGTAGGAGGATGTTATGTATTACAGTGCAAAGTGCAATAAAGGGAAAATATCAAGAAATGTTTTGCAATTTATTTAAAATTAAATCTTTTACTTCATGCTATGTAACCATTATTTTATCAGTCATCAGTTCTCATTGAAGTTGGTTTTGATTGGCTAAAGCCAAAGCCATTATTGTCTATGCAAATAGCATATTTTCATTGTCAGAGTCAGCCAGCAGAGTTCTAAAAGGTGCTGCTGTTAGGCCTGATGTTACTGTAAAGTTACTGTAAATAACAACATAAAACAAAGAAAATCGAAAATGTATTCTTACATAACAGTCTAATAAATATTGTTCAGACTTTGGTGTAAGAAAAAAAAATGAATCACATGAATCAAATATTTTAAATATTGAAGAAAAGCTGTAGGCCAATGTATGGACCGTATTTGCTAATAGTAGGTTGGAAGAATTTAAAAGCAATATCTCTTATGCTTCAGCTCAAGCATGCATGGGGACTATGAGAGATTCATAATCCATAAGCTATATTTAGTTTCCATTTTGGAAAAATATTTTGACCTGTTATTTTTTACTGTTTCAGTATCTTTACAGTGGTCAGAGTAAAGGAAAAGTTATAGTAGAGATAGATGATTCATTGAACAGCAAACTATAATATAACAGTGGTCTACAGCTTTAATATTTTTATGTATAGATATTGTATATTATTAAATATATAAAGCTCAATGATATATTTTTTATCATCTTTCATTTAAATAAAAAAAAAGAGATTGTACTAAAAAACATATACAGAATTTGTATAATAAAAAATATTATTAAATAGTTGTACCAAAAATGTACCAAAAATTGTTAAGGAATTTTGTATGTTAAATATAGAGAATATATTTTTAAAATTCAATCATTTAATATTTTTATGTATAGATATTGTATATTATTAAATATATAAAGCTCAATGATATATTTTTTATCATCTTTCATTTAAATAAAAAAAAAGAGATTGTACTAAAAAACATATACAGAATTTGTATAATAAAAAATATTATTAAATAGTTGTACCAAAAATGTACCAAAAATTGTTAAGGAATTTTGTATGTTAAATATAGAGAATATATTTTTAAAATTCAATCATTTACTGATTTACATCTTTTAAAATTGTACAATACATTCAGAAAAGAATATTTAATAGTTATTCCCTTGAGGCATAATTTTAACATGTAGCATGAAACAGAAAATCCAAGAGAATCATAAAAAAAGAAGCTGTCCTCAAGTCAAAGGCGTTTTATAGCTGAGGCGCTGGAGGCGCCAGCCTCCTCGCGAAAAAAATCAAAGAAATTGAACAAATGAAACGGGAGCAAAATGCTAAAACCGATGAGAAAAATGAAATGTACCCTAGTTAGGGAGGGCCCTAAAGGCAGACAAAAGGGCCCCTCGTCTGACAAAAGGGCCCCCCGTCTGACAAAAGGGCCCCTCGGGCCAGGGGAAAGGGCCCCCGAGTCAAGAAGTTGAACAAATAAAACGTGAGAAAAATGCTAAAACCGATGAGAAAAATGAAATGTACCCTTGTTAGGGAGGGCCCTAAGACAGACAAAAGGGCCCCTCGTCTGACAAAAGTGCCCCTCTGGCCAAGGGAAAGGGCCCCGGAGTCCGAGGGGATCGTTTTCTTTACACTGTTACTGTCGAATCCACTACTGAATGAGAATGCAGTCATTGCACTGGTATGAAAATCACCAATCAAGACACCCCCCCCCCCGGACCCCCGCGAATGAGGGCCCTCAAAATAGTATAGCCTCCGCCATGATAAACCTTAAAACGCCCCTGCCTCAAGTGTCATTAGTTGACTACATTGTAGACGATATTGTGGGCTAAAGCCTTTTTAAATGGACAAACAGCCTCACACATCTAAAAGGGTGGCACAAGATCTCCAAAACAATTTGCTATCAAGGAATTATTTTTATGGGGGCAAGAGCAAGATGTTTTAATATCAATTATTGTATTACATACTAACCCTCCCACAATGAAATTTCAATAATTTCTTCTGGAGTTCTGGCCCTGGTTTTACTTTGCTGAACCTTGTGAACAGTGTTACAGGATGAAGGACAATTAACTGTCTAGTTGTTTGGATGGAACAAAAAACTGAGTTCCCAGTTGGCAGTTGGAATTTGATATAAGAATATCAATCAGCTGTAGTACAGATGTCCATTGCAAAATTTCCCTCATAGCTCACTGTATGGCATATGCCTGTCTTAAGCCCAGCTGGAGAAAAACAATATACGATGTTAAACCCCAAACCCCCAAAAATATTAAGTTATTTTTGCTTAACATATTGTAAATTTAAATTGTTGATAATTTTGTAAAAAATAAAATTAAACACCCGTCACAGCTTTGGTAAAAATTTCTTTTAGTTAATGATTGATGCATTCTGAAAATTCGGGCCACCTCCATAGCACAGGGCCGTGTGTAGAAATTTGAAAGTGGGATGTAGTAGATCGAGTGGTGGGGAGGGGGCCAATATAATGCCCAAGTTACTGAGCGCTGAGCGGCAACCCCCAGCCCCCCAATTTTCTTTTTGAAAATTACACTGCTGCAAACGTGATTTCCACTTGGAGCCACAATCAAAGTAGCTAGGAATTAGTGATCCATGTGTCAATCAAATATGATTAGGGCGACCAAATCGAACCCTCTTATGTCATGTTGTGGGGCAGGCACTGACTGAGAAAGGGGTGATTGGAGGGGCATTTTGCACCCATGTCTGGCGTCCGCCCTCAGAAAATTTTGAAAAATAACGCTGCTGGAAACCCATTTGTCATCCACTCTAGTGATATCTACGAGTTGATTTTGTATTTTATATTGTCAATTTATTTTCAGGGGCAGCAGATTTTTTAGGAGAGGCAGTTGCTCCCAGTGCCCCGCCCCATAGATCTGTGCCTGTTGTGGCACCCCATTGCCTCCACATAGGTTATATAAGAGTATTTGGGTTAGGTACCCATTGGCGTGTTAACACCCTTAAAACCGACTGATTATGATCAGTGCGCGCCTCAAGAGCATCACTATATGTGATCATCAATCATGTGTATTATTTTATCATTGAAAGGTTATCAAATTTTTTTGAGGGGGACGCCATTTCTCAGGACACCTTATTTTTCTGGAGGTGCAATGTACCCCCTTCACCCCAGCTCGGTACAACCCTGCTATATAACCCCCATCCCCACCACTATATATTGCATGGCCGCTCCTATGCCGCAGCCTATATGTTTATCAGTGCACTTATAGTTCGGCCCAATCTTAACCCACAAAAATATAAAAAAAAAACATAAAAAAATCCCACCGGTGTCAGGGCCTATTTTGTGGCAAAGTAACCCTATATTAAAACAGGTTTTTAGTCGTTCTAATAGAAATTATCTTATCAAGCCTATATTACGAAATATTGTTTCAATGCCAATGGATATAATTCCGTATCAAATGATTGCCAAGTACATTATCACACATGCTTATATAACAATTTATTTAAATTGTTCCATTTAATTAACTGATTTTATCATTATTATTGGTATATCAATACTGCTTTACGACAATAATGAGAAACATGTGGATGTACAGGCGTGCAGGATTCCAAATATGGTAACACAAATATCATGAAGAAGATGCTGGAAGCAGACGAAATATGATCGGCTTAAAGGGGGATAATTCTTTAAATTGAGAATATTGACCTAGTTTATTTATCCAGTAACTTTGTTGCAGAAAGGACATAGGAAAGTTGTCTTGGATAACCCTGCCTATTCTACAGAGTGAAATCGAAGGTCTTTTCAGACAATTTCCACTGGTAAGTGAAAAACAATTCAGTTTTCTTTCATTGTAAATACTCGCTATGTCTTTTAAAAGTTATTCAATGATATAAAACGTATTTATCGCATGAGTTGGTCTGCATCGCATAGGTTATGTAATTTAAAGCATGATCTGTGTGTGGTATAATAATATAAATAGTTCAATACTTTATATTTCACCGTGGGTTATTGTACAAAGATAGTGACAATCTGAGCCAGGAGGATAATATTTCACCAATGCAACGAACACAATATTATTTAGAGGTGATATTAGAGTGAAATAAATATTAATATAAAGTATCATGTGTGGATATAATAGATTCAATAATTTATATTTCACGAGTTGTTTTTATTGAAGACAGTGACTATCATTTAGGATCATATTCACCAACTGTTAAAATTGGGGGCCTAAACAACTACATGTAGATATACTATAGATAATAAAAATGAAATTCTTTTGAATATAATGTAGATGTAAATATAGTAAAATAATTTGTATTTACCGGTAGGTTGAAATAATGTAATAAATCGAGTTTATAATCAGGGCCTGTATTCAGTTTATTTGGAAGTGATTAACCACATTAAAAGGTACATATACCATTTCATCTTAAATCTAAAATACTCCCTTAATTAATCTTAACGTGTGTTTAATTTTGAAAAGTTAAAAGAGAAAACCTCATCAATGTTGAAAAGACTTAACTTTTAAGGGAATTTTTGAAATTAGTATCCAATTGATAACTTTAAAGTCGGTTCAATAATCACTATGGTTAGATAAAGCAATACGTTATGCTACACATCAGCATTTCAAAAACAAAAATATGTCATCCGACTCTCTACATTTTAAGAGATTCAATCAGAAATATTGAAATACATGTAGTAGCAGAGAATAATTGATTGTTTTGCACTTTTTTTTTTACTTTGCCTCGCTCAATCCTCTCTCTAAAATAAACAGAAAAGACAATTTGTCTAAATCGGAACGGTTAACAGGTTTTTTTATAGTTACAAAAACAAAATTTTATTCTGTTTTTATACGCCCACATTTTCATGTGGACGTATTATGTCGTCGCCCCTGTCCGTCCGGACGTCCGTCCGTCCACAATTTGTTTGTGGACTCTCTACAGGTCACAATTCTTATCTGATTTTGACGAAATTTGAAATATAGGTTTATCCCCATAAGATCTCGGTTCCTTTCGATATTGGCATGTATCGGATCGGAACTTCATGGATTATGGCCCCTGATTGTACGAAATATCATGTTTTTAGCTTGTGGACCCTATAGAGGTCACAATTTTGAACCGATTGTGATGAAACTTGACATGCATGTTTATAACCCCAAAATCTTGGTTCCTTTCGATATTTGCGGCCATCGGATCGTAACTTCCTGAATTATGGCCCCTGATTGTCCGAAAAATCTCCCTTTTTAGCTTGTGGTCCCTCTGGAGGTCAAAATTATTATCCGATTTAAAAAACCGTTCGATTATATCACCGTTACATGGTAATGAAGGTTGAGTTCAAATTTCGTGAAAATCGGACCAAAATTGACAAACAAAATGGCCGCCGTTTGTACGCGAATGGTGTGAAAATATGTTATATCAAGGTTGTGGACCCTATCGAGGTCACAATTTTGAACCGATTTTGATGAAACTTGACATGTATGTTTATAACCCAAAGATCTTGGTTCCTTTTGATATTTGCACCCATCGGATCGTAACTTCCTGAATTATGGCCCCTGATTGTCCGAAAAATTGCCCTTTTTAGCTTGTGGTCCCTCTGGAGGTCAAAATTATTATCCGATTTAAAAAAACGTTTGATTATATCACCGTTACATGGTAATGAAGGCTCTGTTTGAATTTCGTGAAAATCAAACCAAAATTGACGGACAAAATGGCCGCCGTTTGTACGCGAATAGTGTGAAAATATGTTATATCAAGGTTGTGGACCCTATAGAGGTCACAATTTTGAACCGATTTTGATGAAACTTGACATGCATGTTTATAACCCGAAGATCTTGGTTCCTTTCGATATTTGCGCTCATTGATTCGTAACTTCCTGAATTATGGCCCCTGATTGTACGAAAAATCACCCTTTTTAGCTTGTGGTCCCACTGGAGGTCAAAATTATTATCCGATTTAAAAAAACGTTTGATTATATCACCGTTACATGGTAATGAAGATTGAGGTAAAATTTTGTGAAAATCGGACCAAAATTGACAGACAAAATGGCCGCCGTTTGTACGCGATTAGTGTGAAAATACGTTATATTAAGGTTGTGGACCCTATAGAGGTCACAATTTTGAACCGATTTTAATGAGACTTGACATGCATGTTTATAACCCAAAGATCTTGGTTCCTTTCGATATTTGTGCATATCGGATTGTAACTTCCTGAATTATGGCCCCTGATTGTACGAAAAATGACCTTTTTTTTTTTAGCTTTTGGCCCCTCTGGGGTCAGAATTATTATCCCATTTAAAAAAACGTTTGATTATATCACCGTTACATCGTAATGAAGGTTGAGGTCGAATTTCGTGAAAATCGGACCAAAATTGACAGCTGTTCTTGTCAGGCCATCCATCCTTCATCACTAACAAGGGGAAACCACGCCAGAAAATCTAGATGAACTTTGTCACCCAATGCAGGGATCAAACACCTAACCTCAAGGCTACCGAGCCAGCATCTTACCCACTTAGCAACATGATCCCCAGTCGAATTTGAAGCCTACTGAAATGAACCTTTATAACCCAAAGATCTTAATTCATTTCGATATTTGCACATAGGAAAAATCACTTTCGGTATTGCTTGTTCTCTATCCATCTCTCGAAAATGTGGGCGTATCCTGCCTGGCAGTGCCAGCCTATCTTTGGTTAAATTATTTTTATTTTGCACAGTCCAAGTACACTGTATGTCTACACACAGGTGAAATGTTCACTGCTTTGACACTTATAACATGACAAAATATTAATCCCTCCTGCTTTTTTTTTTTAGGTATCATTTAGTTTGCAAACATTGAAGTGAAATGGAAACTCCTGCAACTTCTCTAAATGGTGTGGAATCAAGCCCATCAAAAACAGTTGATGAAGAAAAAGTCCACCCTGTTGTAGAAAGAATTAGTCTTCCGGAGGAAAAGGGAGAAAATGAAGAACCTGAAGACAAAGACGAGAATAAGAAGGATGTGAGCAAACAACAAAATGAAATTGATGAAAGTGATTTAGAATTTCCTAAAGTTGATGTGGTGGAGGCTGTGAAGGTCGCTATTCAACAATATGATAATGTTGATAATGTCAATGCAGTATTTTCTGCATGTAAAACTGATATAGAAAGATTCAGAGTTCTATATTCTAACCCAGTCATTTACGATGCAGTTGAAATAAAAGAAGATTACATATCTAAAGATTTAGAAATGGCTAAAAAACTTAGAACTGATGGCAACGAGAAGTTTAAAGCCAAAAAAAATACTGCTGCTCTTGAACTTTATTCTAGAAGTATAATAATGGCTCCTCTTCCAAAAGACGACAATTCACCAGAACTCTCTTTAGCATTTGCAAACAGATCGGCAGTTTTGTATCATTTAGAAAAATACATTCTTTGTCTACAAGATATCAAAATGGCCCTGAAGTACCAATATCCTGAAAAGTTGAAATACAAATTATACGAAAGGAAAGGCAAATGTTACTACTATCTGAAACAGAAGGAGGAAGCCATTACAGCTTTCGAGGATAGCATGGAACATTTAGAAAATTCAGGACTCGATGAAAATAAAAGTGAAGCAATAGAAAATGACATTATCAAACAAGTAATGAAAGCAAGAAAAATAAAGAATACTGCTCCCCTGACAAAAAATGTTCAAGATTTTAACCACTGCCATGGTACAGTGCCCAAAATTTGTAATGCCAGCCATGAAATACCTTGTACATCTGATTCTTTAGTCTTGAAATATTCTCCAGATCGCGGTCGAGGTATATACACAACGAAAGATGTTGAGGTCGGTGAACTTCTTATTTTTGAAAAACCGTTTTCATCAGTTGTCTTGGAAAGTTATGATCTAACTCATTGTTGTAACTGCTCTAATCGTGTTTTTGCTCCCATCCCTTGCGAGTACTGCAGTGGCATTATTTTCTGTAGTGAAGAATGTCAGATTGAAGGTTGGAAACTCTACCATTTCGCAGAATGCAAAGTTCTTCAAACAATGCATAATACTGAATTGGGTCTTGGCCATTTAGCTTTGAGAATGGTGCTGAAGGCAGGTTTACAGAACATACTTCAAGGCAGCAAAACGTATCCAGAGAAAATCAAATCTGATGTGCTGAGAATGGGCTTTAACAAAGATGGCATTTACAGCTCAGATGATTATGATGCTGTATATACCCTAGTGAAACACAGTGAGAAACGCACATTGGGCGACTTGTTTAAGAGAACAGTGATGGCCATTTTCTTGGTAAAGTGTCTTGAAAAAAGTCTAACAGCACAACCTCTAGCATCAAAATCTCATCTTCCTGAAAAGTGCATTATTGGCAGCCATATACTACGTCACATCCAAATGTTGCCATGTAATGCCCATGAGGTATCAGAATTAGATTATCGACAATTTGATCTGCCCAATTCACAAACTGTTGAAATTGGACCAGCTATTTACGCAACTCTCAGTTTGATTAATCATTCATGTGATCCAAATGTTGTGCGTCATTCATATGGGAATAACTGTGCTGTGCGAGCGATAAGAAATATTCCAAAAGGCACTGAAATATTTGATAATTATGGAGCGCTATCACCTTTGTGTTCGAAAAAAGACAGACAAGAGAAGTTGATGTATCAGTATTATTTTAAATGTTCCTGCAAGGCTTGCATAGAAAATTGGCCGCTATACTTTAATATTCCCAGTGAAGTGCCTTTCTTCTATTGTGAAAAGTGTTCTGGTCCATTGGTGATACCTGAAGATGGTAAAACCCAACGCACCATGTGCGAAAAATGTAGATACGTGCAGGATATGACGCCAAAAATAGATGTTTTCATGCGGTCGGATGAAATCTTTACAAAGAAGTTAAAGGAAATAGTTAAGGGTGAAGTTACTTCTGATGCTTTGGATGTTTTAACTGATCATTTACGATCCCTTGATAGACTGATTGTCAGACCATTTGCTGATTATAACGATTGTCAAGAGGCTATTAAACAATGTTTAAATCTTCAGGCCAATTGTAAGAAACGTGACATTTATAATTGATCATCTTTTTCACCATATTTTCTGGTCAGAAATAAATCTGCCATGGTCAACTACTTGGGTTTGGAGAGATTAGCAACGAATAAATGCAAATGTTCATGGTTTCATATAAATTACTGTGTGCAATATACCCCATCTTTATGTAATTGTAATGTATGTAAAAAGAAATTTATAATACTATTTATAATATTTATTCTTTTAAATTACATTGTATAAAATTTATTTATGGTTCACCATTTTACAAAGGTAATGGCTCACTTTTTTAAGATTAAAACAACTAAAACATCTGGTGTACAAAGATCGAAAATATGAATCTTATAACTAAGAAGGGTGTTCAAAGGTCATTGGCAATCAGTTATTGATCTGTAATTACCCAGAGCACATGGGATACAACAGTTATTGTATTACATAAAAGTGCATCCTAAGCTCAAGGCAGGCATGCCAAAAGTTTCCATCTGTGAGAGGAATGGTGCTATTTATATTTTGTTCACAAACTGTCCCGCCATCCCCCACAATGTATTCGATGAAATAACCTCTGATGCAGATTATCGACATTCTATTTAGATAGTTACCACAATGGCACAATGCATAATCTAAAGTGCAAATCATTTTACCTTTAATAGTACAAGCAGGAGGACCACACTACAAGCAAATAAATCCAATAAGACAAACCTGCAGGTTACACAGACATTGCAAGAAATCAACAATAAAGATACAATTTAAAGCACTGGCTTGAGGTTATTAGGAATCTGCTAGGGCTGAATTACTCCGTCAACTTGACATTGGCTCTGCTTCTGATACATTTCCTGGTTGACAAACTAAATACACACCAGAAAGTATGCCTATATTTGAACCATGTTTGCCTGCACACCAGGATAATTGCCTATGTTTGAACCATGTCTAGTAATATGTTATGGATAGATATTTACCAATAACTAATTGTATATTATTTTGTACCTAACTTTAATATGTAAATGTAATATTATACAAAACAGTGTGTAATCTTTCAACTTGAGATGCCCTTTGTTGTGTTGAAAACTTCAAATGTGTGATGCTTTCTTTAGATTTGTTTTGTGTACAATTCTATTTTGTAAAAAATTCCTTACTATAAAAAAAAATATAAACAAATTTCCTCTTCATTAGTTTTGTCCACATCCCTTTTCAGATATCAGGGGACGGTAATAATATGTTCTTCAATGGCTAAATCTATTTAAGGCCAGTTCAAGTCACTAAGATGTAAATAAGGTCAAAGCACATGATTAATGGCGAGATTGTAAGTTTGCAGTTCCAGGGTTAGTCCTAGCCCAGTTTACATCTTGTTACTTTTGACCAAACTTGAAGTCGGCCTTATTAAATAGACTGACCTTTTGTCGAGCAGTCATACTTCCGGGGATAAAATAAATCAGCTAAAGATAGAATGTTCATAGGTGTTCATTGGATGAAGCTTCATTATGACCATTTTCTTCAAATTCCCTTCTAAGGCTAACCATGTATAATCAGTTGCATTTGCTGTCATTCCTCGATTGGAGTATAACAAATCTTGGTGAATATGTAATGATTTAGCCCTTGGCAAATATCTGCTTAGTTTTACAACTAGTGATTTCATTTGAAAACACTATTTTGTTTCAGGGGTACCCTGCCCTATATTAACGGAGTAATGTTTTCTTGAATGGTTCCTGTTTATGGCCTTCTAGGACGCGGGTCATTATCAAGTCCCTCTGCTACCCTTAAATTCCAGCCCACTTCTTTACTGTGAAATAGGGGCATAATCCCCAAAGGCACAGACCATGTTGGCATATATTTGTGTTGGTCCTTTCATTTTTGGGTACTGGATGGCTGCCCTATGGCCAGTTTGTCCCTGTCTTATACAAAGACAATGCTAACAATTCAGTTGCAGTTTTTATGTCTATGATTCAATCAATGATTGTACTTGGTTTGTTGGTGGCCTCCTATATGCTTTTCATGAAAACACAGCATTTATTCAAGTTTCACAGTAGTCGGTCACGACCCTACCTGGAACCCAGGGGTTAGAAAAAGAATGAGAAAAAGGATTGTTGAATGCCCTCGCCCAAAACCCACAAACTATATCATTACGGGATAAAGCTTTGGTTAATTGAATTTCAATAATTTGCATGTGGCTAGGGGTCTTGATCAAAGGGAGGAAACCAGAGAACCTGAAGAAAACTGATGAGGTTGGAGAAGTATTCCAACCCCTTTTCAAGTACAGACAGGGAATCGAAAGCATGCCACTTTACTCAATGACAGGCCTTATGATGCAAAGTGCTCCGTCTCATTTGGTTTACGAGCAGAAACAAAATTACAAGGCTACATTGGATATTTTCAAATTCAAAATATTTCATTTAAAACTTTATTAAGTATGAGAAATGACCAATTTACATAAAATATACCAATTTTAAATGTATACATGATAAAATGAAATTAAATTTTGCATACTGATTCATTATCTTCAATTCTATATATACAAAATTTTGATATAAAGGAATACTTTACATCAATAAGAAAAGCTAAAAGACTTATTTATTTTAATTAAAAAGCTTTATAGAATCTGGCTTTCTGCTCTTTTTCACCTTTTGATCTTCCATGTTTTCAATTTTTAGACATTGATCTAGATCTGCAAAAAAATAATTTTATTTAAAACATTAGGTGTCAATTTTATCACCATACTTATATTTCAATACAATAATCAATAACAATAATGTGAGAGTTATAAATACCTGAAAAAGAACTTTTTGAAGCACTTGACAAAAACGGTATAATAAATGTAATGTTCACAAGGAATATAGAAAGATGACTGGGATTATAAAACAAAACCTGAATTGTTATACAGTGTACTTTAAGAATTAAAAGTAGTTTCTGCTGTATTTACATTAAACAGGGTTATTTTGAATAATTTCTCCTCTAAACAGAAAAGTGGTAAAATGATAAAAAATAAACAGTACCTGCTTCTACTTCTGCTAGCACTAGGAGTTCTTGAGCGACGACTGTATTTTCGTCTGTCATTACTTCGGCTACGGCTTCGACTTCTAGACCTACTTCGAGATCTGTTTCTGTAAATGGTAAAAAAATTACAGTTACAACATTCACAAAATATAATTAACGGATTCATAGATGTAAGTGTTTTTCCCGTCGACTCTGTGTAAAATAAATAAATAGAATCTGTCTTCACTGATATCAATACAGTAAATTGGTGTTCTAATCAATTGACCAATATGAACTACTGCAATTTAATTTGGTATAAGAATAATATTGGCACAAGGTTTAAGTTAACAGAATCCTACTTCTTAATTTTTGTTCAGTGTAACAGACAGAAAAAAACTAACCACTGTATGTAATATTTAAAGGCAAGGGACATTTTTTGAAAAAAAAATTAAACAACCATTTAATCTTTGGATACAGTAAGGAATTTTGAATACCGGTAGCTTAATTTAATTTTTATTTGCAAAATTGCAAATCAAAATCAGTTTTCGGTTTGTAGAATTAACCTTATATTTTAAATGAACAGATTTGAACAAATGAAAAAGGTTTTATGGAGGAACAATCTGAAAGCAATGTACAGCAGTATGCATAGAAAAAATTTAAATATGTTTGTTCAAAAAGGTATCCTCTTGTAGTTCAAAATGCAAGACGAAATGTACATGAATCAAAATTTATTTTCCTATCTAAACAAAGTAGACAACAATCCTCCCGCACTATTTCCTTTTTCAGCACCAATCTGCACATATTCCTTAAATTTTGTTGGAACACTTTAGAAATTTACAGGTATATTTAACCTCAGCTATGCAGATAAAAAGAAAATTCTGAAATTACAATTTAATTGGATTTGTTACTTCAAAAATTTTATCTGCTACATGTAATAGTAATACACTGACAGATAGATCTCTAGCATTACTCATTACTAAGACTTGTTAGCTTATTGCTGTAGGCTAATTCTTTATTTGCAAAAATATAATCGAACCCTTGACTACTTCTGTAATTGAGAAATTCCAATGAATGCATCAGAGGAAAAATCTACCTATCCTCGTAAATCGGATAATCGATATTCACATAAAATAAGAATTCAAAATTCTAACACTTGAAGCACTCCTAGATATAATATCGTTGAGTAATGACCATTGTAATATTTCTTAGCAACGCCACTTAGTGTAAACAAATGTTATTTTGGTTGCAAACTTCAGAAATTGAGCTTTCAAACAATTTATTTGAAAACTGTGGAAGTGGCTGGTTATTATACAGAAGATTGGTATAATTTTAATGAGACTGAAACTCACATTATAACACTAAATGCCAGAAAATTACTTGTCTGAACAAGAAACAACCAGTGTGCACTATATACTGCCAAGAGTCTTTATTCACAATAAACTAAGCTAATGAAGACAACGTAGTAGAAGCTGACTAAGTGCTGACTGTTCATTACAAATGATTTTAAGAGCTTAAAGTCTCCATGAACAATGTCCTGAAGTCATCAATTAATATGATAATGAGCCACAAGCAAAAACTAAACAATGGATTAAAATAGAAATTTACTTAATGTATTGATTTCTTTTAAAACACACAAAATATTTTTACTTTACCATATTTTTAATTCACTGTAGAAGCTTTTATACAGAATGATGCCGTTATATGTACGAAGCTGACATATCTTTTGTTTACCGAGACGAAAGATGGCTGGCTTCACATCTCAGGAAATTTAGATGTGCTCAGTTTGCTCTGTTCCATAGGGATGATTTTGTTTCCAAAAGTAATGATGACTGGCAACATTTGTTGCTATAATTCTACAGTGGGGATGATATAATCGAGGTGTTGCTATCTTAAGGGACGAATCAAAGATGGCTGATCATGTGACGAACAACTTAAATGTTGATTGGCCAGTGATGGTTGACAATAAACTCGTGCAGGAATGCAAGGTTTCACATATCATCATATCAAGGGTTGACATTTTTAGTCTGCAATGCAGGGATGAAATATGTAAATTCCTCAAGAATATGTCACTAAAATTCATACATGTGTGTATTTTAATTAACAGAAAATTTAAATCAGCAGAAATAAGTTTATAATAATTAACTTTTAGCAAGGCCTGGTGCTATAGAAACATTTTTTATTTAATGGCTTTCGTAACACATTTTTCTTAAAAATACTTTCTTCTTGAATTATTTCACTATCAAGTTAATAAATTGCACGATTAAAAAAAAACAATTCATCTCTTGAACACTTACCCTTTCCTTTGTTTACAATCGTATGCATAATGACCACGACCATTACATTCATAACATCTATCATCTGGATTAAAGTTTTTACGAGGGCCTCTACTTGATTGACTCCCATCCCTTCCACCATCCCTTCCACCACCTCTGCCACCACCTCCTCCACCTCGATATCCTCCTCGAAGCCATGGTTTAGGTCGTACTTTACCGCTTGAATGTTCAACTCGTACCCTCACACCACACATAGTTCTACAAATATATGTTAATACACTTAAGAAGTCTATAATTAGACTGTGAGTGAATAAATAGCGTATTTTTCGAAACCAGATTTTCAACCAGTTTACATTTCATTCAGTTGTACAGTTATAAGATAGTTGGAAGTCAAATATATTTCATAACAATGAATTTTACACCTACACCTGTTTTTATCTGTTTGAGACACCGGTTTATAGCATTATGAAGTATCTATATCTAAATAAATGAAACATGTATCCCACAAATAATTAGGCCGGGAAAATATTTCATATAATATAAGTTTTAGCGTAAATATAGACAGGAAATGTCCAACATGCCAAATTTTGAAAAAGCATCCCATGGCCTCTAAAGCCTCCACAAGATTTTTCAAAGTGATCAAGGAGCATAACTCTAGCAGTAATTATTGGAAATCATTGAAAATTAATAGTCTTCATCATCTCATGACCTTAAACACTTTTAGGGTGTCCTGTGTGCGAAAATTTTCCCTACTAAAAGTTGTACTCGACACGTTGAATGTGCATGCTTCAGTGGCTAAACTCAAACTGATTTTTGACTAGTCTCGCACTATCGTTGAGTCTATAAATAGCCATAGCATGTAAAATTCTCAAAACACTATCAACTATTACTAATATTACAGCTGTAAAAAATCTATTGTTGACAATTCTGAATAACAGTAATATTTAGCTTTTTGGTTATTACAGCAGCCTTAGAAATTACGTTCGTTTTATTTTTTACATTGCTTTATCATTAACTAGACCGTTAGGAGCGGCATCTTTTGGTTTATTACAAATAATATCTCTGAACTACGTGAATTGGACAGGAACACGATACCAGCAGTAGTTTCATTTAACTTTTATAAGGTTCTTAGAACAATTGTTGAGTCACCCACCGTGCGTTATTTCTAAATTCAATTTCTTGTTCCAGCTTTCTGTCATGTTTCGTAAAAAAAAAGTAGTCTTGATTATCCCGGTCTGTCAATCAGACGGAGAATGGTCGGTAGACTGGTTAAGTGAGACTAATTTCAAAACAAAGGCACGTAACCTATTTTTTGCTCAGAAGTGTCTGGATGTTATGGACAATCCGAACCATTTTTCAGTGTATTATTTATGGATGGTTAAATGGTCATAGCTTATTAAATACAACATGGCCGTTTACTTAGTGACTATAAATGTGTGAAACAGATTTAAGGATTGGTATAAATATAAATATTGTGGTGTAATTGTCGAGCTATTTGTCGATATTTATTTGTGTATAAATGTGTATAAATTTAAAGTCAATCAGATATTAACTTTAGCGTCAACAATATATCTTAAAGGGACAATAACACTCTTGCTGGCTTGGCAGCTCCAGAAAATTAATGATAGCCTTATACTAAGTACTAGATGTTTAAGTGTTCTACTTGTTGTGTACATTATCAATTACATCCTATTTTACTTGCCCAGGAGGTTCGAAAACATTTTAAAATCCAAGTCACACTTGAAAAGGTTTACGTTAACCTTTTCAAATCATGTAATTGAATTTTTCCAATTTTTTAAATTAGGTGCGTTAAGATGAAATTTATATCATCAATTAATTGGAATATTGTAAAATAATACAATTTGTTGACCAGAATAAAGATTGGGACATATTATTCAGTTACAACAAGAGTGGTATTGAGCCTTTAAAGAGATCACGGGCCATAACTCTGAACTTAATTGTCGGAAATCGCTGAAAATCAATAGGATTCTTCATCTCATGACCATAAACACTGCGTAAAAATTTAAAATCAATTGGATATTAACTTTAGCCTATAGAGCATCCACAACATTTTTCAAAGTGTTCAAGAGCCATAACTCTAGTAGTAATTATTGGAATCGCTGAAAATCAATAGCCTTCTTCATCTCTGTGATGCGAAGACAATATACAACCACATTTCAATATGGGTGTATAAAAATGACAACTTACGTCCCATCTAATCCACGAACAGCATCTTCCGCATCTCTGTGATCTTCATATTCAACAAAAGCAAAACCAGCTGGATTCCTTGCCACCCAAACATTTCGCAATCTACCATAATAACTAAAATGTCTTTCTAACTCTTTTTCTGAAGCATCTCTGGGCAAATCACCAACGTAGATCTTATTTGCAACATCTCGATGCCGAGACATTCTGTTTTAACTAAAAGGAAGAAATTTGAGATAATACATGTAGTACAACAAAGATTAATCAGTGTGAACAATGGCTCAATTAATCCAGGAACGGTATGTGATTATAGTATAGCTAAACAGAAAGTCACCGGGTAAAATAAATGCTTCCCTACAGCTGTGGCAAATAAAATAAATCAAGTTTAAAGTCATAACTTATCAGCACAAACCAGGCAACTAACGACAAGACATCTGTCATACAATGTGTTACGTGTGAAATTGTGCCTTGACAGGGGCACTACGGCCTATTCAGATCCCACCAATATAAACTGGGGAAATCATGCCAGAATATCCTAAGGATCTATCTCTGCCAACACCAGGAGTGAAACCAGGTCTTCTGCATTGCTAAGAGATATTCAAGGAGTCAGGTCAAGTCCACACACCTGTATCTTCCACTTTCAAATGAAACCAGTGGTTGCCAGGCAAGATACGCCCACAGTGATTTTTCGCACAATCAGGGGCCATAATCAAGTTTAATTCAAATCGGATAAAAATTGTGGCTTCCACAGTGTCAACAACCTTGGAATTACATACTTTTACACCATTTGCGTACAAGTAGCGGCCATTTTGTCCGGTAATTTGGGTCAGATTTTTACATAATTTGAACACAACCTTCATTGATGTATTATATTTAAACGTTTTTTAAAACTGAATACAAATTATGACTTCTACCTGTTCCATGAGGTAAAATTGTGATTTTTCGACCAATCAGGGGCCATAATCCAGGAAGTAACATTGGATTTGGGATGTGCAAGATTATGGAAGAGAACTTAGGTCTTTGTGATTTAAACATAAATTGAAAGTTTCATCAAAATAGGATCCAAATTCTGGCCTCTGGAGGGACCACAACTTTAAAATACCATATTTTTACACTTTTTACGTACAAGAAGCGACTATTTGTGAGTTTTGGTCCGATTTACACAAAATTCAAATATCATTAGGGTGTAGCAGTGATATATTCAAATGTTTTTTGTTATTTGGATAAAAAATGTGACCTTTAGAGGGACCACAATCTAAAACACAAATATCGAAAGGAACTGGGGTCTTTGGGTTATAAAGATATATTTCAAGTCTCATCAACATTGGATCAAAATTGGGACCTCGAGATGGGCCACATCCTTAATGTACCATATGTACACTATCTGAATAAGAGGGCTGATTTTCACGATATTTAAACACAACCAACATTACAATTTTTTAAATCGGATAATAATTGTGACTTCTACTTTCTAGAGTTACCGAAAGTTAAAAACATGATTTTTCGTACAATCTCGGGTCATAATTCAGGAAGTTATGGCTCGAATTGATATGCGCGATTATCAAAAGGCACTAAGATTGTCAGGTTATAATCAGATGAAAATTGTGATCTTTAGACTCTGTTGTCCTCAAGCTAAAAACGTGATTTTCGTACAACTAGGGGCCATAATCCATGAAGTTATGTCAGATACATGCTAATATCGAAAGTAACCAAGATCTTTGTCCGGGAGATAGGCCTTTTATTTCAAGTTTCGTTAAGATCAGATAAAAATTGTGAACTATAGTAGGTGTTTCAAATGCCAGAATTTTTTTTAAAAAATATTCTGTGAAAAGAGACATAAAATGCTACCCCAAAATTTTTATTTCATCAAAATATTCTAATTAGATGCAAAGTCATGGAATTCTAAAATCCGAGATCGACGTCAATAATGTTATCAAAATGCTCTATACCACTACCAGTCAATGCGTGGCATGGCACCAAAATAAGTTACGTCACAATAAGCTGTATTTTCCATTCAGAATGGCTAGTAAGATTTTAAACTGAAATCTGCATACGTTATAGTCAGCTAAGATTTATCAAAAGTGTAATATATTGAATGATAATATGTCAAATATCTATAATCTTGCTGATACCACAAAAAAAGTGGACTATCAAGTTGGAATTTAACAAATTTCAGTCAGCAAAACAGATAAATCCTGTTTTCGGATCTCCGGGTATCATCCATCATAATAATCACCAAAATGTTATCTATCGTTTGATTGGTTCTATATTAAAATCCTATGGAAACTAATGTGCAGATTCACAAACGAATAGAGCCGTACCAATGGAAATTCTCTGGCTGTGTGACGTCAAACCAGTATTTTCAAGGCGAAGCGAGCGTCTCCCTTACATAAACAGCAATTTCACATACATATTTTGATAATTTTAGAGTCTGAATCTTAGAAGATATTGAGACTGATATTAAACTATTACAATACAATTGCTAGTAATTCAGAATTGTAGATTGAAGTGGGCTATATTTCAGCCGCTGGCTGTCCGATTGAATCACGCTTAAGTAACATGACCTGAAACCCCTACCTAAACAAATTGTGGACAAACGGACAGACAGGGGATGACAACACTTCATATACGGCAGTGTAGACTAGAATAACCAGAGGTAAAGACTGCCATCAATTTGACACTTTGGGTATGTCACCGAACATTATTATTATTATAGCTATTATATTAATATAGTATATGCATGAGTAAACATTAATTACAGTAAAACAAAAACGAATGAATGTAAATCAGTTTATATACATTCATATAACATTATTTAATACATTGCAACCCCTTGTATCCATTTCTAGGTGCCAAAGAATAGAGATTTAGCTCCTTTAACTTTAAAGATGAGAAAGGAAAAGACTAACTTGACTTGACTAAGTCAGAACGAAGTAAACACTGTACTGTAGCTATCACAGTGCCAAGCCCAAGAATGCCATTTTATTTTATCCCGAATATTTAATTTTTTATAATAAACCAAGGAGATTGAGAGCAATGTGCAAGTTTCTTTTTAAAATAAAATTCATACACGTGTCTTTGTATTAGCAATTTATCTCTACTGTAAAAACAATGACTTCGATCAAGTTTTATCTTTTCTTCTGATAATGGCTGTCTCTTCCCAGACTGCCTCAAATTACGACACTAAGATCTTCCGGGGTCAGATCTAATAGAAGGCCGCCTGCAGATTTCGTCAAGGTCACGAGTAGTGCACCATGATTGATGCCAAGGATTGTGGGTTAGGTCTAGGTTAGGATTAGTACTAGCCCAGTTTACATCTTATTTGTCACCCAGAATGAAATCTGGGAATGGCCATACTATTTAGACAAAACCATTTGGAGGTTTTCCCATAAGGTCTAAAAACCAAGAGTGATAACAGATTTCGTCGCTCAAATCATAGATCGTTATCTAGTACAGTTCTATGCTCAAATAGAATAGATCACGGGATGTAATTAGGGAAATGGCACTATAGGTTTAACAATAAGCACTTCAAACCCAGGTTGATGGAAATTTAATTCGTGGTATTTCCTAGTTTTATATATAAAAAAAAGATGTTGCCAGGCAAAGAAAACACACGCCCACACTCAGCTAGGTCGTCTGAGACAGTCAACAAGACAGTGTTTTCGCATATTTTTTGTCCCCCGCCTTTTGAAGAAAGTTGGGGGACTATTAAAATGGGTTCGTCCGTCTGTCTGTCTGTCCTTCTGTCTGTCCGTCACACTTTTTGGGACACAATAACTCTCTTCCTAATTGAGCTAGAATGTTCAAACTTGGTGTATGTGTTTATTAGGTCAATGTCTTGATGGAGTTCGAAGATGAGCATTTTCCGCTTAGGGTAAGCAGAGATAAGCAATTTGATTGGTTGATGCTTTGGGACAGGATAACTTTAGTTCTAATTAAGTGAGATTGATGAAACTTGGTGTATAGTTTCATTACAGTAATACCTTGACTAAGTTCGATAATGAGCATTTTCTGCTCAGGGTAAGCAGAGCGATACGCAATTTGATTGGTCGAGACTTTGGAACACAATAACTCTCCTTCTAATTGATTTAAAATGTTCAAACTTGGTGTATATGCTTATTAGGTCAATGCCTTGATGGAGCTCGAAGATGAGCATTTTCCACTTAGGGTAAGCAGAGATAAGCAATTTGATTGGTTGATGCTTTGGGACACGATAACTTTAGTTCTAATTAAGTGAAGGTGATGAAACTTGGTGTATAGTTTCATTACAGTAATACCTTGACTAAGTTCGATAATGAGCATTTTCTGCTCAGGGTAAGCAGAGCGATACGCAATTTGATTGGTCGAGACTTTGGAACACAATAACTCTCCTTCTAATTGAGTTAAAATGTTCAAACTTGGTGTATATGCTTATTAGGTCAATGCCTTGATGGAGTTCGAAGATGAGCATTTTCCGCTTAGGGTAAGCAGAGATAAGGAATTTGATTGGTTGATGCTTTGGGACACGATAACTAATTAAGTGAGAGTGATGAAACTTGGTGTATAGTTTCATTACAGTAATACCTTGACTAAGATCGATAATGAGCATTTTCTGCTCAGGGTGAGCAGAGCGATAAGCAATTTGATTTGCCGAGACTTTGGAACACAATAACTCTCCTTCTAATTGAGTTAAAATGTTCAAAATTGGTGTGTATGCTTATTAGGTCAATGCCTTGATGGAGTTCGAAGATGAGCATTTTCTTCTTAGGGTAGGCAGAGATAAGCAATTTGATTGGTTGATACTTTGGGACAAGATAACTTAGGTTCATCTTGATTGATGATTTTTATGCCAATACAATGACTGCATTCTCATTCAGTAATGGATTCGACAGTAACAGTGTATAGAAACGATTGACTCGGACACGAGGGCCCCTTTCCCTTGGCCAGAGGGGCCCTTTTGTCTGCCTTTAGGGTCCCCCTAACTAGGGTACATTTTCATTTTTCTCGTCGGTTTTAGCATTTTTCTTTATAAAACACTTTTGGATGACACTTCGTATACAGTTTGATTGCTCGATACGTTTGAAAAAAATAAATGTGCGATTAATTAATATGTGTCATCTATTTATTTTGGGATTTCGGCGGGGGACATCAGCCTCACTGTTGGCTTGTTCTTTTGTCAGTCAGTATAATTGGAAGATACCGGCACACAAGAAAATTTGATTAAAATAATATAATAAACCCATGAAGTAATTTTTGAAAAACATTAGAATTTGTTTCGATTGTTTGTCTCATGACCATAAAAAAAATATACTTTATAGCTTCTAGAGCGCCCACAAGATTTTTTCAAAGTGATCAAGGGTCATAACTCTGACAGTAATGATCGGGAATCGTTGAAAATGAACAGGAATCTTTGTTTCATAACCTGAGAGAGAGAGAGAGAAATGGGATTTAATGTCCATTCGACGCAAACTAGGTCATTTTGGGACTAACATATGGTTTCAATTTTATTTCAATAATTCGCATGCGTGTAGGGGTCTTTAGCAGTGGGAGGAAGGCGCCCCTATCTCCATGCCACATACACTCACACCAGGGATCGAAACCACAGCCGCAAGCCAGAGGTGACCGGCCAGCCAGAGGTCGAAGCGCGGCACTCTAGACCACGGCACTAGGCCATCTCAACCCCCCCTCATAACCTTAGACACTGCAATGTGTATTTAAGTTTAAATGGTTTGGAATCCGCGAAGGGGCGCGTCGAATTACCCAATAACACCCAATAACACCCAATAACTGCCCAATAACACCCAATAACTCCAAAATAACATCCAATAACACCCAATAACTCCAAAATAACACCAAATAACACCCAATAACTCCAAAATAACAACCAATAACTACAAAATGTTGACTTGTTGACTTTGGAAACACAAAATAACAATTTAGTTGAATTTAAGAACATCGCTGCTTTACGCTCACTCGCCTGAAGGGAGATAACTCGTGTATGTGATTTTTGTTTACAAGAAATTAATGTATGGTTTCGTTGCAATTCGTTTTAATTGTACATAACAACTTAAATCTGTAGCTACACGCGAATCAGCATTTTTTTCGAATAACCGTCTACATATTTACCCAACCACAATCAACCCAAAAGTATTTAAGAACACTGATAAAGTAGCCATGAATATTATTAAATATTTCACTACAGAAGTAGAAATACCAATCAAATCAACTCCGGATGGCAATTGTTTATTTAACGCCTTATCTATACACCTGGTTGGAAATGAATCATTAAGTACACAACTAAGATATATGGCTTGTATTGAAATGGTGACCAAAAAACAAAAAATATTTCAACCAAAAAACAGATCCAACTTTGGTGTATACTCTCCAGAATATGAAGAATCATGCTTTGAATGTGCTGGTCTTGGGTCGGGTTATTCCAGTATTTGGACGATGATTGCTTTAGCTAACATTACACAGATTCCGATAATGTCTGTGTATCCTTACATAAATGACAACGTTAATTTTAATGACATTGTGTACAAAAAATTTAATGTCTTGTTGCAACCCGAAACACATCTTCCATATACCGAACCAGTTAAGATATTGTGGTCAAACACCACCAATTGTACCAAACCCAGAAAAGGCGCCTGGTTTCCCAACCATTTCGTCGCATTGCTCCTACAATCAAAAGTTTCACAAGCACCGACAACTACTTCTACTCCGAATACTAGCCCATCACCTACAAACCTAAAGCTTTCTGACAACCCCATCCCTGTATTACCAGACAAAACGAAAACCCGAACCCACCAAATTGACAGTGTTGATTTTGAAACCAGGAATCTCGTTGACGATTTTAGTGACGATAGCTCCATCAGTTACGATTCAACATCCAGTGCTACGCCTGATGATACAACAAAAACTTCATCAAAAGCGCTTGTTTACTCCCCCGGTGCAACTTCCTATCATTCATTTGAGGGAGATGATTTTAGTGATATTTCGCGCGAGATATCCAATAGTGATGTAAGTGAGTCAATGGAGATCCAGCCATCGAACTCAGCACTAAAGTCATCACTTGAGGCTGGAAAGATGATGTCCACAATGGAACAGTTTAAAGAATTTTCCAATGCTGCACCCGTGGATAGAATTCCTTTGGGAATGAAAGATAACGTCTATGTCGTTGTAAATATGGAACGTAAAGAAGGACAGAAGAACGTTTTTCCAGATGACATGGGTGTGTGGGACTCGACTCAAGGGACAACTGCAAACCACGCGTATTCTATTGGTGAAAATAATCAACTGTCCAGCGTATTTATTAGAAATGGTATGATGTGTTACAAAAAAGTTGTGTGTGGAAGGACAACCTATGAAAAGTGTATTCCCCAGCCTGAGCGCTACATTATTTTTCATCGGTATTATTGCAAACTTAAAGGCGACCACGAGTATAAAAAGAGAATCACCACTATAAAGACCGCACCGAAGGACTTGAGTCATTTTCAGAACATGGCACTCGTTGAATATTGTGGTACCAGAACCATACAGAATTTACAACACGGAAATTCTAAAAGTGATCGCGCTTATATTAGAACAGACCCGCGAATCGTACAAAGATGTGTTAACAATGGCAAACACAAATCCCCAGCGGACATTTACTTCAACGCAGTTGCAGATGATACTTGCACCAAGATCAACCAAACAAATAAGGGACAAAATATACAATGATAAACGTAAACAAACGCGTTGCGCTGACAGTAATTTGGACATAACCAGTAAACCTAACAACGTTGCGGATGAGGTATTAACAATTCTTAAAATGCAGAAAAACGGAAGTGTTATTAAGAGAGTCGAGCGCCGCTAGAGTTTCCACAAGATATTTAAAAGCCACAGACATTTTATTTCCATCATTATCCTGGAGATTAGTAAAGTATTTTGGATGCATTTGCTGCTGTTGCGCTAAATTGGACTATCCCCTTCCCCTTAGTTAGCCAAAGACTAGAGTACACGCAAATTCAATATTGTCCTGACAAACTAATTGGGAAGGGGATACAGAGGCGGATCCAGGATTTTCGGAAAGAGGGGGCGTGCCGCACCCACTTGGGAGTGCGAAGCCCGGAACAGTGATTTTTGAGTGGAAAAAAATGCCCACAAGGACTAATTTCATACTAATACTGTAAATTAGGATTTCCAACCTAAACTATTTTTGTTTTCCTTTCTCGCGAGAATATATGGAGCTAAAAATTGTTCGCCACCTCAAACAATAGAGGGGGCGTGCGCCGGGTGCGCCCCCCTCTGGATCCGCGCCTGGGACACTCCAAACCATGTTGTATTTTCCCCATATTTTTATAAATATGTTTTCGATACTATATCCCGAAAATGCAACATGGAGTCTTGTGCCACCCCACGAACTTCGCCTACAATCCTGGTGTTCGGAACTTTGGTTTGTTTTGTTTTTTTGAAATGGGGTTTAACGTCCTACTCTTCTGCACCTAACCTTGGCTAATGGAAGACGGGCATACGCCATACAGTGTGCTATGTGGGAAATATTGCCCGGACAGCGGCACTACGGCCTACTCTTATATCGAATTCCATCTGCCAGGGGATCGCCAATCACGGGACCGTTGTTTTTCGTCCCACTCGAACGACTTGACAGCTGTCCTTGTCAGGCCTTCCGTTCTGCTCGGAACTTTGTGGCAATGAACTCTATAATGCAAAATAGAAGGTTAATGAACTTTGGCATATTCAGGTCCCTAACTAAGGGGGTGCGGGCGCTTCCACAACAATAAGTTTCGCCACCCCCGGTGAAAAAATTATCGGTCATAAAAACAATAGATATACATTGTCCGCCAATTCTACAGCACCCCCACGAACACCTCCTGCCACCTCCTTGCTCTAATTTAGTTACGATCCTTGGTCATATTCATACTTTAGTCACCTGTTAAAGGACAATATTGGTGTAAGTCATTATCACATATGTGATAGAACTGGTTAAACATTTTTCAAATATAATTTTAACACAGAGATTGTTGCTACCATAAATGCGTACTAAAGGTTTCATGAATCGGAAGTGACGAACGCAAAAGGAAAACACGAGTTATCCCGCTATATAACAGACCGAAGTGACAGATACATGGGTGATTTTCTGCTCACTAATATTCCTTCGAAGACAAAAGTTGTTGTGTGAGACTGTGAGATGATATCTGACAATTCATAAAAAGAATTGACTGCCACTAGATAAGAGAACACGAAAAAACAGAAAAAGTCCGTGCATTACCCATAATCCGCGCAGCGTTTCGTTTGATTATAGGTAATCTCACTACACACTGCTATTAAGAGTGGATATTGTTGTGTTAAATTTTGATTGGTCAGTAGTCCGGCTACCAACCAATCACTACCTACCATACAAACGCTTTACATTCAAAACGAGTGCCAGTATTGGACCAAATATGTTTACATAACGTTACGTCATGGCTCACGCTTTTATTATGCCTAATTAACCCGTGCATAGGAGAATACTGCAGTAAAACTAATTGTGTGACAAACGAGGCTATCAAGTCGAATGAAATGTCAACAATACTGTTTGGAAACGAACACACTTTCCCCGTTTTAATACCTTAAATCACTGTCCAAAGTTTTAGGGAATTTTAAGACTCAGATTAAACGAAGGACTGTCATATTGCTGTACTTAAGTGATAGCTTTCATTGAACGGGGAGAATAGACACACTCCCGCAAAAGTTCAAGAATCAGAAGTCAATCCAGCAATGGCCAGAGAGAGATTTCTCGGGCCATTGCCATAGGCGTAGGGGCAGGGGGGGGGCGTTTGCCCCCCCAAAAATTTATTTTCGGGCAATGAAAAATTCGACGACCTTTTTTTTCTATTAATGTTTAGAGAAAAAATATAACTAACTTATTTCTATGAGATCCACACTGCCCGAAAAGTATTTTCTCGTCTTTTTCTTGTCCACTGCATGCCCGAAAATATGCCCGAAGCTCTCTTATGATAGGTATGCCCGAAAAAACGGTATTGCCCGAAAAACGAGCATCGGGCCGGAAAACGGCAGAGGAAACGAGCCAAATGGAAAACTGCTAGGAAACAGCCAGTTGCCAGGGTTGATTCACCCGTTTTCGGACGTCATTTTTGCTGGACGTCATGGCCGTGCCTCTCACTTTTTCTTAAAAGACTATTGGACTACTTGAGAAACTGTACGAAATTGTGAACATTCTGCCGTATGGACGTGCCTCTCATATTTCTAAAATGTTTTACTTTTGTTCCTGAGTCCTGATTTGTACGATCAATTTGGTGAGACGATGATCTCTGAATATCAAAATATTGTTTAATTTTTTAGAATTATATTGATTTATATTATATTATATTGATTATATATAATCAATATAATATACTATATATTGATCATATTGAGTTCGATATATATACTATATTAATTATATTATATTGATTTCGGGCAATTTTCTCTTATGCCCCCCTGAATTACTTTGAGCTCCTACGCCTATGTGCATTACCATGAGTGTCATTAGATTAGAGAACATGAAAAAAATAGAAATAGTCCGTACATTCCATTGTTTTATTCTAGCTATACCCTATAAAACCATGGTAATGCACGGACTTTTTGGAATGTGTTAAACCAGTTCTACCACTGAGACTTGCTTGGTAGTTGTATATGGTGTGTACAGTATCTACACTTTTGCCACGGAGAAAATGTCAGATGTTTCACATATACAATGAATATAATTATGTCGAGCTTATTTTCGCCTTAATCATAACTATATATGCATTAAATGGCATTTGGCGTCCTACTTTGCTGCACCGACCGGGATAATAAAGACGATCGGGCATACTCCATACAGTGTGTTCAGTAATACCTTGCAAAATAAATGTGTGGTTTCAATAAGTTTCCCATATTCTTATTATCATATGTTTCACCTACATATATATACACTTTTGCCACGACGAATATGTCAGATATACTTAAAATCAATTATGTCGTCCCTGGTTGTCACCGTGTCGAATGTAAATTAAAGCTGAACTCCGGTTACAAAAATACCGAACTGATGAAATAAAAAAAAGTTAACGACCTCAAGCCGCCATATTTGTTTCCAATTTGTGAAATAAGTATGGCGGACATTGAGGCTTATGGCCTGAAAAGGTTAGCCGATCTCACTTCCAGTTTGTCTCCTGTCAGCCAGCTATACACATCCGGCGTTATTCTCTCGCACGCTTCACTGATTGTTCTATTTTTCCCCAACACAGCATACCAAATTATTGAAGATTGCAAAATGTCTGATCAGGTAAGACTGTAAATAATTATATGATCTGCGTCTACTACAATATCAATTTCTTCAGCCTTGGTAAAATAGAAACAAAACATAACTGTCAAACACTCCCCGGTGAGAGCCGCCCCCAAAACTGTACTTATGTCTCTTGCTCGTTTTCGTGAACAATATTCAACATGGAGTAGACTATATTTTGTACAGGTGATTTGTTTTGTTTGGAAATTTTAGGTTGGGGTAAGCCATCTTTTGTTTTAGAGTAAAGCTTAGACTATATTGTAGTAGACGCTGTTCATATAATTATTTACTATGGAAGCCTATTGCGGCCATTTCAGAATCTCGTCTTCTCGCCGCGAGAAGTCGAGGGCGAGAACACGAGAACACGAGAAGTCGAGGGCGAGAAGTCGAGGGAGCGAGAAGTCGAGGGCGAGGGAGCGAGAGAGCGAGAAGACGAGGAAACAGGGCGAGAATACGAGGATCTCGCCCCGAGAACACGAGATTACTTTCACCTCGACTTCTCGTGTTCTCGTCCCTCGACTTCTCGCTCCCTCGTGTTCTCGCCTTTGAAAAACCTCGTGTTCTCGCTCCCTCGCCCTCGACTTCTCGCTCCCTCGACTTCTCGCCCTCGACTTCTCGTGTTCTCGTGTTCTCGCCTTTGAAAAACCTCGACTTCTCGCTCCCTCGCTCCCTCGCCTTTGAGTCAATCTCGTCTTCTCGTGTTCTCGCTCCCTCGCTTCGTCACAATCTCGTCTTCTCGTGTTCTCGCTCCCTCGCCTCGGAAGTGCAGTTATTACGCATGTCCACTGACTACCGTATCGGCATTTGTATTTTGACATGGATTATAATAAACGAAAATGTTTGAAGTTCTAGAAAATGTAATAGTCCTAAACAAGTTTAATCTCTTCTTGCACAGATAGTATTGTATTCTGTAATTGATTTTAAGTCTTCAGTCAAATCTTTCTTTGCTCTCTAAAAATATTCATCGGGAGTTTTCACTTGATGCGTGGTTTTGTCAGTGCTGCAGGATGGAGAGCCTGACAAGGGAAAATGTATAGTTGTTCGAATGGGATTTTTAAAAACCAGGTCCGGAATCGAAATGAAGTTGGTTCTACGGTGGCTCACTGCGTAGGAGGTTTTCTCTCTAACTTAATCGAAGTTCATCGCGATTTTTCTGCCTATGTCCACCCTTGTCACTGGTGTAGAACAGAGAGCCTAGCAAGAGACAACGTATAATCGTTCGGATGAAATAAAAATAACCGAGGTGACGTGTCCGGAATCTAAATGAAATGAAATAAAATGGGGTCTAACGTCCTACTGTTCTGTTCCTAAATTGGGCTAATGACGACGGGCATACGATACAATAATACAGTGTGCTATCAAGGAAATTTTGCCCGGGCAGTGGCGCTAAGGCCTACTCTTATATCGAATTTAAACTTCCAAGTGATCTTTTATGTGCACGCCAATAGGTGTCCTTGACAGGCCCTACGTTTTGCATCACTGACAAGGAGAAATCACGCCCGAAATAAAATCTGGATGAACTTTCTCTTCCAATGCAGGGATCGAATACCAAGTGGTGTAAGTGGTGTAGGACGGGGGCCTGAGAAGGGACAAAGAATAGTTGTTCGGATGGAATACAAATAACCGAGATCCCGTGGCCGGAATACAAATGGAGCTACGATGGCTCAGTGAGTAGGATCGACGTTTGCTCTTTTACTTTATCAAAGTTTTTCATGATTTTTCGGTCGGGTTCCTGCTTGTCAGTGGTATAGGATTGAAGACGTGGCAAGGGACAACGTATAGTCGTTTGAACGGTATTATATATAAAATACGAGGTTCTTTGTCCGAAATCGTAATGAAGTGGTGGCTACAATGGCTCAGTGTGTAGGACGTTTGCTCTCTCGCTTCATCGAAGCGCATCGGGCTAAATTTCTGGAGATGTCCTCCCATGTCAGTTGTGTAGGATGGAGGACGGAGGGCCTGGCAAGGGATAACGTGTAGTCGTTCGGTTTCGATTCGTCGTGTGGGGTTTTTCCGGTTTCTCCCACTGTCGCATACATTTCTTTTCCGATGCATTGCACAATACGTCAGCACTAGAATTACGCCTCGAACTACATTTGTCAAGTGTAACCATACTGGGGTGAAAAAATCAAATTCTAAGACAATATCAGAAACCAAAAATCAACGTCATAGGGTCACGGGTCAATAGCCATAATTAGACCATGGAATACCTTTTACGAGACGGAACACGTTGGTTTGTTTCCATTTGTCAGAGAGAATTTTTCTGAAAATATCACAGGTACATAGGAACGCCCTTATTAGACTAAGGCACACCAGACCTATAATATAATAATACTAATAGAGTCTATGTGATTTTTCAAAGTTTTTGAGTTTCTGTTATTTTCTGAACATATTTTAAATTTTTGATCTTATTTTATCCATATTTGATGCTAAATAATATAATATTTACTATCAAACATGAAATTCATATTTAAAAAAAAATACCATCTGATGTATAGATCAGGTGTGCCATAGTCTAATAAGGGCGTTCCTGTCCCAATGTACCTGTGGAAAATATGCCGGGATTACTGTATAATACCACATATTAAATGTTGCAGTGACACGATGAAAACGACTAATCCCAGGTCTGTGGAATAAATATGGTCAACAGTAGAGAAATAGCACCAATGATTGAAAGAATCTGTTATTTACTGGAAACAAGTATTTTTTATAAAAAACTATTTCAGTAAAACAATATCCAAGAGAAATACATACTTAATACACATGAAAACGATTTTGGCAAAAATAAACAAACGCAATAATATAAATTTCCTCATACACAACAATACCATACACTACTAGTAAGAGAAATGAGGTTTAACGTCCACTCGACACAAATTTGGTAATTTCCGGACTAACATATGGTTTAATTTTATTTCAATAATTCGCTTGCGCGTATGGGTCTTTAGCAGTGGGAGGAAACTGGAGTGCCCGGAGGAAAACCCACAAGGTTGAGAAGGCAACCTATCTCCATGCCACATACGCTCACACAGGGATCGAAACCACAGCCGCAAGCCAGAGGTGACCGGCCAGCTAGAGGTTGAAGCGTGGCACTCTAAACCACTAGGCCATTCCACCCCCCCCACTACTGGGTTTTAACGTCCTACTCTTCTGCACCTAACCTGGGTTAATGGAAGACAAGCATATGCTATACAGTGTGCTATGAGGAAATTTTGCCCGGGCAGCACCGCTACAGCCTACACTTATATTGAATTCCAACTGCCAAGGGATCTTTTACGTGCACGCCAATGTGTACACTGGACCACGGTTTCCCATACCATCTTGTCAGGCCCCTCAGTTCTGCATCATTGACAAGGGGAAACCACACTGGTAAATTGAGATGAACTTTCTTGGCCAATGCAGGGATCTAACACACCACAAGTATTGATGAAAAATGTATATAATAATTATAATAATATCATTGTTCTGGAGAACGGTTTCTAATCTGCTGTTCAGATTGTTATATTCACAGAATACACACAGATCAGGTCTTGTGCCCATTTACACTGTACAAGATATATACCAGTAAATAAAAATAAATATAAGAGAAAAACAAATAGTTATCTTAATGATTCCAGTAAAATGAATTAGAAATGAAATGAAGTTTAACGTCCTACTGTTTTGTTCCTATACATGTACTGGGCTAATGAAAAAAGGCATACACCATACAGTGTGCTATGAGGGAAATTTGGCCGGGTATTGCACTATTCCCTACTCTTCTTTCGAATTCCAACTGCCAAGGGATCTTTTTATGTGCACACCCATGTAAACAAAGGACCTCGGTTTTTCATCACATCCGGAGGACTAGACAGCTGTAATTGTACCTTTTTACATGCACACCAATGTATACAAGAGACCGCAGTTTTTCGTCACATCCAAACGACTAGACAGCTGTCCTTGTACCTTGTTAGACCCTCCTTTTGCACCACTGACAAGGAGAAACCACGTCGGAAATGAAACAGAATAAAAAAATAAAATGGGGTTTAACGTCCTACTGCTCTGTTCCTAAGCTACACTAATGAAGATGGGCATATGCTATACAGTGTGCTATCGAATTCCAACTGCCAAGGGGTCTTTTTACGTGCACACCAATGTATACAAGGGACCTCGGTTTTTCGGTACATCCAATCAACAAGACGGCTGTCCTTGTACCTTTTTACAGGCACACCAATGAATACAAGGGACCTCAGTTTTACATAACATCCGAACGACTAGGGGGGTTGGGATGGCCTAGTGGTCTAGAGTGCCGCGCTTCGGCCTCTAGCTGGCTGGTCACCTCTGGCTTGCGGCTGTGGTTTCGATCCCTGGTGTAAGCGTATGTGGCATGGAGATAGGGGCGCCTTCTCAACCTCGTGGGTTTCCTCCGGTTTCCTCCCACTGCTAAAGACCCCTAGGCGCAAGCGAATCATTGAAATAAAATTGAACCATGTTAGTCCCGAAATGACCTAGTTTGTGTCGAGTGGACGTTAAACCCCATTTCTCTCTCTCTCTCCGAACGACTAGACAGCTGTCCTTGTACCTTGTTAGACCCTCCTTTTGCACCACTGACAAGGAGAAACCACGTCAGAAATGAAACAGAATAAAAAAATAAAATGGGGTTTAACGTCCTACTGCTCTATTCCTAAGCTAGACTAATGAAGATGGGCATATGCTATACGGTGTGCTATCGAATTCCAACTGCCAAGGGGTCTTTTTACGTGCACACCAATGTATACAAGGGACCTCGGTTTTTCGTCACATCCAAACAACTAGATGGCTGTCATCGTACCTTTTTACATGCACACCAATGAATACAAGGGATCTCGGTTTTACGTGACATCCGAACAACTAGACAGCTGTCCTTGTACCTTGTTAGACCCTCCTTTTGCACCACTGACAAGGAGAAACCACGTCGGAAATGAAACAGAATAAAAAAATAAAATGCTGTTTAACGTCCTCCTGCTGTGTTCCTAAGCTTGACTAATGAAGATGGGCATATGCTATACAGTGTGCTATCATGGAAATTTTACCAGGGCAGCGGCGCTACGGCCTACTCTCATCACATCAGAACGACTAGACAACTGTCCCTGTACCTCGTCAGTCACCCCCTCCCCACGGCCTGCACCACTGACAAGATAAACCACCTCGGAAATGAAATAGAATAAAAATAAAACAAAACCATACAATATTAATCAGCATAGTGACAAAATATAACATGAAAATTTATTGTCATATACAGTACATTTAATTAAAACATTTTTTAAAATATGTATTAAATGTATTTAAAAACTGCTTAAAAAATACATGTACATGAATACAGGTTTAAGCCTACTCATAAAAAATCACATAATTTCATAGATATCATCATCAGTATTAAAATCAATGTCACTGTCGAACAATTTACACAAATCCATACAAGAAAGTTTTCACTTGTAACAAGTACATCTATCTGTAATGCAGCCTGATTTGTATCCACAGTGAAAATTTTATTTGGTGCTTGATCTCTAGTTACCCTAACCCTGTCATTTTAAACAGTAGTGTTTAACAAAAGGGGCAAAAAATTTTGCAGCTACAGTAAGGCAACCCGGGGGGAATGCGCCAGAATAGGCCCCCGTTTTGATTGGTGGTGCAAGGGACAAAGAAACATTTTCATCCAGGGGACACATGCAAAGTCAATCTGGTGTGGAATTAATTCACACATATTTTTTTCATAAATAGGGCCTAACATGTGCTCTTGTACCAACTCATCTATTTTGGTTCTCTTTTTCTCCATAACATCTTGGGTATATTTCTTAAAGTACTGTGCATGGTGTTTCACCTCAATGGTGACAGTCTTCACCATATTAGTCCTTATTGGTCTGAGTGGTCTTGATTCGAGTAGTCCTTACTCCTTGGTGACTGCGCGTTGTCAATAGTTGTCATGCATTTAGGAATATAAGAATATCTATCTTTATCAATCAACTTGTTAAATGATCCCCTTAACAAATTAACCAGACCAATTATTCTTTTTTTGTTGGTAAAATTTTAGCTGCTTGCTTCTAACATCACTTTCAAACTTTCGTCAACAAGTTTGGAATCGTGATAATGTTTCATACACAGTTGTTTTTTTTTTTAAGTTGAAATGTGAGAACTCTGTATTATTAGTATCGCAGTGGCTATTTTTACGGGTCCGTAAAACATATCACGCAGGCTATTTTTACGTGACTTCCTGTTGACATGCGCAGTTACAAAAAATGTGTGTGATTAGATTAATACCAAGATTAACACACTGTATTTTATTTATTTATTTTATTCTCTGATTGTGTAGTTGTTGTATTTTTGACATTTTGCATTTTAAAAACATTTTAATAAATGACATTACGTGGACCTTCATTTAGTGTGTCATATTTACCCACTTATGGCCTCTCCCACCTCTTTTTGAGGCTACTAGAACTCAGAGAAACTCCTTAAGGGCTGTCTATAAAAGACGTCCACAAAAAATATGGAAAATTTTACACCTCCTACCCCCTTGTCCACATAAAATCCACCCCCATGGACAGCCCCTTACTGGCACTGCTGTGACCGAGAGACCAGGGCCAGGTATGTGTTCTTAACTCATAATACATGAAAGTAACCTCAATATTGTTCACCACAGGCTTCCCCTCCGTAAGCACAAGTTCATTAATTACTCTTGTCGCTTGGTCTTTAGCAACCTTCCTGATCATTGTTCTCACCACATCATAGCTTGTGTCATATTATAGAGCTTATATACCTGTATTTGCCTCTTATCGAAAAGGAATTAGAAGATAAACACTTCATGTTTCGTATTTAGAGGGGGTTTAATGTATATTTAACCAGGCTTGGATCATTAGAACACGAGACGCGTCAGCGTCGGGTTGTTCTAATGGAAAATTCAAGCCTGGTTAAATATACAATAAACCCCGATAAATACGAAACATGAACGTGTTTATCGATATTGTAGCATAAATACTTTTAGTTTTTCTTTTGAACTCCTTCTCAAATGCTTACAGCGGCATTTTACATGGTGTTAGAAGGCCATAAGCGAACATTCTTTACGTCATTACGTCATTTAAATAAATATAAAGCTATTTGGTGCCTTCTGGCATTGATTTTTACCATTATATATTATTTTTTGTTTATATTGACGAGATAAGGGCACAGTAGGACTTGCATATTATAAGAAGGAATTATTCCCTCTTTGTATTCCCACCTTAAAACAAAATTCAAGACTTCACAGTCACCCCCCCCCCCCATGAAATGAATCTATCCGTGTCGACTCTTGTTACCGAAGAACTGGTTTAATAATGAGTAAATTGAATAAGTAGGCCTTATGCCTATTACAGGGTTCATTATAGACTTTAATTGATCAGAATACAGTGTCTCATAAACTATAGACCAAGACCCACTATAAACAAGGCTTACTAATAGTCCTAGAGGGCCGGAGCTGAAATTGACACCATGTGGACAATTACCAATTTACTTATTAAATTAAGTTTAAGCCTACAAACTTTTGGCGACCCCGATCCCCCCCACCCGGGAATTACGGCCCTGTGACGGCTGTGATTTGTGAACGTCATGAATAAAAATAAATAACCGTCGGGTGGTGCATAGATTATAGTATAAACTATAAGAATAGGGCCATATTTTATCATAATGGGACTTCTGCATGTCCACAGTGGGAAAGTGTCACGTAAAAATAAGCACCTGGCTATTTTTACGGACGGATTCACGTAAAAATAAGCACCTGACTATTTTTACGGCACTAAAATTACCCAAGTCGGAAAATTTTCGCGCTGCGCATGCGCGACCGGAACTCACGTAAAAATAGCCTTTATGAAATGTTTTACGGACCCGTAAAAATAGCCACTGCGTATTAGTATACCCCAATGATTGAGAACTTTGTCTGCACATTCCTGGAGTTCTTTGTCTTACAAATCAGCATTTGTCTCCGGCACAAACCTGCCATTTCCATCTAATTCGATCCAATGGTTAGCCAATACCTAAAATTGTTCCCAGCTTGTCGCATTGAACGGTTTTAGCTTAGTGTTTTTAACAAAATATTCACAAGTATTCAGTTTTCGCTATCCTTCCGCCATATTTACTATCAACACAGAACGGTAACCTTTGACTCTACTCGACCTTCCATTATGTGTGTCTGATTGGCGAGCTATGTCACGTGATTTGTTAAAACCAAATCACCGCGGAATTCAAATACCATCGCACATTGAAGCTGAACTCCGGTTACAAAAATACCGAAATGATTAAATAAAAAAAAGTTAACGCCCTCAAGCCGCCATACTTGATTCCAATTTGTGAAATAAATATGGCGGACATTGAGGCTTATGACCTGGAAAGGTTAGCCGATCTCACTTCCAGTTTGTTTATTGTCAGCTAGCTAAACACATCCGGCGTTATTCTCTCGCACGCTTCACTGATTGTTCTATTTTTCCCAACACAGTATACCAAATTATTGAAGATTGCAAAATGTCTGATCAGGTAAGACTGTAAATAATTATATGAACAGCGTCTACTACAATATAGCCTAAGCTCTACTCTAAAACAAAAGATGTAAAAAGATGGCTTACCCCAATCTAAAATTTTCAAACAAAACAAATCACCTGTACAAACTATAGTCTACTCCATGTTGAATATTGTTCACGAAAACGAGCAAGAGACATAAGTACAGTTTTGGGGTTGGCTCTCACCGGGGAGTGTTTGACAGTTATGTTTTGTTTCTATTTTACCAAGGCTGAAGAAATTGATATTGTAGTAGACGCAGATCATATAATTATTTACAGTCTTACCTGATTAGACATTTTGCAATCTTCAATAATGTGGTATACTGTGTTGGGAAAAATAGAACAATCAGTGAAGCGTGCAAGAGAATAACGCCGGATGTGTATAGCTGGCTGACAAGAGACAAACTGGAAGTGAGATCGGCTAACCTTTTCAGGTCATAAGCCCCAATGTCCGCCATACTTATTTCACAAATTGGAATCAAGTATGGCGGCTTGAGGGCGTTAACTTTTTTTTATTTCATCATTTCGGTAATTTTTGTAACGGGAGTTCAGCTTTAAGTAAGCCTGTATTTATTTTACGGCTTCTGTCAAACGTCAAAGAATGGATAACAGAAAAGTCGCGTGACAATGAAGTAATACTAGAAGAATTAGATGATGTACCTTTTTTTACCCGAAACTTGCTAGGACGGAAAACAGAAGCAGGCTAGCTAGAAATTTCTCACCACGGCATATATATATGTAGGCCTAAAGTGGAGAATTTTTTGCCTGGACGTATTTTTTCTATTTTTTTATACATTGTCTACCGTAAACAAAGAAGTACTTGTAGCCTACTTTATCTACTTTAATATATATATATTATAAATAAAATCTAAGTGTGTATGGGTGTGTTTATGTATGTTTGTATACTCCACCTACACATTATTATGTGTTATTAAATTAACCAGCATCACAACAGGAATGTTTTAGGTCAGTGAATTCGGGCCCAAGGCGAATTACGCTTCGTCGCCGCGATTAACCCCCACATATCTCGTATCAAATTGAAAAGAACGACCACGTACATGTATTTTAGGCCATCGAATCTGTCCTACAGGCAAATTTGGGCCACGAACGAATAAAACCTCGGGCGAATTTAGGTCCCGTGGGAATTTGAGCACTGGGCGAATATGGGCCCCTAGCAAATTTGGGCCATGGGCGAACTTGGACCCCGGGCGAATTTGGGCCCGTGTATTATAGGCGGGTAAACTACGAGTAGTTTATTTGATAATATTAGCATCATAGAAAGAAGCGGGTATCGAAACCGAGCCCCCCCCCCCCCACACACACACACACGCACGCCAATGTGTAGCCTATACGAGACCTCGCTGTTCCATGTCATCCGAACGACATGCTGTCCTCAGGCCTTCCGTCCTACACTGATAAGAGGGTACCTCGTAAGAAAGGCTAGACTACGCATTGAGCCACCGCAGCTCCAACTTATTTCGAATCTGGACACATGACCTCGCTCTTTTAACCCAACCCTTCCTTCTCCACTGATATGGAAAAAACCCGCTAGAATATTTCCGATGAACTTTGATGAAATGAAATGAAATATGGTTTAACGTCCTACTGTTCTGCTCCGACTGTGCTATAAGGGAAATTGTGCTCGGAAAGCGGCACTTAGGTCTCCTCTTATATCGCATCCAGGCTGCCAAGGGATCTTTTACGTGTACGTCAATTTACAGATAAGGATTTTCATCCCATCCGAACAAATAGACAATGTCCTTGCCAAACCCTCCGTCCTGCACCAATTCAATGACATGGGGAAACCACATCGGAAAACCCGATAAACTTTCTTGTCCAATAATGCAAGGATCGAACACGTGACCTTCAGTTTAGTGAGCCAGCGTCTTACCCACTTAGCTGCCGTGGCTCCAAACATTTACGTCCTACTCACTGAGCCACCGTAGCTCCCACTTCATTTTGATTCCGAACACGGGACATTGTTTTTCTATGCCACCCGAACGACTATACGTGGTCCCCTGTCAATTCTTTCCTCCTACACCACTGAAGTAAGAGAGCAAACGTCCCACTCACTGACCCACCGTAGTTCCCACTTCAATTAGATTCCGGACACGAGGCCTCGGTTATTTTTATTCATTCCGAACGATTATACTTTGTCTCTTGCTAAGCTCTCCGTTCTACAGGACTTCGGTTATTTTTATTCCATCCGAACTATTATACTTTGTCTCTTGCTAAGTTCTCCGTCCTACACCACTGACAATAGTGGACATCGCCAAAAATCACGAGGAACTTTGAAGAAGTTACAGAGCAAACGTCCTACCCAGTGAGCCCCCGTAGAACCAACTTCCTTGCGATTCCAGACACAGGACATCGTTTTTTAAAATCCCATTCGAACAACTATACATTGTCCCTTGTCAGGCTCTCCATCCTGCAGCACTGACAAAACCACGCATCAAGTGAAAACACCCGATGAATATTTTTAGAGAGCAAAGAAAGATTTGACTGAAGACTTAAAATCAATTACAGAATACAATACTATCTGTGCAAGAAGAGATTAAGCTTGTTTAGGACTACAATTACATTTTCTAGAATTTCAAACATTTTCGTTTATTATAATCCATGTCAAAATACAAATGCAAATACGGTAGTCAGTGGACATGCGTAATAACTGCACTTCCGAGGCGAGGGAGCGAGAACACGAGAAGACGAGATTGTGACGAAGCGAGGGAGCGAGAACACGAGAAGACGAGATTGACTCAAAGGCGAGGGAGCGAGGGAGCGAGAAGTCGAGGTTTTTCAAAGGCGAGAACACGAGAACACGAGAAGTCGAGGGCGAGAAGTCGAGGGAGCGAGAAGTCGAGGGCGAGGGAGCGAGAACACGAGGTTTTTCAAAGGCGAGAACACGAGGGAGCGAGAAGTCGAGGGACGAGAACACGAGAAGTCGAGGTGAAAGTAATCTCGTGTTCTCGGGGCGAGATCCTCGTATTCTCGCCCTGTTTCCTCGTCTTCTCGCTCTCTCGCTCCCTCGCCCTCGACTTCTCGCTCCCTCGACTTCTCGTGTTCTCGTGTTCTCGCCCTCGACTTCTCGTGTTCTCGCCCTCGACTTCTCGCGGCGAGGGGACGAGATTCTGAAATGGCCGCAATAGGCTTCCATAATTTACAGTCTTACCTGATCAGACATTTTGCAATCTTCAATAATTTGGTATACTGTGTTGGGAAAAATAGAACAATCAGTGAAGCGTGCGAGAGAATAACGCCGGATGTGTATAGCTAGCTGATAATAAACAAACTGGAAGTGAGATCGGCTAACCTTTCCAGGTCATAAGCCTCAATGTCCGCCATATTTATTTCACAAATTGGAATCAAGTATGGCGGCTTGAGGGCGTTAACTTTTTTTTTATTTAATCATTTCGGTATTTTTGTAACCGGAGTTCAGCTTTAAGCGGGGTTGATGTGCATAACAGGGGTAATGAAGACGGTATTATGAGGGAAATTTTATCTGCCTACCATTCAGTATTTCGATTTCCAGCTGTCAAGAGTCACTTAAGTGTACGCAGGCAGGGCCCTTTGGAGGAAACAAAAAAATAAATGTGTTTGGGCGAGACCTTTTTGAATACCCCACCCCTCCTTTCCAACACTATATATTATATATTGTCTGAGGAATCAAAAATCCTTTTCAAAGGCGTGGACCATATCTAGATGATTCCGTGGCACTTTATTATATACATTGTCTGAGGAATCAAAAATCCTGTGATCCATTTTGTCATCTGAGAGAGAGAGAGTGGGTTTTTTTAATGTTCGCTTGGCACAAACTAGGTCATCTCAGGACTAATATAATAATATGGCTTAATTTTATTTCAATAATTCGCTTGCGTGTAGGGTCTTTAGCAGTGGGAGGAAACCGGAGAAAACCCATGAGATTGGACAGACAACTCTACTCCTTGTCACGTACAACCTGGGATTCGAAACCAGGCCAGTTGACTCAATATGACAGGCTTTAAGATACAGTGCCCACATGCTAACTAATCAGCCATCACACACACACACACATGTCAATGAGGAGAAATTAACATCTTCGAGCCACCAAAGCTAATTTAGAAGTTATTGTGTGCTCAGTGAATCTAACCTAACCAGATTTTCCCATATTTTTATTATGTTTACGGAAATATATCTCGAAAATGCAATATCAGAGGTTTCTGAAATTTTGCAGACTAATAAGTTATCTATCCCTTGATTCTGTGAAATAAAAACCATTTTGCCACCAAAGCTGGTTTGGATGCTTTTTCTTTTACACATGATAGACATACCCGTTGCTGGAAAATAAATAACATTTTGCCACCAAAGGCGATATTTAATGAAGCGTGGACGTAGTACCCTTTTACCGACCCACCTAAATCACATACAGTTAATGCGTTATAGGGTGATGGTCAAACAGGCAGCAAACCGATTTTCAAAATGTATAACACATGAATTTTAACATTTTAGGCATGTTTGTAATGCTTTTCGGAAAAAGTAAGTTTATCCTTATTTTGTAGAATTTGAGAATCTTAAATCAGGGAGCTATGAACTTCATTTCCAGTAGATTATAAATATAATCTTAGTCTGGGGTTAAGAAATACGTTGATTTTCCAAAACGTTGGCAGCAACATTGTATCTTTTCTATTTATTACAAAATCTATTTCAAAATGTCTTTAAAAATACCAATGTTTTATTTAAACCAAAATAGCAACAGAAACATGTAAATGACAGTACACATATGAAATATTTATATGGAAGAAAACTTACACATTACAAAATTAATACTTACTAGTTTGTATGACTAGCATCCCACTAGTTAGTCACTATCCCAACCTATTTCCAATCGAATTTAAAATTGTAGTATTTTGTTTCATAACGCAGGGTAACAAAAGTAAGCTTGTAGGAGAAATCTAATTCATATTATTTAATTTACTGGTGACAAGACAAATGCTGAATGGTAGATAATTTTTAGATGTTGGTGGAAGTGTTTGGTATTTGGGTTCCAGATTCATCATGCATATAGATTAATACTTTTTGATAACCAAGAATTGAATTTAAAGAATTCTTAATATCAGCAGATTTTTGTGGATACAGTTATGTTTTAAACTTTGAGTTTGGGTGGGCTATGGTTTTGATGTACATATTCTGGGGATACAGTTGTGTTTTAAAATGTGAGTTTGGGTGGAATGTGGTTTTGATGCAAAACTCTGATTCTTTGGGTGCATATTTAACCAATTAAAAGAAAAATTTACATTATTTTTTTAACATTAGTAATTTCCTAAATTATACAAATCAATACATGTGAACCAATACATATACCTTAAAATAAGATTTCCTTGCATGAAATTAATCTGAACGGATATTTATAATTGACTATAACAAAAATATAACTGAAGAATGAAAATTTAATTAATATAATTTTTTATGAAGATTTGTTATGACTAATTCTGACAGATATGACAATGTTAACATTAAAAACTTCTTGAATTAAACACTAACTTCCAGTATGGTATGGCATATAATCTTATACAATAAATAAGACAAGACAGTTATGCAAACATGAATTGAAAAGATTAAATTAATAACCGATCTTGCTACTTAAGTTCATAAAATGCTGATGATTAATAAATGCTATAAATTATCAGTTAATGATGTTCACAATTAAAGGTGAAGTATGTCAGGTATATACATAATTTGAATTAAATAATAAATTCTTTCTTTTGTCTGAATGATTTTGACAAAGGAGAAAATAGTCTATAAAGAAAGTAAAACAACGTTACAATAAAATGAATGACATGTTTTATTCACATAAAATCTTTCTGAAATTTTGTTGAAAACATCTTTTCTGGCTAGGGATTTCTAGGTGTCTATAGCTCCTTTGTAAGGACTTCTACTTCTGCTGGAGGATCTGGACCTGAGGATAAACAGATAATAGATTATGCTGACTGATCAAAGCTTATGAGAAGTTTAAAGATAGGTTGTTGCATATTTATTCTTGCGTAGGTAAGGTGGGCAATTTATCAGAAATAATGAAACTTTGATAAACATCGAGTTCTTCCTAGTGCTAACATTTAGTATACACTGGGTATACAATTTTTAGTCAATGGGATAATAATCAAATGTTGATGACGGGAGACCAAGATATATGACCACATTTAAATGTGGACGTACAAAATTTAATGTTAAGATATGGATGGGGTATTTTAGAGAAAAAGTAAATGAAAATGCTTAAACGCTCAAATAGAGAATAACGTTCTATATTAAACTGTAAAATATCCTACAATTACAATAACTGGCTTGTTGATTTATGCCGTTCAGAAAATGGTTATCTTTTATAAATGGCAAAATATAATCATTGTAGAGAATTATATCATCTCTACAAAATGATTATTCCTGTAACAGAAAACAATGGATCATAAACCAGCTCCGGCAAAATTTGTTATTTAAGTCATTTTCGCTGTTTTTACAGAATATAAAGTTCTAGAGATATATTGAAACCATATAAGACAGGCAGATAAAACTGAAAGGAGGTTATTGCAGAGATTCATATGCAGATCAAATAGTCATGCTTTCATTATATAATTGGCCAAAAATGAAATGGCAGTACTCTGGCTTGTACATTTTTATAGTAAACTGATATAGTCAACACATTCAGTTATAGTTCATGAGAAGACGCTGTAATACCAGTATAGATACACAGGATGGACATACACAATACACGTTATTAAATGTGAAATGTTACTTTAAGTCTTGAAATGTTATATTATGTAACAGGGTATTAATTTTTGTTAAGAATATATAATGATGGAATTGTGCTCAAAACTCCAAATCACTACTATCAGTTGTAATTACCGTCGAGGTGAATGAGTCCTACTCCTAGTTCTACTGCGTCGTGATTTACTTCCTCTATCATTGTATCTTCTAGGACTTCTGCTCTTTGATCGACTTCGACTTCTGGAATAAGACCTGAAAAATGCCAGTTCAAAAATTGCTACAATCCTCAATAACAGAATCATTTTATTTTTGTGCTGTATATACTCAAAGCAATGACTTTGAATAATAGGGGAACAGTTTCAAGTAATTTATCCCAGTTTAATTATGTATCGTTTCAAACAAATATCAATAACTTTTCGGATGCTATAATCTAATAACAATCAATAAATTAAAGATATGCTTTGATTTCATTGCTTTGATTAACTCTTTATGACCACCATGTTATATTTAAAGGGTCAGTCCCAGATTTTACGGGAGAGCAGTTTATTAACATAGTTTAAAGTATATACATTAAATGACAATAGCTTGTCCAAAAACAACTGAGCTGTCAGAAAGTTACCACTAGATTTGCATCATAATCTAATTGTATGAGTGACTTGGTATTTATGATGACCACTTACCCCTATGACTTATGCAAGTATTTAAGTCTATCCAGGTACTTGCGAAAGCGTGGTATTTGGGGACTTATAAAAATACATAAGAAAACAGAAAGTTTATACTTCTGCAAAAATGTACAACAGAGCTTCTTTAGATAGTTGTACAGGATAATGAATAAGATTTCTAGGTGTCTCCCACACAGAATTAACCATACAAATTAACAATAAATATTGTGATAATAAAAATATAGAGTATTAATACAATACAGTACATAATCTTTATCCAAGTACTGTGATGGATAACAATTGTAATTAAAATGTACACAGAAAAATAGTTCTACTTTACCAAAACAAGACCCGTAGTTGTAGATCTCTCCATTTTTTATGTTTAACTCAGGGACGTTTCATTTAGTTCAACAGAAGAGATGATTGCGCATTTGTAGTTTAGTTCTGAGAAGTGCAGATAGGAAAGAGATTGGAATCCATTCTAAATCAGGATAGACGCCAATGAGGTGTCTGAGAAGATCTTTTTCTAAAGCTCAAATAATGTCGACTCTATATCATGGAGGTAGTTACACGTGACACAGTAACTCTGATGATCTTAGTGTAGTCTTATTGATCTCATTGACAGTAGTATCAATCGTTTACTCTTTACCAAGACTCAATTTCCTCATATCAATTGTCTGCAATGCATGGGTTATGATAAATCATAAAAACTCTTAAATAAATGTTTTGTCTCTTAAATGTTTGAATACTTAAAACTTTTGTACATGTATATCGTTAAAATTAAAAATACTAATGCAAAACAACCTAATTATTAAAGAATTGTCGTAATATTAAGTATTATATTACAATATATGTACATACAAAATTTGTATTATAAAAACACAACAAAGTCAATTATTATTCAAAGTGTTGATTTAGGGCTCTCATTTCAGGATAAATGCAAGATTGCACAATTTTTACTTTGATCAAGTTGGTGGCAATGTATTAACACACTCAAGTATAAGCTTATAAATGAACGAATGTAAAGTATGGTCACTGTAACATTAAATGTTGTTCTAGTATGTCTTTGTACTGCTTGTAATGTGATCTTGAACAGGTTACCACATAGTTCCAGCCTTATTTATTACAGTACTGATCTTTTTTTCTGAGAATAAGATATGTATCAGTTTTGATCAAAATTGTGACCCGTGGAGAGTCCACAACCTAATTGTAGATGGATGTCTAGACCGACAGGGGCAACGACATAGAAGACTACCGTACATGAAATTGTGAGCACATTCTACTATGATTTCAAATTCTAACTGTCCAGACTTCTTTTACCTGCACAGAGATTTCCATCCCATTCTCACAACTAGATACAGTTCCTTGTTAGGCTTTCTGCCCTAGACAACTGACAAGGAATTCTGAGGAAATTTCTAGGCGAACACTCCGTCCAAAACTAAGGGCCTACAGGTTTTGGAGGTAACACCTTTGTCCTTACTGAGTCACTGCAGCTATTACAAATATGATTTGAAGTGAAATGGTTGGTTGGATATTTCTAAAACCATACTTTATTCATATTTCTCTAGTATCAATATAGATTATCAATCTACATACTTATGAACCAAACAGTAAAAAAAATCTAACTTTAAATGATTCAAATCTTTAATTTTCTTATAAAACTTTCGTAAATAATAAAATTAAACAAGAATCAGTAACCATACCCTAGATCAGTGATTCTCAACAAGTATAGCAGCACACAGGTGTGTCGCTAGATCTTCCTAAGTGTGCTGCGAAATTTTGAACGGCACACTTAATAAATTTCTTACTAAAGAAGCCAGCTATTCAACTGTGCTTTTCTTTATTTAGTTTGGTTTATTCTATGTGCCTGACTAGTCTGTGTCAACGGTTGTATTCCGTCTATGACTTGCCAAGTTTTTGTTTAGCAAACTTTTTCCTATATATTTAGCCAGGTTTGCCGCCATTTGTTCATGTGTTCCATTGGCAAAAAAAAAAGGTTGAGAACCACTGCCCTAGATCATGCACAACACCTATCACTACTTGTGACTAAATAAGATTACAGTTTCACATTGGATTCCAGTAGCCAAAGCTACTAGGTAAATAAGTCACCAGTGCAGTAGATTAAATACAAAAATACTGAATATTTGAATCACTTAAAGTAGCTAAGTCTGTCTCTAACTCAATATCATTGGAAGCCTTCAACATTGAAAACATAAATTACTGTCAATTTAAATCAACATTGATGTAATCTTGTCCTGTCAAATGGTGACCCAATATTCTTATCTGGAGAGCATACATAATAAATACTGTCGGTGTAGACATTAATAACCAGAGGCTAGAGATTACCATTTGATTGAGACTTCTGGCGTATTTTGCCGAATAAAACTGATTTGAAATTAGAGTAAAAACGTTACATTACATTATTGTATGCGTTGGGACCCATATGTGTCTATTTCTAGGACCCAAATAATAGCGATTTAGCTCCCTTTAATTAATGCCCTATTTCCATTGGCATTGTTGTACTGAAAGTAACTGTGATTATACCAAGCTTCAAAATGTGTTTTAGTTTTAATTAAACAGTAAATGAAATGTTAGTATAACTAAATGTCAATGCTAAGGAACATAATCTATTTGATTACTACAAAAAAAGAGAAGACAACTGATAAGTTGAAACATCTTTGAATTAAAATTCAATATGCAATTTTCAAGAGACCCTAATACATCTAACAAGCCAACACTGATGTTCCCTGCCTCAGTCACAAAATAAATAGATGACACTCATTCATTACTTCGGACATTCAAACTGTTTATGGCACCCAATGACTATTGGATTCTAAACGCTATTGTGTTATTGACTAACTTCTATTCATGTAATGTATAACCAAATTTCTCTATTTGTTCCTCATAAATGGGGCTTCTAATCTTGCAATTCTTAAATCCTTCTCAATAATTAATAATTATCTCATGTAGCATGTAAATTTCACTAACGCAGGTCATAAAAAACAAACAATTAACCGCAGCCTTATTTTATTTCATGTTATTGAAAAGAAATTTCTCTTCATTGAAGCTTTACTTGTTTAGAATGAACATCAAATAAATTGACAATTTTGATACATCAACCTTAAGACTCTAAGAGACATACAATATTTATGACGTCATTTGGTGTCGCCACCTAATGCACGCACAATAATTCCGTGCAATCACTGCTCAGGAATTGGCCTTACCTTGAATTTGATATAAGCGGTCTGTGCCTTTAGAGTTCTTTGGTTGACCAAGTGTTAAAAACATATTGATATTGATCATGGTTTGGACTAATAAAAACACCTTCGACTGATTTATTAGTAAAACTATTTATCATAAAAATGTTACTTTTTGGTATCAACAATCTGCTACTAACAATTATTCTGCTGGACTAAGTACAGCTACATTTTAAACTAAAATACTAGATTGCAGATAGAAATGACAACGGATATATCCCTTGCAGTACAGGGTGCTATGGGGTAAAATTTTGCCCTGAGAACGGCGCTACAGCCTGCTTTTATTTCGAATTCTATGTTGCAGCTAGTGTTATACATACATCAGAGCCTCAGGTTTTGACAGGCTTTGTGGAGATTATTTTGGTTGCATCAAAAAACGACCTTAACAAAATACTGACAAGACTCATTGCCACTCCAGGCAACTTTGTGCCCAATTTTGTTACTGATCTGTTTCTTTATACACGTTTTGCTAATTCAATTTCAATGATAGTTAAATGAAATAAGGTTTAATATCCTACTGTCCCAACTGGGCTAATCAAGACGGGCATATGCCATACAGTGCGCTGAGGGGAATTTGCTTGGTCAGCGGTACTATGACCCACTCTTTTAGCGAATTACAACTGCCAAAGGATCCTTTATGTGCTTTTGAATGTGTACATGGGCCTTGGTTTTTCATCCCCCTCCAATCGTCAATCTTTTCTGCACTACAGACAAGAGGGAACCACGTCTGAAAATCTGGATGCACTTTCAATGCAGGGATCGAACACCCAACGTACACGGTGGCTCAAAAATGATAGGTATATTGTTCTAATTAATAGCAGTAACCAGGGCTATATCGAATTCAGAAAGCAGTGGACCGACCTCCTGTCTCTCATCTATTTATGGCTTATTGATGAAAACTTGAAACTAAAATGGTTGAGGGTGAAGATAATCAAACGAATATTAACTTTTTAAAATAATTTACATTGAAATTTCATGATTAAGATCCATGATCAAAGCCTTTTATACAGAATAGTTTATAGCTGATAGTTTGGGATATAGTTGATAATCAAAAGGCTTCTTTGTTCAACTCAATCAACCAAAAAACTCTGAATGCATGAGCCGCTTATATGATAATGATCTGGCAATCTCAGTAATTGTGTAAATAGATGTGCATGCAGTGGCAACACCAAACAATGTCATAATGATGCTTGCTAGATGAAAGTATCTAACAAAATATTATCATCATTGAACTTGGTCAAGGTGTTCATCTAACAAACTCAGTCAACACATTCACTTCATGAACAACTGAACATTCTGACGGACAGGCAAACAGACAAACCACATTTTAATAGTCCTCAATTTTCGTTGAAAGGCAGGGAACAATAAACCACAGATAGCTTTTTTGCAACAATCAAATAGCGTTTATCCTTTAAATTTTTCTCTGATAACGTAGAAGTAGCTCTACATACCTCTTTCGTTTCTTGCTGTATTTGTAACAGTCATAGGCATAATGCCCTCTTTGATCACACTTATAGCATCTATCATCTGGGTTGTAGGGCTTTCCTCTTCCGCGACTGCTTGCTCCAAATCCTCTTCCTCTTCCTCTATAACCACCACCTCCCCCTCTAGAAGAGCCTGCCCAGGGCTTTGGTCGAATTCGTCCACTGCAGTGTTCAACTCTAATTCTTTGTCCTAATATAGAGCTGAATAACATCAAACATATAATTAGAGATAAATAACTAAAATTTCAGGTATCTTCAAACATGATACGGTATATGCTTTTTTAAAAGGCCATATATGACTAATGATCATGAACGCTATTCAGTGTTCTACATTTGTTCAGCGCTAAGGCCACACGAATTTTCTGGAACACCGGTTTTCAAAATTGTTTCTTATTTATTGGGTAGGCCGGGGCGCAGGTGGGGGTAGATGTATAAAAAACACAATGTACTTGGTTGCTCTTCTCGAATGATCTTAATTCCAAAATGTTAAGTTTAAAATTAATTTAAATAAAACAATTCTCTCAAGACTTAAAGGGCCATTAGGTAAAATGAAAATTTCATTCAAATTACGGTACTTCATTCTGAGCCAAATTATCACTGTTTGTAGTTTTCACAAGATGTGAGCATAGTGGTAAATGGCAAACCATTCTAATTTAGTTGAAAACTTGAGTATCCGATGCCAATGAGAGTTGATTTTGATCTTGTTTCGTTAATAAGTGTGTAATTAATAGTTCATATAACATTTCAGGCCTAAAGAAAGACCAGCAATGTGCAGAAAGATGTAGCTCTTGCATATTGTATGTTGGAAAAAAAGATAAGATAAAGAAAGTATGCTGAACATTTCAGTCAATTTGCTTCACTCTGAACTGTGGTATTAGCCATTGAATGTTAGGCTAGTGTATGTCCTCATTTTCATGTTAAATAATCCATCACAAAATTTATTCAAATCCAGTAAATATCGCAGGCTATTACAATGGCATCGACAGTTGATGTACATGTATTGTCTGGGTAAGTTAATTAATGTCCAATTAATAATTTCAATAACATTTCAGGTCCAAAGAGAGACCTGCAATTGGCAGATTTAGCTCTTGCATAATGCTACTTGGTTGATCTTCTCAAAAGATTTTAAATCCAAGATGTTAAGTTTAAATTCAATTTAAATGAAACATCCATCACAAGATTTAAGGGGATATTTTAAATCCAAGATGTTAAGTTTAAATTCAATTTAAATGAAACATCGATCGCAAGACTTAAGGGGATATTTAAAAATTTTGTTGCTTTGGCACATAGTTGTGTCATTGAACTTCTAATTTGCATGGGCAATACATACAAATGTTTTATTTAATACCTGTTACCAATACTGATATTGGTCAAATGTAAATAACATTTGTGATATTCTTCCTAAAGATTTTAATTACTTACGCCCCATCTAATCCCCTGATAGCATCATCAGCATCTCTTGCATCTTCAAACTCAATGAAAGCAAAACCTGGTGGATTTCTAGCTACCCAAACACTTCTCAATGTTCCATAATAACTGAACTGTTTGTCAAGATCCTTTTCTGTGGCATCCTTGGCTAAATCACCTATGTACACTTTACAATCCATATCTTTAGTACTGTCGCGTCGTTGAGGATCATCATAATCTCTTCGTCTTGATGAGTCGTCATAATCTCTTCGTTTCGACGAGTCATCATAATCTCGACTGCGTCTTGAGTCATCATAATCTCTGCTGCGTCTTGAGTCATCATCATCCCTTCGTCTACTGGAGTAATCATCATCATAGTCTCTTCTAGACATTGTTTCTAGAAAGATATATGAGAATAAGAATGAGGCATAATGTCATTTATTATAAAACAACAAGCATTCAATTATTTCTGATTCAATAACATGGGCATCAAGAAAAGCACTGGTTTATATAATATCTATATAACGTATAGGAGCAAAGTCTGGCCCATACCAATGGCATCAAAATCATGTATTTACATTTGCTTTCCTGAAGGGGTCTGAATATACTTGGACCCCCCCAAAATTTGACAAAATAAAGTGCTTCGGGTATTTCTAGTTTTGCTTCCCTAACTGTCATCCCTAAATTTGTCTACGGGAGGGGGGGCTCCCATAGCCCGTGACGATTGATTGGTTGTTTGGAATTCTGGGCAGCCAGGTAGGCTATATTGGACCAAATTGAAGTTGCTATATTCACAAGCTACAGGCTGGAATAGCAGGAAAACGCGTTTGTGGCAGTTAAATTCTCAAAATTTTCTCCCAACGATCCTGTCTTCGTGGGTGTAAACGATTGATTGGAATTCGAGTCAGCAAGCCACCTTAATTAGGCTATATTAGACCTCTTTGAAATTGCTTTGTTCATGGTCTGAAATAGCAGGAAAAAGTGTTTGCAGCCGTCAAATATTCCAAAATTTTCTTAGGTGGGGGTAAGGCACGCTTCTTCGACTCTCGGGGAAGACAGGTGCCGCTGTCTGTAAACATGATAAACGTTGTATTGGTGTGATGTTTTAGTTTAACCCCGTAAAATATGCCAAACAATGTTTACAGAAGACTGAGAATTTATGGGGGTACCCCCCACCCCCACGTTGCGCCCCCCCCCCATCATATATATTTCATGGCTACGCCCCTGCTCGCGAGACGCGTGAAACAAGCCATTTTTGACGAATGTCTGAAAATATTTGATGCTTATTGCATATTCTCGGGTTGATATTATTTTGAAGGCGGAGAGGGGGATATTTAGTTCAAAATTAATTTTTAGAAAATTATATCCCCAGAGAAAGTATTTCAATCTGTATTTTGAATACAATCAAACTATCTTTATTCAACGCAACATTCTTTTACTTTAACTCCAGAAATAACAATAACCTTAAGACAAATGGGAATAGCCTTTATTGGCTTTGTTCGAAACAATTGGTTTTTTCAGCCATCGACAGAAGTATCAAGATTCTTGACCCCTCCAGGAAGGGTACATTTGTCTTAAATACCGTATAATAATGGTCAAATACAGTGTTTCTACAGCTACAAATATGTGCATTGAGTTCCAAATTTTACAATGTATGCTCTTTAACACATATGTTTTTTTTTTGTTTTTTTTATCATTGTATGCAAGTTTTACAAAAAATTTATTGTTTTCTCATTGGTTGTAAAAAAGATATTTCTTTTCTTGATAATTCTGTTTCCATTAGTAGCGGGAAGGGGGGGGGGGGGCAATTTGGTTATTTGGTAATGCATCATAACATTTGATTATATTTACACCTATGTCAATATTTCTTTTGTATTTGCATACGACTTTAATGACCTCAAGACATGAATGCCAAAAAGTTTAGTTAATTTGCTTGGAATACAATATTATCAATCTATACTATTAGTTTCAATAAATGAACAACCTGTGTTAGTGTGAATCTGTTTGTATCAGAAGGAATTTCAATTCCTAACTTTTACATTAAGATTGATATACAAATGTATTGTGGTAGAGTCAGACTGATATTTTATCATTTTTTGTAAATTTTAAGTATTGCTTTTGTTAATTGAAATAAATTTATTTTTATTGGTTATGTAATTGTTGTTTTCCACTTTTGAAACAACTATTCATAGGCAACTAATTAGTTGTCACCTACAAAATGAACACTGTGTGTGTCTTTTGGGTGTATTATACATATAATAATGTATTTTATTTATTAGTATTAGACACTATCTATACAAGACTGAAAATTTCATAACCTCTTTTCCGTAGATGAACCGTGACCTGTGCTGTGACAGATAGCATTCTACCCAACGAAAATTTGGGAAAAAGTTAGAGCCGACCTAAGAGACGAGAATTAACATTAAAGTCAATGGGGAAATCTTTAGTGATCTGTGGACAGTTATATTCACATTTGCACTGACTAATAAATAAAGCAATATTAAATGTAGTGTTGCCAGTATTTACTTCTTATAATTAGTCAAAATTGTATAGAAACTATCTTAATATTTAAAAGACCAACAGGATTAGCAAATAAATTGAGTTTGCAAGGTGAAACTAAGTCATACTCAAGCATAACTAAATATTTTTAGCGACGTTCATGTTGCTACCGCCGTGCGTGGTGCAGGCGGCCATGCCCATGCTTGCGCCATTGCGGGACTCCGTGGACGACCAAACACATTGAATTTGAAACGGGACATTTCAATCAAAACAACTCCAAAAAGAATCCTATTCGCAGGAAATGGTTATCATAGTATTAGCTTTCAGAATTTGGAAATATTTTGAGTTCCAATGACTTGACTTTCTTTGTTGGAGAGCACTTGCCTTGTTTTCCTCTCTGCAAACACGGAAATCAACAACAAAAAATAAAATTACATTTTATAATTATCCCCCCTGTAAGACTGGGTGATCGAACAAGTAGCCAAATCGACCGACCTGAAGTTTGCTGACGTTAAATCGGACGGATAATTGATTCATAATATACCCCCGCGAAAGCGATCTTGGTTTGTTAAATCAGAGACACGCTACCAAAAGAAAAAAAAAGAAAAAAAATATTCACGCGCAATATAGTTTTGTTTATTTTATCCAAGGGTGATGAATATCAAAATTGAATTACCCGGTTTTTCACAAAATACACAAACATTGTCATCATTTACCCTAGAATTGGTACCATTACTGGTGCCTTCCGCCTTACTCCACACACAGTTTAACGTTATATAGTATAGTTACTACATCCCTTTCCTCTCCCATTATTGTTCTAGCTGCTGCATTCGATATTAATTATAATCTAAAAAATAGATTAATTGGATAATATAACAAAGGCAATAAATGTTGTCGAATGTCCGCCATAGATGTTTCGGGGCAAATCAAAATCTCGTGAGAAAAGGGGGGGGGCGCTGTGTCATTAATTCATTCGCGATTGTACGGTGCAAGAAGTAGGTTGGCGTTTCCAACCTCGTGGGTTTTCTCCGGGTCCCCCGCTCCCACCTATTATTAAAGACCCTAGAAATGGTTCCACCACTGATGTCTCCGTCTTCCTCCAGTCATTTGACTACAAAAAGTTACTGGCCTATAATATGGGGGTATATTAGATTCAAAATTCCAACTTCCATTCATGTAATTTCTAACTTCCATTAACGTAATTTCTAACTTCCATTCATGTAATTTCTAAATTAAGACAATTTGAATGTATAATCCAATTTCTTTATTTGTTCAATGTAAATCCTAATTCTTTTTCATCTTATTTCAATTATTAAGACGAAAAATGTTTACTCTATTGTCGCTTTACATGTTAAGCATGAACACCAAACAAATTTAGAATTTTGATACTTCTACCTAAGAACCCAATCTGTTTTACAGAAAATTACTTACGAATTATCTCTGTTACAGATGACTGTCCACAACACGTATATTGACTTCACGTGGCGTCAGTCATTGGCTCAACGACTTGTGCATTGTTTACATAACACCTAACTGCTTCGGGCAAAATGATGCATTTTACTCATTTTAATACGCAGTGGCGACACCAAACGACTTCATAATGACGGTTGCTAGGCAGATATAGTGGTATATTAGATTCAAAATTCTAACGTGCTTTCGTCTAACTTATAACATCTGTTCGTGTAATTTTTAACTTTTATTCATTTTTAGTCAATAATAGAAATAAGATGAAAATGGATTAGGATTTACACTGAACAAATAAAGAAATTAGATTATACATTGTCCTAATTTAGAAATTACATGAATAGAAGTTAGAAATTACATGAATAGAAATTAAAAATTACATGAATAGAAATAAGAAATTACATGAATAGAATGTTAGAATTTTGAATCTAAAATACCGCCATATATAACTCCCTTAATTTTCATTTACACTGAACCCAAACTGTACTTTTCATAGCTTGAATATGACATAAAGGTGAAACCTTACCGTATATGATTTGATTAAACCCAACTCATGCTGTGCGAAATTTCTGTTCATTTTGTAACATTTGTGATGATATATGTGTTGAAAATTTTGCAATTGAACCTAATTTTACTTGGCCAAAGCCTCGAATAGTGTCTCAATTGTAATCGTAAATAAGAATTATCAGCTAATAAAGAATCCTGCGCTCTAGTTTGAGCCATATGTTAGTCCCAAAATGACTTATTCTGTACGTCCTTATAAAACTAAAGAAGAAATTAAAGATGCCTTATCATGTACGTGTAAACAGTTATTTGATGTGGACTAAAACATATTCAAATGGATTTATCTATCAAAATCTGCTTCAATACCCCTGAAAGAAAATATCACAAGTCAAGCTGTAAAATTATGTTGTAAGCATCATTATTGTGTGACTTTTTTCGTTGCTCGCTGCTCATTTGTCTTAATCGAAGCCTAGGTAAACTCTTGGATTAACTAACCTCTGCCAATTTTTTTTTCCGCCGTTCAATCGCAAAGTCTGCGGCACATTTAGTCTCCCAATGTTATCACAGCCGATAGCCATTCGGACAATGATATGCAGAGAGAGAGAGGGGGGGGGGGTAGTGTCCACTTAACACAAACTGGGTCATTTGGGACTAATATAACTATGCTTCAATTTCATTTTAAAAATTCGCTCGCGCGTAGGGGTCTCTAGTAGTGGGAGGAAACTCCTCCGGAGAGTGATGCCCAAACATTTTCGTTCTGTTTTGCGTGGGTTTATTTTCACGGAATTCAGTATTTTTCAAGATTGAGTGTCACTACTTTCCATATACAGGCTATACCAAATTTGTTATACTTTTTTCGGAAATAACTACCTTTCGTAGCATCTTTTAAAGCGAGAATTTCGTGGGGAGTTAGAAAAAACAAGGGAGGTAATTGTGTTATTATTTCCGGCGTGGATGACTTTTAAGTGTGGGAAATAATGCCTATGATGATCGTGTAATAGTGAGTTTGACATTGAGCAAAAGACATAGAAATAATTATGTTTTGACTTTCTTAGAAAAAATGAAATTCTCGCTTTAACAAAACCTTGACAAAACCGGCGGCTGCTGTGCAATATACGCCCACACTTTTCTTCTGGAGAGAAACCTTTATTTCAAGTGTCGTCAAAATCGGATAAAACTTGTAGTTGTAATTTGTTGAGTGTCCACACACAAATTGTGGACAGATGCGATGTCAATATACATTTACATCCACGTGAAAATGTGGGCGTATATATAAAGTTACCCCCTTAATTGCCAAACTATACTACACATTGCGTAATAAACCAATTCCCATCGACATAACAGTGAAACCCAATCACGTGAATTCATAAATTTAATTAAAACACACAAGTGACGTCGATAATGTAGAAAAACTGTTCGGTAATTATTTCAGTGTTCCACTCCCCTATTTGTAATATAATCTGGTGGTTACATGGTAAGGCGCTGACTCGCTAGCCTGGAGGTCGGTTGGCCGAGAAAAGTAATCCAGATTTTCCGCTTTCCCCTTGTCAGTGATGCAGGACGGATGGCCTGGCAATGTTAGCTGTCTAGTCGTTCGGATGGGGCGAAAAACCGAGGTCACGTGTACACATGGGTGTGCATGTAAAAGTTCCCTTGGCAGTTGGAATTCGATGTAAGAGTAGGCTGTAGGGCCGCTGCCCGGGCAAAATTTCACTCGTAGCACACTGTATGGCGCGTGTCCGTCTTCATTAGCCCAGTTAAGGAGCAGAACAGTAGCAGAGTGTTAAACCCCATTTCATTTCATTTCAACATAATTTGTGGCCGTTTTATCTAAACTGGTCGTTATGACTAAAATCCATTTTGGCCTATGCGTTTTGCGTGGTTATGCACATATTCCTGAAGCAATGGCCCGAGAAATCTCTCTCTGACCATTGCTGGAATAGCGTCTGTTTCTTGAACTTTTGCGGGAGTGTGTCTATTCTCCCCGTTCAATGAAAGCTATCACTTAAGCACAGCAATGTGACAGTCCTTCGTTTAATCTCAGTCTTCCCTAAAACTTTGGACAGTGATTTAAGGTATTAAAAACGGTGAAAGTATGTTCGTTTCCAAAGAGTATTGTTTACATTTCATTCGACTTGATAGCCTCGTTTGTCACACAGTTAGTTTTACTGCAGTATTCTCCTGTGCACAGGCTAATTAGGCATAATAAAAGCGTGAGCCATGACGTAACGTTACGTAAACATATTTGGTCCAATACTGGCACTCGTTTTAAATGTAAAGCTTTTGTATGGTAGGTAGTGATTGGTTGGTAGTCGGACTACTGACCAATCAAAATGTAACACAGCAATATCCACTCATAATAGCAGTGTGTGGTGTGATTACCTGTAATCAAACGAAACGCTGCGCGGAGTATGGGTTATGCATAGTGGTGAACAAGATAAGACGCCTTTACAATATTGCAACTACCATGCAAAATCGGACACCATGCATTTTTCAACAGACTATAAATCATACTTTAAGGTAATAAAAATGAAAATATTCTAAATGAATTAGAAATGTTACATCTAGATCTTATAGGGCCTATGGTATAATTAATTATGTACATCTTATCTTTTACTTGTAAAATTGCTATGCTGAGGTCGTTTGTTTTTGTTGTAGGCCTAATTAATCATACATGGGGCGAGATCGCCAAATACAGCTTCTCCAAATGCACTGGTGGCCAATAAAACAATGATCATTATAACATATCAAAGAACCGATAAAGATCTTTTTATGCATTTGGCGAGTTAGTCAGTTAGTATTATGGGCGATATGTCCTACAGGGGGCGCTTATCTAATGAAGGCGGAAGTGGGTGGAATGCGCTGGTAAGCCTCCATTACTTTGTGAAGCAAAACGAGATAGTCTGCAGAAGGAAGTAGCACACGAAACCACCATCGTGGTAAAATAATTCATTGTTTTAACAGTACGTTTTGTTATTATTTTTTCTCTTTTTTAGGTTTGCGGTGCGGCTCCCCACAGACTGTGCTAGTTCAGTTGATAGTAAATTACTTCCGTCTTGACTTGAACTGGTTACATACAGATTGTAACAAAACAGAATCAATCTTGAATCTAGGCCAAACATACGCAGCGCCAGCACGATAGCCTATCCAACCAAATCTTGACAAATGTGTAATTTTTAATTAATGATCGCAAAGCCATTATTGGCTGGTTTCATCTGTTAGAATTTTCGGATTTTACTGATAAGAAGCCGCATCATTTTCATTTTACTACAAGTTGAAATACAGTCAATAGGGACTCAATAGCATTAGCCATTCATTAGCTTACCGACCGACCCTGTTACAGTGTTATTCAAGTAATTGTAATTATTAACATCTAAACTCCTTCACATCACTGATGACTGAGCCTAATAAGTGGCTTCAGAGAAAGGGAAAAAGTCAATGCTGGCAGAAATTTTGCTTTGTTCACTTGACTGTTTTTTTTTTGTTGTTGTTTATTATTACTATAATTTATGTGAATTTTTAAACATAAATATCTTAAATTTACATAAGGTATTAGTTAAATTTATTCAAGATTTGACATTATTATAGGAATTGTCTTTTTCAGATATTTGTAAATTAATATGGGTCGTTCGAGGAGTCGCTCAAGAAGTAGAGGCAGACATAATTACAACAGAAGCTATAGCAGAAGTCGTAGTCGAAGTCGAAGCTACAGTCCTTATGAAGAAGGTCATAGAGTCCACGTAGCTGATCTTGGGTTAAATCCATCTAAACCAGATGTAATTGAAGTGTTCGAAAAATTCGGACCAATTACAGAAGTGTGGGTTGCTAGAAATCCACCATGTTTTGCATTTGTTGTATTTAGACATCGAGAAGACGCTGAAAAATCTGTAAGAGAAGTTGATGGAAAGTATATGTAAGTATTTTTTAAAGGCTTTCCAAACTGCAAAATTCGAAAATTAGGATTATTCTTTGCAGATTCAATCTCCATGTCCTGAATAAACAAGACGTCTAGTACACTTGAATTGGAAACAAGACCCTTGTTTATTGATAAAAGATTTACATATATGTGCATTTTTATTTTTAAGAGCTGTATTTGGAAGCAGAATAAGGGCATCTTTTGCCAGACCAAGAACGAGGGGAAAAAGGAGAAAGGGAGGGTTTGATCCAAACCTGCGTTGTTATCAGTGTGGTGAGAGAGGTCATTTTTCAAGAGATTGTGCAGAGGTTTGGAGGCAAAGACGAAGAGAGAGAAGTCGGTAGGTCAAGATTGAAGCATTTGTTTTACTGGGATAATAGTTCCAAAGATAAAATCCATAATGTTTTTCAAGTCTGATTAAAGGGTCAACAAACCAGAAAATGCATTTTTTTGATTACTTGATTTATATAACGTCAAACAATTGCTGAATTAGGCTAAAAAAAAAAATCTTTACTTTTCATTGACCCAAATCTGCAGAGAACCGTGCAAGATTGATTCATAGGAAATAAATAAAAAATGTTAAGAGTTGGAGATTTAAGTTTTGTGGCACAGTTGTCTTTGCTGGTTGACTCATAATAATGTACATATTTTAATCATTTACATTATGTACCATCTGGTTTGTTGCTCCTTTAATCTGTTCCAGACAAAAGTTGTAAATTAAGAACCTATAAAAATCTGTTTTATTAACTGTGTATTGTGTTTTTGATTGTTCCATATTATATGTATTTAACTACCGGTATGTCACAAATTTCCTAAGATAAGTCGACGGTTACAAAGAGCACGATTCATCGATCTAGGTTAAAAGTAAATCATTTATGTATTTCTTTTTGTTTTTGTATTGTAAGCCCATCAATATTCCTCTACTTCATTATCCTTCTATAACAATAAAAAAAAATCTACTAAAGTAGTAATCTAATACTTAGCTGTTGATGAGTGTTTAAATACCATTTTATCATAATTCTTATTTTCAATACTCAATGGTTATCTAAGTTGAAATGAAAATTTCTCTCTCAATATTTATATGTAAGCTTACATGTATTTCAATTTTAAAAATCTTCCTTCTTGCAATAATAAAAGTCTTACTATTTTTATGTTCAATTAGAAAAGTAGCAGCGTAAGTTTAAAGTAATCAGTTCATTCCCCCCCCCCTCCTTACCCCTGTATTTAAAAAGAAACCAGGAATATAAACTTATACCGAATTTGACCATGTACTTGTAGTGTTGCATTAATCACAATCCAATTTACATAGCATTATGTTTGAATGATTTTGAGGTATTGGCAATCATGATATGGTTTGTATGGTTTGATGGGTGTCTAAAAATATATCCGATACAGGGATTGGGATGAGAATATTCCCCAGAGGTTTCTTGTTACATCGATTAATTTTAAAAATTCTGTAGTAGCTACCTTTTACTTTACTACCATTCTTCTATTAGACATTCTAAATTATGAAAAAGTATTGTTGTACATGTAGATTTCCAAGTAAAATTAATTTGTCTAAAGTAATTTTTCGAAAATTAATTTGAGGTAATTTTTTGAAAATTAATTTGATATAGAACATTGTATTTTAATCTTTAAAAGCTATGGAAAAATAAGACATGAAATTAGAAGAATTTTTTTACAGGCTGCATGTGCATGTTTTCCAATTTTCTTGGTTTATTTTTTATGGAAACAATAAAGAAAAGTATAGAAATAGAATAGACTTTTTTAAATTGGCAATGAAGATATCGGTAGATATTAATTTTAGGATCACTGAAATGCTCTCCACTTGGCTATAGTATTCATTTCTAGACTAACAATGTAGTCAGTAACTTCTGTCAAATTTCCAAGATGTTGACTAAATAAAGTAGATAAATTTGATATTTAGCTGTATTATATTTAAGGTAGCAATGATTATTTTCCAAATCACTCATAGACCTGAAAATAATTTTGTTAGACATAAAATCAAAATATCAATTAAGAACTGTGAAAAAACTGTCCACTATCTTTTGATTAGGTGAAATGGTTTGGTTTGTTGAGTGGAAAGTGGTGAAGGGATTAGGTAATGGTTAGTATGGTCTGGTGCCATCTAATTGGTAAACAGATGGAGTTCCATGGCCATGGGTCTCTGTGTGCAGACCCCATGGAAACAAAATGGTCCCATGGGAATTAAAGTGGTGGACTGTTGTGAGATATTGGATGTGTATGTTCTGATTGGTCGTCGTGTTTTGTTTGATTTATGATAAATGATCAGAGAAGGGCTGTCAAGGTATGTATTCTCTCTGTGTGCCGATTCAAACGAGGAGCTCAAGGAAACACATACCAGTCCACATAATTGACCATCTTGAATATAGTCTTTTGAGTTGATTAACTTATATTTCAGATCTCAAAAGTCAGATATACATGTATATAATTTCAGATCGATGTTGCAGTGTACGTGTGATGTCTGATGATTTATCTCACTGCTACTATACAATAATTTTTTGCAGATAACAGACAATCCATTTATACCTGTAATATAATATATTATAGTATATTAGATCTACGGTTTATAAAAGTATAACCCGAGTAGTAATTGTATGGAAATAATTTAACCCCTTGAACTTGTATTTATTTGCGAGACTTGTTTAACAGACTTATTGGTCTGCCATAAGTCTGCTACCGTCCCTCTTCAACTACTTATAGGAGCGCATTAAGGATCACAATACGTACCTAAAGCAAAATGGTATCCACATAATGTCACATTAATAGACCTATTGGAAAATCAACAATGCGATCAAGTAAAAACACAGGCGCCTGTAACATGGAAAATATTTCAGAAATAACATTAAACTATGTATATGTCTACCGTCTGTTATGTCCTGTCCATGCTAGTTAATGAGATTATAAAATTAATGGTCTGATCACAATTTCTAGCTTGGGGGCAAATTCTCTTTCAGTAGATATACATACCTAGGTGCGACACGGGTTGGAATTAAATCATTGGGATCAAGGTTCAATAGTCTAGATTCCATCAACCATTGGCAATTCTTGGATAGGTTATTATTATTATGAAATTTTGTCTTCAACATACTTGTATCTATAATAATTGACCATACAACTTTACAGTCTTTTGATAAGGGTACAAACAGTGTTAATAGTTTGTAATTCAACTCCATTGCATATGTATATCTACTAGAACCAGGTAGCATCTAAACATAAGGATGATTGATAGTGATACTATTTTCTATACATACTATAACTTGTACTGTACTTGATTGTTTATTGCAAGTACAACAAAATATGCCACGTCTTCTTGATACAATACAAAGTGTATTCATCCATTCAACAAACGGGTCTTGCTTTACTATGTCACGTGACTTCTCTCACAAACTACCTAGCATATATAAGACGATATAGTCTTTAAATCGTTATCCATTTATCATAAATATAGAAGTCTAATTAAATTCTCGGATTATCTCTGAGTGTTAACTCTTCATAAAGTTTATCAACATGTACATCAAGCGCTCATCTACACATGCAACTTTGACATCACGCAAGCAGACATTCCTAATCGTCCGGTTCCATGAGTGTTTTTCAGTAAATCCAGTATTTTTCTAGTAAGATGGGATATTTCTTCTTTCCATGTATACCAAAATTGCCATACTTTTTTGGTAAATAACCATGAGATAAATACTTTTCTGGGAATGTATCTTTAAGTGAGGTGAAATATGCCAACAGTCAAAATTAAAGGTAGTCGTTTACACCTGCTTAGTCCATTCTAACAGGGGGGTTGGGATGGCCTAGTGGTCTAGAGTGCCGCGCTTCGACCTCTAGCTTGCCGGTCACCTCTGGCTTGCGGCTGTGGTTTCGAGCCCTGGTGTGAGCGTATGTGGCATGGAGATAGGGGCGCCTTCTCAACCTCGTGGGTTTCCTCCGGGCACTCCGGTTTCCTCCCACTGCTAAAGACCCCTACGCGCAAGCGAATTATTGAAATGAAATTAAACCATATGTTAGTCCCAAAATGACCTAGTTGTGTCGAGTGGATGTTAAACCCCATTTCTTTCTCTCTCTCTCTCTCTCTCTCTCTCTCTCTCTCTCCATTCTAACATGATAATATATATTGCTAAGTCATACTGCTACAAAATATGTGACCAGCTTTTTTGTTATTTTTACTGGAGCTTTAATATTTCTGTTTATTTTTTTATGGTTATTTTAGTTATTATAGTCAGGTGTCTGATTTGAAGAATGTTGATAAGTGACACTGACATGCAGAGTTTTCATGACCGACAAAGTTTCAAAACATCATACAAAATAAAATATCTTGCACCCTTTGATATCTTATCTGTTACACATCTCCTATTGTCACTTTATGGGGGGTTGGGATGGCCTAGTGGTCTAGAGTGCCGCGCGTCGACCTCTAGCTGGCTGGTCACCTCTGGCTTGCGGCTGTGGTTTCGAGCCCTGGTGTGAGCGTATGTGGCATGGAGATAGGGGCGCCTTCTCAACCTCGTGGGTTTCCTCCGGGCACTCTGGTTTCCTCCCACTGCTAAAGACCCCTACGCGCAAGCGAATTATTGAAATAAAATTAAAAACCATATGTTAGTCCCGAAATGACCCAGCTGTGTCGAGTGGACGTTAAACCCCATTTCTCTCTCTCTCTCTCTCTTTTTGTCACTTTATTTAAAAGGAGCCATCCTTTTACTGGGGCTTTAATATTTCAGTCCATTTGTTTAAGGTTATTTTAATTAGTTATGGTCAGGTGTCTGATTTGGAGATTGTTGATAAGTGACGCTGACATGGGGATTTTCCATAACATACAAAATTTCAAAGCATCATTCAAAATAAAATAAGTTTTGCACCTTTTGATATCCTATCTTTTACACAGATCTCCTATTGTCACATTAATTTAAAGGAGCCATCGTAGATTTCACAGGCATGAATACAACTTCTAAAAGTTTTATATGTGGGTTAAATTGAACACTTAATCTCCACATGGAGATATTTCACTAAAATATTTTTGGGGTGGCTTCTTTAGGGATAAATTTTGCAATGTGGACATGCTATCTTTTTGTTTTGTTTCGAGGCAGGCACTTTTTTTAAAACTTTTATCATGCTTTTATTTAATTGCAATTAAATATTGAATTGAATAAATAGTGAATTTTTTTCAAACATAGCTATCATATATTTTCAGCTCCCGATCAAGGTCAAGATCTCGTTCAAGGTCAAGAGGAAGAAGAGATAGAGATAGACGAAGACCTGGTCGTAAATCCAGAAGCCGTAGTCGCAGCAAAAGTCGCAGTAGAAGCAGGAGCCGGTAAGAGTTGCTTTTTTTATTATTCGAATAGCATTAAACTTATTTCTTACCATATGACATTTTTTTTAAAAATTCTGCTTTAAATCCTGAATTAGTAAATACAACACAATAATAGGATAGAGTAACAAAATTATTAAGCATTATTTAGGAAATTTTTAAATTTTTGTATCTTTTATTTTAGGAGCAGAGATAAGAGACGACAAAGTGACGACAAATCAAGGAAACGGAAATATTCAAATTCCAAGTCACGATCTAGATCCAAATCAAAGTCACCAAGAAGAGAAAAAAGTAGAGAAAAAGATGTAAAGGAAAATCAAAGTGACAAAGAGGATATACCTATGGATGATACAGAAGGAAAATGGAAGACGGTTGATGCAGATGAAATTGGAATTGGAACTAAAAATGAACAAGCATCTGATAATGATAGAAGTCCATCTGCAGCACAGGACGAGTCATTTGATTAACTTTAACATACAGACTAGTTGTGGCATAATTAGAAACTAGCAAATCCTCATTTCATATTAAAATCAAACTCGCATCATCATTGATTTAAAAATCATATCCCATCCTCCTATTATGTTGTTCAGACAATGATTACTTTGAAATCACTTACATACATATATAGCTTGCAGTTTATCAATGTTGATAAAGGCAAATTTATTTCATTTTCAAAGGTTTAAGCATCCAACCATTCCAAGATCTTTTATCACCCATAAAATGTTTAAGATAGCAGATACAGTGCCCTATAATTCTATGAAGGAAAGGAAAATTGAGAATAATTCTGGAGCCTTTTTCAAATCAAATCATGTTTTCAATATAACAGGAGACATATTATATAGTTAGACTTATTATGTCCATAGCTGATATTTACTCATTAGATTTTTAAGTCGGGTGACTTAGTTCCGTCAAGAAAGTGCAAGTTTGTTTCAGCTTTTGGTCATAGTTTTTTTTTATTTGCAGCCTCTTTAAAATTTGGTGTTTGAATATTAAAGATGGTTACTATATGAAATTGTAAATGAAATATCATTTTAGTTTTCAAATTTTATTTTTTAAACAGTCTTTGGGAAAACTCAATGAATTTAAGAGCACAGTTAGTAACAAACACTCTCCTTCATTAATTTATTTGACCACATCTAGGACCAAATAAGTGTACAAGAGTGTATTCATTTAGTTTTGAATAGAACAGCTATATATTTGAAAGACATGACATGGGTACATAAAATTAAATGAAGGTAAATCTCACAACTTTCATATGCAACAGATAAACTTTTTGAATTGACCGAGTGGTGGATTTTATTGCATGATGAAATGAAGGAAGTGCTTATTTTGTTAAAGAAGGTGATGTTCAGAGAATTTTTTTACAGAGTGATACTTTGCTTATAAGGGTTCATATTTTAAGGTGATCGTCATGTTTTTGTCTTGTATTATAACTGCTCTAAAGGATAGTAAATATAGTTGATGCATGTTACATTTCAATGTTAAAATTCAGTGACGGCTACTAATTAATCCATAAGAGAAATACATTTATGTAATTTAAAACGGTTACTGTCAAATTAAAAAAATATTGAAACTATTGGGAAATTCTAGGTAAAACAGTATTCCTAAAGCAATCATTCACATGATTGGCTACATCAGATGGCAATCATGTGGGATTGGTCTATTTTAGAATTTACGTCACTAGATAAATGTTATTGCAGTTGTGTTTGTGGTGTATTTGATAAGTTTTGTTAACATCTGAATATTATGATTATTAAACATGATTTGAAATAAGACAATGTGTTATTTAATCTTAATCTCATAGCATACTGCATGGCGTATGCTCGTTTTCATTAGCCCATTAAGAGCAGAACAGTAGGACGTTAAACCCCATTTTATTTCATTGATCATTTTCCAAGGTCTGTAAATATGAGCATTATTGAGTATCGCCCTCTTTTACTATCCTTGACCTTGTAGATTGATTGTTTCAAATCGATTACCCCGCTACAAGTTAACGAAAATCATTTAATAATCGATGTTTAGAATGATGGTTTGTAGGATGGTAGCAAGTACACGTAAACATATGCAAACACAATATTTGTGCACAATTTTTATACTCATTTTTGTAGTTTAGTTATGTATTGATAAGTGAATATTTATACAACTGAATAGGCGGCATTGAATGATGACTGAAAAACGACTTCAAACATGTCCCTTAAAGCGATAATTTCATATTTTCAAAGAAAGTCAAAACATAATTATTTCTATGTCTTTTGCTCAATAGGTTGTTAACTCACTATTATACGACCATAGGCATTATTCCGCATACTTAAAAATCATTGACACAGGAAATAATAACATAATCACCTCTCTTGTTTTTCTATTGTCCCCATGCAATAGTTATCTTCAAACATTTGAATTTAAAGTTGAAAATGATATTTTTACCAATTTCTCAACTGGCGATAGTAAATTATGGGATTAATAGGATTATTTTGTTTATAAATGCCATCTATTTTAAGGCTTTATTTCAATAAATGTTAAAAATATAACTTAAAAATATGAAATTGCAGCTTTAAAATAGGGTTATTAAAAGACTTGAAAAGTGGATAAAAGGAGCATCTGTGTACCATTGTAATAACTTTACATGATTCAATACAGTAACAGCATCTGAAAAACATCAGGAGATAAGACATACCGATGATAATCTAGAAGACAATGAAGAAACCGGTAGATGATGTTTAAGAGCAAGCGTCACGCACCGTTCACTACAATCTGGAAGAAGTTCGGACCCAGTTAATACAAAAATCCATATTATTAATATTAGCATAGTTGAAAATCAATGGTGAGACGAAAGCATCCTGATCATGTGCCGGGGAGGAATGGGTTATATTTTCGAGTAACCTGCAGGGTGTGCTTTGTCAGAGAATTTTGAGTCTAGAATTCACTTATATGAAGCTGTTTGTGGTGTTCTTTCCCCATTATTTTTTTTTATCCTATTTAATGTTTTTATGTGTGTGTATGATTTAAAGATGGTACATGTATTATACACCTTTTGGTCCACATTTTCAAGTCTGTTCCTAATTCATCTTTGTGAAGGAGATATTCGTCTAAAATCTTTTTTTGGTCATTTTACCTTAATTCCCATTCTACTGGGATTTTCCTGGCTAGCATTGTACTTATGGACTGAAATCAAATCTTTGATTGTTAGTCCCGAAATGACCTAGTTTGTGTCTAGTACGTTAAACCCCATCTCTCTCTCTCTCTCTCTCTCTCTCTCTCTATATATATATATATATATATATATATATATATAATCTCATGACTAATAAATCGTGCCACACCGCAAGACAACCAGTGCCTTCGCCCCACCTGTCAGGTTATTGATCAAAGCCCACAAAAGTATGCGCCAACGGCGCATCACAAACGAGCTGACGTCCAAGGGGGGGTCTGCGGGTCCCCCCCCCCACCTAAAGAAAATTGACAACCGCAAACCCATTTTCCAGGCATTTCGGACCAAAACCTCCTATCTTTTCTTTCTCCTGTCCTTTTTCCTGTCCTCTCCTTTCTTTTCTTCCCCCCTCCTTTCTTTCTTTTTTTTCTCTTTTATCTTTATAGACTTAGGCCCACTTTTTTTTAATGAGCTTAGGCACTGAAGACAACTATAAATTGCATGTGAAGTATATGGAGCAGAATTGTTGTCATATTTGATGTTAGTGCATTTCAGATCATAACTTCCTGGATTGTATCCCCTGATTGTACGCCAAATCGTTTTTTATACGCCCACATTGAAATGTGGTCGTATATTGTCGTCGCCCCAGCCGACGCTCTATAGGCTAAAGTTAATATCCGATTGACTTTAAATTTATACACAGTGTTTAAGGTCATGAGACGAAGAAGCCTTTGATTTTCAGCGATTTCCGATAATTAGTGCCAGAGTTATGGCCCTTGTCACTTCAAAAAATCTTGTGGATACTCAAGAGGCCAAAGTTAATATCCAATTGACTACAAATTTATACACAGTTTTTAAGGTCAAGAGACGAAGAAACCTATTGATTTTCAGCGATTTCTGATAATCAGTGCCAGAGTTGTGGTCCTTGATCACTTCAAAAAATCTTGTGGATGCTCTAGAGGCCAAACTTAATATGCGATTGACTTCAGATTGATACACAGAGTTTTAAGGTGTTGAAACGAACAAATATTTTGATTTTCAATGAATTTTGATAACTGAACAGCTAAATCCATCATATTAAATGTTTCCTATACTAATTGTTAGTGTGGGGCAAAACTTTATAAAAAGCAAACAAATTTTAATGATTTTCAGATAATTACATAATGAGTTGTTACTCTTAATCAGATTTTAGTGTATTATAAATGTTTCATTACCGAAAAAAGTAAAAATATGCGACAACTCTTGTTGACTGCCCGGACGATTTAGCTGCTGTGGGCGTATGTTTCGTTGTCTGGCAACCTATCTTTTAAAAGCTTGTTCTCTTGCAAAATGTGGGCGTATATTGCCTGGGAAGTGCTGGTTATCCGAATTTGATAAAACTTTATAAATTTATGCTTATAGTTCAAAGATCTCGGTTCCTGGATTATGACCCTTGATTCTACGAAAAATCGCGCTTTCAGCTTGTGATCATATTTGAGGTCATATTTTTCTATCGGATTTTAATAAGTGTTCAAATATATTTCTTTTGCACTCGACTATAATGAGTTTAATGGCCGCTCATCTTAAGCAAGTGTCAAATGAGAAGATGTCCTAGTTGGATGACAAAAGATAGATGTCAAAAGTCAATTTACTCACAACTTGGTGCACTTTACATTCAGCATTTGCAGATTCGGGGATGTAAAAGCACTAAGAAACATACCCGGAATCCTCGTATTTAAGCCCTGGGCTTAATTTCGAATTTGACCATGTCAGTGATAAAAACATTTCTTCTGAAATTAAGCTCAGAGCTAAAATTCGATAAGAGGAAAAAACGATAAACATTTGGGTTCTTTTTATAATTGTCACATTTAGTAATGTATCTAAGATGTCACCTGCAATTTGAGTCCAATGAGTTTTAAAGATGTGAAACCCTTTCATTCCATCATTTGTCAATAGATGTGGTTTGGAAATTTAATAGGGTGACCACTTTAAAATCAATTTTAAATTTAAGCCTGGGGGCTTAATTCAAAATTTAAACTTGTTATTATAAGCCCATGGTCTAGGACTTCCAGTAGCACTGACTTTTGACTCAAATACCCCTTCATACTCAATGAGGTATAATGAGAATGATATAAGTCATATAATTGGAAAACAATAACTTTGATTCTAATCAAAATATAGTGATGTAACTTGAGCAAAAAAAATGCTCATTATCGAACTTAGTCAAGGTATTAATGTAATGAACTATACACCAAATTTCGTCACTCTCACTTAATTGTCCCCCGCCTTTCGATGAAAGTTGGGAGACTATTAAAATGGGACCGTCCGTCAGTCTCTCTGTCTGTCCGTCACACTTTTTGGGACACAATAACTCTCTTCCTATTTGAGCTAGATTGGTATATGTGTTTATTAGGTCAATGCCTTGATGGAGTTCAAACTTAGAGCATTTTCCGCTTAGGGTAAGCAGAGATAAGCAATTTGATTGGTTGATGCTTTGGGACACGATAACTTTGGTTCTAATTAAGTGAGAGTGATGAAACTTGGTGTATAGTTTCATTACAGTAATGCCTTGACTAAGTTCGATAATGAGCATTTTCTGCTCAGGGTAAGCAGAGCGATACACAATTTGATTGGTCGAGACTTTGGAACACAATAACTCTCCTTCTAATTGAGTTAAAATGTTCAAACTTGGTGTATATGCTTATTAGGTCAATGCCTTGATGGAGTTCGAAGATGAGCATTTTCTGCTTAGGGTAAGCAGAGATAAGCAATTTGATTGGTTGATGCTTTGGGACACGATACACACTTTTTGGGACACAATAACTCTCTTCCTAATTGAGCTAGAATGTTCAAACTTGGTGTATGTGTTTATTAGGTCAATGCCTTGATGGAGTTCGAAGATGAGCATTTTCCACTTAGGGTAAGCAGAGATAAGTAATTTGATTGGTTGATGCCTTGGGACACGATAACTTTAGTTCTAATTAAGTGAGAATGATGAAACTTGGTGTATAGTTTCATTACAGTAATACCTTGACTAAGTTCGATAATGAGCATTTTCTGCTCAGGCTAAGCAGAGCGATACACAATTTGATTGGTCGAGACTTTGGAACACAATAACTCTCCTTCTAATTGAGTTAAAATGTTCAAACTTCGTGTATATATGCTTATTAGGTCAATGCCTTGATGGAGTTCAAAGATGAGCATTTTCTGCTTAGGGTAAGCAGAGATAAGCAATTTGATTGGTTGATGCTTTGGGACACGATAACTAATTAAGTGAGAGTGATGAAACTTGGTGTATAATTTCATTACAGTAATGCTTTGACTAAGATCGATAATGAGCATTTTCTGCTCAGGGTAAGCAGAGCAATAAGCAATTTGATTTGCCAGGACTTTGGAGCACAATAACTCTCCTTCTAATTGAGTTAAAATGTTCAAAATTGGTGTGTATGCTTATTGGGTCAATGCCTTCGAACTCCATCAGGACACTGGCCTAATAAAAACCTGCACTAAGTTATTGTGTCCAACAAAGTATGACGGACGGATCGGAAAATCAATTTTAATATTCACTGGGGATAATCAAAAGGCCGTGGACAATTATGGTGAAAAAATAGAGGGTAAGGATTCCTAAATAGCCACTTTCCGGAGATGAGAGAGAAATGGGGTTTAATGACCACTCGACACAAACTAGGTCATTTTGGGACTAACATATGGTTTAATTTTATTTCAATAATTCGCTTTGGCAGAGGGAGGCAACCGGAGTACCCGGAGAAAACCCACGGGGCTGAACAGGCGACCCTACTCCTTGCCACGTACAACCGGGGATTCGAAACCACGCCAGTTGTCTCTATGACAGGCTTTATGATGCAGCACGCACGCACTAACCATTCGGCGATCCAACCCCCCTTGTCACGTACAACCAGGGATTCGAAACAACGTCAGTTGACTCAATGACAGGCTTTATGATACAGCACGCACATGCTAACCATATAGCCATCCAACCCCCCAACTGACCAGCTAGAGCTCGAGGCATGACACTCAAGAGTCTAGACCATCCCATTCCCTGATTACTGAGTGTCATCTGTTGGCTTGTTAGAAAACAAATTTTAAAACATATCTTTATTTTTTATTATTAAAATGAAATATATTCTAACATTTATGTAATTTTCTTCCTAGATGCTGGTACCCTCTTAATTGATGACATTACACTTGATGTGATCAGACCACGGATAAAAATGAATTCACTTACTTCAAAAAAGAAACTACGTAAAAGCTTTCAGTTATATTATCATTTTTTAAATATTATAAACCTTGAATATTCAAATGAATACCTTTTAACTATTTGATAGAAAGAATGGGGAACAAAATGAGTGGAAATATAAAGAGTTGAAAACAAATATAAACTAAGGTGCTGATTGTTCTTGTGCATGTGAGGAAGAAGAATCTTGAGGCTTCATTACATCTGGTAGTTCTGGTGGATTAGATAATGGTGTTATATCCAAATTATCAAATTCTCCATCTAAAAGAAAGAAAAAAACTTTTCGGAATAAAAAAAGCATATTTTAACAATAAAATGGAGTTTGTCAGTGGCCAGAAGCGAATCTCCACCAATCTCCACAACTTCAAATTTCAATTGTTATCTTTCTAATAGGTAACATAACAAAAAAATAGGTAGCCAGGCAATGAAACATATGCCCACAGCAGCTAAATCGTCCGGGCTGTCAACAAGAGTTGTCTCATATTTTTACTTTTTTATATGCCCACATTGAAATGTGGTCGTATATTGTTGTGGCCACCATCCGTCTGTTGTCCACAAATGCTTGTGAACGCTCTAGAGGCTAAAGTTAATATCCGATTGACTTTAAATTTATACACAGTGTTTAAGATCATGAGACCATGAATCCTACTGATTTTCATCAATTTCTGATACTTTCTGCCAGAGTTATGGACCTTGATCACTTCAAAAAATCTTGTGGTCATAACTCTGGCAGTTATTATCGGATATCGCTGAAAATCAATAGGCTTCTTCGTCTTGTGACCTTAAACACTGTGTATAAATTTAAAGTCAATCGGATATGAACTTTAGCCTCGAGAGCGTTTACAAGAAATTGTGGACGACGGACCGACAAACGGACCAGAGCGACCGCAATATACGTCAACATTTCCATGTGGTAATATAAAAAGTAGATCAGCAGTTCATTTTATATGACCTAATCCAAATTACCTTCTTTTCTAGTGGCAAGTCCAATTGTAGCAGGGGCCTGAGCTCTTGCTGTAGCACTTGTAAAACCGCAATCACTAAGAGTCTTATTATCATCTCCTAACAGCTGAAATACACACAAAATAAATAATATAAAAAAACTGATAAATTTGTTTAAAATAGATACCTCAACATTGACTTTTTATTAAGTAACAAAAATAACTTGATAAAATTGATATACATTTGTACATGTATGTAACATAAAGTGATTGTGTCCTTTCAATCCACAAGCTATTTATTTAATGAGTAAGTTTCAAACGCAACACACTGGTATTTGTTGTACCTACTAATTTGGCAACATTTACACCATAAATTACTGCTTCCTAGCTAGATACCTGGCTTTACTCAGCAGGACCCAAGATCTGTGACCTTGACCTTCATAAATTATAGCCTAAAACATTCACAGGGTCATGCGTGGTAATTTGACATCACATGTAGATTAATGGGAGCCGTCAGTTTCAAGAACTTGGGTTGGTTAAAAAGAGACAATCAAGGAGTCATGTCTGCTTTTGCACATAATTTTAAACAAGCTGATCTTAACAATATTCAATGATCCTCTTAATCTTACTGACAATACGATGAAATACAAATCAATACCATATCATCTTTGTATAATCTTTGATTTTCAGGACTGACTTTTAAAATACCCTCAACTATTCGTTTTACATCATTTACTGTTGTAGATTCCTTGGCATCTGTAAAAATTGTTGTCTTTTTCTGTCTGATCATTAAAAATACATCCTGAAATACAAATCAATAATCAGCCTTAAAATTACTCTTCTTCACTGTGACTAGGGCGATGACACAGAACGTAATAAATGTGAGTGTATGGAGTCGAACATCAAAGAACGAAAATAATGTAAATATTGGAAACGGTACAAAGTCAGAGGAGTCAAAACCAAAAGTATGACACAGATGGTTAATTCCATGCTACATCGCTGCACAGCGTGCGTAAGAGCCAGTGGAGGACACGCGTGCTAATGACATCTGTGTCGTACTTTTGGTTTTGACCCCTCTGACTTTGTTATACGAAAAACAAGTGAATGCGTTTTCTATGGCGCTCAGTATATATATATTGTCTAATTCGGTATGGTGTATGCATATATATACAGATAGAACTTCTATAAGAAAGTCAGATTCTTGTGGTTAATTATATATACATGATATATACGAGTGACCCCACTTACGCAGACGCAGTGGTAATGTTTATGTTCTGACAAATTGGCTAGTGTCGAAAAATGTGAAATTTACAAGAGAATAAAGGGTGTTATTGAACTCATGTGCGTTAAGGCTTGATGCAGAAAGTTTTGGGGTGACAATTCCTGGTAGGTCATTACGTTTTAAAATAAAAAGCCTTTAACCATTTTAATTAAAAATTGAAGAAATAGTAAGCATTTTTCGAGTTGTTTGTACTTGTAGTTTGTAGTGTCGCCTGGAACAAATAGTAAATTAGATTGTAATTGTATTCAACCCATGATAGGAAATACTGAATGGACTCAATAATAATGGCAGGCAGTAACAATATTATTATGCTATTGCTAGCGTAAGGATAATATTTGATCTAGTATTTATCAAAATAAAATGAAAAATTAATGATTTTCAGTCTTTTTTGTTGTTTCATAAAAGAAGGTCACAAAAATTGGAATGTTGTGATTGAAGTTGAAGAAATACCTACTACCCATTAACTGCTTCGAACATATAAAGTGATATATAAGATTACAGATAAAACAAAATCTGTCTTAAGTAATATTTACCATGTTTCTTTTTCTTAAATTTCAGTTGACATAAAACAAGGATGGCGACTTCAAAACGGATCGAACTAGAGTAACCTCCCCTTTCATTCGCTCAGCATCTATTTTTAGTAAGTAGCGTTGTCATGGTAGTGATCGACTGGAAAACGTTACTGGATAATCGAATATGTTCACGAAACAACTTGTTAATAATTGTTATGAAATGGGGTCGACCTCTTACCTCAATCTGTTTCACAGAGAATTACTTACGAATTATCTCTGTAACAGATGACTGTCCACAAAACGTGCGTTGACTGCACATGGCGTCAGTCATTGGCTCAACGGCTCGTGCAATGTTTACATAACACCTAACTGCTTCGGGCAAAATCAAAATGATGCATTTTTTACTCATTTTAATACCCATTTACACTAAATAGGAAATATTTTTTAACTACAAACACTTTAAACGTCTTTATTTATTTTTCTTTTACCTCAACAAAATGTTTGAGAATTTAATTTGTCGGAGTAAAAAAGTTAATATGCCGAACTCATTTTTAAGTCTCGTCGATGTCATGCTTATCAGTGATTGTAGCGGCCAAGTCAAATAACTAAACATATCTCTGAGTTAGCCTACTGTGTTTTTGATTTATATTCCCAGATATCTTGAAAAGAACCATTATAATTTAATATTTTGAACGAAAACGCTAACGAGATATTAGATGAAGCTCAATTATGAACGAAATGACTTCTGTCCACAAAAATACATGTTGTCATGCCCCCCGCCACGGGATCCTCCCCCACATAATGGGAATCTTAAAAACATATTTAACGATATTTCACCAAGCTCTTATAATCATCATTTAAATCAACGTGAACTCATTTCCCGCCAATTTTATTCCCACCCACCCCTCCACACGCACACCTAGCTATACGCCCACCCCATAAATCAAACAGACTTGTCCAGGGGCATCATAAACACTTATTTAGAGATGGACAGTCCTAGAAACTTATGTTTCATTAATATATAACATGGTCATCATTTATGTCAACATAATCACGCCCCTTCCCCTCCACACACGAACACCTACACTAGGCTACTACCCCCACCTCACCTCCCCAGATATCAAAACAGTTGTCCAGGGTATTATAAACACTTATTTAAAGATTGGCAGTCCCAGAAATTTATGTTTTATTAATATACTATGTCAACATTACACTGTCCCCACCCCCACCACACACACATAAGCCTATTGTAGACATTTGACCCCCTATATCTCGAAAACGCCCCTTCAAACGCCTGGTCACCACCCATATTCGGAATCTACACAAAAAACTAACGGGTGAAAAACTAGTCTAGAAAAACATGGTCTCATAAATTCACAGCTCGGGTGGCGATTCCCCCCTTCAGCCACCGGACTAAATATGAAAGTTAACAAATAGGCCTATGTTCAAGATCAACTTGAAGGAAAGGATGGGCCCGATTGATTTGACCCTTTCCCCTTCAATTTCTTGCAAAATGCGGGCGCATCTTGCAACCGCTTGTTTTAACTGGCCATAACTGATAGCAGTGAATTACTTGATGGATAAAGGACACCAGGAAAAAGTGTGAGAAAACTCTATCCCGTCGTAATGCCTGTCAGACCGGGTTTGCGTGCTGCGATCGCACGGCGACCTCAGGTACACGTGGACAGGACACGCCCTTCTTACCTATGTCCTATGTATGTGATTTTTTCAAAAGTTTTGATTTCGTTTTTTTTTTCTTCATATTTTTCAAAAATTTTAATCTTCTTTATTTTCTTCCTATCTGGTGCTAAATCATACAATATTTACTATCAGGCATGTTCGTATTAGAAATTATACGTTCTGATGTATATAACAGAGAAAAGTAAGACAATTTTCTGTTGAAATTTTCTTCTGTGAGGTGCCCTTGTGGCTATTTAATTCAAAATCGTGAATAAAATTGTCTTGCCTTATAAATCAACCACTCGGTTGCTTTCGATATAATATATTCTTTTCGATAAAAACACATATTTCAAATTTTTCAAAAAATTCCAAGTTAGTTTATTTGCTATGAATGATCACTCGAAATTTTGTACAATTCATCGACATTTCAATATGTTCAATAGAAATGTACCTGTGACGGCGACTAGAAAATGATCTAAGTCGCTGGCAAACGTGAACAAAACGCGGGAAAATGCCCCCAAAAATTACAAACTTGAAAAAAAAACGCTTTCTCACAGCTTTCCACGCATAGTATGCTCACAGAACCTTGACGTTTGCTTTAACATGCTCAAACCTAACGTCGTGACTCGACGATCATTGGCGACCACTGCACCATTTCTGGCGTTTCTAGACCACGCTTTCATTACCTTTATGGCGATCTTGACGCGCTCCGAAACCATTTCCTGTCGCTGTAGCAGCACAGTAAGGACGCCACCCCGGTCTGACGGTAGTGAGATGGAAGTGAACGTTTTATAGCGAGAGAGAAATGGGGTTTAACGTCCACTCAACACAAACTAGGTTATTTCGGGACTAACGCATGGTTCTATTTTATTTCTATAATTCGTATGCGCGTAGGGGTATTTAGCAGTGGGAGAGAGAGAGAGGGAGGGTTTAACGTCCGCCCAACACAAACTAGGTCATTTCGTGACTAACATATGGTTTAATTTTATTTCAATGAGGACCCGGAGAAAACCCACAAGGTTGTTCAGGCGACCCTATGCTTTGACACGTACAACCGGGAATTCGAAACCACACCAGTTTACTAAATGACAGGCTTTATGATACAGCAAACCATTCCACCATCCGAAGCTCACCACCTTAAAAATTTTCAATGCTGTTTTTGCATATTCTGCTGTTGCAATGTATACATATCCTGTAACTTCGGACCCGCCAAATTGTGCCCCCCCCCCCCCATTTTCTACAAGCTGCCCTGATGTTGGTTGGGCAACTGTGCAATGGAACTTAAAATAAATTAGTCAACATAGTGATTAATGTCTGGCAGTAAAGAGAAATATTATGTCTCCTTGAGGCAACAATAACAACATTTACTTAAAATGTATACTCAAAAACGTTTTATTCCATGAATAAAAGCTAGAGATTATAGACAAAGTCAGAGAGTTTAGATGTTCTTTTTAGGATACATCAGTTTGATTGATAACAAAAATTACATCTTTATAAGGCAATGGACAAAAAAGGAGGTGCATATTTAATCTACATACTATACATGTAGTAGTAAATAAATGAAACATAAAGACATATACTTAAATGAATTTAGATACATAGTTGTTTTTTCTTAATTCTTTTTTTCAATACCCTTTTTTGCTCTTTGATAAGGTAAGACCTGTATGGATTGATGTTTGTATATTCCAAGCAGGATTTTGATCTACACTCTAACTATACCTAGCAGTATAATTATTATTTTAATGTAAATGAATTAAATACATGATTGCATCTGAATCATAATTTATGTAATAACAAAATACAATTAACAATAACTGAAAATGAAACATAAATATACTTGTTTGTTCAATGACTTGTATAGACATAAAAATTTTGTATATTTTCTGAATAGATGCCTTTCCTACAAAGTTCGATTATAGATTTGGAATAAGAACATGTTCAAACTAAATTATCTATCAAAAGTGTGCTTCAATTACCTCTCAAAACATTTTATTAAAAAGGAAATACCCAAAGTTGTAAAGGCTTTGTTTGCCACATGACTTGACTGGCAGAAACTAGCCATGTTAAGGGGAGATCCATTTTCAGTTTGTATTTTTCTTGAATTGTTGTAAATTCAGTCATTTACCATGAATATTGAAACCTCAATGAATTGTGACAGTATCCTCTGCCCACTTCTTTTATTTTTTCCGTTTAAATTTCTCAATTTTCTTACAGTCGCTAGCTATTTTATTATCCACAACACACACCAAGCGCTCCCTGCGCGCGCAACATCACTTGAGATTATAAGACAGCCTGCCAGTTACGAGTTAGTGATACACTTACGTATTTCAGGGAATCCAGTAAATAATGTCGCTTGAAGTGAAATACTCACAGCTCAATCACCTGTTTAGTAATGTCAAATTTTAGTTTTACAATATACTGTAATACACTATAAAATCAAATAATCACATCCTAAACACAGATCCTTAAACACAGGTAATCATTTTGCTCTAATTAAACTAGATCTTTAATCTGTACATCAATATACTACTTCTTTAAGCATTACCTATCCTTCTTAAACTGACTGGTTTATCTATTCAATGCAGAATTGATGGGGACAACTCAAGTTAGTTTAACAAAGATATTTTAAAGAGTTGATAGATCAGAATGTGCTGTAAACATAAACGACATAAAAATGAAAAAGCAAATAAAGTTTTTTTCTAATAGTCTCTAAGAACCATTTGGATACCTCATTGCCCATAGAAGGTTCTTTTATTCCCACTTTTCAATCTTTGAATGGTAAATGTTTAAACCAATTCAAGAAAATGTTTATTATTAACTTAAGATGATATTATTGGCATGGTTGGAAATATAATTGAAAATTGTTTGATTTAATGAAACTGAACATATGCTATTTTATTTTTTAAAATGCAGGAATTGCAGCGCACTAGAAAATAAATTGGCACTAGAAAATAAATTGGTACGACTTTTATCAACTTTTTTATTGCCATTGTAAAATACCAGATCAAACCGATTCATTGTAAATATTCGCTTGGCTGCTACTGGGCAAGATAATGAGGCCTTCATATTAACTTTTTAACAGTTTGCTTGCCTTTTTTTACACTTTATCCTGAATTCTTTCAAAAATGCATTTTTCACCAACTAATTGCATATATTTTAAAACAACAGAAACATGCAAGGATCCAACGTGACATTTTAATGTAAGGATCATCTCATCTTATACCGTGGTAAAGGAAGGCCTTTGTATTATCGCCAAGAATACATTTCTTTAAAGTGATTTAAAGTTACCGGTATACCGTTAAGAGAAATGAAATGGAGTTTAATGTCCTACTGTTCTGCTCCTAAACTGGGCTAATGAAGACGGGCATACAGCCCCATAAGAATGAGGAGGAGTAATTTTCACTTCCTTTATTTTCTACCTCCCTGCTTATATACATGCAAGATTTACGAACTTCACAGTTTTTCTGAAAATTTTCACAAAGTTTGTTTGACAAAAATATGCAAAAGGAAACAGTTCAATTAACTGTAAATTTATGACACAAGCAAGTGTTTTAAACACTGATTTATCACAAAATTTTTTCTTGCTTAACCCATTGGCGCAAGGGTTAAGTAAGTCTTCATAGAATGTTTTATTCACTTGTCAAAACTGTCAACCTCTATTGGTTTTTTAACCCATATACCAATGCCTGCTTCAATAGAATGTTGTTGCAAGGCATGCTTGGCTTGTTGATAATGAACTGAATGACGTTTGGCCGTCTCGTATGTTGGAACTTCTTTTAAATAAGCTTTTGATGATGAATTAGCCATGTCTTTGTATCGGAAAAGAAATGAAGCTTTACACAGTCGGCTTGCCATCATTCTGCTAGATTTAAAAGGCGATCTGAAAAGTCAAAGACACATATATCATTAAATAGAATTTCATTTAGATTTTGAAGATGTCAACTTTCTGTAACGTATTGTGATTGCAGCATCTTTCATCTAGTATACTGAGTCACTGTTGGATTTGATTTTCATTTCAGTTAAGGAAATACATATTTATGTCACTAATTATGCTGCTTCAAGAATTTATTTCGGATAAATTTGTTTTGTGGCTTTTACCAATTTTTGTACCGGTTTAACAGTAAAGCCACACTCTATCTTTGCCAGTTACAAATACATTGATAAATTTTTGTGGCTTGAAAAAAAAAATGTTAATCTTACAATGGTGTTGTTTTTCCAGTTATACCATCTGTAACTTCTAATTTCTCGTCTGCCGCTGACCAGTTAATACTGAGTGATGTCATATGTTTACCATTTCTATATATGTGATCTAATGGCGCTGTAACACTGTATAATCTTGGATGATTAATGCGATAAAATGTGGGAAGCTTTTCACCCAAGATGTCATACACACGGCAACATGCAGCTCGAGACAGATGCCCATGGTCAAAACCAGATCCTGAAATAAATCTCAAGATATTAATGTGGGGTTTTATCAAATTCAAGTCACATTGGGATGGAAATGTTAAGGATTTTTAAAATAATAATAATGACATTAACTGGTTAATATTCCTTTTTCAGAGATAGAGAGACAGAGATCAGGGGTTTTTTTTACTACAAGCTTTTCAACAATTTAGTATTTCAAACCCAAGTATACATTTTACATATGGATTTGATTCTCTGCTGACTGTGGCCGGGTTGTAAAAAAAACTCTTGTTATGTTCAATATTGTCCGATAATCTTTTAATTAACGAATGGTCATCAATATCAATAACTTACCCATGGTTATTGAGTTAATATACACTGGTTCAATATAATGACTAAAAATTGCACCCTGTATTCCAAGAATATTCCAGGCCAAAAGTTTATCGCTTCCCGACATTATTAACATATCTTCTGCTGTACCTCCCACTCCTTTATATAAATCCATTGTCTGCCTGGCAATTTGTGCATCTTTAGCAAAACTTACTACACCTATTTTTTTGAAAAAGATATGCATGTTAGAGAACCATAGAAACTTCAGACCTTATTAAATTCAAGGATACATATTGTACAATAATGATTGTTTTACATAATTTCATGTCACATTTCTTGTCTTAATATGGCACCCCAACTTATTATGATATATTTTTCTAGGTGAAATGAAAAATTTAGGACTGCAGATTTAACGAAAAATGGAACTATAATTTTACTTTGCAGATCTTGTTCCCATTAATGATAGAATTAGCACATCAGGTACACTGAATTCTATACCAAACTTAGAGGTTTAGCTCTTTAAAAGTATTTGATTTATTGTTTTTCAAACATTTTATCCACATTTTTGCATTTTCTTTAACCTTTTATATTTTTTTGGCTTAGTAATGGTTAATGTCACTTTCATAAGGTTACTTACCATCTTCATTTTTAGTGCATAAGAAACCATGTGAATCTTTATTAAACACCGGGAAATGAGCACCAAAGTTTGCCTGTTCCGCTTGCTCCAGATCTAATGGTGGATTAGGCCTGTAAAAAAATGTTATTTTTTCTTCTTTTTGTTATTTAAACATGACTTTTTGATTTGCATAAAACAAATTAATCACTTTGTGTGGGAATTAATCTCAATTTAACCCTTTCAAAAGACAATTCAGAGGACTTTTCCAAAAGATATGCTAACAATTCACAACCCAGGAATTAGATTTAATCAATTATTTTATTTTAAATAAAGGGGCATAATGGAAAATGAGATTAAAGTAAGAGCTGGCAGTTCTCTTGATAATATTTAAAAAATAGATAATGTAAAGTTAATATGTTGAAAATTTCAGTCAAATTACTTATTTCTGAGCCGAGATATTCGTTACAATAACACTCTGTTGAAAGTACGTCTAGACAATATAATGGCATCAAGAGTTGATTATGGTCTTTGTAAGTTAATTAATGTCTAATTCATAATCTATATAACATTTAAGGCCCAAAGAATGACCTGCAATAGGCAGATTTAGCTCTTCCATAATGCATGTTTAATTGAGAATCAAATGAGAAAGGGAATGACGTCTAGTCAGCACAATATTTTCATTATTTTGAGACTAACATATAGTTAACCTTTTCTTTGAACAACATTTTACATGTCACAACCCTGAAAACAGGAACCAGACTTGAGAAATCCACATGTTTTACACAGCCAATACCAAGTTTTGAGAAAACACTGCTGTTTACATATTATTATAATTTGAATTGTGTCTATCTCGGCTACTCACTCATTCATATGCTCATCATAATCTCCATCAGGTGGATGACTTATAAATAAGTGTATAGATATATTAGGTTTAAAAATCAAGAGATTCGATTTACTACTAGCTGTAAAGATCGAAGTTTCTTTAGATCCTTCCCAATAATCTTTTAATTCTGTATAAAAATATCTGAAATAAATATAACAATCAAATGAATTAGAAAAACAAACTTGCTGCATTTAATACAAGAGTACAAGGATTACTACCAGGTTTTATGAAATAATATTGTAAGATTTCTAAATAAATCTTTGTTCGATTTCATACCAAGTTGTGAGTGTTGAATTTCTAAAAGAGAATGTCAGTCTTAAAGTGGTGCTATTAGTTCATTTCATTTCAATATTGACATCCTCTGTATGTAGTAGACATAACCAAGCCAGAACCACCTAATAATATGCGTAGGGCAAAATCTTTTAATCAAAAATTAAATTAATTTTAGGATGGATTAAGTCTTGAAAAATTAGATACTGTCAGTAGAATAACTAGACCTCTTTTATGTAGGTAAAATTTATTAAAGTGTTGATTAATGAAATTTGATGCACTTAGGTTCAAAGAGATATATAGATGCCATGTTAAGATATAGTTGATTTATGTTCCAATATCTATAGAATAAGCCTAATACAAAACTTGACAATATAAATTTTTAAAATTCTGTTAATACATCTATTTTCTATCTTACTTTAAAAGTGATCTTCTCGCTATAGTTAATGCTGAACTATCCAATAAAACTCGTCCATCTGTAGAGATGTTTTCTGTTGATAAACAACAGTTACCAGTACCCAGTGCTACAACTTCACCAATATCTTTTTCCGCTGAAAATATCAAACAGACATAAAACAATAAATACATCTTAAGCCTTAAAACTATAAAAATTGCCATGGTAGATTATAATAAATTTTAATTATTTTGATTAAAGAAGTTTGAACCATGGAAGAGAATAAATAAATAGCATGGGGAAAAAAAAGATATACATAATGATCGTTACCCTTGGTTAATTAAACCCATGTATAAGAAATTGACATTTAAATGATATAGTATCTATTATAGCAACCAGTTACAATACTATTAGTATTAGACATATAAATGTCCACCAATCATTATCATTGTATCAATAGCATCAACTGGCCCTTGGTATTTATATATCATCTTAGTAATAATGATTTTATTTTTTAAGGGTTGTTACAATTATACACATTTACTGGGTACCTTATAGAACAAAAACAGTTTTCCAGGCAATGAAACATACGCCAACAGCCGCTTGGTCATTCAAACAGTTGACATGAAATGTCCCATATGTATTTATTTTTTTAAGAGAGAGAGAGAGAAATGGGGTTTAACATCCACTCAACACAACCAGGTCATTTCGGGACTAACATATGGTTTCAATTTTATTTCAATAATTCGCTTGCGCGTAGGGGTCTTTAGCCGTGGGAGGAAACCGGAGTGCCCGGAGGAAACCCACGAGGTTGAGAAGGCGCCCCTATCTCCATGCCACATACGCTCACACCAGGGCTCGAAACCACAGCCGCAAGCCAGAGGTGACCGGCCAGCTAGAGGTCGAAGCGCGGCACTCTAGACCACTAGGCCATCCCAACCCCCCATTTCTTTTAAGTAATGGGAGCATATACTAAACATCTTAAAGCTCTTCCTAGTACCAGAGGGGGGTTGGGATGGCCTAGTGGTCTAGAGTGCCGCGCTTCGACCTCTAGCTGGTCGGTCATCTCTGGCTTGCGGCTGTGGTTTCGATCTCTGGTGTGAGCGTATGTGGTATGGAGATAGGGGCACCTTCTCAACCTCGTGGGTTTCCTCCGGGCACTCCGGTTTCCTCCCACTGCTAAAGACCCCCACGCGCATGCGAATTATTGAAATAAAATTGAAACCCTATGTTAGTCCTAAAATGACCAAGTTTGTGTCGAGTGGACGTTAAACCCCATTTCTCTCTCTCTCTCCTAGTACCAGTCCTGAGATCAAAAATTAAACTGAGTTATCAGAAAATGTTTAAAATCTATAATGAACAGAAGTAATTATTGTAAATTAATGAAGATCAACAGACTTCTTTATCTTGTTAACATGAAAAGCATGTATCAACTTCAAATGAATCAGATGATAATTTTAGCCTCTAGGGTGTACACAAGCAGCTGCACAGACAGGGTTCGTTGCAAAAGTGACTAAGATCGTTCTTTGAATTGGCTCGTCATATATCTTGTGGATTAAAAGTAAAAGTCCTCAAAACTCACATTGTTTAATTACAAAGGCTGCTACAGTGTTATGAATAGCTAATATATCTGGACACTGCTCAAGTACTTCCAAAAATTTCAAAAATGACAAACTACCAATCTGATCGGGCATTGTTAAAGTATGTAGATCTACTGTTGATTTGACCTGAAACAAAAAAGAGGACATGATATAAATCATAATAAATATATCTGATGCTAAATTATATATAATCAACTTCAGATGATAGAAATAGAAAACTTGATATTTTTAAAGGTATTGTGATGCCCTGAATAATAAAGATTGACTGACACCAAAACATATGCTTTGGCACTGTTTGGTAGCCAAGCTGTCCCAGCAATCCATATAGGTTGTCATGTTTATACTTTTATACACAGTCCTGGATTAAGCATGTGCTTAGAGCACAAAGGGAATTTGACAGATTTGTTATTTTGCAAATTCTGCAGCTAAGCTAGGGCCCACAAAAAAGGAACCAACAATAAATGAAACATAAAAACTTTTTATAAATTTCAAGTCAGTTGGATGAAAATTATTTTTCAAAGATAGAAGAGCAAGAACCCTGAAAGTAAGCTTAATTATAGAAAATTGTTGAAAAAATATAAGCTTCTTAATTTGTACAATCAAAATATATACATGTACTATGTATGCATTTTAAGTCAACTGTATGCTAACTTTAGAAAATACAATCTGATTAAAACACAGATCCAATTTCGTTTCGTTTTTTATAGTTCAAAATTTCGTTTTTACTTGTCTTCACTACTCTTGGATCTGGAGGACTTGTTATTTAAGTCGTGTTCTGCCTGAAATGAGGGGTCAGCCAATCAAATGGTCTATCGAATCGACCGTTTGACGTTTTCATGCGTGGAACTGTGGGTAGATATTACCAGCCAATGACGTCTATACTAACACCAGCGGATTGAAATCAAAACAAAACAAAAGTAGATTTTAAAAAGCATGGCGGTCGCTAATTGGTTGATCGAATGACTGACGTTATCGGGTCAAATGTCCCGTGCTTGATACCTGACGTCATAGAACGTGAGCTCCCACTATAACTTGTTAGATCTACATGAGTGTAGGCCATTGAAAGCATAAAAAACGAAACGAAATATAGATCTATATTTTAATTAGATTGTAAAAAATAGAGCATCCATAAAATCTTTCTACATGATCAAAGGCGAAAGGTCTCTAATCCCTAATAATAGGATCACCATACAGCATATGTAAACATAGGGATATTTGTTATAGATCTGTAACTTTTACCTCTCCATATTCTGGTCCAGACATAAGCACAAACAGAGCTTTTTCACAAGCTTTCCGTTTACATTCCTTCTTACTAATAGCATATTCAGTAATACGTTGATTCTTTACTTCTACAGTTGCTGAAAACCTGATAAAATAAAGCGAATATTTTAAGACAAAATCAGGAACTCAAGACAAACCTTTTTTAGCACTGATTATTTTCAACATAACAATACTTTAATAACTTTAAAAGCAGAAATTCTCAAATGTACACATGAGCGCATTGTTTTATTTGTTAATTTAAAAACAAACCCAAATCATTCATTAATTTTCAATATGCCTAATATTTGGACAAATAGCTGACATGCTAACTTGTTTATCACTCTGCAAAATCTGATCGAACTCAATCACGGACAGTATTAATAATGTAACCATAAAACAAGTTTCATTACAGCACTCCCCTCCCCGGCATCTCCATAATGATAAAAGAAGCATAGCTATTAACATTCATATATGAAATATTCTACCTCATTAAGATAGAAGAAAACTTATTGTGTTCCAATAGATGTGACGGACAACTGTTTAGCCAGGAAATGGAGGAAATGTTCATCACCTAATGATGTATACACCTACATGTAACTTTGAGAGAAAGAGAAAGAGAAATGGGGTTTAACGTCCACTTGACACAAACTAGGTCATTTGGGGACTAACATATGGTTTAATTCTATTTCAATAATTCGCTTGCGCATAGGGGTCTTTAGCAATAGGAGGAAACCGGAGGACCCGGAGAAAACCCACAAGGTTGGACAGGTGACCCTACTCCTTGTCACACCCAACTTTGAACAATCTTCATAAAGAAGCAGAGTTTTGTCCAAACATGTTACTTGTTCATTTATCTTTTTGCAAGTATCAATAAAATTGCAAACAAATTGCCTATCTCTGCTTAGCCTAGACAGAAAATACTCATAATCAAACCCAGATAATGCCTTCCCAAATAAACAACTACACCATGTTTAAACATTCCAGCTCAGTTAGAAGCAGAGTTATTGTTTACCAAAAATCCTTGACTTTTTATAGTTTATTGTAGCATAATCAAATAAAAGAAAAGAAAAAAATAAACAATTACCCATATGGTCCTGCAACATCACTGACATGGATTTTGAACACTATTTTGTTTTTTGTGCAGAATTCATGAAGTTCACTAACTTCATTTCTACCACATTCATAGGAATCTGAATCTGATGGCGATTGTCTTGGTGCTATTTCATTTCCAGATTGTGACAAGCCAGGAATGCCAACAGATAAAGCTGGAGGAGCTCCGCCAAGTCTTGATGGAATAACTAATTTACGTCCAGTTGAATCATACATGACTGTATTATTGGCGTCTATATATATATAAGAAGAAATAATAAAACAAAACACCCCAATTATGTATGGTATTATTGGTATTAACTTAATTCCTCCAATTTGAACTTCTTATATAACAGTGCAATAGAGCTGCAGTGTAGAATGTCCAATTAAAATCATTAGTATAAATAATGCTATGTATTGCGATTGTACTAGCATCAATAAGATAAATGCATCAGAATAGATATTCCAGTCATAAAATTAACATGAAAATTTAACTTGCATACTGAATACAATAATACTTTTTCAAAAAATATGAGCAAAAAAATAATATTCTGTTGATGTGTGGTGTAAGGATATTCCATTACAATAATTGAATAAAACAGGGTTTAACATGATACTGCTCTGTTCCGACCGAACAATTTTTCAAAGCACTAAACCACCAGTGAACCGATTTTGAACTTGCCTGTAAGAAAACTTCAATATTTTATGTTTTTTTTGCATAAATATAAATGAATAAAGGACAAATTGGAGATTTTAACATACAATCAAACCTGGAAATAAGGCACATGTCACTGACAATGTCAGGCACAGATTCAGGCTTTGTCAGACACTAAAGCTCTGGTACCTGTCATTCGTTCGGCACCGATTTGTCTTTTTTTAATGATATTATTAATACATGTCCGGCACCAAGTTGAAAATGTCAGGTAGTGTTTCATTAGTGCCTGACATTTTGCCAGGTACATCTAAAACCATTATTTCAAGGCCTTCATACAATCAATTTCCATTTTCTTTTTCAAGATGTTGGCCATTGATAAACTGAAAGTAAAACTACCTCAGTATGATGTTCAATCAGTCCTAAGTTTGCATTAGACCAGCAGGATGTTAAACCCCATTTCATTTCATTTTCATCAGCCCCAACAAGTTTGTATTTACAAAATACCTTCAATATCTTCAGGATGGCCTAATCCAAATATAATTGAAAAAGCATTTCTCGCAGCTTCTGTTTTGGCATCTTTTTTGGTTTTGCCAGTTCCTTGAGGATATTCAATACCGTCAACTTTTACCATATTAGCAAACATGGCTAAGAAAGATGGACACTCTACTGCAACTTCATGAAAAGAAATAGGTTTCTTCACAATAGAACAATATTCCATTAATGAACTGACAGGATGCTTGGTACCAGCTACAAAACTCTCCACCAGCTCAGGAGGTACCTAATAAAATTACATACTTCTGATCAATTGTCAATACATCTCGCATGCATATGTTTCTTTGTTAAATCAATATGAATATAATTAAATAGAAATTACCTATAACAGTATTCCTCAGTTTTCTACTTTTAAAGTTAAATCTATTAAACATACATTATGCAAGAGCTATATCTGATTATTGCAAGTCTTTATTTAGGCTTCAGATGTCATAGAAACGATAAATTAGATAAAAGCATAAAATAAACCCTGTAGACCCACGGATGGTTTGGATTGAGCTTGGATTTAAACAGGATTTCATTGATCGATTTAATTATAAATGGCGTCGTGAGAGGAGATTGACGTCATACTCCTAGATCGAGGCTATTAATGATAGAGTGTATGAAGCGAGGCCGCTGTTGAGCGAGGTAATTAGGTCAACATGCTGTCGCTCTTTTGTTACTTGCGTTTACAGTAAAATTATGGAAATTGATAAATATCGCAGCTAGCATCAACCAGCTGAATTGCAGCCCTATCGGATCACTTTTTTCTGTTCGCCTGCTTCGGGAGTTACGTAGGCCTACCTAAAGTACAAGAATACACGCAGGCCACTGAAGAAGTCGGCTATAGTACAATTATTTACAATACTGCCTCATTGATTTGGTCCATTCCTTTCAAACTTTAAAATTCAGTTGCCGACTTTCTCTTCTTATCTATATCTTAAAAGTCTTAATTCTAATTTGTAGTAGAAAATAAATGCAATACGAGTTGAATTGCAGCCCTGTCTCAAACCAAATAGGCTAAATGTAGGCCTACCACATTCATTGAAAACATTACTTGGTAATCGAGATTATGTAGGTGGAGTTAACGCCTGTCAATCAAACCATTTCTAGTCAAAAATAACAGTGGTGATAACTATGTTCAGAATAAAGTAATTTGACTGAAATTTTCAATATATTCTTCTTTCATCATCTAGTTTTGAACTTTTATAGCAAGAATAGCTAATTCCTAATAAAAATCTCCCATAATGTATCTTTACTTTAAGTATCATCTTTATAACCCTAATTAAAAATTCCCTGTAGGCCTATAACTATAATTAGGCTTACATATCTGCGTTCAGTTAACATTTCAATAATAATAATACTGGTAGTCGTAGTCTATTTATATCGCTAATATCCATCCATTATCAAAGCGCAGTCAAAAAACGATGAAATTATACATGAATACTGTATGGTGCAATTAAGATATTACCGGCATTGAAAATCCGAGAAAATCAATAGGTGTATCAGTAATACCTTTTTAACATTATTAGAATTTTGATTCATTCTGTATTATGTTGTTTATTAATCTGCAAAAATAAAAAAAGTTCAAGTTTATTTTCATCAAAACAATCATATAGGCTCAATAATAACTTATACAAACTCAGTGCGCACATATTGTATTAAAGTAACAAAGTCTCTAACTTAATATCATCCAAGGTCTTCCACATTGAAAATATGAATAATTTGTCAATTTAAATCAACATGGATGCTGTGATCTTACCGGGAAAAGATGGGCTTCTGTTATCCAATATTTAAGACAAAATAAACATTAGGGGAGAGCGGGGCACAGTGGGCATGATTTCTTTTTTTAGTAAATTGACCAGAAGTGAAATCCTACAGAGAAGCAAACTATGTACTCAGTTGAAGCCAGTCATATGTTTGATTTAATAGTGCTGTTAAAAAGTTAATAAATTGAAACTATTTTTGTGTAGATCATTGTAAAACCAAAATTTTTTTTGACCCAATGTGCCCCGTATGTGGGGTACACTGGGTCACACTATGGGACACAGTTGGCCATCAAGTATGTTTCTTAAAAACAATGTATAGAAAACAAACTGATACTCATAAGAACTGTAAAAACTAATCTTTTAGTTCAAAATATGAATTTGTTTTAAGACTTGAACACAGATACACATCTGAAAATTAAAAAATCCCAACATAACATTGAATAAAAAATTCTTTAACAGAAGAAAAAAAAATCCTTTATGCGAAAAATTCCTATGACTTGTAAGTCAGTAACGATTCGTATCCTAGGACCAATATTTCTTTAAAAACACCTCAAACATCCAGATTCTTTCTAAAATGGACAGATGATATTTAGCTAAACTCGAAATGCTTATGCCCAGTGTGCCCCTTTGAATTGTGTCCCACTGTGCCCCGTCATCAGCCATGACAGAAAATCGAAAATGGCAGGAAGACATGTGATAGTATTATGAAACAAAATATTTCTAATGAGAGTCAATCACTGTCTCCTTCACCTGGAATATCAAGTTTGTGGGCTCTAACAAAATCTGGAGTAGCCAAGCAGTTTAACCAGTCCACTAAAAATTCACTTTTGCGTCACAAAAACGGTTAATGGCTGATAAATATCAATCAGTTTACATGAATTTATTGAATTTAGGAGGACAAATGGGGGCTATAAAGGGCAATTCCTCAGTGATGTCACAATTGAATTTTGCCAAAACAGTGTAAAATTACAATGCCTGGCTTACTGTGCCCCATGGCCCACTGAGCCCCTATACCAAAGTACATGAATTGCATACCATAATGCGTTTCAGCCCCTTATCTGGAGAGTATGCACAATAAATATTATGTAGATGGAATAACCAGACGCTAGAAATTGGCATTCGATTGAGACTTCTGGCTTATTTCGCCGAACACAACTGATATGAAATTAGAGTATAAACAGAAACGATTGAATGTAAATCAGTTTATATACATGTACATATTCATATTACAGTATTATATGCGTTGTGACCCATGTGTGTCAATTTCTAGGTCCCAAATGTTAGCGAATTAGCTCCTTCAAGTATGTTTTGGGTTTTTTTTTTCTACTCAGTCTTTACATGAATCTGTATTTGAATAAAATCATGCATCCAAAAACAAATTCATGTCTGAGGTCCTAGATAATCCCTTGTTGCCGACAATGTTTTTCGCACAAGGATTAAAATTAAAATTTAAACTCGCACGTTTATCTCAATTGTAACAAATTTAAATTTAGTGAAATGCATCATGACATGTAATCTACAGAAATTATTGAAATTCGACAGGCTTTTTCATTTTACTAATTCAAATAATGCATATATACATTTTATACAGATTGGATGATAACCTTTGTCATCCGAACGTTCACAAGGATCAACAAGGGCCATAACTCCAGAAGTAATTGAAAGAAAATGCTGAAATTCAATAGGTTTCTTCATTTCATTCATCTAAATTATGCATATGAATTTCATACAAATTGGATGATAACTTCGCAAGATTCAACAAAGTGAAGCAAAGACCATAACTCTAATTACCAAGGGCCATAACTCTAGAAGTAATTGAAAGATATGGCTGAAATTCAATAGACTTTTACATTTCACTAATCTAAATTATGCATATGAATTTCATACAGATTGGAAGATAACTTTTGTCGTTTCAAGCATTCACAAGAATCAACAAAGTGAAACAAGGGCCATAATTCTTGACGTAATTAATAGAAATTGTTGAAATTCAATAGGCTTCTTCGTTTTACTAATTTAAACGATACATATAACTTTTACACAGATCGGATGATAACAAACAAAGTGCAACGAAGTGAAACAAGGGCCATAACTCTTGAAGAAATTAACGGAAGTTATTGAAATTAAATAGGATTCTTCCTCTCACTAATGCAAACAACATATCAATTTAAAAACAATCAGACGATAAATGTAGCCTGTAGCGTATTCACGACGGACGGAGGGGGCGATTTCCATGTGGGCGTATAAAAAGGATTGGATGAAACTGCCCGAGATGAAACGGTCGTCGTGGGACTGGGATGAACTGACGCGCACTCCTATTTTAGTATTTATTTAGCTTCTCTATTGTGATGCTGACAAATTGTCATCTTGAATGGAAAAACGCCCTCTTACTATTGGTAATTGTCAGTTGATTTAAGAGTTAACCTTAAACAGATTTAGTATTTTTGATGCAATAAGAATATAATATTCTTCTTCTCTGGAACATGGCTTTATCGGTGAAACGGGGATTTCCGGACTGATACTAAAATATCTTTCGTGACACGCAAGACTACAAGGGAATTAACTCTTGGATATCTTTGATTCTTTGGTCTATGGGAGGTAACTTCATTATAAACACCAGAGAAATATAAATAGTCTATTTATATATTTCTATGACAACGACGTCAATAATTCATAGTAATATTATGGGAGATGAATGACGGTGCATGTCAGATAAAAACAACGCTTCATTAACTTAAAAGCGATAGTTGTGCCACGACATTGGCCCCTAAAAAGACTGCTCGATGGATTTCGTGTTACGTGGTAATCCAACACCACGTTCTGATCAGAGACATTTACTGGGAAGTACAAGGGTCAGACCAAACAGTGGTACACCTTGTTCTAGTAGAAATCCAATAACGGGAGAAGTAATACCAGATACATTTCAATCACCTAAACCACAGCAACAGACCTACAATAAAAGACAATATTCAAAGCCAAAGGATGTGCCTGGACTTGATCTAAAATATTTAAAAGAAGAAAATGAGAAGAAAGTACCTGTGAATTTGTATGAATATTCTGTAGATACACCTTATACTGCTTCCACCATCAGCGGGGGAAGTTTTAGGTCCATTCATACAAGTCACAGGGACACCAAGAGGTGTGTTCAACAATCAGAACGTCCTAGAGGTGTACCAAGTTTATCATTAGCTGAAAAATACATACCACCATCAACTGGACCAAAACCTAAACCCCAGGCCCAAAGGCCTACTGCATGGGACAAACCAGCTGTTCCTGAAGATACTTGTTCTTTACCTTCTGCTCATTATCAAGAAATGTACGAAAATTATTCAGATGAGATGAAACTTGCATATAAAAATAAATCTAAACTCATTGATGAGGTTGATGTTAATAGAAAAATACAGGAAGTGAAGAAAACTCATCCTTTACCAGAGAAAGTAGTACCTGTAATAGAGCCTTTACCATCTGCTAATAATGATGGTAGTAGCAGTTCCCTACAAGATAACTGGACTAAATTACAATATACAAAATCACAAATACTTAAAAAAACAGATGCTGAAAATATGTCAGATCAATATAAGAAACAGAAATTGGTTGAAACAGTTATGATTGATCAGTTATCAAGAGCTGTAATTAGTGATCCAGAACAAGATCAGAGAACAGGAAGTCGTACATATAGTAATAGAGGTAGAGGTAGTAATAGATATTTACATGAATCAAAAATCAGTACTAGATCAACAGCAACAGAGAATCTATTGTCTAAGAGAGTAAGGTTTGGTGCGCGTATATTGACAAGAAATGGTCATGATGCTATGAGAGAATTGACAGGATTTTTCTTTAATGTTGACAATACATTAACTATATATGAATTTAAACAGTTTGGTAAAAGTGCTAAAGCAATGCCATTTATAAATCGGGGAGTGTATCACCATTTGAATGGACCGCTGAAAGATGAACCCATCACATTAACAGATATTTATTCTGGTGGTACTCTATTAATATTAACAAGTGGTCATCAGACTTTACCAAAATCATTGTCTGCTCGACCATATATAGCCATCCGTGTTACAGATGTTGATGAAAAAGAAAAAGCCGAACTTCTATTACATGACGTAAAACCGACAGATAGAGAAGCTGTTTATGCTGATTTGCATGCTAGAAATAAAGAAGAACATGAAATTAGAATTGTATTAGAGAATATACAAGATACAGTACAAACAATGATAAAGAAAAGAGGTGTAAAGACAATAACTGGATTAGGAAGACATTATCGAGATTTAGATAGAGATGGTACGGGCTGGTTAGATCAAAACAGTCTAGAACAAGGATTACAACATTTTCATATTCAGTTAGATCAATATTCATTAAATTTTTTGTTCGAAATCCTGGATCCTGACGGAAATGGTGGATTAGATTATAGTGATTTTATGAGAGGTGTATTGGGAGAAATGAATGAATACAGAAAAACACTGGTCAGAAAGGCTTTCCATAAATTAGATGCAGGCAAGAAAGGAATAATTGACTTATGTGATATCAAGAAATTTTTCAACATGAATTCACCAACTACACCACATTGTGGAGAAACCAGTGCTATACAAGCATTTTTAGGCAGTGTTAGAAAATCTCCTAAACAAGAAGAAGTCTCTTACACAGAATTTGAAGAATATTATGAAGGAATCAGTGTTGGATTAGATAGTGATGAAGATTTTACCAATGTCTTACGCAATACCTGGAACATTTAATACAGCACTATAATCAGGACTCAAATGCAACCTTTTTCCATTATTCATTCTTTTTCTATTTAGTCCTGCTATTGGAAATTTATTAAATTAAATTCTTTTCTAGTCGATCTTTTATTCATAAATTTGTCTCTATCTTTGAATATTGATTTTACTGCCATAGCAGTTCATTTTAAATGTTATCTGATATGATCTCATTGTTTGTTGAAAAATGTTTTTGCCTTGTTTTATAGTATTGTATGAGCTAATGTTTTGAGATCTACTTGTTTGTATCTTGCGCAAAGGATAGGAGCGGCATCTTTTGGTTTAGTACAATTAATATCTCAGAAACACTGGGGTTAGGCAAGAACAGGATAATAGTAGTATTTTCCTTTTGCTTTTACAAGGTTCTTAAAACAATCTTTGAGTTGCCCAACGTGCATGTTTCTAAATTTGATTTCTCGTTCTAGCTTTCTGTTATATGTTTAGTAGAAAATAGTCTTGATTATCTAGGCCTGTCAATCAGTCGCAGAACGGTTGGTAGTTTGGTAGACTGGTTACCAAGGACACGTAACCTATTTTGCACTGGAGGTCTACTTGTTGTTTGCTTTTTTAGTATATTTAATGACTATAATTGTGAGTAACTAAGTTAAGGCTTGATATATATATATAAATATTGTTGTATAATTGTCAATATATTTGGAGATATTTATTTATGGTGGGGCACTCAATGAATGTGTGTTGCATGGTCACTTATATATTTGTTAAAGGGCCAATCCCGATAACTTTTTGGGGAATAAAACTACTTAATTTTGTGTTAAAATCCCTTAAAAACCCATTACCTAAGGCCAACCAACTAATCCGTTATTTGTGATACGGTTGTAAATAACTTAAACCTGACAGTTTTCATTTGGAAATGGAGACCGTTGTTTATACAGTATCTGGATAAAACCAGACTTTTTTCTATAAAAATAATATGAAGGTGAAATTTACCTTTTGTTATCAAGTACAGTACATGGGTCATTCACTGTATAGACCTCTCAAGAAACGGGAATCGATTATCAGGTCACTCAATGAAAAAATTGACCCGAAATCTTAAAAGGGTTACGTGTCCGGATAAGCTGTTTTGACGTTCACGTCCAAACGACTCAATATTTTGAGCTGAAATTTTGAGACAAGGTTAATACACCATGCCTCTATATTTTGGTCCATAAATTTCATAAATACTCAGACTTTAATTTTTTAGACCCTGTTCTTATCGGGATTGTCCCTTTAATTTTCAGCATTGCAAAAGCTATACTATATATGTATTCATGAAACTCAATGCTCTGGTTCTTTGTTATAGTGTTGCACTAATGACAAAGTCACCACCACAAAGAGAGAGAGAGGTTTAGCAGTTTAACACTCAACACAAACTAGGTCATTTGGGGACTAACATATGGTTTAATTTTATTTCAACAATTCGCTTGCATGTAGGGATCTTTATCAGTGGAAGGAAACCGGAGGACCCCGAGGTAGGACTGGTGATCCTACTCCTTGACTCAATGACAGGCTTTATGATACAGCGTGCAGATGTTAACCATTTGGTCATCCAAACCCCTATCACCACAAAGAGTTTGACACAAAGTGAAAATCATGCAGTTGATTTACCTCACTTCACCCTTTAACTTTTTAAAAAATGATATTATGGTATTCTATGAGAAATACATGTATTACGACACAAAGATAATTTTCATTCCTGTTAAGAACATTCCATCCAAGATATTATTAGAAATTAATAAAGCTAAATAATTTAAATTCATTGATAATGTGTGTTTACTAAATCAAAGATTATTTTATACACCGAGTTGTTTATGAGTAGGGGTTGATTTCAAATCTTACTGTCTGTTTACCGGACACAATAACTCTGATTTCGATGATGAGCATTTTCAGTTGTTGAGATTTTGAGGTAGTAATGCTCATGAGCATTTTGTTTGGGTTAAGCAGCTGTCTGTCAAACCATTTGCAACACATTAAGTCTACTTCTAAATGGAAGTGACTGCTCAAACTTGGTAAAGATGCTCGTGAGCGTCGTGAGGTAATTATATTATCTCGACAGAGTTCGATAAGCATCAAAATTGTTTTATATCCGAGTCGCTGGAGGCGCCAGCCTCTTTGCGAAAAAAAATCAAAGAAATTGAAAAAATAAAACGGGAGACATGCTTAAACGGATAAGAAAAATGAAAATGTGCCCTAGTTAGGGTCTGTTAAAAGGGCCCCTCTGGCCAAGGGAAAGGGCTCCTGAGTCAGAGTAAATCGTTTTCTATACACTGTTATTGTCGAATCCACTACTGAATGAGAATGCAGACATTGCATTGACATGGAAATCATCAATCAAGAAATCACCATTCAAGCTTTAGACGAGTATTGGATTAGGCCCCAGCCCTCAGATTAAACCCGCCTCAAGGACCTGGAGGATATGTCAGAATGCACAAAATGTTTTTTATTTTGCAAAATTTCTCTACCTCCGGTGGCTGGGGGCAAAGACCCACCCCCACCCGCGCAAAAGAGGGTCCTCAAAATAGTATTGCCTCTGCCATGATAAACCTTAAAATGCCACTGATAAGCATTTTCTGCTTAGGCAGAGCAGGGATAGGCACTTTGACTGGCTAAGATTTTACAACAACTCTGCTTTTAATTGATGCAAGACTGTTCAGACTAGGTTCAGATGTTCATTAGGTGAATTTTCTGCCTAGGCAAAGACGAAAGATAAGCGATTTCATTGGTTGATGGTTTGTAACACAATAACTGTAACTGGGATTGTTTGGCAAGTATTGGAATTCAGAATGCCACAATGCCCCTGGTATTTGTTGTATATTGACGATTATATCGTCACTGTGTAATGTGCCCCTGGTATTTGTTGTATATTGACGATTACATCGTCACTTTGTAAAGTGTCCCTGAACATGTCATTTGAAAGGGCGCACTATAGATATGCTCAGGGAGGTAATTGTGTTATTGTTTCCGGTGTGAATGATTTTTTAAGTTTGAGAATGATACCTATGATCGTACAATAGTGAGTTGACAACCTATTGAGCAAAAGACATAGAAATTTAAATTATGTTTTGACTTCTTAGAAAATGAAATTCTCGCTGTAAGATATATAGTGCACGTGTTTAGACCATATGGCCACCCCTACTAACTGAACTACAAAAAGGGCATGCCACTGTAGCCCTAGTAAGATAAAAAAAAAATGCCTTATGTGACACAGAACAGTATTTTCTACTTCTAACCTTGAAAATATATGTAAAATAACACTGAATGTCAACACCAAATTAAAAATTTTATCTCACAAAACATATATATTTACATTTATAATGAATGGATTTTAATAAAATAAAGCTTTAAAAACAAATTGTTACACATATTGTTCCAAAGGATTTCAACATATCCCAATATAAAAATGATCAAGTATAAGCTTATATGTATCTACAAACCAGTTTTAACATTATGCCTCTCTCGTAATGCCAATTTGAAAAGTTGGTTGTCGGGCAACAAAACATAATCATGCTTAGACACAGTTTAGTCCATTAATTTAGGCCACATAAAAGGTCAGGTATTTATTTTATATTGCTTCATAATGCAACTGTATTTTCGGACAGTTTGATTTTAAAAATAATTCCCTAACTGATGTGAGTGAACTCTTGGGATATACCATAGAAACTATGCTTAATCTTCAGCAGTAAAAGACTTTCATAAATCTTTGATCTCAGAATAACTCCATGACATATGATTGGGTGATCTTCTTTGTTAAAACAAATTCCCCAAATCCTTGTTTCTAAACAGTCTGCAACAAAATACCAACAGACATGTGTGCAGACAACAATCAAATGTTACAAAACTGTTGAACAAAATAAAGTACATGTACCATATTCTTATAAGTATATACTTCCGTGATTGACAATATTTGTAAACACAATTTTATATAGATAACAACTTCTGTATTTATTTAAAGCCACATTTTGAACATTCTTTTGATGATTACAGTATAATCTTAAAAAATAATTCAGTTAATTTTTTTTTTTTACAAACTGAACAATTCTTTACCATAATACAATGTGGAATAATGGATTTCAACTATCAAATTCGTGATTTTATTTTAATTTAAATGCAATTTAAGGTTTGGATATTCCTTAAGCAAATGATTGTTTGGCAATACAATTAAATTCTTAATTATTTTATGAAATTATTGCAGAGCCATTTATTAAAGCAATATAACCTTTGGAGTAAGTCTCAATTATACAAGCTTTCATTAATATAGAAATAAAAGATAGGCCACAGCAGCTATATCGTCTGGGCAATCAACAAGAGTTGTTGCATATTCTTTCTTTTGTTGGTACTGAAACATTTATAATATACTTAAAATCAATGGTTACATTTAGTATACAAAACATTTAATATTATAGGATTTGGCTGTTCAAGTTATCGAATATCACTGAAAATCAAGGTCTCAAGACCTTAAACTCTGTTTATCAATCTAAAGTCAATTGAATGATTACTTTGGCCTGTAAAAGCATCCGCAAGATTTTTTGAAGTAATCAAGGGTCATAACTCTGGCAGTAATCATTTGAAATCCTTGATAATACATAGGTGTCTTCGTCTCATGAACGTAAACACTGTGTATTACTTCAAAGTCAATCGGATATTTATTTTAGTCTCTACAGCTTGCTTAATGGCCATGGCTGTATTGGAAATCATTGAAAATCAATAGGCTTCTTTGTCTCATGACCTTAAACACCATGTATAAATTTATAGTCAGCCATAATTTAACCTTAGTCAGACGGACGGACACTTAACGTGGGCGTATAAAAATGTGTAAACTAAAGCATCTCTCTTTAAGTAGGTTTTAAGGTTAGTTTACAATTCATCTGGTAATAAATGTCAACATTACATGCTCTTACTTTTGCTACTCAACTGGTGATGTGAAAGTTCAACATATGCCTCTTTACCTTTGACTACACTTCAGCGCTTAAAATGAACAGTATTTGTTCTCAAAGCCCCAAAAATTGTACATAATTATGAATTTTTGAAAGTGAAACTGTTTTGAGCACACATGATCAGTATTCCTTGATAACTTACAAAAATTTCTTACCTGTTATGCAGATGGAAAGGTTAACCCAGAAAGTAGGGAAGATAATTCCATATGAGGATAAAATAGTATTGAGGATGAAATTTGTTTATTTTCTTTACAAGGATTGATTTTTTTCAAATACTTTAAATAGTGAATTAAAAATATTAAAAAGAAAAAAAACCCTATACATTTCATAGTCACAGATTTAATGCCCTACCATTCGGTTCTGACTTAGCTTATGAAAAGGGGCATACGCCATGCATTGTGCTAGGGGGAAAATTTGCACAGGATAGCGGCACTACAGCCTACTTTGAATTTTAATGTCAAGAGTTCTTTTACGTGCACATCAATGTGTACAAAGAACCTTGACTTTCCATACCATTCGAATGACTAGACACTGTCCTTTCCAGACCCTTCGCTGACAAGGGGAGAAACTACACTGAAAAATCCTGATGTCCTACTCACCAAACCAATGAGGCACCAGTTAAGACTATGGGTATCTGTAATGAGATAAGTAGACCTAAGCTGATTTGAGTTAAGCTATAATGAAGAAATTTGATTAAAATGATCTTACACTCTATTACCGAGATGAATAACATTTATGCTTTAATCTGTACTACATTTAGACTCAACTCGAAACATAAAACCAACAAAAACAACCAATGAATTCAAACAACAATGAACAAGTAATGATAAAACAATAACAATTCAAATTTAAAAGGGAATAGAAGTTATGATTTTTTGGATGCTGATTTAGTTTTGTTTAATGGATTTTTGTCAAAAATATCTCTTTCTCTTTGCCTCCAAAAATTCAGATTTTTTTGTATGTGTAGGGTATTGTCCCGAACTTGTTCATCAGGTGTACCATAATCTGGAGGATTGGCATTGGGATCATAACCAAGCACTTGCAACATCGGCGCAATAGCTGCCATATCTCTGACGACATCCTCAGGGAAATGTCCCACCCATTTTGATAAAGCTCCTAGATTCACTGGCTTAATAACTTGGTCTGTTGATTTTTCAGTGCTGTAATAAAAAAAAGAGCAATTTATCATTCAAATATTGTGATTTGATAAATTATTATTTCAAACAACCACAAGAACTTTGAAGTAGATTTACTGGGGGTCAACCGTATTATACAATTATAGTGAAGTCATTCAGTCTTGTTCATACCATGTTATAGGTACCGGTATATACCATGTTATGTGTATGAATTGTACATGGTATGTGTAAGAATTGTACATATCATGTTGTGTGTATGAATTGTACATACCATGTTGTGTGTATGAATTGTACATACCATGTTTTGTTTATAAATTGCACATACCATGTTATGTCTATGAAAAGAATTGTACATACATGTACAATGTTACATGTGTATGAATTGTATGCGGCCTGAAATAGGAGATGAGATACAATAAAATCTATTCTCATCCTATAACAGAGGTTATAGCAATGGTCCCTAACAACAGCAATCTTATTTATAGTTACCAGTGCAGGTAGATGAAAGAACGCATAATGACCTGCATGACCTCATGGAATTTTCTTTTATACTCAGAACTCAGAATAAGAGATCAAAATGAGACTTTTTTTTTAGACTAACATATATAATGTCTTAACATATATTTCATTAATTCACCTCCTTACCCATTAATTCACTTCCTTACAGGATTTTTGGACAGCACCAGAGAAATCAAAATTCTGAGATTAAGGTCTTCACATTAAGAAATTGAGCAAATAATCTCAAAGTGAAATACTTTTTGAGAAACTATACATGACATCCACAACAATTGGGGAATGGCAGGTAATCAATCAACCACAAATAAATCTTGAGCAGATGACCGAAATGAGATTTATAAATATTATGTTGCTACTGTTTAAATCCCACACACATTCATTTACATGTATATGAAGTTTAGGTATATAAAACTCATAATTGTCTCATAATGAGTAGATTTCTGACAGCTAGCACAAATAATAATATATAAGAAATGGTAATAAATTTAGCAAATCCCGGTGTTGATAATAACCCGGAGTTTACTTTATATCTCAGCTGAAAGATGAATTAAATGTTTTTGGGATCATGAGTGCCTGGTAAAAACAACAGTTTCAATGTGCCATTATTCGATTATTAGCATAAATAGTTACATTGGAGATATTGTCTATGGATGACAGTTGAGGTGCAGACCCTATAAAATCTGATCGATAGATATTTGTAGCCATTTGTAGCCGTAACTAAGATGATTATTATCTGTTTATTTCACTCTGAAGAAGTGGACATAAATTCCACACATTATTTTTGATTCATTTTTGCCTTGATTTTATGACAGACTTAAAGATAGGTTGCCAGGCAACGAAACATACGCCCACAGCAGCTAAGTCGTCCGAGCAGTTCACAAGAGTTGCCGCATATTTATGGTTTTATACGTAATGGGAGCATTTAAAAATCACTAAAAACTAATGAATAGTGCCAACCCAATAAGTAGTTATCAGAAATAATCTAAATCATTAAGATAGGTTTGAGGCTGTTTATTATAATTCTTCTGATCAAAATACAAATTCTTTCCATTTGTGATATCAAAAATGATATGTTACAAACTTGATAGACATTCTTTGTAAAATATCTACAGTAAGCCCATGAGCTTGGTTTTCATGATTAGTTGTATTGAAACATGCATCATTTTGATCACCCTCCTCCATCCCCCCGAAAAAGGTAGCCTCCCATCACACCTTTTAGCTACCCCCTGTAAAAGTGTTCATTCTGTAACCTGATGATGAAGATGCAAAAGTTTATATTATTGAGTATTATTAGTTAGCCTACAGTATTACAGAAAAAAGAGCAATCTGGGTCAAGCTAGTGGCACAGAAACTCGTATTGGTTACATGTAGAAAGTGTGATCAGATAATGCTTAAAAACATCAGGCCTAAAGTGCATCTTTATGATAACGATAATATTTTTGGATATATCTATCATACAAATATATACATGTGTGTAATTTTCTGTTAATATTAATGGAAGTTTATAATTGATGTTTAAAGTTTAAAAAATGGTCTGGATAAGTTAATTAATGCCTAAGTAATAATATAAGATAACATTTCAGGCCTAAAGAAAGACCTGCTACAGGCAGATTTACTCTTGTATAATGTATGTTTAAACCTATGACTGTGTGTAATATTTACTTTATAATGGCATATACTTAATCTTTTGGTGTCCCCTTGTGATAAATTCTTAAGCTGGATTAGTCAATTCTTATCTAAATTCATATAATAAATAAACCAGCAATAATTTTGTCCTTGAAATTATTTATGGATAGTTCTCACACATTTTCTTTATTTGCAGACACCTGATTCAGCAAACAAGTAAAGAGATTTACAATGACATAATTGTAATGAGTGACTAACCCTTCCAAATAATTAAGAATTGATTTCTTCAGTTACTGCATTTTCAATCTTACTCCCCCCAATAACATTGAATATGGAGTAAATGAACAACTGTGTTCATGCTGATGTAAAGGTAACTATACATTTTGGAAACAAGCATATCACACAAACAATTCTTTACAAAATAAGTCCAGGCCTAGAAGAATAACTTATTAAGAGTCTAGCAAATATAATGTCATTGTAAACATCTTCATTATTTTACCCAGTACAATCCGGTATCATTTCATCAATAAAGGTTCAGCAAACAAAGAAAACATCTGAGTGAGAACTATACAAAAATAATTTCAAGGACAAAATTATTGCTGGTTTATTCATTATATGAATTTAGATAAGAATTGACTAATCCAGCTTAAGAATTTATCACAAGGGGACACCAAAAGATTAAGTATATGCCATTATAAAGTAAATATTACACACAGTCATAGGTTTAAACATACATTATACAAGAGTAAATCTGCCTGTAGCAGGTCTTTCTTTAGGCCTGAAATGTTATCTTATATTATTACTTAGGCATTAATTAACTTATCCAGACCATTTTTTAAACTTTAAACATCAATTATAAACTTCCATTAATATTAACAGAAAATTACACACATGTATATATTTGTATGATAGATATATCCAAAAATATTATCGTTATCATAAAGATGCACTAATATTTGTTGCACAGTAAACATATACACAAAATACACCGATTGAGTTGAACTAGATGCCCATGTCCACCATTAACTATTAACATAACTACATTAAAGTTGAACCAGATTATCAATATGGATCATTAATAAGCTACCTACATTAATTGAACAAGATGCCTCTGCTATCATGGTCCACATTAATATTAATAAGCTACCTACATTAATTGAACCAGATGCCCCTGCTATCATGGTCCATATTAATAAGCTACCTACATTAGTTTAACCAGATGCCCCTGATATCATGGTCCATATTAATAAGCTAACTACATTAGTTAAACTAGATGACCAACATAGCCAATATTTTTTCTTAAATTAATTCATTCTAATGAAAAACAAGCCTTATCTGGTAGCTTAAAACTAATTAGAAGGTGTTACAAGTGAATTCTGGTTTAAGAATGAACACAATTACCCGACCATTCCTGTCTGGATCATTGGGCAGATCAAAAAAAAAAACAAATTGGGTGTTTTACTGACATGATTATTGTCAAGTTCCCATTTTCTGACTTGAAAAAAAAGAAAAGTAAGTAAACGAAATTTAACAGTTATCTATTATAAATCTGGCATTTTAATCAATAATTTCGGATCTTTTCATCCATTTTTTTTCGATATTCGAGGACCTGCCTTCTACTAACTTTTAAGGGTCTTCCTTGAAGTATTAGCTCAGTATTCATACATACAAATACTCCGCAGTCATTTCCATTGGTCTGTAAACTTACCTGTTTTTCATATATCATTTTCCAATTTGGTAAGTTGTTTCCTTCTAATCTTTGAAGAAATAATTTCATTTGTGCCATAATCTGCTTACCTTTTGCAAAATGTACTATTGAGTCATAATATTTTATTGTTTTAGATCTTACAAACACAAAAATCAGACTCCAGTGACCATCTTTAAATATTGGTATTACAATCTTATCATGGATTAAAAGATTCTGGGGAAGAAAATATGCCACAGCATTAATCAAGTTTCCATCTATTCTCACATATGCAAATGTATCAAGGACTACCACATCATTGTTTACAGTATTCTCATTACTTTCAATTATCTTCAAATAAAAGTTGATTACTTGGTCATTCAACCAATTACTTCCATCAAGTGTTTTCAAATCAGTTTCTGTAATATTATAACCAAAACCCCTTATAACCCTTCTTTCAATTACCATATTACCTGGATCCAAGGTGAGATTTGGGGCGGCGTCCAATACATACCTCAGGCCGCTGGTATTGGCAAGTTTACTCTTACCAATCTGACAAGTTGAAACTGATTCTGTTCTTTCTGTATGTAAAGTTGCATTTTTCAATTCTGAATCTGATTTTGCAATTTGTGGGAGGGAACTGATCACAGAATAAATTATTTTATGATCAGAGTAATAATTTTCAAGGGTTCCAGTTTCAATATAGTCATCGGGTACATTACTATAGATTAAATCTATAGTTGTACCTGCATCTGTTGTTGGTTCTTTAATAAATTGATGCATTCCATGCAACTTATCATTCAGTTTCCTATATTCCTCACTTTTTGTCTGAATATTAAAATCACCAAGAATGACAATAAAATCATTTTCATTGATTTCAGATTTTAAATTGTTTATTATTATTTCCAAGTTACCTAAAGAAATTTTAGGAGGTTTATACAGGCCTAAAATAAATAAGTTTCTCATACATCCATTGTGATCAACTGATAAACTAATTACACTAATTTCAATGCCACATGAATTTACAGACCTTACATTCATAATTTTCAATTTTAGTTTTTCTGTTCTGATATACACAGCTATACCATGGTGACCTTTAGTCTTTTCTGTGAAAGCATCATTTCTAAACAATGTGAATCCGGGTATATAGTATATATCAGCATCTTTCTTTTTCAGTCTTGTTTCTGTTAGGATTACTATGGAGGCTTTCAGCAAAGTTTTATTGGCTTTTACATCTTCAATATACTTTTGCAGAGATCTGACATTATGATGCATAATGACAAGATTTTCCATATTTTCTAGGGGTGGTTCTCGTGTTACACATTTCATTTTTCTTTCTGTTCTCAACATCTTCATTTCTTCTTTTACATCTGTACTAATTTGTATCTTTTCTTCACATAAGTTTACAATATGCAATCCTTCCAATGTTTTAACTCTACTAAGACCAACATAATGAATATGGGGCATTTTCCTACCATCAAAATCTACAACTACCTTTTCCAATGTGTCTCCTTGAGACCGGTGTACTTTTTTGGCCGCTGATGGTCGTAATGGAATTTGTGTTCTCATTAATTCAGCAGATTTAAATTTTCCAATTCTTATTTGCCTAGATACAGGAATTATTGGTGTCCATGAAGAAGATATACGGGACTTATACAGATTTCTCATATCATTTCGAGTTTTTTTGCCAATGGTTGTATTTTCAAATTCTACCCAAACAATACTTCCAATTGCAAGCTTAGAAGGAGAGGTTTCAATCAATTTGATTGTACATGATGCTCCATTGGTCATTCCATCTTCTGTTCTTACATTTATGCATAATTCACATTTCATTCCTTCTACTAAACCTAAGATAGTGTGCAGCTGCATTGTTTTTCTGGGATCATTTGGTACATTTTCTAACAATGCCTTTGCCACAGTTTGGGCCGCAGAGCCAACAACACTATCTTTTGCTTTTATTTCAAATTTCTCACCAGACATTTTATTAAAAACCTGTGCATTGAAATTATTCATTTTTTCATTACTAAGGAAAAGGTGTTGCATTTCATAAGGATATTCTGTTGTATTCTTTTGTATTATTCTAGTTTTCAATATTTCAATATCATTAGCATCATGATTGCCTTCCCTAAATCTATTCAATAACTCGGCAAATATTTTGCTGTCTTTCTGGCGCATTATTTCCTGTAATTCGTACATCACAAAGTTGTCTCTCCATAAATTACTCGCTAGCGGCCCATAACCCTTGCTCAATGTTTCAAAAACAAACCCATCAAATACAGGTTTCAATTGAAATAAATCCCCGACAGCTATTATATTTACACCACCAAATAATAATGGGGAGCCTTTTATATCTTGCAATCTATGGTTTATAAAATTTAACATCTGATTTCCTACCATTGATATTTCGTCAATGAATACTATTTTCAACCCTCCAAGACTCGCTCTCAAGGTATTTAATCTACTAGAATCAAGGGGCTTGTATTGCAAGGACTGATTTACGGGTACCTTCAGGGCCTGATGGATGGTGTTCCCTTTAATGGTGTACGCCGCTTTGCCGGTTGGAGCCAGAAGCAATTGTTTTATTACTTGAAAGTCATCGCCAGCTTTACTTTTGAAATACCGTAACAGACTTTGATATAATGCAGTTGTAACGAAGCTTTTACCAACACCTGCCCCTCCACTTAAAAATCTAAAGATTTGGTTTTCAGAGGTTTTAATACTATGCAATGTATCGTACACAAATTTCATTTGCTTTTCATTCAGACTTCTCATAAGTGATCTATATTCATCTTCCGGCATCTCATATAAAGTTATTTCATCTTCCTTTTCTTGTTTTGGAACACCCAGATCTAATCCAAGATCATATTCAAATTTTACAGGTTCTTTTCTCTTTTTCAAAATTTCAATTTCAATATTTTCCTCATGTTCATCATCCTTTTCATTTTGCTGTGTAATTGGAGCCTGCACATCCCACAAATCTTCCATATCCTGGCCTTCAGCAACTATTGCAGCATCAACATCAGAACGGTTATTTTCATATATTTTCCGTTGAATAACAATTACCTCTTTCTTTGCTTCGTAACTTTCTGCATAGCTTCCAAAATTTTCAATAAGGTCTTCATTTTCATTCCGCCAACTGGTATACAACATCAATAATTCTCGATAATACTTTTCAGGATCTTTATCAATATTGAAATTGACATATCTGATCACTCTAGGAATATTTCTTCTTTTCTCATTTTTCATATTAGTCATTTCTTCTTCCAAATCAGAGTTGTGCTCTGCAGCATTTTCTATTAATGTTTCAATTTCTGAGGTTTTTGAACGCTTAGTGTAGCTCTTCTTCCTGTCATAATGGGCTACATATTCTGCCAAAGTTATTTCTTCAAGTTTCTTTGGTCGTTTTTGGTACCTCCCTAACATATTACCAGACTGGATGTTTTCGTCATCTTCATCCATGTTTTCTAATTCTTCTCTTGTCTTCAGAAGTTGGACTCGTTCTCCTGGTGGTGAGGTATTGATAAATACAACCTCCCTTGATGATCTTCTCATTGGTAGTTGCAATATGATGTACACAGCCTCCTGTGAACTCACCTCTACATTATTAAGAAATTTATTACCAATAACCTTTACTTGTTCCCGAATTCCATAACTTCCGCTTCTCACTTCTTGGCAGGCTTTTCTCAATATGTCACTGATACCTCTCTGTGATTTTGCAATATAAGATGCAATATACATTGCACATGCATAAACGTCTAGGACATACTGAATATCATGATTAGCTTGCCATAATTTAAGTAATGTTTCATTATATGCGTTGATCCTTAATTCATTAGGGGTTCTTTTCAAAAATACAGTAGGATGTGATATAGATGATCTAATTGCTAAAATATATTGATCATACTTCAAATTTATTTTCTCTAAAAACTGATCAAAAGCAATATCTTCACCTTCGATCATGTCATCCATTATCAATTTCATTTTAATATAATTGCTCTTATGTTTCTTGATCTCCACATCAGGAATAGATGAATCAAGGGGTTCTAATAGTTCAGTTTTCTCCATTGGAGGCTTTGGGAATCCAAACCTGCAGATCTTTTGATTCTTTCTTCTGCAAGTGTGGGAATGTTTATGGACCTGATAGGATATCAATCCCTTTACATATTCATTGTCAACATTTTTACTACAAGAAATTTTGTTTTCAATAAAATCAGTAATTTCGTCTTTACTACTTTCTCCGAAAATAGGGGCGTTTTCAACCCACAGTAAGGTATGTATGTGGGGCGAGCCACGATGTTGGAACTCCACTCGATAAAAGAAGTCTGTGACCTTACCTATTGGCGAGTTTTCCTTTTTCAAGACATCTTTGAATAACAGATTGACTTGATAATCAAACTGTCTGGTACAGGTTACGGGATCAGATGACACAAGTCTACACTTAGTTTCCCAATCCATACTTTCTATTTCTTCGTCACTATATTCCTTTCCATCTTGTACTTTTCCAAGTATCTGTAACAGATGCTTCCAACGAGTCTCAGCGGCAGAAAAGCTACAGAAAAAAGAGGCAGGCCCAAGTTGTCGTATCATTGCAAATAAATCGCTCTTGGCCTTCTTAAAGTAGGGGGGTGAGCCTCTTAACGTTTTCAAAATCATATAGCCCTCGTCAAAATGTACAAGTTTTTCTATGGTTCCCGGGGTTCGCAAGTCTCCAGCTGTTATTTTTTTTCCTTCAGTCTTATTTTTTCTAAGAGCTATTGATGCGTTTCCAAGGACAATTTTCATTTGTAGGGTTTTCAGTTTGAAGAAAATATTGTCAATGTCATTAGCTGCTCTTCTGTCATCCCGTCTAAGTTCAGACTTACATATTTCAGAGTAATATACAGGGACTTTTCTTTTGTTCTTTTCCAAACGTGCATTTCCATAAAATATATTAGGAAATGACATCTCTTCAGAATTCCTATCCATAAAGATACTCATCGGGATATTTCCTTCCCCTGGGGCAAAATTATGAATCTTCTCTTTTTCATTATTTTCAATAAAGTCTGGTGATGTGAGAAGAGTATCTTTTGCATTTGACATCCCTTCTCCTTCATCTTCACTCCATTCATCTTCATTTTCTTTATTTTCCAACTTTTCATCATTATCAATTCTATTTTCAGTTTTATCATTATTTTCAGATTCTAATTTATTGTTTTCAGTGTTTGCCAAGTCATTATCTATGTTATCATTCCAGTATTCATCAAAACATATGCCTTCTCTTTCATACAACTTACCATTTTTTTGTAACCATTCAGCAGCTTCCATTATCTTATAAGGACGTATATTTTCTGTCATCACCGCATGAGTGTATTTCAATTGCCGTTTCAATTGTGCTGCTATTGTCATTGTGTCATCAGTAGCCCTCGGTAACATTCTAACAGTAGCATTTACATTTGCAGGTACATTTACTACGTTTCCTCGAATTTTTTTTTGTTTTCCTCGTGGGGCGGCATATATTTTCATAAAGGGTATTCTAGGGGAGAGTAATCGCCATTCTAAAGGATACAAGTCTAAATTTTCAGGTTTGGGGGGGAAATCCATTCCATTATATAGAGAGCAGGGTGGAATCTTATTTTTCTTAATATAGCTCTCACAGGTGCCACAAATCCATCCATTACCTTTATCGCCAAGACATAAATTTGCTGCATCATTCATATGTTTTATGCTACTTGATTTTTTTACGCTATGTCTAAACCATAACTGATGACAACATTCACAAGAAAATGTTGGCCCATGTTTAATTTTATTATGAAAATCCGCTACCAGATTTTCATTTTGAATACCAGACTTCTCAATACGTTGATTTCTTTTAGCTGCAGTTTCTCTTTCTTTTTCTGCCTCTCTATATTCCAGGTCTGAACGTCTTAAACTTTTAGATTTTATTTCCTTTTTTTTTTCTGCTTCTTTATATTCTGGATTACTCCTTTTTCTTTGCTTTGCTGAAATGTCTCTACTTTTTTCTGTCTCTCTAAAGTCTTGATTGGACCGTTTTGATTGTTTATTTTTAACTTCATTTTCCATCTTTCGGTATTCAGGATTTCTCCTCTTTCTTTGCTTTGCTGGTGTTTCCCTACTTTTTTCTACCTCTCTATATTCTGGGTTTGTACGTCTTAAACTTTTAGATTTCATTTCCCTACTTTTTTCTACCTCTCTATATTCTGGGTTTGTACGTCTTAAACTTTTAGATTTCATTTCCTTACTTTTTTCTGCCTCTCTATATTCTGGGTTTGTACGTCTTAAACTTTTAGATTTCATTTCCTTACATTTTTCTGCCTCTCTAAATTCTTGATTGGACCGTTTTGATTGTTTATTTTTAACTTCGTTTTCTATCTTTCGGTATTCTGGATTTCTCCTCTTTCTTTGCTTTGCTGGTGTTTCCCTACTTTTTTCTGCCTCTCTATATTCTGGGTTTGTACGTCTTAATCTTTTAGATTTCATTTCCCTACTTTTTTCTACTTCTGTAAATTCCAGGTCTGAACGGCGAGCCCTCTTAGAATTTCGCCAAACTTTTTTTTCTGTTTCTTTGAATTGTGGGTTTAAGCATTTTGTTTGTTTTATATGAGCTTCCTTTTGTTTAAATTGGAGACTCAGACGCTTTCTTCTCTTAAATTCCCTCCAATACACGTTTCTATCCTTTTTCATTGCAACTTCTACTTGAACATTTTTCAAACGTTTTGCTTTGGTCTGTCTTTCTTGAAACTCAAAATATCGACCAAGATTTAATGAATATTTATCCTTCGTGTCATTTTTAAAAATGCAGGCAAGCTCATCGTTTAATTTTTTGTCATCTTTTCCAATCTCACTTTCTACAATTCCTATTACAGTTATAGGTATGGGAGTTTTAGTTCCATTTAATGCTATATTTTCAGTTCTGATTACAGGAATTGTGGCATCATGTATATCAAGATTTCCAGTTTCAGTATTGGAGTTTTCAACATCATTTGTTTCAAGATTTCCAGTTTCAATATTTGGGTTTTCAAATTCATTTGTTTCAAGATTTTCAGTTATAACATTAGAGGGTTCAACTTTTGTTTCAAGATTTTCAGTTATAACATTAGGGTTTTCAATTTCATTTGTTTCAAGATTTTCAGTTTCAATATTATGGGATTGAACCTCATTTGTTTCAATATTTCTAGTTTTAATGATAGGATTTTCAATTAAATCAATTTGCAAACAGTCATCTGTGTGGTCACTTCTTTTCTTCTTCATCAATTCTTTCCTTGCCTCTTGTCTTTTAGTAAAACTTTTCTTCTTTGTCTTTGGCATCATTAACTGTCAGTACTTTAAAATAAACCTAAATTTAGAGAAACAAATTCTCTAAACCATGAATTCTTGTCAAGAGTAAGTGGGATTCTATTTAAACAAACATTGTAAAGATGAGTATTTATTAAAGAAGTTTTTCTTTAACAAATTTTATGGCAGAAATACATTCAACAATTCAAAAGTAAAGCTAATATTCTCTGCAGAAATCCCAAAATAAACAGATTATATTCATTAAAGATGCATTATACATGATTTACATAAAGAGCTGGAAGAAGTTGAGTGATTAAAGTTTTATCGTGATATATTAATATAGATAATTTTGTTTGTCAAGCACCATTAATAAAAATATTGTTGATTGTTCATTTTAATGTATGGTGTTATATAATATCTTGACCATCAGATGATCTAGAGAGTTCATTAAGTTCTTGTCATGTGAATAAATGTCTAAACAAGCTGGCAGTAAGGCTGGCATCTCCTGCCAAAATCCCAAAATATATATATTACACATATTAATTAAACATTTGTCTTTATAAAAAGCACTCAGTAATCAAACTGCCTCAACCAATCAAATTGTTTATCCCACTTTTAAAACCCAAGCTTGAAAACATGCACCTAATAGACACCTACACCAAGTTTGAACATTGAAGCTCATTCCAAAAAGTGTGACAGTTAGACCAAACCATTTTAACAGTCCCCTGCTTTCTTTGAAAGGGCCTTGTGGGGGGTGAACAATAATTATCTATATAACACTTGAAGCCAGAAAAAAGATCGGCAATAGACAGATTTCATAATGCATCTTTAAATCTGAAATCTTCTTTCTGGCTTCCGACTAGTTGCTTCTTATTCTTTAAATGCTTTTTTTTTTTAATTGCAAAATTCTCCTTGAAAATAGTGTTGAGTTATTATAAATGTGTGTCAGATGTGTCAAAAAATGAAGGATTCAAAAATAGCCTTAAAACAGAAGTGAGGAAAGCAGTATACGGAGAGATAAGGACAGTCAGCAAACATTGTCCAATCAGAGACCAGTTGTACTATATATATCTCCAACTGGCAAGGACAGGTATTTTGATTCAATACACTTCACTGTTTCAATGATTGGGGATTTTTTTTAACAAAAAATATAATAATCATTCATAAAATTTAATTGGTTACTAAATGACAGATCCTTAAAGAAATTTAAATTTCTAAATAACTGCAATTTGATTAATCAAAACTTTGTTTTTTTATCGTGCTGACTTTAGTAATGATGATTGAAGCTAGGCCCATCGTGCTGACTTTAGTAATGATGATTGAAGCTAGGCCCAAAATTCAATCACTAAATACTGAAATTTTCAGCAAATTCCGATTACATGTCTTGTTTTAAACTATTATAGTGAGAACTGCCAGCCCTTTATCTAATCCCCCATAATGTATCTTTAAATTTAAAGCATAAATAATTTCAAGTAATTTTTTTTCTTTTTGAACTTATTTCAGATAAAATTTTATACTTCATAATTAATATTTTAAAACTTACCACCAATTCAACATGACAATATCCAATAATTATGGAAGTTCTACTACTTATCCATGTACACTATCCAAAATGCTTTCCTCATTCACAACTCTACATGCAAACATAATAACACAATACAATTCCTTCACAGTTATACAAATATATCCATACATTAGCAATTCTCAATAACAAATAAGTCAGTGTGTAAAACTTTGTGTTTATATACAGAACCTCTATACTTTAAACATGATATCAATCTAATCACTTGTTTACACTATACAAGACACTAAGCATCTCTATAATTAATACTGACAAGTTAAAATTCCATTTCTAGACATTTGGCCCTAGTCAAAGATCTCCTTACTGACAGACATGAAAAATCACAGTTTCAAATCTAAATGTGACATTGAACTATACATAATTTGAAGACTGATACTTGTCTCTGTCATCTGGAATATTAACAAGAGTGGAGACATTTGGTGTTATTTATTACCCATGCCAAAACCCATCCTTTACAATGGTTTGTAACTGACCTTATTAGTTATTGTCAAATACTGTAGAATGAACAAACATGTTCAAATATTTAAAGACTCTACAAAGCAAAACAAGGGCCATACTTTCAATTTACTAACATAGATTAATCATATAAATTTAATACAAATCCATACAGATCGGTTTATAAATCAGGTTGTTAGACCATCCATAAGAGAAACAAAGGCCATAGTTCTTGAAGTTATTTAAAAAAAATAATTAAAATTAAATATGTTTCACTAATTTAAATAATACATATATATATCATACAAATCAAATTAAACAAGGGCAATAATTCTAGAAGTAATTAACGGAAATTGCTGTAATTTAATATGCTTCTTTGTTTCAATGATGCGTATAAATTTCAGCAATTTCCATTTATTACTTCAAGAAGTAATAAACAAAAATTGCTGAAATTCAAAAATCTTCTTGGTTTCACTAATTTAAATGAAGATGAATTTCAAACATATTAAATGATAACTTCGGTCATTAAAGCATTCACAAGTTTCAACAAACAAGGGCCATAACACTTGACGTAATTAACGGAAATCGCAGAAATTCATAATGCTTCCTCAGTTCACTAATTCAAATGACGCATTAAAATTTCATTCAGATTAGATGAATGTGGACGTATAAAAATGTAACCCTGGTAAAATGATCACATAGTAATGTATTCCATTTCAACCAACAAAGTCAATCCGATATTTTTAGCCTCTAAAGTGTCCACAAGATTTTTCAAAGTGTTCAAGGGCTATAGCTCACGCACTAATTATTGGACATCGCTGAAAATCTATAGGCTTATTCTGCTTATGACCTTAAACACTGTCAATCAGATATTAACTTTAGCCTCTAGAACGTCCACAAGATTTTTCAAAGTGATCAAGGGCTATAACCCTGATAGTAGTTATCAGATATCGCTGAAAATCAATTGGCTTTTTTGTCTCACAAACTTAAACACTGTGTACAAATCTAAAGTCAATTGGATATTAACTTTCGCCTCTAGTGTGTTCACAAGAAATTGTGGACAATGGATGGACAGACGGATTCTTTGTTTCATAACTTTAAACACTGTGTATAAATTTAAAGTCAATCGGATATTAACATTGGCCTCTAAGACTGTCCACAAGATTTTACAAAGTTATCAAGGGCCATAAGTCTGGCAATAATTATCGGAAATTGCTGAAAATCAATAGTTTTTTCCGTCTCATGACCTTAAACACTGTGTATAAATTTAAAGTCAATCGGACATTAACTTTAGCCTCTAGAGCGTCCAAAAGATATTTTGAAGTGATCAAGGGCCACAACTCTGGCAGTAATTATCGAAAATAGCTGAAAATCAATAGGCTTCTTTATCTCATGACCTTAAACACTGTGTATAAATTTAAAGTCAATCGGATATGAACTTTAGCCTCTAAAGTCAATCGGATATTAACATTGGCCTCTAAGACTGTCCACAAGATTTTACAAAGTTATCAAGGGCCATAAGTCTGGCAATAATTATCGGAAATTGCTGAAAATCAATAGTTTTTTCCGTCTCATGACCTTAAACACTGTGTATAAATTTAAAGTCAATCGGACATTAACTTTAGCCTCTAGAGCGTCCAAAAGATATTTTGAAGTGATCAAGGGCCACAACTCTGGCAGTAATTATCGAAAATAGCTGAAAATCAATAGGCTTCTTTATCTCATGACCTTAAACACTGTGTATAAATTTAAAGTCAATCGGATATGAACTTTAGCCTCTATTGCGTTCACAAGAAATTGTGGACGATGGACGGACGGACCGACGGACGGACGGACGGACGGACCGACAGACGGACGGACGGGGGCGACGGCAATATACGTCCACATTTCTATGTGGGCGTATAAAAAGCAAAATATCATCTTAAACACTGTATTAGGCCATACAAAAAAAAATATTTTGGTTCTCAGACAATCTTTCCTAAAAACTTGATGCTAAAGGCCAGTAGAGTGAGGCTTTTGTTTTTCAAATTTGTGTTTTTATTTTGTCAAAAGATGACTACTGGGTTAGTGGGTCAACTAAAATGACTTCTCATACACATCACATTGTTTATAGGCCTAGTTATCCAGTATCATTTATGATTGTCAATGACGTATCTCCAATTTACAGGGTTGCATATTTCCAGATTCATTTGAAAAATTTTATTGTGTTTCTTCCTGTAACCTGAGGTCATGCTGCTCTTTTTAAATGAAGTGCGAGTATCTGAGAACCAGAATATTTTGTTGTATATAGCCTAAAGAAAATGAAACTTACCGTGATAAAGAAATGCCACCAGGCTTTCCCACATAGTCCTGATGGTGTAGAACAGAGGCATTCCATGGTATGTCTAAAAAGTTTAATATTCTATGCATCCAAACTTCCGGATGTAACACTAGTTGTTCATAATATACAGGCAAACATCGGGTAGGTCCAACACGAACACACTGAGAATACATTAAATCAACAGCTTGATTCCATCGTTGTAGACATTTTCTAGGATTTTTCAAGTCAAATCCAGATATGGTAACTTTTCTGGTAATAATGGAATTGACAACGGCTCGTCCATCACGAATCATGAAAACAAATTTAGCATTAGGAAAGAGATTTGATAAATAAATGGTGGATTTAAGAGTAAATGGATCTTTGTTACATAGATGTTTGGCAGCAATCCCATGTTTTGCGATGATTTCAAGAATAAAATTTTGCACAGCCGAGTCCATCACTTCACTTGTTATTCCAGCCTCGGAAAGACGTTTTTTCTCTGTAGGAGATCTTTCCCATTGAGTCCGCATCCCAAGAATCCGAGGGATTATTCTTGTTTCTTCACCACAACGAATTTCTGGATGAGCATCTAGCAAGGCTCTCATAAGTGTTGTTCCACTACGAGGCATTCCCCCCACGAATATCAAGGGCATAAATTTATCATACGGAATTGCCTTTTTGTCAATACCATACACATATTTAGTCCGTTCTTTTGGTACCATGTAATACTGTGGTCCAGAATCACACGGAAAAGTATTTAAAAATAATAAAACAAGGGCACACAGGGCAAGTAAAAATAAAATAATCTTTTTTCTAGTAGCTGAACGAATGAAGACCATTTTATCCATAAATTTGTATAACCTCTTAATATGTAGATTTAACCGGTTTCAATCAGCCTTTTTTTTAAAAGCAAATGAGACGATATTTATACAAAAATTAAAAATTTGGCACAAAGTAAAAAGACTAGAACAAGTTAATCTTGGGTTGGTCCTTGAATTAAAATCGTTTAAATTGTCCCTTTAAAATATAATCCAATAGATTATCTTAAAAACAACTAAAATAATTATGAATTTAAAACATTCTATATCCTCGGATTTACAAGTTGACTGTACTGTGTAAGTAGCTTTAACTTTGGTATCTTAACTGAAATAAGAGAAAAAAATGTTATTAGCTTTACAAAAAGTGAGAATGAAGTTATATATATATTGTATTAAGCCTGAAACATAGTAAATATTATCTGCACAAATGCTACTCTCCCTCCATTAATCAAGTATTCACTTTCAAGTGTCAACATTCAATTTATTGACTAGCTGTTCCTATTCCCAGGTTTCACTTACTATAAAACCTAGACCTGCGATGCAGCTAAGCAGGGTTTCACTGGTGCCCCTTAAGCAGTAAATGGTGTCATTTATGGTCCCAATGAAACAATTTGATGAATATCCAGTAATATCAATAAATTTACACACCTATTATAGAAATATCATAAAAGTGTTAAAATAAACAAAGAAAAACCAACCTATGCTATAATAGCATTATTTAAATAGAAGATAATAATAATAACTACATGTACTTGGAAATCAGTCAATAAAATTGTTTTACATCTTTTAGCTAGTCCACAAAAAAACCCCCCAAAACAGTCATGCATACAAGCTTATATTAGTCAACGTGAAAAATAATAATAGTGTTAAATATGCTGTATGAATCCATAATAATTATCCATACAAAAACATTCCACTGGCACCACCTTGTGAAACCCCCACAAAGTAGGGATAAAAAACCCAATATATCTAGAAGGAGAGAGAGACAAATGAGGTTTAATCATTATCTATTCTTGAACTATTACATCAAGAAAAGCCAGCTCTTTTTCTAATTCTTCCATTATGCATATTTAAACGTCGAATTACATGATTCATCAGAAAACTTATTTATGATCCATCAGAAAAACTTATTTAAGATCCATCAGAAAAACTTATTTATGATCCATCAGAAAAACTCATTTTTGATCCATCACTTGGTATTGAGCATTTTAATCAAGTACTTTTATAAATGTCAACTTTTATATGTAATCAGAAATCTATTCAAGTAAAAAAATTGCAGAACTCATTCAAATTAATCAGATAAATACCTAGAAGAAGATAAACACTTCCTGTTTCGTATTTAGAGTGGTATATTGTCCAGTAGACATGTCCTGAGATCATTTGAACCCAAGACTCATTCAAATTAATCAGATAAATACTTAGAAGATAAACACTTCCTGTTTCGTATTTAGAGTGGTATATTGTCCAGTAGACATGTCCTGAGATCATTTTAACCCAAGACGCATTAGCGTCGCAGGCTCTGATGTAAAATTGTCCAATAGACAGTGTCTAATTGACCAATCAAAACGCAAGATTGCCCAATAGGCATGTTACAATGTTCTTTCTATTATACTTTCCAATTTCCATAGCCATACTGCATACATGCAGATCTGACCAACTTTCATCAAGGATTATTTACGGTGAAATATTCAGGTAATATAGGCCTAGCCTGTTCCTCAATCCTTTTATGTGAATAAAATATTGTTTTTACAAAAGAAATTATTAAGGGGCTTAAGTTTTCTACATCTCCAAAAGGTCCCTTTGTGAGAGAGAGGGTTGACATCCTGACACAAACTAGGGCATTTCGGGACTAACATATGATTCAATTTTATTTGAATAATTCGCTTGTGCGTTGGGGTCTCTAGCAGTAGGAGGAACCGGATGATGTGAAGAAAACCCACAAGGTTGGACGTCACAGGCGACCCTACTCCTCGTTACATACTGAATCATAACCACAGCAGTTGAGTCAATGACAGACCTTCTGATGCAATGTGCATGCACTAACCATTTGGCCATCCACCCCCCGTTACCTCTGAAAGAATGCATCACCTTCTATTTTAAAATATCTAGCTACATTCTACTATCTTGAAGAACTATTAAACAAGTTTTTAAATATAAAAGATAGGTTGCCATGCAACGACATATCCACAACAGCTAAGTCATCCGGACAGTCAAAAGGTTTGTCTACTTTTGTATTTACAAAATATGCTCATGATCGAGGAGAGCCACAGTACAGACAAATTTCACCTTTATATATTGATAAGACAGAGAAAGAGCTAAACGGCGTCTGACATCCACATTTCAAGACCACCATAATGTACACTTTTATTTCAATAATTTGTACCACATATGGGTCTTTAGAAGTGGGAGGAAACCCACCAACTCCTTATCATATACAAGCCTTGGATCAAATGTCTGGCTTTACAATCTGCAGCATGTCCTCCACAATATACATACTTCTAAATTTTACCTTAATATACAGGAAAATGTCACCTTTAAATACTGAAAAACTCCTTCCTTGATCTTTCAGAATGATCTTTGCAGCAAGTTACGACTACATCTATTCCTGTTTATTATCTGTCATAAAAACTCAGTAGAATATTACCAGATTAAAGAATGCAAATAAGTTTGACATTTCCAGAAGAATGTACACAAAAAATGTCCTAAAAATTATGGCTATATCAACATAAACTGACAGACTGTAACAACATTTCACATAAACCTAGCTTGCTGTTCTAATTAAACATCTTTAAACTTTTCCTACCTGACAATTACATATGGGTCAAACATTTCCTTTCCTAGTTTACAAATTCTAGTTATGTTCTTCTCTGTTGATGTAACACGTATATTCTTATTACATCTTGAGACTAGACATTACATAACACCTTATCTTTTCATTACCGAATTGGTACAGTTTCAAAACATGAGATATAATTACCAATTTACTATCAAATTAGAACATCCCCTCATTATTCATATATCACAAATTATATATAATTAGTACCAGGTATGTCGAAACCATATACCTCGGAATCCTATCAAAAATTTTACCATTACTAAACTAAAACCTTATATTATATGTATAATATATTTTTAAAGATAACATTTTTTTTCCTGACATGTATATCAAGTAAATAATAGGCAATATTGAAATGGACTCTTCCAGTAAAGCAAACATATGAACTGTTAAAAATTTTTTGACCAGGTTGTACAAAGATAGGCTGCCAGGATACGAAACATACGCACACAAATCTAGATTGACAGTTAAAGGGACAGTCCCGATTTGAACAGAGTCTCAAAAATTAAAGTTCGAGTACATATGAAATTTAAACGCCAAAATATAGGAGAATGGTGTATTGACCTTATTCACAAAATAGCAGCTCAAAATATTGAGTCGTTTGGACGTGAACGTCAAAACTGCTTATCCGGACACGTAACCCTTTTAAGATTCCGGGTCAATTTCGTTGGTGACCTGATAATCGATTCCCGTTCCTTGAGGGGTCTATATAGTGAATGGCCCATGTGCTGTACTTGATAGCGAAAGGTAAATCTAAACTACACATTATTTTTATTTTAAAGAAAGCCTGGTTTTACGTAGACGCCGCATAATACAGCTTGGGATACCGGTGTTAATCTCCAGGAGAAGACTGACGTGTTTAAGTTGTTTGAAAACGTATCACAAATACTGAGTTAGCTGCTCGGCCCTTTGGAAGAGTATTTTAAGGGATTTTAACACAACATTAAGCAGTTATATTCTTCAAAAAATTATCGGGATTAGCCCTTTAAGCTAAGTTACGTCTGAACTGTCCTCAAAGGTTGTCAGGTATTCTTTTTTACTTAATGGGGCATTTATTTACTGGTAAATGATTAACAACCCAAAAACCAATGATCAGAAATAATCCAAATTTGACTGGTGCCTAATTCTTCATAGGGTTTACATTTTATGAAATACAATAATGTAGGCTACTATGAATGTATATAAACTGAATTACATTCAATCGTTTCTGTTTCTACTGTAATTTCTAAACAGTTATGTTCCTTGACATATACCTAATTCTTCATAGGACTAAAACTTTATTACATACATTAATGTAGGCTGCTATAAATGTATATAAACTGATTTAAATTCAATTGTTTCTGTTTTTACTGTATTTTCTAATCAGTTATGTTTGGCAAAATATGCGAATAGTGCAACCAATTTTAAAATTTTGACTTAAATATTGAATATCAGACGCCTATCTTTTCACGGTAAGATAACAATACCAATGTTGATTTAAATTGACCAATCAATAAGTCTTGTTTGCAAAGTAAAAAACTAAGGATGATACTGAGTTAAACTTAAAGACTTGCCTCCATTAAGGTTCTTGTGCCCGGCTCCCACATGGGTGACAAATTTCTTTATATGAACAAATCTGAATAAGCACCAACTAGTGTAACCCTATATTAATGAAATAAAGTATAAAATCTATCCTGTTGTGTCCCGTAATTAATCTAAATAACATAGAAATTGTATATTTAAGAGGATTATAACTCATAAACTCTTGATTAAAGCCAAAGACATACCTCTAAAAAAAGTATTGTTTAAATTTCCTATTTTAAGCATTTATGAATTTACTAATCTGGATTACAGCCACTAGATATTAAAACAATCTTTTCGAGTTTTCTGTTCTAATTCTGTTAAATATTTCAATACTTGCCTCAAAATTTGGGGTAAATCCTGTTTGATGCACAAAGACTGATTTCGAGTATAACAGTTCAAGATCTATAATAATAACAATGCTTGTCAAATTTATATATGTAAAATGACAGCTTACACAATATTGAACAAGAACCTGACTTCTTTGAAATGTTAAACAATCAGAATTACTATACTTGTCAGTTATCCTACAATCAATACGTCAAACATATAATTACTGTGCTTCAAGGGACAACAGAAAATATTATACTCGGTGTATAATGACCAAATAATTAACAATTGTCATTAAATACATTAAACAAAGAAGAAATCCAAGGATGTAAACACACCATTGTTTAAGAATACATTTGAAAGACAGAATAAAACAGAAGCAAAAAATATGAATGACTCAATTTTATTCCTTCAATAAAATGTAAGATAATTTAATAAATAATTTCTAAATTCTATATTCTAGGTTTCAAATTATAAAAATATACAAAATAGCCAAATAAAGCATAGAAATACACTGCTACAGCAGCTATTTCTTGAAAGGAAAATTAGATGTTGATCAAAGTTGATATGGATGCCATTAAGAATTCTGACCTCTAGCGTTATTAAAGGAACTATTAAAAGGAACGCTGCGTAATGATAAATATTTACAGACTTTGAGCTCTCATTACCATAATGCTTCACACCAGATTTAAAGATTTGTCCCGAATTTTAAAATGGTTCGCTAAAATTAAAGCCTCAATCATGTTCATAAGTTTTCAGAAAAGGGGGAATAACTCTGGAACATGTTTGTCTTGTTATGACCAAAATGTGTCAGTTTCTAGTTTTTATTTATATACACAACTTACACCCACCCCATTCACTTTAATGTGTCTGAGGATCAGGTAACATACTGGACTCGGCCTCTTAAACATTTTGGAAACACTAAATGTCACCAGGAAACAGTGTCACTAAGCTTCCACTCCCTTTAATATCAACAAGCTTCAACAGCAATGATACTTGATAATAGCGAGGCAGCATATAATTATTCTGAACAATATTTATGAATGCATCAATAAAAAGGTATACTTGCTTGATATTTTCCATATTCAATTCACATAATGTCAAGCTCATGCCCGTTGCCTCAATCTCAATATAAATACATGAAACTCATTAATCACATGCACAAAAATCTTTTTATTAAGCACTGGACTATCAAATTGTATATCGCTGTCCTTAACCTAACCAGAAAATGTTCACAATCTAATTTACTTAAGTTATAGATGTAACATAATGTTCCAAAGACCAATATCATGAAAGCCTGACTACTGGTTATGTGGATGAACTGACTGAAACAACACTTTGAATGAATTTTATGTGCTGAGCCCTCATGCACAAGCTTTTTAAAACTTCACTCGTAAAATTGTCTGTTGATATCCATTTACGGTTTTATATTTATGGTTTAAGTATCAATAATGGACTATCTACGAAACTTGATACAATTTGGTATTTGGCACACAAAGCCGATAAGATAAACCAAACCTGCGGACAACACAATCAGTCAAACCAACAAGTGAATGGGTCCGTGCTGTAAATGTCAGCTGCTCTATGCAGTCCCGGGCCTGTATTTCTGCAGGGATATGATGATCTCATTCAATTCTTTACTTATTTTAAATGAAATAAATCAGTTCATTTTTTGTTTAACCCTAGTTTAAGTTAAATTATTCAATAATGGAATGTATGTACAAATCTTTTATAATATATTAATTTGTCACCATGTAGAAGCAGATGGTAATTTCAAAAAGTTTGAAGCTTTATAAGTGTCACCTCCTCGCATGTAAATTCCTCTGTCAATATTTATTTGTCAGACACACAACTATTTATTCTAATCATTTTGATGTTCAGGCTATATGTAAAAAATAATTTTAATACGAAAGATAAAACCCTATCTTATTCAAAATGGCGTCCGTTTAATGAATCAATATAAATTCTCACTATACAATAATATGCAATCTTATGTAAAGTCATAAAAACACTACAAAATGATTATGTTTAGTGTAATTCCAATGAAATGAACAAGTTTTTTTTACGTTTAAATCAAATTGATAATCTTATTCTGTAGGGTGATTTAATTATTCGGATATTAAACAACTATCCTTATAAATATGGTAAGAAACCATGGCAAGATAAATGGCTGATCATCAAATATCCTTTTATGAACTGGTTTGTATTGCCACAGACAGTAAATAATACACCGATACATATTGGGATTGAATCAACTTTGATATTAATTTCCATATGTTGGAATCTAATTTCTGAGCATCTAAAATTGTATTAAAGATACATTGCCCAAAAGTAGTCATTTCCAATAAAGTATGGAAAGTAGAGACACCCAATCTTACTCGAAAATATTGGATTCTTGGAAAAATACCTATGGGGCTCCCAGAGAGTCCAATGGGGTCCATTCGACACAAACTAGGTCATTTCTGGACCGATAAATGGTTCAATTTTATTTCAATAATTCGCTTGCACGTAGGGGTCTTAACCCTTTGAACACTGACTATACATGGGGTGTTGCACGTCCCTCCCTGGATTTACAGGACGTCATATTAATTATGACGTCAACGTAATTGGAGCTTGACACGCCCCAAGCCGCAAAACCAACATTTCGGGTATATGCGATACAACGTCAAGCCGGTTTTGCCGCATTTCGGGTTCTAAGGGTTAACACTCATATTCCAAAAATAGTTCAATTCCATTCACTATTTACAAAAATATGATCAATTCAAAGTTTGTCAAAAGTCGACATAATCTGCAAGCAAGCCAGTAACATTGATAATCTTGAAAAATTGTTTGAAAAATACTTATAACAATCAGTGGCTTAAATGTCACCTGACACCAGTTTGTGTGCTTTTTATGGGGCATAACAAACATTTGACATTATGTTTACTGGTAATTTAAAAACAATACTTAAAGGGACAATCCTTATTTCAACAGAGTCTCAGAAATAAAAGTCTGCGTACATATAAAATTTAAGCGCCAAAATAGAGAGGAAGGGTGTATTTACCTTGTCTCAAATATTGAGTCGTTTGGACGAGAAAGTCAAAACTGCTTAATCGGACACAACGTAACCCTTTTATTATTTTGGGTCAATTTTTTTCTTTGGTGATAATCTATTGCCGTTCCTTTAGAGGTCTACGCAGTGCATGACCAACAAGTTGTAATTGATAATGAAGGGTAAATTTCACCTACTCTGGTTTAATCTGGATTCCGTACAATACAGGTTCGAACATCGGTCTCCATTTCCAGATGAAGAGTGACAGGTTTAAAAGTTGTTTGAAAACGTATCACGTACATTGAGTTAGATATAATCGAGATTGGCCCTTTAATGTTTGATATATTTTATATTTGATATAATAACAGTACATTATATGTAATGATTATATCTGTTTAGCCTAATGACTTCTCCATTTCTATCTCAAGTTTCAATATTAATCATTTTTAATTCATATAATATATCAACCTGAAAGATAGGTTGCCAGGCAACGAAACATACAGCAGCTAAATCGTCCGGGCAGTCAACAAGGGTTGTTGCATATTTTTTACTTTTTTTGGTAATGAAACATTTGTAATACACTAAAATCTGATTTAAGAGTAACAACTCATTATGTAATTATCTGAAAATCATTAGAATTTGTTTGCTTTTTATAAAGTTTTGCCCCCCGCTAACAATTAGTATAGGAAACATTTAACATCATGGATTTAGCTGTTCAGTTATCAAAATTCATTGAAAATCAAAATACTTGTTCGTTTCAACACCTTAAACTCTGTGTATCAATCTGAAGTCAATCAGATGATAAGTTTGGCATCTATAGATAGCGTCACAAGGTTGTTTTGAAGTGATCAAGGGAGATAACTCTGGAAGTAATTATTTGAAATCGCTGAAAATCAGTAGGCTTCTTCGTCTCATGACCTTAAACAGTGTATGTAAATTTAAAGTCAATCGGATATTAACTTTGGCTTCTAGAGCATCCACAAGATTTTTTGAAGTGATCAAGGGCCATAACTCTGGCACTAATTATCGGAAATCGCTGAAAATCAATAAGCTTCTTCGTGTTATGACCTTAAACACTGTGTATAAATTTAAAGTCAATCGGATATTAACTTTGGCTTTTACAGTGTCCACAAGATTTTTTGAAGTGATCAGGGGCCATAACTCTGGCACTAATTATCGGAAATCGCTGAAAATGAATAAGCTTCTTCGTCTTATGACCTTAAACACTGTGTATAAATTTAAAGTCAATCGGATATTAACTTTAGCTTTTAGAGCATCCACAAGATTTTTTGAAGTGATCAAGGGCCATAACTCTGGCACTAATTATCGGAAATCGCTGAAAATCAATAGCTTCTTCGTCTTATGACCTTAAACACTGTGCATAAATATAGGCAATCAGATATTAACTTTGGCCTCTAGAGAGTCCACAAGATTTTTTGAAGTGATCAAGGGCCATAACTCTGGTAGTGATTATCGGAAATCGCTGAAAAACAATAGGCTTCTTCGTCTCATGACCTTAAACACTGTGTATAAATTTAAAGTCAATCGGATATTAACTTTAGCCTCTAGAGCGTCCACAAGCAATTGTAGACGCCGGATGGACGGAAGGGGGCGACGACAATATACGACCACATTTCAATGTGGGCGAATAAAAACAACAGAGTTAAATATATGCTATACCCTCCTGTGATTCTCTTTACAGATCAAAGATCTATCTTTTTTTAGCAGGCTTGTGGTAAAATACAATTTCCTGCTTACCATCAGGACTACGAAACAAGGGATTCTATGAAACAGGATTTAAGGTCGAGGAATGGTATTTTCAACCGAATGACTAGATTTTGTAAAACTCCCTTTATTAACTTACTATACAAAACAAAAGACAAACTAGGCATTTCAAAATATACAGTATATTATTTTCCAGAAAGCTTTACATGTATTTTGTCTCACTAAAAATCCCAGATACAGTGTTTTTTGTGGGTGTGTAATAAGGAAGGGTATTTTTTGGGGCAAACTTTACATTGCTTGCTAAAATTGACGACACTGTGCTAAATTTATACACTAAGATGAAAGTTAACAAATGTTCTGTTTCTGAATACAAATGAACTGAATCTTTCCTCCGAACACAATAATTTTACATCAATAATACATTAAAGTAGGGAATATTTAAACACCAGCGCCAGACATTTGATAAGCAGTTTCAAACACAATTTGTAAAGATATCTAATTAATTTCCAAACTGATAAGCAATTTTGAATAAAATTTTAGCGTTAATCAATTTCCAAATGTTTAATAAATTTTTAGGGTCAAAGTTAGGTGTGGGATTTTTTTCCTTGACTTTTGGTCATTTTGCAACTAGCGATACAAAGCAATTCTGGAAATTACCACATCACAAAAGATAAGGCTAAAATGAGCTGTTACAGCATGACAGCATTCCAAAACCAGCAGTTTCCAGGCAAGATACACCCACATTTTGTAAGTGATGGATAGAGAACAAGCTAAAAAACAGAAGCAATTTTCTTACAATCAGGGACCATAATCCAAAATGTTGTGGTCTGGAATGAGTGTGGCAATATCGAAAGGGATCTTAGAGATATACAGATTTATTTTTAGTTTCATCAAATTCTTAGAAACATTGTGTACAAAGAGTGGCCATTTTGTTGGGCAGTATCACGTTGATTTCCTAGAATTTCAAATTCAACCTTTATGATGGTGGGTGGAATGGTGATATATTTAAATGGTTTTTAAAATCGGATAAAAAATTGTCACCTCTCGAGAATCCACAAGCGAAAAAGCAATCCACAAATCAAATGTTCACAACTTTGATATTATATACTTTTACATTATTTGTGTACAAGGAGCGACCATTTTATCTGGCAGTTTTGATCAGATTTTTATGAAATTTGAACTCTACCTTCACTTTCGTGTAATGGTGATATATTTAAAGGGTTTTAAAAATTGAATACAAATGATCACCTCTCTAGTGGGCCCACAAGCTAAAATTGCGATATTTCGAAGTGATCAAGGGCCATAACTCCAGCAGAAATTATCAGATATCGCTGAAAATCAATAGGCTTATTAACTTTAGACTCTAGAGCGTTCACAAGATTTTTCAAAGTGATCAAGGGTCATAACTCTCAGCAGTAATTAACGGATATCGCTGAAAATGAATAGGGTTTTTCAACTCATGACCTTAAATACTGTGTATTTAAAGTCAATTGGATATTAACTTTAGCCTCAAGGGCCTTCACAAGATTTTTCAAATGGATCAAGGGTCATAACTCTGGCAGTTATTATCACATATTGCTGAAAATCAATAGGCTTCTTCGTCTCATGACCTTACACACTGTGTATAAACCTAAAGTCAATTGGATATTAGCTCCAATCTCTAGAGTGTTCATAAGACTTTTCAAAGTTATAAGGGTTATAACTGGCAGTAATAATCGGAAATCGGTGAAAATCAATAGCCTTCTTCATCTCATGACCTTATACACTGTGACTGTGTATAAATTCAAAGTCCATCGGATATTAACTTTTGTCTCTAGAAGGTTCACAAGATTTTTCAAAGTGATTAAAGGCCATAACTCTGGCAGTAATTATCAGATATCACTGAAAATCAATAGGCTTCTTCGTCTCATGTACTTAAACTCTGTGTATAAATTTAAAGTCAATCGGATTTCAACTTTAGCCTCTAAAGTGTTCACAAGAAATTGTGGGTGTATAAAAATCAGTTGGTTAAAACTTAAAAGTCATAGCTGCTCTTCTAAAGGCTCCACAAGATTTATATGTGATCCAGGCCTATGGCCATAATACTGACATTAATCATCAGAAATTATTTAACCTTCTTCTTGGCCACATGAACATTTATAATGTGTTCAAATTTCAAGTCTCGATCCCTGCATTGGCCGAGAAAGTTTATCTCGATTTTCCGGCGTGGTTTCCCCTTGTCAGTGATGCAGAAGGAGGGCCTGACAAGGACAGCTGCCTAGTCATTCGGATGGGACGAAAAACCCGAGGTCCCGTGTACACATTGGCGTGCACGTAAAAGATCCATTGGCAGTTGGAATTCGATATAAGAGTAGGGCGTAGCGCCGCTGCCCGGGCAAAATTTCCCTCATAGCACACTGTATGGCGTAAGCCCGTCTTCCATTAGCCCAGGTCAGGTGCAGAAGAGTAGGACGTTAAACCCCATTTCATTTCATTTCATTTTTAAAGTAACCAAGTTTCTAACTCAATATCATCCAAAGTCTTACATGTTGAAAACACGAAATATTTGTCAGTTCAAATCAACATGGATGTTGTTATCTTACCTTGAAAAGGTTGGCTTCTGATATCCAATATTCAAGACAAAATAAACATTTTACCATTGGTACACCAATCACGTACCATAGTGTGTTTTACCGTCCTTTGTAACAAGTGACCACGATGAACAAGGCTAGACATATTCCACAACTCAGTCAAATGGCGACGGCATATGTAACTTATCTGGAGAGCATTCGCCATAAACTGGAATAACCAGACACTAGGAATTTCGATTGGGTTGAGACTCATGCTGTATTTGGCTGGACATAACTGATATTAGAGTCAAAATGGAAACAATTGAATGTAAATCAGTTCATATACAAATAGTTTACATTATTATATGCGTTACAACCCATTTGGACAATTTCTAGGTCCCAAATATTAGCGATTTTGCTCCTTTAAATACAGTCTCCAGAATTTCAACATGTAGAAATGACTGGCAGGGGTGACAACAATATACATGTATATAATTATTTAATCAATTTGTGCATATAGAAATTATATCAAGTCCAAAGACAAAAATATTCATTCACCTCATACATGTATTGTTGAAACATCACTATCATTGAAATGCTGATAGTTTACACAATAAACTGACAATCAATGAGAAAAATTAATCCAATAAAATCAGCAGAAGTTCCCAATTTTATGTTACATGTTACAGCTGTTCCACAGATATTTTTTATTTATCTTCATTTCCATCAATGGCACAAAGTGATTTTACTATTACGAGGACTAAACCCAAAACATTAAAAACTTAATTTGTTTCGTGGAACAAATTAACTAATAAATAAATTATGTTATAAGCTAAAAAAAAAAAGAGAGCAATTTTTCTTAAAATCAGGAGTCAATCTGATTAAAATACAGATCTATAGTTTGTTTCCTTTTTTTATACTTTAGATGACCTACACCAAATCAAGATTTGACAAGTTATGGTGGGTCAAACAAGTGCCTTTTGATTCTAATGGCTTCACGCATATAAATTTCACATATCAAGACGCTAACTTTTTTAGCCTGTAAAGTGTTCACAAGAATGTAGATAGCTGAAAGTCAATGGGCTTCTTCATTTTACTAATTTACAAAATGCAAATAAATTTAATGCAGATTGGACAATTTGACTTTAGTCATTAAAGCATTCACACCGTTCCATAAAGTGAGAGAGGGTTTAACATCCACTCGACACAAACCAGGTCATTTTTAGACTAAATTCTAGAAAGTAAAACACAGACCGTAATTCTAAAAGTCATTAACTGAAACAGAAACTAGAACAAAATATTCATATACATGTATAGTCTGTACATTGAAGTACAAACAAAAACAACCCGCAGCCTCCAGACAGGATACGCTCACATTTTAGAAGAGATGGATAGAGAACGAGTAAAACAAAAAACAATTTTTCAAACAATCAACGGCCATAACTCAGGAAGTTACGATCCCATATGCATGAATATCGACAGGACCAAGATCTTTAGGTTATAAAGATATATTTCATCAAAATCGGATCAAAATTATGACTTTTAGATTGTCCACAACCTTGATATACCAGTTGTTTACTATTTGCATACAAGGGCAGCCGTTTTGTCTGGCAGTTTTGGTCAGATTTTCCTGAATTTCAAACTTAACCATGATTAGGGTGTGACGACGATATATAGAAAACCTTTTTCTAAATCAGATAATACTTGTGATCTCTAGAGGAGCCACAAGCTAAAAACGAGATTTCTCATACAATCAGGGGTCATAATTCAGGAAGTTTCGATCCAATATGCGCGAATATTGTGGATTAAAATTGTGACCTCTGCAGGGCCCACAACCGTGATATACCATATTTGTATACTATTCGCAATTCGAATACAAGCAGAGGCCATTTCGTCTGGAATTTTTGGTCCGATTTTCATGAAATTTGAACCCAAATTTCATTACGGTGTAACGGTATTATAGTCAAACGGTATTTTAAATCGAATAATAATAGTGACCTCTACAAAAGGGACTTCTTGTACAGTCAGGGGCCATAATTCAGGAAGTTAAAATCTGATATGTGCAAATATCGAAAGGAACCAAGATCTTTGGATTATAAACATACAGTTCAAGTTTCATCAAAATAGGATTCAGATTGTGACCTCTACAGGGTCCACAACCTTGATATACCATATTTTACACTATTCGCATGCTAGCGACGTCCATTTCGTCCGATAGTTTTGGTCTGATTTTCACGAAATTCGAACTCAACCATCAGAGGGATCGTAAGCTAAAAAAGATGATTTTTCATACAATGTAATCAGGGGCCATAATTCAAGAAATTAAGATTCGATATAATATGAATAAATATCGAAAGGAACCAAAATCTTTGGGTTATAAACATGCATTTCAAGTTTCATCAATATCGGGTTAAAATTGTGACCTCTATAGTGTCAACAACCGTGATATACCATATTTTTACACTATCCGCGTACATGCAGTTTTGGTCTGATTTTCACAAAATTCGAACTCTAGAGGGTTCCACAAGCTAAAAACGTGATTTTTCATACAATCGGGGGCCATAATACTTGAAGTTTCCATCCGATACATGCCAATATAGAAAATAACTGAAATCTGTTTGAGATAAACCTATGTTTCAACTTTTGTCAAAATTGGATAAGAATTGTGACTTGTAGAGTGTTCACAAACAATTGTGGACAGACATCTAGATGGACATGGGTGACGACAATAATGTGGGCGCATAAAATGTCCAAACTTCAAACAACTGCAATATCATGCACCACAAATTTTATAAGAAACTTATAAGTATATCATCTTTTGTTATCAACTATCAAATTGTTACATATATACAAACACCCCAAGCATACCCTTGGTTTGTGCACAATATTTGTCAACACTATTTTAAACAATGGAGCAATTTTAAAACAAAAAGCTTTCAATTTCCTAATGCAACAAAAAAAACAACATATTACTATTTGGTGTCTAGGGGTCTAAAGCAATGTGCTGTCACCCACAGTCAGACATGAGTTACACTTGGATGTATAACCTAATTGGAACTCATTTAAGTTACTCTTGAACTAACCTACCTTCCCTCTATGCATTCATTCTAATTAGTATGCCACCAGGCCCTAAGGGTCCATTATATTGAATTGTCAATCGGTGCAGCAGAAATACAGAAACTACTTGACCATTTTACATATATAAATGAAATGGAGTTTAAATGTAAGACATTTTTAAAATTTCACTAAGTTTCAAGAATAGACACTATGACTAAATCACTCCACAACACTGCCACATAAAACAAAATTAAATTGATATGTGAGGTCCAGAAAGACACTATCTATTCATTTCAACATCTATCAATCGACCATTTTGTCTATGTCACAGATTGAAAGACAAGCTCATACAGCTAGTTCAAATACAATAGCAAATTATACTAAACTGTGCGCAAAATGTCATCTTTGAACCATTTGGTGAGTTGCAAATATCTATTGGGATTACAGATCAAACAACTATGATTACATAATAAACAAATTTCCCCTTTTGCAAATCTACAACATTTCCAGCTTGGCAGTTATAAACACTTACCTTCTTAGATCTGCCAGTACTGATACAGCTCTCCTGCAGAGAACATGATAAAATTGTCAACACTTGTTTAGGATAGAACAATTAAAATGGAGACAGGTTAGCTTAATTATACATGTACAAGCTCTAGGAGACTTTAGTTGTTCTGTCTCTACAAGAGTGGGTCACATACTAAATACTAACCAGTATTGCAAACACGAGTATTTTTAACAATTTGACTTCACAGAAATCAGAAAAGTCAACAAAATGTGCACACAAAAAAATAAGTCATTGCCTTGTGACCCATTGCTGTTATTTGTTTACTAACACGCTGGATTAATGTCCCTCAACACGTTTTGTAGATATTGGGATTTTTCGAAAAAGCTAGTGGTCAACAATCCCTTACACTAGTAGTAACACTCGTCACTCATTGAAGGTTAAATGGAAGAAAAAAAGTTTGTCTTTAGGTACAAAACTACATTCTGTGTCAGTCTGATATTCTATTGTGTCAGCTTACATAAAATAAACAATATTCTATGCAATTAAGTGAATAAATTGAACTGCAGTCAAAAGATTATTATTAGAGGTTCTCTCCAAATTTATAAAATAGAGGAATTTCATAAACAATGGTGGATACAAATATGTAAAAAGACAGTGTAGTGTTTTGATATACATGATCAAATTTTCATGTTCAATTATTATAATATAGAGAAAGTTAAATTTATCAAAAACCAAAACAACATTATAATAATTTATGAATATATTTTGAAAATGTCTACTTATTTTTATGTATTTTTGTACATGTACTACATGTATTTATTTGGAATGTAAGAATTTAGTATCATTTTGAAGATCAGATTTCAGATTAGTTCCTTTTGGAACTGTCTTTGAGCGAACGATATTCGCTGACAGTTCTTATCCGGCCTTCTATAGCTGCAATATGAAAATACGGTAAAATACTGCTATTCCCCACCTCTGTTCTCAGGCTGTTTTAGAACCCTTACTGTCTATTTGTCACCACAATTCTTTATCTCCACCAAAAGGAATCATTTCTCACTATATATGACACAAATTTATAATAATTTAACTCAATTTTCAAGTAGAATTTAGTCATGAAATAAACATGCGGTTTGTGCATGTCCGGATCTCGTAATGGCTCTTCAATTTAAACGTATTTGGTGTATGTTTTTAATCGCAGAATTCTACTTGAAAATAGTGTTGAATCTTTATAAATGTGTGTCAGCTGAGGGAAGAAATGATTCCTTTGGCGAATAATGTAGAATCAGGGTGAAAAATAGTAGGTAAGGATTCCAAAATAGCCTTAGAACAGAGGTGGGGTAGAACGGCATTTTCATACTGCAGGTACCGGTATATAAGGCCGGATAGGAACTGTCAGAGGACATTGTCCGCTCAAAGACAGTTCCTAAAGGAACTAATTTCAGATAAAATCAAATCTATATAACAAATTTATCAAAGAAATAGCATACCTTGTAGAATTGTTCTTTAGAGAGTTCACAATCAATGGATTTGACGACTATTAACATTTCAAAAATTTTAAGACTACCATATGATATTTGTTATATTTTAAAGCCCCAACATTCCAGAAGAAAGGTTAAGTGTTGAGTTTAAGACCATAAACCATATAATAAGCGGTTGCCATGCGAGATACACCCACATTTTGCAGGAGATGGACAGAGAACAAGCTAAAAAAAGGGATTTTACATACAATCAGGGGCCATAATCCAGGTAGTTATGATTCAATAGGTACAAGTATCGAAAGGAAGCTGGATACATTTTAAGTTTCATTGAAATCAAATAAGAATTGTGACCTCCAGCAGGTCCACAGTCTATTATTCACAAAAATCGAAATCAACTGCAAATATTGTGTAACAGAGATAAATTCAAACATTTTTTTTTAAATCAAATAAAAATTGTTCCTTTTAGACTAATAATCCAGGAAATTACCATCCAATGTACGATAGTATCGAAACTAACCGAGATCTTTGGGATATAAACATGTATTTCATTTTCCATCAAAATCAGATACAAATTGTAGGGGTCCATAACCTTGGTATTACATACTTGAACACTATTAATTGCGCACAAGGAGCAGCCATTTTATTGGGCAATTTCAGTCCGATTTGCTCAAAAATTAAATTCAACAATCATTACTGTGTAACACTAGTAACAGTAATAATATATCTAGAAGTTTTTTAAAAACCAATAAAAATTGTGACTTCCAGTTAGAGAGTCCACAAGCACAAAAAAATTTGTTTGTACAATCAGGGGCCATAATCTAGGAAATTACAGGAACCAACATAATTTATTTTTTAAAATATATGTTTATATCCAAATGATCTTCAGTTTCATCAAAATCGGATTAAAATTGTGACTTCAAGCTAGGGTCCACACTCCACAAACTAGATATTACAATACTTTACATGTCCGCACAAGGAGCGGCATTTTGTTGGACAATTTCTGTTGGTGATAAATTTAAACAATTTTTTTTTCAAATTAGATAAAAATTGTGATTTCTAGAGGGTCTAGAAGCTAAAAACTGGATTTTTTGTACAGTGGCTATAATCCAGGAAGTTACGCACGAATATCGAAAAAAACCAAGATCTGTTGGATATTACTACACTAAAAAATTATTTTGGTACAAAATGGATAAATTGTTAAATTCTTGCTTTTAAGTTAGAACATTTAATATTAATATTAGCGTCTATTGATTTTGTTTTCAAACCACCATCTATATGTGTCTCAACAAATCACTGTACATATTCTTTTGCTTCTGAGATAATTAGAACACAAACGCTGAACAGTCTGTGCTTTATTTGCCTTTATAAGTAATTCAGCAGTTATTTTCAATGAACTGTTGAATATATTACAGATATTATCATTTTCTTTTCATACCAGGTATCTGATATTAGAGGGATCATGTGGCTAAGTGGGTAAAATGCTGGCTCGCAAGCCTTGAGGTCAGGTGTTTGATCCTTGCATTGGCCGAGAAAGTTCGCCAGATTTTCTGGAGTGGTTTGTCAGTGATGCAGGACAGAGGGCCTTATATCTTTCACAGTCTGTGACACATTCCATATTTCCAGGTCTACTAAAATGACCGATATCGTCAAACACCTTATTGAAATTTTTTCTAAGGCCTTCCTTTGAGCAAGTTTGGTAGGTATTTGACAACACTAAAGTTACCCGTGTATAACTCCCTTAATTTCCAATTACATTGACCCAATCACATGATTTGCTTAAACCCAACTGCTTTGTAAAATTTCTGTTCATTTTAAAATGGACGCAGATTAAAATTTCAATGTTCCACTCTTTACTATTTTTATTTGTAACATTATTTCCATGCAAACTGTGATGATTATTGATACGAGGACAACATTGTAGCTACCTACAGACGTGCCATAATATCTGAACAGTCAAGATTTTTTCAAATATTGGGGTTTGAGTATCAGTAATATTTTTTGCAGTCTCCTGTCGTTATTATATCAATGTACTTGTCATTAGGAATATGCTACAAATACTATTGATTATACTTACCCATTTTTGATTTTAATACTTGCCACATAAAAACCAGCTTGTGACACTAGCAATTATCTGTGGCACCACATATTGGAATTCAATGATTATATTATGGCACATTTTAATTCACATACCGCTTACTTGTTGATATTCTGTAACAGATAATGTATAAAGAATAAGAAAAACTTTAATTAAGATAAACTATTACCGGTACTGTTCTAAATAATTTCACAAGAAAGATTGGCTACATACTCATTCACTACTAGCCGCTGCCCGGGCAAAATTTCCCTCATATAAGCACACTGAATAATGGTGAATGCCCGTCTTCATAAACCCAGGTTAGGTCCAGGAGCAGAACAGTACAAGTAGGACATTAAACCCCATTTCATTTCATTTTATTCACTTCTATAACTGAGTTTGAATGATAATTGATATCCATGGTTATCATGCGAAAGATCATAAGTTGTGTCAGTGTCACTGACAAAATTGAAGTCCCCCAAAATGGCAACATGATGCCTCACCAGTGTACATCACTTATGATTGACCAACCAATCTAAAATCTGTATATAGGCCTAATGTTAAATGTCAATTGCATTAGTGAATCACTGCACATAGCCGTTCGTTTTATCTGGATCATCTTGAAAACATTTACATTAGTAGATGATATAGATGTTCTAGTTCTACTTCATTATTGACATTAAGACTTTTGTTTTTTTCATTTGTAATAACGTGACATTTACGCCTACCGAAATTATTGACTTCTTCTTTTTTAGTTCTCTCTTCAATACGCCTAGATCTAATTCGAACTCAAATGACGTCGGATGTCAGTTTTTTGGGTTTTTTTTTTTTTTTTTTTTTATAAATATACTGGTCTAGTATTCAGTATGGTGGCCTATTCAATAAGGCCAAACATCATAAGGCCTCGGCCTATATGACTGTAAATAATGGCACCCCTTTTCCGAATTTTTTTCTTACATCTGACATCTAGAAACCATAAAAAAATCAAATCATAATAGCGTAGAATCAGCTTTTCGTTATTAAAATACTGGACAAAGAAGACTAATGCACAGAACTATTACTTCCGGGATGGGGATGGCTAAATTCGGGTGTTTGTCTCAGACAAGGCCACACACTGATCAGCGACTTAATTAGTCCCCCATATTAACTTTTTTCTTTCGACAAATTAAATTCTAAAATATTTTTTGTATGTATTAGAAAAATAAGTAAAGAAGTTTGAAGTATTCGTAGTTAAAAATTATTTCCTATTTAGTGTAAATAGGTATTAAAATGAGTAAAAGGCATCATTTTGCCCGGAGCAGTTACGTGTTATGTACGAGCCTTTGAGCCAATGACTGACGCCACGTGATATCAATGCACGTGTTGAGGACAGTCATCTGTGACAGAGATAATTCGTAAGTAATTCTCTATGAAACAGATTGACAAAGCCAGTTGGATTCAAATTCTTCCAAACCAATAATCGCGCATGAATCTAACGAAACTCATTTATATCCCAGGTTGTCACAAGAGCCGGTGGAAATTGTAGAATGTTTTGCGGATTAAGTAGCCCGAAAAAGCGAGTGTGGGTGTTAACTCAATTCAAGCTGAAAGTTATAGCGAGGCCAAGTATATATCCTTGTAATATATTTTTATGATTTTTTGTTAAAAAGACCTCACCCCACCCCCACAGCAAGTGGACTAAAAGTGCACGCATTGAAGCTTGATTTATATAGATATAACCTATGTTTTACGTTTTTATTATAATAAAAGCCATGTTGAGTGTTTCCTTTTAAAATTTATAACATTTTAAAAAATATAGGCCTATCGGGTTAATCAGTATAATAAGTTATTTATTTGCATATTTCTTGTATCGATCAAAGGGAGTATATAAAAGCTTGACATGCAAATTTTATGTTCATATTATTTTTAAACGACAAGCTGAGCGGATTCAGGCGAACTGATTTTACCGACTTTCTCTTAAAATGTATTTCGGTCATAATATCTTTTTATGTCTTCGGGGCTGAGATGGTACAGCCGGGTGACTCATTTTGCGACTCCCTGTCTCTCCGACGTTCCGATGCTACGAGAAAGTAGCTAAAAGGTCGAGACATCTCTGTGATGGAGAGACGGATGGGCATGCAGACAGTTCAGACCGATGCACCCTTGTTAAAGATGCCTTCCTGCGATTAAACTGGGTGATTTGATGATAAAATTCAAACTAATTCATCTATCAACTTTTATTTGCTTCAAATCCCTCTCAACACAATGTATTGGCGAGGACATAACCCAACGTATAAAACATCAATTTTTAGAAGCCACGTTTGTCATGTAACTTGATTGGGGAAGGGCCCATTTTCAAAATGTATAATTTATCGTTACTTACTACTCATTTGCCAAAAAGAATTCGAGTACTTGCCTAATTGGTGTTTTTCATGAAATCAGGCATTTTTGTAGCACGATTGTGGTTCTCTACATTCCATTTATACCACGTAACTACCCTATAAATACTTTCGTGAAATATTTAATATTTAATAGGCCACCTCCTCCCCCGAGTATGGCGTTGGCTTACTAACCATGTTTCTAAACCGGTTTTGGTCGAAAATGTTTTCCAGTGTCTCTTCGTTTGCAAGGGACGAAACATACAAGTACTTATTATATACACGTTGGTGTGCATGCGATAATGATAAATAATAACACCAATATTTGTCTAGCCTAGCGCATGAACACTGCTTCCACAGTTTCTAATGCGCTTCGAGTGCACTAGATTTGTTCTCGATGCCAATATCACAAAGGACCTTTAAAAAAGAAAGTTTTCAGTTTGTTCTTAAAAACAGAAAGAGATGACATCGGCGCTGTGTATGAAAATGCACGTTTTCCAGTCCCAAGTGAGAGACAAGGGATCTTTAATAAGTGTTTATCAGATGAACGTAAATTTCGGCTGGTAGTATAGGGTACAATTATCTTGGATGTAGGTAGCTTTAACGGTTAATAATAAAACCTTGAAATTAATTTGCTGTTTAACGGGTAGCCAGTGTAGTGATGATAATATGACAGAGATGCTGTCAAATCGTCCTTCCCCAGTGAGCAATCTGGTGAGTAATCTGAACACATTCTAGCTTCTTTATGAGGTTTTCTGGAAGTTGATGCAGGAGAACATTGTACTCTTTCTAGATTATCTCGGTTTAATTAAATACTTTTTGATCTTGCTGATATTATGGAGATGGCAGAAGGATGGGGAGCAGATTGCCTTAACATATTCTTTAAAAAGACCTGCGATAGGCAGATTTTTAGCTCTTGCATAATGTACGTTTAACATTACGAGTTGTGTACACTTTTGAGATTAATTTATTTCTTCCTTAAGACCGCCCGCTTCCCTGGGTGAAATTGCAGAGACTGACACGATTAGCAGAAAATAGTTGCCTTTAAAATTTACTGGCGAGTCAAAAAGTTTGGACAATGAGCCGATGACATTCAACTGTTATCGTAACAAAAATAATCATAAGTCCCATCGATTAATGTAACGATAACTATATAATATACTTACTATACTGAAATGATTTCCTCCGAGCAATCGTGTTCAAAGATGGGTATTAAATTAGAGGTGGTGTTTGGGGTGCAATTTGAAATATCCATTTAGCTATTATATCATAGGCACCATCGAGTATTGTAACAACCGTGTTAATATACTTAGTGAGATGGTAATTCCTTTGAACATTCCGTTATAACAGATTTCATTAAATCCCAATCGTCAAATTATGAGAGTTTTTATAGTCCGATTCGTTTTTTTTTACATAATTTCCACCCGTCGGCTTTTTGGGTAGAATCGTGGAATAGGCTTTATTTTGAAGATTCTAATGTTTAATGACAAAATTCCAAAGTTTACAATTTTTCTGAGTAGGTCTTCACAGTATGGGACGCAATTATTTGAAGGGTAACCATTTTGCAATAATATTCAAACGTAATTTTTGTTTTCACCTTATTTACAATGTTGTCTATGTATCAACTGTGACTGCAGGGGTCATGACAATATTCCAGGTATTTTCACACCACCTTATGAGGATATTTCCAAGATCTACAGTTGTAAATGACGGAAATGGAATCTGCTCCCCCGACGAATTTACATTGGAATCAATATATGCAGGTTTTTGGTTGGCTTTTTTTCAGAATTTTTCAATCGCCTTTTTTCCTCAAAAATACATTTCAGAATAGTTCACCCTGAACGCATTAATGCGTGCATTGTTTGACCCAAATCTCATTTAGCTAGGACCGGTCACATTATATAGCTTTACTGAATGAAATATGTCTATGTCATATTTCCTTTTATGTTTGGTATCACCTGATATGTTTCCATTATTTTAGCCCGGATCATGTATATGTATTTACATTATGTTATAAGGGAAATGAAATGAAATGAGGTTTAACATCCTACTATTCTGCTCAGAATGGGCTAATGAAGACGTGCATACGTCATGCAGTGTGCGATAAGGAAAATTTTGCCCGGATAGCGGCACCACGGCCTACTCTTAGATGGAATTCCAACTGCCAAGGGATCTTTTACGTGCATGCCAATGTGTACCGAACGAACAAACAGCTGTCTTTGCCTCCGCCCTGCACCACTAGTACCGGATATAGGGGGGGGGGGGACAAAGTGGGACAAATGTCCCGAGCCCCCCACATTTAGCCCCCCCCCCCACAATTCACTTATGATTTCCAATTGCAGCGGTGAACGGTCCTTTCCTTTTCAAAACTTCAAATGATCAAAAATCATTTACGCTCGTCGATGGGTCAGGAACGTTTGGTAAATCTCTTATTAATGTCGATCGAGTATGATGTGGTTAGGGATCTTGATATTGACAGCATCATCTCCACATTCACTCTCCTCAAGTCTTTGCAAATAACGTTCACAGAGGTTTCCATTGCGAATTTAGGAGGCCTTGTGCTCTGGTGTGTTAACCGTTCTTTTTAGAAGTTTCCTTCTAATGTTTTATGTTACCTAAAATAATTTCACTAAAATAAAGTAAATGAAAACATCATAAGAGAAATTTTAAACGTCAACGAAATCGCAGCCTCAATTGTCTCAGATGCACTGAAATTAATCCAAATTTTAAAAAAAATTCCTGGAGTAAAAACACCCCAGGCACTCAAGGGGCGGAGTACATTCTAGTACGATCTGCGGTCAGTACGAACAATTTGAACAAACAACAATGGGGCCCCTGCACAGTTGGTATCCCCCCCTCCCACATGCATGATCAATCCGGCACTGTGCACCACTGACAAGGAGAACCGATACCGGAAAATCCCAACACTTTCTCGGCCAACACTTCATCTAAAGGAGCCCACCAATTATATTGTCTCAATATTCATTCTGAGGAAAGCAGTCATGATTGACGGAACTATTTGTTTAGCATTAGCTATGGCGGTTCCAAGTCCCAAGAAAAGGAAAATATATGGAAAATGGTCATAACGGTGGTGCACCCAGGGGGAGAAGTTTAGTCCCACACACTCACTTGGAGAGCTTCGTGAAAACGTAATATTGCGTCAATATTATTGATGACGCCCACACACGATCAATTCTTGCACAAAAATTGACGGGTCGTCAATAAAAAATCTACGGACTTTTGATTTCTTCAATTACATTGACATCAATTATTTCGAGCTTCAATATCACATACATACGCTCAATATGATTGTCAATATCAAGTATTGACAATATTATTGACAATTATATTGGACAAGTAGGTTCTATAAATCAATACACAACACATCAAATTATTGATCATGATATATTCAATTTATTATATTTATTGTTTATAAATTTCAATCAATAATCATGTCTGTTGAATATTTAATTGTGAATTTACTTACTAATTTTGACCGAAAGGACTGCGCAGAATCAAAATATCCGGTACCAAAACATGTTTTTCCAATAATAGAGAACTTTCGCATCGATATAAAACGAACACCAAAACGAACACATGTAATGTTCGTTTACGTTTTCGTTTCCTCTAACAAGCAGTTTGGCAATCCATGAACTTCTCGGCAAAGCAAAGTTTTCAATCGATTTTTTACATGTTATGTACAACAAATCAAGCAGAATATTGCATTTTTAAATGCACATTCTACAAACTCTTCACGATCAACAATATACACAAGGCATCGAAAATACTGGGCAAAATTTTCGTTTGCATACCGCGATGTGAATCCAGTTCAACATAATAACGTTTTTCACTGGCCGAAAATTCATTACGGACTGACGTCACAAGTACACACGAATCGATGCCCTTTTGTTTTCGTAGATCCCGGTACCGTACATCTAGCCTCTGATGTATGACAGTAAGTGATAATGTACCTATGCTTTTACATTTGGGATGCGGTACCGGTTTAGGAAAACTTACCGCTTTTAAAAAGAAGTTATCACAATTGCGTCGTTCGAAGAGTGTGTGGAATTTTCAGTGCAAACTTGACTTTGTTAAAAGAAAATCGGATAAACTTGAAAGAAAAACAATTTCAGACTTTGAAATCATCTTTGTATGATAAAACATTCTTCAAAGGCGTCGTCATGGGTAACGATGTTGGTAATCCAGGAACATGAAAGTAGTTCCAATGGCGGACCTCGTCATACAGCCGCGAGGTTAGATGTAGAGAACAGGAGCTTGCTGAGGTTTGCCGAATGATTCGTTTTGGTACCGATGCGAGAAGTCCCTATTGTGAATAATCCGACCAGTTGTCCCGCTTGTGTAAACTGTACACATAATATGAAAAAAGTAAATATATAACACGATCACTGACACGAAACTCCATTATAGGGAGGGCTAGCTAGCATATATTTAATTCGTTTTCTAAGGGTTAATCGAATATTTATTTTTATATTTTGGCAAGTCAGTGGCGGGCACGGGTTATTTGATTACGGAATACCCGGGAATCTTCCTCCGAGAAAATCTTTGAAAAATCGAGTTGTCAGTGACATCACCCCAACAAACAAAAAATCAAATTTATATGTTTCAAACCAAAAATAGTAAATGAAAGAGAGGCAACCGTGATCGCCACTGAAGGCGGGAATTAATACAGCGAATTAGAATGATATTGAAACATACGAACACTTTCTTCATAATATAATCATTTGAACACGAGATTACATTATTAGAGTGGATAAGTTCTTAACAGATGGTTTCCTGTACGCGTTCCGCAGAGACCCCAACTAATTTCACCAACTAGGATTCATTCTAGGATAGCCATATTATACTGGGTTTACACCACTTTTCACACATCGACATCGGTTATTGACGAGGGAAATAAAGATCTACGCCTTCCTGTAAACGATGACGAACCTGAAAATACATTTCATGCATGTTCCATTAAAAGTCATTCAAATATTGAAACCATTTAAAGCATGTTGCGAAATATTTTCAAATAGCCAATGCAACAAATAAAAGTAAGACAATATTGTCAAAGGTATCGCCGTACACGGACTGGCTCCATGCATAGGCAGGAGAGAAGTTTTGCATGCTTTAAGACACAATTTGTCAGCAAAAGTTTTGTTTTAGGCAAAAGTATAAGTTTGGGTCCATATTCGTCGAAATATTTAATGACTTCCAAATATCAAACAGGCCTTTAAAATGGGCTTCCGGTTTATGTCTCGCTTTGTGTATGCCAAATTCCTTTGTTTCCTTATGAAAAGATTATAAAATCATTAGAACAATTAAATATTTGAAAAAATAGATTCACCATTAAGGCTGAAGACTTAAGATGTTTGGGAAATACATGAAAAGAGCACGACGATAGGTGGCAGCATTAAATAGCGAGTTGCTTGGTTTATACTTTATTGGACAACATATTGAAGATTCCACATGCATAATAATATAATTAAATAAAATAAATTACTTCGTCTTTGATAACTGGTAGAAATTCCATTGCTGATGGAGCTACGGCCAATACGATTTGATTTTTTCACAATTTGAAAATCTGGGCTTATTGACGATCTGGCAATTTCGTCTGTAAAAATAACACTTATTCCCCCGCTGTACTTGCTATTTGTTTCTACTGAAATGGAAACACAAACTATTAATCTGATTAATTCACAAAGCAGACAAATATATTGGAAGAGCGGTCGAAGTCAAACGCAGCCACCATTTTACCCCCCTAAGTCAACCGCACGTGACAAACAAAGATCAATTATATCTAATTAACCTCGGCTGTTTGCAAAACCAGACTGCTGAAAATGAAATTCCACGTAGGTTTAGACATACTGATATACACAAATACTTATAGTCGAACGTTATCATATCATTCGTCCCGTGACAGTCAATTGATGCTCAAAATTAAGTATAAAATGAAATCAAACGTATAGATCTTTAGCTATCATCTGAATTTCAAACCTTGTCGATTATTTATCGTTCAAGATTCAGTTCATTACTGGCTATTTTGTGAACAACATCATTGTTCATTCGCATTGGAAACATAATTCAGTCTCGTTTGCCATAGTGAACTCCTGGTGGTACATAACATTAATTTTAGGCGTGAAAGGGTTCTTTCAGCGTAACTGTTGGAGATTATTTCTACTTTACGATATGCGGTCATCCATTTTTTTGTGTAATCATCGTGAGCATTTCACGATAGATAATTTTCGGGAATAAAATCGCCAAAACGTTTTTTGTAAATTAAAGTCGCATTATCGGATGTTGGATTTGGTGTTCATGGTATAGCCCAAACCTGAGTGCGATTACACGGGTCTTCTCTCGTAACGCGCTATCGATAAAGGAACCAAGTTTAGTTTAAACGAATTAGACATATACTTACCGAGATTTTTAACATTTTCCTGACTTCTAAGAACACTGTCAGTGCTCGATTTCCTGTTATCATCGGGGTAGTTGACTTCATCGGCTGTACTAAAGACGTCTTGTATTGATGTCGATCTTTGCTGTTTCAATTCGTCAGCAGCACCAACCATGATATTTTTCGTCTTTTTGGGCAACTTAATTCTGGCTTGAGCATGAGAATAATATAAAGTAAAGTTGTTGACTATCACAGGTACTGGCAGAGCAAGCATAAGTAGACCACAAAGAGCACACACAGCGCCGATAATGTAACCTAACACTGTCCTAGGATAAATGTCACCGTATCCCAGTGTTGTCATTGTAACAACAGCCCACCAAAATCCCCGTGGTATGTTCCTGAAATCATTGTGTATATTTTCATCTACCTGTTCGGCGTAATAGATAAGGCAAGCAAAGATAAGCACCCCGATAGCTAAAACTAATATTAGAAGCATCAACTCCTTTGCACTAGCTTTTATAGTTTGTGCTAATATCTTCAATCCACTAAAATGCCGAGTTAACTTTAAAATCCGAAATATTCGCACCAGTCTCAGAGCATTAAGATAATACAGTCCAATTGAATCTTCTAAAGCTGGGTCGAAATGAACAACAATTATCTTGGAGTAAAAGGGTATGATGGAAAAAAAATCCACCCAATTCAATGCTTGCTTCACATAGTTCAATTTACTAGGACAAAAAATAAATCTAGCTATTATTTCACATGAAAAATACGCAATGCAAGTATATTCTACAACATCAAGAAAAAGATAGGGTCTTGTTAATTGTTGCGTCTCCAAGACGGTGGTCTTTTCAGTAATAGTCCTATTCGGATTCTTGAGAACACGGAACTGCAAATGCGTCTCTAAACAAAAAGCTCCGATAGAAAAAAGAACGAAAACTAAAGATATGATGGCCATAACCTGAAATAGTCAATAAAAAGAAATATTTAGTAGAGAAAGTACTTGTTAGAATTGTAATAATGCAGTACCGAATTTTGGGATAACATTTACAATCAATAAGCTGTATTTAAATTCTAAACGCCAACCTACCTTAGCCGCTTTACTAGAATTGGGTTCCTCGAGAAGATTCCACATTTTAGGTTTCCACCTTACCCATAAACTCTTCTCGCTCAATTTTACTTCTTCAACTATTCCAAACCGCATAGCTATTTCTTCACTGATTTCAGCATCATCATCAGCCCCGTCTGTAAAATCCACTCCATCAAACTTAGCTAAAGTTTCTTGAGCATCTCTGTGGGCACGGTAGGTGCTCCAGCAACAGGGTTCGATCTGCTTTTCATCAATTCCCCAAAATGCTAACTCTTCCTCAAACATCGGTCCACATACATCTGTAGGTGCATGTAGTTTTCCGATTCGGTAATAGTTGAGAATCATATTGAAGACTCCTGGGTGTCTATCAAAGTAATATTCGCCCTTAACATTGTCACAGTCAGGAGTTTGAACTGTTGTTTCTGTTATCCATGAAAGTCTGGTATCTGGGATGTTCTTTAAGGTACTGCGATACGTTTCAAAACGAGTACCACCAACATTGATGACAACTCGGTTGTTTAATTGTTTGTTTGGAACAAGCGACATTTTCTGCATCATTACTTTTGAAAAGTTTTATTTGGTTACCATCTCTCCCTTTATCATCTCTCAATCACGCTATTCTTTCGGAATTAAAACTTTCTATTCTTCCGAGTTATTTTTCACTTGAATACTATGATGGAATTAAATCGAAGATTTTATGCTACAAAATAGATGGTATCTTCTAAAACCGCAACTATCTGTTATGTAGTTATGACGACGTTATCATTATCAATTTAGCGATTAGACACATTAATAAACTACCTTTCAAGTGACGTTTGGTGAAGAATCTTGACGCTGGAATCTAAGAGAAACGGACAGGTGGTTCTACGTTATTTAACACGTGTATAGATTTTCGATCGGTGTGTATTTATTTTAGGATTATCAAACGATATCTGGCCTTCAATACCAATTACATTACCTGTGACAGAAATATGTTCTGAAAAGAGAGAATAAATCTGATACACAACATTATTTAAAGTTCTGTAGAACATAATGGGGATTTAATTAACGTGCAGTTCATCGATAAATTTTTTTTATTCCTTAAAATTATAATGGTCACGCCTTTATCCTTGCCCCGTGCCACTATAAGTAGTTGTAAAGGGTGTGCTACTTTGTTCTGTGCTATTTTTGTGTATTGATAACTTCTGAAATGCTGAAGTTTAAGAAAGGTTTCATTACATCACACCAAAAATAAGAGCACGTGAGATGATCGTAGTGCTATATTGACCAGTAACCATGCATGCTGTTATCGCCGCCATAGCCGCCATCTTGGCAATGGGACCCCATATCCGCTAATGTCGATCGTACATGGACACAGATCATTAAATATTCAACAAGGGCGAACGTTATTTTTAGTCTTTCTCTCTCTTTCTCTCTCTGGCGGTTTTTGTTGAGTTTTTGGTGTAGAAACGAAGAAAAGGGTTTGAAAATACATTTTCTGCCAGTTTTTGGTGAATATTCATGATTTTGAGGCGGAAGGATACAAGAGTTGTGAGGTTGGTTACGTTGAAAGGGAGGGCCGAAAATTGCATGGTTAGCTGTCTCTATATACTTCTAGCTTGTGTATCTCAAGTTTTTCATGAGTTTGCCACATGTTGCTCCATCTGCGGCAGAAAGCGTTTTACCCAACGAATATTTGGGGAAAAGTTACAACCGGTCTAAGAGACGATAATTAACATTAAAGTCAATGGGGAAATAATTTGTGATCTGTGGCCACATGAATTGGGGAAATCTTAGGCTTTTTTTTCAAGAGCGCCACAACCATGGGGGGCGTTGGGAGATCAATTGTTGGTCCACAAATATAGTCTAGTCATATTTGTTTCTAGTCCTCGGTCCTCGAACACGTAGTCTCGGTTACTGAAACCTATCTCGAAGCTATCGCACAGGGAGCGATAAATTGTTGTTAAAAGTAGATGGCACAGTGAGAGTCAGACCCATGAAATTATCATGTTACTCACGCCTGTCAGTATGATGTATACTCGCATATCTAAATAGAAAATTCAGAAGGGTAAATTTTAAATGGCCGTGAATCGGGTAAGGGAGACTATTCTTTTTTTTTCGGAATCGTAATTAGGGAGAAAGTAGTTTACAAATTTGTATGATCTTCACAATCAAAACGAGGCTGACACTTAGTAGGATGTGTATCCTTCATTAGCATCAAAGATTGCTACGTACCGGTGGTACATGGAAGGAATAAGTCGGTCTGTAACAGCTCTGGGTAAACGGGCCATGGCTCCTTGAACTGCTTCTGTAAGTTGTACGGCTGTCTGTGGCCTGGGAATCATGCGGTCAATCCTCCTTTTAAGCTCGCCCCAAAGGTGTTCTATCATACCGCCCTCGTCGTCTACGCCTGCAATCTACTCTGGGCACACAAACCAACATTCGTCCGTGAATAATACTCTTTGCCATGATAGGTGACGCCATTGACAATACTTACTTGCCCATTGCAGGTGCCGTCGACGGTGTCGTAATGTCAGCACTGGTCGCCGACATCTATATAAGATTTACAATGCGTAGATATTAGATAAGCCGTAGAGCCGCATCACTATCTTTGTTTTATGTAAATTGTGCGATCTTCCCTGTTGGTAGTTACTCTCGCCCTACCGCTACGGGCGTTCATCAGGTTGAATCGGTTCAGCAGATGGTGGATGGTGCTAATATGCACGTTTTAAGCAAGCACCCGCGTGGTCTCTCAAGTCTGGATTCTACCTATTGCTTGTTCCCGCTTCTGACGTGACAGTCTAGCCATCCTTACAACATCATTACGTGAAATGATTTATTGAATATTTGATACCCATATATAACCAGGAATTCACGTTCACAAAAAAATCGTGCAGATGTATGAAACATGGATAATCAACAGAAAGTCGATTGTAATCCATCACACCGGAAGTTATGCCCTCCACTCCCATCACGCGCACACACACACACACACACCCACACAACACACACACACACACACAAAATGGACCTATACTTCACACATTATATACATTTACCCTACCACGTTCCAAAAGTTAATACAACGTGTGCGTTTCTTTTGTCGTGCAGTATACATATTGTTCTGGGTGGGGAGCTTTCGGCATAGTAAATCGTCTCCCGATGGCTTGGGAAACAGTTCTGGTGCAAAATAAAGTCTATTCATACTTTTTTCGTCGCCCCGGGTTACGACGGTCCTGATGTTCGAAATAAAACCACAAGAAACAATCATTGTCTGCGACTCAAACATTGTTCTGGGTTTTATTTTGTACATATTTATATTTCCTTTCCCAACAAGGCGTTTATCTTTTTTAAAATATTTTTGCACCCCTTAGTCCCATAATACATTAATCTGTTTACGTTCCTTGTATATTGGATTCTTTCAAAATGAGGTCTTTATATCTAGTTATCCAATAATTTTTAATTAGCGCATATTGGACAGAAAGTATTTGAAATAATTGATTAACAAAGATAAGGCGAGGATACCAAATCACAGAATGTTGATATGTGCTATACGATTCTATTTATTAAAGAAATAAATTCAAATGACACGAAATGAGACTTACCTTTCCTATTGTTTCAAAGTTTGGTTTTAGTGTGACAAAAAATAGCTGAGGTATGATAACCTGTCACGGAGTCCACCAGTAGATGGTAGTTATATCGTCAGAGTCTGTGATAGAGTTAACGATTGATTATATCTCTTCAAATTATGATAAAAATAACCCACTGTAAATATATTCTTGATAAAAGGTAAAGCAATAGACCGAATTTCTAAAGGGACAAGTGGGGGTGGGGTGAGTGGGTGAAGTTTTCAAAATAGCAAGTTGGATATATATATACATGTGGGTTGTTAAAGATCAACTGAATATATTAAAATATGAGTAAGTCAATTAAAAAAGGATTGTATTTATTTACCACACACTCATTATTTTTAAAGACACAATTCAGAAATTAAGCACCAAAAGCGAAAAAAGGGGACACATTGGTATAGTTAAGTACCTGAATTTTGATATTCCACAGAGTATCCCAGCAGTGGACAAGTAATTGAATTAGCCGTTAAATTTGCTTGTCTTGCCTTAAAAATCGGTCATTATAAAGAGAAATGTGATGAAATCTATCTTTAAACTATGCCTTTAGGACTACCAGAAGAACTATTTCGGATAGCCCTAACCTTTCCATAGTCTGTGTTATGGTTATGTTGACTTATGGCAGCCAGTACTGTGGAAACGATACAGCCATGATTTTTTTGATGGTTCGGAGATTTATGAAAATTTTTACACTGGTTTACTTTCTAAAACATCTAATTCCCTGGCTGCCAACTGTTACAATAGTCATCAAAAGGGCAATGAAGGCGCCAGAAAGTTTGTCAGGGTTGTTGACCAAGATTATCTGGGAACCCAAAAGCGACACTTGAGGGGCGCGGAAATGAAGGCGATTATAGCTTGTGTGCACATGGGCGTACATATCGATCTTGTATTGGGTATTATGCTCGATTTAGACATCTTTACATGTTTATGTACTAATGTGATTTTCTTTCATTTTGAAAATTGTATGCTGCTCCACGTGGGCGTTTTTATGCAATAAACTTATCTTATCTTATCTGTGTGGCGGGGAGGGGGGGATTAGCAAAAATCAGACTGACTGCTGCACAGACCCCTAAAACGAGTAACGTAGCCACGATTCAAGCACCAAAGGTGCGAAATTTTTAAGGGAGTCCGCGGACATGACCCCGCGAAGAAATGTTTGAATCTATAGTCCCTGAAATGACATTTCCTTGATTGTGCAGAATTCTGATTGCCAGAAAAAACTTGTAACATGAGTAAACTTGAGTACTACGCACGGGAATTCATGTTATCTATTAAGAATTTTACAAAGGACTTTGTGGTGAATATACATAAATTAGCAAAGATGGTGAATATACATGATATGGCTATGTCCGCATGTTACAAATGGCACTGAAGCGCATTCCGTTACACAATTCGTTTAGCAGTGGTAAAATGTTTATTTTGTATTAAATATTGGACTTTAGAAGCCCATCGTTTCCCATAAGATCCCAACATAGCTGCTACAAATAATCTCTAGTGAATTAAAAGGTAATCTATAACACTAATGTTTCTTGGTGAACAAAACATACCTTTAAATAAATATTTAGCTTCACTTAGCCGGCTATTGGCCACGAAACAGTTAATTATAATTGATCGATCTGGATATATTTTGGGGAAGAATATTTCTTCAATAAAAGTTCTTTCATTGTATATGGCCGTAAACTATATTTTTAGCCATGGATGATTTTCTTTCATATTCATCTTTTTAAATACAACAAACAATTTTTTCTTTTGAATTCAACCAACAAAACTCAAAAGACGGTGAACAAATTCATTTATTTGGTGATAAGTTTTTGACTATAACAAACAATGAAAGTCAATATGTTGACAAGTTGACTTATGAACAGTGAACAAGGTTGTGCTAATTAACAAAATAATCTACATACATAAAATACTACATGATTATAATAACTTTAATACTGATTCTAAATATGTATTCCTGAAGCAATGGTGACCAGCACGATCAGCTCATTAACCTTTATCAAGCGTCACTCTTTATTATAATCATGGGTAACTGTATGATTCCATCAGTCTATTTTATATTCTACTAAAACAAAACACAGGAATTAATTGGCAGACCATTGCTTCAAGAATAGTTAACAACCACGGAATTAATGTCATATACTCATTAATCACAGTTAGTGCAATTTTGTTGCTCAACTAATTAAATTTCATTAATAGAATTTTTTTTTTTGTGCAACACAGTACTGGTGCTTTAGAATATCAGTGCATTTTATTGATGAACAATATATGTTTTGTCTTAGATATACATACTTATCATAAGGCTGCGTTTCCACCAAATTCCACGTGTCACGTATCACGTGTAATGTGTCATGCATGACACGTGATACGTGACATTAGGGGTTTCCACTGGATTTCACATCGAACATGTCACGTGTCATTCGTCCTGTGTTCGCCATGGGTAACGGTTCAGACTCATCTGACGAGGAAATTCTTGCTCTATGTCTGTTGTACCGGCGAGCTAGGAAGAGAAACTGTTTTCTTTGATCTTTGTTTTTATAGTTTTATTTCTGGGGTCCCACAGAAGTGGGGTCTTCTGCACAAGGCATATCAGGTTATAATCATTCATGTGTAGGACAAGCGTAAATAACTAATTTTAAACGATCAAAACACAGGCTCTTTTTACATTCGACACGAACACGTGGAGTTACCAAAAGGGAAAGTAAAAGCTGTGGAAAGCCCAGGGGAAAACTCAGATCGGACAGACGTGAAACATGAACATGTTCATTCTTCAAAAACGTGTCACTTCACGCGTGAAACGTGAAACGTGAAAAGTGACTTGATGGAAACGGTTCCTACCAAAATCATATGTTTCTATTTCTTGTCACGTGACATGTCACGTGTCACGTGAAACTTGGTGAAAACGCAGCCTAATATGCGCCAGGAACCATCATTATCTTCTGATTGTCTGTAACGATATAGCAGCAATAATCCCCGATGCTTAAAAACCCGTCCATCCAGATATAAAGATATAAAAAATATTGGCTTCCGGTGTGATTTTTACAAAGGTTTATGCAATGGTAATTACAAATGCATCTCCCGATATTATAGGATTAATGTTAATAGGCGTCTAAATAAACAATCAAATACAAAACTTAAATATTCACAAAACGGAGGCTTGAAACGCACTTATCAATATATTTTGAAATGCTTCAACCTCATGTAAGCTGCGCAGTTAACAGTAAGGCATGTCGAGAACAAAATTGACTAGAAAACAACTGTCTCACAATTTGTTTACATAATGACTTACAGTCTGAGGTTTGAAATAGGGACATACAAACTGGTCAATTTTAGTAGGCTATTAATTTATCAACAAGAGACAAAACCCAAAATATCAAGAGATTTGACGGAACCCAGTAGTTCTTTGGTCATGCAAATATATTTAAAACTTCAGAACATTCTATAATAAAAAAACACATTTTCTTTTAATCAACAAATCATTTTTCAAGAAGCTGGAGCTATAAGCAGACATAATAAGTGAACATATTCTTTTGATTATCAGTTGTACACAGAAGGCGACATTCGGGCGTTCAACAAAATATTACACGTGGAGTCTTTCACTATTATACCTATATTTTGTCTATTTGTATACCAAATTTTTACATTTGATTACTGTTTTTGATCGACTGTATCTTTATGTCGTAAACGTCTTTGTGTTGTTAAAAGATTACACTGGCGTTGGAATGCTGTGTTTAGAACTTCTGGAAACTGATCCCGGTGAGGTATTACACAGCTGTTTCTTTTCTTTCTCATCTTCCTCATCAGTATTTCTAATTGAGGGCTTTGCTAATAAATAGAATTTTTTGAACAAAAAGAAGGCGACCCCACAGGATATACCAAACGCCCCCAAAATAAAAACACCCGCCGTATGACTAATACCAAATTGTACGTTTGATTTTTTCTTGTTGCCGACATCGATGTTACATTTTCGTTTATCATCCCACCATCTATAATGAAAGAAGCAACTGGTTAGAATATGGCTATGTTTTGGGTAGATTTAGGCATCTCTTCAAAATAGATAACTGCAATAACGTTAGGTATTTAACGAAACCCACGCAAAACAAGTAGAATAAAGCAATATTTGTGTCTGAATAGGGAATGAGGAATAACCTATAGCAAACCTCTCTCCCTTTTAGATATAAATACATGTATTTACATTTTATAAATAAATAATCAATGTTCAAGTGCACATATGGTTATATTGAATGTGTTATAGTTGTCTCTGGAATGAATTTACATTTTAGAAATAAGCAAGAATGCACAAGTGAAAATATAATTACAGTGAGTGGATAGTTTTAAAAACTACTGAGTCAGTTGTCCGAGTTGTCAATTCCGTGCAATTAGACAGTGTGTCGATGGATAGTAGGTAAATTACTTATTGTATTATTTCGGGCATCTGAATTCTGAATATTAGAGCAATGCAATAACAAAATGTTCAGTATCTTCAAAGTGATGACCACATTTACAGCATGGATTGTCAGAAATGTGACGTAAAAATCTATGTCCGCTTAGACTGCTACAGGACTGGCGCAGGTTAGAATTAATGATTTGGTTTGCGCGGGATCGAAACGTTGAGGTTTCGATAGTGGGTTATACCCACAACTCACGCCAAAACGCGCCGTTACAGACCGTTTCAATGGCTAATCCCTCATATTATCAAGAACGCTGGGTTATATAACAAATTGTCCAGATCCTAGTGTAGTAAAGACAAGTTAAGCAAAAATTTTAACGGATAAAAAACGAAACGAAATAGGATCTGTGTTTTTATCAGATCGGGGTATAGTCTGCCATATAGCAGTTTATTTCATTCAAAAGCTGATACTCACTTTTTCTTCAAACCCTGTAACACCCCATTCTCTTTTAATTTCAGTAGTTCTATATTTATGCTGGTCTTAAAGGGGGCCCCTTCTGCCATTCCTATTCCATGTTCCTGAATTAAAATGGGCGAGGCCACAGCTTTGATATCACAATCTGCTCCTTCGGAGTATGCATTAATAAGGTAATCAAATATAAAAGCATAATTCCCACGTGCTACTCTTTCGCGTCCCTCAGACGAATTGCTCACAAGGCCGTCTGACTCTTGTATTTTTTCCCACAATCTTTTGAAAACCGGTTTTGTACCCATACTTAGGAAGTTCATGGTCGCAGAGTTCCCTACAGTTCCACAACTAATGTCATCATTTTCCGATAATGATTCAAAAGATGTTATGGTCTTTCCCAAATTTTTTGTGGTCAGGAAAGCTGCCATATTAGCAGTGTATGTTGCCACGGTAATGAGCACAAAAAATCCGAAACCTGCCGTAAGAACACGTTGGGATATAGGCCGTGGAGAAAAGTCAGTTCCTCGTTTTAACAGTGTTCCCACAGAAAACCACAAAGTCTCTTTCAGAGTGAATTTTTTCTCAGTCCGTGTGTAATCCAACAGAAAATACACCAAGGAGACCACGACAGAAGAACCTAAAATAGCCATCCACAGCTCCAGAGAAAAGGGTTTCAGAAATTGGAAGATGGTGTAGTGATCGGCTGGCATGGACACCAGGATGTTGACTCCAGTACTTAAGACTCCTAAACTAAAGTCTATAGCAGCTTCTCGTTGAGACGTTATAGATATAGCTCCCATAGCTAATGTTGCATTCTGAAATATTAACAGTTTTAAATTAAAGCATCACATCACCCACATCTATGCATATCGTTTTTTTTTTTACATAAAATTGGTACAGGTTAAAATTGGGTCCCCTTTCTCCTGAAACGAAACACACTAGACCTATCTTCCATTGCGATTTTAATATGAGTAAGTTTATCTATATGTTTAATCTAAGCCCTGACCCCCCCCCCCCCCCCCACCACCACCACCCACACTAAACACACCTAACTAATAATGCCCCTAAGCTAAAATAATTAACCTGAATTTTTATTGACTCTCTTTTTAAATTAAGGTTGAATATACAGACATACATAGTAAATTAAAAAAAAAAACATACCCCGCTCTTGACTTCACCGACCATACCGTCCCATATAGCGCCATATTGGTTGTTAGGACTGACATATATTTCGTAACGGAAGTTCAGGGCTGATTGCAAGTGATTTAATAGATCGATAGTAAAACCTTCAAATTCTTCTCTATTCTCTAGTCCCATGCTGATAGATTTCATCATAACAAACGGGTCCTCCTGTAAAATCCAACAAAATTGTTCAACGTGGTAAAAGTCTATAAATATATGAATAGTTTTTTTATCTCATATTTGAATCCTTCCATATAAAGAACCCAATTTTGCCAATGCATGGCTCCAATGGAATCAAACACACCTTTTATAACATTGACTCTATAGGATCTTATGCCTATGTCCATCAAGTGGTTCAGAAGTTTAAAATGTAATACATTTACTGACAAACGACGGACAGAAGATATAAGTTCGGATGGTTGAAACATGATCTGCCGTTAAGGATTAGTATAAATTCAATTTTAACGCTTCTACATGTATATTAGCGCCGATATAAAATCACAGTCACATTTACACCGAAGCAAACGTAAAGTAGAATAAATCTTCTGGCGGAGTGGGAAATGCATAAATGTCGTGTCAAATACCAATCAATGATTATTACTTTGCTATGCCCATGTCTACATATTAAACAAGGCTTTCCAGACGTGCACAGTAACGCTGCTAATGATTGACACCACGTGACAACAAAGGGTTCCTGCATGTGATTTATCCCAGAATCCAAGCCCGCTTGAAAAAAAAACCCCCAACAACATCATTATATTTCCCCGCAATCAAACCTGTACTGGAATACGATAACGGGGAAATGATGTCACATTTACAAACCCCAGGTGCTGGGAGACACTGCCGAGTTGTTGATCAAATTTACCTGCTGTTTTCGTTTGTCTGAAATCAGTATGTTTTCTAAAATATTTTCAGGATCTGATAAATAGCCAACTAAATATTCTTTTCGTTTCATTACTTACAATAACAACAACCACTTTGACTAATTCCGGGAAAATGCCAATTTGGGGTTTTTTCCTTGAGGTATTGACTATTCCCGTTTGATTTAGTCGGTAATCCGGTGATGTTCCATTAAAACTCCACTCAGCGATCTGAAACATAAGAGAGTGTACTTCATAACGTCTACAGTCGATTACAGGGTTTGAACACGGGCAATAAGTCTGCAAATACATATGCATCGATCTTAATTTCAGTAGGGTTCAGCTTAATAGTTAGAGTTGCCTAGTTGCTTAGAGAAATAGAGACTTAAACATATTGAAAAATCACTGAAAGTTGTAATAGAAAAATATCCAATTTAAAGAATAACACCCGCGAAACTAGCGAGTTTCTTTGTAAATCAAAACTGATGCGCGACATCGAATTTCAACATATATACACGTATAAAAATCATCGAACTTCGAGCGGTAGCTATAAATGTTCCACAAAGTGCAGTTATCTTGTTTTATGCAATGAAGTTGATCTTCATAACGAATCGGCTGGTTTGAAATCTCATGAAATCGACCCGTAGTTGTGATGCCAAGGCAATAACCTTAAAACCAAACATGTCAAAGGTTCGGCTATCGGATTATTGAAAAGTACTTATTCTCAAGTATGACAACATAAATGTGAATCATATGTCTATCAATACTATATTAACTTATGGAAACTGTAAAAAACAAATTAATGTAGTTACCCTTTCATACATATCTTCACCACCATGTTTATAGAGGTCTAACGTGTATCCTTCTCGTTGTCCAGTAGCGTTAAAATGTATTATACCCGTTTTACCATTCTCTAGGCTCACCTAAGGGTAGATGGTCAATCATATTAATATTAACATATGTATCCTAATTTTCAAACACAAAAAATTGGAAACATGTTTACGCCAATAAGAAAGTTCACACATTGCCTTAAAGACAACATCTAAGTTTTAGGCCAAGAACATATGTCACTGCCCTCTTTTATCATTTGCAGTGTAACAAAACTCTAGGTACTTAAGGAATCGGTCAGGAGCCAACCAAATATCGAGCATTTCCATGTTCATAATACCACTGACAGTTACTGTATTCGCGGAGAAGGCAGGTGACTAAAATCACTGGAAATATCTACGATACCCATGATTTAGAAGTCTATTGTAACTGTAGGGATGACTTACCGATTTCAGAGCTTTTATAAACCTAGCGTCAGAAAAGCTATTAGTGACCTCTTGTTGATCAGTTATATATCTGTTTAAGCCTAGTGTTGTCACTCGTGCTGCGTCTATAGAGGCAGCTTCCATTGCGCTTTGCATAGTTCCGTCATAGGACGGTCTAATGTAGCGGAAAGCAAGGAGTTGACATCGTGCCGAGAACAGACCAAGCTGATACATCTGATTTGCACCAGCAAAGGGTTGAAGATAAGAGCTCTGGAATTTAAAATAAAAGACAACAATAAATAATAACATAAACAATGATTATTGGGTTATTAGGCACGTACCAGTATCCGAAACCTAATGTAGGGGCAGATAACTTAACTATCGATCATGTTGGGTTTTTTTTCTTCCGGTCCTCTGGTTTCCTCTCACTGTTAAAGACGCACAAGCGATTGATGGACATAAAATGTAACCATATTATGTTAGTCATAGTTTGTGTCGAAAGGATGTTGAACGTCCCCCCCCCTCTTTCTCTCCAACTTTTAAAGAAACAATTAAATAGCAGTAGACGATATTGTACTTACTGGGTCAACGAATATAAAATATTGTTTACTCTTCGACAACATATCAAATAATTTCGCCTGCAATTAACCAAGGTTAAAATCATTATATAAATCTTATAAGCCATCCACGATTTTGATCGCTGAAATGTTATTAAAAATCTCATTACAATTTCCATTTCGTTTATACTTTTCTGTTTTTGTAGAGTACAACGCAACCAGATCGTGACTCACGATGATTTTCTGCAAAGCAAGAGTGACGTTTATATTGACAAATGTATTCCAAATAGTTATAACTTTGAACCACTTAGAATCATTCTCATATACACAGTGCCGAATTTACCAAAAAGTAATGCAAAAATTAAATGGTCATAATTCCATTAGGATTGATTGGTTTGAAATTCCTTTGGACAAAAATGTGCTTTAAAACAAAGGTATTTTTTTCTATATAAGGGCAAAAATTCTGTTTTTGTCTTTTTGTTGTCTAGGGTATTGTGTCTTTACGAAAATACACGCTAACAATCCGACTGAGCAGTCCAATGCAAGTAGATAGTTTTATAAAACAAAATGTTACCAGTACCTCTTTAAGAACTTTTTCGATGAGTTTGTCTCGTTCATCTCTAGGACTACAAACTATGATATGCCTCTGTCTTGAAAGTCGGGCATTTCGCAGAATTTCTTTAATCATAGCTTCTGCTTTATCAGATCTGGCTTCAACAGAGTATGGTATCAAAGACACTTGTTTATTTAACAGCTGACTGGCAAGATCCTGACATTCTACAAAATGAGAACAAATTTGTCACGTGGTATATCATGGTTATTCTGAACATATTGGAAACCAGTCGCTAACAGCTGTCATTCAGCTAAGCTTACTGTCTGGACGCCGTTACATTCCTGACTGGAACCGGAAATAGCGATGGTAGGAAAACCATACGGATAACTCAACCATATGTTGTCACGCGAGTGTGTTTTTTGTATGATCAGAGTCATCACCGGATATGGCGAGTGTTTAGTATGATCGCAGCTTATGGGTGTTAACTGTGAAAATGGTCTAACATGTTGGCTACTCCCATGAGTCTTAGTCAGTGAGCAATACAAACATTGGGCAAAGTGCTTGATTCATATTTGAATCATCGATACAATTCATCACACTGACCCATATTCCCATAATACCAATTTATATAATTATATATAGATTGGTGTGGAGAGTTCACGACGGGAGGGACACCGAATCATTTAATTTCTGTTAAGTGCAGAATATATATCGCTAGGGAACAGAATCATTAGAAATCATGTGTATTGGTTCATCAGAGTAGATGATCGTATAAACACGGTCACTATCGATTCTTCTTGGAAACACGATTCCCATAAACAGGGCTGACCATGGCGAGGGGAATAAACAAACACATTAACCAGCATAGTGTTTTGGTAATAAAAAAACCAATAGTTTATATCATGAACGAATATTGGATAACATAACATCTTATTAACTATCAACACAAACTATAAGTCACACAAGAAGTCCATGGAATTAGGCATCTATTACCATTTCAGGCTTAAGTTAAACAAATAGTACATGACTTATAGAGGAACCTTCAGCACACAAATAATCGGAGGGTTTTGCTTTTATACAATCGTTTATAGTCTAAAATGCTGACCAGTCTTTATTTCGTTTCGTTGGAATTGTTATATACCATTAGCAGTGGGTGACATCTTTATGAACTGTTGCACAATAATTATGTAGTTTGCTTACGGAGTTTGTCGAATTTTCAACCACTTTAGACCCCGGGGTGTTAGCTTGATTATTTCAAAACTTGTGATTGTTTTTTCAGTCATTTATTTTCTGGTTTTTACTTGTTTGGTCTTATTTATGTGAGTATGTTATTGAGTTGGGGAGGGGTTGGGGGTTGCAACAGTACGAAGGTGTCAGGTTTACCCAATTGAGCTAACCAAATAATGGATACTGATTTGTTCCACCAGTTGGTTATCCAACTAAGAATCAGTCCAGACCAATATAAATTATAAATAACCCATCCTGACCAGCATCATTTCGATACACCAGTAAAATGGTTTAATCAATAACATCAGTAATCAAAATTGATATTACTCCAGACGAAATATTCTTTCAACTAAGGAGTAAATCCAAAATATCTACATGGGCACAAACAAGGGGATTCTTTAGTTGACCTGGATTAATGCGTGGCGAACAGAAAGCACCAACCGGATCAATGGAGAAGGCCAACCTTTGCAAGACAGCTATCATCGACATAAGAACGGGCGTACTATTAGTTTTGAAGATGCTTTAAAGCTAAAGCAGGACCGTGACAATATTATGAAATTAAAATACCTACCCTGGTTGTCTCTGGGTTGTCCAGGCATAACCATGACAGCACTGTCCCATTCATTTACACTAAACAGATCTACGACAGCTAAATTCTGTTCTTGGGCTGGTGGACGAATCTCTACGATAGTCTTCCATTTAACTCGGTCTTCTACTCGACTCATGTCAATCCAATCAAACCCTTTATAATCTGTGACGAGGTAGGGTATACCTTCCCTTTCTAACATCATAGCTAAATTTGTATAAAAGGGTCCGATGATGAGATTAGGTCTAGTACCTCGACGTGTTCCCTGAGACAACGAAGCTGTGAACAAATATATTATGAAGAATAAATAAATACACGCGTTAATTGTGATTGGCAGACTCTATATCAAAACCAATCAAAACCCATAATACAAAAAAGACCATTACATTTTTGAAAAGCTTTAACTATTCAGTCATTTGATTGGCTATATTCTCAAGGGCAAGGGTATTATTATGTTTTAATTCTTAATAAAATTAAATGTTAAAAGTTAACGGGGCGAAAATAACATCTACATTTAATGAAGCTGGTATTTAACTCGAACAATTAAATAGGACAAATTATATCATACAGAAATTAAATGTACGTCAGCTCCTAAAAGGCAATGAGGTATCAGAGAGATAGAGAAAGAGAGAGAGAGAGAGAGAGAGAGAGAGAGAGGGGTTAACGTCCACTCGACACAAACTAGGTCATTTTGGGACTAACATATGGTTTAATTTCATTTCAATAATTCGCTTGTGCGTAGGAGTCCATAGCAGTGGGAGGAAACCGGAGGACCCGGAGACAACCCACGAGATTGGATAGGCGACCCTACTTCTTGTCACGTACAACCGGGGTTTCAAAAACACGCAAGTTGACTCAATGACAGGCTTTATGATACAGCACACACCTGTTAACCATTCGGCCATCCCCACCCCGAGGTATCAGGCGTTTGAAAGCACATCTTACATCGCGCATGACAACCTCCACTTTTTTTAGTTAACCAAAACCATTTTTTGATCCTAGATTTCGGAAGCTTCCAGAAGATACCCCCGAGTTATATGCCCAGTTCAAACACCTAAGAAAAAAAAATTGTTATCTTTTAGCTAGCTGAACGTCACGAATGAGAATTTGTATAAAACAAGCATAGTGGCCTTGGGTTAAACGACTGAAAAATCTCAATAATTCTAGCATCCAATTTAATAGAACGCAATAACCATTAACGCAATTTCATCCTTAAATACAACACGAAATAGCACCATTATATTGTAAAAAATGGTTATTATGAAGTTATTTGTGAGTTCAAACATTTGATCGCCAAAAGCAAACAAACAAGCAAGCAAACAACCTTTCTCTTTTATATAGTGGTGTATATTATTGTAAGTTACAATGTGCTTTAGTAGATACTCGTACTTGTATTACCTTGAACAAGCAATGGCATGGGAAAATGGTTGCGAATCGCGTAAAAGCATTTTATCACGTACTTGCGAAAAAAATCCAGAATTATCTAATAATGCCAGTATTGCCAGGTCAATATAACCCAATATTTATTAAAACATTTAAAAAAACACTAACAAAACCCTTAAAAAATGGAAAATTTATATGAATTGTTAGACTGGTGTAAAGTTGGTGTTGATTTATTCATATGTAATGGGATTCGTTTGATTGAATTTTGTTTATATGTACCCGAAGAATCCAATAAATTAATTAATTTAATTGTCTGTGAAAATCAGTGGAAATTCTACATGACTTGAGTCAACATTACACATAAAAATAGTTATTAAAGAGTTAAATTGATATATCGCGTGTAACATTTACCACCATAGCCTACGAAGAGATTTGTTTGTTTCATGGGTAGAACATTGAAATATCGGTCTTTTCAACTTGCAGCTGAATGTAGATTCTGTTTCTGTTAACCCTTGCCGGTGCACGTGGGGTCTCCATAGACCCATGCACATGTGTTATAGTATTTTGTAATAACTACTGGGCACTGCTTTCCGAAATTTAGTGACTTTGTATCCTATACATTTTTACACGTAGCAAATAGTCCGGTATTCATCTGCTTTCCACATGCAGAGTTCTGTTACATGCAAATCTAGCCCAACGCTTGAAGGGAATAAGGGGGCCAATCGGACCCCTAACTTACAACTTACAGTAGGGATTGTGCTAATGTATTTGCGGCCTGATACCATATTGCATATGCTAGAGTATTCGCTCTTTTAGGATCTGCATGTTACAAATACCAAAAATTAAATGATGGATTCGGAATATTCAATGGTTTTTGTACCAAGCGTGAATTGTCATTTAACCTCTTTTATCACATATTACACAAAGTAGCTATTTTGTGACAATTATTAAATCTTTTCCAAATGTCACTAAAGTGTTTTTGTATAATAATTTAGTTGTTTTTCAATTGTCAAAAATGAATGCAAATAAAAACTAAACCGCTGCTTTTTCATTCAAATATATCTGCACGTAAAAACTTTGAATTTAACTTGGGTCCTTTTGGGTTCCTTGATACCTGGATACAAGGATTCGGATAGGGCTGAATATCCGCTCGACTATCACAGTCTCAAAGTAAATACATAATACAGCGAAAATTGTGGTCTTTGGGGTTGGGGGTGGGGATGTGGCTGGCATGGCGACAAGCATAGTGTACACTGTTCAAAGTCCCCGTGAGTTCAGTAAGGATTATTCATAATAATTTCTAGATACATTTTCCGGCCATTCTGACTTGGAAAATCGATGATCCGGAACATTCTATTTGTGAATCCAGTGTCCCAGCCCTAAAATCACAGCGGTCACCATCAACTTATCACTAGACACGGAGCGTGGTTTAATATATGTTAATAAAATAATATAAATAAAATTACATAACCTTGTTCCATTCCATTTTTAATCCACGTCCAACCCTTTTTGTCCATACCAAGGGAATCATGAACTTTCAACTTCAGATAATGAGGAGAAAGAAAACATTTTCCAACTTCACCAGTAAGAATGACATTTTTCATCAGAATTCCTTCCTGTTGGGTTACATTAGAGTTATTATCATCAGCGAGCAAAGCTGTAATGGAAAAGTATAAACTTGGGAATTCTAACAGGTCCCGCGTAGTTAATTTAACGTTTCTGTTTTGTTACAAGACGATATTTCTAGGCTGTCTACAGGGATAAAATGTTAAATAAAAGTCAAAAACCATACATAACCAACGTCACTCCTGCGGGTCACTGTATATTTTCCATACAGGTCAATAATATTTGTCTGTCCTTGGATATACTTAATAGTTATAGTGAGAATCGTTTGCAGTATTTTTTGATAAAATAGTATTATTCTGATATTTGGGCATCATGGCCGTAGGATTTCGCCAGACAAAAGACTGTCGTTTCCATTAGATTTTATGTGTTGATATCAGCTGGTAAACAAGACGACCACTGCTTAATTTTTTACCTCATCTCTAATCGAAATAAAATAGACTTTAACGCCTACTTTTCTGCTGCTCCACTAGGGCTAATGCAGTGTGATATGAGAGAAATTTTGCCCGGACATCGGCGCTAGGGCTTACTCTTGTGCACACATTCCACCCGAGCGACCAGATAATCAAAATAACACCCCAGATCAGTCCAATTGAATACCTACATTTAATTAAATAACCATTTTAATAAATAAAAAAAGTAATATTAAACAGCATTACCTATTGTAAGTCTGTACCGTTTACCATGCACTGTTCTTTTACATCGTGCTTCCATCCCAGGAATTAAAGTTGAAATTCCCAGACCGATCGCAATCCAGATATAAAACAACTCCCTGGTCAACATTTTAAAAGTTACCAATATATTACTGGTCAATCAACGAACACAAATCACCTATAAATAACACGAAATCTTAACACGTTCACGTTCTTGGACTGTTCTAGTAAAGAGTCTGAATAACTCGGTCAAACTACGTATTTCAGTTAATGTACATCTTCAAACATTTGCATAATATGCGCTTTAAACCATACCGTGGTTGCTTTCCGTTTCACTAGTTCCAAGAGAATTCATTAATGCGAACACGTGAATAATTCTGTCCACACATCTAGAATTTAGAGTCGCCACAAAGGCAACACTCGCTTTTGTGGAGGAGATTGATATGAACAATTTCTAAGTAATTAGTAAAGAATATATCTAAATACCTCTGCCTAGTTGATAGTTTCATAACATGAGGGAGCGTTGGGTTCCAATTAGTTGATTGCTATTATAATACGATTTTCTGGCTACTCAAACAGCAAGTGCCGTGTCCCCAGCGTCACAACCTTCACGTCTGCAATATGAAAGATGAATTTACAACTCTCCTGTCTAGTGTCGCTTTACCATATTTTTCATCTGTAAAGTAGATGTGGTTTATTTGTCGAAGGGTCGTACCATTAACAAAATATCCATTTATTATTGTAGTTAGCTCCCCAATCGTTAGAGTCATCTGTGAGCCGTGTTTCATTGGATAATATTCGTCGCCATTAGAAGCTTATCTGAACCTGGGGTGAGTAATATCTGATGTTGCTCAGGCATGGTTGACAGATAAACTGGTAAGTGAACCATTTTTAAAGTTATAGATTAATAATTTCTGAAAAAATGGTCATTAAAGAATCTTGCAAACCGAAGATATTTACATGCTATACATGGCTTACATTGGTTACATGCTAAAGTTATCATTCGATGGTAATTTCCACGGGTTTTGGTATGTTGAATGAGTAAGCCGTATATATAATAGATAAACTTGAAATTCTTTAGTTGCAAAACCTTTTCAAAATCAGGACCTTTTCAGGTTTTATTTTCAGTTTGTGCTTTATCCTAATTAAGTGTGTGTTTATTTCGCCCACTGAGTTTTACTGAACAGTGGAAAATCATAAGCATAGCCCGAAAGATGTGGCATTAATTAGATGGTTGTCACAGAGAATATACTTTTTGAACACGGAATTGGTGCCATATTCTTGGTAATCGAGCCAAAACGCCCGAGCTCAGCCATTTGGAGTACATTGACAAATTTAATAACAAGGTGCGCATCGATTGACGTGATTATAGTTTTGATTTGACGTCACATGTCCCAGATGCTGCTTCCTGAAATTGTTCATTTGTCGGTCGCACTGGTATTTGATGAAGAAGCCCCCAATGTAGATTAACATGTCTGGTATATCCGAATTCAACGGTTGTGCCGAATAAATACGTGATCATACCCCCCCCCCCCACCGCAATTAAGTTACTATTTTATAAAGACACGCTCTTATTTATTGCGCAATCAAATAGACGTTCGAGAAGAATGACCACTGCTAATTCATAAGATACTGTGTTCTAATAAGGAGAAACTAAGACCTAATTAAGGGATAGAAATTCCTAATTGGAGACGGTAACTCGTACTAAGGTGATAGTAATTAGGACTATCGCTTCCACAAGGTCTTGGCACAACGTGGGTAACTGCTCAACAGACGGTCGCGGAATTGTTAATATCTAAATGGTTCTCCCTTTTAAGACATCAACGCGTCACTCTATATATGGGAAAATCCATTAAAGTCATTTTGACAATGCTGTGGGTTGGGAAGGGTAACTCCGTCATGTTAAATATCGATATGGTTTGGTCCTCGAGTGACCTTAATAATTAAACTTTTAAAGTTTGAAAAGAAATCAGCTAAAAAGTGAACGGAAGGTCACGGACCACTGGATGACCCGATATCGCGTTCACTATGTTTACGACAATAAGTGTAACTCCAGAATGGAAAGACACGAAACGTTGAATGTCAGATACTCATATATTGGATGACCTCAAGGCTTAAAAATGAAAAAAAGAAATCACTCAAACAAATTTGGTAGCCTTTCGGCAAGGGAGTTTGGGGGCGGAGGATACTCGGGAGCGCACTGTTTAATTAGATGTTTTAACAGAAAGTCTAATTAGCAGATAATATGTTCTAATTAGGATAATATGTTCTAATTAGGAGATAATAAGTAATTATTAGGAGTAAATATCCGTACAATACAACAAGATGGTTTGGAAAGGGCCGTCTGTGCTTAACTTTTAGTAAATCAAGATTTTAAAAAGAGAGGTCGAAATTAGTTTTAAACGGACAAAATAACAAAGCTCCGGTTTTTGTCGATTGCTGCTTAAAATTAGACCAAAGTCAAACGGACTGATCTATCTATAACCTTTGCTTGTGGATAAAATATTGGCGTAACTAAATATTTACAGTTGATGGGATTCAAAAGCTTGGCGACGCAAAAAAATCTTTTAATCCATTAATTTATGGCGTTATATAAAAATGATTTACATCATTACATATACATTTGTATAAACTTCTCATATTTCACATCATAATGATATACGCATCAACTGGGAACTATAAATGGACTATATTTATGAAATTCTAACGCACAGGGGGCGTTGATTTATTGTCCCCAACTATGTTTCCATACACACACTCCCCCATTCGTTGACGTCAAAGGTGGGATTACTTTTGCAAATTTATTGTTGCTACATTGCTAATATTTGGGACCTAGAAATTGACACAAATGGGTCGCAACGCATATAAAAATGGAATATGAATGTTTGTAAACTGATTTACATCCAATCGTTTTTATACGCCCACATTGAAATGTGGTCGTATATTGCCGTCGCCCATGTCCGTCCGTCTGTCGGTCCGGCGTCCACAATTGCTTGTGGACGCTCTAGAGGCCAAAGTTAATATCCGATTGACCTTAAACATAGTGTTTAAGGTCATGAAACGAAGAATCCTATTAATTTTCAGCGATTTCCGATAATAACTGTCAGAGTTATGGCTCTTGATCACTTCAAAACATCTTGTGGACGCTCTAGAAGCCAAGACCTCAAATTTACATACAGTGTTTAAGGTCATGAGACGAAGAAGCCTATTGATTTTCATCGATTTCCGATAATAACTGCCAGAGTTATGGCCCTTGATCGCTTCAAAAATCTTGTGGATGGTCTAGAGGCGACAGTTAATATCCGATTGACTTTAAATTTATACACAGTGTTTAAGGTCATGAGTCGAAAAAGCCTGTTGATTTTCAGCGAATTCTGATAATTACGGCCAGAGTTATCTCCCTTGATCACTTTGAAAAAATCTTTTGTAACGCTCTAGAGGCCAAACTTATCATCCAATTGACTTCAGATTGATACACATAGTTTAAGGTCTTGAGACGAACAAGTATATTGATTTTCAATGAATTTTGATAACTGAACAGCTAAATCCATGATTTTAAATGTTTCGTATGTTAGCATGGGACAGAACTTATAAAAACCAAACAAATTCTAATGATTGTTTGTCTTAATCAAATTTCAGAGTATTATAAATGTTTCATTACCGAAAAAAGTAAGAATATGCGACAACTCTTGCTGACTGCCCGAACGATTTAGCGGCTGTGGGCGTGTGTTTCGTTGCCTGGCAACCTATCTTTGTAATTTCTAATCAGTTATGTTCGGCGAAATACGCCAGAAGTCTCAATCGAATGTCAATCTCTTGCGTCTGGTTATTTTAGTCTGGTATTTATTAAAAATGATGCCGAAACGTCTATTTTGTCTTAAAGATTGAATATCAGAAGCACATTTTTCCCGTTAAGATCACAACATTAATGTTGATTTAAATTGACAAATAATGTTGGTTTTTCAATGTCGAAGACAGGGTGATATTAAGTTTCGGATTCCGTTACTTTACGCTGCAGTTGGCTCGCGGAGGAACTGTAATCCTATCTTAGTGATATCAGTTTAGTAAATATATCATTTATTCACATCAGAACAGAATAAAAAACGGCTACATAAATACAACAGGAACTAAACTACACAGTGCCCTTTTTACTGCTGAAACTGCCTTTTCTCACACCCAAATATGTCCGTTCCGAACGTTTACTTAGACGAAAATATAAGCCAAATAGCTCTTGGGGTGGCTACAGATGCAAGGAAATGGTGGATAATAATCTTGGGGGACCCCCCTCCCCACCTAAACCCCCCTCTCAGCGGCGTGCCCATTCTCCGAGGTCAGTGCCCTCATTTTGCGCCCCCCCCCACTTTTCAAAATTCCTATATCCGCCCCTGCTACACCAAGAACATAAACAATAACCATATTCGCTCTTCTGCCTCTGCAGTGACTGAAGTCGGATGAGCTCATCCACCGTTCTCTGTCCCTCCCCATAAAACACTACGTATGTCAGAATAAGCTATATTGTAACATAAAATGACTTTCAAAATCTCCTAAACGATATTATTTAAACATACATTATGCAAGAGCTAAATCTGTCTATTGTAGGTCTTTTATGCCTGAAATGCTATCTAAATTATTAATTAAACATTAATTAACTGATTCAAGCCATAACCAACTCTCGATGGCAGAGGATTTGCCCAATTTGAAATAGATTAGAACCACTCGGCAAACCTCGTGAGATTTCGGACAATCTAAACTCGACTGTATGATGAATTCCGCCATATTGGAACTACTTTAAAGGTCCCGGATGAATCATGGCTGCGCCCATTCCAAACACAATTTGGCGACCTATTTGGCTAGCGACCTATTCGACCGATCCAGCTGTAAGATAATGACGAAATTACACTTCTATTCTGAGCTGAAGGAATGGATAAAAAATAATATATTCTACTTTCATTTGATAGACATAACGTTGGATTTTATTGGTTGATAAATAGAGACTGTTGTCTTTACTCTAAATAGGTTTCCAACGAACAGGTTGCAGCTCGATCGGTCGAATAGGTCGCTAGTCGAATAGGTTCCCAATTTGTGTAATAGCGTCAAGTTTTCCTGTTAAAGTAAACCGGTAGCCGCATCGCAATTGTATGGGCGTAGGTACATATCACTTACTGTCATACATCCGAGACTAGATGTAGTTTACGGAATCTGTCGAGATTAGCCGAGTGAGATTAGAACGGGTTCAACCATATCTTGATTAATTTAAAAATGGACGAACGAGACTCGAACAACCAGGAAGGTAGTTGCAATTATAGCACACGTCTTGTCAAACCTTCTGAGGCTAATATCTCTGCTCACAATAGAGTAATTTGGATGAAATTTTTGAAATTCTTCATTTTACATGATCTTTTTTCGAACTATTAAGACAAGAATGGACAACCCTTTATTAAACGCTTAACTCATGTATATTTAATATTTGAATTGCCACAGTTTTGCTTCAGGACAAGGGAATATGGAATTGCTTATACCACTTTGTGTCCTGATATTGTTAATGACTTATATACCAACCAATGGAGCGCATGAATACAAGATCCATGCCAGTAAGTATAAAATATCAAAACAAAATGTTGAAATCAGAGATATTATCCAGAAAGCAGATGAAGTATTCCTTAGTATGGAGAGTTTAAAAACGCGTTTTTCCTATATTCCCAATGAAATTTTGTTTTAAAGCATGTCAGCTCCAAGATATGGTGTATTTAAGGAGATAAATTAAAACAATATCACAGTGATGTATTCATATATGCAAATAAAAATAAATATCACAGAAAATATAATTAGAAGATAAATATGTCAATTCCTTTCCATAAATAAGTATTTCAAACGCAATATATGAAAAATACATATAATTAAAATTTTAAATAAAAGTTTGTCTCTTTTAAAAATGCAAACAATTATTTATCATGTAGCTCCGGTTGAGCGAAAAGCTGACTGGCAACGGTAATATTTAGATCTAAAGATCATTGCACTCGATCAAGATGTGTTTTACTTTCAAAGGAATTCCCAATGAACATATACAATACCTGGAATACATTCATTATTTTAAATATTAAGATATAAAGGTTTGTTTTCCCTATGAATATATATACATCACCATACCTCAAATACTTATAAAGATGCATTTAATATGTAAGATCTAAATCTACCTGTTGCAGATCTTTCGTTTGTCCTGAAACATATAACCATTAATGAGACATTTATTCAAACGCCAAGCCCATAATCAACTTTCTAGAACATCGGGTGACTGTGATTTTCAACGAATTTAAACACCATCCTCATTTAATAATTTAATTTAAAAGTGGATAACCGAAACTTTGTTTATTATTCTAACAATGGTAGCAATAACAATCGAGATTACAACACTTGTCGAAATTATACTGTCAAGGGATATTTGTTTGTAAACTTGCTCCCATCTTTTTTCACCCGGACAGGGATATTTTACCCACATAGATATTTTACGAACTCCAATATTCACAGTTTATTATTTAAGGGGTTAGAATACGATTTAACGAAGGTCCTTTAAGCTGATAAATTGACTTCAATACTAAATATTATAAATTACAGGTGTAATGGGCCGACCTGGCTCTAGAGATGTTCAACTGTACAGAAAGGTCGCTGATATAATGTTCCGGGAGGATGTACCACATAAAGGAAGTATCAATCATTGTGCTATCGACTTTAAAGAATTTATTTTTGATATGACAAATGGATCGACAGTTTATGACAGTCTGACCACTGGTAACTATTATACTCCGTAAACAAGCAATGACCAATAATAAAAATACAATTATCTTATAACAATCTCGGTAAATTATCCACTAATGGTGTAATCATAAAGTTCGTTGCCTCGTTGAAAGGCGATTGATTTTGCAAGAATTATTTTATTATGAGAGAAAAATGCCGAGAGTTTCTATTTGGTAGTAATTGAAAATATCAATTTATGGTCTATTTCGCCAGTCCCATAAAATAAAAGGACTAGCTAAAGTGCACATTTCGTTTATAAAATTTCAAATGTTTTCTTGGATATTTATTATTGATAAAGGTGTTTTTGATTATGGCGTTTGTTTGTAGATATAAATGAAATATCGTTCAAGTGTCGGCTAATGATCTCATTAAAAAACAATATGGACGCATTAAATTAGTGGAACGTAAAGGGGTCTTAAGAGGGCCACAACTTCCACTAGGTTTGAACGATATTGGACCCACTAGGTTTGAACGATATTGGACCCACTAGGTTTGAACGATATTGGACCCACTAGGTTTGAACGATATTGGACCCACTGGGTTTGAACGATATTGGACCCATTAAGTTTGAACGATGTTGAACCCACTAGGTTTGAACGATATTGGACCCACTAGGTTTGAACGATATTGAACCCATTAAGTTTGAACGATGTTGAACCCACTAGGTTTGAACGATATTGGACCGACTAGACTTGAACCATATTGGACAAATATGCTTTTTTGTAAGACTACTTTTTACCTGACGTAGAATAACAATCTTATGGAAACTTTTGTTTTTGTTTGTGTGGTGAGTGGAAGAGTTTGCATTGTGGTAAGAATCTTTTTTCATTGTGTATGATCTGACAATTTAGTTTGAATTATTGTTCCTTTAATGAAAGCTGTTTTAATGCTGCTTTTGGGTGTTTATCTTCTGATTCTACTATACATTTTCTTGATCTTCTTATTAGCTCGCAGTAATTTCGAAAGTAAAGATGTTGCGGTGGCCATTGGACCAGCCATTGATGTTTTCACTTCTACAGCATACGTCATACTTAACCAGGTTCATTTGTTGACGTCACCAGCCAGTGAAACTTCCAGTAGAATTATATCTGTTCTGCCACAGGCGAACTCTATGTCCGCCGCCATTGCTGACATTGTTACTAAACTGGGATGGAACACTGTAGCCTTACTTGCCCAAGGTTTGTAAGATTTAAGATGCCCCTGACCCCTCCTATCCCAAACACACACACGCGAAAAAATGTCCCAAAAAATCAAAACTTGAAAAAAGCCGCGTTCCCACAGCTTTCCAGGTCAGATCGCAGAACCTTGGCGTTTGTTTTGATCATAACTTAGCGATCATTTTCGACCATGAAGACCACATGACGATATCTGCCGGCTCCGCCATGCTTTTACGACCCTTATGGGGATCTTGACACACCCGGAGACCATTTTCCGTCGATGTAGCAGCGCAGTAAGGAAATCCACCCGGTCTGACGGGGGTATTAGATTTATATTAAAATATATGTATGCACGTGATATGTATTGGCAAAGATAGGAATGGTTGGATTAGAGTCTAAAGACATTTTTTGGGAGTGGACGATTTAGTTGTGCGCCGATTTAGTCCCACCATCCAACAATCTGAAAAAAATACAGATCTATACTTCGTTTCGTTTTTTATACTTCCGATGGCTTCCACTACACGAAGATCTGGTCGGCTGTATTGGGAGGTCGCGTCACAGGTCATACGAGCGACTTTTAACACTATGACGTCAGAAATTTGATTAACCCATCAGCGTTAATGTGTCTAGTGGGATACACACAGTTACGTGCACCACACGGCAAGAACTCACCGCAACGGGCCGTTTCATTGGCTAATCCCTCACATCATCTAGAACGCTGGTTAACAGGTAAAACGAAATTTTGAACCAGATTAGCCAATCAAAACTTAGATGAAAATGTTCTGCAAAATCTGTTGTAAGGCTTTAATTATCGAGACATCAAAATTTATTAGCTGACTGATCAAGGGGAGGGTTCAAAGTATTTACTATGTTGTCGTCACTGCTTCAAATGGACCTGTCTTTAGATGTTAATGTAGTAAGCAGCCAAATGCATGGAAGAGAAATAACATCTAGCTTTAATTACATTGCTATGAATTTCTTGTAAATATGTTATCAAATCTTTTTTACAACTTCAATTCAATTAGTGTTGATTTGAGCGCCCGAGAAAATCGATCACGAACATGCCGTTTGTTATTTACTTGGTCCAATATTCTGTTTACATAATCTCATTTTCTTCTTCAAGTTCCTTTTTCTTTCCCTGTTTTTTCTTTCAACAGACGATTTCTCGCCAGTGCTGACCCTTGGTACTGCCGGTATAAAGGTTTGGCCTATCCGACTTTCTCCAAAGATATCATCACAAGACGATCGTGAATTACAGAAGAATTTGATACAGTTGCGTTCTTCACAAAACGATAAATTTATTCTCCATTCCAACAAACGAGATGTTATTCGCTATGTTATGGAAGCCGTGAGTTCATTGTTTTTTTTAAAATTCTTTTATGATCCATTGCACATTATGAATATTTGTTTCCATCAAAAATATGTATCATAAATTCTGATTTGGTACAATGGTGATGTATATTTATTTGTATGTATGATGAGTTCAATAGACAAGTCTCCCCAAGGGAGAGTTAATGGCATTTTGTAGCAATGAGATATTATCGTCTCTCTCCTCTTTTTTACTGCACGTTTACGTTCCCTGAAATTAATCACTTTTATTCGATCTCACATGTGAACTTTCGATTTTTAAAGGCTATTAGATAATGTTTAGACCGCTCGATTAGATCGTTTTTGTGATTGAAATTTCGTGTTAACGCGGTCACTAAGCTAACAACAGATCCGACATTTCGTTCAGGTTGTTTTGCTTTTGTAATAAAAGACAATGTTGATATGAAAATAATTTATTAGATTATTATCTTGGACATTTGATAATTCCAGATACCCAATATGATTATATTTATTTCATATAGCTTCATAAACAATATTTATTCATTAAATCCAAAAGGTTATTGAAGATAATTAGTTTCGTCTATGCCTCATATTTCACATGATAAATCGTTAAGGAAAATGATAAATTATTTTATCATGCATGTAACCTTAATAAAGTGTTTGACCATCATTTCAACAAATTATCTTACATAATTTTAACTTTTATCAATAACTCAAGTCTGGATCCAGAAATTTTCCCAAACTGAAAATATTAATTTTTTGACTTTGCATCGCCGTCCCCCTTCCCCACCACTCTCCACCATCAGAACAACCAAACCCGCACTTGACACGCTCTTAAAGTAAACATTCGCCTATGTACCGTAAGTTTTAAGAAAATAGAACTAAGCATTAACCATAACCTTGTCCTAATTTCAGGCCAAACGACTGCACCTCTTGCACCATTCCATTGACTGGTTTGTTACATACCCGGTAAGTTTCAAGTTCACATATGCGATGTGTAAATTAAAGCAATTTAAGAAGAATATAATACACGATAACAAGTGTTCTAGATAGGAGTAGCTTAAACACGTCGGATATAGAATACGACTATGTTCATGGATCCATGAGTTATTGCATGGAGAAACAGTTTACGATGGTTCAGTGAGTAACGAGCTGACTCATAATCCTTGAGGTCCCGAATTCAATCCCGTTGTTAAAGAGTCAATTGACTATGGCTCATCCTTGAGGTCTCGGCTCCGATCCCGTTGTTGGCTGAGAAAATACCTCTGGATTTTTCTCCTTGGTCTCCCGTTGTCAGTGACACAGGGCGGGACCTGGGCTAAAGTGCAAGGTGTTGCGTGCAAGTTGGCTTACTCATAAAGGAACCCATGACGGTTGTAATACTACAAAGAATAGGTGGAAATGTCGCTTTTCGAGCAACAATTACATTGCAGCATGGTGCGGGGGCTATCTGAACAGTTCTACATAATCCCTTCCGCTGTTTAGGCCGTCTTCATTATCCCGGTTGATGCAGAAACGTAGGACGCCCAATACTATTTCATTTCTTTTACTTTACTTTTCTACAGGATTTCGAAGATATAATTAAAGATGACGAAGGGACTTGGCCGGGTTCTCTATTTGGACTTCAATTGCTGCGGAGCGAAAAGATACCTCAAAATGTATCTGGTACGTTAATTGTGTTTATTAGTATCTAAAACATTTATTTATTTAAAAAGACATCCATAACAAACAAATTATTAATACATAAGATATAAAGGCATCTGTAGAAAAAAACTAATGTGCATATAAAATTGATTAGATGAGATACATGTCGATGCCATAGATGCGTCACCCATGAAAACCAAATGGATCTGGAGCAATATAATCTGCCATCTCTGACGCAAATAAATGTACGCGTGTATGTAGGGCAATTGTTATAGAAAACTTTCGATTGTTTTCTGTATTCAAAAATTAAGAAGAATCTTACCGTAACTTTGGAGATATAAGCCAGAACCAGCCTCATAATATATGTTTTCTTACCGAACAGTGATGCTCCGCGCTCTTAATCGTATCTATTTTTGATTCTGGTAATTTCATTGCCGGTCAGGTTTTCGAGTTCAACAGGCCCATTTGTATTTAAGGTTTTAGAAGACTTAAGGCTTTCTCCGGGTACTCTGGTTACCTCCCACTGTTAAAGACATCTATGCGCTTAAGCGAATTATTGAAATAAAATTAAACCATCCGTTAGTCCCGAAATGACATAGTTTGTGTCGAGTGGATGTTAAACCCCATTTCTCTCTCTCTCTATTGTGCTTGTCGAATGTTCTCATTCATATTTTAGTGTAGGCTATTCTGCTTTTTTGAGTACGAGACGTGAAAATTTATCTAATTCATTGACTTTTTATAAATGATATGATTAAAAATTTTAATACCTGTTTCAGCTGGATCAAAAATTATAAAAAAAGAATCGTAAAAAAAACCAACAAACAAACAAGTTTACACTTTTATAATCGTTTAGAACCTGTCCTATTACCAATCGAAATTACACACCAGTTCAACATAATTCTGTTCTTTTACATACAACGTGGTTTAGCTATACTTTTCTAATCTAGGTTTAATGGAAAGTTTTAATATATCACGACTTCAACTCGGATTGGCTGTAGATGTTGTTGGTATATTACGTCATGTTTTATGGGGAGCAGCACATGATTGTAGTCGTGGTCCAATTGGAGGCGATTTTATTATTCGGGCTGACGATTTTGAAAGTAGCATCAAATCTCAGGTAATCTTTTTAGCATTCTTGGAAATTAAAGTATACAACAAATATGATGGTATGGTATTTTATTTTCATGCGTGTCTTAAGTCGAAGTGTCTTAACTCTTTCCTAAAAGCCTTTTTGGTGTTCATTGTGATGGTTGCCGTTCCGGGTCCATCTTGTGTCTGTAGTCGTTGAGACGTTTATAGAACTTTCGTACAGAATGTTACCATGCCCGATTTCTAGATCTCGCGCCTTTCTATTCGCTCTATTCATTTAAAGTTGTACACAAATCAGACTTACAGCGCCTTAATGTTTGTGAAATGTTCTATGGCATAAGATAACGAAGGTGGTATTGCTCTGAAGAAAGATCTGGGGTAGAAATTTAGAAATGTTACTAATTAAAGATACATTATGGGAGATTAGATAACGAGTTGGCAGATCTCACTACAATAGTTAAATACTGCATAATGTAAAGGCAATTTGCTGAAATTTTCAGTCAAATTGGTCTACTATTAACCGAGAACTAAGTGGACGAAAGTTCCGCTTAGCCTCGATCATCATTAATAGTCTCGATTGTCCATTTAATCGGTCATCACGCAGGAAAGATTTTTAGAAAATCGAACTACAATCTAACAAATATCGCAGGCTAGCCTTGACATCGAGAGCTGATTATGGTCTGGAATTTTTAATTAATGTCTAATTAATAGTTTTTATAACATTTCAGGCCTAAAGAAATATCTACAATAGGCAGATTTTTGCTCTTGCATAATACATGTTGAAGCATACATAAAGCAACTATCTGATTAAAATGCAGATTTATTTTTCCTTTCGTTTTTTTATACTTTCGATGGCCTACACAACATAAAGATCTGAGAAGTTATAGTGGGAGTTCACGTCAAGGGTGAAACGAGCGGCTTTTGACCCTATGATGCCACACAGTGATTAATCAATCAACGTTGTTTCTAGTGGTTAACCCACAGCGCATCAAAAGGCCGAGAACTCGCCGTAACAGACCGTTCCATTGGCTAATCCCTCACATCATCCATCAAAGTCTAGCCGTTATTTCGTACCCGGCGGGAATATCTGGATAAAAGAACAAAGCATATAAAAAAAATCCCCCTTCTGATCTTTCAAATCCTATCCCTTTTAGCATTTCCATTTTAGGATCGACCATACCAAGGAGCACTGGGTCAATATATTTGGCAGATGCCTGACAATACAAAAACTAACTATTCTATTAATGTATTATGGTATAACACAACTTTAAATGAGGTAAGCCATTGGCTATTGCCTATTTATCCTTTACTATTCTCTTTTTTCAAACTGTTGGGTCCGTACCCATTATGTTGAAAGATTAAATAAACAGTCGTCTTCGGGGTGGGTTGGGATGGGGTAGTGCGTGTTCAATCCAAAGGTTAAGTGTCAAGTGGCGGGGTTTCGATTCACGGCGTGCACGTGACAAGGAAAGGGGTTGCTAGTCCAACCTCGTTGTCTCTTTCCGAATCCTCCATTTGTGTGACGTGTGACTAGATTAACTTATAAGAATCATATTTCTGGTATACGATATAAACTTATAAGGCTAATCATATTTCTAGTATACGATATTAGATTAAGGTTATTTCTGGTGTATGATATTAAATTATATTTCTGGTACCGGTATCACATATCATAACATGTGTCTGTGGTGATTAAACAGCATATTTATCCACAGTGTCACCTTTAAAATTGTTTCCATTAACACTAAGTCCATGACAATACTGCGATCTTTGGTCGTTGAATTCCGAATTTCAACTTTCTGCCACTACTTATCCATGCAGGCGGGTCCGTAGCCAGCTCATAAAATTTGGTGGGGGGGGGGGGGCTACGGAATTTTTTGGAGGGGTTGAGGATGTGGCCGGCTAAGAATACTCCTAAGAAATCATTATTGTTGGCGAAATATTTCGATTTTTAGGATGCTACGGGCCGGCATGCAGGGTCTTATATATACACATATATCCATGTCACATTTTAATTACATTCAAATAACAAAGGATTATAAATCACCTTTATCAGATGTCATTCATTAAAATATCTGCTTAAATAGAGACTAGGTGAGCTAATAAATTTGATCAATTTCTGGTATGGCATATCATAACATGTGCCTATAGTGATTAAGCAGCACATTAAAATTTGTACATATTTTTTTTTTCAAAATGAATTACATTTATTTTCTGATTTGGAAATAATGGTTTTGTAATGATATAAAGTTATTATCCGTTCTTTATACCCTCTTGTTAATGTTAACGTTTTTGGTTATTGGCCACGTTTTTCAAACATTGTAATTTTTATACAATTTAGAGATTTTGTTTGTGGTTGGTTAGTTGTTTTGGTGGAGTTCGGCGAACATTATACATATATATATTTGTATATATATAGGCTAAGGGGAGGTAAGCAAATTGATTGACCGAGACGTTGGAAGACCGCAAACCTGACATGTAACCTATTCTGTGGTTGACTGTAAGGCAAAAATGAAACTAAAATTATGTAAAAAAAAAGTCGTCTATTTCATTTTTCGAAACAACATTTGAATCGTAGATGAATGCGTTTCTTTTGTGTCGTTTCTGACAAGAGGGTGTCTTTTCTTTTGTATACAGCAAACACACCGGGTTTTAATATTTGCATTTGTTTTCTCGATTTCACCCTGCATAGTATTTGTGAAATATTGAATGACCACTGTACTGTACTGTTTTGCAGATTGGAAGTTGTACGTTTATTAATGGTACACCAGAGGTACAATTTACCCAGAACATTTCTAAAAATGGTAATGTAAAGCATGTATTTGGCAAAGATGACATTCTACGAATAGTAACAAAACAGGTTAGTGCATCTTTAACACCCGGATAATAACCACGATGTTGGAAAAGCGACCCTACTTCTTGTCACTTACAGCCCGGGAATCGAAACCACGCTAGTTGACTCAATGACAGACCTTATGATACAGCGCGCACGTGCTAACCATTTAGCCATCCACCCCCACCCCAAGCTTTAGGCACGTTGTCAATTTCGAAGTGACACTGTTATATCCACCAGCCGAAGACGGGTGCAGAGTTTGCCTCTAAATATTGTGATAGTTTAAGACGTATTAGTACGCACGTAAAAAAAACCCTGACGAATGGAAATCGATGAAGAGACGGTTGTATTTTTCCTCCCCAGCATTACGCAAGTTACCATAAACTGTGTTAGTCCCAGAATAACTAAAGTATTGTATTGACGGGAAGTTGAACCCCATTACAAGACAAGGATTGAGTATAGATTTGGGACAAACATTGTTGGACTTGTTAGCCGTTAATAAAAGAAAACTCCACGAGATAAAAGGTGATAGAATGATATTAGAAACAGCCTGCAGATAAAATTCAGTAGTGGCTAATTCTGTTCTTCCTTATGTTATTTTCACGACAGGACGACCCATTTGTAATGAAGCAAGGTGATCTTTACGTAGGATTTAACATCGACCTCCTAAAAGAGCTATCCGAAAGCCTAAATTTCAAATATGAAATAGTAGATGTCACAGATAATAAATATGAGGATGGTCAAAATGGTCAATTGAATGGAATGGTACAGGAATTAATGAGTGGGGTAATTTCAAATTACAAACATTCTACTAATGTGAATTATGCTTTATATCTTTTGTCTAAAATGAAAAAAGGATTGAAAGAGATCGGAATTTTATCATATTGATTGTCCATGCTGTGTTGTATTAAATATCGTATAATGCAATGAAATGTTTTTAAAACTAACAACAACCCAGATTGCAAAACTGACTAAGCCCATTAACAAGATCATTTCGAATATGTTATCATTTAATAAGAAGGTTAGTGTTTCTGACTTTTCCAAATTTATTTCAGAATGCATCAATGGCTATTGGAGCTCTAGAAGTAACAGCTGAAAGGGAAGAAGTAATTAGTTTTTCGTACACCATACTCTCATCTAAGGCTTCACTGTTAATCAAGAAAGCGAAGAGCACCAGGAACTTTTTCCAATTTTTGGGACCCTTCTCCATCGGACTCTGGTTCATGATCGTCGGTTTTGTAATAGTGGCCGGGTTGACCATGTTCATCATGAGTCACTATGACCAAACACAAAATAAATCTGAGCAAAAGTTTGATTTGAAAGAGAGTATGTGGTATTCGCTGAATATCTTACTACAAGGTACCACCGACTACTCGCCACAAACCACCTCAACTAGAACAATTATATCTTTCTTCTGGTTCTGTGTCCTGGTTATTGATGCTGCTTACACGGCTAATCTAGCTGCTTATCTTACCCTTCAGCAGATAGATGATAGAATACGGTAAGTCCAATACTGCCATTGCTGACAAGTCCGGTGGCAAACAAAGAGACTTTCGTTTATACATAGTTTAAAGTATAGTGCAAAAACTGCAAGCAAGTTGGTATATGTTTGTCATCCCCACCCATAAAGTGAGCTATTTCTCCAAATTAGATCTCCTTGAGAAATGGGGTTTAACGTACACTCGACACAAACAGGGTCATTTAAGGACTAACATATATGGTTCAATTTTATTTCAGTAACCCACTTGCGCGTAGAGGTCTTCAGCACTGGGTGAAACCGGAGGATCCGGAGAAAACCCACGAGGTTGGACAGGCAACCCTACTCAATTACAGCCTCTATGATACAACGTTCACGCGCTAGTCATTCGCCCCCCCCCCCCGGACGAAGAATACATAGAACTTTTAGATAGTGTATATATAAATACACAGATTTACTTAATTTCAGTACTGTATATGACCTCGCTGAGCAAACTGATATCCTGTATGGGGTTGAAAAGGACAGTAGTTTAATGCACTATATAGAGCGCGAAAGACAAGATCCCTATGAAAGAATGTGGGCTTTTATTAAACTACACGAGACAGAGACCTTGTTGAAGAACACTACCCAAGTCATCGAGAAAGTTACCTCGGGCGAGTTTACCTTCATCGCTGATGGTGTTGTAAACGAGTACTATGCCAAACAGCATTGTGGTATCGAATCTGTCGAGCAGCATTTTGGTCACAAGGATTACAGTCTTGGTTTTCCACGGGGGGCGCCATATCGAGATGATATCAACAGAGCCTTACTAGAACTGAAAGAAAGGGGACGTCTGGATTATCTCAAAGAAAAGTAAACAAACTTTTATCAAATTTTTTAGAAATATCAATATACGAATTAATTCTCTGTACATGAATAGTCACGTACACACACTTTTCTGTGCATATTGAACATGTAAAATAACGCAAGACAGTTGGTCAAGTTGTCTTAATTATCAAGTCGCTTAACGTTACCCCCCTACCCCCCAATAGCAAATGAGGGTCGGATTTGTAAACCATTGGGGCATGAACTATGCTCGCAAGGACAAGACGTCTGCATTATAAAGGGTTGTTGAGATAGAACAATGTTTATTTTGATTATTGCAGATGGTGGGCCCCTGGTACCAACTGTACAGATGACGACAGTACCAGATCTCGAAGTGATAAAGCAACCGCCGAGTTACAGATAGACAACATGTTTGGCGTATTCTTAGTTTTAGCTGGTTTTGTTGTCTTAGCACTGGTTTGTGAGGTGGGGGATAGGATCTTTGATTGTCACACAGCCAAGAAGGCAAAAAAAGTACGTACCACAGAAGCGGTTTGAATTTCTTTCGTTCCGTTATCGAAGGCGTATAACTTGTTGGACTGTGAATAAAACGATTTGTAAACGACCCAAAACATAGTTCAACCTGATCAACAACATAAATATTATGTTACGTTTTGAAATAAATGGAAAGTGGTATCATATGTTTTAGAAAGATTGAGGCCATAGACGGTACCAGTCATTATTTTTATATTAACCAATATATTGTGGGTAAAAAGGTATAGATCAAATTATATGATTTCTATTTTTATGTCATAGGAAAAGAAAAATGGCAATTCACCATCAGAAGAAGATTTCTACGTCAGTGCTGACGATGTCGATGTCGATAAAAAGATTCTCAAGAAAATCGAAGAAGATGCCAAAAATCTGCAAAGTTTCTAAATATTAATTCACTCAAGAAAAAGAAATTCTGAAAAAAAAGAGAGAAGCAATATCACAATGGACGACAATTAATAATTATTTCTTAACAAATACGGTTTTATACTTTTTATTATAAAGATACATTATTCAAGAGCTAAAGTTGTCGATTGCAGGTCTTTCTTTAGTTTTTAAAATGTATATAAATTACCAGTTAGAGATTTATTAATTCCAGATGCCATCGGATGCTAAAAGATTTTAACTAGACTAGAACTATGCGACTATTAATGATCAATGCACACATCTTGTCAAAACTACAGTGATTACATGACTCAGAATAAAGTAATTTGATTGAAATATTTAACATATTCATTTTGCATTATCTATTTCTGAACTTCCAGCTCTTTATCTAATTTTACACAATATATCTTTAACAAACGTTTATATAATATTACAAATTATTCAGTATATCGTTTTTAAGTGTACAATTAAATAATCTGACACGACGCCATAGTACCGTTATTTATGCTACATTATACAGCAACGTGTAAGGAGGATATGTGAAAGGGATGGGTGGGGTATTTTAAATGGCATGGATTTTAAAATGTGGTGTATTAGCTATATGTGAAGTAGGTATAGCTAATGTTCAAATGTTTTGAACAGTCTCTAGTTATCAGGAATGACTTTGAAATAAGTAATTAACCGCTTAATCTTTCGAATCCTACCCCATCATTAATTCAAAACATTTTCTTCTCTAATCCAAAGCGGCTTAGTAAAATAAATGCGAAAAAGTGAAGGCTGTCCCCAACAGAGTCTATTTGACCACACATTGTTTTCTCTTTTTCCTGTTATGATGTGACGCATTGGCAAATAAAGATCAAATTTTAATTCGACTTAATTGGATTATGTTAGTCATGAACGTCAATTATATCACGTTCAGAGAAGGGAAATATACCCCTCATGCCAACATAAGAATATAAATGTAACTCATTTTTTTTAGAACCTCGAGACAGTACTGACGTCTTTCGGTTAATTGCATCACGCCGCGTCATCATTTATAACAATCTTTAATCTGGTCTATTATGATATTTTATTGACGAAATGCAGATATTTTAAATTTTCTCAAAATGCATTACAATTCTTAGAATCATACTTAAGAAACAGAAACCAGTGTGTAAATTATCTGCTATGGAGCCTATTCAGTGTGGCACACCTCAAGGATCGATATTAGGACCCCTCTTGTTCAATATTTTCATTAATGACTTGCCATTAAATCTCTCTTCCAAAACCGACCTCTTTGCTGATGGGGGTGGGGGTGGGAACTGGGATGGCCTAATGGTCTAGAGTGCCGCGCTTTGACCTGTAGCTGGCCGGTCACCTCTGGCTTGCGGCTGTGGTGTGAGCGTATGTGCCATGGAGATAAGCGCGCCTTCTCAACCTCGTGGGTTTCCCCCGGACTCTCCGGTTTCCTCCCACTGCTAAAGACCCTTACGCGCAAGCGAATTATTGAAATAAAATTAAAACCATATGTTAGTCCCGAAATGACCTAGTTTGTGTCGAGTGGACGTTAAACCCCATTTGTCTCTCTCCCCATCATTCTCTTGGCGGATGATACGGCAGTCTACACCTCTGGCCCATCCTTGAAGTTGTCCAAACAAAACTACCGCTTGATGCCGACAGAATACAAGTCTGGTGTAACCAAAACGTAATGAAACTTAGGAAAAACCAAAGCAATGCCCTTTACAGTCCACCAAAAACGAAATTTGCTCCCCACTACTCTTGATATAAAACTCGACAATGAATCAATAAAAGTAGTCTCATCCTTTAAACTTTTAGGCGTCGTTTTCAATCATTATTTAACTTTGAAATACCACATTCAATATATCTCTAAAACAATAGATCAGAAACATTTCCTTCTCCGCAAGATTAAACAAAATCTCCCTCTCTCCTAGCGCGCTCTTTTTGGTATAATGCTCATATTCAGACACATTTTGATTACTGTCCTGAATGGCTTTTAAACTACTGCTTAATGTCGCGACCATACCGCCGAACTCTACCCAACAGTAATCACCTTTTAACAATAGAAAACCGTCATGCCTACAATTTATGTACCTCTATTTCCCAAATTTTATTTAAGCAATGTCCTGTTTATCCGTTCCATCTTTTGTCTTTCTATGAAACCCCCTGCACTAACAATAATAGCAAACTCATCACTCTGCGACCAAAGCTTAATATTGTAATAACAGCATCCGTTTTAAAGACTCGATCGAGGAAATTATTCACCATCTTACTTAAAACTGACCACTAACTTAAATTCTTCCTAGAAACAACTTATTAAATATCTTACTGTCAAAGAATAATACGGGTACCCTCCATGTCCATATATGAAAATAATGTATAGGTAATTGTCGTTGTTTCACATTGTATGCCTATTGCTATAGTTAGTTATGTGTTTCATTGTGTGCTATTATATCTGTCTCCTGTGGTGCTGTCATCTTTTGATTATTTGATACTCCTGTCCATTGTTCTTTTTTTCATCAAGGGCAGGGTGGTAGAAATACCCTTCTTAAATAAAGTTATTATATTATTATTTCACCTTTCAAGACTTCAATAACCTTTACCAAGCATACACAATTTACAAATGAACAGACATGCGAAATAGCTATGACTGCCATCTTTTATAAATTGCTTGGTGTCGCTTTAACTCCGTACATCTTATCAAGGTCTTCAAGTAATGCTATACATTTTTCATAACTAATGCCATCCCGCATGCAAAGTCTCGCGCTTTCCTACTGAAATTTCGACCTGTCATAACCGAAAAATCGCGATAGAAGGGAGATAACAACTAAAAACATTTTGGGTAAACTGGCATTTAAAACCTGTTTAGGTCAAGATGAACACCCCTAGTCGTTCGTATACATACCGTTGTTGCTCGTAAAAGAACCCTTGGCAGTTGGAATTCAATTGATGTCCGGACAGAATCCCCTGCATTTCTCATAGTGGTCACTAGTCTGGTTGGCACAGAATAGTCTGATGTCAAACTTCATTCATACATTCCATTTTCTTTCAATCATCATTCATTCATTACTTCTGAAGTCGTTTCAGTTAGTTCTAAGTTTGTAAGCAGTCATGGGTGCAGACAACAGGCCCGGATCCAGGATTTGGTCGAGGGAGGGGCCATACATTGGAGCAAAGGGTAATAATCATGTTTATATCATCTATTAAAGAGCAGATATGTGAACTACAACAGTAACAAAGCAAACGAAAGGGAAAATCAACTATGTCACAATGGGGCTGACGGGGGGGGGGGGCACGGCCCCCTGGGCCTCCCCCTGGATCCGCGCCTGGACAGTAGCGGATCTAGAAACCGCGAATAGGGGCGTAGCGGCACAACTCTAGAGCACCATCCACAATCGACCATGATTATCTCGCTGGAAAGCTATTTTATTCCGCTTGAATACGCTTACTATAGGTATTATTTGCTCTCATTGACTCATGGGGTGGGGGACGGCCGCCCCAGCCCCTTGCCTTACCTCCGCTCCTGAATGTAACGTACAACGCATGAAATCATTACTCATTTTATTCAGGGAGCCCCGACAGTTAATCGAGGAAGACCCTGACTCACTATTTTCCAGCCTGGTTTCCCATTGGCGGGGGAGAGGGGGGGTCTAGTTGTTCGGGTCGGACCAAACATCAAGGTCCTGTGTGCATGTTGGTGTGCAAGAACAATAACCATTGGCAATTGGAATTCGAAATAATAGTAGGCCGTAGCATCTCTGTCGGGGCAGAATTTGCCCTATAGCACACTGTATGGCGTATGCCCGTCGTCATTAGTCTAGTCGGTGCAGATAAAGTAGGACGTTAAACCCCAATTTCATTTCATTCATATTTTTATATTAAACTTCATTATCCCTTGATGGAATAATAATACGCACATTTGACTTTAATAGAAAAGAAAGCTGAAATGATATTCTTTTGATTGTGAATAACGCAGTTGAACCTACTAGATAAACAGCCAATAATTTATGCTCAATTTATTATGAGGAAAAAAAACAAGAGCCCTTACCTACATATATATTAAACACATATACATTTTTATAAACTATACATGTATATACCGTAATCATTCAATATATATACATATATAATAATACAAACAATACAACGAATCTTATTTATACAGTTGACTTTAAGGGCCTTACTATATAATAAGATATATGATTGAACGGTCACCGTGAATATAATATATTACTAATTGAACAAAAGCACTACATATAATATGATATGTGATTTTCATTGTGAATTACTCATATACTACAATGAAAATATCTTAAAGGCGCAATATATCACTTGTACTTTATCTACATGTATAGTTTAAAGCAGTGATTTCAAAACGATGTCAATAAGAAAAACCTTTACGTGTTCCATTATTAGATTTTCACGTTGGTAGAATATGGTTTTAGTGACAGTGCCTTATTATTGAAAACAGACAATCGACTGGCTGTCACTGAAACTGACTAAATTAGACTCTAGAGTCCCTGTAAAAAAACCACTTTGAATTAAACACCAAACACAAGGCTCTCACTAAATAGATTTTTCTTAAACTAATTATTATATAAATTTTTTTTTTTTTAATTCTGTATTATTTCATTTGGATAATATTATTTTATTGGAAGGAATCAATATCTTATTTGATGTATTTAAATTTATTATACTTTTACAAAGCTTCTATGTTTACAGTAGATAAATTCATTGAACATTAAAAATGCACCCAATTAAAAAAGACACTGGGAACCTGTACTCCATTCTGATATAACATAGCTGTTACAGTTAGTGTGTTTGCCTCATGACTGGAGGCATGGAAAGGGACAGTGCAGTGTCTAGTACATAGGATGGAAGAAAAACTGCGATCACACGTTTGAGTACTCGTAATCGAACCATTGACATTTCATTTTCTATACTTAAAGATGCATTACGTAAGATTTAGATAAAGGGTTTGTCGCTCTTGCTATAATATTTAGTTCCAAAATACTGTATTCTGGGTCACGTATCATTGTTTGAAGTTTTGACTAAGATTGTTTGTTATACCAGCAACGTTATTTGTTGATGGCGATCGTAATTTAACGTTTTACTTCTGTGCCATCCGGTGATCTAGAGAGTTGATTATAGGCTTGTCATGTGAATAAATGTCTAAATAATAATTTATATCATTTGAAACCAAAATTAAGTCCTATGATAGACCTAATTAGCTCTTACATGATGCATCTTTAACCTTTATTGTGGCATACTGGGGCTTTAAGTAAATGTCTAGTTTAAATATGTCTATATGTTAACAACCTTTTGCCCAACACAACTGATTTCTCCAATACAATAGATACGTGTTTGTGGCGGGATACGAACTCTTGAATACATCTTTATTGTATAGCTTAAACAACCCGTAGTGAGGGCTTTTAAAATGTAGGTGTACAATAAGTGGTAACCATTGCGAAAGGGTCGTGATATTATTATTGAGTTACATGATAGATTATGGATTACAATTTTGAAATATTACCCTAGTTTTAAATGAAAGTGTGTCATTGATTAACTATACAAAGATGGCAACAAAAGGTGAATTATTGGATCCACTTCGGATAATCCTAGGATTACTAATTATCATTAATATGACACATTTGATATCAGCAAGTAAGTTATTCTCATTTTAATTTTTCATATAACCAACCGTAAATAACGTTTAGTCCACACAGTGTATTTACCATATCGTATATAACTGAACGTTCTGTCGGGTAGGTAACTGCCAGTTCATCGTTTTTGTCTCACATAACTTGCATAACCAGCTTCAAATTGTAGTGCAACAAACATGACATTGCTGAACAGTCGATTGATTTAACTGATAACAAAAATACCAGAATCATCGTGATTTCACCTACTGTTACGTAAAACGACTCATGATTTTGTAAACATTCGACAAAGGGAATCTTGATATAAAACGCTGTATTTCTCGAGTTTTATTTATTTCTTATGATAAGCCAAAAATAATATTTCATAGCACTGCTTAATTTGACATCTTGTTCAAAGCTAAATCAAAGAGACTTATTCAACAACCGAATCCCCCCCAAAATGATGTTACTTTCGTTCCGTTTACATGCGGTTGGTCACATTAACCCTATCTGCCAGCGACAACGGCATAATATCATTGATCTTAAAGGACAATATTGGTTTCAGTCATTATCACATATGTGATAGAACTGGTTAAACACTTTCAAAATATAATTTTAACACAGAGATCACTGCTACGATAGATTAGTAATAAAGATTTCAACAATCGGAAGTGACGAACGCAAAAGGGAAACACAAGTTACCCCTCGATATAACTGAAGTGACAAGTGATAACAGATACATGGGTGATTTTCTGCCCACAAATAATTCTTTTGAAGACAAAAAATTGTTGTGTGAGACTGCGAGGGGATATCTGACAATTTATAAAAAGAATTTACTGTCACAAGATAACAGAACACGAAAGAAAAACAGAAATGTCTGTGCATTACCATGTTTTTATAAGGTATAGAAAGAATAAAAGCAAGGGAATGTACGGACTCTTTCTATTTTTCTCGTGTTCTCTTATCTAATGACACTCAAATACTTTATTGAATTGTCATAGGTATCCTCTTGCAGTACCATATAACAACTTTGGCCTTCGAAGATATTATTGGTGAGCAGAAATTCGGCCGTGTATCTGTTATTACTCGTCACTTCAGTCAGTTATATAGAGGGATAAGTCGTGTTTTCTTTTCGCGTTCGTCACTTCTGGTTGTTGAAACCTTTATAACTCATCTATCGCATCAATGATTTCCGTGATAAAATTATATTTGGAATGTGTTAAACCAGTTCTATCACATATGTGATAATGACTGACACCAATATTGTCCTTTAACTAGACAGTCAATCTCGATGCAAAAGATTTTTGGGGAATTTGATTCGGTTTTACTAATTAAGGTTGGTTGGATTGTAGGGTGATCATTTCGCTTTCACCGAAAGTACTATCACAAACAAACGATGTTACTAATCACAAAGATGAATTGAAATAAATGACCTGTAAAATCAAACAGAACTAAATGTCAATATAATTTTAATCACACTGTTTGTTCCATAGATCTAAAAATTCGGAGGTCTTTTTCCTATATTTGTTTAGATGGTGATCAAAAGAAAAGTCTAGAAGATTTCAGGTATAGATCTACAGCATCAGGTAATTTATTAATTCTTGCCGGCAGTTCGTTGTCACTGGATTTGTCCAATTGTTTCTTTGTCAATTAAATGAATTAAATATTCTCGTATAAAATACAAATTTTTGTGGCAAATTTGCAAAAAGGTAAATAGGCTGTCAAGTAAACGGATGAAATATTTTCGTATAAAATACAAATTTTGATGATAAATTTTCATACAGGGTAAATAGATTATGTCGTCGATTTGCATACCTGATTTTCTTTTGGTTGGGGGGGGGGGGCAAGTGTAAATTCTGACTACACGTTTGAGAGGTCTTAATGTGTTTTAGCTTTATTAATGCTTATTTATGTTTTTTGGCGATCACAGGTTCTAGTTCTAGTGAATTTACTGATTGGCAAGTGACGTTAATATTGGTTGCTCTAGTGGTTAGTCTTTCATGTCTAGTGATGACAGTCTTGGTAAGTTCAGTATTATTATTATTTTATGCCTTTGTTCTGATATGGGAATACATTTATAGAAAATGTTGCACTCATTTTTTAATTTACATTTGTTTATACCAAAAGCGTTGCTAGACCATACGTATTGTGTGTATGATGGTTTGGGAATCTGTAAAGTGACAGTCAAAAGGTTTGGAAACAAAGCCGTCATCCAAGCAAGAACATACCAGTTTCTGTACCGTTAAATAGAATCTACCAATAAAGTCATCAATACATGCATTTCAATTTATTGTAATTTATTAAAGGTAACGTCGCCCTTTGCTTTTTATTAAGAGGGTGGCATTTAGGTTCGGGGGCGGGCAGGGGCCACGGTGGGTAAGTGAGGAAGACGCTGTCGGTGTTTTCCGGCGTGGTTTCCGCTTGTCAGTGGTGCAGAATAGAGGACATGACAAGAACAGTTGTCTAGTTATTCGGATGGGACGAAAAACCGAGGTTTCGTATAAACATTAACGTGCACGTAACAGATCCCAAGGGATATGGAATTGGGTGTCTTGAACTGCATTGATGTCTTGAACTGTTATATATGAACTATGTTTATAACCTAAACATTTCTCCATGCGTAATAAGAACCCCATCAAAACTATTTATAAATGTTTTATTTTCTCCTAGTATTGCCACGATAGACTTCGGAGCAAAAGAGTTGATATTCGTGGTGGGACTTTAGTTGAAGATCCGAAAGAAGAAACAGCCAATTTTCCTAAGCCTGTTTCGGCTACAGCACAAAAACTAGAACCATTACCAGCATCTGTTAATCGCTCACCACGTCTTTCATCTGACATAAACCGTCCAAGACCATTACCTCCAATAAATACTAAAATGTTTCATGAACCTACTGAACTACGACCATTACCAAAAATACCGAAAGCGAAAACATCAGTATTCACAATAGAAGCCCCTCCCCCTTCATACTACGACTTACCAGAATTCCCCCCGGGCAATGCACCATTTTAATAATATAATTACCATCAAGTCAGTATTCCCTTTTCCTGTGAAAAATTCATTAATTGTGATGAATCTGTATAGATTGTAATAGCCTGTTTTTGTACATAAAATCTTTTGTAAATTTTTAATACCGGAGTATTTTCTTTATATGCAAGGCTATCAATCCAGGAAAAATATTTACATTCTCTGGTCGTCATTTTTGGTACAAAAATACCCTGACTAAAATCCTGACCAACAAAACAGTCCATTTCCCTGTATAATGACCAATTGTCAGGGTTCTCTATCAGAAAATTGTAATAATATATCGGGCTTTATACTGGTAAAGAGTTTCGATTCATTCCAGGGGCTATTGGCAAAAATGTCCATAGTTTTCTTGCTTATCTGTCAGATCCATGGCCTGGTCTCGTTGTTCAAGTGTTTTCTGACAGTCTCAATTAACAATTCAGAGGTACTGCCAGGGAACTGAAAATCAGTTTTAAAGCTGTCAACACCCTCTGATAGAGCCAACTAATTTCAACTTAAAAAACATAACAAAGATTTTTATTCAAAATATATTAATCTGTTGTATCACAAGCATAAAATGTGTGGACGTTGCAGTTGTTCTACGGTGGAATCTTACTGTGGGTCGTTTTTGTCGAAGGAAATCGTCTATGGCTGGCGATTACATAGTTTTGAGTGTAAATGATTGGAATTAGCATTTTCAACATTCTTTTGTGCCCAAAATGATGGGTTTCGAATTAACTCAACTAGAAAATGTGCTTGTCCGTTGTTAAAACAAATCTGGAACAATGATTCCATTGTCTGGGCTAAGATATTTTAGAGTTACATATCTACAAATATGCAGTCTTTATTCATGACATAAAAACGTATTTATATCAAAAATGCTAAATGTTAAATCCTGCATCCTTACATGCGTTACCATGTCGAACAATGGCCAGGATAAGCCTATCATCCACCTATCGCATGTTAATAATATGACCTTAACCGGTTTCCATACCTGATGTATATAGTTACCCCCCCCCCACATACACACATTATCACACAAAGGTAACAACTGTCCCTAATACTCGACTTACCATCCGCATTTGGTTGAAATTATGCAATGGGTCGAATTTGTATTACTGACAGAAAGCTAGCCATCTTTCTACCTGGCTTGTGCAAGTCCTTGTCACGAAAATCTTCTCGTTTCACTGGCTTGGATCGGTAGCTATAAAGTTCCCATAAGTAACGTGTCCCATGATTTCTGCCCCTTCGATCCATGTGAAAAAGACATGAACAAATTAAACGAGTCCACTATTAGGAGATAACTTGTATATGATTAAACATATCAGTAGCTTTATTCATTTTGTGGCGGGATAGTCGTGATATTAATACTTTCATTGCTTATATACATGTATATGGCTAATTTGTCTACATTAGATTTATCAAAAGTTCTCTGTTTTTGTTTTGTTTTTGTTTTGTCTTGTATTTCTTTAAATGTATGTGTCAGAAAATACAGGAACAACGACACTTGATTTCAACAGGAACCATTGGTGTAAAAGTCCTAAACGCAAATGCCCTTCACCAACTTCCAGACTAATGAAATTCCAAAAATCCAGGTATCTCAATGTACCGGTTTACAACTGGGACCGGAGAGGCCTTTTACCTTTTACACAATTTAGCTCTTTCAACTACTGGGGTCTAAGGGGAATTTCTGTTGTTTGAATTCGTCCACTGGAGATTGTATTTGGACTAATGGTTTGATCGATGGTGCTGGAATTTATAACAATGTTATGCTTCTAGAATAGAAGTGATTATGTTAAATACAGCTTTCCCCTACCACCACCAATGGATTATTATTTGCAGGTATTGATTGGGCAATATTAAAATCCTCGGCTTTGTGTTGAAAATGAGAATTCAGCCAACTATTTATAGTACAACTATAAATGAACTAATATGGAGAATAATGCTATGCTACGGTATATTGCGGAAAGGTATTTTTCTACAATTTATACTTCAAGTGCCAAAAAGGGGAGATCCAACCTCCCCTCATCCAATGCCGGACGGAATCCACACCGATCCCCATCATCATTCGGGATGAATCAATGTAACAGATTGAATATTTAAGAAATAAGACAAGTAATTACCTCCCCTGATTTCATGAATGTGGCTCGTCTATTTACATGTATATCAATTCTCCTATTTGACCATTTTTGAATATTGATGACGTTTTGGTTTAGAATCAAAGAAAGGTCTTTGAATTTACTTTTTTCCACAGGGCGTTAATGAATATTCATGTTTTAAGGGCGGAGGAAACCGCGTCCGAAATGACGAGACAGCATATTATACATGTACACTAGCCTAGAGTAGAATTCCTTTGATCGGAGGTAGAAGAAATAAATACAGAGGGTCAATCATTTTCAATCTTTTTATCGTATGGTTGTGACACGTTGATCTCTTTGTTAAAGACTAAGACCATGTGGACTCTCAACAAAATGTTACGGTCAAGGAATTGCATTGATTTAAAATTGAAGTCATTGGGAATATGATTTCTAGTCATTGGAGTTACCGCCCCTACAACATTCAGCGCATCGCTTTCTCGGCGATAACAAACCTGGTCAACTATATATAGTCCGCGAAGCCGTGGAATTATGTCCATGATTCGGAGTGCACCAGTTGGGTAGAGGGGTCTTATATGGACGTGCAATAATAGACATATCATACCAGAAATTAGGATTCTAAGAATGATAAAAAGAAATCCCTACTAGAAATGTCACATCTAATATTACGGAGCCACCACGTGTATACAAACAAATTGACTGCATGATATAAACCGAAACGAATAATAAATTAATAACAAAAAATTAGCAGACATATAGAATTACTGTGATTGTGGTCATATTTGAGTTCAGTTTGTTAGCTCGATATGTGGTTAATAATATTTTGAAATGAGGAACTGATGTGTCTAAATTGATTCCCTCTATCATGTAGTTATTTTTAAAAAAAATATAATTATAACTGTAATGTAACTGAGTACAGCACACGTGTCCAATAATAATTTAAAGTGTACATATTTACAATAATGTACATATGGTTCCTTTTTCATTGATTTTACTTTGACTGTTAATATTGATATCATACACATGTTCTTAATTCTTAATCATTAGCATGTTAAAAAATTCCCAGATTCTAAATTTAAAAGAATTTTGACCCTTGGCACTATCTAATTTTCTTATTTTGCAAAACAGTTTATTTTATGAATTTATGATTTTCTATTTTTGAACTAACTCACCCTCCAGTAAATCAAAGCTTAACACCCTTGATCGGTTTTTTGAAAATGTAAAATGTAGGAGCATCCCCAGTCAATGGTTATAATATTTTGTTGAGTGTTTTTGGGTGGTTATAAAAAATCATCGAATTATATTGTAATGAAGATTGACATCACACAAATTTGACTATTAATTTATACTGATTAGTAGTTATTTTAGAGAAATGCCTGATAATTGACCGATAACTAATATTTGATATCTACCATCTAGACCAATACCATCTACAATGCCAACTCCGATGTTACATTGTCTGTCTGTAGATCTAATAAAGGTAATTTCCTGACTCGATTGGCATGAGGTCATTGCATACTCAGATTACACTCACTGTGCTACCCCCTGATCACAAAGCCCCCTACCCCAAATATATATATATATATATTAAAGCCGCAATTAAAGGGAAGAAAATTAAAATGGAATATTAAAAAAATAGTTTGTTTCCCATACCCCCCCCCCAACCCTAACATGCACACGCACATAAAGAAATAAATAAATTAATACATTTGGAATATATAAATATATACATATCAGAGGAATATTTTGTGCTGTGAAGACGGCGATGAATATTACGTTGTGAAGATGGCGATGTGGTTTGATTGTGACCACACATAATACTATGCATTTTGAAATAACAACTCCACTTAAAATGTTTTGAAATGTAACAAACACTATGAATTATTTTAATTCAATAATAGTCCCAGATATTAATTAAAAATTAAAAAGAAAAAGAAAACATTATTAATGGGGAAGTCCCGAAACTAAAGTCAATATAGACCGTAATTTGTAAATTTTCTCTAAAATTTCATAAATCCAGCAGTACGTCAGTGACTATAGTGTTTATGTGTGCCAGTCGCCGTACAAACCTCGGCACAGTTCGTTACATGAGCTCTTGTAGGATTTTATATTATAAACCGTCGAACACACTGATCTTATTCTCTTTTATTGAACATTTTCCCTCGCGCTTACAATATTTCTCGTACGTATTGATGTTCACTTTGTCTCTCCACTTAATTTCACGTTTTATAATTCTAAACTACAAAAATGAAATTAGGATTTTGACGGATGGAAATTTTGAAAGGTTTATAACTATTTTTCTGGTGACGCCCGGGCTATTTAAAGGAAGCATTAAACGTTATCCCTATATTGATACGTAGTGCATTTACCCATTTCCAATAGAAGGCATTAATTGAAAGATAAAAAAAAGGCATTTCGTTATGATTTGATTTCATTAAAGTTACATTATGGGAGATAAGATAAAGAGATGGCAGTTCTCACTATAATAGTCTAAAATTAGATAGTGTAAAGGTAATTTGCTGAAAATTTCAGTCAAATTGATCCACTATTAGCCGAGAAAAAGGCGTTTGAAATATTCACATAGCCTCGGTCATCATTACTCAAATCATTAATATAAACAGCATAGTCTCGGTTATCCACTTGATTGATTTAATTATCAACGGCCATTAAGCGGCATATAGGATTTTAATCCGCCAACATCGAAGGCTAGCCTTGACATCAAGAGTTTATTATGGTCTGGATATGATAACATTTCAGGCCTAAAGAAGACCTGTAATAAGCAGATTTTGCTCTTGCATAATGCTATTTTAAGCATATACATTGTATGTAGAAATTGAGACAAATCAAACGAGATATGCAAATATGTTATTGATTTTCAAGGGATTAAAAACTATACTCTAAGTAGATCTGTTATTAGATTTTTCGATAGTAAAATGAGTCTGAATTATTTTTTTAATCATAATTACATTAATTTTCTTGGTGAGAGTATAAAAAGGCGTTTTACAGGTTGGATTGGGTAACTTGAATCCATATTTTGAGGTTGTTTGATACATGTCGCATTATATCTAGAGCCACCCTTTTTACTATTGGGGCTGGGTGCTTCCTCTTGAAAATTGGAGAATAGAATGCGATTGGATACAGAGAGTTGAATTCAAATTTAAAATCTGTAATATTTCATATCCACAGTCTAGCTAGACAAATGACATCCACAATCGGAGGTTGGGTGGCCGAATGGTAAGCACGAGCGCGCTGTATCATAAAGCCTGTCATTGAATTCCCGGTTGTACGTGACAGGGAGAAGGGTCGCATGTCCAACCTCGTGGGTTTTCTGGGGGTCCACCTGGTTTCCTCCAACTGCTAAAGACCCCTACGCACAAGCGAATTATTGAAATAAAATTAAGTCCCGAAATCATCTGGTTTGTGTCGAGTGGGCGTTAAAATCCATCTCTCTCTCTCTCTCTCTCTCTCTCTCTCTCTCTCTCTCTCTATCTCTCTCTCTCTCTCTCTCTCTCTCTCTCTCTCTCTCTCTCTCTCGCATCCACAATGACCTTTGCACAACATTATGTTAAGACCTGTAGCTCTAATAAAAGTTGTACGTGACATGGAGTAGGGTTGCCTTTCAACCTCATGGGTTATTCCCGGGTCTCCCTAATTCCCCCGCTGCTAAAGACTCTTACGCGCAAGCGAAACAAAATTCAACCATCTGTTAGTCCCGAAATGACCTAGTTTGTCAAACTCCACCCCTCTCTCTATCTTCCTTTCTCTCTCCCTCTCTCATATAATTTAATTCCCCTACCCCATTGTGTTACTGTCCGCTCCCCATGCACACACACGCTAAACCCCATTTCATCGGATTATTATCTGACCACGGTTCTTTGGTTACCAAACATGTAAAACTATAGTTGGGAATGGATTTATCCTGAAGGACAAGGCCTCCGACCGGGTTGGATACCAGAGTTCCATCAAATAATTGTATTACCTTCATATCTGGTTGTACTTTTAGATTATTTGGAATTTCTACGAACTTTGACAGGACGGTAATGTTTATGAGGAAGCCCATTTATTTTTCAAAAGATCCCGATCCCCCAATTTGTTTTGTCATGATGAAACTTCGTTAGTGACTCCACTTGCGTAAATATAACATTGTGTTCACCTTTTTTGCTTTTGAGTCTACGTTTTGGCCTTTTGTGTTATTAGCTACTAGATTTAATTGCACGAAAGAAATGAAATTAAATGGGGTTTAACGTCCTACTCTTATGCCCCCAGCCTGGGCTAATGGAAGACGGCACGGCACGAAAGAGACGGTGTGCTGTTGCAATGCGGTTTAGACCTGTTCGTGTGTAAAAAAAAGAGAGACCGATTATTCTGCCCTGGATAAACGACTTATCACAAGACAAAAGTTTAATGATTGCTTTGAATTTTCAGAATTCAACCCTACCCACTCATACAATTCTGTCTGACTATCTAGGAACATAATGAGTATTTTAATGACAAAAACAAACTCCAAAATAAATGTAAACACTGTTCAAACGGAGGCTGTCTTTCCAGCTACGTTAATGGTTGCAAAGTCTTTTGCAATCTGAAAAATTAGACCATGCAATGGCCTTCATTATTGTAACAAATAAATTAAAAGAACAATGCGGGATTGGAATTGTATTTCTTTTTTTATTTGTTATACATTATTCATCAGTAGAGTAGGACAATTATCCCAAATATTTTTTTTCAATGTATCGTACAATGTAGGACATGCACAATATGATTCAATAGGGTTTGTACATACAGAAAAAAAACCTTAGACAAATAATTTCTATATTATAACATTATATATTCCAGTTGAACCTGAGCAAAGTAAGTAAAGACAATAACAAATACAGCGAAATAGAGCACTACAGAGACACAATAAAAATGTACATAATATTATTATTATTATACGACGACGACGACGATGATGATGAATGGGATGAAGAAGTATTTTTTTGTGTCGCCTCTTAACTTAAATACACTGATTGAGAAAGATGGGAGAGTTCGGCTAGCCATGTTTCCAACACCTTTTTGTCTGAGTACTCAAATACACGAGGCATATCGATTGACACTATGAATGAAAAATAAATAGTTATTCTTTAATGAAATAGAAGTTATCGACGTCGTGAAAACAAACCACGGTTAGAATGTAATGGATTCTGTACAAACAAGGAACTAAGAAAGAATTGGGTTTCATTTTCATGACTTTAGGAATATTTCAAAGAGACAAACATGGCAATTTATGAACTATGTGTTTGGCGTTTCACTGGCAAATTAAATCATTGCCGGGGATTGAAAACAGTGCGAGTTTTAAGAGCATAATGATTTAACGTAGAGCAAAATGAATAGCAGATTATCCATTAAGGTATAGTCTGAATGTGTGTGTATGAGTTTACTTTAGTAATCGCCATCCCGTGGGAGTCCTGGTCAATACATCGTGTGTCAACACATTTAGTACTGATATTACTAAAGAGTCGTTCTGTTTGAACTCGTAAACCTGCCGATGTTTGCACAGAAAATGAAGTTAGAAATAAAACGTTTGAAACTCAAAGCTCGTTCATCAGTGGACGCTCTCCTTCCACAAGTTTGATTGAGTAAAATATCCTAACAAATAATGGAGCCGCGACCACACAATACCTCTTGAAATGAATAGAAACCTCTATCACGTAAGCACCCAAATGTTACGAATTCTGTCGACTCTTCGGCTTGAAAGTCTGATCAGATCAAAGACTTGGAACAGATAAGTTTTTAGTTCATTCTAGCAATTGTCAATACCGAACCCTGAAATTGATAGACACGCGTTCATGAGAAGTGCAAATGGCAATAACGGGGCCATGCCGCGTCTGATTTTATGCATGATATTCATGGCTGCCTTTGATAATCGTCACATTGGACGAGGATCTACATAGATGTTAATCTTTTGAACCTTCGGAAAAGCAATCTGAAATTATAGTAACAGTCTCTGTTGATGAGTATTACGCCGTCTATACAAACATTTCTTCAATGTATCTTTATGTTCCGGTAAAAGGAAATGTCCACTATGAAAAATGGTCAACTCGATTGCCCAAACCTTACTGTTGAAGTGACGCCCATTCGTATGACCTGTGTTTTCAATGATTTATCACCAGTCGAAATTGAAATCTGCCCCGATTTTACTATTTTTAGCTGCTAACGACTTATTTTTAATTCCTTTCCCGTTTATAGATTATGCTGTGTGTATTTCTATGTAAATTTCATGATAATAAAAACGTAAATATTGTTCTTAAAATTGTGAAGAATCTTTATAATTTGAAAATAAATTATGTCTCTTGAAATGGAGTTGTGTACATTATGCAAAGATTTGAGAACAAATTCTAATACGTGTTATAATGTTTTTAATTAAAATTTCAATTTGGAAGAAATTTTAATTTATCGTGTTTTATATTGAAGTATTTTATAATATGCTGAATACTCTATCGGGCTCGAAGAGTTTTTCTTTTATTTATATTATACAAACAAGGATAGCAATAAATATGGCAAAATATCATAAACGTTTATGTACAATATAACAACACCGTTGTTCTTAAGATTCAACATTGGACATCAATAAATGACAATTATACATGATAATAAATAATCTGTGCATTTATACACTGTAATTCTTGGGAATTCTTTAAATGGGACTTTTATATACATAAATATCTTCCCAAATTTCAACAACGGGCGAACGAAATCTGAAATACTCGACTTTCGAGAACACCATTTTTAAGACCACATTCATTGTTCACCATTCGTCTCTTTTCTTTCACCAGTTCTATTTAATAAAGTTAAACCTTTCAAAACCCACGTGGATAAAATAGAAACACATCATTTTCCCGCGTAAACTGTTTTTTCACGTGACATTTAATTTTTCTATCCATCCGTTGAACAGTTTTTATTCTTTTTTTTTTCTTAACATAAAAAAGAAAATAAATACGACACAGATATTTTGTACACACGGTTTTAGGTCAGACTTTCACAAAATATATCCCACGAAATATTTAACAAATATACATGTCAAATATATGTCTTGTGTTTATATCAGTTTAATACTCTTTATTAATAGTCTTTCACAATAAGTTCTGTTCACAGTATATAAAGCATTTATGGGGTTATTGTCACCAGGCTTCCATTTCCGGGTGATGTACAAGCGACTGTGCTGCCAGGGCTTGGCTGAAAGGGGGACCATTCATTGAGCGCATGGGACCAAAATTAACGTCGGGATGTAACGGAGGCAAGGGCTCGGGCGTTGAGGAGGGTGGGAGCATATCTGGATGCATGAATGATCCATCAGGTCCTTGTATGGGCATACCTGAAAAATACAAAAAGAAATGACAATAAGTAAAGAAATCATTATATTTTGATTGAAAGAAAATCTGTTATTTGGCATTGTGTGTTCTACAGTAAGTATATCCGGTCATGTCCATGTCCAATATATTACTTTCATCATAATATTGTAAACATTTTGTACCTTAAATGCATCCCAATACAGTGTCAAAATATCAAGAAACGGAAGATGTTGGCTTTTCAAACATAAAAACGAAAATTCAGCTTGCGAATACATGTATAAAATTTTGTAAATTTAAATTTCTTGCTAGTTAAAAATTCCTTTCCGTCAAAATGACGGTCATGTATTTTGATCGATATTGGAATCACAGATGCTAGTTGTCTTAGAATCACATCTCTCGTTTGTTGATGATCTATTGTTTGTTGATCTGTCTTGACGGATGCCGACTTTATTATCCGTTTAAACCTCTCTACAGCTTAAACTTGTCAAACAAAACCTCTTTATATTCAACAAGCGCACAATGACTGAACGACCATACTTTAACATGCTGGATTATTCTAACCTTTAACCCTCCAAATTAATTCCAAGATCGTCATACTGTATAATTTTTACAGCATTATGGATTTAAAAAGGATTTTGGGGGGCTGTTGTTTTTGTAAATTTTATTAGAGTATAATATTGGATGCTACAACTTTATTTTGCGTATTTCGGACTATTTGAACGTCTTGCAATTTTCATCAAAAGCCAAAGTCAGCCACAATTTTAAATTCACTAATTGCACGATGAGGATATTTCAGAAAATCTGGATTACCAACACAAATGTACATTATTTCTATTTTCGCAATCAATAATTTGAAGTATCATAATCGTTTCTTTATTATAGAAGATGTATTGTTTAGGCGAGTAAACTGTAAATTACATGATGCCAAGGATGTGATAAATATTTGATGATATATAATGTCTGGCAATTGATATAGTGCCAATGCTGAGAATACGCTTAGTCTATTAAAGTGTCCTTCCTTTAACCGCCTCGTGGCACTTGGTTTTGTGTCAGGACAATGGCTATTGTTGCCACTACAAAATTTGCCTTGATAATGCCCCAACTATTGCGGGATATCCTGCCATGGGAAATGAATAAAAATGATCTGTTTTAACCGAGCATTAAATAAAGCAGATTTAGCGTTCCGAAGAATACTTCGACGTAATCCTTGGCTATCAATCGGTCTTTGCCATACACCAAATGTCTTTATCTTCTGTGCCAGTTAGTCCACACAGGCACGCTTTTCAGAGAGAGATTTGGTTGGTAATCGACAGATAATTATAAAAAGCGCTTGTCAAAACAAAATCGTCGCACTACTGATTTCTATTCGGCTGCCATTGAAGCCAAAATCGATTATTAAAATCCCGCGAGGCTTGCTACAGATAACGCAAGCTGAGTCGGCTCTTGTCTTGTGATAGATGATATTCAAGACTTTGTGGATAAATTTCCTATAACGCATCGCCTCCTTGGCGTTTACTTGGTTTTTGTGTCTCCCTGACGGCGTATCATTCACTGCGATCTATGCAATCAGCCATATGTAATTAAAGGCTAAAGTCACATTTGAGTAAAGATGACTGGAGGCGAGATGTGAGCAAAAATAAATCATTGGCAATCTCTATCTCCAGAGTCAAATGTGCGTTTTGTTAGCTCGCTGACTTTCTAGATTATAGAGGTAATCGTTTGACATTACCATTACCCACGGTGCTAACACAATCACAGAATATATAATACCCAAACATTTAAAATTATTTCAAGAAAGAGTTAGACATAAAAGAAAAAGATCCGTGAAAGGTAAATTCAGTTAATAAATTGTAGCTTTACCGGTTTGTGAGGTTAATTAGATGGGTGTTGTTCAATGCAATCAAGATATAACCGTACAGCACAGAGTGATTGGTAAGTGATGGGTTAACTTAGACGAATATATAATTATAATTAGAAGCTGTGTAATCTAGCGAGTTAAGGGGGGTATTACATAAGCAGCGCTCCCATGAGGAATAAAGGAATCAAATGCTGTCTTCTCTCGGACGTCAATTGAGCAATCTTGAAATAGCTGCCCACAAACAGAGTAATGGAATCTTAATACTATCAACTTAAGATTAAAATTACTACATCTGGTTCTGGACTTTGATCTCGGGTTGCAAGCATTCGTAATACAATCCAATATAATGTATTCAATACAAGACCAGTGGTCTCTCATGGTTACGGTTTCACATTCGGTGAAGGCTTTTTTTTATAAATCATGTATTATTGAGACGGACTCACCAACTTCCGGAAGGGAATTTTTGTAGAGTCGCGTATTAATGAAAACCATTTAAAGCACTTAATACTGTGTATTATATGAACCGTATCATTTTAAAACATTAGCTCATTCGTTTCTAATTAATCGATAGCCGTTTTCTTTATTATGAAAATGGTGATTTAATAGGCCCAGACATCGTCAGTGATAAAGTGACGATTCATTCCCAATTGTTAAAGTTGCACAATGTTTTAAAGATTAATTCGTGGTGTTATGCTGGGTATATTATGCTGGGCATGTTTTCATATGTGATATTACACCCCTTTTTTTACTTTGATGTTTCGCAAAAATGATTGCTAAGTCATAGTTACCTTGTGATGATGGAGGTAGAAAATTCATGTTGCCTGGACCATCTTGTCCCGGTCCCATACCAAAAAATTCACCATAACCACCTTGGTAGCCAGGATAAAAATCACCACCATTGTCTGAAAACAAAATTGATATGAATAATTCACGAATAAAACTATAAATCTACCGTATGCAAAACATGTTAAGCAATACTTTGTGAATCACTTCCGGCCGATGTCAAAACAGAGTCTACTAAGGAAACTAAAATTGCCCGCACATTTGCGCATCGTCAAACAGTTATTTCACAATGATATCTTGTAAAACCTCTTTTCGCGAGATTTTCTTTTTCTAAAGTTTCAGTTTTGTTTCTATTTTCTTTCTTGGCTCTACTTTAAAAGACTTAACAAGTTCACAATTACTTAGCTTAGCTTAGATACATTAACATAATAGTTATTTATTTTCTGTGTCTATATTTTGTACGGCAGCTGCAGTGTTGTCGTTCTTATTGGATTTGAAATTATGAAATTTAGCTAGATAGAAAATTATGATGGGTATAATTACTTAAAATTGTTATATGTTCTAAGCTTAATTTTCACATCCTGTAAAAAGGCAAATGTTATGATTTTTGATGGATTGAGCATTTAGTGAGTTGCTACATAATTACATTTTTTTTTCAGTGGATAACAAACCCTAATGGATTTTTAATCTAATGAGTGATTTTAGCTAACATTTTGACAAAATTTGTTTTACAGCTTTAACTCATGACTTGAAACATAGCCATTATTAATAAGCTCATAAAGTATTATTCACGTGTTTTGAGATCGCTGTCTGGCGATAATTCACGTCTGAAACTCAAATGATCTCAAATCCGAAATTAAGAAAAAATTAGCTTTAATTTAAGAAAATATGAGTTAACCCAGATTCGTGAAATGGTGAATTATTGACTGTTTATATTGTTTTGTACTAACTTATACATATTGTACTAGGGTGATTATCACAGTTCTTGCTGTGAATAATTGTAACCTAAAAATCAATGGTGAATGGGTCGGGTTATCTTCGGGTATAATACACGTACTTGTCGACACATCCTTTTAAAAAAGTGTGTGGTTCCCCGTTGATATTAATCACCGGAGCGTTGTTGCGAAACCCTGGAATTATTCATCTCGATTTGGCTATACTTTGTGCTTACTGGGCATGAACGTCAAGGCAGAGCTCGTAAAGAGATTTATATGGTACACATTGTACGCTTTGTCACCTTACTATATCACTAACATCGCATGCAAGTGACAAATTTGTGCATTCATCAGAATACATTGGATCCGTTTTAGAGAATTAGTTAAAACATTTATTAAAGAATTTTCTTCAATTTTTTCAACCCCGCCTACAAAAAAACCGAAGAATGACGAAGCGAGATCAAACTATATTATCCCTTTTATGCATAACACAATTTACACTTCAAACCTTATTAAGGTGCGTAGCTTATTTCAGCATTACGGATCTGTAAGTATTATGCCATGGGCTATTTTAAAGTAAAGCGTTGCTGATAATTTTATGGTCCTTTAATGAGTTTCTTTCAACAATTATATTCTTGTCTGCTTACGTCTTTTCAGGTTTTATCTGTTTTCTTATAAATATAGCATAAATTTATTTAGAGTTTGGGATTGTTTACTTTGATCCAAAGCTGGAAAAGTAACTTGGTAGTATATTTGAAATAGCTCACAGACAATATGCATCAGCTTATAATACAATTACTTCAGTAATATACCAGCTATTTTTAAAGATTTTTTACTTAATAATTACTAAAAAAATATTGCTTCTTTATAGATATATATATATCAATGTTTAAATTTGAAAATCTGACAATGCCTCTATCGTCGAAATGGACAAATACTACTTCCCTCAAGAGAACAAAAGTAGAGAAAGCCAAACCGTTTACAACGAAGAAATGTTTCCAAGTTGCTGCCTGATCACACAAGAACCATGAAGACAAAATCCAAGCTTAAGATCAAAGTCATTAGTAATACATAAATGGATGTATATAGACGAATAAGATTTAAGACCCTTTGTTTAAAAGGTCATCAAGATATATATTTCGCCATAGACAGCCATAGGGACTCTTTTTTCCCTATTATAATATAGATTTTAACATTTGTAGACTATAGCCGTAGTCATATGTCATAGATGAATAAACAAGTATAATATACAAGACGAAGAACTTCATTTTTAAAAAAAATTTAAACAAATCGTTTATCATGTAATAGGCCAAGCAGAAATAACAGGTACACACTTGATAAAATCAATAGAAACATGCTCAAACATATTATATTTAAAATGTATTAATATTAACTAAATGTATTGTTACGTGTAGGCGAGTCGAGCTTTATATATGAATACAAGTTTTGTATATACCAAAGCAAACAAGCTGTCACAAATATTTCGGAATTTCAATTGAATGGGATTTATTTTTACTTTAAAATTAATAAAGTTGGATGTTCTATCATGTTTGAATTTGACTTTTATTTATGTTGAACGTTACTTTAATTGGTATAAACATTATTGGGTAATATACATTCTTTGATACACTTTATTTAGAATTCAAAACAATTAAAACAAATGCAGCTATTATACTTATTAATTTTTCAATAATATATCATATATTTATCTACTATGTAAACCCATCTGCTTGAAATTATGATAAATGTCTTAGTCCGGGTTATATTGTCTCCAATGGTCATTATAATGGCAAATAATCACTTATGGCGGTAATAAACAGCTTGAACTAAACTGAATACATTTATGTCTGACATCAGACGGAATTTGATATCAAAATGTATCCGTTTAAAAAAAACACGGGTATTTGGAGGCAATGTAAGTCAAAGCAAAATAATTCGTAAGGAAATTTTTTCTGTGACTAGAAACGTGGTGGCGTCATAATCCGTTCTTTATCATGTCCAAGGGCGGAAATTATCGTCGAACATTATCGAGCAAAATTTTATCAAATATAATTTCAATTTTATCCCAAAATTTAACATGAACTAGGAAAAATTATTCATGATAAAAGCTTCTGATGGATTAGTCATTTTCGAGGGAATACGAAATTATCTAAACAGAGACATTATGGAAATAAAATCTTGGGTGAAAACTGATCAGATAAAATAGTGCCAAAATCAGATCTGGTTTTTCCGGTTGACCTGACCGCCACGTGGGCCCAATAAAACAGACCAGTGACAAGGCCTTTGTTTAATTTCTGCCCCCTTCTTTATTTCATGGCCATCAGCACACCAATACCGAACGTGTTCATCAATCTCGACAACTTGTTTATTGCCGTCAACAAACAGTTTGCAGCCAGGTTTTGGGCGGATCGTCTGTGTAAAGACTGGATTTTTATGTTTATCAACTGGCAATAGATTTTTACATTTGAATGAAACAACTGTAAAACTAATTGTTCAAGTCCCCAAAAAGAAACTTTCAGATGTCAAGCAGCTTGTACGTTTATGGGATGACAATTCTTTTCCTAACTAATGCACCGCGTACTGAAATTATCAATTGATGAACTTAAGTCGACGATTCAGTAACCATTTCCTTTGTGTGGTTACAGACGGCAAACACATATCTCTTTATATATTCATCCTTTAAAGTAACCTTAGGTTACAGACATTTTGGCGAAATGATAAACGTACGTCTTTGAAAACAGAAGTGATTCAGATCAATAACGAGAACAATTTAAAAAAAATGGCAACTCCTTAAACTGAAAACGGATTAAGCACAGTCTAGGTCAACAGTACAAACACATTTGTGTAGTGGAATCATCTTTTTTTTTACTGGAGCAACTCCCCATATAATAACGACCTGGCTGTATTAATTATTCAAGAAATCTGCAAGGGGGGTTTCAAGACAAGACGCACCAACATCACAAATTGACAATTTTATATCATTTGTTTGTATATTGCAAATTCACAGATATTAACAAGGTAATTTTGAGTAAACAAGCGGAAATCAATACATTCAAATAGTTCAATTTGAGTTTTTCTTTCTTATTTATAAATTCCGTCAAAGAAAATTGACGTAGAGTACAGCCTTGGGAAATACCATAGCGTCGATAATAAAAATAAAGGAACATATATATAAACGAGGCTTCGTACAGCCTTTGTATCCGTATAAAGAGTAAGTATTCTGTGGGGCATTGAATTATATTCTGACTGGTTTGTCAAATAAGATTTTATAGACGTATCACTTTTGAACAGGTGCACTACTTCAAAGCACAAAAGCATTTTTGTAGATTTATCTACGTGAAGTTAACCACATAAAACTTTGTTAGTGCTTAGTTGTTGAATAAAGAACTTGACACTTCAAAGTAAGTGATGTCGGATAAGTTAAGAGATTTGGACAAATATTAGTAAGGTACATACACAGTGAATGTATAGATGTGTAAGTATTTGGGGGGAGTTGACGTGACTTCTTATAGTATCTGTTATTGTAATGATGAATAAGCAGTCAATATTGATCTAATTTTGTTTAACATGGATGTTGACTTGTATATATTCGATTATTGTATTTAATATTTCAATAATCGCTATTTTTTTTAGTTTAAAGGGCGTGTGTAATTTGTTTTGATATAATCGTTATATAGTACCCAAAAATGTGTATATATATGATGAATTATTCGATAACGCATTGTACATGTTTGTCAATACAAGAATTTACGTTAACTATAAAATAATCTGTATTCTAATGTACATCTGAGAACCTATTTTGTTTTTAAGAAATACACAGAACAAAGACCACTATTCATTACTTTAAAAAAAAATCTGAAAATCGGATTGCTTTGTTAGATACCACCATAGATATAGGTATATAACTCTATCTATGTCAAAACAAATGTAAACACAAAACCACTATCAAACAATAGAACATTTATTCTTTTATTGTAAAGCCGTGAAGTACGGAGGCAGTGAGCCATTCGCGTTCTAACAATAGTCCAACAAACTAAACTATGTCCATTCAAATCGGTATAAATCATCCCCCTTCTGTCAAATGACTTAACTCAATGTCTCTCAAAGAAATAATGTAAATGCTTTATGCTTGGTATGTCTTTACTTCTGTCTAAATGTGTGAATGTGCTAACCCCATGCCTGACAAAAGGTCGACTGAAATATCCCTCCCCGACGCCCGCATTTTATTTAGCATCAGGGAGTCCCTGAAGACAACAAAGCCGAACAGGCGCCCAAAGCGGCGTTTTTGTCATCGAGAATAAGTTCTTTGTGTGCCCCTAGCATGATATATAATATTTCTCATTTATCTAAAAACATGCATATATATGGTACTTTAAACTACATGTTTTATTCGGGTTAATACTATTCTGAATAGTGTACGGGTTACAGTCGTGAAGAAATTGAAATATTGGGTTGATCGTTGAGTAAAAGTCTAACAACCACATATCTGATTCATCACGCATCTTGAATTCCCTCCCACCGATTAAAAGTGTGTTAAAATTGATCGAGATGGTATTGTTAGCTCATATCTCATCACTCATTATTTGTCTGATCCCGAAAACGACTCTATTCGATAGCTCACTCGGCTTATCATTAAAATGTGCTTATCCTAAATACCCAACGACTAAATAGGTAGATTCAACAATCTTTCCATCAATAGGGGAAGCTCAAGTTAAAGAGGGCGATTCGGAAATCTTTGTAATTTACGAGGTAGAGAGAAGATAGGGGGCGTTCTAAAACATGCGCGTTTATATCCCAGATAACCCTAAACGTTCGATGGCAGAAACTTTAATGGTTGAATGATACGATAGGACAATTTGTAGATGGGGAAATAAGGCATGTGTGATCTTCGGCGGTATTTATATATAATACTATTTAGAAGACATGACTACAGAATAAATGTCAGAAAAATGAGGGATAGTTGGATCTACTCAAAATTCTTTTGTTTAAAATAGATAGCTACATTCCTTCTAGTGAACTCAAATTGATTATTTCAAAGAAACCCAAATTAAAATACCAACGCTACATAATCTCCCAATGAGAATCCCATCGGATTTAGAATGGGCCCATCAATTATGCTCGCGAAAAACAAAACAGCGGTGGATTATTACATAGCGAGCAGCACAGATCGACACAGAGAATCGGCTTCCATATTCTAGGTTGCAAGGGATTCTACAGTGTTTTTAAGATAACGAAACGCATACGCACAATGTAAAAGTATAGAGTTTTAGAACCTAAAATACAGTTCTCGTTCCAGACATAATATACCCAGACACACACTTCCATGCTTCTTAAGGTGTTAAAAATCCTATTTGTTTTTGTAGTACAGTTTGTATATTTTTTACATATAGATAAGAATATATATGAGTATTTAAACGTTAGTTATGATAACATAAGGTAAACGGTTATGGGTTTTCGATTACTGATGTATATAACGTGTGTGTTTGTCTTATATAGGAACGGATTTATATTTAAAGATATAACATAATAGTTAAATGTTACTTACCACCCATGTAACCAAACTGTGGGCCGCCCATCATATCAGGACTGTCTGACATATCTTCGCCAGGGCGCAATGCCCTCATACGCCGGGGATTTCGGAAAAAATGGCGTCTTGCACCTAAAGCACTCAGTTGTTTCATCCGTCTTTCTTTAGATCGTCTGTTTTGGAACCATACCTAAATTATACGAAACAAGCAAGCTCGTGAGCTAATGGGCGCAACAAAAGTACATATATACTAAGTTATTGGTCAATATATTATTTCTTAGTCTCCGATATCGCCATAGATGGAACGGACATTAACCTATGGTATACAATCGATTTGTGGTTGCAAGCGATAAGAGCTTTGGGCATGAATTTCAATATTTAAAAATAAATACTGCTTACAAACTAAGCGTTATTTTATACTAACTGCGTTTAGCCCCAGCCATTACCTCGTCATTAGTTTTATTGGTAAACTAAACAGAGTTACTGCACATGGAAAATAGAATGAAATGAAAGAAGAAAAACAAGACTACCATGTTAGTAGAAGCCAGGACGCTGTCTGATGTAACATGGTTATTATAAATCAAGGCATATTGAGATTGCGTTCCAATGTAGTGATTTGAACACAATTTCACTAATCCGCGCATGTCGACAGCTTTTGAAATAGTAAACCCATTACTAGGCTCACGACTGTCTTAATTTCGCCCAATTCTTGAAAAAACAAATTTTCCTTTGAAATGAAGACAGTCTCACTTAACCTCAGAAAATCTTTTCGACTGAAACTCTATGACCCTCATAATCAACCGCATATTGTGCTGATTTCGGCGTGGAGATAAAAGAATAAGATGGGTTAGGAGATTTCGCTTCATCTACGTTGGGCGCCCATGCCGTAAATTCGATAATAATTTTCTCCTTCTCGTATTTCGCCCCGCAGGTAAACGAGAATCCCCGTGCAAAGGGTATACATCAACCGCGAGTAGCGTCTTTCTGTCAAATACAGGCAGAGACTGCCGGAAAGGGATCAGTATCATCCTCCGTCAATATCCAACTTCAACTTGGACAGACAGGCTTGAAGCTTTTCCTATTTGCCACCCCTTCATTATACCATCGAGGCAATGACATGGTGAAAACAGAGATAGACTGGATCTTATCGTTTTAATTAGCTTTTACCTCTCTTATGATACACAGACTTTATAAGCCACACCTGCTGGCAAGGAAAGGCTTGTCTTACATATCTAATAATATCAACCGACGTTTGGCTTATAGTTCCCCTCGTGTGGCGGGATACGGGAGTACGTTAGCCGTCTTTGTTGATTTGGTTTGACTCTTCTCAAACCCCCACTAGGGATATTAACTTTGGAAGTCCTGGTGCTAACATCTAAAAAAAGACAACCGACTAAAGTGGACAATGGTTCATGAGATCTGACAGACGACTCCTCGACTAATATGACTTCTACAGCAAGACGAATGGGGTTAACATATATGTTGTTAAATCTGAATGGTATGTTGCGTGAGATGCCATGGCATGCCGAGGATAATTTCCATTAGATTTTCAGGGAGAAAAAGGTTAAGAAATTCGATAATGAAATGGTACACGGTGAAATCTTTTTTTTTTATACAAGACTCTACTTTTTATACATGACATAATTCTTTTTGAGCAAGGTGTGTATTGAAATCCCTTGATAGAACATATATCACTCTACTTTTGTCCGAAAGAGTCTTCCATATTCTTTCCTTCGTGTGCTCTGATTATAATAAGTCTATCCATAACTACTTCCATCTGCTTGTGATATGATTTCAGCAGGTAAATATGAGTATTCCAGCCTCCAACAAGATCGTGATAAATGTATGTAGAATGTTATCACAAGCTTCAACACACTCATTTCTTTGTTAGCTTTCCTAAGGTAAACACAAACGGGGCATTCCCCATGCATTTGTCAACTAGAAACATGTTTATTAAGTCTACTGAATGACATTAGATTCCTAAAGCAACCACGTTTTTTAATTCCTACTTTACCTACTAAAGGGTGCTAGTTTACTATTGAAATTATTTCCTTTCTAATTGTCCAGATGTAATTTCAGGCTTCTATCCAATATTCGTTATGAAGTACATCTAATGTACCTTACCCCAAAATTTATCTAAGAATATATTCTCTGAGTTCGCTGGCCAGTGGTATCTTTCCTTGAGAAATTATTCTCATAAATTCTCATATCCCTAATGACACCTTTATGAAATATCTCAGGAATTAGAGTCTTCATATTTGCCATATTATTGAAGTTATTCATCATAAACAACATTTTCATAGTCAAAATTCCGAAAATCTTTGACCTCTGACGGACATAATCATGTGATGTATTATAACGGTAATGGCAATAACCGGAAATTATTCACGTACACCATATTACAGCCACACACGATAGGATGAAATAGCAGCAACTATTTAGTAATTTAAAAGGCGATTGGCGATGAATTACGCGCTGTAGGGTATTTATAAAGACTTGAACTTAAACAGCTAACAAACTCATTATTGTTTTAGATGGTCTTAGCTACAGGCACCCATTTCAAGATGAGCACAGAATTATATTCTTAATGGAATAAATAGCCGATAATGTGACGATTATAACAACACCCTCTGGGCTTTAAATGTTACCCCATACAATCACAGTAGTGGTTAACCATTCTCCCTCTTTCGTTTAACTATTGTACAACTCTTATTATTCAAAACGGACACCGTGTTTTGCAATTTTTGGAACAAAACACCCCCAAAATAAATCAAAGAGGAAAAGAACACCGAAGTTCTTTACAAAGCACTCGGTGATTCAAAATGGAATCATTATTGTACTGATTTTAATAGAAAATAAACAGTGAAAGACACACTTCAACTTTTCGGTTATTAATTTTGTGTTTGGAGTGGTTTTCGCTCTAATAATAAGGATTATAACATTTTGATATTATGTCGTCGATTTCTTCAACAATAATGCACGAACTTGCTATTTTTATTAAAAAGGGGATTTAATTTCAAAAAAATATTTTTAAACGATTCGATCAATCAACGTAATATAGCAAGCATGTCAATGAATGTTTGTGCTTAGTTGAGTTTCATGTCCAGGTATATCATGCCTTTGTGATGTATCTGTATGCGAATCGATTTCGTTAACATTAATCCACAAAGATGTACTATTTAGCAAAAAAGGTTTAATTTTTAAAAAAAAAAAAAAAATATTTCAACGATTTGATCAATCAACGAGACGCATGTCCACGAATACTTGTTCTCAGCTGTGTTTCTTTTTCAAATATATAATACCTTTGTAATGTACCTGAATGCGAAATGAAACATGTGTTCAACACCATCCACTGTAGCTTCTCAACCTTAAACACACTTAGAGATATATCCAGTCTTAACTTATTTCATAACAATATATTTTTTATATATTCTCTGAACAAAACTCTACCATACAATTCTTCGCGATGTGGGTGGCTTGACGATCATTTTCAAGCATCTTGATCCGAGGCGGATGATACCCAGCAGCGCTTTAACAAAGCCAGTTTAACATTAGAACCGTTTTCTCAGTAGATATTAAACCCATGTTTCTCAATTTTACACCGTGTCTTTTCTCTCGGTTTTTGTAACACCCTGAAAGACTCGGGGAGTTGGTTTCAAGCCCTTCATATCAAATTTAACAAAACGACAGCAGCGTCTTAAAAGAGCTGAACTGAGTCCTTGGGCCGGGATAAGTTTTTGGCTCAGTTGTCGAAATTTGACCCGTGGATCTACTTAAAGATATGCTGAGGATTGTAAGATTTTTCTCAAACAATTAGAAAGTCGTGAATAGGAGCAACTGCTAGCATTCTGTTGGCCCAACTTCAAACTTCAAAAGATGAATGGAGAATTTTTGAGATACGGAAAGCAGATCTCTGACAAGCTGGGGTGGGCTCGAACTCAGACATATGACACCAGACAACAACTGTTCGCTCAACCTTAAAGGAACAGTAAAGTGGTCGGGTGCTTGTATTTAAGATAAAAATACTAGAAACGACCGTGCTATCGGCAGTTACTTAGTCTCTGTCATTTGTATCAATGTGGTTCTTTAAGATAACATTTTCGAATTGAAATTGTCATTATTACACGAAGCATTGAATTAAACGTGAAAAGATAGTGAGTGTTGTAAATTCTTCAATTAGATTCATTTATTGGAAACATTTTAATTCTGTATGCTCAGATATGCACATGAATAGGACTATTTGATACTACAGCCGTGAATTTATTTACATTATATAGATTCCATTTCAAACTAATTGGAAGACTTCCTGAAACCTATTCCTTGCTGTGAGATTAAATAGACCTACTGGCGTTTCCGAGCATCTTTTTTTCTATTTTTGTGTCGATAGTCCTACGTGTAAATAAAAATTTAAAAAAAACTCAACATTTTAAAATCACTCGCCAAAAAATAAATAAATAAAAATAATGACACGCAATAAAAATAATATAAGCAAGTGTGATTGAATGAGAAAGGCCTGGACAATTTTATCATCTGCTTTCGTTGCAATAAAGTCGTCGTGTGAGTTATCTTCATCTCTCCGATGCTTTATGGCCGAATTATTATAGAATAAAGAAACAATAAATAAACCTTAACATTGGAACAAACTTGAGAATAAGTGAGAATATCGTTGGCGATGTGCTAGACAAAGACGATTTCAGCATGAGATGGCAGCCAATGCTATATCTGGGAGATTTAAGGATGCAATCGATCATAAATATGCCGTTCTATATCCAAAATTCATAGAAAGACCATTAATTTGCGCTATAACATCTCTTGGCGATCGCCGGCTAATCTAAATGCAGCCGAGCAAGAATATATGACAGAGGCTCAGCTGGTCTGGATTAAGTCCTGGAAATGCTTGAATAGCCATAAAATAGATAACCAGTTCCATAGCCAAGACGAATTGCTGTTTCCAGAATCAAAGGGCTCCAAACGGTTCTCGGTTTTCTGTTAATTGTTCAGAAGAAAAATCGGCTGTCTTCCTTGGTTTACATATTTATAACTTTCTCTATATGTATGATTTTATATTTGTAACGGGTATCGTGCGCTATGTAGGGCAGTACTACACCTGATACTTCCACGCTATTATTAAGGTACTAATTATACTGTATTCCCACCTCGCTGCTTTTAGAAGGTCACGGTTAGCCTATATAATGATTAATGGGGAATAGATTTCTGAATTAAGAGAATTTAATATCCATAGAAAATCATCTATGTTTAGCAGACACATATACAAAAAACGAAGTGTTAGCTGTATGTGAATGTAGTATTGTTTGTTTTTACGATGACATAAACATAATCACATCACTGGAAGATAATTCTGAAATCGGGACAAAGAAATGCAATTTGCACCAGTAGAATTATCATTACCGAAAACCGATAGAGGAATGGAAATGATGGTTATTGTTATTCATAACGGTTCCTGACATGAAAGTTTAACAGTTGTTATGTATATTTGCATGATTGTGAAGATTCCAGTTGGTAGTGAAAATCTCACGTCAAATCTGATTACATTAACACAATCAATGGTATGTTAGCATCAGAAACTTGGTAATCTTATTACTAAAAGGTTTGTAAACAGATGCCTCCAACAACTTTAGGTGTTACCAACTTGTTGATGCAATTACCGCACAAATTGGGCGTTTATTGATAAACTTTGGACTTGTGGTGGTCAATGGCTTTTACACTACAAGATGTAATTAGTGAAGACCACTACAGAATATCAACATCGCAATTGTTGCAGACGTCAGTTGTCAGTCTTTATATGGTGTTAACCGCGGGAAAATCTTTTCTTGTAATGTCTTTTTAAGATATTGGCCAATGAAAATATATAACTTAGTTTTCACGCTTCGTTTGAAGTTGCTGTCACTTTTCATGTCATTTGATTAAATTATGTTATAAACTTCTATCTTCTAGATAACTTTCCGATAGCCTCACAATTTCTGTCATATCATGGACATAATGAATCATGGGGAAACGTTTCGGACGGTTATCATCTTTTTATCCCATTCCAAACGATTATGGCCCTTGAAATCGTTAATGTTAAATCAAAAATATTCTGAAACAGTTACGAGAAATGTTTTTAAAATTGTGATTATTCAAAATGCATTTGACACGTGCTTCTCTCAATATATCACAAATTCTACATATTTAAAACAGACGATTCGAAATTTTAACCTAATAAGGGCCCACATGCAAAAGTTGGTATTACTTCGAACTTAATTTACATACAAAATCAAATTTGTGGTTCGGTATGACAGCTTATTTCAAGAGAGTTTTACTGAGCATGACGTTATCTGGAAAAGGTCTCATAAAAAGGATTTTTTTTTTTTTAATATAAAATTCAAATAATACGAGACTCCTAAAGTTTAGATAAAATTTGAAGTTATTCTCGAGAAAGAGTCGACATCTGGAAATCCAATACAGCATTTATGGTTTGACATTCTTCATCAATATTTGCACGGAAAAGGTGTCAGTTTTGTATACACGAAGATAGATATATAAGTCAAATATTATCTAGCGTATCCTATGTAGTATTACAATGTTTAAGTTCTTTCTGCATGCATTCAACTGGCAACAGCAGATATAATTGTAAACGTTATACTCGATACCACCATGGCTTCACACAGCTTAGAAAATATTTACTTGTCGATGTTTTGTTTGTTCGCGTTTTACCGTAGCCATCTGTGATCTTGTAACTAATGCTGTAACGGGGAACACCTTTATAATACGAAAAGAAAAATTGTAACACCATCCCCAAATGGTGAACAGACGCTCTTCATTCAAGCAGTCATGTTCCGCTGGTATCTATACCCTTCAAGCTCACCACAGCTGCGTTCTAATATACACCCCGCGGATTATGGGGGTTTCCGTTCTTTTGGCCGAAAAGTTTACAAAACCCAATCTGTGTTTAAGAATATCCCTGACACTTGCCGATGTTTACATGCTCTCGGCACGAAGAAAATGGTCTTACCATTCAGGTATCAACAATGAATGTGACCCCATACCTAAATACAGTAGAAGCCACGTGCGAAATTGCACGGGAATTTGTGTCCAAGGAATTCGCCTTCCCTCGTCAATTTTCTTAATATGTACGTGCCTTATCTAAATACCCAAATGCTTATGTATATATGAATTCTCATTTTGTTTTGTACGGCGAGAACGACCTCATAACTAAAAGCATATTGACTAAATACGTGTATATTGACCAAGATCAAAAGAAGCTGTTACATTTGTCAAATTTTAGGGTTATTTCTTTTCTTTTTTCACGGACAAAAACATGTATCAATGTATAAATGCTTTATCGGGATTCAATCGCGAACACGCAAAAAGATTTGAACAAGATCAAACGAAAATGTATCATTATGGTCAAGAGCACCAGTGAAAATTTCGTACTACAGATTTTTTTTTTTTAATTATTTTTTTTTATTTAAAAACTAACATTGGCACAACGTTGGCCCTACGTGATATGTAAGTAAGCCATGTAAGTAGTAGGTTTTCACGGTATTCAATTCCCAGCTAACGTCTTGATTTTGAGGACATGTCAACAAGAGAATGAAACGTGAAAAAGTACTGTAAGGCGAAAAGCGTGTTTAAAACAAAATGCTCGACCTCTTAGTCACCCAGGGTTAAATAAACAAGATACATTAACTGTACATGCATCCATAATACTTATATGGAAAAACGAATGGGTCAGCATGTGACATCATGTATGCATATTCGCTCGAATATCGTTAAACATGCCCATTAAAGGGTCCACATCTGGACATTCTTTTTGTATTTATAATGTCTGATACCACTTCTTATTTGTTGAGTTGACGTTAAACCCATCTCTCTCTCTCTCTCTCTCTCTCTCTCCTTCTTATTTATTAAATTGAACAATTCATACAGCCACCAAATAGTGTTCTACTTTTGTATTCAGTTCATCTGTACCATTAACAATCTTGCATCCTCCATCATGAATGTGGAATATTGACTGATGGGATAGGTTGCAGGTTTTATGTAAAATCAAGGATCGGAACAAGTCCTTCAGAACCAGAAACCCACTAGAACACAAGGCTAGTGAAACTCAAGCAGTAATCATGATAGGTTCATTAACCTATTAATACCTACACAAGTACATGTACAATGCCGAGATAAATTATCAATATTATTGACAAAACTCCCATCTCATTGTGGTAAAAAGATCTTCAATATAACCTGAACAACTTCCATGAAAAACAACATGTTTATTTCTGCCGATATCCAACCCTCATAATAACAAACAAACTCCATTATTAAAAAATGGCACTTGAGACCTTTTTTCAAATGCTTAGCGTTATCGGAATGGCACTGCAACGTGGTTATTAAAGGCGCGTCAATTTCAGTTGGGAACTGTTGTTTTCTTTGTAAATTGCTCTACGACCCGCTAAGTACTAGCTACAAACACGCGATATATACAGCCAATTGTGCCATTATTATCTTCCCGCAACCAATAGATGTCTTTAAACTACAGTTCTGACAAGTTTTGATGAATGCGAAACATATGACCAAAACAACCCCCTATTCAAAGTTGTCGCATCGTATTCTTGGATAAATAAATTGCTGAAGTGGAATGCGCTTCCAGTAAGAATGTGCAAACTTCTCAGAGAAAATATTTCCATAAGCAATAGAATGGCAGCTACATGTAGGTACAATCTCGTTAATTTTCACATGAAATGCCGAGAATCGAGTTGCGGGGCCAGTAAATTTTCACGCCTTCGTCATCTGACAAGTAACCATATAATAAAACAAAATATTACAAATTACACCCATTCTTATACAATATTATATATTTAAAAAGATGCCATGTCTTTGGAATTCCGCGCTTGTCTCAAAATGCAGCATTACTTTATGAAGGATCGGTTTATGGGTGTAGAGACCAGTTGGTGTTTGTTTGGATATGTCGAGATTGTTAATCAGCTGGATTTTTTTTCTGATTAAGTAATGTATTATGTTGTTTCAGTATTATCATTATTAGTTGTCCCATGCTAATTATGTTGTAATATTATAGTTTATTATTTATTTGTTGCACTCAGAAAATAAATGAACATATTCTCGTAGAATAATTTGAATGTTTAAGAAAACATACCAGCGCAAAGACATTCCACGGATTTTTCAATATCTAAATATTTTTGTTTTGTTAATTTCAGCATATTGGCAAAAATTCATTCTTCCATATCTGAATATTATTCAGATTTTTTACAAACGGTTTAATTATTTTAAATAAAAGCCAGATTGCGAGATGGAATATGCAAGATTATGAATATTATATTACTATTATTTCTACATTATATTAATAAAAATACAATTAGATAATAAGAAATGGGAACGGAATTAATATCAAACAGAAAATGATATAATTGGGGTAAAATAAAATTCTAGGTCATTTTATTAAACACGAAGATGCTTTTATTAAGAGATCTTACTTTAAGTCCTAATATATAAGTATATTTTTTTTAAATCATGATCTTGAATATAATTAAAAAAACTGGATGCATCGACGGTAAAACTATATAAGTATTTTTCAAAAATCCAAAATTATCATATTTCCGTTTTTGTTTTCGAAATATAAGCAATGAATGTCACAGATTATCAGTCAATGTTTAATGTGATTTTAAAAACTTTTTAGATGAGATAAGAGTATAACATATATTTATGTATATATTACATCATTGACACCTATATGGCTTTATAAACTGATCTTCACGAATACGGGGTATACAGAATTCACTTTAAATGCTAATTTCATCCATTAAATCTATCAATTATTGTGATTGATTTAAATGTTGTTGACATTTTTTTGTATATAGATACATACATTTTGCACGACATTCCTTGATATTAAATTTTGAATGTTTTAGCAATTCTGAAATTGTACTAAATAAAGAAAATGTTTTAATCTGTAAATTCACATGTTTTAGGGTTTATACGTAGATCTGATGTAGGTATATAATGAATACAATTGTTTGAATACAATAAAATGACACGAGTAAATTTCGACACGAAATCTGAAACTATCCGAACCGAAGTCCATTTTCAGGGCTGATGTAAATGATACTATAGTTATGTTGTTGTCATATGGGGCTGTATCGTGTTCATAAATTTCTCGTAAGGTCTATAAAACAAGGGTGTAGAATAACACATAGGTACATTAGTAAATCAGATTATAACACCTACTATATATTAGTTCAGTAATATATGATCTTGTAAAGATATTCCGATACGGATTACCCCGACATATAACATCATAAATATTAGACGCAACCATGCTTATCAGGTGATGGTATTCAACATTACTAAATTCCTTCATATCAACTCTTGAAAACAATTTAAACTTTAAAACACTGACATATGATTCTGCAAATCGGTGAACCTTGGAAGAAATCATTGGTGTCTCATTCTGTATGAACTATGCCTAGCTCTGTTTCTGAACGACACTTAAATGCCGGGGACACTGGCGAATAATGATACCCCATTCTAACAACTCTAGATGAGACAAATTCCATTTTCAAAAAACATCATTCATTTCCTATAGAACTAGAAATAGGCATGCTAAATCTGTGTTCACCAGAAACAGCAATGGTCATTGACCACTATAATTCCTTATATTATACCTTTATCAAAACAGTGTTTGAGGCTTCTGTGCAACCAATTTTTCCATCAAAGGCTATATTTTTCTAGTGCACCGTCTTTCACACGATTAAAATACCTTCAATTCGACATGTGAGATCAAAAGTTAAATAATCCAGATGAGAGAAATACAAAGACTCTTATATACAAGCCTGTAAATCTTACAGCTTAAAATATATCATAATAATGTTATATGTCAAAATAGACACAGTCTATAGTGGACGATTTTAAGCGTTTGAATGCGGCGTTGATGGAAATGAGTGTTAGGTGGCACCCAATGTTTATAAGTCTGCGATAAACGCATAAACCTACTATCTTCCGGTGTCTAAAATCGGTGATAGCAGTAGTCTAAAACACAGCCCGACCTCAGTCAGACTTGAGAGAAGCCACTTACAGATGCCAAAGGCATCCCAACCCATTTGAAAAAGAATTGTGTACGTGACCCCTGTGTGAAACAAACATAAGATAATATGGATGCCATTCTCTTTTTTTGTTTAATGTGGTTGTCTAAAGACGGAAATTTCAGTTGCCCAATTTGTAAGTTGACGAATGGCAGTGGTCATTTAGACGATCACCTATTTGTTAACAATTTGACAAGTGGGAAGACAATATAGGGTAATTTACAACAATAAAAGAGGGCGAAATAAACCATAATTATACAAGTCATTTTTCAAACTTTGACAAGACACTGGCGTTACAAGACAAGAAAAGTTAGTTCATTGCCAGTGTTTTTGCTCGTTTCAATTGACTTAAAAGTGATGAATGATCTCATTTACTGTACTGGCCGTTCTCCTGTATTTCTATGGTCGTTCTATTATGGAGACGTTCAGGGTTCTCCGACAAATTACTGTCGGTGCAAAATCTCCTATTTTTATAAATTTTTAAACAAGAATAGTAAAAATGGTGCCAAAACGTAGGACGTGAAAACCCGTATCGTATTGACGATATTCCACAAAATATTGTCCCGTTAATAGTTCCTAAATATGATCAGAAAATCTTATGAAACAAATAAATACTTTCTACGGTTATACAGAATGTCTATTTCATTGTTGTCTACATATCAGACTTGTGGGGTCTTCGTAATATATCCATAACACTTAACACTTCCAGATTGTACGTACCGACAATATGAACGTGTATCATTAATAACTACACCGTCGACTAAACTTCCAGTACTCTTTGCTTGATAATTATTACTAATTAATGCGAACAGAAATCGTGTTAAGAAGATAGCCTTTACAAGACGATTGTGCGACTGGTCTTCCAAGTAGACAGACAGCTAACTAAAGAAGAGACGTGATTGTGACGGTCGTAAAACGTGTTAAAAGTGTAATATCACGACTTGAAATCATTTACAGGCAATTGTTGACGTTTCCTTGCGCTACCTCTAAGGAAATGACGGACATACACAGTTCTTCATTCATAAATAGATCCTTATTCCCTTAATTTCCTTCGATTCGTGTAAAATATCGCATTTCTCGTTTCCTGCGCACGATTTGGGACCAGAATTCAAACAATCGCGTTTACTCGTTCAAATAACTTGATGTGCATAGTCACGTCTAGGGGCAAAATCAAGATTCACTATTAACACACTATCGTAACACCTTTAGATCATTTTTGCATTTCAAATCTAACGATAACACGACGCTGAATAATACGTCAAAGATGTTTTTTCGGACAGCTAATGCCACAACACGCATTAAAAGTCGATTTTCTTTTACGCTGCATTGATTAACATTTCAAATTTCGTTCAAACATAAAGAACGCAAAATAGTGCTACAACCAGTTAACATTTTTTTTTTTCGTTTCAGAAAATATTTATATAAAATTTTATTCCCGTCTTTCAACTCATAAATAAAGAACACTCCCGCGCTTTCGAATTTACATGTTACAATGTTAGATTTGATTGGAAATATATGTTTCTTTCATAAATAGACCAAAATGTTTCGAAAAAGAAAAAGAGGGAAGAAAAATGCACTTGGAAGTAACATACCACCCTTGGTTTGTATCAAGAACGCCACTTAGAGTTATGAATTTAAAACACAGAAACATTTGGAAAGAATTTCGCCATACGGTTTTAGTTAGAGATCAAAGGCTATCGTTGATAGACTACTAACGATTTGAACAGAACGTCATGACCAACTGTCGTCTCGGGCGATTCGGTCGTCTGCTAATTTTGGGTCAGGATTAACCAGAGATTTAGTAGCAAAAGAAGAATAAAGAGTAAACGTTTGGTAGGATACGGGCGCATGTTAATCTGTATACCAAAAGAGCGAGACTACGGTCAAAAAAGAACGTCGTATTGCAAAAAATTGTGTTAGTGGCATTTTATGAGTACCTACACTCTATGAGGTCTTAAAAGCTTATGAAATATGATATAGCATGTACAAAAAATTGGCCCGATAAACTGGTGCGATAAATGCTTAAGTTTATACAGTGTTGATGTGATACGTATGGTTCTTGGGATTTTTAGCTTCTTTTGTTTCAAGTACTATCTTAAGCGGAATTCTGTATAGATTTATCAATTCTTGTTCCACTAACACAGAACTGTATACATGTATTGGGATTCATTTGGAGTTTGTGTTAAAAGTGTTTCTATATTCTATGATCACTTTCTTTAAAGATTGTAACCAAATGTTTGCACAAAGCATTAGTTTCGTATTCTTTATTTTTTTGGCCTAATACCTTTCATTTTGGGCATCTTAAAGAACCATTGTAAAGTTTTAAATATATTAATATGTATAACGAACCGAAAAACATTCCAAATATTTAATGCTTCAGTTTTATGTTCACAGAACTTATGATGGACTTCTGCAAGATTTTTTTCTGATTCGGTTAAAACAAAAATATTGATTTATTTGCACTGAAAAACCGCTTCGTTTAATGTTTATATTTAGCATGAATTACACTTACAACAAACCATCCTTCCATCATGCAAATTTTATTACACGAACGCAACATAATGATGTCAAGGCATGAAACGGTTCTTGCTTAATTCGCCTATTACTTGTACACGCAAGCAGCGTTGAAAACAAAGACACGTCTATGTTATGTTTTCGTATCAATGGTCATGATATAAAATAAACGTAATCAGATACAAAATAAAAGTTGTTAACTAAAATTATCTTATGTAAAAAATTAGACACACCTGCATTATTTGTCTTATCTGGATCTACTCATAAACATTTTATTACTAATGTGTTTTGCTTTAAAGGGACAGTACCAAATATTTTTCAAAGGGTGTTCATGATTCAAATTGAAATCTAGAGTTAAATAAGTACGCATACATGACATAAGTCTGAGAATGTGAGATCAAAAAAAAGGTTAATACACGAACGTTTTCAAAAGATTGCAATAATTTGACTGATTACAGATTGAGGAAATTAAGTAAACGAAATGAGCCGCTTTGGATGATAAATCATAGTCAAACATTCGAAGCAGTTTTCGTCAATAGAAGATGGGGCTGTTTTATTTTGATAAAATTTCTGCAAAAATAATTATTTGGATACAATACGATTTAAGTATGCATTATCAAAACACGGTGAACATTTCTATGCGTTGTGTACAATGCATGTTTCATGGCTGTGAACCATATTGAAATATTTCAATCTTAAGCTTATATCTAGGAGATTTATTAGAAATTAAATAATCTTATTTGTTGTAAAAAATATGGTATCCAGCGGTGTTTTGACACTCTACTTATTTTTCTTAAAAAAGGGTAAAACTAAAAATTTGGATTGAAATAAAGGCCTCTGGCGGGGCGGAAACCAATCCTCATAGAAATGTTGAAACCACAGGCGCCAGGCGACTACTCTATTCTGTTCGATTTCTTTAATGTGTAATAAAAGAATTGACTATAGGGGACTAACATTCCCATATTAACCAGTATTATGGCATATGAAATGAATATTTTCTGAGAGCATACATATATATAACCAGTACTAAACTATACGTCAATGGCAATGTGTTCCCAGTAATCTGTTGGTACAAAGCGCCCTCTGTGCTCCTTCACCTTATCCACTCGTCGCTATTGTTGGCTTAAGTGAATATTTGAAACTACCTCAAGCAAGCGATGTCTGATCTCTTTTAAAAACTGAGTATATCTTGTAAAGATAATCCCCGAGGCGTTATAAAATGAAAAAAGATCTCATGTATGGCCATCATTGATTTTGTCTTCTACACAAACAAGCCAACGGGTGTCAGCATTCAGGGTGTTAAAGACGTATGCGTTGAGGCGGAAAGCACTGTGACACTCTTCTCTGGGCCTAGACAATACCCCCACAACTCGTCTCCACGGGCGGCAAGGCTTGCCAACAATCCGCATACTAACCCATCACTACAAAATTGTTCACAATTGTCCTATTCCTTGTAAAGGGAAAACATATAGCATTGAGATTGCATATCAGAATTAGATTGTATATGTCGCCCGTGGGATTGTATTGTGCATGTTTGTCTTGTTCGAGATGGAATGTAACACCTGAGCTGTGAAATACTTCAACCCACCTAAAATTTTAAAAATGGGATAATAAAAATTAAACAGTATCCTCTTACCTGTATCACTCTCATATTGAGTCCTGTTTCTTGAGCAAGTTGTTCACGAATATGACGTGTTGGTTTTGGGGTGGCATTGAACGCCGCTTTTAAAACTTCTAATTGTTTGGCTTTTATCGTCGTTCTAGGTCCCCGTCGTTTCGCACCAACCTGGCCCCCACTGCCACAATCTTTCCCGGAACCCTTTTCGCCGTTGATGCTCCCCGAGGGACTAGCACTGCCGTTGCTTTCATTACTTGGAGGGTTCGCATTCAAATCCACCGCGCTGTCTTGTCTGTCTGACGTATTTCTGTTTCCGCTTCCTAGGTCGGACATGTTGGATGTGACTGATGCCGGACTGCCGATGGGACAACAACTAGCCGGTGATAATGGGGGCTCTTCTTTAATGTCTGAGGGACTGTTAATACTTGGAGATAAGAGGGGGTTCGTGGAACTGTTGTTTAAATTGTTATTATTATTATTTAAATAGTTTGTATTATTATTGTTTGTTATATTGGATAAAATGTTTTCTTTGCCCTCACGACTATTGTCTCCTTCTAAACAAAATTCTTTATCCGATATATTTCCCTGTGTATCTATACCGCTATCTAAATCACAATCATCCTCCCCGTCAGAACCTGAAATAAACCATAAGAAAAACATTAGTTAGAATAATAACCAGTAGCATCACCCGAGGGAGTAGGGCGTACAATAGAACGGAATAGCGGAACGCAGAAACATGGAATGCACTATCGTATGTTTAAATTAGCAGTAGTAGCCCACAATAAAATAGTAAAATTTGGAACCCTATATATCTGTATGTTTTGGTCTTATTACAAAATACCTTGCTCATGAAGGGTATATATTAAAAAATGATTTGCGAGTTCCTTGATGTGGAAAAGGCTATAGTTTAGAGTTTGTTTTGAAAGTATCACATACTCGTGCTAAATATATAAATAATGACTGTAAATGAATTTCTATCCCTATTTAATAACTTGTTATGAAAACTTTACTTATAATTTGGTCTCTTTTTTCTTTGACGAAAGACAGTAGAACGCTTTCGGCAAAATCCGCATGGTAAATAGTGTTTAATGAGCTATGTTATTTTCTGGTAAGTATATCAAAATTTGGGCGAATTTACGCTTAATTACTATGAAAGGAGAAAGAAGCGATTTTTTTTGTCGTCGCGGTTAGTAAATTATCCGACATTAAAGCCTACTGTTAAACAGTTTCGGGCTCTACTTCTCACAGCACGATTTAAGTTTGTTTTACAATAAAAGTATGTGATAAGGGGATATCTATGGATATATTGTTGACATATTTCTCTAAAGCACGATAAATAAGACCGACTTAGGAATCAGTACGATACTAACCAACAAAGCCATTTCCAGTGTCATGGAAGAGTTTTGTGGACCGAAAACCCAGTTGGAAGCCAGCCATAAAAACCAAACATACATCTTAGGCGATTGTGTGTCATATAATTAAACAAAATGTACAACAAAACTTAAAGGACAAAAAACTGTCTGTACCCTACAGGCTTTTTCTGAAAATTGGTCAATTCTCTATTTTGAAATACAATGTATTCCCAATCTAAGCATGGGCCAACTACGTTTGGTGAAACAGAATTTCTTTAGATTTTAATCTCATTATCCAGAAATAAGCAAGAAATTTGTAACAAAAATTGACTTTAAATTATAGATGATTTAAATCATTTAAATGGTATTGTTCAAATATTGATTTTAAATATTCCATAAATTACAAACCAAACACTTGGGCTAAATTATTCAATGACAATTACGAAAATCTAGAATTAAAATAGAATAAAAAAAACCTATTATACACTTTATTAATAACGTATGTTAAATGTATTTATGTTTTATGTTTTCATTTTGTAATCATAGTATGTTATCTATAATAAGTATAATGATGATTTTTATGGATGCCCTTTTAATTATTTTAGTTTTAATACCGTGCTACAAATGCTGACAAATTGTTATTTTCACATAAATATGATATAAGTGTAAATCAACACCTTTATCTGTGAAAATTGTATAAAATATATTCATAGACCAGTAATGTAATTAAAACAACATTATGTATAATACGATCAACACGACCAAACTTGATTCCACATTTATAAGATATATTAAGATAACAATGGCGGGAATAAATTTGACATGTCATGCATATTTCATGTTGGGAGAAATCGAAGGATTATCAGATGCTCAAATCAGCTATTCAATATTCTGAGAAGGAAGTGATGGGCTAGCGCGTGAGGTACACGCACCAATTGGCGCCAGAAAACCTCCCAAGGATCGATACAATTTGAAATAGAATCTAAGTCCTGTCAGGGTATATTACAATCAAACACAGCCCCACGTCTTCGCTTGCGCTGAAAAATAATCCCTTGTAGAAAAACTATCCTAGACGACAATGGTTGAAAATAGGCTTTAAGAACTACCAAGAGCGCCCATTTTGTTCTCACAAATACCTCCAAAGAGGTTCTTTGAGCGAGTCGGGCGAGGAATAACTTATAGGATTTGCCGTACAAATCGGGCGTCACCATACTGCCCTCTGTATTGTCAAAGATGGGAGATATAATATCGGCGAACTCGTTCGATTGTGAACATCTATTCATCAGTAATAGGATGAAATAGTGTTTATTATTTTGAGTCGTCGTGACAGTAATGAAACTTTCTGACAACTAAATGAAATATGTTAAGTAAGGTACAAGTGTTACCAGTTTAATCCCCTTCTCGTGTTAAAGGTGCAACCAGCTATACATAGCATCGCGTAAACCCTATTATAACCAGACCGGAGCCAGACAACAGGAAAATCCTATCTGAAAGGTCTAAATGCATGAATAATCAAGCTCGGTATTTTTTCAGAAGGTAATCCGAAAGGGGCCGGACATAATAACTTAAAGTAAAGCTGGATAATTTCATATTTTAAAACAAGGCATTTAATTAAAATTAACACAGTTGCTCCTAACATCAAGGTTGCGTAAACAGCAATACGTTCAGATTCTCTGTCTAAAGATGTTTTGCCTGGCAGACAATACACGATGCAGCTGAGTTTTTAATAAGGCAATAATATTGTTGACAAGATGAGATAATAATTGCTAGTTTACCACGTGTGAAATGGTGAGTTGTTACTCTCTTGTTTTACTCAATATTTCTCTACGGACCATTTACTTTAGATGAGCCGAAAATGAAAAGAACGTTTCGGTTAACTAGATTAAAAAAGCCCGAAGCTGTTCAATTTGGTGCAAATTAAGTGTCGTATCGCAGTCGTAATCTTGTTATACTAGTTGGCGAATTGACAAATTACAGCTAAATTATCATCGGTTGCTCCGATGAGTCGCACCTAATCTGTCTCCACGCGCTTATTATTAACCGTAAGTGGATTGAGAGTTACAGATTGGGCAACATGGGAGAAAAACAAAAGGATTAGAGGCAAACAATCTCCCACTTGATGCCCAGTTTATATTGTTATAGACCAGTAACAAGTATTGATCGTAATCTTAAACGGAATTGGTAGTACGAGCTTATTCCATAAAATACTAGAAAACCACCAAATCGCGTAAATATGTCACAATCACTGCTACTGAAATTGCAGAGGAAGTGCATACGGGACACAGAGTTCACAATAAAATCAGGAATTCGCTTGAATTGAATGATAAGTTTTCTAACCAAAGGCTATCTGGCTAGAATCTATCGACGTGTTTGAATTGACCGATCTTTATTTGAGGCACAGATGGGCAAGTATTGTGATGGCCCCGAGCAATCACCCCTGGGATACACTGCCGAGATTGGGTTAGAAGTCCAACAACGAACAAGTCAATCGAAAACTCCAATTCCCCTTAAGGGAGAAAAGAAAGAAGGGTCTTGATAGAGAAAGAAAAGATTCTTGTCTGCCTATATTTCTCGTCTTAAGCGGTGCTGAAAATTGAATAAAGTACAAATCGTTTGGCCAAATGTCATAAGATTTGAGCTATAATTTGATAATAAATTCTAGAGGGGCTATGGCCTTTAGGTAGACAAAGACACCGACAGCTAACACTGAGATTTAACTGAGATTTATGTGTTTTAAACAGATTTCTCTGACAGACTTCCTTCTATTTCCAATTCTAATTCACTTTATTCGGCATAACTAAATTTGTATTTTGCATGTAAATTATATTTAAATTTACAGAATTTACTATAAGTAACAATTTAGAACAGATTATTTTATATAATTTCACTCTTTGTTCGTGATACACTTTGATACTTAAATTTATCACATTTTATTCAAATTCTCAACATTTATTTCTAGGTGCAATGTGCCGAATTGAGTTTAATATACACACACAGAAAATATTCGAATTCTTATTTCAAGTAGGCTATATATTTAGCCGGCGCGTCAGTATAGATATTCTTAAGAAATTGATATCTGAAATATATATCATTACTCGGTATTTTTACTACCAACTTTCATCTATTACAACGAACTTTGAAAAAGAAATATCCAATTGGGTTGTTTTTGACTGTTAAAATATTCCACACAAATGGAATATATAAATTCTTATTTATTTGACGTTTCGGAAAACTTTTCATAAATTCAAACCTGAAATTTTGCATTTCTCAATATTACTTCTTAAGACTTACATCTATTCAACACAATTTGATAAATATACAAGAATAGCTAAATCGATAAATGAATTTGCATTATAATTAAACAAAGGAACTTCAAGATAGGATTCTATCGTGATGCCAAATCGTAAGATGCACCCGAGAGGTGAATACATGAACCCTGGGATATCATTTCATCTAATGTTTGTTCTTTTTGACATTCGTTTTATTCCGTATTTCTCTCACGGGGTTAGAAACAACGGCTGATGAGTCACTTGTGCGGACAAAACACAGCAAGCTAACTGAAACTGTTACCAAGTGTCATTAACTTATGTCAAATGCACGCGCACTGCTCAGCGAGTATCGGGGCAAGTTTTTTTTTATCTTCCTTTTTTTAATGTCGCCATCAATAGAGAAGAACATGCCACGTTTCTCGTACATTATTCCACATCAATTAAACATGTAATATTTTTCTCGAATTGTCGGAATACGAGAACAGTTAGCTTTCGAAAATCTCATTTTTCGAAAGATATCTGTTGAAAAATGAAAGAACTTCATTTTATGAGAACATAACTTGTAGCATTGGAAGTTCCTGAACTTGGGAAGATTATTTAATTTACACTTAAGGCAAAGGTGTATGTAAAATTTTAAATTTATATTCGTGACCTGTTCGAAGTTGAAACAATTGGATCTGAAAATTTAAGGACCATAAAAGTTGTTTTAATTGTGATACGTTTACCAAATTTTGGCCATTTAACATGTTCTTGACACTTATAATTCAAATTTGACCATCCCTTAAGTGTAACCGTTAAGGAGAAAGTTTGTTTAGTATTGGCTATATAACATCAGTTTATATAATAATTTCATCGATTTTGTCAGAGAAAATCAACAAAAAGCTTAACGCCAGAACCTTTAGGAATTCTAGCAATTTAAACCCTGGGTTTGAAGATTGGTATTCAGTGGAATGTGCATCCAACATTTGGATATTATAGGAGGGTAAACATCGTTTTACTTGCAATGTACTGTCATAAGCAGACTTCTCCTTTAACAGTCATTACGAACTGTTCGTGTAAGAACGCAATGCATGAAACACAGATCGGTTAATATAGGATTTGTTCTCATCATTTACAAAACAGTAATATAATGGTATACTAAAGTTGAGAGAAGTAAATCTTGTAATTGTGATGAAATTGAAGATGGATTTCATGCTCTGTTTATTTGCACAGCTTATAAGAATCTCATAGAAACGTACTATTTGGTTAAAATCACCAGAGTTATTTGCTATCATATACATATAGTACCAAAATCAAAACTTTAAATAATTAAGGTCAACATCTTTATTTGATGTTGCGAAAGAAAAACAGAGGTAGTTACTATTTGTAATTCGAAAACACTATTATCGCATGCACTAAATATTAACGCTCTATCATCTAAATGAATCTGACTATATCTTGTGGATGTGCATGTATCTTTTCCAGTCTTTGCGTAGTACCAAATGCCGATTTTGGCATGTCGAAGTGTTCATCAAGGCTTATCGTTTGTTACAATATTATCTATGCGAAGTGCCAATACGAAGTAACGACAATTCTTTGTTGGCTTAATTGTTTACTCCAAATAATATTTGGTGCCATTGATGTTGTATATATAATGCACGAATAGTCTTGTTTAATACCGGCGATGTGAATATTATGAGAATAAATGGCGGATCTGTGATTTTGAGATTAAATTGAAAGGTGTGTAATAGGCAATACCCTGTCCGTATTTAGTCATTGATTTTGTATTATCTACTTGAGAAGAATTGATAATTTAATACGGTAAACAAAGCTACGGGGCTAAAACAAACAGCAAAGCATGTGTCCGTAAATCAAGTGGGTTCTCTTCCAATAGAATATCACCAGTCTTCCTTTAAATTCAATACTTCTACCATGTTCTGTGATGGAAAATGTCCACAGTGACAAACCAAAAATCAATGGCCGGGCGAATGTTGAAAATAAAAAATCAAAACTTTTAATTCAGTTATGCTACAGTAGAAGTCGTTAGTGTGACTTTTAGAGTTGTTTTAGAATAATACTAAATAACCAACCAGATGTTACTGTCTGCTGATTGACAGCTGAGATTTGTTATTTACATTTGCTGAAATCGATTACTAGAAATGTGCCGATGTGGGGTTTCATATAGATATAATATTTCATAAATGTTTGCCAATCGTTCCTAGAATAATCATCGGGAACATTCAGTAAATGCAACGAATTAATAGTAAATCAAATTGCCCTGTTGTATTATTGATTAAACGGGGCTATGAAGTATATTTCCATCTCGCCTCCTTCATTATTGAACAGAAAGAATAATACCAAAACATCTCTTTCATTTGCTTTAGATAACCTAAGTATACTAATTAGATCAATATACAAAACAGTTGCAATATTGAAGGAGCTTTTAGCTCTTGTATTTTAATACGTGAGGCTGTTGTCTTTGATATTATACCACAGAAATGTTATCAGCATTGTTTTTCTGGAGGGTTTTTCGGGAGCTTGTTTTACAATGTTTATCATGTATTAATTATTAATTAATGTGGTCACGTGTTGCAATGAAGACGAGAAACAGAGAGAAAAAGTCACCATTGTATGATTTGGTGGGCCGGTCACACAACGTTTGGCGCGTTCCACCTAATTATCATTCAACTAGCGAACATTAATTTACTCTGTCAATTTAATTTGCATTAATGATAGAACGATGAAGTTGTTTAAGTTAATTTTATTAAAAAGGCGTAAAGAGACCAACTAAAAGAGGCTCGTGTTCAGAAACCCATGTTATTTTGACAAGATGGCGTAAAGATCACTCACTAACACCGCTTGTTTAAAAACCGCACGCGCACAAACGACGTGGGTCTTGGGCAAATTAAAATTATAGAACTGGAAATTATGTGAAAAGAAATTCGAATAAATCTTTTTTTGGTGAGAATAATTTTTACATCTGTATTTCTCTGAGTAAATACAATTACAGATCACTTTGTCAATAATGTCTCATGGGTTTATTTAATACCAAAAGGAATATGATATTGAACATGACAAATTTTATTGGCGAGACGTGTGTGGGATTTTTATGCTTGAATAAAATATATATCTATTTAATGAACGACTAATTCAGTAACAAAATCAGGCATTTAATAGTTAATGTTAATACTCAATATTTACACGTTTGCTTGCTTGATTTAGTTTTGGGAATATTTATTAATGTATTATAGATAGTGTGAATATGTATATATTTAAAATTATTAATAATTGTGTAAATACTGTAAAAGGCAGACTTTGAATAGAGGTCATTTTATCCCATCGGAGTTAGTTTAAATCATATTATACATACAATGGTTTAAAAAAATCAAATAATTTCTTTGAACCAAATGTGTGAAAAATTGGATTAAAATTTTAGATACATATCCAATACCATACTACAAAATTGAAATTTGATATAAGGAACATGAAGATAAATTAAAAGTATACTCAAAGAATAAGTAGTAATATAACTACATCTTATTATCATTGCACATCTACCCGTAAAAATGTTCCCCTCTAAATAACAAAAAATAAAACATCCCTTAAAGTTACAGTATAGAACTTCAAAAGATACAAAATCTCTTCAAATAAGAGAACCTCTTTGAGGTGCTAATCCCGCGATTAGTTGGGATTATATTCTATTTGCAACTTCCATCCATGGATTTAGGTTTTAACATTTTTACTTCAGACGTGTGCCCAAACTTTAAAGTAAATAAAAATAAATACTCAAAATAATATTTAGAGAAGTAGCGCACATAGATATGTGTATATAAGCTTGTGATTTATTAGTTAAGAAAACATATATTATTAAATTATGACAGATTCGCAGATTAAAATACTTAAAATATGATGCTTTTTTTCGTAACTTCCATTATTTTTGCAGTCTTTTTTGTAATATGATTCTAAATTGAAGAATTTACAAGAACTCTGCAATACAAGATATTTCGGACTTCTATTTTACGTTAGAACCTGTAGTAAACGCAGACAAATACGTGCGTATTTCGCTATGTTATGCAAAAAGGAATTACTGTTTTAATAATGACTACATATATCATTCAACTACGGGTATTTGCAATCCGTAAAATACTGTATTTTGCAATATCAAATATTAAAATCGCGCATTAAGATTTTGATTGAAACGGTATTTTTCTTGATCAAGTCCAATATAATAAGAAGAAATGGTCTATAGCCGTATTTAAATTTTCCTTCGCGTTATACAATCTGACAATCAAATTTACAGAAATGGAGAGGAGATACTTAACACCTGTTTTACTGTAATATAAAATAACCATTTAAACCATTTTAATTTTTTGTAATGCTGTTTGGGGCACAAACATGGACAAAGAAACTACGCGGGTACAAAAACTGTAAAAGTTTATAGGCGCGTATGAAAAGTGACCGCCAGTACAGGTAGAGCGGTAAGACAAATCTGCCGTTTGATGTTGGCCGCCCCACTGCTCGTCCGTTTCGCTCGTCGCTCGTTCGAACGTAAGAACTTGAGTGCAAACATGCTAGGGGGAGAGTTATAAAATGGTTTAGTACTTTATCTCTCAACAGTGAGGGTTTGCTACGAGTAGTTCGTCGAAAAATTAGACATTATTTTGTGTCTTGAACGCTGACCACACACGGCTGTTAGTTTGTCTTTCATCTTTATGTGTGTAAAAATTGACATAATTGGAATTGAAAGGTACGCGTAGAAAACTACATTCCATGCTGTAAATATGTCTAGCGTCAAAGAGCTTTCTAAAATGGCGAACGGAAATTATTAATGAAGTTTACATCCTTCAAAAGATGTAAAGTATTTTCAACAAGGATATGTCTGAGATATATGGAATATATAGAATTTTTTGTTATTTCTAATAAAAAAGCCTATAATCTGCTGTCATTGCAACTATATGATCAAAAACAATCGACGGTAACTGAAGTCTTATGTGAATGGATTTTCTTTTTGGTACAAAACAGTATGTGACTTATATCCTTTAGAACAGGACGTATGGATGTCTTTTGTATTTAATGTCTTTAAGATTAGCATACACCATTAATTTTTTTTAAAAGCAATATGCAGTTTTTCTGTAACATGGTAACCGAACATATTTTATATCTATAGCGTCTTCTTCTTTTGAATTTGCAATTTGGTTAAGACTAATTTGTTTTGTATAAAATTTCTTTGGTGTAAGATGCAACGGGAACATGGTTAATGATATCACCCTTAAATGGCAATTTATTTTCTAAATCTATCTCTTTTTTACAATTTGTCTTAACTGCTAGAAACGCACACAGAAACCACACACAGGGGTTTTCATACAACAAACAAATCTAGAAGTAGAATCACAAAACTATTCAGGATTATTTCATATTTCGTGCTGTGATTCCCGAAACTGACTCTCTTTTTCACCATTGCCATAGTTTCAGCAGAATGGGACTTTGTTTGATTTTTTAATATCCCTCCGTATAATTATATCAGTGTCCATCTTCTTATTTTTATTACCTTAAGAAACATGTATGTAGTGTGTGTCGAAATGAATATTATCCCACAGAAAACAGTTATCACATCCAAGCCGTTTATAATTATATTATCTTGATTTGGTTTTAGATCTGTCGGTTTAGCACTGCTGTAGACCACACGCGAAATCTAGCACTAGCCTGTGGGGGTACAGAAAAACCTGGGCAGGTTTATTTCAAAAACTACACACAGTTCTGTTTTATTGTGTAAACGAAAGACGAATTATGTTCGCGAATTCTCAATCTTAACGGTGGGATCAATTTTGCTGAAATTCACGAGTTTTAGTGGTCCAGTTTTAAATATTTCTGGAAAAACAATCTTTCTGAATAAAATTATATTTTTTCTTACTTGGTTACTAGGTGTCATTTCTGAATTTTGTTCAATCCTATAATTACGATTCTTCGTGTCTGACAAATGCATTCAAACTATATACTCAGTTGTACAACATTAGATGGATATTAAATATAATTTATCTTTGCCATTATCTTTATTCTATTGGTACTAGTGTGCTGAGACCTATTTATGAACCATTTATGTACGGCGGGCCACATATTGGAAAATTTTATTGCTTCGGTCAAGGAATATTAAAACTGCAAGGCGTCGGTCGGAATGGGATAAAATGAGTTTTATACTTAACTCTTAGGTCAATATTACTGGTTTTATAAGTGTAATCGGGTCAAACCTAAAGTTCAAACTATTCGATTTTATGTATTTCAAGAATGTTTGGTTCTTTACAACTATAAAGTATTATTTTATTTCCCATTCTTAAATACAAGGTGTTCTTTTCCTCAATGCATTGTGGATAAATCAAATACGTTTAAAATTATCTAACATCAGTCCGAATACTTCGACTGTTTTAATGTAAGACTAATTGTATTCATGAATTAAATATTCAAAATGTTTTTTTTATCTAGATACAAAATTCTACATATTTTTTCTTTCGAACTTCAAGCTCTTTATTTTTTACAAGTTTCGCAGCCTGCGTCTTTTATGAAGTAAACTGCGGAAGAAACTGAAAATGCACCCACAGTTCATTCATTCTGAAAGGATCTTTGTTCAAAAATTATAGTCTGTTTTAGAAATAACGTCCATCTCCTTGAGGTTCTGTGCGTCTTTAATATTTTTATGAGGCCCATATATACAGAACAACCATTAATATAATATGCAATAAAACCCAAAACATGGTAATTAAAAACGACGTTTTCTTTTATGGCTTTCTCGGTCCTCCCAAAATATTTTATGATCTGCTGCAAGGATATTTTGAGGATGTATGTCTATTAAAATGTCTTGTCTATTCAAAACCCATTACGACTAATAAATGTATGGTTGTATTAATATGGTTATGTACCTTCAACCATGCGAATAGTCAAAAATCATGGTCGTCACGATATTCATTGACTGTTCGAGTTTTACGATTTTGGAGTTTGATCGTTGTTGCAATTTTTTAGAAGGGGGCCCACGAGAGGTTACAAAATATAGGAAATCTATTTTTGAGTGTAGGAGTATCAAGAACGTGAAGAGGGGAGACCTTTCTCAAATCTGCCCACCTATTGTACATGTTACGACCATTCTACGTGTGGAACAGTTTAAGTGTTTGGTATTGTGAAGTCCACTTCAGTTCTAACATATTGGGTCGATGGACACTGTCACCAAGAGAATAGCAGCTATCGTGGTGGGGTCCACTACAACTCAAGTTCGAAGACCTGACTCACAATGATTCCAGGGATATCGGCTAGTTTTCGGCTTCAACAACACATACAAACGAGTTGAGAGTAAAAGCTAGAACGAGCGCTCTTCGATCGTCTATCGAATTTTTCTTGAGAAAAACACAGCGTCCCAACATGCGATGCCAAGCGTTACATGTATGTATGGTTCGATGGATTTGCAAGTTTCTAGCAGAAACATTGAGTACTATTGATTACAAGTCACAAGTTTTACGTCTCAGTTGCGAAAAAAAAAATCCGCTCTCCTGTCGACTTGCAAATATATTTATGAAAGAACAATGAAATTTGAATATAAAGCCATTGTCTTGTTATAAGTATTATATAGCTTTATGTGGTTTAATATTAAACCCCTTTGTTGTGATTTGTTATCCAAAACGTATTCTAAATATAGAGATCTATTTGTTCTTATTATATATGCATATTCAATTACTTGATTAGTTATTCATACGTCAATAATAATATTTAGTTACCACTGTATATCTCCTTTCAGACTGATGAAATTCGTATAATATGTTCTTTATTTGTCATGTGATAGTACTTTTCTAGTATTTTTGTTTTGTTTATCTTTGTGTTTAAATCAGTACTTTAAACTATGAATGGTATGTGAATCTATGGACCTGATTAGAGATCTCTGATTTATTTTAATAAAAGAATTCGGAATTTGTAGAAATGCTCTTAATACGGCGATTTTAAAGTGTCTGCCGAAGAAATGACAAAATAGCAATCCAGTTCTTTTACCTTTCAGTTTCACTTTTTAATTTTAACTACAACGTTTGGATCCTTTAATTTATGATTATGCTCGAATCAATTATCTCATATAGCAATTGGTGAACCTAGCAATTCACTGATGTATCTTACTATAAGTGCTATTATATTGATGGTGGTCGTTTTAATTGATCTAAACTCTGGAATACCATCATCATTATTTCCTTCTATATACTATTCTGTAGGATGTCTCTTTAAGTATTTAAAACTGTATAAAATTAATCTTTAAAGCAGAAAATTATTTTGAGATGATATCATGTATTTCTCTACACTCTGTTAATTGTTAAATGATGCATGTAATATTATATTTAATTATTTAACATGCGATAAAATCTTTCAATGGCAATTGACGCCTTTTCAGTATGTATACATGTAAAAGCGTATTTTTCGTTCGTTTACCTATGTGTTTAGACGGGAATGCAATATTGTTTTAAACACTAGGTAATAACACACCATGTGCTAAAATGATAAGTAATGCTATTACGAATAATTTGCTCGTGTGTTCTTTATAATTTCAATATTTATTGTGTCATTATATTGTTTCTGTAAATGGGCGTAGTTCTAGAATAGTTATATTCTCGAATAAATAAAATTTATACTAAATAATATCATTTGAACTCAAATACTGGTTCATATCCCATTATAAAATTATGTGTGTCCATTTTTAGATTTTGCCGTTTCAGATTTATATTTTCATTCTTCTGTTTGATATGTTCTTATTTCGCTTCAAGCAAATTTTTTCTGACTTTGTATACCTTCTTTAAAACATGAATTTTCATCCTCTGAGATTTAACAAGTCAAAAAATACTCACCCGCAAATTTACTGTTTATGTAATCTTCTTTACATATGAACTTGTTTTCGTCCAGAATATACAATTCTTCCCCAGTAGACAGCTGTTTTCTACATACCATACAAGTGAAGCACTTTAAATGAAAAACTTTGTTTCTGGCCCGTCGCACTAAATCATTCGGAGAAATACCATGCGAACAACCGGCGCATTTCGTTCCGTATCTCCTGTAAAAACATTTCAACATGTCGCAATTATCACAAATCGAAATGGTATAAACAAAAAAGATATACAATGTACACTTTTTATTTCCACATCCTTAAGTTAAGAATAAAAAAGATTTATTTATCTGGTCTGCGCTTGAAGTAAAATCTATCTGTTTCTCGAATCCAAAATAAATCTCAGAGAAATTTTATAGAATTTTTCTTGTTTATACTTTCTATGGGTTCAATAATTATTAAAAGCTAAACTATTATGAAGTTTTCTTTTATGTGTTTCTTTAAGTAAGAATTATATTGTTTTGCGAATTATAAGGATTATTTGAATAATAAATGCATAAAGACTCTGATCGATAACTTAGTCAATAATTATAACATCATTTTTTGTTTTATTGCGCCAATTGATCATACAAATCTTGTATTAATAGTTAATTGTGTTGATTAAGAATGACGACTTTAAACTATAGAGACTATTGTATTAAGCAATAATAAAAACTAGTGTTAATAATTGATGAGTCTTTTTCTTTCCATCGCTTGTTTGATGACGTTGTAATTAAGACGCGAGGAGAGATTATTTCAAAAACATTATTCATCGAAGCATGTCGGACAACAGATTTTAACGACACGAAAAATCAGATAAATACATAAAAAATATTGCACACGAGTAGTTTTTAATAGATTATTTGAGTTTACGTGAAATAACAGGAATATTCTTCATTTTCGCTTCAATGACTTTGAAACGTGTAGATTTTCGAATAGAGATTACCGTTCACATATCATTAATTTTGAGAAATGTATTCTCGACAGAGCATCCGTTTGTATATTTGATACCCCTATTGTAGTGAGATATTACAAATAGAAATATTAAAAATTTATAGAAAAGAAAAGGGGGAAAAACAGATGACAAGTCATACACAGTCATAGCACCGAAATAATGTTTTACATTTTCATATCATAAAAGAAAACACTCAAAGAAAATAGTGAATGCCCAGCGGAACATAAAATGGATATTACGCACTTTTATATTTTATTATCAAAAGTGTACGTTATTCCTAAATTTGGAATTGTACAAAAAATAAAATGAAAGATGCATTCTAGTACCATTTGATTAAAATTGTCTTTAAATTTTAAGCGTAATGTCCCTTTAATTGGTATATGTATACGTTTATCTAATTAATCAGTAAACGATAATGATTAAATTATGCATGGCAAATTAAAACTTAATCATTTACGAGGTTTTTCATCAACGATTTTAATTCTAAGAGATTAATATGTGTGAAATTATATATATGGTTATGAATTTGATTTTAATTTCCAGAGATGCCGTAGCACTGTGCTTTGTTTACATGAAGATAACACTCAAGATAAACATATATAAGAAACATATTACATATGTTAATAAAATTATGATATTTACGCATTTGAAATAAGTATTGAATAATGTGTTGAAAAGATAAGGAAATATTAGTTTATATCTTTTAATAAAGATTTTAAGATTGTGACGTGATAAAACTTACGGTGTTAGAATCTAAAAGCGTCGACAAGTTTTATATTTATACAATTTAAACACCTACCTGAAGAAATCTAGTCGACAGTATAATTTTCCTTCTCGGTAAAAACACTTTTCTGTTAAGTTACATTTACAATCGTAGCACTGAACACATTTAGCATGCCATGCCCGATCTAATACATTCAGTAGAAAGCGATCGGCAATAGGACGTTCACACCCAGCACAATGCACCATCTCTTCCCCCGGTACTCGGCCGATCTCCCTGGTGACAACACACGGGCTGTAAGGAAGGGAGGGTCGGGCGTAAGACCCGAGGGTCGTGTTCTCGTGAACAGGCAGGTTGCTGGTTAGGAAATAATACTATGAACAACTGATGTCATCTAATATCTAGCCCGTATACAACACCGTTTTATATACATTCATGTATATATAACTTCATATACATACACTGGTGATGAGAGAGTAGGCTTGTATTAGTCTTTCACTATTGAAGATTACGTTAAGATAAACACCGTATCCTTGTCTAAGTCCAAATCCTAAATCTGCACAAAATCCTTTACTTTCAGTCCACTTTTACTTTTTTTAGAGTTAGCATGGTTGACAATACTTCTAAAGTCCTTCCACATGTAAAGCGGTGATCGTATTGGTGAAAAGTGGGACGTAGATTTCTACGCTATAAAAGGGGTGTGTCTAAATGTCCAAAGGCGGAGCTTACTGCTGTCAGTCATAGTTGATCACCATGGAGATCTCTCATTCGTATTCAAAAGGGGTACATGTCAGCCCGTAAGCCGGTATTGTCATGCCAATAAGATATATATTCTCATCTTTTAAAAATACTTGTACACGAGTGAGTAGATACAAGTAATTTTCATAGTTTAGATTGATGCGAGAAGTTGGCGAAAGTCTGTCCATCACGTGGATGACCCCCGACCCTCTTCCCGACAGATGCTTTGCACAAAAGTCGTTGTCGCCTGCCGTCAATTTTCTAAATAATATTTTTAAGGTTCCTCCTTGAGATTTTAAACTCGTTTGAAACAGACCCATGTTTGCACGTAGATCCCTTGGTAAACAGTTTGAGTAGGATAAATGCAGAGAGAAAACTGAACGAAGGCGATATTTCAACAGTTTGTCGAAGCTTTCGTTAATGAAAAGAGTGAAAAAGTTAAGGGTAATGTAATGTAACAGCCTTGAGATTATAGGGGACCCGCGTAATACAACTTCATGTCGCTTATGCAATGAAACTTGAAAGGAATTGACAAGAGTTGGTCAGGATATCAGATGAATTGTAGAATTTTTTTTCACAGAACGGCTTTACTCGATATCAAAGTCACACTACCAGAAATACAAAGAGGTTTCCAGTAGTCTAGTCAAAGCGACTTCAAATCAAAATGCATTATCTTTCTTTCGATGTCCTCGTTTCATTATTCATTGATGTCCAATTTTCGTGAATAAGCTTTAAAATTTAAGACACAGTGTGGATTCAGTTTCGATAGTGATGCGCACGTATCGTTATGTCACTCACATGGAAATTTTGTTTGCAACCTTTATTTACAAAACACAAAATATTGTTCACTGTGTTTATATTAAATGCCAGTAAGTGTTGTCAAGGAACGTAAAACAATTTTTACCTAACGTCACACTGATACATTTTTGGGGAGAAAGTAGCAGAATAGCAACGTTCCCACATACCTTTATTGAATTAAAAACACAAGCTTATGTGCATACATGAACAATTCATAAAAATTAACTTTATAAATATCTCAACATACAATTATAAGCTACAGGTGTTTGGTTTGTTCAAACGTAAACTGCACAAAACACAGAGTCTTATTCGTTGATGCATATTGTCTTTTTCATTGATTGTCTGCGATACCAACTTAAGTGGAAGCGGACATTTAACCCCGACCAACGAATGAACAGACACAATTGAGAAGAATTGTTAATATGGAAGTGGTATGATTATTGAATAAGAAGGGAATGTTAATAGTATACTCTCTAATGTCCTTACTTACATTGAATGACACGTTTGAGAAATAAAGCACTTAGTAATATTTCAGGTTGAAAATGCAAATTGCTACAACCTCGTGTACATCTTTGATAATTGTTTTTTTTACAAAACATATACAGATAGATCATATTTCATGTCATATCGATAATTATATAAATCAGCCCGAGGCGTGACGCAGGGTGCACCATTTGGACCCTATTATATTATTATATTTGTTAATATAATATGCAATTCCGAAGAATGAGTGTCAATGATGTAAAACCTCATCTGCAACATCCTGACCTACACACGACAATGTCAGTGAACATTGTCATTCATCGTTCAACTGCAGGACTACCATCATTATTTCAATTTAATTACATGGCTGTGGGGCTCCTCTATATTATTGTTCTCGTAATCCAATGACTGCTCTTCTCATAAACACCTCTTTATTATATGTCAATTAAACTTTTCTACATCACTAAATACATGTTCATGAAAATTATTGGCTTGCGGTAACTTGTCAATCTAAATCTAAATACTATACTTTAGTTTGTTTCAAATTGTAATTAGGGGGCTAAATGTCACTATTTGGAGAAACTTTATGATATACAATTCTATTTAGTCAAATAAACAGCTATGTGATAACCAAAAAACAAAATAATCGATTCTCGTCGGAAAAAATAACTTCGGTTAATAAACGCGGGTTGCTGTAAAATGGCATTAAATTTTGTCAAAAGAACATAGATTTTGTGTGTCATATTCTGAATAAGCCAATATCTTTACCATCAAAATTAACAACTAAATAAAGTAGGAGTCTGTTGACAGCTTTATATATTTTACATTGCTATAAAAATTGTTCAAAGAAATAGAATATCTGCAAACTAGATTTCTTAACATTAGAAAAAGAAGAATCGAAAAATGCTGGAGTTCCGAAAATACAAGAATTTGTAAACATTGTTTGAAGAAAGATGTATAATAAGAAGAATGTGTTTCATAACATGTTTATATCCTTTCCTCATGTCTTTTAAGAGTAATACTTTGGATTGTTACCAGAAATTGAGTGCAGCTTTGTCCCATTTGGATTCCTTTGTGAATTTTGCTAAACTGTGTATTTCATACCTGTCACATGAAGTTTTCGATACTTTAATTTGCTTATGTATGAAACAGTAGATATTTAAATTTATAAGTACTTGTATATGTTATAATACTTGCTCGATATATCTTTCACCGAAGAAGTTGTAGATCTCTTACTAGTATATATATTTTTTATTTTATCGTAGTTTAATTTTGTCTTTACATTAAATTTAATTAGCTTATATAATACCTACCTAAAACCCTCCAGCAAAAAAAATACGCCAGTACATTAATATGGTATTTTCTTATATATTTGTACTATGTTCAACATTTTTATTGGAAATAGCGATATTGAAAATAATGTTGGCAATCAGTTTCATACGCAAGCTAATTTTGCAGACAAAACAGTACGTAATATCATTTTCTGTCTGCAGCTGCATGGGTTGAACCCAATCACCAAGTTGTTAATGCTCTTAAGTAAATCAAATGATATTTAATATCGTATACGAATATCAAGTGCAATGTACATGATGTAATGTCTAGTCATATTCTTATTTTCTGTTTGTTTTTAACATCAACTATATATCATTACAGTATTATCATAATCACATATAGAGCTACTTGGGATTTTGAATATTTTCAAATCATGTTTATTTCTTTTTTACATTACAAGTAAATGTAACAGACTCCTCTAAGTCATCTAAAATTGAGTTTATATAAAATCTGATAATTAACAGATTAATTAACAGATTACTACGTAAGAGGAAGGGGGTGCTTCGCCAGGCACTAAATAAAAATATAATTAATTTCATAAAGTCTAAAAGGAGTATGTGTAGCATGTAACACGTATTAAACTTTTCTTTTCTATATATAGAAATATTAATTTTCTATTTTTATCATTACATAGAGAAGGGTACTTCAATATGTTTGGAAAAGATATTGTTACAATATAACGGCTTTGGTGACAGGATATCGGTATTTTACGTACTGTTTAATCTTGCACCGTTCTTCTAATATCAATTTAAATTGCATTAGGGCCAGTGACATTTTAGATTTGGTGACATCTTAGTGTCCAATAATTTGCGTTTTAATAAAGTTGTTCAAAAAATAGCAAACTCTTAATATAAGTTTCAAAGAATTTAGATGAAGTTAAAATCTCCTTTGTTTTATTTTATAATCTAAAGTTTTTTTCTTACGTGGAACATTAGAAGACATATAATGCATATTACATACATCAAGTCTATTCTCAGAGACAAAAGCGCGATAAAAAGACATCTAAGATAATGATAAGAGAGAGACGAAGATTGTTGAAATGAAATCAGATAGCATCGTGTTCTTTAAAACTGATATGATTTGGTGTTACATTACCGAAGACATGGTGATATTATCCCAACCATCATCTCCCTTATACACTTTCTTTCCTTATCTACAGATAAACATAACATAAACTTCATCCTTTATTAACTTTCCTTGACATTTTCTTCACTCTTTAAATCACATTATCTCATTTATATCATTGTTCTTCTAAATCAAGATAGACGGGCTTTGAGATTTTTTTTATTTTCATTTTTTTTTCAAAGACAAAATAATTCCTTTTGTCATAATAGTTTAATTTTCAAACACTAAAAATTTCAAAATTAAAACAATGATATGGATGATTTTGAATTGTGCTTCAGAATTTGAAAAAAACAGATAAGAATTATCCAGTACTCGAGAACCCTATAGTAAACGCATAACCCATCCATTTGGAATACCTAATGTAGCTCGAGTCCTATGATGCATATATCCAAAAATGCCATTTCAAATGGAAATGTTAGGTTTGTACTTGTAGGTATGGAATTTAGCTAGAAATCGGAACAATAGGAAATTGGTTTTCGTTAAGAAAAGCGTCAAACGATTGGTTGCATTAGTACGCGTTATAATCAATTATATTGTTAATGCCATGTATAAGCCTAGACAATATATCTAGGAAGAATTTCCTTAGAGAAAATTTTTCAGAAAAGGCGGGAATAGTCCCGTTAATATCAATGATCTAGGTAATGTTTAACATGAATTTGGGTACCTTTAATAGCATTCCATATCATGGCACGTGTAGACTTCTTGATTCGGATAAGATTAAATTTTCATTTTGGCAGAGTGACCGGATATTGTTTAGTTTACTAATTTAATCTCGATTTTAACTCAACACGGAGTTACTGACGGGATGTGGAAATTTTTGATGTAAGAATAATTTATTAGTTTTAATCACATGAACATTTTAATTTGTTACAACCGAGAGAGCTTTTGTTACTAAATGTTTCGAATGCCGAAATGGTTACATTAATTCAAGTTTGGGAAAGTGTACAAGTAATTTCCAAATCATCAGCACTCCCTGCGCCATATCTATTGGAACATATACAACTGCACACTGCGATGTACAGCAATCCCCTGCGAAGTTTTATCTGAAATAACACGAATACAGGAAATTTTTCACGTTGTCCCGATGTGCGTTCTTCGTGTCTGTTTTTATCATAAGAGTTGATAGTTTTCGTATTGGTTACATGATTAGCTACATGTCATGATAAGGCTAATTCTTACAATCTAAGCTAATTACGTTTATTGTGCTGATAGTGACGGGTCATCTGTTAAGCGATCATATACCTTCGTACTTAGTACATGTGCAGAGTATGAAGACTGCTGTAGCGGTTTGTAGACCAATACCGGCACATTTGAGAGAACTTTAACTAACGGTGCATATTCATTTATATTCCAGACAAATTATTGTTCCATATTGTTGAATAAAGATATTTTACATCTTAGAATTTGATCAGAAGAGAAATAAATCAAAATGAATCCATAAACCCGTAAAAGATAGTATATCAAAATAATAGCAGATGCAATTGATGAGAAATTCAACGAGAATATAAGCGATAATACGTTTTCCGGGAGCAGATCGGAAGAGATTAACCGACACTGTAGTCTATTAAAATAATATCAACGAAAGTTTGAAGTGGAATAATTACGGCAAAACGGCGTCCACGACTCTTTCTTCATATTCTTCACTTTAGGTGTTAGACTTTTAAACCCTACGTGTTAAATGCTTGTCAAAACACTCAGCTAGGGCTTTTTATGACTACTTATGGCTAATCGGACTAAGTTTCAACCACTTAGTGGTGTTTATTGTGTCTCCATTGTTTTATACTTATTAGCAGTAAGGCTCTACTTTTAGCTCAAGGACCCCGTCGATTGTTTCTAAGATTGCTAATCCCATTAACGGACAGGATCAAAGAGCTGATGCATTGAAAACCGAGGAGAAGCGATTGAAGGAAAAAGGACTGATCGCACCCCCTGAGAATACTTGCGCGATCTTCACGTCCCCTGTGGGCCTAAAATCCCAAACAACGAATTAAAATAGATAAACTATGTGAATGGACGACTGTCTGTTCCCTTGTTCACCACTTACATACAATTCACACCAGGCCCTCGCCATGTTTGTGAAATACGAGTGTGAAAAGAAGTAAATCAAACATATTTATTGTCTTGTTGTAATGTGATAATTGAACGACCGCCTGTACGTCTAGCGATCACATACTTCACTTTCTATAATCTTCGTATTGTTTAACTATGATTCCTTCAGTAAAAAAATAACCCACAAAAAACAAACAGTTTAGTGACAATCAACTCAGTTCTGGCAAATTATTCTTTCTTTTACCAGACTGGCCATAAATGAATCCCTTCACACACAACTCTCAAGTGAATTGTAAAATTTATTTAAGTTTGACAACTTCTAGAATTCATATCTTATTGGTTTTCATTAAAGGGCCAATTCCGATAAAATTTTGGAGAATAAAATTGCTTAATTTTATATTAAATTCCTTAAAACACTTTACCTTAGAGCCGGACAATTAACTCAATATATGTGATACGTTTCCAAACAATTAAAACCGTCAGTCATCATCTGGAAACGGAGACCGGTGTCTCAAGCTGTATTATGCGATGACTAGATAAAGCCAGACTTTTATTTTATAAAAATAAAAAAATGTGTAGGTAAACTTTAAATTTCGTTATCAAGTACAGCACATGCTGATTTCACTGTATGGACTATGGACCTCTAAAGGAATAGGAATCGATGATCAGGTCACCCAAGGAAAAACTTGAAAAGAAATCTTTAAAAAGGTTACAGATCCGGATAAACAGTTTGAGACAGGGTAAACACACCATACACCTATATTTTAGAGCTTTATCTCATACGTACTCGGACTTTCATTTTTAAGACTGCTCAAATTGGGGTAGCCCCTTTAACCCCTCTATGCATTCATAAGTGTATTGTTACGTATATTTGTTATTAGAAATGATGGTGAACTCACGATTGGAATCAACAGTATAATTTATGGAAATTTTATGTTCCAATCGATTTTTGTGTAAACTTAAACACAGACGTAATCATAAAAATTCTCCATTTTGGGTTTTTTATTTTAAAATCTTCATAATTGTGACGTTATGAGAAATTTGTGTCTGAAGTAATTTACATAACATGTATATTTATCTATAATCAAATAGCCTTTTGTCAGCTAAAATGATGAACAATATGCAGGTAGAGATAGGCATAAAAAGGGAGCCTAGACATCGAGGTGAGGTATATATATCTCATTGAAATAAAAGCCATTGACATTATCTCATTAGCATTTAAAAAATGTATGACCAAATCACAATGAAACCTAATCAGTAATACCAAGAGAACATTTCACGATAGCAGATTAATATTAAACCCTAATTTCATATTCGTCGCACATAGCCAACAGACCGGGTATTCTCTTCTGTATTGTTCAGCTTACAAAAGCCGCTTTGTTGATGCGAAATCTACACCTTTTTTTCTTTTGTAGGATTTTTGTTGAAACGAATAACATACAACCTGCTTCTCGCTTTCTTTCCAAATAAAAAAAATACAGTTTAAAAATATAATAAATTACAACGATTTGTGTGGAGGAACAAACGTCTCAACATGGTTTATTGTATAGCTGTCGTCACAAACATTTTATTGCATCCACAAGTTTAGAAAAAAAATTCCCCAATCCTGTGAAAAAAATAAGAATAACACCGAGATTTTCTTCCAGATTGTAGTATCTATATCTGAAAACATACTGCTGTGTTTGTAACTCAGGTACACGTAACAATCGAGCTTCTTATTTTACAACTGAAGCAGGAAATATAACCGTCTATAGTCTTTTTTGTAAAGATAGCAATTGTTACAAAATCATAGGTTAAATTTTCGCTAATACAAAGCAAGAAATTCGAATTCGTTTAAAACTGGGGTCTATGCACATTAAAATATCTGTGTGTATGGAAAGTATCTGGTTAATCTGCCACTGCCCTTTTCGAATTCAACGAACAATGCCCCCCACCACCACCACCAATAACACACCCAACTAAAGGAAAATTATTTTGCAGAATCCTTATTTCAATAACAATTTTAAAAAATGAGTTTTTTTTTATATTTTTTAAACAAACGATTCTTACACTGGTATGATGAATTCTTTAGGTAAAATAAATGAGTTTTTCGTATAATGTTTAAACTCGGTAGGGATATTTTGTGAGGATATATATTGAATACAACCCAAATATCCATATTAATACAGCGAGTTATTAATTCACTGTTTACAGTTCTAATTATCTTACAACATAAACGGATTACATCTGAAAATTCACAACGATATCACGCGATCGATATATTTTCCATTAAAAATCTTTATTATAGACGGCAGCGCAACATTATTAAAGTGATGCTCTTTTCAAGTTGGGAAACTCCGTGGTATTCTCTGATGGACGAATTGTTTAATTAAAAATCACCAAGTGCACAATTTATTTAAGGTTGATAAAACTGCACAGAACTTGCATGCAAGTTATTTGAAGACTTCCCATTTTGAAATTATTAGATATGTGTGTAGTTTACCGCTTAAAATAATATAAAACAGACAACCGCATTTTATTGAATGTTAATAGAGTTGCGAAGAGTTTACATACAATGTATTCGAAGGGACTGTGGCTTAAAACTATGTCATTTTCAGTGTTTACAATTCCAAATATCTGTGCCGCTAAAAGAAAAATATGATATTGTGAAAGTGTCAAAGTGAATTCGAAGTTGGGTTGATGCCTACAGCTGCGGATGCCAGAGGGGGCTGAGTATGTTGAGTTGACTGAGAGCACGAGACTGCATTGATTACAGGGTTAAGATGAGGCGGACAGTCTAATGATACCCTTACTAATATCCTCTTGTCAAACTAGGGACGTTATGTGCTTATTTTCCAATTTCACCAGAGCAATTTGCAGACGCAGGTGGTCATTGACTGTGGATCACTTTCCCTTTTAATCGTTTAGTTTAGGGGAAATGATTGTCTTATTGTTGTTTTTAATGTGTAGAGGACATCAGCCGATAGCATAGTCTATCCTATGCATCCCCGTGTTAAACATTTTTCACGAATCTGTACCTAATGCTCAGTCGAAATTATATTATGGAATATTAATTACATGTAAAAAAGTTTTCAAGACATGGTCACGCACGCAATTACTATCCCATCAAAATATACTTCATAGCAAAAGTTTACAGCACTGGGCTTTTGTTGCGTGGGGAATTTTGACGAGGCAGTCTTGTAATATTAACACACTAACAGTGCGAATGTGTATCAGAATATTCTTCATACTTTATATTATCGAAACCTTGATTTTGGGCAACACAACCCATTGAATTAGATTGATATGTTGTGTTATTACGATTACATTTTCGTAGGATTAATTGGAAGTCGGTTTGTTTACTAATTTCAGTTTAATAAATGATACATACATTTATGCAATTTCATTTTTGATCCAAATCAAAGCGATGGCCGCGATCGCTAAGTGATCTACTCGCTAACCAACCAGAAGGTCTCCGGATGGCTACCAATGTTGACCAAGAAAGTTGTTCGGGATTTCCCACCGCGGTTTCTCCCCACCCCCCAGTCAGTGTGTAGTCGTTCGGTTGTGACGTAAAACCCATGTACACATCAATGTGCACTTAAAGAACCCTTGACGATTGAAGTTAGAGAGAGAGAAATGGGGTTTAACGTCCACTCGACACAAACTAGGTCATTTTGGGACTAACATATGGTTTCAATTTTATTTCAATAATTCGCTTGCGCGTAGGGGTCTTTAGCAGTGGGAGGTAGCGATTGGAGTTCGAAAAAAGAGTAGGCTGCATGGCGCATGTCCATCCTCATTAGTAATATTACGGAGTTGCACACCATTTTTACACACCCCATAATCATCATTATTTTCCATGTTGGCGTAACTCAATGAACATTCGGAAAAGGGGGTGATTATGCATTCTGGTATCACACTGTTTCCATACTTTTGATCTTATGGAAATTAGGTTATTAATTTCCTCTTTTCTTGTAGAATGGATCAAGCAAGATGGAATGTAGACTCAATGGAACAACTATCCAATTTACAATCGATTAAATTTATGCGTTGAGACTTGGTGGTAGAAGAATCTTGGCATTGTCTGATTCTCTAACCACAAATCGGGAATTCAATACCAAAGAAAATGATCCTTTATCCTTAATAGGGTAATTATAAGTCATGACGACACGCTGTTTCCATAGTTTTGATGTTATGTAAATTAGATACATGTTGACATACATATGCATGGCCTTGTAGGAACCGACTATCGCTGTCTATATGTATTCCAGATGTAACGTTAAAGGAGCAAGAAACCGATGAAGACAGTTTGAGAAGTGAAATTAGCTTCTAGAAGAATAGCGTGGGTAACAGGGGAGCTATGAAACTGACATTTAGCTACAGGCGTTACAAGGAATCGCGTTGGGATGCCTCATAACTTTTCAGTTGTACTACAATCAGTATTTAAGTAGCGTAGATAAGAAACGTTGGTTTTAATTACTGTTGTTAAAACTTTTGCTTTTATTGGGTAATTTGTACAGGAAGCTACTTAAAAAGAACCCGAACGTACCTTTGAATAAAAACGAGACATGGATATCGATAAGCTTTATTTTAAAATATATAGTACATAGACGCTACTAATGAGGATTTTTTTTTTATCTGGGTTGGTAGGATACAGAAAGATAGAACGCTAACGCTCATTTCATTATTAGAAATTGAAACTTGGCTAACAAATAGAAAACCACTGAGGTAAATATAGATATTAAATGGACTTTATAAATAAAAATAAAGTACACGAGTAATCAAATACAAGAAATCTTATGTTAGACAAAATGCAAGATAATAGTATATATTTCAATAATACGATATAATAGTCGATCGGCATGGACAATCAAATACATAAATCCTTCTTTATAAAAACAGAGCAGCCAGATAATATTGTAACGACTTTATTAATAAAAATATATATTACATACAGTTCATCATATTGGGTAATTTAAATGCCAAAATATCCTAATATAGTAAAGAAGTAGAACTAATACAAAGATTTCCTCAAAAGTTATTTTGGCACTCTGTCTTTGTTTTGAATTATCAACGCTCAACCTGTCAATCTAGAAGGGATAAATGAACCATCGCCACGTTTCCTCAAATTTAAAGAGGAAAGTGAGACAATTTAAAGAGGAAAGTAATACACTTTAAAAGAGGAAAGTAATACAATCATTTTGAAAGAAATGGTGTACATTTCGACACCCACAGCACATCCTTTGCATATTCGTGACCGTGAAGAAAATGTACTATTACGATCACTGTTTACTAACATAATGTATGCATCACTGACGTCATATATATTATCACCATCTTCAAAAGATGGCCACCCGTTTCATTACCGTATTCTCTCACCATTGTTCGACTTTTCATCATCCTCACAGTTAAACAGTAGAACCAATCATCGACGGACTGATATCAGTTAAATCTACAATACGTATTAAATAGATCAGGAATTAACACTAACCCATATATTACTATATGATAACAATCATCATAATATTATTTCTAAGCTGGGATAATATCAATATTTTGTTAAGTGATATGTGGGAATAAAGTAACTGTATCCGGTGAACCATAAGCCGATTACTAACCGATCTGATATAGTTTGATAGCTAGACTTGCCCAGGCTTAAATACATAACAGTAACTAATAGCTTACTTACTTCCTTTAATAGACGAAATGATTATCAGTTATTGCTCAGTATAGATGAGACATTCAGATGTTCTCAAAATCTGGATATGTGAGTCCAGTGATTCTATACTGGTACTTGTCAGTTGTGTGTGTATGTGTATGTGTGTGTGGGGGGGGGGGCGATAGTTTGGTGACAAAAGCGGGTGGATTAAATTGAATTTCGTACAGATCTACTCACTATAAACTCCAAACGTGGGATCAAAACGTACGGCAGTTTCACTACCACAGGAAAACGTCTTGTTGAATTCCGCTTCTCGATGACGCCTCGCTCTCTCTCTCTCTTCTTTCTCTCTCTCTCTGGTTTCACATCTAATTTACTAGACTGGTATAAATCCCAAATAATGAAATGACGAAAACCCCAACAGAACGTGACATAAGCCGACAGACAGAAGAAGGTAATCTTATAGATATGCACACAAAGTCAAATGACCAGATGACAGCGCAAGTGATAAAATATCACAGAACATGCCTTAACACTTTATCCTTTAAGTGTGGGAGGCGTTTATTTTTAGTTTTATATTTAGACATTTTATATCATCAAGATGTACTTTCTCGTTTAACAAATGCACTAATTAGAAAACTTTTAATATAATTTTCATAACTAAGTGATTTTAAAACCATATTCTAATGTTTATGTGTAATAAGGTGTCAATTTTAATTAGTCTCGCACTCTAAAAGGGTGCTAATGTGGCATTAATCAACACGACCAGATTCTGTATTCCATATTGTGGTCCACACCCAACACCCTAATTTTTACCTGGCAAATAGGTAGTGGACACATTTTCTTAATGTACAGTTGCTAATCAGCAGAGATCGGTTAGAAAAGAGTAGTTACTTTTTTCTATACACTCTTTCCTATATATACACATTTTAAAATGCATTTCTAGAATTGCCTTCCATTAGCATTTCATGCAAACTTCGTGAAGGTGTTTTATATGTAATGTTTCCCAACTGAGGCATACATGTGTTGTTGACCCAAACGCGTATCAGTACAGAGACTCCTATCATGCAAAAAAAATCTTGTCCACTTGTGCTTTTCTATTGTCTCTAATGGTTGGCAGGGTTTTTTTTGATACATATTACCCGTTGATTTAAAGAATTACTTGTTCGTCGGTACAATTCCTACGTTCCAATCCAAAACTAAGTTTCATTATCAACATATATTTCACCCCTCGTCATATACAACACTACCCATAAATATAAGGTTGTTCATTATTTCTCGTGTATAGAGTGGGTGTACAATATGTGATCTAGTTAAGTTGGTGTTGGAACATGTTGTAAATTGTTGTATAGAATTCTTCAAGGAAAACGAGTGGCGTGTGTTAAGGTATAGAAATATATACAGCTTCAAGGTAAACAGATGTTTATAAATATAACAACAGGTTTAAGGTTTATATATATATATCCTGACTAATGTCAGCTCCTGATGCCAGACTACCAGCTGATTGATGGTACCAACCACACAGTAAATTACTGCAGCCATTGCTGGCATTCTGCAACTCTCCCATGTAGGAATTCAACTTATGGCATCATTGACATGTAGTAAACATAGTGTGGACACAGGTCAGTGAGATTAGCGTAACATTGAAGAGATCAACAGGTTTAAGTGACCACAGCCCCAGATGGTCACTATCGTTGAGGTTCATATCTGGTCATGCATTGGTGATCTGACCTGCTCTTAATAACACACAGAGTTCAGGAAAGGACAAACTCTTCCCATATATTTGTATTTATCTGTACAAATGATGGGAATATGGAATCTTTATAACCGTAGATATAGTCAGTAAAGGTTGGAACCATATTAGTTCGTGATTTCGCCATGCCTTTTGTTGCCGATAATGTACTCCAACAACTGTCAAGGATTGGTTGTAGAACCCTGCATTGAAAGGCGCCTGCAGCAAACAGAACACAGAGAGGCCCAATGGCATTGTACAGAACTTAACAGAAAGTGTATTTTAAATAAATATGTATACCAGTAGTGTAAATTGAAGGATAAACCATAGCCTTTATGCGTGAGGATTAATAAATGTAATAACAATACTATACTCTGTGTAAATCGGGTTCGCTTGATTCCAATGATCGTGACAGAACCGTTACGAAAACATTTAGCATGATTTGGAACAGCTAGTCAATCGCTATTAACTTATTGTTCTAGCACAGACTGTGTTATTGAGTTTAACGTCAATAAGAGTATACTAAACACATATTACGCTAGTCTTTAATCCATTCACAGTCTACTATTTAACAGGTACCAGCATTAAAGATCTTAGGGAATTGTATACAAAGTAGGTTTTGAAGTGGAACATTATAACGCGAGGTTAAACTGTAAGTAAAGCATAGTCGAGACAAGACGAGACATCATTTTTGGAAATATTGCCATGGTTGTGTAACCCTCAGTTTGAGATTTCGGAGAAGTTAGTTGCTCAAAACTGCGAGTTACATACATGATCGGATATTTCTGCGTATTGTTGAGTTGCTGTTATGATTACAGTCTAGATTCGCCTCTGCACACGACTAAAAAATCTCAAAGAAATGCCTAGTTAAGCTCCGTCATTTATTGCATAAGAAACTAGTCGGTCATTGGTAGTAAATACTGTAGCCATTAACAACACAGCTAAACTAGAAATATTTACAGTCTGTCTCACGGTTGGTGAAGCATGACACCGTTATCTTCAAGCCCCACAAACTGACCAGTCTAATATAAAGTTCTATATACCCTTAATTGTTTTAACATGATCGACATAAAACATTTTAGTAATAGATCTCCGTGCTAACACTTGATATTGATGCACTGCACTTCTAGCACGACGTAAATGCTTTTGGGTTTTAACAAATATGTACTTAATGATTAATTGCTATGAAGGCTACTGTTTCTCAAAACTCTTTGATAAAATAACGTGCAGTTCATCATTCGGCACGGAAGCCTCTCTTGGGTTTTCGGCTGAAATCGGGCATTTCTACACATCATTTATAGATCGTTGGTTGAAGTATGCTTAACCGTCCAGGGATTTTATTTCTGGGACTATATTATTCGCATTAAAATACACAGTTTTATGATTTGTCTTCAGTATATTGACAAAATTTAAGAAAACAAAACATTATGTCGACAATTTATTTATGTAATCACATATATGAAGTCGTAGTATAAGAAAGTTTGCTTACTTCAGAGAAACGGATTTTGGTAAGAGGTCAAATTTATGCACAATAGCCTATTATATTATTATTTTTTTTTTGGGGGGGGGGGGAATCGAGAAGTCAAAAAACCAGTACCGTAACAGTTATGATGAGGAGTTAAGTTGTTCTTTAAGATCATTAAACACACATTGCCTCAGTAAAACATAAACTATAGGCGTTATGTTTGTTGTCATTTCAAATGGACTAGCTCTCTTTGTTTATGCCTGTCTTTTCTTTTATTATTCCAACTTCCTACTCAGACATCAGAGAACGCTAAGAAGAGAACGAAGACCAAACGTTATAGATCATTTTTACGGTGCCGTCAAGACTGTAAAGATATGTTGAATGATCGCGAGTGCCTATCAACCATGACGAATTGTCTACATTCACGGGTAGACGGAGCCAGATAAAGTTTAACCTATATAATACAAGATATATGTATTTGTATTTCCGGTTAAGAAAATTTATTACTTGCTGAAATACTTCTTCACAATTTTTCTCCATTTTTTTGTAAAACGAGAGATGGTTGTCGTAAAACAAAACAAAGTTTGCAGTAACAGAAAACCCGAACATTCATCAGAACTTGTGATAAATGGATAACAAGTTTACCAAGTTGAAGAAATCTGAAAACATAAGTTTTGTCGTTATTAGTGTCAGTGTCACTCCACAATTTTCACACCAGCTTGTGATGAATAACTGTAGGTTGAATAAATAAATATATAAGTTTATGGAATACTTTGAATTCAAATAACTTTTTGTTACTCGCGTAATATTTATATCTGTAAATTCTTGTCAATAACTTGGTAAATTTCGATGTACTAGAGTTTTCTTGACATACGCTTAATCATACCATGTATTTAAAACAGTTCCGAATTTTTAATTTGTACGTAGTTTGTGAGCATCTAATTGATGAAATATGGCATAATTTTTATTAACAAAATATTTGGCATGGGCAATATAGATAAAAAAAAATAAGTACAAATGTCAAGTGCACTAAATCGTCCGCTACAAGAAACATCTCGTCCAAGAATTCAATAACCAGTAAGTATACCCTGCCTCGTTATCGATCCACCCTAGTTTGTGGCTATCGGGCAATGACACCTAATGCGAATATACAAACCCGCCCATATATAATGTTTTTATTGATGACAGTTATTTTGTATATCAGGTAATTCGTACACATCTGTACCTTCATATTGAAATTAAAAGTGTCATTTAATATTTTCTTCAATAGGAATTACTAACAAATCAAGCCTTATCTCAAAATTATTAATGATTAACACAGATTTAATCTTGGCATAAAAATAGAACGTCTGCAAAAAGATTTGTCATGAGCGAGACATCTTTAATATTTTTATTCAGTAGAAGATGTCTGCCACCGATAACAAATATTGGGACAGGAAAAAATGCGCGGAAGATTAAAATAACGAGGTTAATCAGTCTTGTATCTGAAGATGAACAATTCACCATAGATTATATAATTGTATCATATTGAGAAGGGTGTGTGACAAGCCGCCAAATAATTCTATTTTTTACTGACACGTGAAAACGACCCTATGTGGTCTTCCTTATTGTCAACCATGTTTTATTCTCGTGTCAGTTGGAGTAGGGTCATGGTTTAAAGGGTACCCGTATTTTTTCCACCCCACAGGGCAACAACTGTATGAATAAATGTATTATTGAGGTAGAAATAGATATTAAAATATGTGTGACTGAAGTGAGACGCGGAGATGATAAATCGTTTTATGTGTACTATAATAGACAACTCAACAATATAACGCTGTCTATGGATGGATAAAGCTTTTAAGAAAACTTCACTGTGGACCTGTCTACGGTTTTTCTGTTTCGTATCGTTAATTGCCATCCCTGCGCCGTTATTTTCATCTTTTGCATGCTGACATAGATAAACATTGGGAATACATACGAGGTTTGGGACAATAAGGGGCTAAATCTTGTTTCGGTGACAGTGACGAAAAGGGGTAATTACTCTCTCCTACGTACAAACAATTTTACGTTTCAATACCCAGTCCCTTTCTGATGCACTAAAAGAAGACTGCCATGATTAACTGGGAAAATAGATGACATGTAAAAAGAACAGAAGTTTGTACTGGCTAGAGGGTGTAATGTCGGGACAACGGGGCGTTATCTTGAGACGGCCAAAACAACGGGATGCCCGCCTTTCTCGCCTGCCTTGAGGGATAACGCCTCTGAAAAATGTATCTATTGAACCAGTGATGAAAAGACCCCATGCTTAACGCCCCTAGATTATGTATGAATGCGAACTTGTTATACATAATCATTAGCCAATTGTAAACAAAAACAAATCAAGAGGTCACCAAGGAGAATGTTTTTTCCCTGACGTGTCTACGATAATTTTACGTAAAGTCATGCTCCATGCTTTATGACATTGATTGTCCATAGCTGATTAGCATGGTTGAATTGTTTCAACAGTTGGCATTCCCAATCCATAACGTAACCAAATGTCCATGGTTAGTATTCAAATGGTTTCTATCAGAATTCTAATTGACAAGGAAAAGTCACATGGAATATGTTTGGTATGGCTCGGAATTGGTCTATTAAAATGGTATCAGGACTAGATTAGTTGCAGGTTTTTTCTGGTCTGTTTTGGGAAGACAATATTGTATTAAGAAACAAATGGGTACATCATAACGATGTAAGTATTTCATACTTGATCCCCCCCCCCCAAAAAAAAATGTTTCTATTAATAAGAGTTCCCAGCTTGGTTTTCCCTTGTCTATGTTGTAGGATGGATGGCGTGGTGATTGGAAATGTGTAGTGGCTCGGTTGATGCGAAATACTGAGGTCTCATATTTGCCATTTGCAGAACGTTAAAGATTCCCTGGCCGATTGGATCATTGTTTTCGGGTCAAAATATTTCTCATGGCGTACACCCATCTTCATTAGCCAGGTGGATGGAGAAAAGTAAGACGTTAAACCCCATTTCATTTCGTATATCATTCCTAAATTGGAGTGTGCCACATCAATTTGATCTTAGTTGTTAAATACCTATCCATTTTAGTCATTAGCCAATTTCCAGCATGGTGCCATTTCCCTCGGGACCGAGGTGGCGGGAAAATAATCAGTGAGCATGCAATAAATGTTTACTAACCTGTTAATTACCTAATGAAGATGTCTCTAAACTTTAATATCTGTGATGTAACCGTTATTATCATGGATAGATCTGGAAGTCCCGAGACAGCAAATATTTACATTAACATGTAAATCAACAGAAGTAAAATAAATACACGAATTAACAATATATTGTGTTGAAAGCGCAGAGGACATTATTGAAGATTGTTTATATTTCAAAGTTGAAAACAATCTCGCGATACACAATTCTTAATAAACACAAAAACATAATATGGAACACAAATACTATTTTAAATGATCATTTGCTTGATAAGGTTGAGAGAACCCTCAACGAGACGTCCCTTTAATTAAAATAATAAATTTGTTCCATATTGTGTTTTTTTACGTATGTCAATTCCTAAAAGCCGCTCAAAGAAGATACTCAATTCGTGTTTAATATACATGCACTTTCTTTAAAGATAACATATGTATCCATCGTATATGTATCTATAATTCGACAAACGCAAAGCGTATCGAATGTTTTCAGGGACCCATTTCGAAAAATAACATACGGTTGAGTTATAAAAGAATAATTGAATGATTAATTATTTTGATTCACAGTTTATTTGTACCAGTTTGGTGCTCATTTTTTGTGACATTATGTTGGTCATTCCAGATGTCTTGTTTCTTCCGAAAAACACCCCGTTAAGATAAACTGTCATTATCTATTTACAATGACAGTAGAAGGGATTATTCAACGACCATGAATTCACTCTATCATGTATCTATATAATTGAACATGTAGATAATGATGTTTACCATTAATTGTAGTCTAATTATTGCTATAAGTGGCCTTCCTATCAGTCCAATCTTTCCAGCCCCCTGGTGGCAGTTGACACTTCGCGCCATCCCACTTAGTATAATAGGTGTTTAATTCACGTTCAAGTGGGCTGCGTTCGGATATGTTTTATCGACTTGGTGTATGATGTAAACCAATTAACACGTTGTTATTAAAATGCCCATTGTTGATGTACATAATATAACCCATTATCACACGTCTCTCATATGCAGTGAAAAATTTAGTGCTGGACTAGTATTTGCTTATTTCGAAAAGAAAGGGCTTTAAAAGAACAACGAACAACAGAACAGTTATTATGCATCAACGATCATCTTTTTGTATTATTGAATAACAAGTACCACGCATAAATATTACCTTTAGTTAAGATGCTTAAGATAGTAATAAGTTTTAAAATAAAGTCGTTCAATCTATGTGGAATTTAGTGTGCTGAGATTTTAGATAGAGTTCGTTGTCCAATGACAGAATTTCAACGGCAATTGTTTTCTATCTGAATTTTCTAATAACCTATGTAAGCACTTTAAACAGCAGCATCGACTCGAAGCAATACCGATGTTTGCCTTTCTAAAGGGGTATTCCATTTTAGACTATCACAGTGTATGATATGATTACATCGGATGAGAAAGTTCATCCAGATTTTCCGGTGTGGGATCCCCTTAGTGATGCAGGACGGGGGGCTTGACAAGACAGCTATCTAGTCTTTCGGATGGGACGAAAAATCGAGGTCCCGTGTACACATTGGTGTGCACGTAAAAGATCCCTTGTTGGAATTCGTTATAGGAGCAGGCCGAAGCGCCGCTGCCCGGGCAAAAATTCCCTCATAGCACACTGTATGGCGTATGCCCGTCTGCAGTAGCCCAGTTTAGGAGCAGAACAGTAGGACGTTAAACCCCATTTCATTTCATTTACATCGGATGAAGTGTGACCATCATTAACCTACAATATAATAATTGAACGGAACGAGGTGATTATTTTGAGTTCCATAGATCCATCTCGTTTTCCATGTATCGCTAATTTAACAATAAAATGTATAAACGAGGAAATATATTAGTGAATAAACGAGTAATTATTTATCATTGGACAGTATCTGTATATTTGTATGTCCCATGATGATTGCTATAGTGTTAATGTGGTTCTAAAATAAACATACTTACTAATCTATAACTACAAAATAATATTTATTGTCGGTTGGTTGCATTGTAAGAGATCTTTAGATACTTATTGTAAGCATGGTCTGCATAAAAAGTCACTTAAAAAATAAGGTGATCGAGAACGCCTAAACTTGTGTTTTGGAAATGGTTTCATTTTTGTTATAAAACAATATTTTATTCAGAAATTGAAAGGGATTGAGGAACAGGTATAATATATGAACATTCTCCTTATTTAATGTTTAGATCTATGCATGAACATAAATAATTAAAATGGACCCATCTTTTCATATAATTAATGGCCATTGCGTTCGTATTTTATTAAGGCAATAATAGCTTCTGGCATATTTGGTTCTTGGACAATAAGAGAAACCCCGAATAAAAGAAAGTACAAACACATAACCATGTAAAGGTGTACCCAGTTTTACAAAACGTGTCTGCATTTTTAGAAAATACCTTTTAATCAAGAGCCGCTTTTCCTTGGGTTTGATACATGGTCGTGGATTAAATAACAAATTTGTTTATTTCCCGTTAACATATAAACTGGTTTAAAGTGAATAGAAACATCAACAACGGTGGACATCAATCGTGAATAAGTCAATATATACCCAACACTTGTTCTATTTCTACCGTCAGTAATCTACCTGCCGTTCTACCCCTTGAGCTACATTTCTCTTGTGTCCAGTTCTGTGTTTATATGTCATGAGTCTATTTGTTCATCATATTAGACATCAAACGCGATCTTATATAATGGGTATATAGGTATTGGGTAATATGCCGGTGTGTCCGTGCTATTGATACTAATATCAATAATTACACACCCACGGCTCATGTTTTCCTTTCCTTGCTGGTCAGCGACGTCTTTTCATCTGGAGTTGGCCTACCGGTCAGTCCCACTGCTGGTCACTAGACTGTTTGGTATTGTATTATGTGGGTCTTAGCCAATTCTTTTGACACGAGTTAGTTACATGTTTCTTGGTGTGTGTTCAACCTGCACTATTGTATCTTCTTGTGAAACTCTCGACATACCTTCTTAAAGAATTTGTTTTAAGTAAAGAGATAGACCCACAGTCCTCAATTTTCATGTTCTTTCTGTGCATCTTGAATGGGGATACAAGAATATGCAAACTTATAAGAACCAGCCTTAGCGATACATTATGTAAGATTTAGTTAAAAAACGGGTCGGTCTTGTCCAAAAATAGATAATGTAAAACGAATATATTTAAAATTTCATTCAACTTACTGAATTCGGAGCGAAGTTATCACAGTTTTTAGTTTTTACAAGATGTGCTCATTGATTGTTTATTACCGTAAAACCACAGGACTGGTTATTCGAGTCTTACCCTCACTTCTCCCTTTTCAAATTAAATCAATAAAAGATGTCGGCTCGCTAGCCTGGAGGTCCCTTGTTCGATCACTGCACTGGCCGAGAAACTTCATCCAGATTTTCCGGTGTGGTTCACTCTTGTAAGTGATGCAGGACGGAGGACCTGACAAGTAGCCAAGGACAGTGGTCTTGTGGTTGGGATGGGACGAAAAACGGAGGTCTCGTGTACACATTGGCGTGTAAAAGATCCCTTGACTGTTGGAATTCGATATAAGAGTAGGCCGTAATGCCGTTGTCCGGGCAAAATTTCCCTCATAGCACACTGCATGGCGCATGCCCGTCTTCATTAGCCCAGTTCGGAGCAGAACAGTAGGACGCTAAACCCCCTTTCATTTTATTTCAATAAAACTTCGACCTTATTTGTGCTTATTTCGTTTTCGAATAGCTGTATCTTTTTGTGGAATTCATCTTAAAATCTAAGCCTGTAAATACGTTGTATGTTTTCTTGTAAAGTTTATGTAATCCCATGCATTCTACAACTACATGAGATTGGAATAATAAAAAAACAACCAAGACATGTCGCATTTCTCTATTTATCTTATTTTTTCTATCTCTGAACTAAATGTTATCTTGAAAATTTGACCCGCAGTTGAAAACTTCGTCATTTGGTTTCTTGCGCTCTAGTTTCATTTGTCCCTTATTTTCTTGGTTTTAAAACCTTTACAAAGAAAATAAAGATTTGTTTGAATAGGCCGTAAAAAGATGACATGATAATCTACTTCACAGTTTCTGAAGCAAATATAACGTTTTCTTCTGCGTTTTCTTCTCGAGAAGTTACACACAAGTCGGTTTCGTCTGTACAATAATACGTTGACAGGCCTCTTAGAAGGACCTAACTTGTACCTTTTACAGTAATGTTCAGGGCAAACACGAGAAGACACACACGACAACAAGACCACACGACCTGTCATCTAAACAAACATGGAGTAGTGGCCATGATTCACACTCAGTAAACAGTCACTTAACTCCAATCAGCCCGAAAACTTAACCAATGATCAATAATTCAAGAGAAAACTACAAGGGCGTCTGGTCGTAACGTCGTGTCCTACAAACTTTAACATGTAAATATATATATACATGTACATATACACCCAACCCTTTCCAGCACCAGTTATTCCCCTTCTTCGTATATTTGAATGGAATTTGTGTGTATAATTCCCGGTAATTTCCTTACTGAGACACCCCCCTCCTCCCCCAGTCGCAATCCCCCGGACAGACATTTGGGAAAAGACGTTATTAGAAACGGTGTTTATGTTATTTAAGACTCCAGTAATACCCATATGGCAGGAATGGGGAAAGTCTTTGGCGAACTTGATATATCCCGGCCCGTCTTCGAAGAACGTTCGTTACTAATGTTGTGATGTGTTTAAGCACAGGTGAAACCCTCAAAATGCAAAATAGTTGAATGTCCACATATTTAATTCCCATCTTCGGTGGATCAGTAGTGTGGTCTTCTGGGCCTGGCTTACTGAACATATGTACTTGGAATGACATAGAACTAATAGGCAATTCTGATTCTTATAAAAACGTTGCCGTCGGTGTGAATTTAGCCTATCAAGCATTCATTACACATGTAACCAAAGAATTAAATTTACTATAATACCTTGATTACGGTCTGAAGATCAAGCGACCTTTCAAAATGTCATTAAAACTAATCAGTTGATTATTTAACAATAAGCATTAATAATAAAAATTGTTTTTTGAAACTACTCAAAGGCCCTTTAAAATGAAACAGATAAGCTAATTAGTGTCCCAGGCGTGGCAATAGTTTTAAAAATTAAAGAGATATATGAATGTTTTAACGAACAAACCAAAAGTCGCACACAGATTTTAGGTTTTTGATTAAAATGAAAGCTATAAGCCCATTGGCGCCCCATGCGTAGCAATAATTCTAAAAATTAAAGAGATATTATATTTTATGAATTTTACAAGAATCAAAACTCAAGTCTCATACATATTTTAGGTTTTAGTTTAAACCCATATGCCGAAGCTTTGGAGATTAAAACTAGAGCAAATAGATAAATCTCAAGGGTCTCGTATATTCAGTAAATAAATGCTAAACCCACATTAACTAATATTTAAATCTCTACTATCTCTAATGTAAAAACAGTATTTATTTATCATTGTCACCTAAAATAAACCTTATAAAACCTAAGTGTAATGTTTCTGCAATCCTCTTGATGAAGCAAAAACCTCTAAAATGACTCATTTAGAGTAATTTTTATCACATATCGAATAGCCTGTAGATTTTTCTATTGATTGCAAATAAATTTACAGGCTGTTATATTTAAATATCAAATGATACTATTGTTAATCTCGGTGATTTCTCTGTGTATTTACATTCAGCGTTCGGGAGTTAGCGGAGTTCTTGTCACTGGAGACAGTAGAGACAAACACGATAATCAGAAGAATTGTGGCAACTATTTATCATTATTAAACAAATTAATGGCGTTGTTGGCATTTAAAATTCGAATAAAAAATAAAACATGCCAATGCTTCTAAGCACCATGTTTGTTTCGTGAACAGCGAAATGAAAAGAATAACATGCCAGTAGTTTCGTTTTATACAAGAATCCTTAATTGTAATCAACCGCATTGTTCAGAATCAAACATTGACCAAACTAATAACACCATAGTTAGTATCCTAATATACTCAATTATTACACTGGACGGTTATCTGGCATCATTTTCGGGCATTCTTTCGGTTAAGGATGAAAGAAATTAAGACAAGTACCATCATTTTCTTTAACGATGATTATAACACCTTATAATACATTGCGCTGGGGACCTTTTTTTTTTAGAAAATGTTCAATATTTAGAAAGCGTGTTGGGAAGCTCATAAATAAACTTTACGGTGGCATTTTAAAACTATTTCTGACTATTCATTTCGCGAATTTTCAAACACCGTATTTCAAGAGCATCTGCTTTTATTCACCCCCAAAACAAACTTTGTACGGAACCTGTGATTTTACTGTATTGAAACGTGTTTCAGCCATAGCTCATCTGCAAGTCTTGATGAGCATCTAGACGATCGAATCACGAAACTGGCAATCTCATAAATAATTAGTGTTATTTTATCACATTCGTTACATTTATTTAGTTTAAGATAGAAAGATAAACGTATGTTAGTGCAGAACGAATTCGTTTATCACCTAAACACACCCTTGTCTTTCATGTTGGGATTAAGAATAAAGATTGTTTAAATTTTTCTATTGGTTCCCATCGAGCAGCTAACAAGACCCGTTAATCAGGTAGATCTTATCTTTAAGATGGTGAGATTTACTATAGGTATCGGGTATCCATTGGTGATATTCGATTGTGGTCTCCTTATCCGTGTGTACCTCTTGAAGTTGGATAGGTTTCCATCCTGCGACCGCCTACGGTGTGAACCCGAGCTCACTTATCAAACACAACGTCATCACACGATGGTGATAACCCCTTCCTCGGGATTTCGTTTCCAGTCATTTTCTAATTAGAAAATGATTATCATTTGAATTGTGAAGTCGTGCAAGGAAATACGCTAAACAGACTCCCTATGGGGAAATTGGATACTCAGAAGAGAGGCATCGCTGTCATTGTTACGTAACATAGTTTTAATATGTATGGGAAGAAGTCTTCAGATTTCTTCGCAGGTTCAAAGAATACCCCGGAAACGACACTGTCGCCTGCTTGGGATATCGGCGTAATATTTACTGAAAGGAGCAAGTTATTGACATATTTAAGTAGCCATGTTTAATGAGAAAATTTCTTTGCAATCTGAGAACACAACATTTAAACATTGCTGTCATAAGACCAATTTGATATAGGAAATGGAATTAAAAAGGAAATATCAAAAATGCTAAGGAACTTTTGTATGTGAATATTTATATGACATTGTAAGTTTATATCATTGTCTGCCTATACTAAATGTATGTAATATTTTTGTTTATTTCGTGCATAGATTTTTCTTTTAATTCACATATGCATATAACATTGTAAGTTTTTATTCATACAAGCAATACAGTTTTTCTTCTTCTTCTACATGGACTACTGAGTACCGAGATTTAGGATCCCTGTTTGTTTTTCATTCCATGAATCTGATGGAAATAGCCAGGTTTGGTTGTGTTGAAATGTACAACTACTGATATTTGCGCTATGTTATGTTAAGAAGAAATGATATGCGCTTGTTGAATTCTGTAGAATTGATTGGTCTAGCTGACTTGCTGATATTTCATTAACCTCTTTACATATCCTCCAGCTACAAGTCTACCCGTTATCAATGAATTTATTATCCATACCACATCCAATATCAGCTGACCGGGGCGCTTCTATTCTCTTCAATATTTTGACTGAATCTGACTCTACAGGGGAAGCCCCATGGCGTGTTGACGGAAATAACCTTCGTATGGATTTTGTTCACCTATGGACGAAGGGAAAGTTAAGGATATTGGCTGTCAAAGAATGATGGGCTATTGACGACAGACATTGAATATCAAGACAACACTAACTTCTACGTCTTGTCCACTACCTTTTATAGTTTGCCTTACACGAAGGGAATTTTCTTTTCTCGTCTATTGTGAGATAGGCCCTGTAGTAAAGATTGGTGGATAAACAGGCACTAAACTAATCCCTGACTAATAGTAACAGACGAGGATTTGCATTTTAAAAGTCACATAGAGAAGCATATAAAGAGTTCTTTCGAAATTCCCTTAGCAATACACACGTAATCGTAGATATGAAAACATGCCTTATGTTAGTAGCAAAATGATCCCAGACGTTAAACCCCATTCCATTCTTTCGAAATATTTAATGTTATTATCTAAAATGGTCAAGGAAGGATGGACGAAAACGTTCCTTGCATTTGCAATCTGGTCTCACAGTGCTGGATGACAACGTCTATTTGTTCGGACGGGACGGAAAACCATGGTCCCGTATACATATTGCTGTGCACGTGAAAGGTTTCTACAGATGGAATTCGATGGAAACAACGTAGTTACTGAAGTAAAATAGGTAGTTATCCCCCCCCATCCATTTCATTTCATGTATAAAAAAAAAAAAAAAACATATACGACTATATGTATTCATACTCCCTGCAGTGAAATCATAAAATCAACCAATTTAGAATTTAATTTAAAACAGACTATAATAGAGAAATAGGACCAATCGCTCACAAAATATCGATCTTACTGAAGTTTATTATATAGCAATTCAGTTGATAACAAATAAAGAAGTGATTGGATTGCATAAAATTGAAGAAACAAATTTATTACTTAAAAACTGAATCAAAACAAATATATTTATAATTGAATAAAAAAAAAAGTCCTAAAACTCTATGTTGTTTGTTGTAATATAAAGTATATAAAAAGAGAAAAACAGAGATTACCGTATTAATTTTATTGTCGCACGTATTTCAGCGATTGTGTTGAAATCACAATTAAATACAGCATATGTTACAATCCTATTTCGGAATCAGCCTTGTGAAACGAAAAACTAGAGTTTAATTGTGAAGCGTAAAATTACTTTTGTTTCTGAGAGTATTCTATACTTTATACATGGCTGGTTTTATGGTTATGTCCGTCAGCGCGAGGGAAGCACGTGGCACTGCTCAAGTCCATCGCCATTCATAAAGCGTTAACAACCATTCAATTAGACTTCAAAATAATGTTATCTCTACTAGTCAGTTGACACTCTTTTTGTTTGTGAAATTCAAAGCTATGGAATATTATAATATAAATTCTAGGTGGCTGTGCAGAAGGAGGTGTTAATCGAGATAAGCTTTAGAAAACACGCGCTGTAAAAGATCAATCGGAGAACAGTGCAATTAAGATTTGTAAGCAAAATTGATTTTAAATAATTATTCAAACAAAGCGCGCAAAAATAATAAGGATATATTACTTTGGTTTTTCCGATCCTAAGTACACAAAGATTGGAGGATTGCTTTGGGTGAAAATAAACAAATTTGAACGAAGCACTCTCGCATTACACTTGCAAAAGAATGAATTGACATCGCTGGCGTTGCCTAGTTGACGATATGTACATTAACTTGTGTAATAAATTGCCGGATTTTGAGGAAATTTGGGTGAATAATTTAATTTTTATAATAAATATGCTGAAATTAATGAAAGTTTAATTGTCGGGCATTTGTCTGACAAGGTGACATTAAAGATATTATATGATTAGTACACGTGCATTGAAAGTAAAATACCAATCATGTAGAGCAATACTGTAAGGTGCTGGGGTTCTATCATTGTGTTGGCAAAGAAAGTTACCTGCGATTTTCAAGCGTGGTTTCCCTTGTCCGTGGTGTAGGATAGAGAACCCGGCGGCATGGACGTTCGTATGGGACGAAAGCCCGAGGTCCCGTGTACAAGTTGGTGAGCAAATGAAGGAAACTTGCTTATAAGAGTCGGCTCTAACGCTTCTGTCTGGGTAAAATGCACCTATATGTTATACCCAATTTCATATCATTTAATATTATTTCTAAGTTAAAGAAGGATACCAATGTTATCAGTTTACGTACACCAATTTACGTACTTCGTCTCTGATATAAAATTCATTTTAATTCGTGAATCTTTTAATCTTTCTAGTTTTATTAAAATTTAATCGTTTCCCGATTCTGATACGTTTATCATATATTGGCCGGATAAAGCATTTACCGTAAACATTTATGACATCATATTGAATTAAAACATTTTTAAATATCTAATCTTGTCAGATTATCAGTACACATAATATTCAGTTGTACTTCGCTTTGTATTCAGTTATAGATCGGGATATTAAAATATGTAGTTTAGTCATCAGCAGAATATTATTATTATTATGATTCCACCTGTCGCCAAACCGCATGTTGCCAAAAACTCACAGTTTCAACTTCATTTCACACCAGAGACGGTGACAAAAATGATCTGCCAACTAAAATGTTTGCCACGAACACACCTGTAAGTCACACCTCACAAATCAAAGCAATCTCCACAAAACATTGACACCATCAAATTTGTCAGCCTTCTGTTCAATCAGACTCCCTTTTCTAAACTCCGGTAACGGATCATCGCTGTCTGATTCGGGTAAAAAAAGATGAACTGGAAAATAAGAATTGATTAAAAACAAATTGTTCACCATTCATTAACTCCCTCTGTTCATCAAAAGTTCATAATATATCAATGCCTCTGACATTACTATTCTATCCCTGCAAGGCACCCAACTGTTGTCATCTTTTAATCGTAAATATGGACAGAAGGATGTGCAGTCGGAGATCGCGAGCATACATAAAGTTATAGGCGAAAACGCCCCCCCCCCTGCAACACATATGCACATCCAGTCTATGTTCGTAGTGTAATGAAATGGCCTATAATGTCCTACTTTTGTTTGCACCGATTGGGCTAATGAACTTTCTCAAATAACACGGTATTGGACACCGTGGGTTAGTGAAACAGCATCTTTCTCACTGAGCAACCGCAGCTCAATGATATTCTCTTAACCAATACATCTAAAATGTCTGAAGACATTGGCGTGCACGTAAAAGAACCATTGACAGTAGGGATAATAAGAGTGGACCATAGCGCCACTGTCCGGGTAAAAATTTTCCTCATAGCACACTACATATCGTATGTCCGTCTTGATTCGCCTAGTAGGAACACAGCAGTAGGACGTTAAACCCCACCTCATTTCTACTTATATCTACCGTCTTCATTAACCGGGTTGGTGCAGACAAGTAGGACGTTAACTCATAGAAATAATAAAAATCAAAACTACTACCAATAACATGGCGATTTTAGTTCGCTTCCATCTAGGTGTTATCGCTGGCAACTATTGTATATAGTGATTTAGGTCGCCTTCCACCTGAGGGATACTATAAACAAATTCCCATAATATTCACCACAAAACGAAGCCAGTTTTATTGGTAAATCAGGCAACATGTTATGATTATTGTTTATATAGAATATATCCGATGGTAAAGTGAGAGAGAGAAATGGGGTTTAACGTCCACTCGACACAAACTAGGTCATTTCGGGACTAACATGGTTAAACTTTATTTCAATAATTCGCTTGCACGTAGGGGTCTTTAGCAGTAGGAGAAAACCGGAGTATCCGGAGAAAGCCCACGAGGTTGGACAGGCGACCCTACTCCTTGCCACGTACAACCGGGGGTTCGAAACCACGCCAGTTGAATCAATGGCATGCCGTATGATACCGCGCGCGCACGCTAACGATTCGGCCACCCAACCCCACAGATGGTAAAGTAGAACAAGATAAAAAATAAATAAACAAAAAACAACTGCCATCTAATTTAATCAGATCTGGTAACCCATCAGACATCTACGGAACTTATTCTAGACTGGCCACTTTAAATGTGTAATAAAAAAATTTATTCAGTAAACAATTATAATATACAATTGTGTTTGGCATTTCAGACTCGAGGAAACATCCCGAAAAGGTCTTAGTTCTGCCAAATGAAAAGTAACCAAAGGCTAAACCTCCATTTTACAATTCTGTTTGAGAAACTAGGCTCATTCGATTCCATTTAGACAAAACACGGCTTATCCAGACTAAGAATCTGAATCAAGGATGCAATTTATAGGACCCGTGTTTGTCTTTCGTTCTGACCCTCGTCTTTAGCAATCTGAATAGAACTTGACTCGGCCTGATCTTGGCAGCTTGTGAAGGAACAGAACAAAAACGTGTTTGCTACCCGAAGACAATCAATCCGATAAGAGGCGGTTGGTTGGATTGATTCGCATTCCGATAATACAATGACTGAAGTTTTCTATTCTTGGGAAAATTGCAGAATGTAAAAAAAACCAACATAAAATCTTGTACGTACATGTTATTATATAAGACAACCTCGGTCTAAAGCCTTGTTTAGTAGTCCGTTGTTTATCTGTTCATAGATACATTGCAATATTGTATAAACTCTAAATCTGCAGAAACCCAAATGACGAAAAAATGGTATCTATGTCAATAACTTAAAAGTTACACAAAACTGTACAGTTTAGTTATAATACATATGGTATAGTATACACATGTATATCAATAACTTAAAAGTTAAACAAAACTGTACAGTTTAGTTATACATATCTTTGCTAATCAAAATATTGTTTTAATCGTTGCCTATATCTGTATTAAATATGGTTATTGCTATTATATCACTCACTGGAAAAAACCGCTAACAAACTTTATATAGTTACTTTTTAACATTTATATAGAGGCAATTCGGCATTGAAAGAGGGATTATTACTCTCACTAAGCGTATTATTTTCTATTTAATGTATTATTAATAACCATAGACTCAAAAACATGAGCACCAGCGTATGTAGTGTTGCAATTTTTGTCACCAGCGTTTGTGTAAGTGATCGAAACCCGTTGTACGTCAAAATATCTCTATCTTAATTGATGTTAGTCAAAAAAAACCCTGAAATTTTATTAAGAGGCCACTCCCGTCAAGCCGTCAGTCATGGAAATTGACTTGAGTGGCTGCTTAATACAGATTCTACTGTATTTGCAGATTTAACTGTGTGGTCCAATCACTTCAAATTTATATATTACAGCTTACCAACAAATGAAGACCCCTCAAAGCGATATAGTGACCGCTTTATAATGTGCGTTTGAAAGATTTTGGCCAAAGCACCATCGTGTGTTCACCATCTTATCATATGTCTCAAAAGACTAATAATGTATGTATTGTAAACATGGTACGTGCTGCTATTCAACGGAATCCGGTGTAATACATATTAAATATCGTCAGTTTTTGACCTATTGGAAGTCTACAAGTATCTGGTATTGTTATAAAATTGCCTCCTTAGACCATACTTGACTTATACCGCTTTCTGTTTACCAATGACAGGCGTATATTGATTCGGCTCCACGTCACACATAGAGTCAAATTTTCGGCACAGGTCAACGCAACCAAAGTAAGATTACTGTCATTACGATTGACTTGGGTCCATAGGGGAAAGCCTTATCCATTCAGATGGCTAATTAATGTATTTTCAACTTGACTGATATTCATAACGAGAATTTTAGAGCCGACTGGTTTCGTCAAAGCGATTGGGGAGACGATCGATTTCCTTGACGATTATTTTGAGTCAAACCGAGAGCGAATAGAGGCCGTCATGGAATAAGGCTTCCCATCTGGCAGACGGGAGGCAGATTTGTTATCATCAAGTCCCCAGAGGCTAAGTCGCCTACAAACCGTTAAATATATCAGAAATGCAAATACACTATTGTTTGGAAACAATAACAGAGATTTTTGATAACGGCATATGCCATCCGAGATTTAACACTGTTCTCACCCATACATCAAATATTCTTATTGATCCAACTCTCTTTCTTTGTTTAGTAAACAATCAAACCTTAATGGATTGTCAATTACATATAAAATCCTAGCTCTTTTTCCAAGGACAATCCGCTATTGTGGAATGGATTTTGTAATAGATTAAACAGTTCGGTATTCCTGCAAGTTATTTCAGCTTCATTCCAGTTTTATAATGGGAACTGTAGATGCTTTCATGGATTCTAATTCCTCTATTACTGGCCTGCTACATAGCAACACTGATGTCAGACCCCGAAGGATACCAAAACTATAGGATCACTTTTAGCCGTTACCGTACATGTGCGAATATCGGACAACCGCAGATCTTATTTCCGTCACTAAGGGGTGTTTCTAGTTTTGCTGTCGCGTTTAATATTGTTATATCATTTTTCTATCCGCGTATAGATTGACAAAAGAAGAGGATTGTGAAATTACATATTAAAGTTAACAGAGTAGCTTCAGACAATGTTTATAATAATCAGACGGGGGACTTGATGGGACGATAACCCCGTATACACATAGGTATGCCCGCCTTTACAAGCCCAGTCGGTGTAGAACCGCATATCATGCGGACATTAAACCCCATTTCAGTTCATTTTCATTTCCTTCAATGCTTCCGTATTAATTAGTTCATTGAGATAATCTCATGCGCTTACCAATGCTTCTGCTATTTTCTATTCTTTTTTTCCAGTTAAGAGTTTGGGTTTAATACGTATTCTTAAATATTGATAATTACGACTTTCATGTATCTCAAAATAAATCCAGACATACCAAGCATTTTATATAAGCTACGAAGCATAGGTACAGGATTCGGGAATTAAAATTTGATTTTACAAAAATATTACTTTAGTAACTATATCTAAACAAAACAGTAATAAAACCATACAGAAATTTATAGATATACGTGTATCTTGTAAAATGATAGCCTTTGTTCCATGTTAAAATTCGTGTTTTGATACTGTACCATGTTCAAATTTCAGTTATTTTGATGAGCGAATTCCTCAGTAGATAAAACTAGCTACTTAAATTCTTATCCTTTGCCATTTATCAACGTATTTGATTCGAGAAGTGTTAGCCGTCTATCAGTTAATCTTGTTGGGGGTTTTAGGAGAATAAATTAAGGAATATGCGAGACCTAGCAGGAATTATAAAGCATATAATCCCAATCAGTGACTAACACATGCGAGGGGTTAAACACGATCTTAAGTGTGGTTATCGAGCTTAGAAACTCAAAGCTAATTTCAGAAGAATCAAAGATCAAGACTGCTGGAGACCTTTCAACACATTAATCTTTTAACAGTAGGTGCGTCTGGACGATCGTATCTTTCAAACGTGACTTTACAGACATATTAATGCATCCCTGGACAACAAAGTCTTATGAAAAGTTTGTGGAGAATTTGTGAAGGATCTGAACAATGTTAATGAGTTACATGGTGCTCATTATACGGGACTACATACATCGTTAAGTCCAGAACAGACAAGTGATGACCCTTGTCAAATTGAGTCAAGTTGCAAGTTTCAACGAGCAAACTGAACCTCGTTACTTACACCCCTGGTATAACGAATGGTACCCCTGGGTCTCCACGAAGCCGTCTTTTCTCTCTCTGGGTTATTAAAACAAGTTATGATGTAGCAAGTTTATGTCGTACTAAATTAACTAATGACTAGTTAGCGTGCTTTCAACCGTTATTCACTAATGACGATAACGATTTATTATAAGAGGGGGCGACGTGCCTGCTGTTGTTTTTAGACCTAGCACCAATCGAGCCAGACAATACCCGGTTATCTTAAGGATCTCTAAGAACAAGTGCCACAGTTTTTTCCCACATGCTTGAAATTTACTGGTAAATATCATCACAGTTGACAAAATTATTTATCATTCATTTTCACCAAAAGGCAGTAAAATCATGATGTATTTGGAAAATTTATTGCAAAAGATAAGTAGTTTTTGTAAATCCGAAATTCCGAACAAAATAATTCAGCTTACTAACTTTGATTTATTGTAAAAAGATGCATTTAGATAAATTCTCGAAATTCAACAAGTATTTATTGTTTCTTTACGAATCCAAAGCTAAATAAACACAGTCATCTTTTTGAACTACAAGTGATTGCGATAGTCCCACTTTTAATTACAATTATTGTATGTGCGGTGATGGGGATGGGATGGGGAATGAAGCCCATAACCATGCTTAAAACAGATAAAGATAAGTAAATCTACAGCAAAAGGAAAACACACTCACCCTGACAAAGTACATTATCTATTCGTTCGTATGGGGTGAAACATCAAGGTGCCATGTACACGCTGCAGTACATAAACTAACCCATGAGACTTTAAATTCGCAATCTCAGCCATTTGTGTAGAAAAGCAGGATCTTAAATCCTGTTTCACTACTTTCCATAGATGCTTAAACATTATACAACATTTTTTTTTCTTAAGAACATTATTTCAAGGATATATTATTTGTTATGATAATCAAAGTGTATTCAAGATGAAATTTAATTTTAAGCTGCATGTTTTTCTCTATATTTGTAAACACAATAATTACTATCTTAAATTATAAATTATGAAATGATATTATGCCCAGGGAATAATTCTTAATGAAATGTACTTGGAACCAAGAAAAGATTTAATGAAAGCACCTAATGTGACTAATATTTTACTTCAATGTGTGAAAATGGCGGCTTTATTACTTTCTTATGGCAGTCAATCATTATGAGTACACCTCAGAATTGTGTACTTCGGAACCAGTTGCGGTAAATTAAAATTTTACAGCATTTTTTCCTCTCTCAGTATTTCTGAGAACGTGTATATACAGCTAACTATATACTGTGATGTAGATTTCGTGTGTGAGATGTAATTTACAGCTGAAATGTGTTCCCACCTCGCTCAAACGGATGTTACAGACGCTTGTTTAATTACAGTTGAGCACAATCAGCTGTCTACAGATAAATAATTCAAACTTTAGTCGTCATTTGCTTGGGTCTTGCCTCTAGCCTAGCAGGTGGATTTAACACACGCCAGAATACAGAACACGGCTCTTGTCCAGTTGAAATTTACAGAGGGGAAATGAGGCTTTTGTAGGCCGATGTGTTAGGCGGATATCTAGAGGGGGTCTTTTTACCGCTATTGATCGATTCCAACGTTATGTGTTGTCAGTTTCACGTCCATCAATCAATGTCGCTTATAAGCATCGCTGTATGTTACGCAGTTCCCACTATAGTCAACTTGTCATTTAAAAACACAGAACGAGCCACAACAGATGAAGGAACAAATGGAAAAAATGTAAAAGTTTTATATATAAATTCTGATAAAAGTCTAAATACAAAACAGAAATAGTGAGGGAGAAAAAAGTGCTAAAGAAAATACGCAACAAATGAGAAGAAAAAAAACTATCGGAAGAAATGTCTAATTCTAAATGACTTTTAACGTTTGAAAGACATAAAGTAGCACATTAAACATTGTGCATGCAAAAAAGACCAATTTTATAAAAGAGCAAAATACAATCACCCATATTTGAATGAAAACTTCTGTGTTGTTGTTCAAGTTTTGATCTGAAATGAAATAAAATGTAATTTAACACCCCACTGTTCTGCTCCGCATACGTCATACAGTTTGCTATGAGGGGACTTTTTCCCGGACACACGGCGGCGGGACTACGGCCTATTCGTTTAAGGGTTCGTTTACATGCACACTAGTGTGTACACGAGACCTCGGTTTTTGGTCTCACCCGGATGACTATGCGTTATACATTGTCAGGTCTTTTGTCATCAGTCCTCCATCACTAAAAAGGGAGAACTACGTCGAAAAATCTGTAGATCTGTTTTGTGTTCTTTCTTTAAATCTCAAGGTTTACATGAGCACCATTATAACCATCAAATATACATACAACCTAATTTTACATCCTAAACATTAATTCAAATTCGGCACTTTTCTACGTGTGAAGCATGAATTGGTTTCCAGACAACGAAACCTACTCCGCCTGGTACTTTGTCTTCCGAACCACATTTATATTACTTTCCCCCCACATAAGCCCCTCAAACACACATGTAAAACATTTTTTATTAAACGGTGTAAATCAGAAATGAAAACCAACAGCTTTATTCCTGTTGATAAACTAAACCATCTTCAATGGATAGAGCCACTATTTCCAAACAAAGATCATAACTTATAAGCTATTCTTCCACATCGGAAAATACTTGAAGTCTGTGGGATGTTAACCAGATCTTTAACCCTGGAATGATTATCAATAAATAACCCATACAATTTCAAAAGGATCTGATTTACCCGTATGCTTGGTAGGCTGACGCCTATGGTCTTAAGTTCTAGCAGGCCTCTGGCCAGGCTGTGTAAGCCATTCTTATATATGCGCCGTCAACATTCCCAGTTTTGCTCAGCTGCATTTAAAACGAGTTGGGGTTTGGAAGGGGCCCCCATAAAGGAATAGCCAAGGGTCTCTTTTCATCTAAATCCGACCCTGAATGCCAGTAAGAATCTGTCTACCACTCACATAAACTGTATTACATGACTTTAAAAAAACCGTGTCCTATTAATATCACCAAGCTTGCAGAAAACCAGGAAAACATTTGTTTACATAAAAATAATATGCATATCATATACGAATATCTGGAAGCTGCAGTATAATAAATATGAATATTTTAGTTACACTGAGATAAGTATGAACAATATTATACATACATATATGTGTATATGAAACTTGATGACATACATAATAAGTGAATGAACAACAATACATTAAATCACGAAGCACTTAAATATCTATAAAAATGATGACGAAGAGTATAGATTATGTTTTGATGTTAATTTGCATTAAATCACGAAGCACTTAAATATCTATAAAAATGATGACGAAGAGTATAGATTATGTTTTGATGTTAATTTGCAATGAATTCCATTGAACTGGGAATATTATACTCTCCATGCTTTAAAAAACAACCAAATCTACCAATAACTATCTCTTTATTAAGTTGGGCAATCGCTAAGGAGAAAATTATACAGTCTTTTTTGTCGGTCATTAATATAAATTAGTTTACATTTCAAGCGAGATAATCGAATGTCTTCATCTTTTGTTGCTAAAGTGATTAAATATCGTTTTTACTCGTCACTCCATTCTTGTGATGCAACGGTTACGTCATATTGCGACCTGGAGCAGACGACAGTTGAACTTCCGGTCAGCCCCTTAATCAGTATTATGAATGAAGGGGGAGGGAAAGTGCGTGTCATCCCTAGTTTTGATTAGTGCGAGCACGTCCCTTATTATATATCCAACTATATACTCTATGTTTGACACTTGTTTATCATTCACGCGCACAAATTTTACAGATTTATCTTACACGTGTCATATCATGGAGTCCTCACCCCTTCATTAAACAATGGCATTGAGTTCCCATAAGAAAAATACCACCATCGTCATAACATTCCGTTTGAAACACGTAAGGAAACTAAAGGTGTGCTTGTTTCGACAAGCCGGGCAATTTACAGCCTTACTTTTTTATATACTGCGGTATTAGTTTCAGTCATATAATATATCAGCGATAACTTTTACCCGGGTTTCTGGTAGTATCACCTGTACAAAGACGTATAATTTTACCCCAATTCGTGCATTTTCGCAGCTTTCTAAAAAAGGGCGGGGTAACCACCAATGTCATGTCGTTTGCAAAAAGTCAGGGGTGATCATATACAAGTGACCTACGACCTGCAGTAATCCTTAGATAGCTTGGTTCACAGGATCTGGTCGACATGTAGGTCTATAAACCATGTCCGCCTCTGTGTCCTGTAAGTTCAGACAGGTACAAACACAGGAACTTAACAAATTAGTCGTTAGTTTAGGTGACAGTAATGAACAGTGTGTGGATGATATATGGTGAATATGGGGTGTAAAGAAAGCGTCATTAAGATACAGGTGTTAATACGCCAGTAACATAATACAAGCATGTAACGCCTAACTGGTACAAATTACATTATATATTATCAGACCCAATAAAAATATCTCCATAAATAGTCAAACCGTGCTATAACATTGTTCTCCAAACTGTCGTGTTTTGTAATTCATTTGACTACATTTTATTGTTCACAAACAGATTTATTCTACTAATTACCAAAAATTTAAATCCTAGAATAAAAATAAAGAGCATTACCCTTTTCATGTATTTGAATGGATGTAGAAATTAATTACACATTTTAGACAAGTAATGAATATGTTTCTAAACAGAGTTTCCTTTGAAGTATCGGTGAGCCACGGTGGCTCAGTGAGAGAGACGGTGATTGGCTATCCTTGTGTTCGATTCCTGCATTGGCCGAGAAAGTTCGTCGCGATTTTCTGGCGTGGTTCTCCCTTGTCAGTGGTGTAGGGTGGAAGACCAGGCAAGAGACAACGTAAAGTCGTTTGGGTGCTGCTAAAAACCGAGGGGCCCGTGTAGACATTGGCGTAAACGAATCCTTGGCAGTTGGAATTCGAAATAAGAGTAGACCGCAGTGCCACTGCCCGGGCAAAATGTCCCTCATACTACATAGTACACTACATGGCGTATATCCTTCTTCATTAGCCCAGTCTGACGTTGGGCCATTTAAACCCATTTGATTTCTAGTCCGCTATCACAATTATTGTTTTAATAATAATTATTTTGTCATGATATGAAATTACGTAAAGTCGCAAACAATCTGCTTCCTGTTAAAGAAAAATTAACCATTTTCAGTAAAATTGGAGTGGCTTGAAAAATTCCAAAGAGAAATAGAATCTGCGTGTTCTGTTATACGAGACGCATGGATATTAATAATAAAGAGGCACGTCAAAATCGTCTCATTCTGAATAAAATTCATGTAATTTTAATGGGTGGGCTATTTAATGAAAATTGAACAACTGTCATTAATATAAGATACACAGCAGTACAGAGCTTACAATAACTAGGATTAAAACATTAAAACTCGCCGATAATAGTCATTTAACATATTACCACCCTCGTTCTAATATTACCGTAGTATTTCTAAATTAACCATTAAGAAAATAGACAGATACTTCTAAACTTCAGTATGTCGTGCTATGATGGATAATTGTAATATAATTATACAAGTTCATTGTTGAGGGAGATGATTCTTCCCGTACAGTGAGGTGTCCGCTTACTCTTTTCGAAGGTATCTTTAACTCGAACATTTGTATGAAGGGTAGGCTATGTGTCCTCCTTTCTTAAAAAAAGTGGCCGCATTTCGCTTAGTTCTTGGTTGTTGCTAACTGTGTACATTTTCAGATCCAAGGGGCATCGTCATAATATTAAGAATCCACGTGCATATCATCTCTCAGAATTATGTCAAATTGATTCCAGCCTCTGCCAAACAGTTCCTTGCGCACCCCCCCCCCGCTATTCAGTTCCCTAAGTTTGGTCTGCTTACACGCCTCTGTACGTGTGCTCCATCTTATGACTTGCATCATCTCACATTAAATTAAGAAAATTCTTTTATCGCTGTTAACTTGTTGTACGCACTACCCTAATTAATTTCAATAATGGGGGTTGGGGGTAGCGCTGCATCATAAGGTCTGTTGACGTTGAGAAAACTCATCCCTATGTTTGGTTTCCCCTGTTGTACGTGACAAGGGGTCGCCTGTCCAACCTCGTGGGTCACCCGCCCCACCCCTCTAATAGCGCAAGCTAATAAATGAAATGACAGTTTGTGTCGAGTGGACGTTAAAGCCAACTCTCCCTCTGCCCGCCCCCACCTCTCTCTCTCAATTTCAATGAGAAACTTATTTCTTCTATTTCGCCAGATGTAAAATGAGTACTATCTAGGGGTTCACGCCGTGAATCACCAAAACTCCGTACGGTTCATACCGCGCCTTTGCCCATTGGGCTACCCCTCTCTTTTTTATTGGTAATTAGTGACAAAACAAAGAAACCACACCATTAGTTGGTCTAGATTCTAAAGATGAAATTATATTACTATAAATACGGTATTTGGTTTGAATTCAATCAATAACTAGACCCTAAGCTGACTATTACACCACACCATAAATATACCCTGGAGTCGAGCGGCTAGTCAAAGTCAGCTTGGTGAAAAAATTTCTATTATCTTAAATCCCAATGGGTACATTTTGTTTTGTGAGTTTCACGAATAATAGCTTTAGTGTTAATCACCATGCACGCGACGTAAAATAAGGGTCCGTTCGTGCGTTCTCCCCTATCACGCAAAACGCGTGTCAACTGCACAGAGTTGTACACTTGGATGTCGTTAATTAACCCAAGAACATGCACGATAACCGGATGTTGATATTAAAAGCCTGGCATTGACAAGAATAAGAGAGAAAACTACACTGAAGTCTCTTTTCAAGTACGGAACATAGTACATTCACCCTTTTTCAACTCTCATAAAAGCAGAATGAAAACCTTAGAATTTGTTTATTTATAAAGAAACAATTCAGATAGTACTGTTTTGTTTTAAATCGTAAAGAAACTGCCGTGTTTGTAATCAGAATGATTAAAAAAATCCTATGATTGTTTGTTATCACGAATAAGCTTCTTATAAAGACCCCTTTACTATAATTAAAGATAACTTTATTATATTTTATGATTAATTTAGAGATGGATTACACAATATTAAATGTCATTCTTATGTCTGACTTAGGAACCCAATATTACGCAGAGCTTCCATCCAGCAGTCAGAGATAACTGGGTGCTGGACTAAAATATCCGCGGTCCGAAAGCATGCTTGGGACAAGAAGTGCCTTCGAGATTTATTCAAGCAGTGCTTTCACTTCTCAGGGCTGTGATTGATTAGTCGTTCGGAAGATACACAAACCCATAGCCCATCCGTGTTAACATCGGTGCGCAGGCAAAATTTCCCTTGAAAGTAGGAAATCCATAAGAAGAATAGAGGGAAACGCCACGGTCCGGACTCGCGTAACAAGTAACATTTTTCACATATTTGGCTCATGTTGACCTAAAAGCCGTTTTTACTGATCGGTGATAGCATCAGATTAATTAACCATTATTCGTATATTCGCGGCCGATTTTTTTCCTTCAGAGCGAATTTTTGGGAAAGTTCGCGTCAACGATTGTCATTAGCCAATCAGAGTGTGGGGTTTACATTGATCAAATCGTCAATGCGCCGTTTTATCTGCAAATTTCGCCTCTTTAAGTATTCGACAAGAACTGGAGAAATTAATGTCCTTTGTTCGATACTATTAAGGCATCTCCGATGAGATCTCTATGACTCTGCTCGCAATTTGCATTTTTCGAAAAATATCAATCTTTTCGGAAAATAATAAATTTTACGCATGTGACGATGGCAATAACAGTTATCAAACGGGGGGCCAAATACAGAATCTGTATACTTTACCAGGTCAACCCATGATGTTCATTATGGAATCTGAATGTTGGGCAGTTTCTAAAGCACAGTCGAAGACAGTTTCGCCTCAGAGATGTATCCAAAGACCAAAGACCGTTTCGCCTCAGAAATGTATTAGCTAATGCGTTTAGAATTATGTGTACCTGGAAGAAATTCACTGTAAAATAATAATTAATGATTTAAATAATGACAATTTAGGATATGATAGTTAATTTAAAATGAAAATATCAGATTTCAGATACACAAAGGGTGGGAACTATAGTATAGTACGGGGTCGACGTGCATTAACAACTGCTGTAGATTATTTAACGGCTCCTGTCACGTTTTAGTCCTACCCTTCACATCTTATCCTACGGGTAGACAAACTGCCAACTCAGGTTTATTTTATTTCAACATTCGCTCGACACCCGCCATTTCCAAATAGAAGCGCGGAGGATATCCTAGAAATGAAACTCTATCTAATGGAACGGCGATCGTCTACAAATACTAATAATACCAGTAGATGAACATGCTTTGAAACATTAGTTACGACTTTGATTAGAGAGCATGTATTTGTAACATTAGTATAATGCAGGTTCCGTGACAGTTTCTCCGACCTTTATTGGTCAGCATACTTCAATTATTTAAAACTTGTCTCTTGCAGTCGATCCTCCCGCGAGCATTTCCGCCCGTGTCTGATTTGCCGCACGTGCATGGAAAAGAAAGAGTCTGCGCTGGTCACGGATTATTGCACGTGATAACATGCGCACGATAGTTCTCTCTGCTGGTTTAATTTGAAGCTGGAGTTGACAGATAAAATGGCATGGTATGTGATATGATTAGGAAGGAACACAATTTATACAATTTTATTAAAACGCTATTGAAACTGGATTTGATTTCCGTTATTGGGTTTACTAAAATGACGCAAAGTGGACCTCAAATTTATAGGATCCTCTCGATATAACTTAGACGATAACATGGTCTTTTCTCATGCATCATTCGACAATATTATCGTTTTTTTGTGTCGTGTGGCATTTGCATGATATTAGATGAGATGATATAAGTGACTAATCGGGGAAATACATGGCCTCATAAAGCCAGTCAGTCGTACTAAAGATTTCCTACATGAAATAAGAACCATAGATACATGATGAATTGATCCCCGATCTCCAACACAAAAGCAAAGAGGGCACGGTTATCGTGTAGTAAATTTCAAGATGAAGACGCGGAAAATGACCTTTGGCTACTCGATTCTAGTTTCAAGAGACTTATCATTTTAACATTGCCCGAATAAATATGGGGATGCAAAATGTACAAATGCAATCCGTTATATTCCAGATCTATTGTAAGATTCCCAATTTAGTTTAAGTTCCTGGGAGCCAGAAGGCCGATAACGCATTACCTTTTTCAAATTTAACAAAAAGCAAATATTTGTCAATATATACTATCTTTAGATCGATGTTCATGGATAGAATGAATTACCCTTCAGACATTCTGTTACAATATACATGGGGCTTTGGGTTCAATAGAAAGTAGGATTTTTGGATATTTGCTTTTTAGTCTAGAATAGTGCCTTCAAGTATATCTGATCTCCCGGTCTGTGTGAATCTGCTTCCTTTGTTCTAAGTGATACTGATATCGCCCTCAATAATTACTTGGTGCCATTTTCATTTACTATCGTAAAGTAAATTCTATAAAACACATCAGTAGTTATTCTGATTTCACTTCCATCCGCTCATGTTTCTGTTTTTGCAATGCATTACTAATATGACGGGGACATCCAACTTTACTTTTAAATACAAGTCACGTAAAAGAAATCTGTTTTGGTGGAAGTCAAATCAGTCACCGTGTAGATGGTAAGCCGTGTGAAGAAGAGACATTTCACGTGAGATATCTTATATATAATGTATTTTTGCACGTTAAAAAAAATCTTTGTGAATTATCTAGTTACAGAAGACTGTACATCAGTGGCAGCAAGGGTATTATTTTCAAATAGATGTACAGGCAACCTATCTTCTTCTCGATCGATGGGTCTGAGTTGTAAACCTAGAGCAGAACTGTCACAGGGGAGATCTAAAGATGGCTTGTCCAAGAATATTGCGTCGTAAATTTTAAGGATAAGACATTTGTAGATAATGCATCGAATTTCGAAAAGAGTTCAATCAACTTGGTCGGCAATCTATTAAATGTATTGTTATCTTAAATCTGAGAAGAACTTTGAGCACACTTTCTCTCTTCGAGTCAAAGTTATCACTTATTATATTCTTCTAACCTGTTTCTGGAAAAACTGAATTTAGCGATTGCCTTACCAGATGATAAAGTTTAAAGTATTTTAAAAAATAATCCAGTGTAGACTAGGGTTGTTGTTAATTGGTGATTTAAGGCCCAGTTCCACCTTGAACGATTTCGCACACGAACATTTATATTAATAAATTCAACGCATGCACGGGAGATTTTTTTTTCTGTGGGGGAAACCGAAGTACCCGGAGTAAACCCATGAGGTTGATTCTACAGACTATTTTAACCTAAATTTTATTTGGACTGTCGGGCTATAATTGGGGTTTATAATCTTCTCAACTCAACCAGGTAGCTGTTGTACAAGCGGTCCTTTAACGTTAGAATGTCACTAAGATCTGGGGCGCAGTACTGTAGACAACTCGACCCCAAAAGTTGACGAAACTTGGATCAGGAAATGGGACAATTAACAACATTTGTTTTACAGGAGTTGTAGGAAGTTTATCTGTTACATACTTGTATTTTAGTAGTGATTTTAATAAGCTCGGAATCTAATGGGCCTTGTTGATTCTGGGAACATCCCGTTAGAATTTAAATAATAATATTTACTTGTGAAGTGAAAGAAACTTAAAAATATTTTTTTATGGTCGATGGAAATTCGACAGTTTGAGGTCGAGGAAGATCAAATTTAAAACATGGATTTAGATTGGGCTATGCTAACTCGGTGATCGGCGAGCGGAACAAACGAATCACACACAACCCAACTCCCCTCTAGCGATACTGAATCATCGAAATGTGAAAACGTGATGTTCCTACTGAACTAACGGATTATCTTTTAAAATACAGACGTTGACATCATATGTTATTGGACACTGTTTCGTATAACAATACAGTGGAGTTATCCCCCCAGACTATTATAAAATCCACAAGCTTTAAGTGGTCTATAGTGTGCAGGTGTAAACGTCGGGTGATCGCCTCGGCTCCTTACTATTGATATTAAACATATCAGAATAGCCAGCTTTACTGATAGAATTTCATTGATAAACTTAGAGCACGGGCGGTATGTTTGTCCTTCTATCGCCAAGACGTTGAAAATACCCCGAACACGTCCTCTTCGCACGATCGAGGACCAAGTTACATTCGTCTTTGTGTCATTTGCAAGTGAAACTGACATAGAGCCGCCAGATTAGCGAGTTGAAACAGTAATCTACACCGTGTGCACGCCAATTACAACACCTTTAGTTTGAACCCTAAACCTAGAGAGGTGTGAAGACTACTTCATTTAGGCAGATGGGCGGAATACTTCACCTTAAACACCCAACCAAATAAAACATATTGGAGGGTTGGAATCACGGATTCAAATTTCGGTCAATAAATTTGTCCAAATTGTTCGAATAGTTTCAATACATAGCGTCCATTTTCGATTAGGTGTCACGCATGTGTATGTATTTGATGGGTGCGGTTTCCCAGTGTCGTTCGGAGGATACTTAAAGCAGAAATACTGTATACACAATGGCGTTTACTTACGTAAAAGAACCCTTGGCAATTGAAATTTGAGTAAAAGTGGGTCGGAACGCCACTGTTAAGGCAAATTTCCCCCATTGCACACTGTATGTCGTATGCCCGTCTTCTTTAGTCCAAGGGGGGTTGGGATGGCCCAGTGGTCTAGAGTGCCGCGCTTCGACCTCTAGCTGGCCGGTCACCTCTGGCTTGCGGCTGTGGTTTCGAGCCCTGGTGTGAGCGTATGTGGCATGGAGATAGGGGCGCCTTCTCAACCTCATGGGTTTCCTCCGCGAACTCCGGTTTCCTCCCACGGCTAAAGACCTCTACGCGCAAGCGAACTATTGAAATAAAATTAAAACCGTATGTTAGTCCCGAAATGACCTAGTTGTGTTGAGTGGACGTTAAACCCCATCTCTCTCTCTCTCTTTAGTCCAGTTGGTGCAGAAAAGAAGGACGTTAACCCCATAATTTATTTGTCTGGGAATAATTTGATAACCCAAAACATAAGTTTGCGCAAGAAAATACACAATATTCCGATAAAATTACACCAATATTAAAATACTATATATCGAACTTTACGATGGAATGTGCATTGATCTTTACAATGGAATATATATTGATTTTGACGATGGGATATATGTGTATTTTTAGTTATTGAATATTACGACGATATGTTTAAGTAAAAAGTCTCTCCATTTGACAGTATTGATCTCGGGTGCCCGCACATGTAATAATTTGAAACAATATCTGTTATTGGAACTCTCTTTCTGTATTGGGTGTTACAAACTTGCTTGGACCCCAACATAACGTAAGCCCCCCAAACCATAAACCATTCAATCATTTATGGTTCCTGCCCAAAGGAGAGGCGTATGGAGTCAGACTAGTAATTCTTTCCCCATGAAATGCAGGTCTGTAACATTTTGTTGAAGAATCCGATGATCTTAATCTTTATAACCACAAAGAACCCAACATGCCACAACCATCTCATTGAAATATTTAAAGGGGTTGACCCTTTCGATTTTTTTCAAGACCTGGTCAAAGGAATCTATAGGCAGTGATCAGCCTAACTCATATCTGTTTGCATGCCGATTCTTCCGCCCAAAAAGAATTGACATTCCCCTAAACCTGAAAGAAAACGGAAATTACAACACTCTTCTTCTATTCTAGACACCAGTCACCACAAATTGCCATGCAAAATTGCTATATAAAGGCACTACATTCGTATGAGTCTAAAGTTGCGTCAGTATTTACTTCTTGCCATTGTTCGCCAACTTCAGTCCACTACAAAGTGTTGTTACCACTATACTTTTGGTATAGTAAACGCAGGGAGGAAGGATCGATGTTACAAATTTGAGTAATTGTGTTCATGGGGAAGTAGGATGTTACAATTTTGAGTAATTGTTTGCCAGTAAGGTAGGGTGTTACCAATTTGAGTGATTGTTTTCCAGGGAAGTAGGATGTTACCAATTTGAGTAATTGTTTTGCCGTGCCTGACAAGGACAGCTGACTAGTCGTTCGGATATGACGAAAAACCGAGATCCTGTACACACAATGGCGTTTACGTAGAAGAACCCTTGGCAATTGAAATTTGAATAAAAGCCGGCCGAAGTTCCGTCTACACATTGGCGTGTACGTAAAAAATCACTCATAGCACAGTATGGCGTATGCTCGTCTTCACAAGCCAAGTTCGGAGCATAACAGTAGGACGTTAAACCCCATTTCATTTTGACCTAATAAATGTTGGCGTACTTAGACTTGCAATTTTTTTTCCTTTTAGCATTGTCAAATAAAACGCTTACGCAATATTTAATACAACACACGAAAAAGGGGTGTATCAAATTACAACTTAATAGATCATTAAAACGAAGCCAAGTCCAAGATTATAGATTAAGACAGATGTACAAGAACTCGGTGGAAGGTCCGCTGTTTTGACTGAATGATTATTCTAATGCTTATCTCCCAAATTTCACCGGGTATACTAATTGTTGATAAAAATGATCTTAAAGGGCCAATCCCGATAACTTTTGGCGGATTAAAACTGCTTAATTTTGTGTTAAAATCCCTTAACTAACCCGATATTTGTGATACGCTTGTAAATAACTTAAACCTGACAATTTTCATCTGGAAATGAAGACCGTTGTATTATACAGTATCTGGATAAAACCAGACTTTTTTGCTAATAGATAATATGTAGGTGAAATTTACCTTTTGTTATCAAGTACAGCTCATGGGTCATTCACTGTATAGACCTCTCAAGAAACGGGAATCGATTATCAGGTCACCCAATGAAAAATTGACCCGAAATCTTAAAAGGGTTGGTTACGTGTCCGGATAATCAGTGTTGACGTTCACGTCCAAACGACTCAATATTGTGAGCTGAAATTTTGAGACAAGGTAAATACACCATGCCTCTATATTTTGGTCCATAAATTTCATAAATACTCGGATTTTAATTTTTGAGACTCTGTTCTTATCGGGATAGTCCCTTTAAGTAATGCTAATTTATAATCAAGTGGCAAAATGTGCTGAAATGGCCCAGTTGTCTTCCCTGAAAGTTGAATCTAAAGATTGGGCCATTTGTAATCTTAAAATGGTTTACTCTTTTTGATTTAGGTGAGAAATAACACATCCGATTCTCCCAGTTCATCTAAATCAATTTTAATTTTTTTTTTATTACTTTTAATAAAAACGTACATGGACTTAGTTATCAGCTTGGCTTATCCATTCAATTATATAATGTGGAATTTAGGGACTTAATGCCTACACTAAGGACCAATGTTTCGAAACCTTTCACACAGAATTAGCCAGTTCATTTCATGTGTAAAAATACCCGAGATTCCTCCTTTTAAATGGACTAAAAGAAGTAAGACTTCTTTTTTAGAGTGATCAAAAGTATCGGAGACTTCTCCTTTGAAGGGTTTAAAAGACGGTAGTGTGTAAAGTACTCTATTTTCAGTTTTAGATTGGAAAATAACATTGTGAAAACACTCCATGCGGTAAACCAAAGTTTACAGCGTTTTTAATGCAGAATAATGATGCACGGGTATGTGCCATTTTATTTTATTATTTTGTAGGTAATTTTCCAAAAAGATGTTAACTGCCAATTATTTCCTCGACTCTGTACAGTTATACACGTGTTCTGCTTAATGTTGATATTGTGAAATTGTCTCGTTGTCTCATATGCTCTGGAATCAATCCAATCGTAGACCTATACGAGTAGACAATCTATTCTGGTGTAATAAAGAGAACGAAAACACAACAGTTTCACTACGAATAAATATTAAATCCATTGACTCTACATGTAGATGTCGTAAAATTGTAATTGACTCGTAAAACAGCTTGCTTTTCCGGGCGACATTTTCAAAGGATGAATGACCACCGTACAAATTTCTGAGCGAAATTATACATTTATGAGTTTAAAATATACACATAAAAACCAAATCAATGTAGCCACTGTACTTATATTATTTGTTCAGACAGTAGGTAGAACAGTAGGTATGTAGACTATAGGTTTATACCTATATTGGTTTTTCTCTTCAATATGACAATGACAAAACACACTGTGTGTTCTTGTGAGAATTTAATCGTTACAGGGAAACTGTCAAATCGAGTAAGCTGTGGGGATTACAAAGTAAAGTTTTACTTCGTAATTCGGATGGGACACAAAATCAAGTTCCATCGTTGTACATACTGGAGTGCATGTGAGAGAGAGTGCGAGAGATAGCGATGGGGTTTAACGTCCACTCGGCACAAACTAGGTCATTTCGGGACTAACATGGTTCAATTTTATTTCAATAATTCGCTTGCTCGTAGGGGTCTTTAGCAGGGGGGGGGAAACCCACGAGGTTAGACAGGCTATACGATACAGCACGCACGTGCTAACCATTCGGTCATCCAACCCCCCGTGTGCACGTGAATGTGCCATTGCCAACTGGGCTAGACAGGGACTCGGCTAGCTAGGCAAAATATTAATAAATCGTATGTTAGTCTCAAATTGGCTATGTATTGTCCTGACGAGAATCCACTCCTTTCCTTTAAACCGAATTGAACCCAACCCTTGTACAAACGGAACATCAAAACATCACGTTAGTTTCTACAGAGACTACAATTTCTTTCTTTTAATCTCAACAAAATGCTATAATTCTAATGGTTGATATCAATGGAACGATTTTTTTTCACATTTATGATATCTCATAATATAGCAATTTGTTTTAATGTCATTCCATTTATTGTTTATTTTAGAGCGCATGCAGTTAATATCTAAAAAGGTAAATTAAAAGCATTAGGAACTGGTTACGTATTTATATTTCTAAAAGAAAGTAGGGCCATGTTATTATGTTTGGCCAGAGCAAAAAAGAGGTCATGATCGATTAACTACTATCAGCATATTGCCCACTGTTTCGTATGCAAATGTTCAAAGCAACTCTACTGCCAATGTTGTGCCATGCATAATGGAGTATCGCATATTGACAATGCCTTAAATTCCTAAATACTTTCTCGTAATCGATGTCGTGTGATTTTGTTTACAGAACAAACGTAGCGACGATCAATCAGGCGTTGAATTCCTATTTCCAGTTGCCTCGACAACAAAGCAGCTTTCAATGACAGAAACCTTTGTCCAGCATGTTAGCTTATTAAGGGTGGAAAATAATGCAAGATCTTTGGTGCCTGTTGGTATTATTTACGTTTCATAGGCAATTGGGTGAAAATGTCCCAAAGTTAAAGGGGCAACGTTTTCTCCAAGACATTGCCGCTTGCCATCGTCATATTATTATGTCACTGAAAGTCTACCTCAGTTGCGTAAGTTTCTATCTCGAACATCTAGCCTTGAGTTTTCAATAAAAGTTTCGATCAATATGTTTTCATGTTAACAATGTAGGATATATTTACCAATAATATTGACTTAATGAAACACAACGGATGCTCCTCAATTTATGAGTTTGGATTATTCCATGTTGAGCATTGATTTATAGATGTTCAAACTAGTCCCTTTTGATAGCTATTTAGTGTCGTATGAATTAATACCTGGAAGCACACACGAATCTCTATTGATTTCATTAAAAACATTTTATCTAGAAGTCCCGCGATATTGTTCTTCTGTCTTCCAATGAGTGCCTAGGCACTTTAATCGAGGAGACGTGTACTTTTGGGAGCAAGAAAAGAATGCAAATATGCAATTTGCCAATAGTTCTGCCATCGACCTTTACGTGGGGAATTACGTCATTAAAACCCTAACCTTAGATTTTTATAAACCTAATTGAATCCCCCACAGAAAGGTTGATTCTGGAACTATTGGCAAGTGTCAGCAAATATATAAGTTGTGGATTAGAAATTTTATATAGAGCCGGAAGCGTCCTCTCTTATTTATGCATAAAAGAATGATTTAATTGCCATAGGTTTGTTGATATTTTGTTCCAAATGGATCAAAAGGTTTCGAATTTAAATTTTCTACTATAAATTTTGACTTAACTACCCGACATATATAAGAACAAACAGAGCACCGAAAATTGGAAAAATTACCCATAATATTACATTAAAAGATCATGACCATAAAATTAAAAGAAACAAAATGACCGCCATGGACATAGTAGGCCTACATGCCGTGATGCCCCGTTTTTAAACTACTTTCGTATGATTGTTTTTGCTGAAATTGCAACTTGGGAGCGGAGAGTATTCTAATTGTTAATGAATGTATGGTAACCTTGTACAAATATTAAAATTACAGACGAAGAAGGGAGAGTGGATTTCGTGCGTATTGTTGATATTCGTCTTGGTCAAAACAACTTGAAGTAAACGAGATGTAATGCGATCCTTATTATAGAAAATCAAATAAACAAGAGATCTTACAAGATGGATTTCAATAGATCCTTACAAGTAATGAGAAAACTAGCTAGACTTAGAAACAAGGACATTCCCATCACACATGAGATATGTACATTTCTATAGTCCAGCGACTTTGACTGACAGGTGTAAACAAGACACTCTAGTTTACAAGGGTTTGGCAGTTACGTGTTTATTTTTGATCAGCGATGTTAAAAAGCCTTTGACACTATTATATAATCGGCGAGTCACTTTCTTCAACAGGCCAATAATCATCTGTTACAATTTGTAACAATAGATACGGGCAATTTGTATGGATTTATAAAAAAGGAGTAATTCCTCGTTTCGATTTAGTCTACCGGATCCGGTTTCAACCGTGAGGTTTTAATGAGACGGAATGCTCTCGGCTATATGCTATTTTATTTCCTCGAACCCCCGGGCTTAGCAAAATAAGACTTTTGTTTCACATTCTTGAGACGAAGCCTTTGTGGCATTGCTCTGAACATAATGGTGAACTGTGTGGCTGCACGGAGCTTTAATTTTAATCTAATTGAACTATGCAAATTATCTTGAGATTTTCCCAGATTTTAATAATAAAAGAAACAACTTCTCTTGGTAACATTCAGTTATGATATTTGAAAAGAAAGAAAAATAACATCTACGGAAAAAGAAATGCAGTTCATAAAAGATTAAAATGTCAATTTAAAAAAAAAAGACAATTCTTAAGTTCGTATATTTATAATCAATTGTAAAGACGAAAATGCACGACATAGTATATACTCAATCCAATTCTAATGCACAGCATAGATTCGTATATTTTAGCTCAGATATAGCCCAAAAAATCACGATTGCTTACCACTGCTTGACGTGTTTACCCCAATATTTAGATATTTTGGATATTGTTTGCATTATACCAATAAGCACGTCTCTCTCTTTAAGGCCATTTTGTGAGTCAAGTTAAAAGTTTAAGAAAGATAGTATTTTATTACTCATTGCAAGATAGCGTGGTTAATCTCGTTTCAAATCAGTGGATCAAAGTAAGCACATTCCTAAACGGACAGGAATTGATCATTTAATTACAGAATTTAATTAATAGAAGATTTGATGACACTGGCAGACAACCGAGAGAAATATAAAATGCCATAATTTTGTGGACCACATTTTTTATTTGGCTATTGTATAATTCTGATTAAAAATTTATGTAATCGGCATAAAAGTTGAAAATAAAAGTGGTTGTATATTACAAATTTAAAATCCAATATTATTTTTATTTGCAAGAGGTATTCCGAACATTTCATCATATCAGAATATAATGAAATAAATGGGGTTTAACGTCCTTCTTTTCTGTATCAACTGGGCTAATGATGATAGCCTTACACCATACAGTGGGGGGGGGGGGGGTCCCGGAGATAACCCACGATATTGGACAGGCGCCTTACTCTTACTGTTTGTAATAAAACTCCGACATATTAAAGTCAATATCACAGTTAAAATTTATAAATATGAATAATAAACTACACCGGGAACAAATATATTTAAAGCAATGCAAAGGAGAGAGGGGGAGAAACTTGGTTTAACGTCCATTCGACACAATCTTTTGAAATTCAGAATTCCCCCTCTGTAATATCTTGTGGCTAAACCTATCTGATTCAGGTCGAAGTCTTGCATTGGTTGGGTCGACATGATGAGTTGTTTAAATTATGGAAAAAGTTCTCGTTTCGGATAAGGTAGTCGTATTGTTTATCATTTTTTAAAAAATTCATTGTCTGTGTCGACAGTGAAACACACATTCGCAAACACTCTTATATACCTCAACACTAACCCAGTTCCATAAAAATGTGCGAGATTAGTTCTACATCATTAACCGTTTGCTAGAATTGGATAATTCAGACACTATGGCGATAGTAAGCCACAAAACATAGTATTATGTTTCTGTTCATATTTTTCAAATATAACTTTCTAATTGCTTTTTTTTTATCATTTAATATTTTTTTCTTTATTTAAAATAACAGAAAAAAACATAATTGTCATTATGTGCCACCATAATAATTGCGATATTCTTTGTACTGTGGAAAATAGTGGGACGTTAAACCCCATTTCATTTCACTTATTTTGTGGCGAATGAAGTCGATAGTGAAACTTCACTGAATCCACCAGCGCCCTAGTGATAATCCACTGCCTGGACATCGACATATTTTCTATTATTGGCACAGATTTCTTTGTATAATGCAAGCCGGGAATACTTGCGTCCATTAGGAAACGATGACGTCGCGTTTTCGCGGGATGTAGTTTGGGCCAGGCCTGACTGTTAGAGAACAATGAAGCTAAATGGACGGTGTTCTTTCCGATCGCCATGTGAAAATTTAAAATGACTCAAGCACTGACCAGTCATGCGACTGTCAATCATGTTTAGTCCACTTCCTGTTGGGCAAAATATTGTCAGAGTGTTGCAGGAATCTTCTCAAAGTATTAAATAAACCAGTTGCAAAGTATTCCGTGACAGGCACCCTTCTCATTTCCTGTCTTGTCTCTCATCTTGCGTGTCAAATTGCTCGGGTTAGATCACTAAATATACCGCGCTATATCGTAAGTTTTCATCACGAGCATAAAACTTCCTTTGTGAACTTTCCAGACCCCGGCATACACAATTCTTCCTGGAACTTGGGCAAAGCTGGTTCCAATCAGATTGTTCCATGTTTCCTGTAAAACAGCGTTGGCTCTACACTGAACTACACACTAAAAAAACTGCGAAACCCATTGTTCACGATATTTCATTAATAGTCTTCTCTTCCTTTTCTGTCATTTCTGTTGTAAAAAGTTTTAAAAGTGTACAAATTATTACAATTATTCAGATTAGACACGATGTACTAACATTTTACAAAATAATTAAATAGATAAAACTTTGAGTTGCTTAAAACTATTAGGTTACCCCAGATCTTTAACAGTGTTATTCAAGATCTGTAGTATTAAAGATCTTGTAAACCACGAGTCTGTTATAAACATTCAGTCTGAAAAGATGGGATATACGAACCCCTTCTATGTCCCTTGAACACCGCATTCAGACTCACGTCATCAAAGATGGCGCTCAGAAATTGTTACAAGACTTATTTGTTGTTGGCTTATTTAAGTGCTCCTCTTGCACGTGTACAGAATATTCACAGTTTTTTGACAAACGCAGGTGGGACTAGGTAACTCGAAATTTCGTTTATAGTTTTGACCGGGGCTTCTAGGAAAGGCAACGTGGATTAATAAACAAACTTGAGAGTTACTTTGATGTCGTTTCTCGTCGGTATTTAGGGATAGATTTAATTGTGTAGCATAATAAGAGAAAAGTTATATACGAAGGTATATTGACCAAGTAGAAACGCTAATCTTCGTTTAGTGTCAATAGTGAACTCTAAACCGGTTTCTTAGCGAAAAGGTAGTTATTATACAACAGTCAGTCGTAGCGAACAAATCGCTATCATTACCGTTACGAGATCAGCACACATCTAACGAAATTCTGACCCCTGCTCACCTGTATTTAATTGTGGAAACATATTTACCGACAGTCGGGCGGGTTAATTAAAGAAGTCAAATTTATGAATGAAATTGGGGTTGGCGTAACGACTAATCAAATCACACCCGTGATTTTTTTACTATGTCTGGTGTATAAAAAATGTTTTTGTTAGGAATTGTAATGATTCACTGGAAATGAAATGAAAATGAAATAAAGTGAGGTTTAACGTTACACTGTTCTGCTCCTAATCTGAGCTAATGAAGACGGGCATACGCCATACAGTGTGCTTAGAGGGAAATTTTGCCCGGGCAGCGGCGCTACGGCCTACTCTTATATTGAATTCCAACTACCAAGGGATCTTTTACGTGCACGCCAATGTTTACACGGGACATCGGTTTTTCGTCCCATCCGAACGACTAGACAGCTGTCCCTCCGGATCAACTTTCTCGGCCAATGCAGTGATCGAACACCCAATACATCGAATTCCAACTACCAAGGGATCTTTTACGTGCACGCCAATGTATACATGGGACATCGGTTTTTCGTCCCATCCGAACGACTAGGCAGCTGTCCCTCCGGATCAACTTTCTAGGCCAATGCAGGGATCGAACACCCAACCTCCAGGCTAGCGAACCAGCGTCTAACCTACTGATTCACTAGAATACTGCAAAGTTGTTACTCCTGATTAAGACGTCTCGCTACTGGTCCATTTATTTCATATCACAGATTGCGTATATTTTCTGGAGAAAATATCAGGAATATGCTCTGTGTTAACAACTTTACACATTCAAATTAAAAAGTGCCACTCGATAAATAAGTGCAATCGGAGTCTTGAGTTGATGATAACTTATATAATTTATTTGTCATTCATAAAGCTGTTTGTTAAAAAGTCAATTTATTTGCAGTGCAATTTAGGATTTAATTTGTTATTCAAATGTTGTAAAGCTACCATTTGATAGGTAAAAGATGGGTTGGCAGGGAACAAAGCATAAGTTTGACAGCGTGTAATAAAAAGCTCATGCTGCAATCACTTAATAAGCACAACCCTGGAGTAGTCATTTACCAATATCAATGAAAAGCAATAAGGCTTCTTGTCCTTATAAAACAAATAGTATCCCATTTTCATCGTTATAGTAAAAGTCCCCGAGTTTGTTGTTTTACTTATCGACTTTTCCAAATGAAACTATTGCTGATGTATTTCTGAAGTGAATTTAAATAATGTAAAAGGTATTTGATTGATAATCGATTAAACACTGTCTAGAGTTTCGTAAAATTGGTAAATCTAAAGAAAATGCCTATTCATGAATTCGGTAAAATGTATAAGTCGAAAGCGTCCATTTAACGATAAAATGTTTACAAATAAATATGCAATCTGATCTCGTTTGTTAAAATATAGGCAAACATTAGCCATGAAATTGAACCTCGTCTGAATTAATGAATGTTCTTATTGGCATTTAAAATCGGGTGCCTTAATAAAAAAAGACAATCATGCTGGCTTTTCTTTCATGTGGATTCAGCTATTTGGTTTATGTGAATGCCGCGAGGCGAAACTCATTAAAAACAACTACCTTTCAAGAAATTCCCCTGTGAATTATACGGGACAACACAAAATGCAACACCCCAAAGTTCCTTAATCTCGGAGCGAAGGTAAATTTTGAGTATCTGTAAAATAGACTTGGAACCACTGGCTCATGAACATGTATATGCGCCATACAGTGTGCAATGAGGGTAATTTCTTCCGAAAAATCACGCTACGGCCTACTACGACCCGTCATTGTTTTTTTTTTTTCTTGCGTACACGTCACCAGTAAAAGAGAATGCTGCTTTCATTTAATTTTTCATATTTTCAATTATTTCAACTACCGTTCTGTTGAAATTTGATCGATGATTTACTTTCACATGCTTTCAGAGTTTACATAAGCCTAGCGAATGGGACGTTAAACCCCAATTTATTTCCTTTCATTCATAAGCCTAGTCCAACCAGAAATAAAATGGGTAAAAAGCGAAAGGCTCCACAAACCAGAGGTGATTCTGCTAAAAAGGTTCTGTGACCAGCTCTCTCCACTCGACAAAACAGAGCCACCAACTAACCGCGAAGTTATTCAATATATACTATTCAAAAAAAGTAGGGGATATTTGATTTTGGGGGCATAATACTAAAATATGCAAATGACTACGAAAAAAGTCACTATAGAACCTAACAGAAGAAACATTTCCAGTTACATGTGACGCCCAAACGCACCAATAGCTACCGCATGGAATGCAGGGTATGCTTGGGATCATCATGGGGGTCCAACCCAAGATTTGCACGACTCTGACTTTGAATGTTACAGTCATTGTGGCATTGAATTCCAGGGTGGAAACATCAGTTTAATTGTTTCAGTGACCAGAAAACAAATTTTGATATGCGTCGGCTTACCCAAAATGAAAGGTTACGTGCCCTTGGCATGCTACAGATCGGCACAACACAGGCGGTTGTGGCGCGGACGATGAATGTTTCTCAGTCTGTCATAAGCAGGCTATGGTCCAGATACCGTGATGCACAATCTGTACAGGACAGACCACGCACAGGTCGACCAAGGGCGACAACTCAAGCCCAGGATCGATTTATCCGTACCTTGGCCCTGAGAAATCGTGTCATCACAGCAAATCAGATCAGCGCTCGTCTTCAAACAGACACTGGTGTGAGAGTGAGTGGCCAGACGATTCGGAATCGACTGCATAGGGGTCTCCTTCGCGCCCGACGTCCTCGCGTGAACCCTTGTTTGAGAGATCATCACATTCAGGCAAGACGTCGTTGGTGTAGGGATCGTCAACACTGGGATAATCGACGCTGGAGCAATGTGATGTTTTCAGATGAGTCAAGGTTCACTGTTGATTTTTTGGACAGACGTAGGAGGGTGTTGCGTCGTCGAAACGAGTGCTTCCAAGACGTTAACGTCATCAGACATGATCGATTTGGGGGTGGTTCTGTTATGGTGTGGGGAGGCATCACTGTTGCTGGAAGAACGGCTTTACATGTTGTTGCAGGGCGTGTTACAGGCCAGTACTACCGGGACAACATCTTGGCAGTCCATGTTGTGCCGTTCGCACGACGTCATGGCCGCCGTTTCATCTTCCAGGATGACAACGCAAGATGTCACAGGGCCAGGATCGTTACAGGTTACCTCCAACAACAGCACATCACCACATTACCTTGGCCAGCACTGAGTCCCGACCTCTCCCCCATCGAGCATGTCTGGGACATGCTTGGACAGAGGTTACGTCAACGTCAACAACGTCCTGTCAATGTCCAAGAACTTGCTGCTGCGTTGCAACAGGAATGGGACAATCTGGACCAAAATGACCATAGACGTCTCATTAGGAGTATGCCACGTCGGATCAATGCTTGTTTGGCAAACAGAGGAGGATTTACCCGTTACTGACTTTGTTGTGATGCTGTGGTAACTTTGCTGTTTGACCCCGGGTATCATTTTACCCTTATAATAGTCAGTCTGTGCCTTACTTAGTCTAACGATCATTTGGAATAAATCGATGAATGTGAACTTCATTTCATTTTGTCATTTGTTTCTTCGTCAGTTTCATTAGGTGACTTTAATAACACTTAAAAATCAAATATCCCCTACTTTTTTTGAATAGTATAGTATAAAAACAACAGGAATATGGAAGACTAATACATAGCTGAACAGTGGCCAAAGACTTCTCTTGTGCTTGCGATATCAAGGGTTTAGGTAAACCCAAGATTTGCAAACTGGAAAATTGGTCCACTAAATTAAACCATGCAAGATGGTTGACTTTGGCGATAAGAATTATGCGGTTATAAGTTTTTACCATCCACAGCAACATGTGGCCTTTTAAAAGACAGTCAAATACGTAGTGGGGGTATATGCAGTTGCCGGATTTGCGAATAATAAGGATCATATTTGACATGATTCAGAGAATCAAACTCCAATCTGAAGATACTCGCAGCGTTGCTTTCAGCGACTTGAAGTACAATGCGTGTTTTGGTCTACTTTCAGAGAACATGCTATACTCTATGATTAAGTTTGGTGATTTGGAAGTGAGAGAAACTGCTCCAAAGTAAGTTCTGGTGATCATCAAGGGGACTTCAACAAAGGAAAGAAAATCCCCACTATTAATTTGAAGCTACATACTGGTCAGAACTAATCCACCTCTCTCAAAGTGGCATTTGTAACCCAGCTGCTCTCACAGAGGACTTTTCTGACCAGAGACTGCAGGAAGCATTGCTGAATGCTACCAAGCTGGATGTGCCTGAACTACCTTCACACTCCCAGGGTGTTTGACGCACTGTGAAGCTGACTTCCCAAGGTTTTTGGCTTCTCAAGGTCCTTACAATGAAACCTATGATGAACTTTTGATCTAAGCTTGATCTTTGACTGCCTATATGAGTTTTCATGCAAAAACTTAGAATTTTAAAAGATACAATAATAATTCTGTACATAAAAAGTGGTGAAAAGCTGGATTTTTTTAGTGAAAATTACAACATAGGTTTCCTAATAAAAAAGCACTTGAAGCCAGAGATGTGATATGTGATATTTTTTCTTGTGACTACAATACCAAGTTATAAATGTCTTGACAAGTCCAAATGTCATATTTTAAAAAAATAAGGAAAATCAACCCGCCTTATTGGGTATGGACCTTCAATTATCTATTTGGTCAAAGATGACATAATTAATTATAATGATTGGTCAATTAGCCTAATGACGTTGAAAACCTCCCTTACATGGATATTGGGAACTCACAGCAGAAGTTTCATACGTGTTATTTTATTAATCTAGAGTTGAATGTTTACCGAATTATAACTCCTTTATGTATCAATCATTCATTTCAGTGATTAGATCTGACTTCTATGCAATACAATTCAACCAATCATCGTACAGGAGTGTGGGGAGAACACAGTCAACATTTTAAGAACCCCAAAATTGAGATATGCTGAACTATTGACTGCATTTGAATTAGATCAAAAAGGGGAAAGAAATCGCACAAAAATCAACAACATATGCAAGTACAACTGGGCTCATGGAAAACGTTGGCAGCCTTACTCGATCCCCGTATTATTTATGTATGGAAGTGAATGACATCAATGCTCAATAATTAAATAGCGCTCTTAAATTGTTTAATTTGAAAATATGAGATAGCCTATGCAATTCAATCCATCTTAATGAATGAAGTTTCACTTTTGAATCTTGTTTGAAGATTGGAACACTGTGGAGTGTACTGTGTAGAAAATCGTTCGATGTGGTTATGAAAGAAAGGTCGGCGTCAAAGGAGTCCTCCGAGGAAGCAATATTATTGTGGAAAATACAAATACTTGCTGACGACGAACTCCAGTAATTGTTGGCTACCACCTTACGGTTTTCAAAGCTTACAAACATACAAGGACCTAAATAACAACAATAAGTGGTGTCCTTATCGATCTTGTATTACATAATGTTCTTCATTTTAAGGCACGGGGGCAACGAATTGACTGCCACTAGATAAAAGAACACGAAAGAAAAACAGAAAAAGTCCGTGCATTACCATGTTTTTATAATATAAGGTATAGAAGGAATAAAAACAATGGAATGTACGGATTATTTTTAATTTTTCTCGTGTTCTCTTATCTAATGATACTCAATTACTTTATTGAATTGTCAGATATCCTCTTGCAGTCCCATATAACAACTTTTGGTCTTCAAAGGAATCATTAGTGAGCAGAAATTCGGCCGTTTATCTGTTATCAATCTTCAGTCAGTTATATAGAGGAACAGCTCATGTTTTCCTTTTGCGTTCGTCACTTCCGATTTATGAAAGCTTTATCACGCATGTATCGTAGCAATGATCTCTGTGTTGAAATTATATTTGGAATGTGTTTAACCAGTTCTAACACATATTTGCCATAATGACTGACACCAATATTGTCCTTTAATTTTCACGGCTTAATCCACATTAAAATGTATTCAAATTGATTATTTAACGTTAACTTTAATTAGAAAAGCAAAATCAAAATATCAATGGTAGATAATCTTGGGGCTTATTCAATCGGATCAAAAAGAGGCCCATCCAAAGATTCCAGCGAAAATCATAAGTGACGATAGTTTAAACCATAAAGTTTTAGCAGTGGATTGTCGATTGTTGATAAATTTTCAATTAGTCATATCCTTGTAAATACTGAAATAAAACACCTTTGGGCTTATATTCCTTTAAAGATACATTAGTTAAGAGTTTAATAAAGAGTTGGCCATTCTTGTTATAATAGTTCGAAAATAGATAATGTAAAATGATTAATTTGAAAATTTCATCCAAATTACTCTATTGTGGGCGGAGATTTTAGCCTTGGAAGGTTTGACAAGACATGTGCTATAAGTTTTAGCAGTGGATTGTCGATTGTTGATAAATTTTCAATTAGTCATATCCTTGTAAATACTGAAATAAAACACCTTTGGGCTTATATTCCTTTAAAGATACATTAGTTAAGAGTTTAATAAAGAGTTGGCCATTCTTGTTATAATAGTTCGAAAATAGATAATGTAAAATGATTAATTTGAAAATTTCATCCAAATTACTCTATTGTGGGCGGAGATTTTAGCCTTTCGAAGGTTTGACAAGACATGTGCTATAATTGCAACTACCGCCCTGGTTGTTCGAAGCTATGTCTCGTTCGTCCATATTTATAATTAATCAAGATATGGTTGTACCCGTTCTAATCTATTTCAAATCGGGCAAATCCTATGCCATCGAGCGTTGGTTATGGCTTGAATCAGTTAATTAATGTTTAATTAATAATTTAGATAACATATCAGGCCTAAAGAAAGACCTACAATAGACAGATTTAGCTCTTGCATAATGTATGTTTAAGCAAAGCAACTTTCAAAATATTGTAGTTTTAGCAACCTCGCACATTACGACCAGGGACTTTATTTAAAGATACGAAAGGTTAAATGGCATTACTGTGATTGTAAATTGTCGATGCAGTGACACGTGTAAACATTTACAAATTTCTTTTCAAGGATTATGCGTTTTGTTAAGGGATGGACAGGGGCATAGACACCTTAGGTTTTCTTGAAAACTCAAACAAAAGGGCTTTCACGGATAGCTTTATATTATCTACAGGGAACCTCAGAATCAATACGCTACCACTAAAATGGTGCGCGTACGGCAATCCAGATTGTTCAGCTCAGTGTTATGTCTGTACAAACGATATGAATTGTTATAGTAAGCAAAGACTTGGCCAATTTTTTTTATGTCACAGTTAAATTTGATTCAGCAACCATTGGTAGAATAAAACAGTACAATTGTTTTGACCAAGGTAATAATATCTGAGCACCGTAAACATGTATTGCACGATCGCTGAACAAAGCACAACACATTATAATCAAGCGACTTAGTACCACTGCAACAATTAGGCTGTACCAGACAAATCAAGAAAAACAGTTGATATGTTTACAGACTGGTTATCATGGAATTGCACAACATTGATCTACAGTATATGCTGAATACAATGTTCAGTTTAGATGTCCTCGACAAATTATCAAAACCTTTATTCAAAAAATTAAACAATTGGTATTTGAAGTAGAAGTCATAAATCGACCCGGGCCATGTGTATAAACGAACGTCCGACAATCAAAAGACACTATGTCGTCGCCATCTGCTCCCAACAACTGGACGTTGGTATTTAAAAACAACCCATCACTGAGCTTCAGATGGTTCCTTAGGATTTGATAAAGGGTTGGAAGAGTCTCCGCAAGAATTGTACAAATATTTAAAAACTGGTCGAATGTTTAACGCGTGTGCGGTGGATCAGAAGGTCTGTTTTGAGTCAACCGGCGTGGTTTTGATTCCCCGCAAATACGTGACAACGAGTACGGTCGTGGGGGTTTTTCCTGCCCCCCCCCCATGGTTTTCTCCCACTGTTAAAGCCCCCTACACGTTAGCGGATTATTGAAATAAAATTTAACCATATGCTAGTCTCGAAATGACCCAGATTGTGTCGAGTGGAGGTTACCCCCCCCCCCTCTCTCTCTCCCTCTCCCCCCACCCTCTCTCTCCCAATTCGTTAAATATGTTCGTGTGTTCCCCATGTAGTTTATTATTCGTATTTAAAACATTTGGACAGTGGAATGCATGTCAAGAATACTGACTTGAACGGAAAATGTCGGAATTTTATTAAACATTTGACTTATTCTGCGAGTTTAAATTTGTGCACATCGTGGCCGAATCCTAACCTTTAACCAATCGTTCCTAGATGTCAACCATATCTGCTCCCTTTAGTTTAATTTTGTGGTGCATATACATGTATATAATTTAGAACGAAAACAAAGAGCATGTAAGAAATAATCGGCTTTTGGCGATCATATTATCTTATATTGTCTTGTAACACATGCCTCTAGAGACGGTTATTATAACACCAATATGTCAACCGTGTTACAAATCTCCATAGATACAACTAATAATTATTGCACTAACTCCGCCATTATTATTTCTCCGCCATAATTTTAGAATTATATGAAGCCAGTGTCCCCGAAGCATTGTCAGACATGACCCAGGTGAACTATCTTTCGCGACAGACAGGGGCTAATATGCATATAAATCACGCTTTTAACCGACATAATCAACCAATTTAATGACTTTATTTCTCAATCTACCTGAGAATATTCCAACCACGGGCCAAACAGACTTTTACGTGGATAAGCGAAATAGAAATACATTTTTGAAATAATGCCATACAGTTTTGTCGCGACAGTGTTCATTTCAATTCATTGCATTTCTGTAATTTTTACCAAGAAAATAATATAACCAAATTATTATTTCATAATCTTCGATACGAAGTTAGCAGCCGTTACTAAGCCCTCGCGTCACCACGGGCGATAATCTCTACCCCATAAAAACACGATTAATTCTTATAATTCCGTTTTCAATTTTCACTTGGCTTACAGTATTCACGATGGTCGGTAAAGTCTAACGTCATCGCTAAATTTATAAAATTTGCAAGGCATAAATGATATATTTTGATCAAATTTGCAAGGCATAAATGATATATTTTGATCAAATTATATATATGAAATTTTTAGCGTAATAGCACGTGATGTTTATTGAGGGAACATACGAAACTACATGTATATGGCGTTAGTATTTTATCATAGAATAGCTATTGGAAATGAAATGAAATGGGGTTATTGTTCTGAGATGAAAAGCTATTGGCTTCTAGGGGAGGTGTGGGTTATAAAAACGTTAATATGGGACGCGTTCAATTTCTTAATCTTTCTTACTCCTTGCAGCTTACAGCGATGGTAGTGATAATGAACTAAGGGCATCTTTCAGGTCTTTCTGAAATGTTATATAAACTATTAACACGAAAGACCTTAATCAACTGGATTTGCATCCGCTCTGCTTCCCAACGCTCATTGATGATTAAATCCAAAACTGGATAATCGAGACTATGTTGGGGTTTTTTTTATCGTACCGATATGATGATCGAGGCTAGGCCTAAAATCTAGTAATTACATTATCTATTTTTTAACTATTACAGCGAGAACTACCAGCTCTTGATCAAATCTTCCATCATCCCCCTTTAACTTTATTATAGATCTCTTTGCTAATTTCAGTTTAGTGACAGATTATATTGCCTCGACAGTTTCTGCACCTAAATGTTCCCAGAATAACTGATATTTTAAAGAGTGGTTGTATGTATTTATACACGGTGAACAGTCCATTTTCTGATTACACTATTTTACATATAAGTTTTTTTTGGACTTCATATTTTGTCAGATGAATTGTTCGTACTAGGGTTTAATTTAATATTCTATATTCCAAAATTATTTCTAATACAAGGGCAATAACTCTATCAATCATTGAAATCCTGAAGTGTCTATAAATAGTAACAATAAACCATGTCTGTTAAACCGGCTAAACCAAGAGGAAAATGTAAAAATTAATAATCATCATTTTCTTTGGCACTAAACATTGAATAGGTCCGATAACAAGAAACAACTTTACATTCAGAGTATGCGATAATATTATACATAAAATAAAAATAAATATTGGTAATATCACAAGTAAAATGTGGTATTAGGGAGCTTTCAAATTATTTTTTAAATGTAAAAGAATACATTTTTGAAACCTTTGAAGTATAGCAGAAAGGGGGTTATCTCGTTTTCACTCCCTATGAGCTGCACAAACAAATGGCTTCTACAGAACTTTTGAGTTAACCTTAAACGAATCGGCCCTTTCCTTCACCGAAAGCTGTGGGTAAAATCTTTCTTTCGATGTAAAAGCTTGGTATATCAGCTAATAAAATGTATGTTTTCACTTAAGATATTGTGATCCCTAGTTACACTAAACAACATGTTGTTATTCAGAAAATATCATCTGGGCAATTTTTTATCACGAATATTTTGAAACATCATCTTATAAACAATGAACAATATATTAATTATGCCTTCATAATATTCTAGGTCTTACAAAATGGAAACATTAAAGATCAGAGGTTTATCAAGCTGTGGGAGCAGAGATTATCTCGACAAGATAAAGGAGTGTAGCCAGTCCATAAAATAACAATCTAAAAGTGATAATCACAGATAACTCGTCTCATACTGACAAGCACTCTTTAATACTTTACTTTATTTATAGGTTTGCACCCAAACACATCATATATTTAGATATAGTCAGAAATAAGGGGGTACGTATCTATTATGCTTTGTATACTAGTATATATTTTCATATAATGCATTAGTTGAGATATATAGAGCATCACAAATTTATTTATCAATGTGTAAAGGGTTATCCTAATTTTGCTAAATATACCTTTTATGTGGACTTTATTTTATTATTATGCACCATTTTTATTACACCGACAGCGTTAAATAAAAATAATAATTTGATCAATACACAGATGTCTTTTTTTCCTCTTAAAATTTGACACCTAAAATTCACTGCATTATCGGTATCATTAGGCAACTCTGAAATGACCATTCTCACGGCACTGTAGTTACATGTACTTCAATTTTGTCGTTGGGACACCATTTGCTTTTAACTGGAAATTTGAATGAAACTTTCAAAATTGTAGTGCAAACTAAACACCTCATATTTATTTTAATTCGAAAATTGTTCTTTCTTTTTTGCAATTTTGAAAAACGTAATTTCATTACTTCTATGATGAAGTGTTTCCAGAACCGGTGGTTTCGTTATACCATATTATTGTTCTGCCCTCTAATAAGTCGCAGTACTGATCTTTATGGGTCACAGCTTTCTTTATTTAAGAAGGATGTTCAAATATTTATGAATTACTTATTCTTGTTATTTATTACACCCCACAGAAATACTTAAATATGACCACACCAATATGATTTTCTGCTCTTAGGGGTCCTATTAAATAAATAAAAGTTTTTGAATAGAACAACCAAGTACTTTTGGTTTTAAATAGGTCTTTTCCCCATAGAAATAAAGAGGAAATATATTCACAAATGATCTCAAGAATCGAAATTCATATTTCGAATGTTATCAATTTTATTAATAAATAAGTAGTATAGGCTTATTTAATTGAGGTAAAAAAAACTACTGACGACTTGTAATACAGCACTGTGTTGTGAGTTGTGAGGAGTGGGGTGGGGGTAGAAAAGGAAAGTTAAATCATTGTAAACAGTAAGGAATGTGTTTATTATCATCTTATTAATTGAAACGATTAAAGTTCCACTTTTCCATTTTATAATTGAAATCTGTTTATTGGTCTTTACTTAAAAAAAATCAATATTTAACATTAATATTTATTTTTCGCAATTTCATATTATTTTTTTTTTTTTGGTGGTAGTATTTAAAATATTATCCTACTGTTACGATCGTTGGAACGCCATTGACGTTGCGGTATATTGTAAATATTTTTTCACGTTTCCTCATTAATTTATTTTTTTCTCCAAAGAACACAATTTTGATGACCAGGTTTTTCAAGACTAGGCCCTCTGTCTCGCTATTTGCAGGCGAATTACTCCATAAAATGCCATTCAAAGATTTCTTGTCGGTAATGGGTCATATTAAAACCCGCTTGTTCATTTCAGCAGGGCCATATTATGGCACGAGGTCGGGGATATAAACCCACAAATCACACGCTAATATCACGTGCAGATCAATATGACGGTAGTTAAATTATTTCAGCTAACGGTATCCATGTCTATCCCCCGGTGAAATTAATTACTTGTCATCTATCTTGTCAGAGTTAGGGACAATGTAATCACAGCGCCCGCCTTCATCTATTTCACTAGAAAATTGAACATGTTTCACTTATTATTAATTGAGTAATGGAGAAGCATTAGGATGGTTAGAAAAGAAGAATAATGTGCTCGCCATATTAAACTTCATTATTTTTACGATGATAGAAAACTTAGAGTTGAAAGAGATACAACGTATACACTACCTTTATGAACAAAGTTATTTACTTTCTCCTTACATGTCATCGTTAATAAAAACACCCAGTTTCGTATTAAATAAACACGAGGGATGTGTAGAATTGCTTAATAATCTCTAATTCTCATAACTTCTTCAGATAGAAAATTAATCTGAAGAAATAAGTCCCTTGGCATTCTAATTTATGTGTACGATGATCTAAAATTATTATAAAATTTTTACCTACAAACATATAAAAAACATGAATAACTCATAAATGGATAATTCAGTTGAAGAGAAACAAAATGTCCGTTATTATTACATGTATAAAAAATATATTTCAAAATATAATGTAGTCGGTGGCTCAATTTAGAATTAATTTTAAAAAACTTCAAAAACAACCTGTATCAAACAAGAGCTATAAAACTCATTTTAGAACAAATATAATGGATATTTTAATATTGTTGTCATCTATCTTCGCTTATTTTAGTATCCGTGGATATATTTTTCTTTACAAAATAATGAAATTTCTATTTACGTGGGTAGCTGAAAATAAAAATGAGAAAACAGGTATTCATTACAGTGTTAATGCACTACTCTTTATGGGTGAATCGTTGTTCAGAGAAGGGCGTGCTGTGTATATTCTTAGTATTATTAGCTTCTGAAAGACTTGATACCACTTTCCATTTGGCTAAAATGTTTTACAATTTAACATGTTAAGAGATATTTGGGGGATATTACGAATTGGCAGAGAATTTAAAGATTGCATTATATACTATATAATTGTTGTATTAACTAAATGCTGTTTACCTGAAGAACTTAATAAAATAAGCGACAGTGCTAGTAATCGACAAATAATGTAGTTCTTTTTTTCAAAAACTTATATATTTTTGTGTACTATATAGTATATACCCTGTTTAAAAATTATGAACCAACCGTCATCTATGGACCCGGGAAAAATGTGTCTAATTATTCGTATTCAAAATGAAAAGTCATTTATATTAAACACCGGTTGAAAAAAATAATCAGGAAGAAATGTCCATTCACCCCCAAGAAAAATTTGAATGATTATCGGGTGATTCAAATTATATTAGTTACACAAGACTAACGAAATAATTGAGTTGAAATTATCATTAGATCACATCTTGCTATCATTTAATCTTATCAACGACTTGAGGGTCAAAGGTTGACAGAATTTGTAATAAAGGTCACACTTTTTAATAAATGATTCGATCCAGTGATTGGTTTTCACTTTATCGCTGGGTGATGGATGGATATTCTACAATTTATTCTACAACATTAATACAAATTTGTCAACTACTTGAAATTGATATTGAGTGTTATAAAACTTTAAATTGTACAAATTTTATTAATAATGCAAAATTTTAAGCTGAAATTATCAATAAAATGCACTAGATAAAGTCTCATGTAATTATCATTTGGATAATTTGCGAAAAATGTTGGCTTTAAATTCCACATCTTAAAACATAGACGTGTGCTTGTCATGACCACTACAAGGAATGTTATTCGTTTTAGTTTTAAAATCCCACTGAGCAAGTTTTACAAAAAACCAATAAAGTTTCAACAATATCCAAAGAGAACTATGTATTTTATCACGTTCACAAAACTTAACATTCAAAATATTGACGGAGAGATAACTGCGTTCAAAACTTATCGCAATATTGTTAATTTTAATAAGTTTCAACATAATGCCTCAATGTACAATTCCACCAAATTCCCTTTTTTGTATCCTACATTGCGTTCAAATGTTAAAAGATAATTTGCAATCCGAAATTTGTCAAATCCAACAAATGTTTAGTCAAGAACTGTTTTGTTTGGCGTTTAAAATGTAAACGGTAGAACCTATTTGTGAATTTCAACAGGGTTTCTCTATTTGGAAACAGTGGATAATCTCGCGAAATCATGTCTTCAAGACAATGTACTTGGTTAGTTTATACAAATTTATATACGAATATTGTTTAATGCATATATACTTTTCCATGTTCCGCAATAATTCGCTGATTTTCTTATCTTCTATTAAATTTCATTCTTAAAATTTCCTTAGAACTTAATCAAAACCAAAACCCCACAGTAAGAAATAACGGCGACATTGGTCTCATCTAAAGGGTATACGTCAAAGAAAATGCATGATAATAAAACCTAAGCTATATAAATATAAAATCGTTAAAATTTTTCGGAGTATTGAACGTTCCAATTTTGAGCAGGCATTCGGGTGAACCGCTATGTATAAATATAAAAATAGTTTCGTATACTGGTCTTCTCATATTGGATAGAGTATATTATACAGTGTTGAAATATAATGAAATGGGGTTTAACATCCTACTGTTCTGTTCATAAACTGGGCGCTACGGCCTACTCTTATATCGAATTCCAAATGCCAAGGGATCTTTCACGTGCACGCCAATGTGTACACGGACCTCTGTTTTTTGTCCCATCCGAACGACTAGACAGCTGTCCTTGTCCGGCCTTCCGTCCAGCATCATTGACAAGGGGAAACCACGCCGGAAATTCTGGATGAACTTTCTCGGCCAATACAGGGATAGAACACCAGACCTCCACGCTCGCGAGCCGGCGTCTTACCCATTTAGCCACCTTGACCCCCCCCCCTTATACAGTGTTCTTTGTAATTCCCTGCTTTTACGTGGCAAGGAGTAGGGTCAACTGTCCAACTCAGTGGGTTATTTCCGGGTCCACCGATACCCCCCCCCCCTCGGCTAAAGACACTCTGCGCAACAGAATTATTGAAATAAGATTTAACATTATGTTCGTCCCGAAATGACCAAGTTTGCGTAAAGTGGACGTTAAACCCCATTTCTCCCTCTCTCTCCCTTTTTTATTTTAAAATAAGAGTCTCTAAACAATTTATCGATTACCACACGAGGACAAAAGCTTTACATAAATTCAGGACTCTCACAGAGAGACCATATAATTATAACTTTCATTTTTTAACCATTATAGGGGGTCGGGCATACGGTTCTTTGATGTCAGCCTGCAATTAATCGAACAAACGACATTTCCATTTGTCTCATTACATTCAATAGCTGGTATAACTAACTGGTTAAAGAGATGATGGATGGGTATGATCAAATGTTACAGATGCTGTTGACTCGGTAACTATAAATTTGCAATTTTGTAGTCTGATAAATTCACTATTGTACTTAATAAACCAATTGAAAAAGGAACGACACATACTTTTGGTTCAGTTTTAGCTCTACAAAATTCTATTTTGAGTCTTACTGTAGTTCTAGTAATAGTCTTTGTAGTAGTTTTGTCATTTAAGATCGTTTGTTTTTAATTAAACTTCCAGATTTGCACAACTGAATTCGAAACATCGATTGAAGGTTCTTCTTAGAAAATAAAATAACATTAGAATTCAGTCACAACGTCTGACGGAAAATTTAGCATCGGTAACTTTTTGTTCATACTCACCCATCATCGCTTTAAGCAGATATCAAAGACAGAATATCAATGTAATACTATGCATCGGATAGCACTTATAACCCGTGTTTTAATATTTATTGTACAGTCAAATCAAGTTAAGCTTTACCGTTACACGACGGAAAAAAAACCTTCGTCACCCACTGAAACAGAAAGAGTAAACTCAGTCCGTCCGCATAAAGCGACACTGCATGGTTATTGGCAGTCAATTGAGCGTTTATCTAGCCACGACATCAACGCCTTGAATATACTTGCCACCTTTCGCCCTCAATTTGTTATTTAACGTCAGAACGTGCCGAATAGGCATAGCGCTAAGTTAAGAATCACATACAAACTAGAGTGTGGAACGCCACGGTGTCGCGGGTCATGAGGTGCTGCTAAATTTCGACAGGATTTAAGATGTTTAAACAGTTAAGATATAGTAACAAAGGCGGTTTACAGTCAGGGTTTCCAGAAGAACGCTGAAAGGCAGGTGATATTTTCAAAATGCTGGTTATGTGACCTTTAGAATTGGGACAGTTATGTTAGACAATATACACGTACATCTAGTCTTTGGTGGGGTCCGGAGAGACCACACCAGTAGGGGTTAGACTTTCTTGCCGTTTCTGATATATTTGGACAAAAACCATATTCAAACTAATTAGTTTATCGAAAATTTGCTCCAAATCCCTCTCAAAACATTGTTCTCGAGGAAATACCTCGAGCAATAAAAAAACTGTGTAAAGAATCCATGTTTGTGTCACTGCTAAACGGTAGAAGACTTGGTTGCATTTAAAAGACAATATTGTCTTTAATCGCTGCCCATGATAATCAATATTAAAGCCTAAGTAAATTCTGGGATTATCCCCTGTTCTCAGAATCTGTTTAAGTTTAAGTCTCTGACTTTTTCCACGTCCACTCACAGCCATATTTATCAACATATACATTAAACGCTAACTGAGTGAGAAGAGGTCAGACAATCTATGCGTGTAACCTTTGACGTCACTCGAACAGATATCCCTAATCGTCAGGCAGTCAATTGATGACAGACCTTACATTTTATAGTAAGATTGGATGTCTTTACTTTTCATATACCAAAATTGCCACACTGTTATTGGCAATAATCACTCCATAAAAAACTTTTGTGTGCATGTATCTTTAAAATTCGTACTTATCAATTAAACTTTCGATTTGTGATAAATGTAAATGCGCGAAGAAGTATATACGTGGCAGGCCCATTTACAAATTGTATCTTTCTCCTCACTTTGAATTTAGGCGTGAATTCGGGTTACAAAACTAAGTTAATGTGGGAATTACGTTTTATCTCTTGCGTCGAGACCAATAGGTAGGACTGGTAAAATTACAGCTAAATATGTCGAATGTTTTGTGAAAAAGTCATATGTCATTAAGACACTAAAATAAATGTAGGGCATTGTTTCAAATCAGTGTGACAAAGCTTTGAATGGGAGTGAGAAAAGGGCAATGGCATACCACATAGAATATTTCTGAGGTACACTAAACGTCGACATTTTCAAACATTTGCAAAATCTGCTAACGCAAGCGGTCAGTGAGGACAGATGACCTTCAGACATGATATTAGAGGTCATGACGTTAAGTTGGCGCGCCTATCATGTACAAGTTGATCCTGTAGGTAAATAGAAAAATAGAAGAAGTTAAATACACACGATTAGCCTGTCTATTAGATTCTAACTTCACTTATATATTCAATTCAGACGATGCGACACCTTTCCTTGGTGTGCCTTTTTTCACCCCAAAAAGTCTCATGAATGTTACCAGAACATACATCCTGGTACTAGAAATTCAAAATGTGATTATTTTGAGACAGAAAGATATAAAAAAGGCATAAAATAGGCACACAACTTGGTCATACTATACATGAACAGGCCGCTGTAACTGGACGAATACAGTTTCCGAGGAACACATTTTTTAAACGCAACATAGGTTCATTTCTGTCGGTTACCTTTTGTTGTATCTAAAAAAAATATAATGTGCCGCATTTCTAATTGTCTAGAAACACCTGTGGCCAGTACATGAAGGTATGTATAGTGACACACATATGTTTGACCGTTTCGTAGAAGTAATTTCCACAGTCGACATTTAAATTATTTGGCTATGTTTTATTGTTCTGGGTCATATCTTTCTAATTGGCAAATTCATTTTAAACATGCTGTTGCCAGTCAACACATACACACACACCAGCATTTCGAAAGGTAGCTCTCAATTGTTCATGGTCAGGGGCAATAACAACGCTTATTTATGATTTAATTTCGATAAGGTTCCTCTTAACGACACATGAACAATATTCTAGAAAAGTGCTTAAAAAGTATCTGTTAAAGGAACAAATTTGAATTTAGATCAAGTTTTAATTTTATGACTTATAGAATAATTGAGTCATATTTGGAATAAAATATCAAAACCTTTTTACAAACGCAGTAATATAATCATAAGCCTACGAATCGAACACGTTTGAAAAAAATCCCAAAGATCATAAATAGAGAATATGGACGCATAATGACGACCTTGTTCTTTGTAGGGGTATATTCGGAACAGAATTGGTTAATATCTTCAACGAAACCCATCTTAAAATCTGATTTTACATCAAAAAATTGTAATATCAATTACGCCCTTTTGCATTGCCTTTAGTGGGTGCAAAGAGTCAAACAATTCGTTCTGACGTTTTTTGTCAAGTGCTTTATAAATATTTTCATGACGTAATTAAGCATATTTTAAGGTGGACAGAATTAAGATAATTGTTATTTAGTGGAAGAAAACGTTAGTGTGGGCAGTGCACCTGACTTATTAAACCGCCATCTTCCTTGTATAGTCTTTATGACAATATGAACTATAAGCAATAGATATAGCAAAGATAAAAGGAATATTTTACAACAATATTGTTTAAGATGTACACAGTCCCTCTATTGTTTGAATCCTTTAATAACCCTATCAGGGTATCATAATATTATTAAAGTCAGCCAAGTAAAACCAATATACGATGGAAGTTAACCAGTTCAATACGTCATTTTCGTCAATATTTGTTTATGCCCTAATATTACCAATATGAGAATGACACAGAAAGGCATATTAAATCATCCACATCAAAGAAGACAGACATTGCTTAAATTAATTCATGTATCTTTTTATGACAAGGGTATGTGTTTATCTTAATAAGCCGATCTCAGATTTTTTCCATAAAACTTTTCTTTTTCAAGTAAGAAAAGCACGTGTACTCCCACGATGAAAATATACCAGATTAAAACCTGTGTTAAAGCTGGACTCTTATCATGCAACCCAATAAAAACTATTGCATTCTTTAGTGACAAAAATCGTGTACTAGGCAAATAAGATTACTCCCCCTGAAACGCCTGAGATGTTCAAGAAGAATGAACCGATAACTCTTTTATTCTCGGTGAGATTGTACGTTCCACTAATGAAATAGACCTAAAATTGGTATGTTCTTATTGTTGGAAGTTTAGTGCTGCTTGCTCAAATTTCGTAACACTAACGATGTTATGCCCCCCCCCCACCGCCCCCAACTTTACAAGTTCCAAGACAAATGGATAATTTTACTCGTAGATATTTTATGAAATTATTACTAACATCTCGATATGTTCGATTCAAGAGTTTGTCTTGATTATACCATTCGATAAGATTTTCCTTTCGTTTTGGTGACATTCGGTTAAAGAATGTTTAGTTCCCTACCGCGGAACCGTATGGAACATTGAAATAAGACATTCGAACGATAATTAATATTATAAGCATCTATATCTATTCAGGTAAAATGATACCCCTATGTATAAGAATCATTTCTATGTAAACAAAATCCGTCGATCCGACAAGCGTATCGGATAATAGAATTGAAATACGAAACTAATTGTTGATAATAAACTACAGATGTCTACAGCATTAACAAAGATGGTTTCTTATTTAGCCAAATCAATGACAAGGAACAATGCATTGACAGGGAACAATATATTTTCGTTTTACGGAACTTGGAGATTAAACTATGGACAGATAACATAAAACCATGTTTAATCTATAGAAAGCAGAGGCTTGTCAGGTAAGTGGTGTGTACAACATCAACAAATTTAGGGAAATCCTGCACACGCCATTGCTATGGGATATCATTTTGTAAATTTATCGGTATAGGAATAAATAAACTATTTTCCTGTTTCGTTTTCCTCAACGAATAACCCAAAGAAAATATTTATCATTATATTCCATGCTTTATTCAAAAAAACAAACTCGAAATTAAATCTGAAATATGTGAATATAAAACAAAGACGAATAGTAATTCCAAGGAGACAAACATTTGAGGTTTTGGGTGAAACACTTTGAAATGTTAAAATTCCCACGAAACTATTTTGTAGAAATTTTGACCTTTATTCTCCGCGATTTAAGAAATCGATCTTTATTCTTTAATTCAGAAATTGTCAGAAGAAACAAATATATTCCACCCAAGAGTTTCTATATAAAATTAAAATTTTAACGGTGGGGGGGGGGGCTATTATACCTAGTCTACCATTCATACCATCCATGTGTCGGAAGGGTTAATTACAGTTGCTGACTTTGGATTCCTATCTTTCAACAAGAATGATAAGTTGATCTGTGGTCAAAGATAACTATCAAGTTTAATATCGTAAAGGTGATAGATGAATGAAAGATTGATATACATTTTTATAATCCAGAGAGGTTAGAAACTTAGAAGTCTATTGAGTTTGGATTGAATATTTCATGTTTGCAACTAACAAAAATATCTGACGATAAAATTAATGATGTTAGGCTAGCTGCGAAAGAAATACGCCTTTAGGCTGTACGAGGTTTTTTAAAAAGGTATTTATCGGACTTCGATTAACTTCGATAGATATCTTCGAATTAATTACAATTAATATACATTGGATTTTTTTTTTTAAAAAAAAGAATATATTTATTATCTTTATCATCTTTAGTATCCCTCAGCGGCTGGTGGACAAAGGTGATGACAATCCATGTTTCAATGTGGGCGTAAGGATACCAGAATGTTATTACTCGGCGTAAATTGATAGAAACTGGTATAAATTATGAATGACCTAACATGGAATTGAACTCGATTTGAATACTTTTAGTGCCAAAATGTTTCGATTAGAGCTTTTTGATTGTGTGTGATCTGGCTGATTTTCGCTTTAAAATTTTCCATGTACATAGCGGTTGACTAGTCATGTCAGACTTGAGTAACGCATGAAGGAATAAATGGATGTTTGATTTATGTAATTCTCACATTACCAATACCAAGAAGTATATCCTTATCAAATTACATTTACCGGCATACTGTTTAGTGGGTTTCAAAAATGGTAAGCTGTAAAATATGAGTGGCTGTACTAAAAGAATGGAAATTCCTTGATGTAATAATATGACATACAATTTCCAATAATCATTAACAACTTTCAAGAGTTATTCTCTAACAAGCTGCTCTTTCGCACGTGCCTTCGATTAGCGGCAAAATGATTGTACGTTTCATCAATCTTAAATAGGCTTCTAAAACAGCTTAAGATAAATCCACACTAGCTTCAAGTACCACGAGAGGTCTTTCAATTAAGCTAATTGACGAGAGGGAAATTCAAGGGGAGATAATTACCCTTCTTAAATATTTCATATCGTATAGATTTCATTTCCTACAGAACAGATCTCTTTGACGGTTTGCATGCGCCACATGAATGACAAGACAATCAAAATACAATAATTGAAATAAAATTTGCAGCTGGCCATTCGTGCCATCGATTATAACTCAGTGACCTTTCTGTAGGAATTATAATGTAGGTATTCGAAAGTAATTAAAATAAAATCACAATGGTCGTTTATTATCGATACAACAGTATGAATAAGTATATGATTTCCTTAAATTTATAACGTCTCTTGGTTTTCTAGAGTACTATCTGAATTTGTCTTTGTGCTTTATTAACTCTCATATTGTAGGCTACCCAACATTCGTATAGTAATATTGATATATTTTAATTATATATTGTTCTCTACTTTCCCGACTTAAATAGGTATACATTAAACGTAATTAAAGGTTTAAATAACACATCCAAATCAAATATTTTAAACATATTCAATAAATTAACGTGATATCCTATAAGATACATTATGAAAGATTAGATAACGAGTTGGCAGTTCTCACTACAATAGTTAAAAACTAGTTAATGTAAAGGCAATTTGCTAAAAAAAAATTCAGTCAAATTGATCCACTGTGAACTTAGAGCTAAGCGAATGAAAGTTCCGCTTAGCCTCAGTCATCATTACTAAAGTCGGTAAGACAAAACTAGTAGTATCGGTTATCCCGTTAATCGGTAAATCGCGAAGGAAAATATTGCAGCAAATCGAACTACAATCCAATAAAAAAAATCTCAGCCTCGATATCGAGAGGTGATTATGGTCTTGATAAGTTAATTAATGTCTTATTAATAGTCTTTATAACATTTCAGGCCTAAAGAAAGACCTACAATAGGCCGAATTTGCTCTTGCATAATGTATGTTTATTATTTCTTTTATTGGGTCATTTAATATTTCTTCTTCGACATAATAATATGTAACACAGGTTTGGAGATTGTTGGTCTTCGCTGGTTGGTAAAAAAAATACTTTTGGATTACTTGCCATTCAACTAAATAGTTAAGTCAGACATGTTTAAATTTGTGTCAGACATGCGCGATTCAACCAAGAATTTATAAATCGTACAAACTACAAGCCTGTTAGAGCATGTAGTTTTATATGAGATTAACGAACGCCAATGAAAAATATCTTACTCTCAGTAGGCAGGTGCTTATATTTTTGATAAAAAGATGAATCTTATATTGTTCAAAATTTTATTTTCTTGATGAGAGTGATATTTCCGTTGGAGTAAGGCTCATAAGTACAATTAGAAAGCAGATCTTGATGTTGTCTGAATCATTACATCTGTATCTTTACGTTAACATAGTATTGACTTGAAGAGATTTACCTAAAGTAAAAAATGGCATGAATAACGGAGAATATAGAAACAACGTGATATAACTTAAAAGAACTCTTGTCTTTACCACACTTGAAATACAACAAGGGATATCTGTAAAATATTGTCGGTTATCGTCAGATCAAAGGGAAACAACTGGATAATCACACCGGTGGTAACATTGCTATCGTTATGATTGACAGAACACGTGATAACAGTCACGTGACTGAAAATTATACCACTTCCTGCCACACAAAGAGCAGGCGCCGTGAAAAAATAGCCCTGTCTATATCAGCATGTATCCTTGAAACTTTACCGTCAGTGTTAGCATTTTCAGACGTCACCATCGCCTCCTTAAATTTTTCTCAAAAAGTTTGGGAACTAAACAAAAAGTTGAGTATGTAGCAGTTATTGAAATAAAATCGAACCATAAGTTAGTCCCGAAACGACGTAATGTGTTAAACCCCATTCTCCCTCCTATGTTAAAACTACACCTAGTTGACAGCTTACACAGAAATAATCTTATTACCGATTCGACTGCACTACAAGGTTTCGGTACGTCTGACCCATATCACATATGAGGCTTTCTCGGCAGTTGACCTTTCCTCTAAAAAAGACCCAGAAGTGTCAAGAAGACTCGAGGCAAAACGAAAATTACCAACATGGCTTCATGACTGCCAGAAAAAGTATCCGGTTTACAATTAGACAATTAAACCCTTACAATATGGATGCCCTAGAAATTCATTATTGCAAGTTAAATAATAAAATTTTGAAAGCTAATAAATATCGTATGAAGCATTTTCGTGACATGAGTTGACAACCTTATTTCCATGTTTTCCCATACGCAGACAACGACATTGTTTCTTAAAGTCCTTAGACGGCAACTTTATTACAAATTAACAGATATCTCTACTAGAGGTTTTATAGACATCTTCAACTAATAGATGTTCACAAATTTATATATCTTTTTGGGATTCTATTGTCCTCAAAATACTGTCACCATATCTACACCGGGTCATTAATATGTAACTTCAAAACAATTTTTAGGTAAGTTGGAAAAAGAGACTATAGAAACTCTAAACACTGAACAAATTGACATAGACAAGTTCCCAAATAACATATTATTAGTCTTGGCCTTTCTGATTTCAACTATTCATCAGTCCAATATTATGTTTCAATAGCTTTCAGATTTGGCTACTCAATATGCCATCCTCTTAAACATTAAAACTTTTTATTCTCATGATAACGTGTGTAGTGGGGGGGGGGGGGGGGGGGGTAAATGTCTAGACGGTGATATTTCTGCACATATCTCCTCGAATTTTATCTGCTGAGGGATATACCTATTTAGTGTTTTTGTCCCTGAAATGAAATGGGGTTTAACGCCCTACTGTTCTGTTCCGACTGGGCTAATGGCGACAGGTGTTTTTGTACCACCCGAATAACTAGGCTTTGTGAGAAGGCAGTCGTAGGTGTGTATTAGTATTAACTTAGTATATGTGATAACATGTGGGATGCTTGTATTGTTGATAGAAGATTTAGATCTGTTGAGATGGTCAGACTGATGTTGAGATATACCAGACAAGTTTTAATGGACACCTAGAATCACGATTATACCCTGTTTTTTGTTTCTCCGTGCCTAAAAAGTGACACTTCCGTTAAATGGAATGTAATCTGAACTACGCATGCCATAATAAAATGGAAGTTTTCTCGGAGATAAAATGGTCGAACAATTCTTAATGAAAACAGTTTTACCGATAACGAAGAAGTACGAAAAACATGTTGCTCTTACGTCCAACACAAACTGACGATTTCGACAACTGCAGTTTAAAAGCTAAAATCAAAATAGTTCATTAGAAAGTTTCAATCCTCAAATGTTGGTGGTCTACATCCTGGTTTTAATAACGTTTCTAGTGCCACTTAACGTCGGTAAAAGCTAAACTATGTTTGGCCATAATAATACCGGTAGATATTATTTCCAACTATTTATTTAACACTCTCTATGATTTATGTTTATGCAGCACATAACGACAGAATGCACTAATGGTTGCTGTGAGACATAATGAGTTTTTAATAGCTGTTAAGTTTATTAAATTACACCTTCATGAAAAATAACTTACACGCAATATTAGTTTCGCAGATCAAGCAACCTCCAATCCCTTAAGCTCCATAATGGATACCACAAAAGTAAACTAGAACAGAAGCGTAAAGGAGGAATTGTGCGTGAAGAAATATAAAAACCGAGGAACAGTCGATGATAGAAATTCTTCAATAAAATCCAAAATTCCCCAAGGCATATCATTTTCACCATTGGTTTTATTTTAATACAATTAAATGATTTTAAAATTTACTGCGACTTCTACACAGAGATGTGCCTGTATGCGTACTTGCAGAGTATAAAGCTCAATTCAACTTTTTGCACTGATTCTGAATATCATTATGATTGTAAAAGATAAATTTTATTTCATACTTTTCGGGTTCATTGCTGTACACATTATCAAACTGAGAGAAGGATAAGACGCACTAATATACTATATAGATAAACTGTATAGATAAAAAGAAGGGCTTTAACTCAAAAAGTATTAACGATACAAAATTAATGATTATTGTCTGTTATGTCATATACAATAATTAATTAGGTCAATACGAAAATTTACATTAAAATTCCCTGCATCATGATATGGTGTTGTTGGGCTATATTGAAATTTTTATCATGCAAAAACGACTGTTTTCTAGCATTTTTTGTTCTCTGTTGGAAGCACTTTAAAATTTCATATTTCATGTTGAATTAATGACGTATGGCCAACTTGCTTATGTTGTAGCAATCATAACCGCAGTGTGTCTCAATATGATTTTACCATTACATGCTTGGTGGAAAGTTTCACTTTAATGCATTCTGACGAGAAAGAGAACCCTTTGCATATTTACATCGGCGCTCATTTCCAATAACTAATGCATAAACCAGAGATATGTCTCAGACTTATTATAAAATATTTTTCTTATCAGTTACATGTATGATATTCGACTAATTATTTCGATATATACTGAATTATATTAGCTTTATGTGAAATTCAATAAAGTTTATAAAATTCATTCGGTTATTCAGTTTTTGTGTTTAGATGATAAACTCCCGAAAAGCATTGGCTGCCAATTACTTAAAACATTATGGCACTGTGGATTGGAAGTTTGAAGTTTAAAAAAAGTGCAGTAAATTGGAATAAGTCCTATCTTTAAAATAATATTATCAGATCGTAAAGTAAATTAACATAATCCTCAAACGTCACTCACTTTTCCAAATACATGAAAACATCAGTAGAAAAAAACAGAAAGCATAAAATGTTTTTTATAACTTTAACTCATTTATTATATGTATATCTTGCAGTGACACATAACTGAAAAATCAACTTAGAAAAAAAGATAGGATAGACAAAATATACACGAGAAAACAGCTGATTAGCAACAAAGGCCATAACTTATAGCTTGTTGATTTGACAACTCTTTGACGGAACGAGGGGATTCTATTACTTTTTCTTCTGTCAAATACACAGTACTTTGTTAAACAAGCGAAAGCTTGAAATACATCAACACCAAGAACATATCAATACACGGTGTTGGTCTGATATATGCTCTTCTCTGGTTACACTTAAAGAAATGTGGGCTCTCAAAATGCGAAAATAAATACTATAGGAAAATAAACATCCATGTCTGTGAAGACAATTATCACATACTTTCCGTCTTGGTTTCCTTATCAAATATATTTTCCTGTGTATGTTTTATTTGTCTTTCAGGGCTCAGGAGAAAATAGTGAAGTTTTCATTCAGAAGAATAATACGTTAACAAATAACTGCATTAGCATACCAGCCACGCACAACAAACCAACAAAGATGTCATTCTTTGGTGACTATAGAACGCACAAGTTTCCCATTCTCGACAAAATTAATGTTGCTGGAAAAAAATAAATTTCACTAGAATTTTTTAATGGGTAGTTGCACAAATCGACACTGTGGCAGAACGAAGTGGCATCGGTGTGTGACAAGGCTATGTCTTGGCACCAATCTTGTTCAAACAATCTACAAATGAGTGTACATTCTATATCTTAGCCAACTTCAAAGGTTAGGCATGTATCAATACCGCCGTTACAGTAATCAGTTATTTTTTTCAAATTAAATATTATTGTTTTAGGCATGAATACGGTTGATGTGGTGTCGAATACATATGTGATTATTTATTTTGGACAATCTAGATTTCAAGATATTTCTGGCATGCAGTTTCCAAATGATATCCCCATATTTATTGAATTCTATAATGTATAAAATAACAGTTTATAGGAGATATGTGAGTTTTAGTTCTGCAGTTAAATCACAGGTTGCTAACATTGCTGAGCTCGTGTTATTCTTATCGCGTATTAAAATATTGAATTCTAATACGCGAGCAGACGTTGTATACTGTCGTACCCCCAACGCTGGCCAGCTTGGTCAAGTAAAGCAAATGCAGGTGCCCCGAAACATTTAGGAACTGGAGGTAGCTATCACTGGGGACAAACTTATGCTAGTAAGACTTATGAATGCAAAACACGTGACTGAAGTACTAAATACCTTGACTATAAAGTTCAATATTGAAATAAATTTTAGTACAAGTTAGACATACAATAGCACTGTTTATTCATCGTGAAGTAGATGAAAACCAGCTACATTTCTGAATGTGGGCACCTAGGGGCTTGGTTGGATTCTATCACTCCACTATTGATGAGTTCTCTTCCAAGTGTGGTCGAAAAGTTCCGTTTGAATCCAGTTCAGTTTGGGTTTTACCATTCGTTTGCTTGCTTAATATTTCCAGTCAAAATCGCGTACACCTGACTATTATTACATCATTAAAACTAAAACGTAGTACGTGTATTTGATATGCCATGTGTTGTCGTGTAAGACCTCAGTTTCTGTGTTTTACCAAAGTGACCCCCAGTTAGCCCAGATATACGACAAAATGGCGCTATAGACAAGGGGATAGAGTAATCCCCGGAACCCCCAAACTCACGTCGAATTGCTTGTTTCAGGGCCTCGATTTGGCGGGCCCTGCTCCTTTATAAATATATTTCGATGTTTATTTATATTGTCAAATGTGCGGTAGAGATTTCATTCCGTAAACTCTTCATTTATTAATCAACCAATGTAACAACAGTATTGTTACCTAAAAGAGATCCTGTTCCTTATATATCTGAATGTGACAGACAAAAGTAAAGTTAGACTCCATTCTCAATTATCGCCCAATTATACAAACCGACATACTTATATTAAACTTTTTTAGATACCCAACAATATATGCCTCAAGTTGGTTAGTGAATAAGATTAGAATGTAGGCCTTATTGCATTTAGTAATACTGTATCGAGCGGGTTAGCTTATGTCCATGCAGACGTGTAAATGGTAATTCATGTAGAGGGAGACAACTACATTTTCGAACTACAGATATTTCTGCCACCCTGTGCATGAGAGAAAGAGAGAGAGATGGGATGGGGTTAGTCACTTTGGGACTAACACAGGGTTCAATTTTATTTCAACATTTCGCATACAGTGGGAGGAAACCAGAGTATCCAAAGAAAAACTGTAAGGTTGGACAGGCCACCCTACGTGATACCCCCCCCCCACCAAGAATTACAAAAGCATTAGAATATACATGGACACAATCATTGGATTCATAACTCAAATAGTAATTGTATTTAATAATAATAAAATGTTTCCGCGATCTACCGCTAAAAGGGGCATAACTCTTGTTTTAGATGCGGTTAACTTTTAGATATTTTGTGTTAGTTGTAATATATATTAATTCTTTGAACTTGGGTGGGGAGGGGGTGGGGAGGGGGGGGGGTAATTCGTCCACTCGCCTAATTTCGTTTTTTTTTTAAATATGTGCCTGGAGCAATTCACACATAAACCTGAAGAAAAGATGAATCACTAGAAATTCATTCAATTATCATTGCCGTCAACATCCAAAATGGCGTTCTATCATAACAAGCACAGACGACATTTTGACAGTCATCTAAATGAAGAAACGTCAGTTTCTATTAGTGTAAGAGACAGTCATCCATTACTTGATACGGAGTCATTACAAACAGGGAAAAATAATACAAGTAAACTACTTTTCATAATGGTTGTCTGAAATTAATATCAGTTCATCATTTTCTGGTGTCAAACCTTAGAGGTAGCTTTATAATTTGATGAACTAGAACACCCCTATGTTTGATATAGAGGTAATCAGATACCTCAAATACAGAATTTTCCAAAGCAGAAATAACTCATAGTATTCGGTACATCTATGTCTGGCGTCGTAACGCATGGTACTACACTAAATTTGAAAATGTTCCTATGCATAAACAAATCGTGTACTCATGATACATAAAATCCAATGAAATAGATAATTTTGACTCAAACGAAACGGTCTAACCATATAAAGGTGCAGAATCTCAAATTTATCCATAATATTCGAAATAAAAACACAAATTAGAATTCAAACTTCGTCCATTTCAATCATGTGGTTACATACGTGAAAATGTGGGATCGTAATACCCCATATTTAAAGATAGCCTACTTTCCTATGTACAAACTGTGTGATTTGATGATATATTTGGACTAAAACATATTCAAAGTAATTAATTTATCATAATTTTGCTTAAAATCCTCTTGCGAACATTATATTTGTCAGGGAATACCCCTGTTTTGAAAAAATCGATCAAGAGAGGTCATGTTTCAGCCGTTTGTGTCAAGTGACTTAGCTATCTCGGTATCTAGCAACGGGTGCGAAGCCAGAGGAGAATTCATTTTTTAATCGCTGATTATTTATCAAAATATCGAAGCCAAATAAATTCTTGGATTATCCAAGTTTATCAACTTATACATCAGACAATCTTCGCATGCTCCCTTAGACGGTTCTCGAGCAGGCATACCTAATCTTTGGGTTAGTGAAACTCTTACTTTTTGTTCTGTATGCACTCTATGGGTTTTTTTTCAGGGAATCCAGTATTTTTCTAGTAAGATTGGGTGTTTCTACTTTCCATATATATCACAATTGCCATACTTTTATTGGAAATAACCACCGGATAAATATTTTTTTCTGGGAAAGTATCTTTAAGTCACAATGAACGTTTTAAAATCACTACAAGACACCGTGTACATTATGGAGGTAATGGTTGCGCGCACCGTGTGTATTGAATGAATTTTTTTAAAAAAAAATTACTGATTCACAAACGACAAAATAGTAATAAGAAAGCTTGTATAGAATGGATTAAGCACGCGCAATCGACTGTCGTTCAACTCGAACTGTTTGCGTATTTCGCTGAAAATAACTGATTATAAATTACAATAAAAAAATGAAATGTAAATCACTTTATAAACAGATCCATTTTTATACGCCCACATTTAAGGGTGGCCGTATTATGACGCCAGGATGTTCGCCCCTTTCGTCTGTCTAGATAAATATTATAAAGATATCTCATATAAAAACTCAGCTGTCTAGTCGTTCGGATGGGACGAAAAACCGAGGTCCCGTGTACACATTGACGTGCACGTAAAAGATCCATTGGCAGTTGGAATTCGATATAAGAGTAGGCCGTAGCGGCGCTGCCCGGGCAAAATTTCCCTCATAGCACACTGTACGGCGTATGCCACTCTTCCATTAGCCCAGGTTAGTTGCAAAAGAGTAGGACGTTAAACTCCATTTCATTTCATATAAAAACTGTTTGCACCATGAAATGCAATCCGGCATATTGAATCATCGCTACAACGCCGCTTTGACAGCATTTCACTTATTCATAATTTTGCTAAAATATTTGATTTGATGTGAAGAATACGCATATCTATAACATATATAATTCCTTGTCGGCACCTTTTCCAATACTTTGGGTGCTGCAAACTGATCCCGCAGTGAATATTCGCTTGGCCGCTACAATCACTGATAAGCATGACATCTACGTACGAGACTTAAAATAGCATTGTGCAAGAGCAAAATCTGCTTATTACAGGTATTTCTTTAGGCCTGAAATGTTATCTAAATAATCAATTAGACATTAATTAACATATCCAGACCATAATAAACTCTTGATGTCAAGACTAGCCTTCGATTTTGGCGGATTAAAATCCTATATGCCGCTTAATGGCCGTTGATAATTAAATCAATCAAGTGGATAATCGAGACTATGCTGTTTATATTAATGATTTGAGTAATGATGACCGAGGCTATGTGAATATTTCAAACGCTTTTTTCTCGGCTAATAGTGGATCAATTTGACTGAAATTTTCAGCAAATTACCTTTACACTATCTAGTTTTTAACTATTATAGTGAGAACTGCCATCTCTCTATCTATCTCCCATAATGTAACTTTAATGAGTTCGGCATATTAACTTTTTTTACTTCGACAAATTAAATTCTCAAACATTTTTTTGAAGTATAAGAAAAATAAATAAAGACGTTTGAAGTATTTGTAGTTAAAAAATATTTCCTATTAAGTGTAAATGGGTATCAAAATGAGTAAAATGCATCATTTTGCCCGAAGCAGTTAGGTGTTATGTAAATCTTGCACGAGCCGTTGAGCCAATGACTGACGCCACGTGAAATCAATGCACGTGTTGTGGACAGTCATCTGTTACAGAGATAATTCGCAAGTAATTCTCTGTGAAACAGATTGTGGATGCTGGTGACAAAAAACCCCGATATCTAGTCGGTTCTTGTCGATGATTTCAAGGGTCGGATTTATTTCTCACAGTTAGCTAGACAACCTATTAAATCAGGTGGTTTTTTCCTGGCATTTACCTGGGCATCTATCAAATTTGTGTTATTGGTCATTTGGACATACACTAAGAAAATAGAGGGAGAAAATAAAATATCCAGGTAGCAGTTGTTTTCTTTCCATTTCGGACAGGACAAATTGATAGGCTATAGCCCGTTGTTCACTCTTTTCGTAACCATTCTCTTTTTACGAATTTTTTTTCTTTGCTTGAACTTCCACTTCTTTCTATACCACACATATTATGGTATATTCACGTTCCTCTAGATCTACTCTACTAGAATATAATTTCCATTCAGGAGATTATAATTTAGATCAAATCAAAACGAAAATAGTTCATATTTAAAATAGTTACCTATGTTCTGTTTGTTATTTATTTGACAAGGTTGTCATCTAGGCTACTATAACTGCAAACGATTCACCCTTGAGACATACAATGGTGTCCATTGTTAGAAAATATAAATGGCGTCACCAATTAACCTGATGACCAGTGTTAATTAAAGGCTACGTCAAGAAGTTGAAACGTTAAACCTTGTGGCACAGTTTGTTTTAGTATAAAAAGAAACCAGAAACAGTTATTTTATACTTCAAGCCATCCACAGGAAGGTAAATATAATCATTTTATTGATAGATGGTGCTTACTCCCCCTAGACTTACAACGACTGATACCTAGTTGGAAACATTTTAACTGAAACATTTTCGTTATTTTCTGGTTTATTTTCAACACTAGTTGAAAAATACTTATAACTGAAACTTAATTTTGAACTAAAAAGCATTTTTTTAATTTACAGAATGAGGTGTCTGCTAATACTCGCTGCCTTGGTTGTATCTACCATTGCACAATATAATTATGATTATGCACCATCACAATCATACGGCTATACTCCAGCACAGACATACGCAGCCGCACCGACATACGCACAAACATACGTTCTCACGCCGACATACACAGGTTCACCATCTTACGGTTACGGTGGAGGATACCCATCATATGATTATGGCGGAAAATACTCACAATATGGTTATGCCAGTTATGGCGGACGATACTCACAATATGTGTATAGAGGGGGATACCCACAGTATGTTTATAGTAGAGAATACCCACAATATGTTTATAGTGGAGGATACCCACAATATGTTTATAGTGGAAGATACCCACATTATGTTTATATTGGAGGCCACGGCGATGGGGACTATGACAGTGGTTACGGCGGAGGACGTGGCGGTGGTTATATACTGAAGGTTACTGACGAGGATGGTGCGATGGCGGCAGTGGAGCTTGGTCTCAATTAGACGCACAAGAATATTCATGCCTAATTATGTTTTATATAATTTTTTATATGAATATTAAAAATTTATTTTATAAATGTCATTCTATGTTAACTTGTTGACTGGTTGAGAAATGTAATTTAAACCAACCTTTACATGCATTTCATTACGTACTAATCTGATTAAAGCGCAGATTCCATTTCGTTTCCAAAAAAACCGAGGCGTGCACGTAAGTTGGAATTCGATAAGAGTAGGCCGTAGCGCCGCTGTCCGCTATATGGCGTATGCCTGTCTTCATAAGCTTAGTTCGGAGCAGAACAGTAGTTCGTTAACCCCATTCATTTCATTTCCTATTTCATTCCATTTTTACAGTTCAAAATTTACTACACTTGGATCTGGAAGAGTTGTTATCATTGACGTGTTCTGAATAATGTGAGGTATTAGTCAATGAAACGGTCTGTTACATTGAGCTTTAGGTGTATTTTTTTTTACGAAACTGTGGGTAATCCACTAGTATCAACAGTGCTGATTGGTTAATCAAATGGCTGACGCCATAGAGTCAAAAGCCTCTCATGTGACCTTTGACGTGACCTATCGCAACAACCAGTCAGATCTTCGTGTAGCGTAGGCAATCCGAGGGTATAAAACGAAACGAAGTATAGATCTGTATTTTAATCAGATTGATTAGGTACAGATTTGTCATCACGATTTGATAGGCCCGTACCACCACTTTAATCCAGATACAGAAACAATTTTACATATCGAAGCTACTTATGTAAACTTTAAGAGAGAGAGAGAGAAATGGGGTTTAACGTCCACTCAACACAACCAGGTCATTTCGGGACTAACATATGGTTTAATTTTATTTCAATAATTCGCTTGCGCGTAGGGGGAGGAAACCGGAGTGCCCGGAGGAAACCCACGAGGTTGAGAAGGCGCCCCTATCTCCATGCCACATACGCTCACACCAGGGCTCGAAACTACAGCCGCAAGCCAGAGGTGACCGGCCAGCTAGAGATCGAAGCGCGGCACCCTAGACCACTAGGCCATCCCAACCCCCACATGTAAACTTTAAAGTATCGAAAATAATTTGCTAGGTATCCAGTTACGTACACTGTCTATCACAAGGTTTACTGTCTGAGAAGGGGGGGGGGGCGTGGTTTAAAGCGTGCGTTTAAGATCGCACGATCTGTCATTGAGTCAAGTGGCGTGGTTTTGCCTCAGGGTGTACGTGACAAGGAGTAGGATCGCTTGTTCAAACGCGTGGGTTTTCACCCACTGCTAAAGACTCCTATGCGCAAGCGAATTATTGTTTTAGTCCCTATGGCCTAGTTTTTGTCGCGTGGACGTTTAATCCCAATCTCTTTTTATAAGTACATGTAGTATGTGATAACTTGTTGAATTTTGTTGCCTAAGGAAGTTATTGAAATAACAAACACAAATGTTTGAAATAACAAACACAAATGTTTGAAATGTTAATTATGTTACAGGTTATTTGTTTAAAAGCCTTTATATACCAGAAGCCATTTCTACACGCCATGATTAATGGGGGGTTGGGATGGCCTAGTGGTCTAGAGTGCCGCGCTTCGACCTCTAGCTGGCCGGTCACCTCTGGCTTGCGGCTGTGGTTTCGAGCCCTGGTGTGAGCGTATGTGGCATGGAGATAGGGGCGCCTTCTCAACCCCGTGGGTTTCCTCCGGGCTCTCCGGTTTCCTCCCACAGCTAAAGACCCCTACGCGCAAGCGAATTATTGAAATAAAATTTAAAAAAAACATATGTTAGTCCCGAAATGACCTAGTTGTGTCGAGTGGACGTTAAACCCCATTTCTCTCTCTCTCTCTCTCTCTCTCTCTCTCTCTCTCTCTCTCTCTCACAGGCCATGATTAGCTAAGTCAATGGGGCTGCTTGATTTGTCCGCCGATAGGCGAGCCGGTTTGTACAAGGCGTACGCCGGTCAGGTTACCGTATCAGAGCAAATCAAGTGACCCGGCTGATAAAAATTTTGGCGTCGGATAATATTAAACAGGTTACATGACATGTTTTAATAAAGGTAGGTTGCCAGGCAACGAAAGATACGCCCACAACAGCTAAATCGTCCAGGCTGTCGACAAGAGTTGTCGCATATTTTTACTTTCTTCGGTAATGAAACATTTATAATACACTAAAATCTGATTAAAAGTAACATTAAGTAGTTACCAGAAAATCATTAAAACTTGTTTGGTTTTTATAAAGTTCTGCCCCATGCTAACGTTTAGTATACGAAACATTTAATATCATGGATTTAGCTGTTCAGTTAACAAAATTCATTGAAAATCAATATACTTGTTCGTCTCAAGACCTGAATCTGTAGTCAATCGGATGATAAATTTGGCCATAAGTGATCAAGGGCCATAACTTTGGCAGTTATTATCGGAAATTCTTCGACTTTTGACCTTTTACACTTTGTATAAATTTAAAGTCAATCGGATATTAACGTTGACCTTTAGAGTGTCAAGAAAATTTTTTGAAGTGATCAAGTGCCATACCGCTGGCAGTAATTAACGGAAATAGCTGAAATTCACACGCTTCTTCGTCTCATGACCTTAAACACTGTGTATAAATTTAATGTCAATCGGATATATTAACTTTGGCCTCAAGAGCACCCACAAAGAATTGTGGACGCCGGACAGACGGACGGATGGGGGCGACGACAATATACGACCACATTTCAATGTGGACGTATAAAAACAGTATTCATGAAAGCATGTGACTGCAAAATAAACATACAAATATTATTTGTAGTATTACCGAAAAAAAATAAATGACATGTGGTTTTACGCAGCCTTAATTCAGCTTCAAAACATTTAGTTTAATTTTAACGCTTTAATATTCGTGTTTAATGGCATTCCAATCTAACGTGAATCTTATCTCGTTGACAAGTTCACCATCTTGCGCCGGTGATCGCCGCTGTCGACAAAGCGGCGCATTCCGCGTACGCCGCGGCCGAACTTTTGTCGAATTCCGGTTAAATCAAGTAACCTCGCCGCGGAAACTGCCGAACTGTGGTCAGCCGGTATGCGCCGGTATGGATAAATCAAGCAGGACCAATGTCTATGTAGGTTGGGTGATGCCGTGATGGTTATTTTATACATACATATTCCTGACTTGTAGCCCATGGGTTCCTCGGGATTTATCGGCGCGGTTTCATCTTGTTAGTCGTGCAGGACAGAGGTCCCATATCTACATTAGATTGCACGTAAAAGAACCCTTGAGAGTTGGAATTCCAAATAAGATTAGGCCGTAGCCCTGTGGTATGGGCAAAATAACACACTGTAATGCCATTCTTCATGGGGGGTTGGGATGGCCTAGTGGTCTAGAGTGCCGCGCTTCGACCTCTCTCTGGCTGGCCGGTCACCTCTGGCTTGCGGCTGGGGTTTCGATCCCTGGTGTGATCGTATGTGGCATGGAGATAGGGGCGCCTTCTCAACCTCGTGGGTTTCCTCCGGGTACTCCGGTTTCCTCCCACTGCTAAAGACCCCTACGCGTATGCGAATTATTGAAATAAAATTGAAACCATATGTTAGTCCCAAAATGACCTGTGTCGAGTGGACGTTAAATCCCATTTCTCTCTCTCTCTCTACCCTTCTTCAAAATGAAATGAAATGGGGTTTAACGTCCTACTCTTCTGCACCTGACCTGGGCTAATGGAAGACGGCCATACGCCATACAGTGTGCTATGAGAGAAATTTTGCCCGGGCAGCGGCGCTACGGCCTACTCTTTTATCGAATTCCAACTGCCAAGGGATCTTTTACGTGCACGCCAATGTGTACACGGGACCTCGGCTTTTTTCCCATCCGAACGACTAGGCAGCTGTCCTTGCCAGGCCCTCCTTCTGCATCACTGACAACGGGAAACCGTGCAGGAAAATCGAGATGAACTTTCTCGGCCAATGCAGGGATCGAACACCCGACCTCCAGGCTAGCGAGCCAGCGCCTTTCCCACTTAGCCACCGTGATTCCCATGCCCTTGTTCATTATCCCAGTCGGTCTATAAGAGTTGAAAGTTAAACCCCATTTATGCAGATATTTATCAACTGGACAAAATATTTATATTTTAATCGGTATTTGTTTTTCGAGCTTGCTGCTTGGGGATTATTACTTAAGGGTTTTTTTGAGGATTGCTTCTTTCGAACTTAAATATGGGATCCATTCTTGTCTGCACCGCACCAGGGATTTTTCCACGATTTTCATGTTTAATACGATAAGTTGGAAATAAGTCTAAAGAGTCAAGTGTTAATTAAATCGTGATTTAAATAAGAATTGGTCAGATACTGCTCTATATCGGAAAAGGTTGTGAATTGCGTCCCCTACCCTTGCTGGAACTTCCACAACTTTCAGTCGAGCGCCGCCCTAGCGTGATATCGAAGATAAGTGTCTCTCCTATGGGAGTTGCATGAAAAAGCCAGTCCTGAATGAAATAACTGTAAAGAATAGGGTAAAAGGTGTCCAAGGGTAGGTCCCCTCAGGGGCGTGGTGAGGGCAATTATTGAGAAGAAATTATGAGTAACAAAAAAGATTTTGGCACAAAAACCCTTTTACTGACCGCGGAGCTGTGGGCGGCGAAGCCGGCCACCGCGAGCGCCGAAGGCGCGAGCCTGCGGCGGGGGGTCCGGGGGGCCCTCCCCCGGGAAAATTTCGAAAATTAGAAGCCCAGAAACGCAATCTCCAGCAATCCGAGACAATTTGATTGTGATTTTGGCGCAAAAACTTTTTGGCGCATGAGTATGGCTACTCATGAACTCATTCTCACCACGCCCCTGGGTCCCCTACTACGTGTAGTCCTTGGATTAAACATGCACTATGCAAGAGCTTAATCTGGCTAATACCGGTCTTTCTTTGGGGCTCAAATGTTATCTAAACTATTAATTAACATATCTAGACCACAATCAAACTCGTAATGCCATCGTTAGTCTGCGATATTTACTAAATTTGAACGTAAAAATGGAAACTCGAGAGTTAGATTATTGTGAAATTGGTGTAAATGGTTTATAAGAAACTCTCGGTATATATATTACTTGCATTTGGTCACGTTTTGTAACGCATACTTATGGAGATCATACTTAATTTATTGTGCGACGTTTTGAAGAGTATGCTCTAAACTTTTTCAAGCAAGAGTAGGATCATCGAACAATAAGTTAAAATGAGTACCAATACCAATCAAAGTGTAAGGTCATCGATCATGCTATTATATTCCTCTTTTATCTGAACAATAAGTTATATTAGATTGACATAATTTTTACATAAATTCAATATTTTCACAAACCAAGAAATTATGCTATGACATTTCTCTATGCATCCATTCAAGACCACGATCCACTACCACTATCGGACCATCCTCCGGAGTGACCTCCGCTATATCCGCCACCGCCGTAATTACCGCCATAGCTTCCACTACCGTAATTACCGCCATGACTTCCACCGCCGTAGTTACCGCCATTGCCTCCACTGCCGTAATTGCCGCCATTGCCTCCACCACCGTAATTGCCGCCATAGCCTCCTCCGCCGTAATTACCGCCATAGCCTCCTCCGCCGTAGTTACCGCCAATGCCGCCACCTCCGTAGCCTCCACCATATGGTGGGTATCCCCCGCCGTAACCATATTGTGGGTATCCTCCGCCATAACCAAATGATGGGTATCCTCCACCGTAACCGTAAGATGGTGCAGCAGTGTACGTCGGTGCGGCTGTGTATGTCGGTGCCACTGCGTATGTCGGTGCGGCTGCGTATGTTGCCGTTGGTGCGGCTGCGTATGTTGTTGGTGCGTATGTCGTTGCAGGATAGCCATACGCTCCTGACGGTGATGGTACAGAACCATAACTATATTGTGCAATGGCGGATACCACCAAGGCAGCGAGTATAAGCAGACACCTCATTCTGTAAATTAAAACAATGGGATATAGTTCAAAATTATGTTTCGATGATAACGTGTAAAAATTAACAACAAATTACGAAATATTGGCACTTCTCCGTTTATATTGTAATCGGTCGGGGTTCAGGGCAAAGGTTGGTCGCCCAACATATGCGATCTTATTCAGTCGATTACTCGCCCACTTACTGTCCAATATTTTACCTTAAAATACAGATGTGACGTCACCCTTTGATGTTGGCGTACCAATATTTCCAATAATGTACTGGCAACTTGCCAATCGTACATTATCTATCCTGGAAGAAATATTGGACTCGCGTGACGTATTTCATAGAAAAGCAGGTGCGGGTTAGCGTCTGTATTTTAAGTTATTTAATGGTCTCGAGCTAAAGACATTGTGTAATATATTGAAACAACATTCGGCTTACGCCTCGTGCAGTATTACTAAATATTTCGCTCTCGACCATTAAACCACGCATAAACGAAGGAATATCAAAATTCTTGCCACTCCCGATTATAAAGCAAAACAAGGAATAGCAACATCCCTACGAAGTCACCGGCATTATAGTTTGAATTCAAAAATGCCACACGGGTTTGTTAGCTTAGAAAATCATTCTCATGAAATATCAGTCGTTTTAAGTGTAGGGGAACTAATGAAAATAGTCTTAGAAGAGGAGTACTTACCTTTCTGTGGTTGGTTGCTGGAAGTATAAAATAACTAATCCTGTTTTCTTTTTATACTAAAATCAAATCCGTTTTGACGTAGCCGATGTACATAATTAACACTGGTCATCTTTGATCCTAGTCGATGTTCAGGCTAATTGATGACGCCATAAAGATTTTTTTTTTTAACAATGGTCAGCTTTGTTTGTCTAAAATTCGAACCGTTTGCTGTTATATTTCTTATGTGGAAAACTCTCAGCGTTACATATGGCTAGCTTTATCCATGTGAAAATTGTGAATTAAGCGTAATTCAATACCACCTGACCGTATGACACATTTTCATCCCAAGTTTGAGTCCCAGTAAAATAAATGAAGTAAAGGAGGTCATTTTCTTCTGAAGTTTATTTTTTCGCAGATTAAAATAATTCGAAATGAAATTAAATCAGGGTGAATGCCACACTTTTGATCCTCTATCAGGGCTAATGAATTCGTGTATCATGACTTTATTTAAAAAAATAATTACAATGTACGCCATAGTCTATCTGTCCGGTTTGGTATATGCATGGCTTACAGATATGTACCACAAGCAGGTTTTTGGGGGTTTTTTTTTATTTTTATTAAACAATATCTTTATTCATATTTGTTTCTGAAAAGGGACTGGAGAACCTATATTAAACCCCTCTCCCTGTCAGATATAGATACATGTATTTACAATTTAGAAATAAATAATCAAAGTACAAGTGAAAATATGATTACAGCGAGTGTGTTATAGTTGTCCCTGGGATGTGTTCAACGCCGGATTAACCATGGTGGGGGCCCCGGGGCCTGGACTCCCCCCCCCCCACCCCCCGCCAAGAAATTTTCAGAAATTGGAGGCCAGAAACGTGATTTCCTGGCATTTCAGGCACTTGTGTTGGAGCCATTTAGAAGTACTTCCCCCAGAAAAAAATAAAATTCTGCCACCAAATTAGCGGATTCTGGCGTTGTTTCGGTGGACCAATCCATGCGAGTGCTATGAAATGATGACATTTCTAGAGGAGGGGACTGTAAGTGGGCAGAGCGACATCAAACCTAATTTTGAAGTCGCCTGATCAGTGATAAATAACGGGGTTACTTGATTCGGAATCGTATTATAGCCCCACGATGATTTGATGAATGGAGGTCGTAACGTTACGACCAAGCCGGACTCGATGTTTGACAAACAAAATGGTAATACGAGATTTAATCAAGAAATATGAATATTTCGTGTGATCATGGTGTGCATCTCATCAAATTCAGCTTATACCCTCAACAAATATCAACAACAACAACAACTACAGTTTATATACAATCGTACGTCAAACTGAGGCAAAATTCGCGCTACTCGAAATGATGGGGACGTGTAATTTGTTCGAGTTATACGATAATTCGAGTTAGACGATGGTCGGTCCGATAGAAGATCTCACGACAATAAAAAAACATGTGTTCCACCCATCACCGGATTACACCGAATTCTCGGATGTCGATCGCACCACACCATGGATTGTGGGGGCCCCAGGGACTTCCGATGGAGGGCCGTCGAAGCATCGGAGGGGCCCCCGTCACTAGGTCACCGGCCGTTGGAGTCCTCGGTCCGACCATGCTCGAGGCGCGCAACTGAGATTTTTGTGTGGGGGCCCCCTAATGTGGTGGGACCTTGGGCCTGTGCCCCATGGTTAATCCGGCGTTGCCATGTTCTGTCTTTAGCGTTCCTGGGGGATCTTAAATTTGACTTTTAGTCTGGTGATTTGGAGTTCCTTCATGCAGTGGACTAAGAATGCGAGTAACAGGGACCATTAGTGCTTTCCAGTAAAGGAAATGAAATGAAATGGGGTTTAACGTCCTACTGTCCTGATGTTCTGCTCCGCACTGAGCTAATGAAGAAGGGCATACGCATAAGACCTACTATTATATCGAATTCAAGGGATCTTTTGCGTGCACGCCAATGTGTACACAGGAGCTCGGTTTTTAGTGTCATCCGAACCACTAAGCAACTTCCTTAACAGCCCCCCCCCATCCTGCATCACTGACAAGAGGGAACCATGCCGGAAAATCTGGATGAACATTCTCGGCCAATGTAGGGGTCGAACACTCGACCTCAAGGCAAGCTAGCCAGCGTCTTACCCATCTTACCTTCTTAGACTTTGTTGGAATTATATAGGATTGTATATTGACAGTGTATAAGTTACACAGACCATTCATTTATAACACCAGTTTATATACAACAGAAACATACATTATAAATTAGGAATTTTATTACAAAATTTAAAAACATATAAAAACTATAATCTTATATAAATTTGGCCAAAAAATTATTTATTTAATACCCGTATATTCCTAATTAACATTTTTTTAGATTTTTATTACAAAATTCAAAAATACTTGTATATATTTAGCTTTTATAAAATGAATTACTGTAAAAATGAATATGACGTAACGATATATTATACACAAATGATAAATAAATAAATACGCACCCCCCCCCCCCACCCCACCCCCCCGCCCTCTCTATTCAAATAATCGAACACAATGTGTTTATCTATCTATCTAGAATCGTTTTACTTACTAGCAAAAAATATATATTATTACGACTGGTAAACAAAAATCGTGACTGGTACTTATATCATTACTGCATAGTTAAATTTACACATAAAACAACTTTCAAACACACTTATTAACAAATTAAACGATTACATTTACACTCAGCAATCACTCTCGTCAATTCTTATTCATAAACATATACATATACATAAAGACTTAAAACAACAATAAACCATTCTTATTCACAAACATACAGTTGAATTCACAATTAAATTGAAACAACTAACTCACAAACATACACTCGAATTCACACTTGATACAACCCTTACAAACAAACATACAGTTGATGCAACTCTCACAAACATATTATTCCCAAATAGTAGATAAACCTGGTGCAGTATCTATAAAATAAAAGTTGGCGTTGATTCTTTGTCTGTTAACACAATCTTTAGCATCACTATCTAATTCAGGAATCAAAGCCCAGCCAGGGACATCTACAGGACCGTCATACATAGGTTCATCAGCCCAGTTGATAACATTTTGATGGTAAATTTGGCAGAAGTCATCACTGTTTTCTGTGGCAGCCCAATGTCTTCTGGAAGAATAATCTTTGGCATAGCAATTAAAATCTATTCCAGCAATCAATGCCCAGTCAGGGACATCTACGGGTCCATCATGCTCAGGTTCGTCAGCCCAGTTGATAACATATTGATGGTGAATATATTCTGTGGTAGAGGAATCATTTTTATTATGTTGATAAAAATCTATTCCAGGAATCAATGCCCAATCAGGAATATTTGTTGGCTCTTCATATGAGACTTCGTCAGCCCAGTTGATAACTGAATAATGTTGGTTTTGGTTCAGGTTCAGCTGAAAAGTATCGTCCAATTCTTCGTCCAAATCCTTTGCATCTCCAGTGTATGATAGTGATGCTGACGATAGAGGTTGTCTTGGAACTCCTAGTTCACAAATTTTCTCGTATCCTTGGTTGGATTTCTTGTAGTAAGATACGACTGAAAAATAGTGAAAAACAATTTCAAGCAATGAAAATAAGAAACGGAAACGATATTTGACCCTGGTAGATAATAAATGAAATGTTCACCATAACTGTATGGGGCAAGTGAGGGGTACGTGTGTACATTGGTAGAGTTTATAAAAGATGTCTTGGCATTTGAAATTCCCGAAAAGAATAGACCCCCCTCTCCTCCGTATTTCACGTTTAAATACATATTGCCGTAAGTAAATTTCAAATGACAACGAGACGTTATACCTTATTTCATTTGTGAGATTTTGTCAACTGGTTTGATTCTGTTATTTGACTGTTACTAGCGTTTTGAATGACATACTTTTAATGTGAACAGACTTTGGACACAATAAAGTGTTAGACTTACTAGAAGTATTAAGGGTTGATTACTCAAGTGCTATAGGCCTACTAAAAGTATTAAACTATAGAGTTGACCAATAGAGTGTTAGACTTACTAGAAGTATTTACTGTAGAGTTGATTAAATCTGTATCAGTTAATATAACAATCATGTTATTATCATCATATATGATCTGATTGAATACATCACCATAATCTAAGCTAATATCAGTATACTCTGGTATTTCTCTGTAATAAATATAATACAAAATATAAGAAAGGGAAAGTAAAATACTATTTATAATTCAAACTTTTTAAATTTAAAAAATACCAGAGAAAACCAGTTTATAATATGTTTGCTTCACCTGTTCTTTACTCACCTACGATAATATTGAATAACTATCGAGTTTTTAACTTTTTGTTAATGCTTTTTAGAATTTCTTTACAATATAATCAAATATACTTACAATACAGTCATAGTTGGTGTCACTTTTGTGTCTGGATTCACGAAAGCGTAAAAAATGTTAATAATTTCAGGGAATTATCGCAGAGCGTCTTTCTCTTAGCAGATAAAATAGCTCAATGATAGAACAATACGATGACGTTCTACCTATTATGACGTCATAATTAAAAGACGTCAAAAAATTATGTTCATTTGCCAAATAAAATTAGGATTATACCCCCCGCCCCTCCCTTCCACCCCAAGATATTCTGCTTTTCCCGCAACAGGTTGAAATATTATTATTTTATGTGGAATTGTTCAAAGAGGAGAATCAGATGTGTCCTGTTTCATAGTTTATTGGTTTACACAATACAAAGATTCCTTCTCGATTATAACAATGCACTGTAAAGGGAGCCTCAAAACAGGGGTGAATATTCTGCTAAGGCAGTGACACATGGCCCACCCTTAAAACCAACTTTTAACTGCCAAGGTGTCTTTAACGTAGTCTGCCAAATGACCACAGGAGTCCTTTTATTATTCCCTTTGGTGGACAAGAACCAACGCCGGATTAACCATGCCATGGTGGGGGCCCCTGGGGCCTGGAACATGTGGGGCCCCTGATCACTGACCGCGAGCGCCGAAGGCGCGAAGCCCCGCATAGGGGGGTCTGGGGGTTTTCTCTCACCCCCCCCCTCACCCCCCCCCCCCCCCCCCCCCCCCAAAGAAATTTTCAGAAATTGGAGGCCAGAAACGTGATTTCCTGGCATTTCAGGCACTTGTGTTGGAGCCATTTAGAAGTACTTCCCCCAGAAAAAAATAAAATTATGCCACCAAATTAGCGGATTCTGGCGTTATTTCAGTGGACCAATCCATGCGAGTGCTATGAAGTGATGACATTTCTAGAGGAGGGGACTGTAATTTTGAAGTCGCTCAGTGATAAATAACGGGGTTACTTGATTCGGAATCGTATTATACCCCCACGATGATTTGATGAATGGAGGCCGTAACGTTACGACCAAGCCGGACTCGATGTTTGACAAACAAAATGGTAATACGAGATTTAATCAAGAAATATGAATATTTCGTGTGATCATGATGTGCATCTCATCAAATTCAGCTTATACCCACAACAAATATCAAACAACAACAACAACTACAGCTTATATACAATCGTACGTCAAACTGAGGCAAAATTCGCGCTACTCGAAATGATGGGGACGTGTAATTTGTTCGAGTTATACGATAATTCGAGTTAGACGATGGTCGGTCCGATAGAAGATCTCACGACAATAAAAAAAACATGTGTTACACCCATCACCGGAATTCACCGAATTCTCGGATGTCGATCGCAACACACCATGGATTGAGGGCCCCAGGGGCTTCCGATGGAGGGCCGTCGAAGCATCGGAGGAGTCCCGTCACTAGGTCACCGGCCGTTGGAGTCCTCGGTCCGACCATGCTCGGCCCCCTAATGTGGTGGGCCCTGGGGCCTGTGCCCCATGGTGCCCCATGGTTAACCCGGCGTTGGGATGTGTTTACATTTTAGAAATAAACAAACAATGTACAAGTGAAAATATAATTACAGCGAGTTTGTTAATGTTGGCCCTGGAACTTTCTTGTGATTTCGAAAATCGAGTGGACAGTTTTAAAAATGTTCAGTAAAATAATTGTATTTCAGTGTTGACAGTACGCTAAACTTCGAGTTTGTGTATCTCAACATTTCCATGTTCAACCGCATCTTATCGAAAATTTGGCGAAAAGTTAAGAGTCAGACAAAAGAACAAGAATTACAGTCAATGGAAAAATGTTTTGGTGGTCTGCATCCACATTGAGTTTACCCATACCGTTTGATTCCATTTGACATTGCATTCATGAATTACCTCTTTTTTACAAATAAATATGTCTAAATAATTTTCTTCGGTGCACTGACATTGTTCATAACGTACACTGGACCATAGCGTACACTACAATAATATGATGTTTGAGTAATGCTTTGAACATCCCGTTTTGTGTGTTTGTGGGTGTGTGTGTGTGTGGGGTGGTGTCTTTTCAAGTAAGGCCGTTGGATCTATTTACTTGATTTGATAGTTCTTTTACTATTTACCCCTTGTGTTTGTGTGTGACGTGTCTTGTCCGCGGGTATGAATTCGAGTGTCATTTTTGTGAAATGAAATAGGGTTTAACGCCCCGCTGTTCTGCTCCGTCTCGAATCTTTTATGATTATTGTACTAAACAATACTAAAAATTGACAAAACGGTATACTCCAAATTTACTTTATCCTGGACAGTGCAATGATTTCTTTATACTATTTTTGATATAAAGTCAACCTTTCTAGGGAGCTGTGGTGGCTCAGTAAGTAAGACGCTGGCTCGCTTGGAAATATAATATTCACGCATTGCCACCATCATAAATCACAAACAATAATATTAAAGTTCCAATTTCATATTTTTAAGTTATATTTTTAAAATGTATTAAAATAAAGCCCTAAAATAGATTGTATCTATAAACATCTATTAATCCTATAATTCACTATTGCCAGTTGAGAAATTGGCAAAAATATCATTTTCAACTTCAAATTCAAATGTTTGAAGATCGCCATTGCATGGCGGGGAATGGGAAAACAAGGGAGGTAATTGTGTTATTATTTTCTGTGTCAGTGATTTTGATGCCTGTAAAATATTGCCCATGATCGTATTATAGTGAGTTGACACCCTTTTGAGCAAAACACATAGTAATAATTATGTTTTCACTTTCTTACGGCTGGCCCCCGGATCCATTCACTTGATTTGATATTTGTTAATGTCTTTTTTTTTTTTTTTCTTGTCCAATGTCTGTTTTCTGTCTTGTACGCAGGTTAATCTTGTAAATTTTGGTTTTGCGTGTAGTGCGGTCCTCCTGCACTTGCTAGTAGAAAATATGAAATTCCCGCTTTAAGTACAGTATTAAATAGACGGTCAAGCCCGATAATAATAAGGAGACCCACAGAAACAGACACCTACAATTTATAATGGTGATTATAGAGATTAGTTTTTTATTGTATATAAAGCATGGATTGATAAACACTTAAAATATTTACCAAGTAAGCATATAAATAATATTTGATTTCACATGATACAGGCTATATCCTATTGTAGTTAATACAAATATAATTTACATATAGTTTGTCAGCACCTGTGGAAAACTCATAAGAACAACATTGGTCAAACAATAGGAGTCTGCATTGAAGTGAATAAAGTTAAATGTTTGAAATATTGTGTTTACAACAGTAGAAACGAATACACGGTGATTCTATTCGTATACCCCTTTTTATACGCCCGTCTGTCCGTCCGTCCACAATTGTTTGTGGACTCTGTACAGATCACAATTCAAATCCGATTTTGACGAATCTTGAAATATAGGTTTATCCCCATAAGATCCCGGCTGCTTTCAATATTAGCATGTGAACCCTATAGAGACCGATATTGCCGAACAAAATGGCCGCCGCTTTTACGCGAATAATGTAAAAAATATGGTCTATCAAGGTTGTGGGCCATATAGAGGTCACAATTTTAATTCGATTTTGATTTGAAATGCATGTTTATAACCTAAAGATCTTGATTCCTTTTGATATTTGCACATATCGGATCGTAACTTCCTGAATTATGGCTCCTGATTTTACGAAAAATCGCCCTTTTTTTAGCTTGTGGTCCCTCTGGAGGTCACAATTATTAACGGATTGAAAAAATTTCGTGAAAATCAAACCAAAACTGCTGAGCAAAATGGACGCCGCTTCTACGCGAATAGTGTAAAAATATGGTACATCAAGGTTGTAGACCTAGTAGAGGTCACAATTTTAATCCGATTTTTGATGAAACTTGAAATGCATGTTTATAACCCAAAGATCTTGGTTTCTTACGATATTTGCGCATATCAAATTATAACTTCATGAATTATGGCCCTTGATTGTAGGAAAAATCACTTTCTTTTTAGCTTGTTCTCTATCCATCTCTCGAAAATGTGGGCGTATCCTGCCTGGCAGCCACTGTATTTTAATACAAAAGTACAACAAATCCCCCAAATCAGAGACCAAATACATATGTAAATAACGTGCATGTAGATAAAAATAACCCAAATAACGTTAAACAACAGTCCATACACCTTACACAGACACACCCACCCACCATCACCATCACATACACCCCAATCCTTAGCCCCGTTCTTCATGTTGCCTACCCGCGCGGAAAATTGCGGAGGGAGCAGTTCGCGGCGGTAGTCCCGTTCCCGCTCAGTACAAACGGCCTTTAAGACCCGCGTTCGCGCCTTGTCTACGATATCACCCTAGGTGGAAGTGGACGTTAAACCGCAGGAACGAACGAATGCGTTCGCGTCAGCGTTTGTTCCCGTGTCTATACTTTGCGTATGCGACCCTAACCAGGTGTGTATATTCTACTACGACAATTAACCACTTTTGTTAAGCTTAAAAATGGCAGATTTTTGGGACATGGTGTGTTATAATTGTATTTTGAAAATGTCGGCCTCCATGCTTCATTTTACGTTGGATTTCCCAAACTTTTCAGTACACCTGTACACGGAAAGTAGGCCATATTACGACCTCTCTATATAACCACATACTACAAATATGACATACTTCGGATTAGTTTTTACCATTTTGATATTAAATTTCTATTTTTTTTTTTGGTGATTATATTTCACCAGTTAACAGACGAACGATATAAACGTCATAACGAGACGTACACATATCCAATTAAAAACCAACAATACACATCTATTGCCTATAAATGCAGGAGGCAATTCTGATCTTTCCAGTCACGTTGCATAATCAATCGGGTAAGAACCATTTTTGTTACAGATTACCAAACTAAATACATAAGAAAAGTATAGGAAGAGTCTGTTTGACGATGAAAGGTCTTAACAGCCACCGACCACGGTCGTTCACAAAATCTAAAACTTCGCGGTTAAATCCACATTTACATGTATCCAGATTGATTACGTAACATTACGTAAGATGCATTATGTACAATTTAGTTAAAGAGATTGTCGTTCTTACTATTACAGTTCAAAAACAGGAAATGAAAAATTAATTTATTGAAAATCTCATTGAAATTACTTTATTCTGCGCGAAGTTATTAGTGTTTTAGATTTAGTGTATGTTATTTATTATGGTAACGACGATACTTGATTGTTCATTTTTAAATTAAATTATTAATCGGCAATCATGTTTATTTAAGTCTCGAACATTAAATGATCTAGGAAGTGTATTATAGACTTGGGTAAATAAAAGTTTATATAATCGAGAGGCCCACACTACACAGTGGATGTCCAGTGAATACGAAATTTCAATTCATGATAGGCTATCCTTGTAATTACACAAACTAGGTCATTTCGAGACTAACATATGGTTTAACTTTATTTCAATAATTCGCTTGCGCGTAGGGGTCTTTAGCAGTGGGAGGAAACCGGAGGACCCGGAGAAAACCCACGAGATTGGACAGACGACCTTAATCCTTAATTATTGTCGCGTACACTACAACCGGGGATTCGAAACCACTCCAGTTGTCTTAATGACAGACTTTACGATAATTTGGAGGTGTGATGATGAATAATACACTACCAGATCAGTCAATGTAAATATTTTAGTTCTTAGCGAATTTCACTGATTTTTAATCGTACGCTACCTGGTAAAGTTATGTAGGTCCATTTATGAAGCGCTGGCGCCGCATTTCTCGGACAAAAACGATACCCCCCCCCCACACACACACACACACCCATCCCACGGAAAATCGGTCCGTACACCTATGTAAATACTGAACGGAATTGAACGATTTAGGAACGTCATTCATAATTAAAAGTTGTAGTTTGCATTAATGCAAGTGATTCTAAATTCCACCAATAATGATCAGAGTTTTTTATTATAAAATTTAATTACAGTTGTCACCTGCATGTGGCGGTATCTTAGGTGTCTGGAACACGTAATATCCCTTTTAAAGTTACGATGGGCCATTTTGCATTTATATCAGCGTTATACGCTAATATCTACTCAGATTGATTAATTAATTAAATAAAAAATAATTTTTAGGTGGTATCGATCGTACAAGCCTATAGACTTTGCCCACAACGAATATTTGTCTGGATAAATAGCATCCATTGACTATTCGGGTGTGCAGTCCACACTTCGACTTATAGATACATAACAATGCATTATGCATGTTCCAAATCAAGGTGAATGAATACAAATTTAGAGTTAGTAAGTTTTAGAGAGTAATTTTTGTCTTGTGCAAGACACCCACCACTGCCATATTTCATGTTTTATTATTGTATTTTCATCCTTTTTTTGTTTTTTTAGCTTTAAAATGAAGTGTTGGATAACATTTGCAGCCCTTGTGGCAACTGTTTCTTCCCAATATCAGTACCCTCCTGTATCAAATGTAGCCCCAGTATACCCTAGTACAAATTACGGATATCCGCCGTATGGCTATTATGGCGGATACAATGGTGGTTTTAATTATTATAATGGAGGTTACCCACCTGTGTATCCCCAAAATGGGTATTATGGTGGAAATAACGGTGGTTATAATGGTGGATATAATGGTGGATATAATGGAGGATATAATGGTGGTTCTAACGGTGGTTATAATGGTGGCTATAGTAGTGGAGATAATGGTAGCCATAACAGTGGATATAGCAGTGACTCAGGAAGCTGGGGTGGGTCGTATTCAGACAATTCAGGCGGATGGTCAGAAAGCGGAAGTGGCTCCTATTCTTAAGCTATTGAGTTTGTAAGTTGTTAAACGAAATTTATCAGATATTATGTCATTCCCATGCCCATGCTCAATTTCGGGGACCAGATCCCAAAATAGTCAGTTAAAAACGTCTTTACCATAAATTTACTTCAAATATGTAATCTTAAAAACCTATCTCTTACCATACGTGTTCTGTGTATCTCATAAGCTACATGTTAATACATGTTATATCTATATTCAAACCTTAGGTTATGATAATATGACCTGCATCTACATGTACGTAAATCAATCGTTTAAACATGCATTATGCAAGAGCTAAATCTGCCTATTGCAGGTCTTTCTTTAGACCTGAAATGTTTTCTGAAGTATTAATTTGACATTAATTAACTAATCCAGTCCTTAATCAACTCTCGATGGCATCAGATTTCTCCGATATTAAATAGATTAAAACGGTTCCGCGATACTTTGATTTAATCAAATATGGAGGAACCAGTACGGTGGTTGAAATTATTGCACAGGTCTGTCAAACCTTCAGGGCTAATATCTTCGCTTGCTATAGAGTAATTTGAATGAAATTTTCAAAGTATTCATTTTACATTATATACTTTCGAACTATTATAGCAAGACTGGCTAGTTCTTTATCTAAATCTTACATAATGTATCTTTAACTGATTTCTCTATAGTAAATTATTGTTGTGTGTTATTTAATGCACCAGTCTATATCTTTTGTATTATATTGTCTACGAAGAGCAGGATATTAGAGGGCTGTTACAGCCTAATCTTCAACCCTTCTTTAATAAAGTGATGATGATTATTATTATTATAAATGGATTCTAAATTTTCGGGGTACCGTCCAGACTCCATTGTGTGCTCGCGGTTTTATCACCACGGCATGGAGATCTGAACATAACATCCAAATCTGTACAGAAAGTTACAGACAACATTCGACGAAAATCAGTTAACATTCAACGAGAAACAGTTAACATTCGACGAGAAACAGGTAACATTCGACGAGAAACAGATAACGTTCGATTTCGTATGCCTGATTTATTTTCTCTCATTTTTCAGACTACCGTTAATTGATACAGGAGTAATGGGCATTTGCAGTCAATCTAAAATGGTCACCTTGTATTAAAGATATAAGATATATTCTGTCTTCATTGTTTTCGCTAATGGGCTGCTCGCAATTAAGCAATCACCTCGTGATCTAAAAGTTTTTTTTTAGTCTGTCAGCAATTGGGGAACGTGTGGGGTGTAGCTAGCCTACCCTCTTCGCTTTTCTCCTCTCCAGATTTCTCCCACTATCACCCAATCACAGAATCCTCTAGGACAAAAGGGTAAAAACTCAGTTTTGCATAGTCTTTCTTTCTCCTGTGAAATTGCCAGCAAAGCAATGAAATTTTTATGGTTAGGGATTCAATAATCCGGTAACTAAAGGACCTACAGAAGGCAGGTTACGGATGGAGAATCTCTTCCATAGACATAGGATGTGTAGAAACAAAAGACTCTATAATGAAAACCCTTTTATCTTGCTCTTCTTCTTTGAGACTATGCTATTTGAAAAAGGCCTAAGGATCAACCAATTTATGCACGATGGACAACTTGGAATACTTGTTCCTTAGACAAATGTACATCGACTTTGAGAGTAGGGCTTATTCACATGTTTGCTGATAATGTTAATGTTCACTGTAACAATCGCACACTATATAAAACTGCCAGCCGTAATTTATTTGGGAACCAATTGCTGGTTTTACGCCGTCCCAAACTCAAGAATACATTGCCATCCAACGTTGACACTACATGCCCAAAAGGGGAGGGTGTCGGCTGATATTTTTTGACACTACATGCCCAAAAGGGGAGGATGTCGGCTGATATTTTTTGTCCCTCAGAGCTGATAGGATTGTCCAGCTCTAGCTATACACGATATTTCAACTTCACCTGGTTAGTTATCTACAATCATATTAATAAATGTTTGAGGTCTTTAGCCTTGAACTTGGTGTACCCTCAATTTAAATATAATTTTTAAGAAAGAATAGAAAGGAAAATTGCTGGGGAAAAAAAACAAAGAAATGCTCCACAGCAACCAGAAATAGAAAATTTCTGATAAAGTTTTGCCATTACAATTTGATATGGGGTGGGATGGTAAAGCATGATGGAAATTCAAAACCTCAAGCAGGCAATGAAATATATACTAAAGCAAAGTAAATCATTTTTCACAGATTGGAAAAATTTTAATTTTTTCAACAATTAATATGAATTGAAATGTATTATATAATGTACGCAATAAGTTAATATAAATCTCGATTTCTGGATTTGTATTTGGTTACTCGATCGTGTATAATTTATTAGTACATTGTTAAAATATGCCGTGAGTACCACACTGGCTCACCAACTATGCTCCAAGGCTCTATCACAGTATTGGCCGAGAAGGTTCCTCGACAAGGAACGACGTTTAGTCGTCCTGGTAGGGAAAAATGCAGTTCCGTTGTGAGCACGCAAAGGAACCCTTGGAAATTGACAAAGGGGGGGGGCGAAAACCCTTTGTATAGCAAAAAGTATCCCCATAGCACACGACATGGTTTATGCGGGTTTCAGTTTGTACCAGATTTCATTTCATTTCGCATCAACACTATTTAGTCATTTTGATAGAAAATGATTAGGTGTGCGTTGCGTTTCCACCTATTCTTTGTAGAATTGCGACTTGCGAGCTTCGCAGCTGCCAGTCAAAACATTCTATTCGCGAGAAAATGCCCAAGATTTCAACAAAAGTTTATATTTAGAATTCATGTTTGTCATGTAGCTTGATTGGGGAAGAGCCCATTTGCAGAATGTATTTGTCATTACTCACTGTTCATTTACCATACATATTGAGGCCTAAGGATGTTCTTGGGTTATCATCTGCCAACCTTTTTTCCTCCGTTGAATTACAGAGTCTTTTGTAAGTTTAAAACCCTCAATATTACCAAAAACGCCTAACAATTTGGTCACGAAATAACAAGCGCTCCCTTATCTATATGATTATTTATAATTTAAATCCGTAAAAAACTATAACCCAATAAAACAAACCGAGTATATTATGAAAATAAAAGTAAAAAAAGTAAACTTTATTTCGGTATTCTAGGACTGCATCCAAGCCATGCTTTCGCTGTATTTTTAGGGTAGCCGGGTTCAGCATATCCAAAATCATCGTCATATTTCCAATAACTGAAACAAATATTTAAAATGTGTAACTCACTTTAAAAAGAGAGTTATCTCCCATGCATCATCACTATACATCACCTATAAGGACAATGTTGGTGTCCACCAACTTTACAGTCACAGGCAATAGATTTGAAATAAATGAATGAAATGGTGCATCGTTTTTTTGTGCAATTGGTGACATTAGTCTGGGAATCTTTTCTCCGTTGTTTGGATAACTTTTTGTGTTTCGTAGAACAATGACTTGGCCAGAAAACATACATTAACCCTATAAAGGATAATAAAATAACTTGTTAGAACTTACATTCTACCCTTAAAGAAATAGGTTGTTCCATAGTTGTCACGGAAAGCGGCAGCAATCCCAGGTCTTAATCCGCGCCAATACTCTGTTATCCTTCTCTCATAGCCTCTCGGTGTACTTCTCATGGTTTCAGACCAAGTTGTATAACTATTTCTCTAAACACAAAAAAAACAACAATCAATATATTACTTTGATTAAAACAGAAACCAGATTTACGTGAATTAATATTTCATTCAGTCTAATTATTCTTAGATTGAAATTTCTTTTTATTTAGTTCATAGCTTTCATTTTCTGACAACAATTACTTAAGAAATATGATTATTCCGATTCCCAAAAATATTTCGTTTCGTTTTTTTTTATACTTTCAATGGCCTCTCCCACATGAAGATCTGACCGGTTGTAGTGAGTAGTGAGTCGGGGTTCCGAGTGGCTATTCGTAAATACAACTTCCGCTTTGTTTTGTTTTCTATTGCTGCAAATGAATATCCATAATTCCACAAGCTATTCGATAAGAATTCAGCGCGTAGTGTTAAAAAGATAAAATATTATCATTATATTAAAGCAATGTCATCTTACCTTAAACAGATATATTATATTATCGCTATACTGTAAGGCCGCTTTAACACCACTAAAAGCCCTGGGTAATCTTTTTGGATAACCTCTATCCAGTCTGAATCCAGTAAATCGCCATAGTCTACTCGCTATTAAATAGTGAATGTAAACATGTGGAATGTGTAATTATTGAATAATTTTATTAATCTGAATAATATAACGTATGAAGATTATGTAATTATTGAATAATCTGAACAATATAACGCATGTGGAATTTGAAACTATTTAACATTTTTAATTATCTAAACGCATGTCGAATATAAAATTATTTAATAATTTTATTTAACTGAATAATTTAACGCATGTCGAATATATAATATTGAAGAGATTTATTTATCTGAACAAATTAACGCATGTGGAATATCTATTGAATGCGGTTACTTGCGATAGTAATACTATTGATACACAGCAAAATCTGTTAGTTACTGGTATAGACAATTCACTCAAATAAGTTTGACTTTAATGCATTGGTCAAATTTCGAACTGAATAATTCCACAAACACGTATATGGTATATAAAATATTCAAAATGTCTCTAAACTTCTCGTTATTTGAAATCGCCAATAGGCTCTTTAAAATTGTGTTTTGGCAAACCATTCATGTATTACTTCCATAATTAATAGGCAAAACGTGGAATGTCGGACCTAATCAAATAAATAATGGTTGGGCACAAAAGATTGATAACATTTCTACCTTTGAACATGTATAGTTTTCTGTTGACTCTGTCATATACGACCGCACCGGGGCTTTTCGGAGCTCTTGGGAATACACGTCTGGTAAGCTTGGGGAATCCCGACGCCACACCATTACCATTGAGTTGATATATTTTTGAACCTTTAAACGCATATGTATTGCGATCATGAGCTAAAACAAAACAAAAGAATAAATAAACAAAAACAAATACATGTATGAAGAAAACAAATACTCTCAATATTACTTTAACGGTAATTACTTCTGACGATCCTCTGGGCATAATATATGTAATTTTTCTGTTAAAACTTAGCATAAGGACCAGGATTTTCAAAACAAACTACAGTACTGTATATACATTACCGACGACTATATCATCGAATTTCAGAGTACAATGTCGACCAGTTGGACGAGATGGTCTTCGAGTAACAGGTCGACGTGTTGGTCTTGGGCGTGGTGTAGTTCTCACCGGTTGACGACGGGATGCACCTTGAAATAAAAACATTTTGAAACATTATACCCACGAATCTCTAATGCCATAATCGCTGGCTGCATTATAGGACACAGCACACCAAATATTCCGAAAGTTAGTTTTAGTCGTTCTCTCCCTTTCCCTTTTCCCCCTTTTACATAGGGATTTTTGTTTTTGTTGACTTTTGGTGTAGAATCGAAGAAAAAGGTTTGTAAATACATTTTCTGCCAGGTTTTGGTGAATATTCATGATTTTGAGGCGGAGGGATACAAGAGTTGTGAGGTTGGTTATGTTGTATATTTAGTATTCTCTACTTCCAGCTATGGTGATCCTCATGCATGCTTTTGGGCAAGAGTTTGCCACATGTTGCTCCATCTGTGGCAGAAAGCGTTCTACCCAACGAATATTTGGGGAAAAGTTACAGCCCGTCTAAGAGACGAGAATTAACATTAAAATCAATGGTGAATAATTAGTGATCTGTGCCCTTATACACAGTTTCTTGATTGCCCCATTGGCCTATTCTATTGGATTCGCCAAGCACACAATATCCGGTTGGAATCCATCCAATTCCATTGATCCCCTATGTTTTCCAAATCATTCTGATACAAAACTAATATTAACAATTTAATATTCAAACGTCTTAGACCCGGTCAGAAAAATCAGTTTTTATATAGAAGAGTGAGATCTCAGAGATAGCTTGTGAGATACACGTACTAATTGTACTATATCCACACACATTATTAAAGTTTTATCTTACCATATAAGGTCTGTATTCCTCGCTTATCGTCAAACTCTAGTTTATAATTGGGATCATAACCTTGGTAGTAAGGCGCCATTAAAGCCGTTGGTGAACTAGAATGACCAAGACCAAGAGCATGGCCAAATTCATGTGCAGCAACAATTTCTAGATTTGATCCTGCATCTCGATTAGCTGTCCATTCTTCGTCCTCATCAAAATGTGTATCACCACTGATTGCCTGGTCTCCGGGAAAGAAAGCATGTGCTAACGTACCACCTAAAAATGGCGATAAATATGCTTTCTAGGTTAATTTTTTTTTTTGAAAATATAATAAAAAAAAGCTGACAAATCAATGTGAGCGAATGATACAACCGGGTATTCAATACGAATACGCGGGGCGATAGAGGAATTATTGTCTATCTACGTTTTTGAATAAACGACCATTGATTTAAGATATTACATTCAAGAAGTGTTGTAAATGAGAACGTATGGTCTGGTGTATGCAACGAGTAAATAATGGATTTGATATGGCGGAATAAGTTAGATATAATTTGGAGAAGTTGAAGTGCTTCTTCATACACTGAGACGCATTGGAAACGCACCACTGATTTGACTAGAAGCCCAAACGCGACATAACTCAAGCTGAGACGCCATTATTGACACGATCGGAGGCTGAACATCTACTGACACTAAACGCAGGCACATGGGGAAAATTCAAAAGTCAGTAACCGCATGAAGGAGATACGCACCAGCGTTGCTGTTTTAAAAGTGATCTGTGTTGCGTTTAAGCGATGATGAAAATATTCTCGTGTGTTACCCATTTAACAACGATTTTTATTGTCTCAGTATATGAAATTGATCTACCTTAAACAAACTGACTTACCTCGTCCATCAAATGCGTTTCCATTGCCATCACCATGACTATAGCGTCCAAAATTTATATCAATATCAGCTTCACCACGTGTAACTTCCCGAAAATTTAGAGGTGTTTCATCTGCCCATTTTTGAAAAGCATTTCTGAACGCTGTCCTGGAATGGTCGGTAATCAGAACTGTGAATATTTCGTAAAGAGGCTAAACATTGTCAGAACTGTGAATATTTTGTGAAGAGGCTAGACATTGTCAAAACTGACCAACAATGATATTCTCATTAAATTTAGAGTTCTGAAAATTCAGTAAGGGTGTAAATGCATGATTACCCCGTTATCTTGAACCTCGTATGGTACCCCGTTTACATTATGTTATGGTATCAAAGTGCAATATTTTGATTAAAGTGACAATAAGCCGAACAAACGTCCGTCAGATATATAAAAAAAAAACAAGACTTACACTCGTGAAAAATACCTTTATCTCAGTAAACCACCGTCTATATAAGCGAAATATGGTTATGCCGCTCTTTGAAAATAAATGCTTTTGAAATATTTTCATACATACTAGTATATTCTTTAACAGATGTTTTATGGATGGATTATTGAATTGTAGCAATTCAAATATTCGCATAATATTTATTGATTAAAATTTTTTTTTCAATGGTTCATGGAAACGAATCATATTTATAATGTTTATTGTACCCATGTATCTTTAAAGATACATTATGTAAGATTTAGATAAAGGACGTGGGTCTCACTATAATAGTTTAAAAACAGATAATTACAAAAGACTATATTGGAAATGTCAATCAATTTACTCTATTCGGAAGTTGGAAGTCTCTATTCGGAAGTTGGAAGTCTTGAAAAAATAGCGAAATCCTCAATTTTCATTGCTACCATTGTAACGATAATAAACAAAAGTCTCGATAATTCATCTTAAATTTAAATTTGATTTTTCAAAATCGGAATCATCCGGGGGTCTTGAGAGTTGATTATGGCTTGTCTTGTGACTAAATCTCTTATTAATTTAGATGAAAAGTCCAAAAGGACGACCTGTGATAGGCAGATTTAGTTCTTACATAATGCATCTTTAAAAGTATAATGCTTATACTGTTCTTACTTTTGTGTTGTACCACCTAGTTGACGGGTAAATCCAACTATTTTATAGGTTATATCGTTCTTTTTCCATTTATAACCTGGCAAATAAGAAGTACCACATATAAATATTTAGTCCTAATACAACTAAGCACACATGCCACATATACGCCCCACCCAACTATGTTTAGGATGGGGCGGCGAGCGAAGAGGCGATACACAGTTCATATACATAAAAATATGGTATAATCCCATCACGGATCTAATAAGGGAACGGTAATTTGTACGACCGTTCATTAATCTACTTTATGCGACTCATAAATAAAAAATAATTAAAGCATCCAATACAGAATGACAGTTGGATTTAGGTACTTTATTACAGTTACATATACGTTGAAACCCAAACCTGGTGCATAATACTGAAGTGGCTGGGTAGGGTCATGTTGCCTGTCACCATTATGGCTATGGGGTTGTCTTTGGTGCGGCTTTATGACGTCAGGTAACCCACAACGAGGCTGCTGCATTTTCTGAAAGGTTTCCCTATCCATGATTCCAGTTGGTTGTAAGCCATTGAAACGTTGAAATTCCCTGTAATGAAAAGTCACGTCAAGTTTACATACCGATTATTACACCAATTTGACTATTTATAAATAAGCATATATTGGAATTTAATTGTCATTATAAGAAACGGTCTTTTTCAACGAGTTTTTGGCGTTCTCTGCGCGGAACTGTGGGTTAACCCCTAGAACCATCAACGCTGATTGATTAATCAATGTCTGATGCCATAGGGTCAAAAACCGTTCGTTTAACCCCTGACATGAACTTCCACTATAACTTGTCAGATCTTCATGTAGCATAGGCCATCGACATTATTTTTAAAAAAAACGAAATACAGAAAGACCCCCAATAAGCAGATTCAGCTCTTGCACAATGTATGTTTAATACTAGAATAATAATGATATTGTGTAAAATGTTGTGTTTATGTATTATTGAAGCATTGTGCACATTATGAATACAAGAATTATAATAATAAGGGCAACACCAACCTGATTCCCTCTGATCTTGTTTCTTCAGCATGGTGTTGACCAGCTGACAAATCATCAAGATAACCAAATTTACTGAGAAAACTCTAAAATGTGTAGTAAATAAAAACAAATTGTATAAGGACAAATAATAAGAGACCAAACAGATTGTCGATCACAGATTATTCCGTTTATAACGTACAATTAGTGATGAGCACAAATTGTCAATCACTGATAAATCTATTATGAGTTAGAATTATAACCCACAAGCAATGAGTAATGACCACAGAATTGCTCGGAATTCAAATGAACAACTTACATTTAGAACTAACAATTACTCATTAATGAGCACAAACTGACCATCACTGATTAATTGTCATGAGTTCCAATTATAATTCACCAGTAATCAGTGTGGATTACTCCGTTATAAGTTGCAATAAGAACTTACAAATAATCAGTAGTGGGCACAAATTGCCAATCACCATTACTCTGTTGTGAGTTCCAGTTATAGCTCACACTCACTGGTGATATAAACAAATTATAGAAAGAACTAAAATAAGACTCTTAACATCGAAAAGGGAAGATGATAATATAATAATGTTAAATGTGCAAAAAAAATCCTGCAATAAATGTAATTTAGAAGATATTAAAGATGAATATCATTTTATTTTAATTTTCCCGTCACATATGAGTTTTAGGACTAAATATAATATTATGAATAAATAATTATTGTTTTACCAACCCTAGTTTTTATAATTTCGTAACTACTAAATTTCCCGCCACATACTAGGTTTAGGACTGAATATATGAATAAATACTGTTTTATCAACCCTAGTTTTTATAATTTCGTAACTACTGATAAAATTAATGAATTAATTAACCTAGGGAATTTTCTATATTTGTCAGTCAAGCAAAGTACATAAATAAAACGTTGGCTCTCCTATAATTCTGCTTTATATTTGAATATGTAATCCCGTTTAATATTGGTTTTGTTGATATAGTATTTTATTGTACTGTTATATCTTATGATTCGCTGACTTAATAAAGCACTTGAATGTGGCCACAGAATTGTTAGATCTGAGATTTTATGAGTTAGTGTTGAGAACCGAATTTCTATCAGAGACTTTTCATGAAATCAGAGTATAATCCACGATTTCGTAAAATCGCACATTATCATCTAATATATACCTATTACCTAAATTATTCAAAACATAGATAATATACTTACGTCGGGGTCAAAGTTGTCGTCTGTTTGTCTTTTTACAAGAGCTCGGTTTCCGTCGGATGGAAATCCCTTAAGATGATTTACGAATATTCCGAATATCAAAAAGATTTTTAACATTGTGCAAACAAAACTTTTGTGTTCTTCACAAGCAACAATTAAAATAATTTGAAATAGATTAAGTGTAGACTCCTATTCGGAAACACTCAACTATATCTAAACTATGATATCTTAAGGTCACACCCGATGACCTCGTATTGTGAATTATAACAACTCAAATATTCGCGTAATATTTGTTTGATTTTAAGGTTAAAGGTCACATAAGTTGTGTGAATGGCTTTCATAGCAGATAAGATCATATTTTGAATGAATTATTGCGTCAAACTCGGACAATTTATTATTCAGCAAGTTTTACCCAAACAACGTATTTATTATTTCTCTAGTTTTAATTATATACCAATAATTAACATTCACTATTGACTGTACTAATTATCATCGTTTGGACTTGTGCACTTAAAGATAAACAACCCTTCAATCATTGCAGACTGTTTTACAAAACCAAGCTATATTTACTGAAAAGATCGAGAACATGATCTTTTCGTCTAGGATATCTCTCCCGATGGAAGTGAACGTTAAACTCCAGAAACGAACGAAGAACATGCACATGCACCAGGGTCTAGTGATATCGTTTATTGTTGGCTGGTTATTTTCAAAACAGCAAACGTGCTGACCCCCCCCACCCTTTCCTACCACAGGGTACAAAATAGTGCTATCGTTAAGCATTTTGACGATTGCCAATATCAATTGTTTATTCTAATATAGTATTGTTTATTAATATATCTAATATAGTACACATACAGTGTTATCGACCATAGAAACATTACAAGTCCATGAATATAAACCACAAGTGTGACAAGGTAATGTAAGAATAGGCAATGTGGACTTTACGAGAAAACATAAGCATATTCTGCCTCGCTTCCGACACTCGCCACTGCTATAATAACATATAATTTGTTCTATTGTCTCTGTTGTAGTACTGCATCTTTTGTAAAGGTGGTGTCGTTTTTCTGTTGTTTAGAAATCCTGATACACATACAGTCCTTGTTCGGATGGGAGGCAACGTTTTACAACAATGCAGTGTCTAACACTTAGTGCAAGAACAATGTCATTTGTTCTTTTGGGGGCAAACATTAAACTACTAGTACCACGATGAGTTCAGAGGAAATAAAATCAAATGGAGTTTAACGTCCTCAGAGGAAATGAAGAGGGAATTGTAATACAAATGTAATATAATTTACTATGTGAAGTTCCTTGTGCCCTTTATACACACTTACATTAATAATTTTTGAACTTCTGCCATCGCGTATCCTTGTGGGTAAACGCCTTTTCGAAACACTAAGAGATGACATAATATCGAAACTCAATTTCATTGACGCATTTGACAAACAAATAACAATCAAGAGATTAATGATTTGTCATTATGTGTATGCGACAAGCTTGTGATGAAAGTGTGTTTGAATGAAAGAAATTATTGGTAATGTCCCATTACAAATGTTCCCCTTTAATATTCTTAGATCGTATGCATTGTATGTTACCCTCTCTGGAACAATACATGTATATCTAATTATGTTAATAGCATTTGTGTTTGTCTATATCTAGTCCGCTAAACACAAATCTCTAGTTTAATATGTTTATTTCATTTGCACATCTTATTAAATAAGTTAAATTACATTTTGGTATATTTCTAGCCTAATTATTTAGATATTTGCATTATCATAAATTCGTGCTGAACCTTTGCTGATACAACTGGCATCACTCGAACGAGACAACATAATGACTTGTAATCTTCATTTTGGTTTGGTTTGCTTTTGAAACTAGTTTCCTTTTAGAACATCCAATTTAGGACACCAAATTATCATTTTCAGAATTAAAAAGGAGGATGTGTTATTTTTTCACGTTAAAAGTTCGTTTCTATTTTGGAATGAAATCATATCTCTAATCAAATAAATCTCCCCGAGTCCATCACTTTCGCTTCGATGATTTTTTTGATTAATAAAGTTTAACGCGGCAAAAAATATTGGCAGTTTGGCTAATTTATTGAATTTGTTCTTGTCGAACTAACATTTATCTTTCATCAAGCTGATCCATTAGTTTTAGTGGCAACAGTCAAACAGCCATAGCCGTCAAATCAGAATGCTAGATTACATTACTGAGGCACTCGACTGTTAAAGTTGGTGCTAAATGCCGTTGAACAAACTGAAAGCTAACGGTGAAACGCAAACAGTGGACATCAATTTTATATGCATCGAGGCTTGTGATGGTTTAATCGATCATATCTAGATGAGATATAAAATAAAATGTCAACAAATAAATATTTGGAATATTTCAAAGTCAACAGCCTCATCCATTTATGTAAGATAAGTTGGAGAAACTGTTTATGACAGAGTATGATATAGAAAACGGAAAGCTCAAATGCTTAACATAAAGTGTAACAAATTTCGGTTCATTTGATAAAAACCACAATAATATAATAAATGGATTGATGGCTGGTACCATATTATTTTTATTAAGTTATGGCTTCACTCATGTTTATTTATGTTTCGGGGATATTCAAGAAAGTCTCATCTGGTTAGAATCGGATTTGAACAATTGTATGTGCAGTCAATTATGATTTTGGGTGTTTAATAGTAGTTTCTAATCGTAACAAAGTCCTACTACTTTTTAATCTCTCTTTCCGTATAACTTTAGAAAGGTACACACGATAGACGCGTTCATCAAACCACACATTGGAAATATTGCATTTTTTATGTGATACCTAAACACGTAACGCGTTTGTTTACCATCAAATGAGTTTGCATCTTAGTGTTTGCTTTGCGCTTTTTAACTCATTTGTATCATTGCATACCCCGCAAGATATGCGATGAGACTCTTTAACTCACCACAGCCACCGTAGTCAAGATAGAACATGTAATCATAAATGCATGAATTATCATGCGAAGAACATTTTAACTAGAGATATCGAATGGCAGTATCAAGTCTTTTACATTAACGATATTCTAAAGAAACATCGAATGGAAACTTCAGACCTTTGCATTAAAGAAAGTGCTAAGAAAAGAGAATATATTACTAGAGATTTATTTTTGGTAACGTAATACATCAATGTTTGGAACCATGGCCTGTCAACTTTCTATTGATGAAAGTCAGAGAAATGGAACGAAAATGAAAGACAAATATTTGGCGGGCGAGTTCTAGTATTCTGGTACTTTATTTAATAGGAAATGGGCAGGCGGGAAATCTAAACTGACTTGTTTCCAATCAAAACCCACAAGTCTGATTGGTTTTAGTCTGATTCATAACATTCATTATCAATTTGTCTTTGGTGTAATAACTACGCTTTTCTAATTCTTCAACTGCTCGTGTATCGGCACGCAAATTGTATGCCACTTCATCAGTCTAACGGGATATTGTCATTTTTCAGTCGCGCAAAAGATGAGTTATATGATTACCTTTGGCCCTAAAATCAAACATTTCGTAATTGGTATCGACCTCGTGGCGTCGATTGGGTAGAAGAGCCGTCCTATATTGATTCTAGTGGTCTGTAAAAAGCCGTGATTAACTCTAATGTAGTTAACGGACCATACAAATAACACTTGTTTAAACTTTCCAGGCACAAGAAGCAATTTTTATTAGGCTGTCTTGTTTCTCGTATGGAGAATGAACGTGATTAAATGTTGTAAAAGGATTCAAAGATTTGTCGTTTTTCTTTCGAAGAGGAAGATTTGATGCAAAGCTCTGCATTAGCCCTTTTTTCCTCCCTTCCATTAAATTACTTTATGAAATTATGTATTTTTTTTTCTTTCAATTGAATGAGTTTGTGTAGCAACTGGAAGGAAATCAGTTCGTTATAAATAATATAATATAATATAATAAACAAAAATATTTTTATTTGAGAATTTTATTTTTGTATTAGAAGAACATGCAATGCATTCTTTTCAACATTTCTTGGAATCGGTTAAATTTTCTTTTGCAAATACTAGAATAAATTTAGCGGCATTGCAATCATTTGTGAAATAGAGGGAATAGTGAACATAGAAATATATTAAATTAACTATGATGTGCCAAATGAAGTCACTCCTAGAAATCACTCACAGGCCTTGCAAGATAAAAGTTAAGTTACTGGTATCAATCGAATGTGCATTGGGGGAGGATATTTTAATCTAAAAGTTAAGTTGTTACTGGTATCAATCGAATGTGCATTGGGGGAGGATATTTTAATCTGTCGCTGCGAGATTTAGCGGACTGGGGTCACCTCTGGTTTGAAAGGGACGCCTTACCAACTGCTTGAAATCCTTACATCTGAAATCGTATTGCGAATGAATGCAATTTATCGCACCCGACTTCAGAATCCTACCTGACCCCCGAAGTTATGAATGAGTCAAACGCTCGATTCCACTGTGAACACAGAATTAACTAATACGTGACTTCATAGTCATCGTCTGAAATGCATCCTACATCAAATAAAATACCAATAGAATGAAGTGCCGCTCAGTTAAAGTTGTTCATTATATTGATGGCAGTTATTTCCAGCCATATTTGATATAGCATATCTAATTTGGTTTTATTTAAATACATGAAAAGTAAGGCGCCGATATGTTTTAATAGTTGTTTTGAATTATAGCCGTGGAAATTAATGCTAGAGTTAATAAAATGGCGTACATACAGTGATGTGAACTGGAGATTTTTTTTTACGAACGAGTGCAGCATAACATTATAGAAGTTGTCGGACTATACTCGACAGAAAAACACATTTATTTCCCCCACCCTCAGTCTCTGAAAAACTAACAAGTTGTAATAAACAAATATTCCCATGTGAACTACCCAGGCTTGTACATGAATTACCGGTCTATAGTCAAACTTACTAAATGTTTAATCAATAGCATTACAGTAGCAACAAATTCATCTTTTCAAATTATTACAATCTTCTTACACGTGTTGGGAAAATGGAGAGTGTTGAAGTAATTGGAAAATATTTTTGGGTGTCTATATTGGTTACTTTGAGTGAATACATAATAATCAAAACACAAAGACCTTCACTCAACCACCAGTTGTATTTCAAAACAGTTTATTTTAGTTGTGTAGAACTTTGGTTCAATTTTCCGTAATGAGAATTATTCAATATTTTCAGCGGCGAATCCCTTAAAAGATGCTAATTTTTCGAAATTGATTTGTATTCTAAAAAATGTCAATAAGCCAGAATTGGCATGATTTCAGCAATTGCAGGAAGCTATTCTATTTTTATTATTTCCAGGATTCTATGGAACTGGTAATTCTGTAACTAATGCAAATATCTTAATTATTCAAATTGCCGTTCGTTACTATGGTGAAAGAGTATGCAAATGAGTGTTGAATGCTGAAACCGATATGATGAATTTTATTAATTTGACCCGCGACTGATTTCGACTCGCAGCGTTGCCATATTTCAGTCGTACCAACAGTAAAATATCATGTTAAAACGTTTCAATTATCGGAGAGGAAATTAGTTATTCCCTTGTGGTCAATAAACTAGAGTACCGGCTAATATTACAACTCGTTGTTCACCATGTTTAATAGAACATGTTGAGTATAAAATTAGGGGAGTCTGGTAAATACCAGGAATTGGTTAGATAATAAAATATGACACAAACAATATCCACCATGTTAACATTTTAAAGGTCTAAACATTCTAAATTAACCACGATGTCTGAGTTATGGCTTAAATATTATGACATAGTCAACGTCCCTAAATAAAATGAAAATTCAAGTTTGAGGCTGAGAGAGATGGGGCTTAACGTCTATTCAAAGGAAGGGAGGTTAATTTATCTTTTTGTCAGTAGCCCGTTTGTACCTAGGCATAGGCGAACGGGCTCGATAAATATTGGGGGGGGGGGGGGTGACGTCTTGGCCCCGACCTCACCGCCCCCCCAAAAAATTTGAAGGCCGCAAACGCGTTTTCTTGCTATTCCAGTCCCTGAATACAAGTGGCCATAGATAGCCTAACTTAGGTGGCTGACTCGAACTCCAATCGACTAATCAAAAATTTACAGTCTACGGACAAAACAGCAACTTCAATTTTGTCCAATCCAGAACAGCCCAGCAATCGTCGCGGTTGGGGGGTTCCGCGCTCCCCGAGAAAATTGTGGAAATTTAACCGCCGCAAATGCGATTTTTTTTTTTTGCTATTCTAGAAACTTCAAACTTTCCAATCATTTTGTAACCGAAATCCCACTCTATACCGACCCAAATTCCAACCATCTAATCGCACAAAGTAGAATGGATCCAGGCAAAATGTTTTAAACCATAGTCGGTTCAGTACAAAGTCGTGTATTCAATATAAAGAAAGGTAAAATTAGATTTTGGGGACTTTATTTTACCAACAAGAATATATTTTTGTTTTCACTTTACCCCCGTCTGCCCGAAAGTTAGGGCCCTGCCCCTATGGATCGTACGCTTATGTGCGCAGGTACTTTTAGCTGTGGGACAACCTGTGGAGGCGACCCATATTCCTTCTTCTTGCCAAACACAGCCAATTTCCCCCACCCCATTGCATGATGAATAAGAAAAGAGCTAATTCCGAACATAACGGTAGTACACTATGTCTTTAATGGAAATAACATTATCGATGGTCAGTATGTGGATGAACAAGTCCATAAACCCATTCTTCGTTCTGAAACTTGTCCATGATTCTAACTGCATCCGCTAGTTACTACCTTGACCTCATCCATTCTGAAACTTGTATAGAGATTCAAACTACCTTGGTCTCATCCTAGGTCAGATGTCCTTATGTTTTTGTAGTGGTATATAGCTGGTAGTTTAACGAAATTAAATGAAATGGGGCTTTAACGTCCTACTGTTCTGCTCCGACTGGGATAATGAAGACGGTCATGCGCCATACAGTGTCCTACGAGGGAAATTTTGCCCAGACAACGGCACTATTGTCTACTCTTATATCGAATTCCAACTGCCAAGGGATCTTTAACGTGCACGCAACTGTGTACATGGAGGCTCGGTTTTTTCGTCCCACCCGAACGACTATACATTGTCCGTTGCCAGGCCCGCTGCCCTGCACCACTTGGTAGTTTAACATCCACATCCACAGTAGTGACATCGCAACAAGAACTAAAGCAGAAGAAGATTATAATTTGCATTCGTAAATTCATACAACGACCTATACGTGGCTGGATTCTGTACTATGAACTGATCAAGTTTGGTTCGTGCCCTGGCTTCTGGTTTTCGACAAGATTCTAAAATTCTGTTTGTGTTTCCCCGTGGACCACTTATACATGCAAACATGTTTCAGTGATGTTGATAACGTTTAGTTTTACTTCGTGAAAAAACTGGAGTCGATGAGTTCATGAACAAAATGTATTAATCAGGCAAAGGGAAAAAACTCAGTATTTCAAGTGTGGGCGTTCTTATATAAACTTTATCATTATCTTAACTTTCGCTGTAAAAAATGCCTTTGGAGTGTGTATCGATTTCTAGAAACACAGAATCGTTTGATAGAACAGTTTAGATGTCTATAGATACATGGACAAATACAAGTTCCAACCCTTAGATTTGTATTTCTGTGAAGTGATAAATCATCCAAGCAATCAATTCAGAGTTATAAAATTCAATAGAGACTAATCAGACAGAGGAGTCAGTTTGACGGTGCCAATTCAAGGATGTCTTCTCCGTGCTTCTAAACGTCCCGAGCATAAAACTAGTCGAACTAAATCGTCCTATTAATCTATTGATGAACGTGAAGGGAGCAGAGAGCAATATGAAATTGCTTTTAGGACAAATTGCTAGTAGTGCGGTTATCTTCCACGATCAACATATCCATTAATCTTTAAAATGAGCTCTCTAATGTGCCTCCAGTACCCGCCACTTTTCAGTCCAGTGTGTCTTGAGAGTTGCAGTTAACGATATTCCTTCATAACTGAATGCGTGTAATCTAGTTTGGGTAAATATATAAATCGATTTTAGTAATTTCATCGTTCCTTTGCATTGAATGGTTCCCAAATCAAAATTTTTACAGCTATAGACACGGGGTCGTATGCAACCCTCGTTGATGAATTGACGTGTTTTCTTATGGAAGTTGATTGGCAGTCAATTTTCAAACTGAAGATGAAAGATGTTTGTTTGATAAAGTCTGATTGCCTGAGATTGATTTTCATCTTTAATGTGAGTCAGTCGCGATAAAGTTAACAGTTTTAGCGGGTTCGTCAATAAGTCAAATAGTCCGATATAATAAATAATCGTCGAATTCTATCTTACATCGTCTAGATTTGTAACATTTAACAACTTGTATGTCTTAAGCATTCGTATTAGACTTTTCGCTCTTTCAAAAATTTTCTTTGACAAGAAAAGTATTACTGACATTAAATATTGCATGTATGCTGAACAAATTTAATGAATTCAAACACAAGACAAAAAAACATCATACAATAGATATTTTCTAAATAACAGCGTTTACATTTACTACAGGTTTCAATTGAGATAATGTATTTACATCCAAATGTTGTCACTGTTTTGTAATGTATTTGTGACTGAAATAATATACAGGCGTTTGTTTTTTTTTAAAAATCTGAACGTTTCCCGCTTACGGTTTACACGTATCTTTAAACTTTAAACAAAATCCTCATAAAATATTATTTTACTTTTTATGTGATTCACGCAAAGTTCGGTCGTTTTGAAAATAATCAAGATGCTTCATTTACTGACGTGGGAACAAAAGTTCCAAAAGTTATATTCATATCCCGAGGAAGCGTCTAGCAATTTATCAACTGTAATTACATTTCAAATTATTATATAGAACAGGGGGAAACCTATTCCAAATTTCTAAACATTTCGTTTGATTGCCTTTGATTCCGTAAGATAAACATTATTGATAATCGTCCCGGTGGAACCCAATTTGGTTATTTGGCAATAGAATGCTCCGATATCGATTCGGTGAATTATAAACGTTCGTCTTGGGACTTTAATAACTTATAATGGGATGATGGTTTCCATCAACTTTTCTGTGGACCCCAAAACTCAAAAGTTTCAGATAACAATAATCAATAGAATTTTTGGTTGCTTCTGGCACCGAATGTATGATAAACTATATAATAATTCTAACCAAATTCAACTTGTAATATCTCAAGTTATTATAAAACACGGCTATTTTTTCTTGTCAATTTTAATCAATCTTCGTCTTTATTAATGTTTAAGAATTCGTCCTGGGGTTTGTATTTCTAATAGATAGAGACGTGAGATATAAAGCTACCATTTTGTGTTTTATATTTACCCTATATCTTATAAGTGGAACCTTAGCCATCGGCTGAGACGTCAAGGTATGGGAATATGAATCAACATAAATTTGGAACTGATAGGTTCTGCTGAGTATTAATGTTCAAGAATTCTTCATGGTGTGGTTTGTTTCTAAAAGATAGAAACATAAGATATAAAGCTACTATTTTTCATATTATACATTTATACATATTCAAACAGGCACCTTTATAATCGGTTGAGCCTTCAAGAAAAGTTCAATGTTTTGAATACGAATCAACATAAATTTTTGAATAAAAAAGTCCCGCTTTGCTTAAAGTTTTAAGAGTGTGTCCGCGAGAAAACCATGCAGAAGGTGCTAAGGCTTCAATCACAGATTTTGATCAAATTTGGTTTATAAGTTGGGATAGTCCAAAAACACATATATGTGCAATATCAGATAAATCTTTCAATTCTAGACTGAGAAAATTGAAAAAACATTTACCAAATGGTAAAATGGCCAAAATCTGTCTTTTCTCAAATACCAACTTTGGCAAGTCCTCACACATTTACTATATGTAGCACAAAGGCCAAACTCACACAGTTTGTAGATGACCTAGTGCTGTTTCCACAAAATTAATTTCAGACGATTCCGGCAAACGAGGACTGTATACGGACTGGATATCAAAGCCTTTCTAAATTCCCCATTTTTCGTCACCTAAAGTTTGACACCCTATAGCTACTTCTTTCATGGGGTGGGTTTAAAAAATTTATGCTCACGTGAACAAACAACCTCCCAACATGTGATACAAAAAATAAAAATGACCGGAATCGACTTGACAAAAACTAGGTAAAGGAAACAATAACCCATGAAATTAACCTGTAATTTTCTTATTTTGGTGTAAATTAACCGTAGTAGATAAAAAAAACCTAACAATTTTTTTCCTTTTCATTCTTATGGTATTTACTATCAGCCCTAAAATACATAAGTATCTGATTTATAATAGTGTCTTGAAAAAAAAATGCTTTAAACGGCCTGTTATCGTCCATTGTTCATCTAGCGCCGACGGGAAATGGTTGCCACAGTTGTCCACGATCTTCCATTGAAATATCGGTGTGCTCAATGAAATAATCTTAAATATATCCATTAATCTCAAATAGACATTATTTTAAATGATATAATCCAAACAAGATAGGTTGCCAGGCAACGAAACATACGTCCACAAAGTCGTCCGGGCAGTCAACAAGGGTTTTCGCATATTTTTTCTTTTGTCAGTAAGGAGAACGTTTACAACACATGATCAAGGCTTCTTCCGTCTGCTAACATCTCACAATACTCACTAGTTCTAAGACTTTCCATCGTTTTAATTGCCAAAGAGACTTTATTTGATCATTACACACCCTCCAATGTAGTTAAATTGGTCATTTTACAGCGTTATTAATTACAAATCAAACTTAAAGTGTGTCCATTTACGGTGATAGAGCCTATGAAGCGAGGCCGTTGTTGAGTGAGGCCTGATCACCCAGTTCCTAGGCACATATCTAGTAATGATAGGTTTATAAAGGGACTGGGTGATACAGACTTCTTTTGACCTGATTTCGTCGTAATTCCGGTCCGTTGAAGATGATTGGAGATATGAATAGCCGAGTGAACACACTTTAAGTTTTATTTGTAATTAATAACGCTATAAAATGACCAATTTAACTACATTGGAGGGTGTATAATGATCAAATAAAGTCTCGTTGGCAATTAAAACGATGGAATGTCTTAGAACTAGTGAGTATTGTGAGATGTTAGCAGACGGAATTTAGCCAACAAGTCATAACAAAGATGGCCTCTGACATACCTTGTACATATACTATACTATATAGTCAAGCAGTAGTAAGAAGTTTTATTTTAATCCCTTCAAGTGCCTGTGCTTAAACAATGTGTATAAATTTAAAGTCAAAGGGATATTAACTTTTGCCTTCAAAGCGCCAACAAGATTTTGCGAAGTGATCAAGGGTCATAACTCTGGCAGTAATTATTGGAAATCGCTGAAAATGAATAGGCTTTTCGTCTCATGACCGTAAACACTGTGTATAAATTTAAAGTCAATGGGATATTAACTTTTGCCTCCAAAGCGTCAACAAGATTTTACGATGTGATCAAGGGTCATAACTCTGGCAGTAATTATCGGATATCGCTGAAAATCAATAGGCTTCTTCGTCTCATGACCTTAAACACTGTATATAAATTTAAAGTCAATCGGACACTAACTTTGGTCTCTAGAGCGTCCACAAGATTTTTTAAAGTGATCAAGCGTCATAACTCTGGCAGTATGTGAGATTCGAACCACCAACCGCATGACTTCCCGCAACCGACCCCATCACCGAAATGCTTGTCCCAGGACCCCAAGGTCCATGTCGCGGGGCCTGTTCAGGGAGATTGCCTATGGCCTCTCTTATTCTAAATCCGACCCTGTAGGTGTAACTGACAGTGCTCGAGAGACGTAGCTACCATACTACACTGTTCAGCGTCGATTCAATTTAAGCTGTTAAAATTTAAGCTTCCACATTTCTGCATTGTAGAAATCAGTGGATCTGTCCCAAAATGAATACTGGAAACAAGCTCTTAAATTTGTAGCCATTTTCGGTAACTTGTTGGAAAATGAAACCTTAAAGAGACAATACAACAAATACGTTAAAGGGACAATACGACAATACCAAATATACCTTAAATACAAATACACTCTTATATACAGTACCACATGGTACAAATGATGGCTATGGACATGATGAAAACGTATAAAAGCCAAGCATTTTATTTCTCTAATCAAATTTCCTAAAAAAATGTATCACAAAAGCTTATTTTTAGCACTTTTCAATAAGCTGTATATTTAAAGTATGTTGCATTCCGGTCATTTTTTTTACACATATTGATACTATGTCCTTAGCACTTCAAAACCATCTAAAGAAATTCTACTTGCGACCATGAAAGAAAAAGTTACAGTGTATCTTTTTGTGTTCTATTGAGACAATGTGAATATAGTACCCTAAATCAAGTCCACAAAAAATTAGTATGGACTGGTTTTTTTTTTTCAAATTAGTGCTGGGTGGAAGTTGACAACCCGTTTTATCAGACAGTGTCAAAATTAGAAGGTTTTTATTGCACCATAGAATGCAGTCTGTGCTTAAAAAAGATGATAAATACAGATGTGAAAACCAAAATTTTACCCATAAAATGAGTATTTCCAGTACACTCCTTTATAACGACATTAGGTTGAAACCACTTCAGCATGTCACTTCTTGCCCCTAGGGGGTGCCATACCATAAGTTTGATCAAAAACTTCCGACCCCCCATCTTAGCACTTTTTGCGATTTTTGCATGGTCTTCTCGCGGATACACTCTTAACAACTAAAATAGGAACTCAATTAGAAATTTGATTTAATTTCATTAAGTATTACTTTATTATGTTCTGTAAAAAGATAACGGACGACCGAACTACGTGCATATTCATCATTTGATTTTGAATCCCGTAAATCTGCCCATTTCAAATAATAAAGCCATAGATTTGTTTACGTGGTACAGTTCTAATTCCATTAATCAAAATTATTACTCTATTACTTATCAACCGTCTGACTGGAAGTCTTCGTACATGACGTTTTACATCCATCATGGCAGACAAGTAAACTCAATATGTCTCAATTCAAACACAGAGTAAGTCTAAATATATCTTTTTTAAATAATAAAACAGTATTCGTGTCTGATACTCCTACAGACATTAAATGCTTAATTCTGTAAAATATATTTATTATATAAGTTGTGGTAGCTGGATACTGTTTCAGTTCAAATTCATTTATGTTGATGATGTAGTTCTTCTTTCGGGGGAATGGTAAAATTCTTATATTTTGACAATTGGTGCCAAAGGTATTGACCTGGTTCCATGGTCTGTCTCGCATCCTCTGCTTAGATTTATTGGGTGGTGCTGATTGGTGTGCTCAGGGAATAATATATATAAATATCAAAACATGAACAAAATTAGAATGTTACTAAATTCAAACTACTCATAGTCAATATCGATACCCACTTTCATGTATTATGGTGTAATAAGTAGTAATCTCTCAGGATTATTGCGGGATATATTTTATATTTCAACTGAAAAATACTTTTATATTCCACAAATGTCAAATTAAATGCCCATTCTTTAATTCGAACGAATTACAAAATGCTGCTGTCAAATATACACACAGTACTATTGCCGAAGTGCTATTTTCAGGGGGGCTCTAACTTATTCCAACACTTACGACGAAAACTCAGATAAATAGTTAAAACTGTACTTTTAATAAACGAGTGTCCAAAACTGGCTTACGGTCACCAGAGTAATGTTACAGTAGAATATAGATGATATATACATGCATAGGATTAAAATAATTATATAATATTATTTGATAAGAAATATTAAATTGTACAAAGGAAACAGATGTTTAAATACAGAAGGAGGTATGGAGATAGCAAGAACGCGTGTAAATGTAAACTATAATTACGTAATATATAACCAATACATTAAGTATAAACCGAAACAGTTAAAAGACTTGAAAGATTAGTGAGATATCAATTTGGACATTGGTCAATTGCTATATACAAAGATACACTATAACACTAGCTCCAGAACTTCATATTCGTGTTTCTTCAAATAATGTATAGACAAAAAAATTTTCCGGACAACATTTCCCTCATAATATTACACTGTATGGCGTATGACAGCAGTCTGCATTACCCGGTCAGAAAAGTAAGACGTTCAACCCCATTTCATTTTGATGTTCTTTTAGACTGAGGTGCACATAGAGTTTTACGGACTTCCAGCTTCTTCTCCTCACTCATTACAAAAGATACAAAACACTGCTGCGCGTCTAATCAACGGTACCTTAATTAACCAAACGTCTTTGATATAAAATAACCCTTCATCACTTACAAGTACCTTCCTGTTTCGCCCCTGACTACCCGAGTAATCTTCTGCAGGTCAAAAGTGGAGAAAGAAAAACTCTGTCAACGTCAAAACACGACATTGTCGCTCCAAAAAAATTTGAAAGTGTCTTATGGTGATGGAGCTTTTTCAGTTGCAGCACCCATCCTATGGAACAAACTCCCAACAATATTAAAGGAAACCAGAACACCAGAGTCGTCTAAATAATGCTTGAAAACTCACTTATTTAATTGTGTATACCAAACCTGACAGTGCAGCTCAGTACCATCGAGTAGAACAGTTCTAGCTAAAGTCGCTATATAAATTTATTACTATTGGAAAACTATTTTTACAGACTTATAGGTGGCTTTGGTTTCAGGGAAGTTGGGTGTGCTTCACTGAATAATAGTCAGCAGCACCAAAAGGTAAAGACTCTTCACATACATTGATGACACCACGTTTATTTTACTAGGGAGTGGGTGCTCCATTACACGTAAACTCCCTCTTTTCCTTTCCTAACTGGTGGATCTTTAACCCACCTCAGGATTATGTTTAACATCATAAAAAGTTAGATTAGTTCGATATAGATATTAAAGGAACTAAACCTCTGAATTAGAATTCATTATTGGTTCTTGCGATCACATGGATCCATATATCCAGTATTCAAGACATAATCAGTGGCGTCCTGTGAGATTTGTAATGAACAAAGAAATAATCCTGCTAGACAATGTTGAGGTAAGGGTTAATTCAGAAACCACAAAATAATAAATTTGTCTTTTTTTTAAATTTAATATAAATCCCTTCATATATTTATATTACAATAATATGTGCTTTTAGACGTAATTTTGTAATAAGAGCCAAATGCCCTTTAATTGACTACCCAAACTTTTTCAAGATCGAATGTAAAAACGTCCAAAATCTAATACGGGTATGCACAAAAAATTACAATTATGACTTCCAATTTCGTGATAATTACTTTTTAAGGCATGGGAAAGGTTCAATGTCCCGGGAGCTAACCGTTATTATAGGAGACATGAGAAGTTGATCTCTATATTTGCTTACTTGAGGCAATTTCATTGTTTGAATATAAACTAAATGTGCCGTGTTCTTTCGTTAAATGATTGAAATTATACGAGGCAATTATTACGTGTGGTTTACATAAACTTCAGTTCTGAAGTTTTATATTAGTCATAATACGCCAAATAACAAAATCATATAAATCCAATATAATTGAATTCTATTTATCCAACAAGCAAATAATTAGGGTATGATTAAGACTGATGAGGTACTCGGGGCTGTTTCAACTAAAAGCTTCCATCTAAGCGGGTAATTCTAAAATTACGCAGGCCAAACAAAGATTGTATAAAAGGTCAATAAAAGTAATAAAATTACCTGCATCATAAATCAAAGTTAATTGCATTAATTTATCCACACTGGGTAAACACAGTTCCAGACCTAACATGAAAATGGTTTCACTTGTCAGAATTGTTTTACAGAATACTTCATCTTCTTGGTTCTCCTCTCTGGCTTAAACAGCTCGATGTAAAAAGTATGACTTGGGTGCATTATTTTAAAAATTAAAATTACTGTTTGATAAAAACATGGAATCGATAATGATTTGAGATCAAATAGAAATTCATGAATAAATGTATTTATTGATTTAAATTTGAGGATTTAAATACTAAAAAATTAAACCGACTGGATTCACTCAACGTCTAATGCAGTGGATAATTTCAGGACAAGAATTTCAGCATTTGTAGCCGTAGAAGGTCGTTCATAATTCTTTTAATTATCAAATTCTTCTTAAGCCTTTTCGATCCAATTTTTAAAATAGTTATCATTATAAAATGACATCTATTAGGGTTTTTTGTATAATTATATGTGTAACTACCAAGCCAACTAACTTACCGAATTATAAGCAACAAGTGGTTACCATGCAAGATACGCCCACATTTTGCTAGTGATGGATAGAGAAATAACAAAATGGAAAAGCAACATTTGGTACAATCGGGGGGGGGGGGCATATTCCAGGAATTTACGGTCGGGAATCATGATGGGTAAGTGGAAATGCGCTGGCTCGGTAGCCTGGAAGTCGAGTGTTCGAACCCTTCATTGGCCGAGAAAGTTCATCCAGATTTTCCGGCGTGGTTCCCTCTTGTCAGTGATACAGGATGGAGGCCTGACAAGGACAGTTGCCTAGTCTTGCTGATGGGACGAAAAACCGAGTGCACGTAAAAGATCCCTTAACAGTTGGAATTCGATATGAGAGTAGGCCGTAGTGCCACTGTTCGGGCAAAATTTCTCTCATAGCACACTGTATGGCGTATGCCCGTCTTCATTAACCCAGTTCGGAGCAGAACAGTAGGACGTTACGGTCCGATATGCACGAGTATCGAAAGAGATCAAGATCTTATGGATGTAAACACATTATGTAAGTTTCGTCAAGATCGATTAAAGATTGTGATCTCTAAAGGATATCACACACTCTTACACTATTTGCGCGGCAATACTATATACCGGAAAACACCAAAAAACATCGGAAAACAACCGGAAAACACAGGAAAACTACCGGAAAAACACTAAATATATCGGAAAACACACTTAAAACCGGAAAACACCCTAAATAGGTAACTTTTCCAGTTTCATCAAAATCGAATGGAAATTTTAACCAAGAGGATCCACAGCCATAATCCTGGAAATTACAATCCGATGCGAATATCGAAAGAAACCAAGATCTTTCGGTGATAAATATACATCTCAAGTTTCATCAAATTCAAATGCAAATGGTGACCTCTAGAGGGTCTATATACAAAACTTTTACACTATTTGCGTTCGATTAGCGGTCATATTTTCATCAGTTTTGGTCCGATTTGCACGAAATTCAAACTTAACTGTCACAATATATTCGAAAGGTGGTAAATTCAATCCAAAAACAAATTGTGTTCTCTATAGAGCGATCCCAAACTAAAACACGATTTTCGTACAATCAGGGGCCATAATCCAGGAAGTTACAATCCGATATGCGCAGATACCGAAAAGAACCAAGATCTTAGAGTTATAAACATGCATTTATCGTTTCATCAAAATCGGATTATTAACAGCAACGATCAAAGAATATCAGATAGGTCTGTTTGCATGTTGATTCTGAAAAATGAGAGAGTAGTTTGCTGTATTTGCCGAGAAGTTACCAATAATACACACTTATTTTAACAACTTTAATCAGTAAAGAGTATGGATTTCTGAAAAATTTTCTGGTAGCCATGTCCCCGACGTTCATCTACAAAACAGCTTCTAATTTGTAAGTCCAAACCATCGCCCAAGTTAGCTATTCAGTAACGAATGGCAAAAATGTTTTAATGGTTAAAGCTCGAATAGACAACAGTTGCTGTGTACCCTTTGTATTAAAGATACATTATGGTAGATTAGATAAAAAGCTGACAGTTCTCAATCATCATTACTAAAGTAATACAACAAAAACAGTCCCGATTATTCATTTTTGTGCATTAAATCATAAATGAGTGTTGAATAGCAAATTCAGTGAAAATCCAATACATAAGATGACCTCGAGATTTGATTAAGGTCTTTTCGTGTTGACAAATGTCTAATTATTAATTCATAACATTTCAAGCCCAAAGAAAGGCCTGTAGTGTGCAGATTTGGCTCTTGCAAACCTTTCCATGACAATCTGGGTATTTAAAAATAAAAAGACTATTTAGTCCATCATATCTTTCTTATAACCATTCAGGGGGAATAGTCTCTATTATTCAGACAAATATTCTATATGGAATTCCAGGATGTTTTGGGTATTCGAAACCAGCGGGTATAACCCCTAATTATTTTACATTTTCTGTTTCCCCGTTTTCCTTACATTGAGATGATCATATGAAAACATTTACTTTTCTCTTTGTTAGCCCGAAGACTATTATCAAATGTTCTTTGGTACTATACGTGTAAAATTTGCCGGTGGCAATAACATCCAGGAGTCAATATGATATTGTGGTGTTTTCAGGTTAATTTAAAACGTTTATCGTCGCGTTTTTGCTTTGCGTTATGCTAAATTAGCACAACACACATCAAATATTTTGAAGGAAATGTCGAATCTGTTGCGTATATAGAAGAAAGTCTGTGTCAATGCGTGTGCATCATGGAAGGGCGTATTGCAATGTATGGATAAAATAATGCTTTTTGACACCCCCCTCGTTTGTTGTGGACGTATAGTGCGAATGCAACAATCCGCATATCGGTGCTCTAGATGAAACAGGCAAGTGCAGCGTTTTCAAATTAAAACAACGGGGCACTTAAATGTTATACGTCCTGCTTGTTATGGCGTAGAGTTTTTAGCAATCATGGTGGGGAAGAGGCACATGCATGCCTAGCGATTTTAACCTTCAACGCATTTTTTGTTATAAATAGTTTTTGCCCATGACCGGAAAACATATGAACGCAATATAACGTAGCAGTTGTGGCAAATAGCTGCAGCAGCATGCAATCACTGTCAATTTTTCTGTTGGGGTACGTGTGTATATGCTCTGAGATAGATTTAATCTTTTCGTTCCAATAAATCAGGACGTATCTGGTTTTAAATGAACACATTTTTGGTATTTGGCCGTTTTGGCAATAACACAAATCACTTTATTCTTTGCGAAATAGTGAGGGTATGACGTTTTGACCTATTGTTTTTTTTTTATCGCAGCATCAGTAAACTCTTAAATGGTCGCGGTGTGCTATTTATAGGAATTGATTGTGGGCTTGTCATGTTAATACGTGTTTAAATAATGATTATCTAATATTTGAAAACCCAGTACAAAGACCCGAAATATGCAAATTTAGCTATTAAAATAATGTATATTTGAATAAAGTTTATCATTGCAGACTGCCAGCCATCATGTCTTGACACTTGCTGATTATTCAAAAACCTTTTTGAAATATAAGCGTTTGGTAAAAAAATTTCCCGGTAATTTATATTATGTAATCGGATCGCGACTATCGGAAAATACATATTTACGTGAAATGCGCCAGTTGCTTCTTAGCTACAATTTGATCTTTATATATAATTTCTTATACTTTAATATTTATACATATCAGCTATACTAAGATTTATTTTAAATACTTCTGGAAGGAAATGCGACATCTTTTAAAAAAAAGCCAAGATACTATATGCTAATTTGACATAAGATAAATATTTTAAAAAACAACGAGGTGTAACTTTTTTGTATGTTGGAACTAAGTAGCCTATACACATATTTTAGGTTCATTTCAAAAGGCAAGTAAAATGAATCTTTCTTTTTTAGATATCTACAAGTACAATGTATATTCTAAAATATATTTTTTTTAATATAAAATTAATGTACATGCATATTATGGAATCCACATGTATATTATGGAATCTACATGTATATTATGGAATCTACAAGATAATTTTAGTAATCTTCATTGCATTTAAAGTTGGATGATATAATTTGATATATTTACAATGACTTTTGATGTCTATATAAAATTAATGTACATGTATATTACAGAATCTACAAGATAATTTTAGTAATCTTCATTGCATTTAAAGTTGGATGATATATTATGATATATTTACAATGATTTTTGATGTCTATGTTTTTTAATATTTATATTTAACATCGACATTACACATTAAAAAATAATATATGCGATATCAAATTACATTAAAGGTATATTTAATATCGACAATATGTAATATCTATAATCGATATTATAATATTCGTAAATTTATTTTCTTTGTAATATTATTCTCTAATGTATGTTATATGTATACATATCAAGATACATTTAAGCAGAAACTCCATTATAACTTTAATATTAGAAAAGACGCCGTAAGGCCGAAAGATCTTGGCACTAATGTAAAAGTTGTTTAAATATAGATTTTTTCATCCAAATATTAATATTTTTGATATATATCATATCTTTGACATTGGTTATGATATGTGTGAGGGGCGAAGAGTCTAGTTTTTAGGAAAAAATAAATTTAATTCAAGCCTACCATATATCATCTATATATATTTCATTCATATCTACAATATCCATATCAAGAATAATTTAGTAAAAATAGTCTGCAATCTACCACCAATTAATCACAGCCATGTGGATTTCTACAATATTAATACAAATTTTAATATCAACATGGCAATATACTTAATAATAATTAATATCGTGTATTTAAATATCTACAAAACATGTATATACAAATCTAAACCAGTAACTTATTATGATCATCTAGTGACATCGTGATCCCACTGAAAATATATAAATCATAGTTATAAGGATAAAATAAATTTTTACAACATTAAATAGATTTATTGGTTGATTATCCTGTATACGATATACGTTCTCTTCCCAATTCCAGAAACACCTCGGAGTTTTCGAAACCCCGCACGGCATGTTTAGTATCCTGAACACATTTTGCGAGGCTCTGTCCTGGTATTTTGATATTAAGTATCATCGACTTTATTAATATTCCGAATACGGTATTATCATTTTCACAAAGACAAAGTACATGCATGCAATAATGCCGTCGTATCTGATGGGGTGGGGTAGGGAGGCATGGGTTTTATCTCAATCCTAAAAATGTCAGACAACCTAATTCCAAATACATAACACTTTATTTCACTATGTATTGTTTCTATAATATATTTTGAGGTTCATCTAACTTGCATAGTGGAACATCGATCTTAAGAGTGGTGAAAACTGATATTGAATGCCCCACAATATGATTATTATAATCGTATACAGGGATTACAGTTTTACTTTAACTGTTAATAAAAATCTTAAAAAAAACGAACCAAAAGAAAATCATCTACCTCAACACCTTCATCGTTGTACAACTGAATATGCTGGAAAAGAACAACTTGGGGGGGGGGGCTGAATAGAGCACCTGAAATGCCCAAAATACTATTTTATGGTAAATACCTACTAATATACCGAGGAATGGATGTATAATTAATGGCCAACAATGAAGTTAATGAAGAAAGGTGGGGCTCCGGTAGATGACCGGTTTGTTACTCGTCCCCTCTCCCATAATCGGAAAAAAAACCCAGTTTATTATTTAAAGTGTTGAAATATAGATGTTCTTTTGTTCTCTATCACCAACAACAGGAAACAAAAAAAAAATGAATTAAAATTAATTTTGAGTATAGTGTGGCCTAGAGGCTTGTATTGTGAACGATTTTTACAATATTCAATTCTATAGGGACATGTTAACCGCGACATTAATTTGTGATTTTTTGTTATTATTAATTGCTCAGTTCCGACTATATTAAATCTGCATTCTTGTCAGTGAAAACGGGAATACCGTAATCTTAATCATGGCTTAAATAATATGATGTTAATTTTTTCATGCATCCAGATTCATTCTAATGAACATAGAAATGGAATTCTCAGCGCATAAAATTAATAGCTCACAAAAGTTTTCTTCACATGTAGTTTGATCTTCCATGGCCTGATGACCAATTCAATACGTCTGCAGCACCGGGACACGCGCGCTTTCGCACCCAATTGATCAATACGCCAATCTCTTCAGAGAATATGCGAATAGTTTCAGCAAATCTAAAGTAGAAAGCAACTAACCACATTCAACAGAACTCAGTCCCAAACGAGCTGAAGTTTGAGAGATTCCTTTGCAAGCTTTCCAAAATTCCGACAGCCTTGTACCACCTGTAGCAAGTAGACGACCGACACAAAGATGGTGTTTTCAGATGAAATGAAAGATTGCATTGGTGGAAAACATGAGTTATTTCAATATATGTATCATGTAATAGACCTCGTGATGACAGCCAATCACCGCGCTTCATTTACCAGAAAATTACTATCCTATATAAGGTAGGTAAAGCACATTTGCATATATTTTGTAATGTTAATGAATTATCAATCAACCGAAAAAATATAATATATTATCTCCTACGCATTTCACTATTCAGATAATGAGATGCAAAAAAAGTGTTTGTATTCCTTAATTTCACCCTTTACGCGTATCTTTAATAAAGAAATTCAATAAATTTCCTTAATTTATTTTTTCACTCGAGTCCCATGTTTATTCCATAATTTTTTCGAAATTGTTGAATAATATTAAGGTCAATCTAATTTGTCTCGATAACTGATCGATAGAAAAGAGAAACAATGTTGGATCAAGTTTCCAACTTTGCTCATACCAACTTGTTATTGATGAAGATAATGACACAGTCTGGCACTAACATCATAACTTGTATAACATACAACATAATTATTGATGATCTTTTAAACCTAGAGTTTTTATGACTTTCTTGGTTATGATTTGAATACTTTTAAGTAGGCTGTGTATTTATATCTTATATGATCACAATATTAAAATGTTTTAGTAAGTGCGGGATAAACGCACCACACAGAACACAAGTGAATCGCAATTAAAAGTTTTAATATGTTTTATTCTGAAATTGCGCAGTTAAAAGTTATAGTTAAGTTTGTTATCTGAAATGACGCAGTGAAAAGGTTTAGTAAGTTTGTTTTCTGAAATAGCACAGCTGCAGATTTCGGTAAGTTTGTATTCTGAAATAGCACAGTTGCGGGTTTTAGTAAGTTTGTATTCTGGAATTGCGCAATTAAATGCTTTAGTAAGTTCGTATTCTGAAATAGCGAAATTAAAAGTTTTAGTAAGTTTGTATTATGAAAAAGCGCAGTTTTAGTATGTTTGTGTTCTGGAATAGCGCAGTTAAAAGATTTAGTAGGTGTTTATTCTGGAATAGTGCAGTTACAAGACTTAGTTATTTTGTATCATGTATTTATATCATGAATTATTGGATTTCAAATTTTAATGTATGATAAATAATCACACTTCGAATCTTTATAAAGTTTAATTTTGAACTATCGCAATTTAAAAGATTTACTAAATTATACATTTATATCATGAAAAATAACCGCAATTTGAATTATATAAGTTAATCGATCATTTAAACTTTCAATAGTACAAATATAATATATACATGTATACATTATATACATTAAGAAGGCACCGAAAATGGCATTAACCGGTCCGAGTCGGTGTTTACATACAGCAATGATCTTTGGAGATGCTGATACCTATGGTCAATTTTAAACAATTGGAATTATTATCTATGATAGTAAACGTATAGAAAAATATTGAATTTGTCGAAAATGTTGTTTGTTTAATATAGATGCACCCAAGCAGAAGGTATAATTCTTGGATGCCGCAATCCATTACTCGTTTTGGCTATTAACTCGGTTCCAATAATTGCATTTTGAAAAATAAAATGTTTAACAACAATAATTACCCCCGATGTCATCCTGGGCGCTAAACAAATGAATGTCATAATATTATATTATAAATTTACATTTTGGGGTGTATTATTCCATCGTGTCCTAACTGTTTGTATTGCTATAATGAGATGTGACTGCAGTGATGGGAAGGAGGTTCATCGGTTCGGTTTAAAATATAGGTTTGTGATCATGGTAACCTTCGATTTATTTCATTATTTTAATACGTATTCCTCTTAACGACAAAGAAATACCCTTCGTTCCATTAAGTAGCAACAAAAGGAAGCAAGATATTCATGATTTTACTAAGTTCAAAGGTCGTGTGGTTCTGATGAGTGTCCACGAGATTTTCATTAAGATTATTATCATCAGAATGGCTTCTTGATCCCTACATTTTGACAACAAAATCTGTTTTAGTCTTCATAGAAATTCATGACCTTCTATAATAATGAGCTGATAACTAACATCGCATATACATGTCCTACAAATTAATCAGATCTTCGGGAAATATTGTTAATTTATTCAAATTTGTATTACAATATTTCTTGTATTCTGACATTAAATATGCACTTGTCATAGATAAGGATGTGTGAAATTAGTCTGAATTCAAAAGCTAGTTCATTTCAACCTTCTTGAATTACAGTATGACATGAGAATCCACATTGTTTGAAGGTTTTCAAGACGAGTGTGGGCGGGGGTATTTTGAACGAATTTGGAATTCACTTTCCGAGAATACTGGGGGTTGGATGGCCGAATGGTTAGCGTACGCGCGCTGTATCATTGAGTCAACTGGCGTGGTTTCAAATCCCCGGCTGTGCGTGGCAAGGAGACGGGTCGCCTGTCCAACCTCGTGGGTTTTCTCTGGGTTATCTCCACTGCTAAAAACCCCTACGCACAAGCGAATTATTGAAATAAAATTAAATCACAGGTTAGTCCCAAAATGACCTAGTTTGTGTCGAGTGGACGTTAAACCCCATTTCTCTCTCTCTTTCCGAGAATACCAAAGAATGCCACGAATGCTGCATGGTTGTATCTTCCCAAAGGATTGGTAATAGATTTTGAAGATAAAACTTTTCTAATGCCAGACTATCAGCGAGAGTGTAAATGAAATGTCTAAGGGATTCGCATAGCCCAGCTCTTGATTTAGTGTGATAATGCAAGTTAAAATCAGATGCACTAAAGTTTTGGGAATATTAAATGAATTGCCCACATAACAACTTAAAATTGCCGATTTTATTTTACCTAGATGGGTTCGGCACAGTATTTAGTTTACTGTAAATTAAAGAAAATGCAAGAGTGGGCCTATTAGAGTATTCCCTTAGTTCCATTTAATATCATGTTTATTGTATATTATAATAAGATTGTATATATGGACTAAATGTATGTCCGATGCATCGGATACTCAAAATGTAAGAAATATCAAATCATTTAAGCTTAAATAGAGTAAGGATCGGTAAGGATAAAAAAACCATATACATCTTATTTCCTCAATAATTTCATCAGAATATTTACATCTTTGTCCTCCCTCAACTGAACCCCTAGAAATAATGTGGGTAATTCTCCTGGCCAAAGCGTATCCGCCCAAGTGATGGTGAACACGGGTTGACAATATCGAAATTTTGATAATTCAAAACAAAGCAACTCATAATAATATGTTAAGAATTCTATTGTTTCTCCGGTTACAAACGTGACTACTATTATAGGTTTTGTTACGTTCAAGTCTAATATCAGATGTTTGTAAGTTACACCACCGTCACCTTTGTTTGGTTCGTGTACCGAATTGGACAACATTATGTCCGTATGTTAATATTTGGATTATTTGATAAAATAAATAGTTTAAGCATTAAGAGAAGTTTACTATATCACACTTTAGGATATGGCTGTATTTCTTGAAGGAAGTTGTCGTTTTCTTGACACGGTCTTGTTTATGACCACATTCGCTACTAACTAGATATTTTCCGGTCCGGGTTGCTTCAAGGAGACATTAAATTTCCCGTATCCGTCTGCTTTGTCGTTGGTAGAATAGTGGCCGATTCAGTGTTTTGTGAATTACTCAAAGATCCTTGCAAAGTTTTGTTCCATTTAACTTCAAATAAAGTTTGATCTCGGGGAATGTCGAGAGCTGTATGATAACAATTCAATACTGACTGATGCAGATGCCCCCCCCCCCACAAAAAAAAATAAATAGATACCACTCATGCATTACTTGCAGACAATTAATCAAATTGCTTATCACTCTGCTTTACGTCTAAAGAAATGCATATATAGAATTCCTTATATCCGTTTTGCCTATAAGCATAACATGCTCAACATGGAACTTAGTAAATTCATTGGTGTAATGAAACTATGGGCCAAGTTGTGTCAGTATCATGCAGTAAGAATCTAAAGAATCAAAGTTTCGGCAAATCAATTTGATTTTGATTATCGAATATGGTCACGATACCCACCTATGCACAACAATTTGAAGCAGCAGGAAAATTAAAAGATATATTATTATATCATATTAGTTATTGTTACATTCAGCCCGAATCGACGAAGCATTATAAAAAAAATGTCCTATGCAATTGGCAAGTTGCAACAAAATTGGGCGAAGTCACAATCTTAGCTACTGTATGTTTGTTTGTTTTAGAGAAAGTAATATAGAAGTTAACGTTGTCACAAAGTGACCTCAGGTTCTTTTACTTAATTGCCCCTTTCCCCAACTACCAATAAACAACTCAACTGATTAATTAGATTTTAATATATGTATCTTATTAGAATTCATTTACATATATAATACTAGAGATTTTACAATAAATTCAATGATTAAAGTTACAGTTCATTTCAGCATCGCATAGTCTGCTCCTTTAATTCAATCAATCCTCATGTTTAGCATTCAGATTGAATCTCTATCTTACTTCCACCATCCCAATCGCGTAGGTTTTTTATTAAACACTTTTAACCCGAACACAATTCTCAGAAACTCACAAAACCTTCACATGTCACAGATCCACATAATATTCCCGGATTCACCTAGACTCACTAGTTGTATTAAAATCACCAAGATTTTCATATACTTCACCAAGAGTTAAATATATTTCACCAAGATTCACATATACTTCACCAAGACTACATAGGCGTTTGATTCACAAAGTTCACCAAGATTAAACTACTTATAGGATTCACAAGGCTACCCCTGGATTGAAATACCGATCACCTAGACATTATCAGTTTAATGTTATTTCACCAAGAAACGGATTCATCCTCTTTAAATACATCATATTTACTTTACCAGGTTTTTATCATCTAAAGCCAGTTATTGGTGTTACTGCATAGATATTGAAACAGTCATGTCTGGTCCTTTAAAAGCTCTCTGGTCTAAATCGAGAAAACAGCCATACCCTGTAACTTCTAAAACCTCTCTAACAAAAACTTTTATAATTCCTCCACCAAGAAACTTTTAGTCAACCCAACATCCAATCAAACCCATGCATAACCTGCACATGCATCACAATCCAGACACATTCATTACTTACACCCTTATTACCTAACTTGTTAAAACACACCCGCAATCATTCTGTAAAAAACAACGCATATACATTGAAAATAATAAAACTTTATTAACCAAAACCTGTACAATCATGAATACATCTTTCTAAAAGAAATAAATATTCCCTTTAGCCATCTACCAAATTAATTATGTACCCTAAATCATCGAAATAAACCATGTCACAATTATAGATACCAATTTAACATACCAATTGTGACATTACCCCCCACCCCAAGGGTAAACTTAAGAGAAGCGGTTTATCCAACTAACTGAATGATCGGCTCAAGTAATCTGCACCAATGTTATCTCGACCCTTTATTGCCCTGACAATAAAAGAAAAATTCTGTATACTTAACGCCCATCTCATAATTCTATTATTAGCAATTTTGGCCTTGTGTAAATATTGTAGAGGTTCATGATCAGTTTCAACCAGAAATTCAACACCATATAGGTATTCCTCAAATCTTTTAATACCCCAAACTAAGGCTAAACATTCTTTTTCAATAATAGCGTACCTGGTTTCGCGCGGTAAAAGTTTCTTACTGGCATAGGCCAATGGAAACTTGCCATCTTCAAATTCCTGTAAAAGAATAGCTCCTAAACCTGTTCCGCTGGCATCAGTTCTTAATATAAATGTTTTAGTAAAATCTGGCAAACGCAGCACTGGTGAATTTGACAAAACCTGTTTTAGAGAAATAAAAGCATTATTTTGAGCATTTCCCCATTCTAGTTTATTTGGTTGGCCCTTTCTAGTTAAATCTGTAAGTGGAACTGCTACCGCTGAAAAGTTAGGTACAAATTGCCGATAATATCCCACTAACCCTAAAAAAGATTGTAATTGTTTTTTCGTCTTGGGAGGTTCAGCCTGTTTGATGCTTTCAATTTTATTTTCCATGGGACGAATCACTCTCTGACCTACAAAATGTCCTAAATAATTTAATTTTGAAAAACCTATTGAACATTTGCTGGGACGTGCAGTCAAATTAGCAGCCCGTAATCGTTCAAATAAAGATCGAAGTATCTGTAAATGATCTGACCAAGTCTCTGAAAAAACTAAAATATCATCTAAATAGTTATCAGTTCCATCCAAGTGGTACAAGAGTTTCCGCATAATTTTACTGAATGTTGCAGGTGCTGTTACACAGCCAAATGGCATATTTCTAAACTGCATCAAACCTAAAGGGGTTACAAAAGCTGTCTTTGATTTAGAACTCTCTTCTAAGGGTATCTGCCAGTAGCCTTTTGTTAAATCTATTTTTGAAAGGTAGTTACTTTTTGCTATCCTAGCAAATATATGATCATGTCGCGGCATAGGCTCAGCATCAAATTCTGTTATACGATTCAGTGCTCTAAAATCAATGCAAAATCTGTTAGAACCATCAGGTTTTTTAACAATGACAATAGGAGAACTATACGGAGATGACGAAGGCTCAATAATACCCAAATGTAACATAGTCTCTACTTCTTTTATCACAACATCTTTCATTGCGTAAGGAGTTGGATATGGTTTTAGTTTTACAGGTTTATCTGAAATTAAATTAATCTTATGTTCACCTAAGTTTGTACAACCTGGAACATCTGTTAATATGTCTGAAAACTCCTGGAATAAATCAATTAAATTAGTAATTTTATCTAAACTTAGATCTGTATTATAAACGATGTCTTTAAATGTTTCTTTTTGATTCAAGTTTGGTACATCTATCATCTCAGTCTCTGAATTAACGTCCACAAGATCATCATAATCTTCTATTACTGCTGAACAAAATACATTTTCATCAACATCCATATCAGAGTTTGTTACATCAGCCTGTAAAAAATTTAAATCTTTATCACTGTTTCTTGGAATATATTTTTTAAGCAAATTTATGTGAAACGTTTTTAATTGATTTTTAATACTGATTTTGAAATCCATTTCTCCAAATTTATCCACAACAGTAAAAGGACCTTTCCATTGCATGAGTAATTTATTGGCATCTGTTGGCAATAATATGAGAACCTGATCACCTACGCTTATATTTCTTACCTTGCTCTTTTTATCATAATACTTCTTATATCGATCTGTATTTTTAATCAAACCTTCTCTTGCTAACTTACATGTGCTTTCTAAACGTTCCTTCAGATCTAATACATACTGATATGTGTTTTTAACTTCCGTTTCTGCAACATTACCTGTCCATAATTCATGTAATATAGCCATCGGTCCACGCACTGTTCTTCCATATAATAGTTCAAATGGACTAAACCCTAAGCTTTCCTGACTGGATTCTCTATATGCAAATAATACTGCTGGTAAATATCTGTCCCAGTCTTTTGGTCGTTCTGCACAGACTTTTTTCAGCATACTTTTTAAAGTGGCGTTAAACCGTTCACAGAGTCCATTGCAAATTGGATGATAAGGAGTCGTTACTAACTGTTTGATAGATAATAGTTCACTTACCTTTTTCATGAGACATGACGTAAATTGTGTACCCTTGTCGCTTAATATTTCTCTTGGAAAGCCAATGCGAGAAAAAATTTCAACCAATGCTTCCGCTACTTGTTCAGTTTCTATAGTCTTTAAAGCGACAGCTTCTGGATAACGAGTAGCGAAATCTACCAATGTAAGAATATATCTTTTACCTTTGTCAGTAACTGGAAAAATTGGACCAATCAAATCAACAGCTACACGTTCAAATGGAACATTTATGAGCGGCATAGTACCTAAAGGAACTTTTGTTACTTTACCTTTTGGGCATGTGCGTTGACAAATATCACAAGATTTACAAAATCTCGAAACATCTCCATGGATATCTGGCCAAAAGAAATTACATAACACCCTATCTGTAGTTTTACGAATCCCCAAATGAGCACCAAATATAGACTCGTGAGCTATTTTAAGAACTTGATCCCTGTAACACTTAGGTACAACTAGTTGTTTGAAAGTTTCCCCATGTTCAACATCGGAAGACATAAAACACCTGTAAATTAAACCTGTGATTAGTATAAACCAAGATATTCTAGAACCACGCTCAAATTTTTCACCATTAGTGACTTTATCTCTTATAGATTTCAACGTTTCATCTTTACTTTGTTCATTCTTAATTTCATCTACAGTTACTTCCCCTAACGCTGAAGGCACTGAAAGAGATTTAAACTTTTTATTTTTAGATATTACCTGGGCTCTAGTTTCTACAGCCTGTGCTAATGATTCAGAAACACTTTCCCAATTTTGATCTGGGTGGAAAGGTTGTCTTACATCAGGTATATTTCCTAAAATAAGATCATAAACAGGGTTAGACATACAAAGAACATCAATGTTACCTGTATAATAAGGAGTTTTTACATGAATCGAAGCAACCGGTACATTTCTGACAGTTCCATCGATTAAGACGCAGCGTTGAGTTTCTCCTGTAAATTGAGAATTATTAACTAAACTCGTTCTAACTACAGCCCCATTACAGCCCGTATCTCTTAATACACTAATCTTTTTATCATTGACATATCCTTCAGCAATCGGCATATTTGAATAATCCCTAGAAGAAATATTTGCCTTACAAGATACACTTAAAACGGGTAAAATATGCCCACATTTTAGTTCAACACTGTTTTCTAAATTAGTACAACTGCATAGAGTTTTGGCTTCTGTATTTTCTGCACGGTTTACGTCCACTGGAACATCTGAAAGATATGAGTCGGCCTGACAAAAATTAGCAAATTTATGTTGTTGGTGTCTACTAGGTGTATATGAAGGCGCAGACACATTTAATCGTGATATCGGTTCCCTTGATTGTCTATTACCTGAAAATCTATTAGACGTGTATGCAGGTCTATTTTTAAAATCTTGACTCTGATAATTAGAATTTGAATCTTTGGCATCCTGAAAAGTTTTCAAATCGGGACAATATTTCATTTCATGATCTGGTGATCTGCAGATGTAACATCGTCTGATAAACCGTTGTGTCGTTTCCCTGAAATTAAATTTATTGAAACGGTTATTAGTATGTGCCTCCAAATACTGATCAGCTAAAGATACCAATTCTTTATTTGTATCCGGTACTCTCTCTTTAAGAAACATCACTAATTCAAGTGGACAGCCTGACAAAAATTGTTCTCTAAGGAGTAAATCCTTAAGTCCATTAAAAGTTCTTGTAGTACGAGATAAGTCCAACCAACGATTAAAATAACCCTCAATTCTGGCCATAAATTGTTGGGACATTTCGGTGGGATAAGGTTTACAGTTACGAAACTTCCGTCTGAACCCTTCTTCAGTTAAGTCAAAACTCCTTAATAATGCACATTTGAGGCCATCAAAATCATTTACTTTCTCTGCTGGCAGACGTGAATATACACTTAAAGCCTTACCTTTTAAAAGTGAACCTAAATTTACGGCCCATACCGATTTATCCCATCCTTGAGCGGTTGCAAATCTTTCGAATCTGTTTAAATAAGCATCCATGTCATCATATTTGTCATCAAAAGGAGGAAGTTTTATATACGGTTTACGTGTATTTTCGGAACCTTCGTGAATACTTACTAAACTGGTATCCGCAGTTTCTTTTTTCATTTTAGCAACTTCGAATTCTGTATCGCACACTGATTTTCTTAGATGTATTTCCTTTAATGCCATTTCTCTACTTTCTTTTTCGCGCAAAAATGCCTTTTCAGATTCCACAATTTCTCTCTCGCGATCAGCTCTTTCCGAATCACGCCTTTCTTTCTCAATTTGTAACTCATACTCACGATTCAATTTCTCTTGTTCTCGCCTCTCTCTCTCTTGTTCCAACTCAAACATTTTCTCACTCTCTCTCTGTCTCTCAAGGTTAACCCGTTCCTCTTTAACAAATTCAAGTAAAGCCTCCCCTTTCAAACCAAAATCTTTACCTATCTTAGTTATCTTTTCTAAATCCATATTGACCCACAAATCTTATCCACGAACCTAATTCTACAAAAGCTTAAATAATAAACTTATTTGTCCGTTACTGTCTCAGTCATTGTGTTAGTATACATATACAAAGCATGCACATTTCAATATACATTACTAATGAATACAACATAAAATTAAAACTTAAGTAGGCCTCTATTTCAAAAACTAATCTTAAACTAAATGTTTTTACAGTGCACTTTCATAATGTTATTGGCAATCCGGAAAAGGGTTCGTTATAAATATAAGCAATGGCAAGCTCGCCAAAATGTCACAAAGTGACCTCAGGTTCTTTTACTTAATTGCCCCTTTCCCCAACTACCAATAAACAACTCAACTGATTAATTAGATTTTAATATATGTATCTTATTAGAATTCATTTACATATATAATACTAGAGATTTTACAATAAATTCAATGATTAAAGTTACAGTTCATTTCAGCATCGCATAGTCTGCTCCTTTAATTCAATCAATCCTCATGTTTAGCATTCAGATTGAATCTCTATCTTACTTCCACCATCCCAATCGCGTAGGTTTTTTATTAAACACTTTTAACCCGAACACAATTCTCAGAAACTCACAAAACCTTCACATGTCACAGATCCACATAATATTCCCGGATTCACCTAGACTCACTAGTTGTATTAAAATCACCAAGATTTTCATATACTTCACCAAGAGTTAAATATATTTCACCAAGATTCACATATACTTCACCAAGACTACATAGGCGTTTGATTCACAAAGTTCACCAAGATTAAACTACTTATAGGATTCACAAGGCTACCCCTGGATTGAAATACCGATCACCTAGACATTATCAGTTTAATGTTATTTCACCAAGAAACGGATTCATCCTCTTTAAATACATCATATTTACTTTACCAGGTTTTTATCATCTAAAGCCAGTTATTGGTGTTACTGCATAGATATTGAAACAGTCATGTCTGGTCCTTTAAAAGCTCTCTGGTCTAAATCGAGAAAACAGCCATACCCTGTAACTTCTAAAACCTCTCTAACAAAAACTTTTATAATTCCTCCACCAAGAAACTTTTAGTCAACCCAACATCCAATCAAACCCATGCATAACCTGCACATGCATCACAATCCAGACACATTCATTACTTACACCCTTATTACCTAACTTGTTAAAACACACCCGCAATCATTCTGTAAAAAACAACGCATATACATTGAAAATAATAAAACTTTATTAACCAAAACCTGTACAATCATGAATACATCTTTCTAAAAGAAATAAATATTCCCTTTAGCCATCTACCAAATTAATTATGTACCCTAAATCATCGAAATAAACCATGTCACAATTATAGATACCAATTTAACATACCAATTGTGACAAACGTTATTGCATGATAATATAGTAGACAAATTTCTGTTTATATAATACTAGTTTATATTAAAACACATGTGTTAAACACATCACAGTGTCTGCCTGTCTAGCTTCTCATTACAGGAGTTTAGTGATATTGTATGTCTACTAAGTTGATTTCAGGATATGGGTTTAACGTTCTCCACCTGAATTCGTTTGACAGTTCTTTTAACCTTGTTGCATTAAGAAAGGACTCGAGCATTAATTATTAATAATGTGGTGTCTTATTCGCATATACCCTGTTGTTTTTAAAAAAGAAATTTAATACGTAATACTAATAAATTTTTAAAAGGAATTTCTTTATTAAGACCTTGTTTGATTATTGAGGTAGAGACTCCCGTGTGCGCTTCGAAAGGTGTTGTTTAGAGTTATTTCCCTTTGGTTAGCTTACGACTGGTTCTGTACTTCTCGCCATAATTGTTTGTACCTTACGCTGTAGTTTAAAAACTAAACTGCGTATGTGGCATGGAGATAGGGGCGCCTTCTCAACCTCGTGGGTTTCCTCCGGGCACTCCGGTTTCATCCCACTGCTAAAGACCCCTACGCGCAAGCGAATAATTGAAATAAAATTAAAAAACCATGTTAGTCCCGAAATGACCTGGTTTGTGTCGAGTGGACGTTAAACCCCATTTCTCTCTCTCTCTCTCTCTCTTAAAAACTAAACTATAGAAAACCCCTGGTGTGCTTCTATGGGCGGCTTTAAAACGAAGACCACATTTAGATTGGTATACCCCTTGTCGGTTAGCTGGTCGTCATGTGCATTTTTCGGGCAATACCCAATCCATGCTAAAAACTGTACTTATGCAATGCCGAAAACACTATTGAAATTTCAATGGTAGATAATCTCCATGGTTGAATTCATTTTAATCAAAAGATTTCACCGAAGATTATTCGTGGAACTGTTTATTTGTTGACAAATTTTCATTTTATCATCTATGCAAATGTCGAACGGAAGATCTTCGGTCTTCGCTAAATACTTTCTTCTAGTTATTTTTCCAACCAATGAATACAGAAGCTACGTTGGCAATCGTGTCAAAAGATGACAATTATTTTAACTGGGTTAATAGCATATCTCGGAAACAGGCATCACAAGACAATGATCAGATGACATTTTGAAGGAGAACCAATCGAACTTTAACTCTGAAGTGACAGCATTTACTTCTTGCTGAAGGTGTCAGTTTCCCCCACAATGTCACATCTTGGGAAACAATACTCGTCATTAAAATCGGTGAGCTTAAAATTAAGAATTAAAATAATCTGGCCCAATAAATGTATAGTATTTTGGTAAAAACTGATAAATTCGAATGCACTAATATAGGCTAGTATAATTCTTAGTGCCAAGTTTACCTGTTACACTTAATAATTGCATGTGTATTTTATTAATACCAATATTTTCCAGTAAAACCTAAACATTATACTATGTGAAAACATTTATTAAAGATGCATTATGTAAGATTTAGATAAAGAACTGGTCGATCTTGCTATAATAGTTCAAAAATAAATTATGAAAAAGGAATATATTTAAAATTTAATTCAAATTATTTTATTCTGAGTGAAATTATCGGTATTTGAAGTTTTGACAAGGCGTAGTCTACATTGTTTATCATCGTAGCAACGCAATGGTACTTGACTATCTCTCTATTCACCATTTATGAATTAAATCATGGTGATCGAGTTTCAATCCATTCAAATTTCGGTCATCCACTGGTCTAGTTTATTTTATATAGTTCATATAACATTTGAAGCCAAAATAGCTGCATTTACAATAGCTACAGTTGTTACACAGCAGAAGTGTGAAACTTTATACATGACAGATTAATCATATGCTATGTATGTCAAAAGACAAAGTTGTTCCAAGTGCTTTCAACTTTCGTGTACTTTATAAGTTAATAATAAGTACATATTATACATGTATGCAGGGTTGCTCATAGGCCTTGTGATATAGGGTCTCTGGGTTGAATTATGTCAATTAACGTTTTGGTAATGATTTCTGAATTTTGAAGTGCCATATAACACCTATCCTTTCTATATCCATTGGTCATAACTGCACCTTTCCGTTTCCACTGTGGTGCTTGTACTGAACTTTTAAATAATAATTCATTAATTTTTGCGGTGCCATCTAAAACCTATCCTTTTTTTCAACTTGTCCCGTATTACCACCTATCCGTTTCCACCGTGGTGCTAGTACCAAATAGAATTTTTTTTTCAACGGAAACCAACTGATATAATTAACGGAAAACACTTATAATAAGTACTAAGTTTTCTACTATTAAAAAATTAGGCTTATGGACTTTTTAGGAAAATAAACGTCGTGTGTGTATAATATAGTGATTGTTATCCATAGAATTGTGTTTTGTGTTATAAGATAATGGAATTAAAATTTTATTGTGCCTGGTGATAGAATCTGAACTGAAAACCACGCGATACATGAAGCGTTTCGTAGTTCCATATATTTTTTCTGCGATTTTCTTCGTTGCTTTGTGTTAGATTATTCTGATTTTGCAATAAATTTTGAATACGTTCGTTCATCAATGTTGTTGAAAGAAGTTTGTGTGATATAGCTTTACGTCCGCTTCCACCGAAGTGATATGGCCGACAAGTTTGCGGATCTAGTTCAGTTTAATAGAAATATTTTCACCGGTAATAAGATTAACAAAACAAAAGCTAGAAGACTGGGTGAATTTTTATGGTGGATTGAGGTGGGAGTGAAAATGAAACTCGCTTTGCTCCGCCGTCCAAAATTACTAGATCCACGATTTTCGGTGTTTCATTCATAGACGTGATTGTTACAATTTGAAATTTTTAGGTATCGGAAATAATAACTTAATGTTGTTGTGTTAACTTTACTTTTTTTCTCCATTTTTTTCTGTTAACTTCCTTGCTTACACAATATGATTGGTTGTAATTTCGTGTAATTTCCGCCACCTACATTACGGAAATTGTAGTGAAAAATAAATTAGTTTCAACTTTCATTCTCGATTTATAACCCCACAATGTGTTAAAATCATATGAAATCGAAATGCATCCCATTCTTAAATCCAACTCCATAAACTCAATATTTTGCTTTGACGTATTTTTCGAGACAAATTTCCTCGATTAACAGTCAAGAATTGATTGATCGCGTTACTGTATTCTATTGTTTTATGTAACCCTCATATAGTAGAACTAATTTTTATTAGCTTAAACCTGTGATTAAACTAATTAAAGGCAAGGTGGGGAGGGGCGTTGGCACTCAAAGTATCGCAAAAAGTGACCGACAAGGAAATATATTTAGATCTGCATATTCTCCACATATTATAACGAAAATCTAAATGATTTCATAAAATTTGACAAATTCAAACGTTGACAAAAACGGCCTTGCTTATCGCAGCACCCAAAGTATTGCAAAAAGTGACCGACAAGAAAAGATAAGGTATATCCAAAAATTAAAATATTTCATGAAAAAGTAATGGATGATTGAAGTTTTTAATAAAATCGGGCTTACTAATCACCGGTAAGAACGGGGTATTATTTGTAGATTTCACTTATATTATCCATAATTTTTCAATGTGTTTATGACATTATTAAAATTTTGGATATGATTTGCAGAATAAACATATCAATATATTATTATATTTCCTTGTTGGTCCCTTTTTGGAATGCTTTGGGCGATACTGTCCAAAAAAAACCAACGCTCTTTTCGATGGTTGTCGTCGAAAATATGCCTATATTATTTGTTCGGATTTTGAGCAATAGATTCCAGGGATAGACATTTAGTATTTGAAAAAAAATGGACGGAAATGATTCGTCCAGACAGCTCACTGGGCTATGAGTGAATTTGTTTGTAGAAACATCGCAGGAATATTTCGTGAAAAAGTTAAAACTACATAAAACGCAACACTAATGTCCTTTCAGAACTCCTTAAATTCTGATTTCCAAATTCCTGATGCAGTTGTATTGAAACCATATATATTAGAGCGCGTGTGTGTGAAAGCTTTATTTAATGTCTGCTTCCACCGAAGTGATATCGCCGACAAACATTTATAGACAAGAAATTAATTCGAAGTAGGTAAAGATGCTGTGAAGCTTTAAATATACTTCATTACTCTATAGTGTTAATTTCCTTTGTTTCTTATTGTCGTTGACGCAAAGGTAAATTTGGATGTCTCTGTTCACACACCGCTAATTAAGCAATAGCAGAAAAATATCTACTATACAATATAATGAAATTATTATTCAATTATTTTCTCCCTGAGCAATCATTATTTAATTTTGTTCAATTAAGGTATTGATTTTCTGCTGATAAACATCGATTTTTGTCTCTTCATTATAATGTTATTAAAGTAGTTTGGATGTTAAGGAAATCATCAAAGGTTGTAAATAGACGGACTATTCAGTTTTTATTCTTTGTGGTGATTTGTGCATTTATAACAAAACATAAATATTACAGCATAATAAAAGAAATTTTAAGTCTCGGCAGATGGCGCTATACACATAGTGGGCGGATCTTTCTTTTTTCCTTTCATATTGATATATTATTATGCTTTTATTTCATCGCTGGGTGATGTTTTCTACTAAAACTTCCTTTACTAGGCTACTAATACAGGATAATAACATTTTTAATTTTCTTTTTCACTGCTCCAGTGTGGTGCCAGTTGTTTTCTCAAAGAAAGCTCGATAACACCGAAAAAATATAAAGAATAAAACCTTGTTCGAAATAATGTTTTTCGTTTTTCAATAATCAAAAATATTACATTTGTTTGATATTCTAATGAATTTGTTTTCTGCTTGTATATGATTATTTATTAAAGCTCGATCTTTATTCGGGGACAGTTAATTTTATTCTCAGTGTATATTATCAGCAAGGTATTGCGCGTGCAGTGTGTTTGTAGTTTATAATCCTGTGCATAATATCCCATAATTATTTGGAAAATTTTCAGTTGCATCTATTAAATTTGTGTGAAATAAGTTAGACAAGAATTTTAACACTATCATTTAAGTTAATTAATCATGATAGCAGTCTCCCATCTGTTACAATAGAAAAGTCATGAAATGCTAATCCAGTTGTCATAGCAACCCATTGATTCTCTTTTTATGTCCATTCGCCATCTTTGTTCCTTGTTTTGATTATGTTTAAGTCTCGCGTTGTACTAAATGTAATAAACACAACATTTACTTTGATTTTTGGCTATTCTAAACAAATAATTGTTGCCGAAACTGTACACTATAATGCAATCAAAACAAATGATCATTAATTAACCCTTGATTAGTCTGTAAAAACGCCATAACACCGACGTGGAACCACTCGCGCTTGAGATGACTCATGCTTTGTACAATTCTCATCTATTTGAAAGAATTAGACTTACATATTTTTAACCCATGGTACTAATACCGGTCTGACATTAAAGGCATCGCATGATCGGAACGATAAATTGGTATTGTAGAGTCGCCGTGTACATATTCATATCGGATATCGAATGCTGGATAGACCGAAGTCAGAGCCGAGTGAGAAGAACTGCTAGTTCGGCACGCTGCTGCTCAATAATGGCACACAGGAAGCTGGCTTTATTTAGAAAAACCCAGCTGTTGAGTTTATACTAGCAAGCAGTCTGGTTGGTTTTCAAGAGCTTGGAGTATGGAAGGAAGGATGTTTGTCTTTTGTAAATGTTAGGCTTGCTTAATCCAGTATTAGCTCCATAAAAGTGTCGAATGTAATTTCACTGTTAGTAAGCTATATCGAGTAAGTGAAATATCGAAGACTGGATAGATCGTTCGTTAAGCCTATGCGTAGTTGTATAATGGGATAGTACACTCTTACATTTTCTCTATTGATATCATGCCTAGGTACTTGTAGTGTAATGACTGTGTTAGTAGTTTATTAGTCAGTGTGTGCCAAGCTAAACGTCCATAGAATTACAACGGCGTTTTATGTGTTTATGTTTCTAATCAAGTTAAAATCATTTTACTATATGATTTAGTTGATCGTATTTTGAATGAGGAAGTCTGACTTTAACATGGAGTGTGTTGAAGAGCATCATGATGCTACTACTCCAGTCATCATTGTAAATAATCTTATCAATCAGGCACCGAAGACTTGGAACTCTACCGAAGGTGTAGCGAAACATTGTTATAGAAAAAACTTTCGTAGTAGTAGTTGCTGTTGGTTAATACTATATTTATTTATCATATTATTTGGATATGTATCCCCGACACCTTTACGAGCTCCAGAAAAACATTATAGAGAACTTCAAGCACATGGTTTGGTAAGTGGAATTTTAATACATTTTTAAAAAGTATTTTAATTAAAGCCTGCTGTGTACTTTATTATATTTAAACGTTGAACGTTTCAAAGCTTTTGAAAATAATTTATTAATATATGAACCATATATTATATCTATTAGTAATAATTCAGATGATATATATATTTGAAATATAGAAATCGATATGCTGTACGACTCGTGGACTACATACCTATATTTACACACTCGCTGTACTTAGTTGTGATGAGTAATATAGCCACATATATACATACATACATACATACATATATACAAACAGACGTACGACTCCTTGAAGTACATAGCGATGAACAAGGAAACAAAAGACGACTTCAATTTGTGCTATCATCACTGATAAGCGTGCGATCTTATATTTTAATTGCAAAATGAAATAGACTCTGCACTTATAACTTACACCAAGAAATTTATTTTGTAATGCCACGAACTGAAAGTTTAACAGTCTAACTCACATTACATTTGACAGTTGTCAGACGACTTATTATATTTTTATGAGTGACACCTTTACCAAATTGACAGATTAAATAATAATTCACGTATACTCACATGCATAAATGTACATTCATAGCACATGTAAATAGCATTATTATTATCTAAATGTCATTGATGCAATTTTGATCGCGTTAATAACATAAACTGTTATGTCTTTGTTGAATATTTGGGGTTTTATTCTGCGGTATACAGACTGTAATAGACCGTATTATAATACATAATGACAGGCCAAAATGTCAAACAGTCTGAATGAAAGAAGGAGGCAGTGTTTTGTTTTCCTGGGTTATGTCCTAGTTTTACTTATCGTAGTATACATATCGCCGACTCGTGGCTTATAAATATAGCAGTGCAGTTATGGTGATATACAATACAATACAGTACATAGATATAGCTTTTTTCTTATACTAAAAGCATTAGTCAATCTAGGAAATGTGTTGTGCACATGTTGTATTTGTATATAGAATGTCAAATGTAATATATGTCTTGCCTTTTTGTCTTTTTATATGGTTTATAGGTTTATGTCTACAATACCGATTTCGTTCTTTCAAGTTTCGGTGGTCGTGTCATAAAGCCCATTTGTTGTTTCGTATTTAGAGTTGCATGAATTTTAACGTTTATATGGTTACACTTATCAAAAAGCAAATCTACATCCGTTGTTTGTTTGTTTTTTCTTGCTTTATTTTTAATAAATCGCTGACGATAGTGCATGGCCTTTTATCATTCAGGCCCGCGCGTGCGCGATGATAACGACGCTTGACGTAACGTGGCGACATTATTACCGTCCATATTGTTTAAACGGATTGTCTCTAATTATCATCCAAGAAGACAAAACTGCAATTTTATATAATCTTTATTTGGGATATTTAATGCTTAATTCACATAATTATAATATTTAGAATGTCGTTGAATCGAAATTGATGCGAATAATAAAATGATTTATTACGAAATTGGTTTAACCCCAGGGCAATAATTATGCAAACAAAATACATCTTTGAACTATTTAAAAGTAATATTAGTAAGCTGCTTATTACTGTAGACTAGAACCTGCATATACCTTATATTGCCCGAAGACAAGAACATATTTGAAAGTATGAGTAACTAACTACATGTAATTAAATAAGACGAACTTGCAAAACCTGTGGTATGCTGTTATCTCGTTTCAGTTTATCTCAATATTATATTGTGACTTGCATGGGAAAATGGGTTTATTAACTTTATTTCAACTATTAAAACAGTTTATACATATGCATTCAAAAATACACTTTGATCGAATAGACAAGTCTTTTATTATCAAGTATCCAATAGGAGTCACACTAAAGACATACTGATATGGCCGGAGAAAATTTCCCGCTCAGTTGGTACCACGTTTCCAGGGCATTAGGAAGCATAATCTTTATAATTATGTATTAATACCACTCAGACAAAGAGGATACCCTTCAGACATTTTTAATTGTGTCATTATATTACATGAATTCATGGTAAAGTTTACTATTCCAAAAGTATACCTAGATACTTATTTATTATTGATTGTTTGGAGTCCACATACAATATTTATTCTATCTTCTATTTTTGGATAATATGTAAGTGATTGCTGAATAATGATGGCGCCGGTATCTTCGATTTTTCCCCCAGGCAATTAAAAAACATTGACGTGTGGCAATCAAGCAGACACCTACTTCTGATAAAATTGCATAGTTTACCTAACTGTCGGTCAATTTAGTAGAATTACAAATCAAACCACGATGTCTAATTTAAAAGATTTGAACAGAACCCAAGGCATTGGTATATTCAATATTTACTAGTTCTTTAGGTGACCAACTGATAGTATCTTATTTATATGCAATAATATCAGAATGCCTTTAAATATCACTGTAGTAATATGCAATTATGACTTCGTTACCGGAATGTTAATCGTACCCAATTACGACAGTGATTCAAATTTCAAGACACGCGTACTATGTAGCACTACGGCAATGAAAATAGATTCTGTCTTTTAATAAACCAAATTGGCTTTTTGCAAACACTAACGATTTATTGCTTTCTACAGATGATAAATTTTCTGTGTGCCAGTCACGATGTAACATATGTGCAGAAATTGATCGATGCGTTCAGTGTTGTGATTAGGGTTGTAGGTGTTTGATATATGTATAGTAAGTATATAGTAAGTAATTCAACTAGCTTATTGATCTACACATAGTTGAAATTCCTTTCTGTGTTACACGAGAATTTAGAAATTATAATGGTTTACCAAATATCAATATGTCTGTATCGTTAACTTTCACTGACTTCATATTAATGTTTGATCATTTATGTTACCGAGACCTAGAACATGTATTGAGGGAAGGCGATAGTTTCTGGCAATAATATTTTTAAAGTTTTAGAACTGAAATCGGTAGAGATAACACATATTAACATACTCATCAGCGGCCGACCTGGCTAAACTCAACGTAATGTAAAGTCAACTGAATTAAGAGCTGAATTAATTAGTCGCACATCAAATGAATTATGTAATTGGGACATTCTAAACGTAATTTAATAATTGATTTACGAATGACTAAAAATGCCAGATAAGGGATCGGCTCATAAAACTAGAGGATATATGCAAATATGTTATATGATAGCAAAGAATCCGAACCAACCCTTAAATCTGATAATTTCGCATTGCTGTCTGTATTCTATTCCACGACCCTTTAATGGGATATTAGTTAAATATGTCATTTCAGAAAGTGGTAAGGGATAGGTAAGGATTTTTGTGGTAGATGGGCTTGTATTAACATTGCTCAAGATAGGGTTGATCATAACGTAGTTCTAAGAGATTAATGAAATGGGGTGTTAATATGAATAATCCATGGGATGTAAATGATTTTTGTTCTTCTTTGTTAGTGTAGTTAGGTTCCGCTTGATATCTTTTGAAATATGTGGGGTGACAATGACAATGTGTCATAAAATACTTGTCTACACATGCAATGTGATACATTGTTATGTTCAAAATTAACCCTTTCATACACCCTTTTTTTTCGGGGGGGGGGGGGGCGAATGGTAGGCACGTGGGTGTTGTATCATTAAGCCTGTCATTAAGTCCACTGACGTGGTTGTACGTGACAAGGAGTAGGGTCGCCTGTCCAACCTCATGGGTTTTCTCTGGGTCCTCCAGTCCCCCCCACTGCTAAAGACCCCTACGCGCAAGCGAATTACTGAAATAAAATTAAATCATATGTTAGTCCCGAAATAACCCTGTCTCTCTCTCTATCTCTCTCTCCCCTTCTCTCTCTGGTATAAGAAAAATATTAGACAAAACACTTTCAAAAATTGTTAATCATCCAAACAAAAGAAGTTGGTATGACTCCAAAACACTGGCTTGCGAACATGACATAAGAAATCTACTACAAGGTTACCGTGGTACGTAGGTACAAGTATGCCAGCTGTGCAACTGTTGCATATATGCTGCACCTGACCATGTATATAGCTGAGTAGTATATTTTCGATAAATTGAATAAGCGAAAATCGGGATTGAATATTATGCTACACCCGCAATCCAAATATCAGGAATCCTGAATGCATAATTTTAAAGGTCGCAGAATTTTTAAAGTCTAATAATAAGTTGGCCTTTCGCCGAGTAAACGTTTGAGCATGTAACGTTGAATAATCTTCTGAAACATTGGAAGTCCTGTTATTCGTCAGCTACATTGAAAGTCCTGCTAACGCCACGAAATAGTGCCATAAAGAAAATATATAAATACAAAATAAAAACCAGTATCAAAGCTTTGTTTATTCCAAGTTAAAAGCTTTTCGGTATAATAATGGAAGTTATAATTACAAGAAAGATAGGGTTAGGTTTTGCTTCCCGTGGTCGATATTCAGACGTCTGACTATTTTTGAATAAATCTTATTGACTAGGTGACTCTGTAGAATCCACATGACCAACAGTCACTGGATTTTAGACAGTTTATATATAAAAGTAGATACATTCGTCTACATGAGGCTGTGTTTAATATGGTTATATGAAGTGATAATGATTTGATGAGATCATTCCCCAAGATCTGAACAGATGGACAGTGATTCATTTACATGTGCTTATAATTCTGTTGACCCAGAGGTCAATTGACGTTAGATCGTTTGAAGTCATGGCACTGTTTAATTGTACCCGGGCACTGATTTATCAGTAATGTACAAAGTCAAACAGTTTACACCTTAATCAAAATAATCAAAAGTTCAAATGTCAAGTAAATAAGTTATAATTCAGAATTACTGAAGCCCTTGTCTCAACCATACCCCTCGCAGTGTTTCGTTTGATTAGACCTAATCCCGCCAGAGAGACCTAACATGAGACACCATAAAATCGAGTATATTTTTAATCGGGTAAGACTTTCCTTTCCGCCTGGTACAAATTCCAGGGTAATATATATATATATATTGGTATCGTTTGAGAGAGTGTATACACTGACATGAGACCCAGTTTTTCTCTTCATTTACTCTAGTGACGGAACCACGGCGACTCGGTGAGTAAGACGTGGGATCGTGAGGTCCCGTGGTGGCCGTGAAAGTTCATCTGGTGGTGTAAGGCGGAGGGCCTAAGCCAGAGGGCCCGACAAGGGACAACGTATACCTGTAGTCGTTTGGATGGGGCGAAAAACCGAGGTCACGTGTACATATTGGCGTGTATGTAAAATAACCCTTTATAATTGGAATTCGATATAAGAGTAGGTTGTAGCGTCGTTGTCCGTGTAAAATTTACCTCATAGCATTACCATCATCCCAGTAGTACCAGAACAGTAGGACGTTAGCCCCATTTCATTTCATAATAGTGTCACATTAAAGTTCCATAAACTTCATAATAAAAAGTTCAAATCAAATAATCCTCCATTTTCAATTTTTTATGTAAGAAGATATCGAGATAGCCCCAGGAGTATACATACTTCGCTTTCTACTTACTTGTTGCTTGAGCAGCTTCAAGGCTATTAAATCATAAGACATTTAAGATAGTAAATCAGATATTTAGAGTTTTATGATAAAAATCATTTAACTTTGGGTGTTTTTCCTAACGTTGAAGCACTTCCTGTTGATCTTAAACCATCAAGTATACCTGAGACAGATATAATTTTCTTTACTAGAAAAAAACCCCCACAGATTCGTGTTAACATTCTCTTTTAATTAAGTTAAGTGGACTCGTGTTTATGTTTTTTACACGTTCTATTTCAACATTTTTAACGAATTTAAGTTAGACCACGTGCCATCCGTTAATAATTCTATATAATTACTGTGATATAATTGACTTGGATCCAATTATACGTAAATTACATGGTTCATTTTACAGAACGTTTGGCAAGTTAATTGTATTTAGTAATATATAATACGGTATGTGGATATATAAGTGTTAATCTAGTAGAAGACAGGACATTAATATCCCTCGCGATGGACCATGATACCGCAAGTTCAAATCTGAAGTGGTATCAATGTCTTAGTAAGAGTAACCATATATTACCTCGTACACGACACTCTCACACAAACACATCATTCAAAGACTTTCATAAAAGATCATACCTTAAATGTTTTTTTTATTGAAGAAAAACTAAAACCCTTCTACGCCCTTCATATAATCTCAGACCTATCTATCTTTGAAGCAAATTACCCCAGGCGCCCATATATTTTCTCAAATTTAAATGGCACACAAAACTAAAAATAAGTAAGCACGGAAGAAAAACAGAATGATAAATTATTTATTAAATTATTAGCAGACTTCAGCTTTTATGAAGGCGGTTATGTTTTTATATCTCAAAATATTGAATATTTTAAGACGATTTATGGGAAGTAGTTGTGAAAATCCGGATAAAAAAAAAGATGGAGAATGAATATTTCCATATGAAAGCTTCTAACCATTTCTAATTCAGTGGCCTAAATTCTGATTATCGGAGGTTCTCCCGAGACGTCCATGAATTGAGAGCATTGCGCCAAACTGCCATTAGAACGAATGACTTTTATTCACTTGAAAAATCACATATTATAGCCATTAGCAGAATTGATAGATACATATAAAATTAATGAATTAATAACTTAGAAACTGAAATAAAAATCGAGAAGTTCAAATGACTAGTTCAGCGTCCATTCAATTCCGTGAATTATTATTTTGCATTCTTGTCTAATGGCAACAACTCAGAACTGTTCATTGTTTACGATGTATAGCGGCCATCACTCAAAACACTTATTAAGACAAGACAGATATGATGCTATTAATCACTTTGTATTACTCATCTTATCGATTAAAAGATGCGTTACATCTATGATTCAGTCGTCTGCTCTATCCGTTACCCTATTGTTATGGGACAGGAGTGACTCGGGGTCAATGTATCCTGTCTGTATCAATCGAACCTACCAGTCACAGATTGCCTTTTGGCAAGTGATTCTCTAATGGTATTAGCATATAACGTTAATGATTGTGTGGGGGAGTTTGGAGAAAATAAGCGACTTGAGTGAATATCCTTGCTAGTAGACCCCATGATAATTACACCATCCCTCCGGACAAGAATTCTCTCCCCCTGTTTTACATGTAAGAATTATCGATAAGCCACTTAGTCCCAACGTTTGAGCCTACGTCAACAGCAATTACCATACGTAATGTCAAGCTTATTTTATCCATACTGGGGTTTGATTATGGAAATATATTAGATTAGTACCGTGGCCTGCCAATACAATTACAATAACATAAATAAGCCTAAACATTACCGTCATGAATTGGGTTAAACATAACTTTTGTTGCTGTCAGTCAAAGGGATAATTATTCAAACAAGTCCAATACTTTACCAGCCAACTCAGTGGATAACGGCAAAGCTTCAAAAATAAGTAATTCTCGTCTGGGATTTAAGCAAATTGTGATTTTTCGCCTGAAAGTAAAAACACAAATAACATAATTTAAAGAGAGATGTTCAGATAGTACCATCATCCGCATGACTAGCTTGGTCCATTTGCAAAACGATCGTAATGGGTTAAGACGATAATGATCATCGTTGCTGCAAATTAATAAAGAGCACCAAAATGACATAATCTTTCTGCGAGCCATTTAATGCTTAGTCACGTGTTCAACGAAAGCATTATTGATTATATTATAACGCTATGATGCTATTATAGGTGATTTTTTAAGATGTAATTTATAACAAATCAATGATTTTTAGTCATCCGGATTTGTAATTTCCGTATACAAGACTTCAAGACAAGTGCTGCATTAACTATAAGACTGTTTGTAATACGATCTTAACAATCTCACTGCAAATTCCTGTTAGCACAGTCAGAAAAAAAGAAGATATTTTTTGTGCCCAGCCTATAAAAATAATGTAAGATGTCGATGTCTTACAACCTCTGATGAAACATAAACTCGACCCTATAATAAGCTAGCTTTGTGTCTGGGTCGGCCAAGGCTGATAAACCCCATAACATTAAACATGAGAACTATAGATTACGTTGTTACCAACCTCACACATTAGACAAATTAATTTCCCGCCCTGCCCCCCTCGTGTCATCTGTAGATAAGAACTAAAAGTATTTGTGTATGCATACATAGGTGTGTGTATACTTCTAAGGTGCAGTACTCTCAAATTACGTGAATATATATAATAATATACTTCTTGTCGCTTTTCTACGATATATTTGACCCACTCTACGAGACTGCTGATGACATACGTGTTATAAAAATGATAACCGCCTTGTAAGATTGTCTGAGAATTGTAGCATTAACACCATGATACACATTATCTAATTGCTGCCATTAAACAGCTCTTGTTATCAATTACACAAACAAAATTAATGTACATTGAGTGTAAGACGCGGCGAGGGAAATGTGCTCTTTCTGGCCAGCCTTGCCAATGGCGCATAAATGGGAGATAAAGTACGACCCAGACCTATATTCAATGGGACTTCTACTGAAAGTAGTTAACGATGCAATTACCCGATTATTTCATAAAATAACTCAATATTGAATAAGAAGGGTAATAAGTTCTTCATAAATTCACCCCCCCCCCCACTCCTCGCATTATTTTTTTTTATCTTTTCTAAATTTGTCCCCAGCCCATTTATTGCAGCGTCTGCTCTAATGTAATGTAATTCGAGGACAATTAGGAAATCGACTTTTATTAAACGATTAACTCATCGAATTATTTTTGATAACACCGTTCATGTTTTACCAGGCCCTTAATAATGATGGGCTTACTGTTTTACAAAAATAATAGAATTCGGTGTATCGGTGCTGTCTTAAAAACCCCGGCGATTATGAAATGGTTTAAAAATAAGCGTCTGAACGGGCTATTAGAACCACCACTTGCTAAATAACACATCTTCTGCAACTACGTCTAGGTATTGTCAGGGTCCTTGTTAAGGGTTCCATGATTCAAATAACGCGTAGGGTGCTTACGGATTATATTTTCGATGGAACAAAGGCACAAAGAACTATAATCTGTTTGAAACTAAATAGAGCGCGTGGTTTTCATGTTGCGACCGACAAAAGAATCCATTTGCACCTCGTCTATTGTGAAAGTCGTATTGTTATTAGGACCTTTTTTTACCTCTTGGCTGTTACGCCATTGTTGGGTCACCTTTATGAAAGCAATCTGTTGAATGTGTTATTCTTTCCCATCTGAATCGTCTCTATATCGCGTAACCGTTATGTCTATATTTAAACAGTTCTTGGAGTACCTGTTTTCTTACACCAATGTCATCAATGACTTTTGTTCAACATTATACCCAATGATCGGCCGACTTGACGCGTGTCCCCCTTTCATCCATTTACTTTGATAAACTTGTTGCACGTGTCCCCACTTACTCCCTAGCAAATAGTTTCTTAATATAATTCTATTCATTCTCATAATATACAGCCCGCCTACTTTCCTGGTGTTGTAGACAATGAGGACCTTTTGATGAATTAATGAAATGCAAAGCACGGGACTCTCATTAACATTGTACATAGTTATTCAAAATTATGAGTGTGTCCTTCAGTGTCCGATTTCGTTGTTTCATAAAGCTGTTTGATGAGTCTGGTCGGACAATGTTAGTAGAGCCTCTGAGAGTTACATTTATCTTTTCAACCATTGTAAGTGCCGTCCAGGGGTTAAATCGCCAATAAAGCGTGTTATATCTCACCAGTGTCCGGAACAATTGTACCGTAAAGTGTGATGATATCGATAATGCCCATGCAGGAGATTAAATAGTCAGTTCGTTCATGGGCCCTGTTAATAAAAAAAGTTAAAAGTATGAATGGACTCCTACCAATTCAACAAAGAGGTTACTGAGCTCCATACACACCACAAAGAATAGTACTCGGGGGCGTGGAGGACATCTGGGTTAAATTATATCTGAACCATGAGTTCTGCGTCAACTTGCCCTGTCGTCTGCACGACCTAAAATTGATGCCGGCCGTCTGATATCCGGTTTCTGAATCATAATAGTTTTAAATTTCATATGAGACCTGTATTAGAAACCTCAAATGACCACGAAGCTTGGCCGATCCTATTTCCTGATACGAGATCCATGCAAACTTATCCATTGTTATATGGAACTGGTTCATATGTGCATTGATTGTTTGCTGGTGTGCATTTAACTAGGGGTGTCACAATAAGACATTTTTTTTGCAAATCATTTCAGACCAGCAATTTCCAGAGGCGAAATTGCTAGCTGAACACGAATATTGAAAAAAAAATTATCTATGACGTCATTTTCGGTTGGGGTTTGTCTCATTTCCAAAATGGCCGCCAAATTTTGACGAAAAATGAATTTCCAGATAGGATGGGTGATTATCACGCAAGGTATGGCTTGTAATATATCAAATATGTGGGGGTTTTTGTAATTGAAATGAAAAATAATCTCTAAAACTAGTTTTCCACAATCCAAGATGGCGGAAATTCAAAATAGCGGCCAAAATTTACCTAAAATGGCCGATTTGTAAGATTAAGGTCATTTCACTGTTTGATTTGGTTTGTTATATGTAATTTAAAGGGTTTTTAGTGTCACTGAACTTAAAATTAATCTAAAGAAAAAAAGTTTCCAAAATCCAAGATGGCAGAAATTCCAAATGGCGACCAAAATTTATCTAAAATGGCCTATTTGTCAGCTAAAAGTCATTTCACTGTTTGATATGGTTTTTAATATGTTATTTTGAGGGTTTTCAATGTCATTGAACTTAACATCAATCAAAAAAAAAAAAAAATTTCCAAAATCCAAGATGGCGGAAATTCAAAATGGCAGCCAGAATTTCCTTAAAATGATAATTTTTAAGATATCCTCGATTGGTTTATAATTGCAAAGTGTAATAGTTTTTTAGGCAACTGAAATTGACCTGACTCTGGAATCTACCCGTTAGTCAATTAACCATGTGCAGAACTTTTAAACCAGCAAACTAATTAAAATTTCAAAGAATTTAACCTTAAGACACAATAAATGTAGTTTAATTGTTTTTATGCATAAAAACATATGATGCTAATGATAATGTTAGGAGTTGACACATTCTTTGGAGAAAATACCTGGTTAATCAGACCCTCTGTGTCCAGTAACTTGTGGTATAGTCTAGATGTGGTCATGTTCCTTAAGCAACGTCCGTGAGTTTTACAAGATTTACGTAGTTAAGGCGAGATCAAGCCTTCTATTGAAGATGAGATGTGGTATACACATACCATTTTCGTCAGTGACGTATTTCATAACAAGTTATTCATGCAAGAATAATAACACATTAGAAAAGAGGAAATCGTGATGATTATTTTTAAACTTAGAACTTGGTGTGCAATACATTACAGACAAAAATGATCTGTGGATACCATATTTAGTCTATACCACAAAAGTTGCCGGACACAGAGTCTTCGATGATTCTTTTTGCACATTTCACCACAAACTGTTTCTAGACGTAAGTCTTCTGAACCAGAAATGATGCAATGGGGTTTAATGTCCTACTACTCTGTCCTAACAAAGTTAATGAATATTGCTAATCGTCACGCATTGTCCTATAAAGAAAATTGGCACAGACGTCAGTGGTACTCTAGTGTACTCTTATTTCGAATTCCAACTGTCTAGGGATCTTTTATGCTCACGTCAACATGTACATATAAACCTGGTTTCTTGAGAAGCCCCCATGCTGCAGTGAGAAACCACACTGGAAAATCCTGAGGTACTTTCTCAACAAATATAGGCATCGAATCCAGGACCTCGTTCTTAGCGAGTCTTACTCACTAAACCACTGTTTCGAACCATTTATGAATAAACAATTGGTGAATTCTTAACAACTTGATATATGCTTCACTGGAATATTAAATCTTGCTTATGTGAGATCCAGGATAACAATTCTAGTTACCATCAACATAACTGCTACTCTTTGCCATAACAAGCCAATCCAAGAGGAAAATTCACGATTGTCCCGTTTTATAATCAAGCAATCATCCACCAACATCAAGATTCATTTTTGATGCAATATTCATTTTCAAAATTCATTTTTAAGGCAATCATTTTCAAAATTTATTTTTTAAGGCAACAATCATTTTCAAAATTCATTTTTGAGGTTATTTTATAGTTCATTTACAATTAAAACCTTAGAAAGGACATTATTACAAGCCATACAAAATCGAAAAAAATGACGTTTATCTGAAAAATCGTTCATTTTAGGGAAATTCTGGTCGACATTTTGTTTTTTTCACCATGTAATATTTATTTTCAAAATTCATTTTTGAAGTAATATTCATGTTCAAAATTCATTTTTTAGGTAATATTCATTTTCAAAATTCATTTTTGAGGTTATTTTACAGTTCATTGACTTTGAAAGCCTAACAAAGGACATAAATTATTACAGGCCATACAAAAACGAAAAAAATATGATTGTCTGAAAAATCGTTAATTTTAGGGAAATTCTGGTTTTTGGATTTTCAACCATCTTTGATTTTGGAAACTTTTCTTTTGAGGTTGTATTTAAGTTCATTGACACAGAAAACCCTTTAAATCGCATATCACAAGCCATATCAAACTTAAACATGACAATTATCCGAAAAATTGTCCATTTTGGGGAAATTCTGGACGCCATGTTGAATTACCGCCATCTTGGATTTTGGAAACTCTTTATATTTGGATTAATTTTAAGTTCAGTGACACTGAAAACCCTTTAATATGGCATATTATAAACTATATCAAACAGTGAAATGACTTTTAACTGACAAATCGGGCATTTTGGTAAATTTTGGCCGCCATTTTGCATTTCCGCCATCTTGGATTTGGGGAAACTCTTTTGTTTACATTGATTTTAAGTTTAATGACATTGAAAACTCTTAAAATAACATATTCAAAACCATATCAAACAATGAAATGACTTTTATCCGACAAATCAGCCATTTTCGGTAAATTTTGGCCGCCATTTTGAATTTCCGCCATCTTGGATTTACGGAAACCAGTTTTAGAGATTATTTCTCAGTTCAATTACTACAAAAACCTAATACATGATATATTACAAGCCATACCTTGTGTGATAATCACCCATCTCATCTGAAAATTCATTTTTCGTCAAATTTTGGCGGCCATTTTGGAAATCAGGCAAACCCCAACCGAAAATGACGTCACAGAAGTGAAATAATCTCAGAATCGTCTTCAGTGACAAATTTTGCCTCAGAAACAACCCGACCCCAAATTTTGTTCCCATTGTGACACCCCTAATTTAACAAGGTGGCCGTTTGGTACTTTAAGAATTCTTAGTTTCCTGCTGCGGAAACCAGTTCTCGAAAATATCAGTAGGTTATCCTGTCATACTTTCCCAAAGCACTGTCTGCTGTTCGTAAGGAAAGAATGTTTTTAGATTGGTCGATTCTAGTTGCATGAAGCTGGCAATCCTTCCAACTTGTTTTCAGCTCCTGTTACACGATTAATCCAAGATGGGACTAGGAAGGCACATTTCCATTCTATCTGGTGGTTTTATTAAACGACGCGCTTTAAATTTATGACAGTAATTAGACTTTTGATAAAGATTATACGAACAATGGACACAGACCAATTGCAGTCTGTTCCAATGTTTGTTCTCGGTGCAAGTCTAGTTTTAAGAGATTGCCTTAAATGACTCAATCTAACTAATGCATCGGGAACCAATTAAACTGTCGTGATACGTGTTCCTGTAGAATTTCGGGCTGGTTGTGGATAATGCTTTTTGACAAAACAAAGGCCATCCACTGTAGTTAATATAGATCAATGGGCGACATTTTAGAACAATACAATGAAGATTGTATTATGCACATAATAAATAATACTAAATACATAATAAATAGACTTAAATACATTGTGATCAGCAGAGCTATAGGAACGTCAGAAGATAATTAATTACGTATATAGACGTTCATGATAACCAATATTGTTATTTGCAAGCCCCTGCAGGTATATACAATATTGTACGGGTTTAAACAAACAATATAATTTATGGTTTCTAATAATTAGTCTGGTATAAGATGTAGTTTATCGTCACCGATATCCTGAAATGAACTTCCAGCTATTAAAGATTTTTTTTTTTAAAAAATTAGAAATAACACGTTACTTTAATAATGAAGAGACGCTTCCGGCAGGTAAACGGCAGCAACCTTTGATAAATTGCAGAGCATATTAGAAATACACGTATTAACCACAATTGATATCAGATAAAATGTCAGACGGTCTTTATAATATCTGTTAGTGGAATATTGCAGATATTATGCTTGTTTAGCTAAAGGTAGATTAGGGTGTAACATTCGTGATAAAATCAGTGTTTTCACATACATTTTCTTACATATCGCACGTTAAAATACACCAGATGGAATATTTGACATATAAATATAACCACTTATCAAATATGTGAATGTCTCGCGCGATATTTGTAACATACAATTTTATGTTCAGCAGTATATATTTACTCAAAGTTAAAGGCCATTCTCGCAGCAGTCCATAGATTCTAAAATTATACAAAGCTGGAACCTCCTTTTCAAAATATTCTTTCACAAATAGCCACTGTTTGTAATTCCCCATGGCGCATTCCAGGTGATTATGCTGATTCAGCAATGAGGAAATAGTGACATTTGCATAAAATTGCAATTTGGTTGCATGTTCATGATGATGGTAGATCAGCGAGTTCATTTGTAACATAGAAATACCCTTGATTAATAAAAGGGAGGTATATATTACACAAAGGGTCGGACTTTTAAACGCACTTAGTTGTATACCAAGTTCTTAAACAACCATATAGGACACTCATTTTAAACTATAATAATAACATCGATGATAAAAAAATATTGCTGAATAATATATGAAAAGGCATTAAAAGTAAAACCCTACAATATTTCAACATTTTAATATAGGATACCATTATCGTACAATATTTATATTTGATAACACTTTGATCTAGACTTCTAAAATCTTTCAAAAGCTTTTTTGTTGCTAGGGTGGGTAAAAGAAAATATCTCGACCAGACAGTTCAATGATTAATTTTGAACTACAGTGTACATGTATATGATATTGGTCTGTAGTATAGCCATTTGCCTAATTTCCTTCTATAGAAATGCATATTATAGTTGTGTTTAGGGATATATATTTGGTAAGAATATCGGGTAACATAGTTTATACTTTTTGATAACATCTTTGATCGGCTAGATTAAATTCTTAACACCACGAATGTTATTCAGAATCTTATATAGTTGGGAACACCGGAAGTACTAAATTTCATGTAAATCTTGAACGAGAAGTTTCATTCTATGATGATGGACTGGTGCCAGAACACTTGGTTTCTTGCAACCTGGAACTATGGCATGGTTCATGATACTACACAGAGGTGTAGTCATTTACTGGTCTATATAGCTGATCTATGGTACTAATAACGTACTATGATATCTCACTGTAATATATCATGCTTTTGAAGGGAACATATTGCTTAAGATAACAATTGATTCACTTGTATATATAAACGCAGACAATATTGTTTGGAAGTGACAGATAACTTTTCTCTGGAAGAAAGCTGTCCATTGATATCTTTAACATAATGTATTGATTACAATACATATAAAAAGAGCAAGACACTAAAAAAGATCCTGATCTTTACTTTAAAAAACATTTCGCCCGATTTCGTTGTTCAGTAATATATCATTACATTTGACTTAAAAGGGGTTAAAGATAATCCTAATAGAAAATTATAAAAAAAAAGAAAAGCTTTAAGCTGTTTTTGAGTGGGGAAGATTAATCGATAATCCGATATCGTCTATTGGGTATATTATTTTGGCTAAAACGTATGACACGACGACATGACATTCATCTCATTAAAAATGAATATTTCATAAATTAAGGCAACAGCGGTTAGCTCATGTGTAATGTTATTGATTATATTTCTGTCTAATCCATGATGACCATATTGAGGCATTGTCTATTGCTCTATTATTAAAATGTGTGCAAATAAAATATTGAAAAATAGTAAATCAACGAAGCGTGATGGAACAGTAGCAGGTGAAAGGCGCGTGGCGTGGATATTGTACAAGGACGAGACGGCACGACCTCAATATTTATGCCATCGTACGATGTAATTTAAAGAAGAGAAAACACGCCATGACTATTCAAATTCATTGAAGCAAAAAATTTTACATAACGCACTTTATATCTTTTTTGAACATTAATATTTTACTAATCTGGTCAACATAGACATCCTACTCCGGAGGTAAATTTCGCCTGCCCGAAAAAACCTAGGCCAAACTGTTTCTTTAACTACAACCGAAAACTTTTGTATTTGATCTATTGTTTTGCATGGCTTATCATTTTTATTCTAAATCTTCAAAAAATTCTTATTCTAAATGTTGATATATGTCTAATATCACTGACAATTTGAATCGTTACGTGCCAAATTTAATGTTGCTCTCATCAAGCATGAAAATAATATAATATAAATTAAACCGGCCCAATCTATAGCTTTATTGTCATACCCCTCTTATTAATTTCTGTCACTCATTAATTCCTAATTAAGGTTTTGAAATCTTAACGTTATTCTTCATACCTTTATGTTAGGATGTGAGACACAAATTAAAAAGTTGAAGTAGTCAAGTACTTGACTGTAAGTACATGTCGTACAATTAGAAATTTCCTTTGTCAAGTGTCCGACCGAGGTTAACATCCGTCTTTTAAGAACGTGTCTACTGCTCTGACAGAAACTTGTGTATGGTTCGGCATAAGGACTTGTGTTTTCTGAAGTGGACGAAGTTGATTGACCTCATTAACTTTATACATGGGTCATTGTACGTTAATTACATACACCGGAGTACCAAAAACAGCTGACTAAGATATAATTTGTTCATAAAGAAAATTATTACATGTATATTAGAAGACGACCTACATGCATCTGACCATTATTTCACACGATGCAAAATTTAGGTGGCCTTCCGCATTCTATTTCCAATCCTGATCTTTAGAATATGCTATACATGTATATTCGAACAGTGTAAAGTGTACACCGTGCTACAACGTACTATTTCAATACTGTCGAAAGGGAACATTCATCCATTCATTTTTGTCTGTCTGTCCCTCCGTTACACTTTTTGGGACACAATAACTCTCCTAATTCAGCTAGAATCTTCGAACTTGGTGCAGGTGGCCTTGATTAAGTTCGAAGGCGTAAGCACTTTTATTGTTTCATGTCATGGGGCACAATAAATTTACTTCTAATTAAGTGAGAGTGACGAAACTTGGTTTATAGTTTTAGTATATCAATACCTTGACTAATTTCGATAATGAGTGTTCGTCCCATGGTAAGCAGATCGACAAGCAATTTGATTGGTTCGATAACTTTGGAGTTCGATAACTTCATTTATAGTTTCACGATAAGAAACTTCTGCTTAGGCTTAGTTATTATACTGCAGTCTGATTGGTCGAGACTTTGGGACACAACTCTAACTGTAATTGAGGTAGAATGTTCAAACTTGGCGTAACTGTAATTGAGGTAGAATGTTCAAACTTGGTGTAAGTGTTTATTAGGTGAATGCCTAAGGCTAAGCATGGATATACAGATTGATTGATCGAGACCTTGGAGCACGATAACTTTGGTTCATATCGGGCGAGAGTGATGAAATACCTTGATAGTTTGATGAAAATTTTTCTGCATAGGCTAAGTAGCCACAAGTAAATTAACAAGTCATCTTTTAATTCTAGTAGAATGTTAAAACTTGGTGTAGATAGATGTTCATGGGGTGAATATGTTGTCTCCGTGAACATCTATGCAGAGCCTAGCAATTTGATAGACTGAGTTCGATCGTGAACCATTTCTGTTTAGACTAAAGTTAGATAATCAATTTGACTGCTCGATTCTTTTCATATAGATAAAATTTATGAGCAATTAATAAGTATGTGTCACTGTTACTATTTTCTTTATTTACTCAGCAAGGTATTGTTAATATTCATGATTATTCCTAGTTACTTGATAATATGAAGATAAACACACAGCCCACTCCTTCCCCAAAATTGTACATTGGTTGGTTTTCACAGTATTTAAATGGTTCATTGTTCTAAAACGTGTGAACATTTAAATATTTGGATTTGTTGACGCTTTTCCATTCAATAATTCTTTATCCACAGTTAAGGCGTCATTGCAAAATAATGAACTACTAAATGGTAATTTTGGTATATTGGAACTTCAAGGCCGCTGAGATTGGATTTCAACAGATTCATTCGTGAGAAAGCATGGAAATATCTGGCAATAACTCTCTTCGGGCTACCGGCACTGTAACATACTAGAATTGCTGATTATTCAATTTACGTGTATTGCATAGCAAATAATATTGCATGACGTACCTGGCATAGTAGTAGTTTAAAGGATGGAGTCTTGAGATTTTTTTTTATAATAGAGTAAGAATGCTGGCACGAGGTGAGATATGAACTAAATACGATTCTCTAGGCTCTACTAAATTTCTATATTACAACCAGCTGTGTTATGATAGGGCGGTAGTAGGAGAATTTTATAGTGGCTTGTATTAAAAGACAAGGTTACCATTCTCAGGAATCAAGATATAATAGTAGAATGGTAATTATGATCCCCTTCCCCATCGACTTGTCAGTTCCATTTCCACTTTAAATACATCAGATTAATTGTAGCCATAGGGAGAAATCAGCCACCAAGTATCTAGAAAATTTAACTTGTATCTCTGAAGATAATAAGGTATGGTATCATCTATACCGTCTACTATAATAATCAAATTGAGTTTTGAACTGATGTACATTAATGGTTTTGTTTAACTTGGGATAAGAAAGTTTATAGGTTAATGAAATGGCCCTATTAGTAACGACGGAATTGTCGCTTTAAACCTTTTCTTCTGGGCATTAGGTCTCGTACATAAGTGAAGCTTCAGATTTGCGCAATGCAATGGAAATAGACTAACAAAATAGATTTTGTATACTGTAATAGAGGGGGTTCTGCATAAATGGGGTTGTTAATGTTTTCTATACTCAAACAGAAACTCATTCCGTTTGGGTCCGATTTTCTCTTATTTATTTTTTTTAAATTGACAGTTTCAGTGTTGCGCTTAAGTTCATTAGAATTTTGGTTTCATATTGGAGACTTTACATAGTCAACAGTTTTTTTTCTTGATTGAATACTGTGAAAGTATACTGCCCTATCCAGAATACGTAACTTGGCTATTTGAAACTAATTTAATGAGATATATAATGGTGTAAAGGTGTGGTAGATGATGACATCTGGCATATCTTAAAGAGAAATGTTAGTACGTCTATATATAACATCTTCGACTTCCCGAGCAGGTGCCATTCGATCCGAATTACGTCATTAAGCCGGGATGTTCTTAATATCAAGTGACGTTTGATACGTGCTCTGTCCTCGATATTAAGAAACATATTCGCTTTAAATATTCCCAAAGGGACAGATGATTGCAGCATATTAGTACAATATGGCATTATATACATTACATTGGAAAATTTCCAATACTAAACTTTTTCAGAAGATCACAAACCTTTGGAAGAACATTGAAGTGATAAATTTGACTAAAAAACATTGGCATTCTGCTGATCCTGAATATTTTGATTATCAATGAAAGGATTCCGGAAACAGCTTCAGATCATATCACACTGAGACACTGGTTTGAATCCGTGCCAACCTGCCAATATTTGACCCCATTCATTGTTTTCAATTTGTAAAAATGTCTGTTTTGGTTTCAAATTTATACAAACGCCTGCACCCATTTTTTTAATGGATTAACTAGGACACGTCTTGATCTAAAAGAGAACAGCTAGTGAGTTGTTTAGATAAGAATCTTTACCAAAAGGAAACGGTTAAGACAATTACCTTTCGGCATATCTAGTGAATCAGTTAAAAGAACTATGTCAAAGATTAGAGAGTCATATTCGTGTCTGGTTTAAGATGGGTTACTCTGATGCATGACTTGTTGGCTATCAGAATAAACTGTTCATTCATAAACAGTCTTTCGTTTGAACCAAAAGCACATATGATTGCGTTATCTGTATGTTTTTGTATGGGACACAAGTGGAATAAATAGTCTTCGGAGATTTGCTGGGTTATATGGCAATCATTGACTATTGTTGGTCGTTTGTTTATCAACAATATTAAAGTGCCTTGAGCTGAACATGTTCTCAGTCAAAGCATTCTTCTTGCACTTAAGACCCCAGGGAACCATTTAACCTTGACAACCCCCAACTCCTGCTGAGGTATTGATTTATAAAGTAAAAGACAAATTCCATTTTTAGATATGTAAATGAAAGATTTTTTTCTGTAAAAAATATTGGTGATCTTGGAATATTCAATATTCCGTAGCGCCAGATATGTCTCCTTAATAGCAGCATGATATGTATAAAAGTTTTCATTTCATGGCGGTCAGTGGTTATCGCCAGGAGACCACGGGTCGTGTCCAGTGTTTATTGGTATGATAATTAAAATGCCCAAGAGTCTAGCTTTCTTAAAGAGAAAATCGCGTCTAGAATTTGTCCGAACTCGTGGTGTGTGGTCGAGAAGTAAGTTAGTCTATAACTATGCGTTTATGGTTTTATCTATGGAATCTTGGTGAAGGTGTGTGAACACGGTGTTGTTAAAAAGGTCAGCCATTGTGTTACATCTTGTTGATACATGTTACATTATAGATCAACCAGCATGGCGTCCATACCATTTATATCTTCTACAGGTTACACAAACATTTTCCTTCTACTTTCTGAAACTTTATGCGGACTTTTAACCCATTGGGAGGGATGTTTAGAACGATAAAAAAGATGCCACAACAGCCGATATTATGATCGAGACGTGTTCTTTGAATGATTACATTTTGGATAACCCAAATATGGAGAGCACATTTTCTTCAAAGGAATAGATTCTAGGGTACTTCTTCGCCATTGCGAAACCGGTTAGCAGGCTGAATGTCTTGATCGAAAATCAGCAATCAGCTCAACACGGGTCACTGTAAACCCGGCTATTGGTGCCGGTTGCCATAACGTATATAATGTGAATGCAAATTCCAAATCAGATCCCGGCTTCCTTAGTCCGTTTGTTGCAGAAAAGTAGGACGCTAAACCCCGATTTCATTCATTCAGATTAGTCACAAGCTTGCCCATGCTGAAAGCAATGAAACTGCTGAACGCACCGCGTGGTTTCTTGATTAATAATCGCCGAACCTCGTTAAACTATTTCTTACAGGAATGGTTATATAGCGTAAATTATTAACGAAAATAAGTCGTATACAATAAGCTAGATTGCCAACTGCTCTCTTCAATTGACCGATTAACACAGATCGACTATGTTTTGACGTCTGAAAGCTTGGTGAAAACAGCAACAATATAACTTCGTTTTACAAACATGGCTAACTAACAACTGGCAGTGATCTAGTGCAGATTACGGAACAGACTGACACATTAGATATGATTAATATTTCATTCGGCACCCCTATATAGTTATAAACTTGCAATATGTCTTAAGTGAACTCAGGAATATGTGGATGTGTGGCTAATGGGGTTAATTTAGTATATCCTGTGGTTATGTCTTTAACAAACACTGGAATTCAGTATGGTTTTACTATACTGAAATAAGTACTGGTAAAAGAATTAACAGCATACGTCATTGTTACACCGACTTTAAAGATGCCAGGCTGAGCATGGGCCTTGCTTAAACAAATTAGAGAGAGAGAAAGAAATGAGGTTTAACGTCCACTCGACACAAACTAGGTCATTTTGGGACTAACATATGGTTTCAATTTTTTATTTCAATAATTCGCTTGCGCATAGGGGTCTTTAGCAGTGGGAGGAAATCGGAGGGCCCGGAGGAAACCCACGAGGTTGAGAAGGCGCCCCTATCTCCACATACGCTCCTACCAGGGATCGAAACCACAGCCGCAAGCCATAGGTGACCGGCCAGCTAGAGGTCAAAGCGCGGCACCTTAGACCACTAGGCCATCCCACCCCCTTAAACAAAATAATTAGTATTTAGATAAGATACTGAACCCAAATTGTACTGCATATTTGACAATTAATTTTACATTAATATAAACAATATAAAAGATATATACCAATGGCTACATGGCGTGCAGAGAGTGGGGGATAGCAGAGGGGACGAAATTATCGCTGTTCACTTAGCATTTCTTTATTTGATTATACATCTGGTCCCTATCCTTGAATCTTGTGGGTATGTAATCAAAGAGTTGGTCCCAGGTCACCAACCTGTCCATGTGTATGTATATATGTTAAATATAAACTAAACGAATAGCACTTTCTTTAACCAAGGTTACGTCACCAGATCAACTATATGCCCGTAATTTTGTCTTCATTTGGCACGCACATGTAATGACATGCAACTGGCGACACAATAATTGAAGGGGTCAAATGACTGTGTTAAGCACTGAAACAAGGAGTTTGACCTGTCTGCTTGCGTTGACTTAGAACCATACCTGAACGGTAAAATGTTTTTAAAAAAATATTTTGAAAGATAGGCAACATGTATTAAATAATAAATAAATTGGTTTAACATCCTCATTTTAGTACCCACCGGTTTACGGAGACAGGTATTAATGATAAATTGGTGACGTAACAAAAATTGGTTTAACATCCTCATTTTAGCACCAACTGGTTTACGAAGACGGGTATTAATGATAAATTGATGACTGATCACGTAACGGTAAAAACTCTGGATTCAGTGGTCTCTCTAAAAACCACATCAGTCCAAACTATCTCGCCAATTTTCTAGACACGGTTGTCGTGTACTTTCTAGAACACACGATACCACTTCATATTAAGGATGTAATTTGGCATACCTAACGGTGCCCGCCATGCTTTTGTGTAGGAAATATTGATTTAATAATGGACCATTTTGGTTCACGGATCACCCAGAACTACATGTGCACATGTAGAATAAATAATTTATACACAAAATACTAAAATACAAGGTTTGGCATACTTCCACCATGACTAACTAACATGATTTAACTTAGATTGATACCAGATTGTATTTATGTAATAAATAATTCAAGATTACTTCCTAACTTTAAAGAAAATCTTCCAGACGCATTTCTCTTTCTACTTATACGGCAAAGGATATTGTAGCCATTGCTGAATAATAATGATCTAAAGAAATAAAAGATTTATTGTTTGTTTTATTGTTATTTCCCTTCGTGTCATTTTATCGTTTACCATGTTATTTTTGTCACCATTTTACCCGCTAACATTCATTGGAATGTAGTCTTATTGTTCAGGAAATTAAATGTTATGCTTTGGAATATTGGTATACTTCTATTCCTAAACAAGAAAATGCAGGAATGTTAAGTTGGTGCTTTAACGTACTCTGAACCAATAACTGTAATCGTATATATGCAACAATAATTAGCTTGCTTGACACCCAGTGTGGAATTGAAACAACGACACGTGCATCGATAACAGGTCTTATGACAAATGGAAAGAATTGGGGTTTATGGCTATGGTCGTATAATTGTCTGCATCAACAGAGTGAAAGAGTTTTCTGTTCATTGGTTTATTTTATATAATATTTATCGGATTGTGCTGTTCTTTCCAGGCAGTTAGTGCTACATTATCCGTTAAAATACGCTGAGAAATCAAATTCATCGACGCGAAAACAGGGGAAGATAAATCGTGTGGGCTTAACGTTACATTTTGTTACATAACAGTTTAAGTCAAGATCCAACCGTCTTTGGGTTTTTTTATATATAGTTTTAATAACTATACTGTTTCCAGTAAAAGAAAGTTCTAGAAATCTTTGCAAATATAAATAATGATTTAATGTTTGCATAGACATGTTCCACATCAGTTATACTTATTTACTTTTTTTATTTATCTTAATTAGATAGACACATGTGTAATCGTATGTGATTAAAGGGAGGTAATCCAGTGCTGACAAACTGGAAGCTAATTTAGCGATTGAGCACAATAAAAAAAAAAACACAACACAATTTATATGTAAAACAATCACTGGTTTATATACATATAGCACGACGTTGACAAGTATTATCTTATCATTTTCACGTACAAATGATGTGTATAAACCATTGATTGTTTTCCACATAAATTGTGGTGTGTTTGTTAAATTGTGAAATTAATTACATAGCAGCCAGAAGAAGTGAATAATTGTGCACAGAAGGTGGAGACAAGGCTATTGACTCACCCGTAGACTTTGTATTGATTTGGATTTAATTTTAAATGGTATTATTTCTGTTAGGTCATAAAATCCCATACAAAATATAATTTTTCGTCGAGCCTCCTAATCACTGTAAAAGTAATAAGCTTAGAAAATAAAACTTGCAAATCGTTATTACCAAATAACCGAGGCAAGAAGACGTCGAAACCAGTTGCTTTTGAAGGGATGAATATGGAATCATTTCATGTTGACATTTAGTTTTATTGCATATATCCGAAATATTGTATCTACCCAATACATATAGGGCTTTATAAATGTTATACAGCTAAGCCTACTCTTGCAAGGTCTGTTGGGCCATTAAAATAACCTCCATGCAAATACGAAACAGACGCGACGACCGTTGAAGACCACGTGTTAAGTGAAATGAGGTTAATACACTAAAAATATTTTTGAAGACAGAAGCTTCTTTACGTTCTGTTCCTTGTTCTCACGCTCAAATGTTGATTTTTATCATCCAATCAAATCTAATTTAAAACGCTTAGAGGTCACTAGAGTGTCGTCTGTGCTGAACCATTTCTGTTTAAAACGCAGAAATGTAGTACGTATCACGTTACGACAGATGGAATTTAGATTACTAATGAAACTTATGTCTCTTTTTAGCTACTGTTTTAATTTGACGCCCCCATCGCTTATATTGTGAATGAAATGCAGCACGCTTTGGAAAACTGAAATACCAAATAGTTGACATCATTTGCTGATAAAGTTTTCATTGTAGCCATAATGTCTAAATAACTACTGTTTTTCAAGGGTGTTTTATTACTGGTGGTGTTAATTTACCTTGATTTAGGAATTTAAATGCAGTCCAATATCCATATTCTCATTTTTGTTGCAAGCAATCCCCGGCAACCCAATAATTCGGTAATTTTGAGACTAGCATTGTAACTATGGTAACGCGTGCAGCGTCAATCATGATAGTTTTACCTGGACAGCCGCGTTCATGCTTATGGGGGGGGGGGGGCTGTGTTTGTACTTAAACCCGAATTCGCTCTTTCCCTGTCTACAGTTCGGCCAAACGTATACATGAAAATTCTGAAGGTTTTCTTTTCGCACCATACGTTTAGAATTGGCCCGGGCCATTTCAATGTGGTACTGGACAACATTTTTGGCACGCTTAAAATTTGTAATGTCAAATTAAAATAATTTGCCGAATCATTCAAGTTGTTATTTACAATTGCTTGACACATGATTTGACAGACTCTTTGTCATCACTTAGTTAATCTGTCTATTAGTTTTTCCTTAATTTTTGTAAAATTGGGATGTGTAAGATGGTGCTCCAAGATTGTTTAGTATCACGATAGTGTTATCAAGTAAAAGGCAAGCTTCCGTGCTCAAAACACAGGGGTTACTTTGACTTGATGACGTCAAATGAATTCCATATTGTTGAAATATACGTCGAGTTATGCCATACACTATAAAACATAAGGTGAATTTAATTTAAAATTTTGATTTTTCAATAGGAACTATACATCTTGAACAAAATTTGCCAATTTGCAAAGCCATTCCTTGTGTCAAGCTGGTCGATGAGTTGGTAGGACAAGTGCTGTAGTTCGTGATGTACTTTCGCTTGTTCAAAAAATCGCTCGAATCACGTTACAAACCATATTTTCTGCTTGAGGACCTGAGTGGTAAAATAACTTTGCAAGGAGAGAAGAAGACGTGTAATGTGATTGGAACGCTATTTCTATAATGAATCAAACGCAGCACAAGTTCCAATAGTAATTTTAAATCATTTTCGGGACTTGTATATATGCGTATAGTTAAAACTAGTTAGAACTTGAAGAAATCTCATTTTGTTGTAGTAATTGTTGAATATGCCTTTTAATTTACACATTCTGACAGTGTAAGCTCCGGTTTTCTGGAGTAATGCCAATTCCTGATCTCTATATAATGTCACTTATTTTAAACAAACGTTATTTTTGTAGTTGACGAATTGGAATTTAATAATCAAGAGTTTTCAAATCTTGCATTTGAGAAATGTGGGAGTGTGCAGTATTCAATAAATTTATAAATGGCTATATATAAATATATAACATTATAGGACTGATAGGGATTTAATATACGACATTAAATGACATCCGTGAGTATCTTTTCCGACCGGGTAAATGCTGTCATCTGATTAACGGAATTAATAGGATATGTTTACATTGAGCGGATGCTGTGATATTATCTGATATTATAATGTTTCCTGATCACACCGTACTGACAATAAGAAAGTTCCTCTTTAGTTTCTAAATATAGCCCGATTGTGGTTGTAGTAGTTAAATGAAATGAAATGGGGTTTAACGTCCTACTGTTCTGCTTCTAAACTGGGCTAATGTAGACGGGAATACGCCATGCTATGAGAGGAAAATTTTGGCCCGACAGCGACGCTTTGGCCTATACTTTCATAATTGAATTCCAATATATTCATTTTGCATTATCTTTTTGGGAAATGTTATAGCAAGAACGGCAAAATCTTACATAATGCATCTTTAATTGGTTTTCATTGGGTAATTCGAATTATTGAACATGTTAGATAATCTAATCGGACATTAAAACATTTTTATATGTGGTTCAAAACCATGCAACGGTTTCGAAACTGGGAATCCTATTAATATTAATTTAAAATACTTGCTTGCTTTATGTAACAGTTTTAGCGGGCAGACAAAACTATAGTATCTGACAGATTGAAACAACTCAAACACAAGAAACCTACTCCCCCAAAAAGATGTACAATACCCGTATCTAACAAGTTTACTTTATAAGGAGAAAAAATAAAGTCCATCCAGAAGGAGACTTTCCGGCGATTATTTATTATCAATTATATATGTAATCTAATAGCAATGTCACCAATTCATGATTTGTGAAGTAAATATTGTTGTAAATATGTTATATTTGTAACTTTTGGTTTTGGACCTATATTACAGAATAAACTATTCTTATTCTTATTCTTTCCGGCGATATATTTGAATCCATTCTTTGTTCAATCCAACACTTATTATCGGTTCTTATATCTTTTCAGGAATATCTACGAAGATTCGGCTATTTGTCTGGTGCTAGTCAGGAGACCGGCAACTTGATGTCAATGGAAGATATGTCGGATCAAATTAAAAGATTACAAAGATTAGGCCAGATTCCACAGACAGGTGTGATAGATAGAAGAACACAAGAATTGATGCAGAGACCACGATGTGGTAACAGTGATAACAATATAACATTTGGTCACCGTAAAAAAAGATATACTCTAGCCCCAACTAAATGGGAGAAGAAAAACCTTACTTTTAGGTTAGTATATTTTTATCTTTTTTATATACTACGTGTATTATATTGCGTGTATATTAAAGGTTCGGTGCAGGGACATTTAACGCTACAGTAATCCCTTATATACTACAATATTTTGAATGTCAGTCCAAAATCAGTTCAGTAATTTCGATTTAGTTTTCTTAATTAAATTTTAACCAATCAATCTGGGTTCATATTGAAGAAATTTTTAGCGGACATTACGAATGCCAATGGAAATGAAATACTTGGTTAATGAAGACGGGAATACGCCATGCAGTGGGGTATGAGGGAGAAATTTGACAAGGCAGCGGCTTGCCTGCCTACTCTTCATCCAATACCAACATCACATGGGCAGTACACAGCACAGTGATATACCTGGCCCCGAGTTCACAAAGCATTCTCAGACATAAGTCAAGAATTTACTCAAAATTGTTCGCCTTATTCTAACTAAAATATAACCCTTTTAAAAACTTTTGTTGTTTTAATGTGTCAAATACGTCAATAAGAAACTATGTGCAAAGTTTTGTGTTTCTGGATCAAAGATATTTCTTTATAAACAGTGATTGGAAGTTACGTCTGAGAATGCTTTGTGAATTCGGGTTATAAATGAAAAATAACGATCGTAGTTGGCACTAGTGCTAGTGATTCGGTGCTGATGTTGGTGATTGTGCAGGAAACGAGGAATGGGATACTTCCTTTTATCCATTTTATGTGCAATGCGAATATGATTTTCGCAAGGGCTTTGGTCTATTCGGAATAGGTGAATGTTATTCTTACCCAATCAACATTTCATCAATTTGTCCAGTTTAAGCTGACAGTTCTCGAATTTGCTGTTTAATTTCCCTCAAAGCACACTGTATGGCGTATGTCCGTCTTCATTAACAGTAGGACGCTAAACCCCAATTCATTTCATATACAACAATCAGTGGGTTGGTGTGATGTGCGGCCGAAAAGAGTTGTAGTGTTATGATTTGAAAAGGGGGTTGGGGGAGGGGGCAACATTTGACGTGGCCCAAAGGTGCAAGTAAAACTTGGTACCCTATCGTGCAGAAGGGTACATGACTATGAAATATAGTTATTCGGACTAAGGTCGGCCCCGTTGACTATAATAATGAAAGTCTCATTTATATTTTTTTACAATGTTCGTTTTGCGATGAGTAGATAATTTACAATAAATAAGTGTTCTGATCTTGAAATTTGTTGTGCAGGAAACCTATACCTAAGGTCAAGGTTTAAAACAAAATAACTGAATGAGGTCATATATCAGGATGTGTTTTAATTACCATTTTTGTTAAAGTAGTTTGTTAAAGTATATAGCTCGCCATTGTAAATTTTTGTTTTTGGTTACCAAACTACTTATCAGGTTCGAGTTGGGTGTAAGTAATAATGTGCTAGTATACATTTTATGATATCTTTTTATGTTTGTACATAGTACAATGTAAGAAAATACCAAATAAAATATATGAATATAATGAAAATATTATTTTATTGGGGTTTTTTTAATGATGGACATTGGTTAATTGAAAAGTTTCATTTTATAGGGTAATTTTTATTGATGTGTATTATTTTAGTGATGGGCACTGTTTTAAGGATACGTATTATTCGTGTATGATTAATTATTCAATTTTTAGGAGTAGTCCTGTGCAGTTGTATCATCGTATAAAAAAGCAATCCGTACGTGCTTTGTCCACTATGTGTTTTATAAGACAATGGACACTTTAATATACTAAGAATGCTATGTTTTGCTGTTTCAATAATTGTGTATATTGACATGTTATTAGTTAAATAGTAAACTGGTCTATAAACACCTGTCCTTAATGCACTAGAATAGCAGCCATCTCCAGAGAGTCTTGTGTATATATTAGTGTCATTCGATACTCAACATTTGCTATGTAAATCATTGCCTTCAACTAAATGTGTGTTTCTAGTCTAGGATGGTTCCACAAGTGATAAATTTATACTATACTGATGCAACGACTCCTTAAACACGTATATACTAGAACAAAAGCCTGGGAGCAGTGCTTTTTTATTGTTTTAATTGCCAAATATTTAATATTAAAAATTTCAGACATGAAATGAGCATTCTTGCATCTTTGGGCAAATTACTTTGCAACATGACTTTGGCCCCAAGGTTACTTTCTAAGAGTTGCTTAATCTTCCTAAGCTATGTTAGCTATAAATAGTAGGAACGGGTCTCATGCACAGCGCAGAGATCTTGATGCCACATACCTTTGTAAAGAGTTAAAAACAAAGAAATGTTTTGTTGTTCTTTAGCAATAAGACTAAGATATGTACGTGAAATAATTATGTGTAGCACAGGTCTGCTGACATTTTCGAAAATAACCAACATATTAACACGTCGATAAGCTTAAGGCATTTGTAGACTATATTGTTCAAAAAACATTTTTCAAAACATCGTCTGATCATTCGAATCAAGACCATTTGCTTAAAAGAATGTATTTGTTACGACTTCAGCAATTATCACAAAATTCGATTTATCGTTGAAGTCAACGTCCCTAGCGAGAAGAAAGCTTTCTCCGATTTCTCTATTTCAATTAACTTATCAAGAGTATTATGGTCTAGGAAAATTAAATGGTTAATTACCATGTTAAATAAGTATAGGCTAGATTTACAAGTGGTGTCTGTTGTTAGCTGATAACAGTTTCGGAAGTGGACAAGAGTTTAAAACCAAGTGGTCCCAGCACACCAGGAAAACGAGCTGCAAACATGAACTTGTATTATTAGTCATCAGGAAAGGCCGGGGTTTGGGGTGAGAATTTTCAAAGTTCTTGTCATTTTAGCCAATCAGAGAGGGTTTCCTGTGCATTTGACTTCCCAGATGGGGTTATTAATACTCAAATATACTTCTAAGATTACAACGACACTCCGCATCGGTCGAGCTAAGTTGCTGTTAAACTTTCACTCTCATTCGCTGGCTCATTGGAATTGATGGTTTGGTTTAGTTTGGTGTGGTCGTGAGAGTCGGTGTGTTGTCATGTTAGGCCTTGGGGCTAGTAGAGTAAAGCTCCCATATGGTATGTTTTAATGAATTCAAGAAGTTCGAAGGATCGAGGAGTTAATTGTTTCAATATTTGAGTATAGTTAGAGGTATTGTTATTATTGTTGTTTGGTATGTGTGTCCCTGTTCAGCGTGGTTGTGGTGTAATAAACATCATCACAACCTGCATGAATGAGGACATACGCGCCAAAATTACTACAGACGACTTTGCAGACGACTTGGTAGATTACCAAAATGATTGCAGCAGAAATTCTTGCGGATTGCATATGAATGGATTTTTGACCAAAAATCGTATTGGAATTTTCTCGTTTTATGAAGTATGGGTGTAAAATATTTGATATGCAGTTTAATTTGATATGAACCTGGTATGACCAAACGGCATTCTTCACGTGGCAAACATTTTAAAATATTTATTTAACTTTTCAATGTTGGTGTGGTTTTTGAAATAATTGATAAATAATGTGTTGAAAAGAAGTGGCTACTGGCATTGGCTCCTGTTTGTAAAAAGCCACGAGGTTTTTGAAGTTTTCCACGACGCTGTGATTTAGGTCAATGTCTAAGAGACAAGGCATGAGTGGTATAATGTTTCTTTAGTGTGCTGTAAGTAATGAAATGGCGCTAAGACTTTCAGATGCCTGTAGCTAGTAAACATGTGGTTTAGAAAAAATTCAGCCATTTTAACCATACTTGATACTTCCATGTTTTTGATCTAGGGTTTATGTTCTGAAGGAGTATGAGAGATGCGCCGGGCTGTTTTAATGACATTTTGATAGTTAGGCCAATAAAACATGATAAGGCAGGAGGCAAACCCACGTTTATGTGTTGATATAGGTTTGCATTTATTTTGGTCTGTAGTTCAATAATGAAGATCAACATTTCTTGCTCATTGTAGAAATTGAATCCAAAATTCTGGCGTTTAATTCCAGTAATTGGCTGATACTTACACATTTACCTTATGGGTCCATTCACGTAATTTGATAGTTTTTCCAATGACGTGCCATGTCTGCGTTTCGTCAGTTTAGTGCGACAGACTCGTGTTTTCTTGTATGTTTCAGATTTTATTGTATTGGGCTCAATAGTTTGTAGTATTTGGCTAAATTTAAATATTTTGTCGGTCTATATACATCCCCGTGATAGGTATTTAAATTGAGGTTTTTAAGGTTTTTGTTTTGTTTTTGGTTTTTGCATGCAACAATGGACTACTAGAGGAATCGGTTAGAACAATAAAAACAAATAACAAACTGAGCACCCCCCCCCCACACACACACACACACACACTCACAAAGAAAGACGTGGGTCTAAAGAACTTGGACAGAACAATTCTACCAATATTTTATGCATGTAAGATTAAGAATACGTGCACCAAAAATTATAACGTTTGAATCAACTATAGACAATAATATGTTCATAATATATCTTAAAAGTTGCGATTAATTACAAAACTCTCAATTGTTGACAATTGGGGGGTTAAATGAAATGAAATGAAATGGGGTTTAACGTCCTACTCTTCTGCAGGGGGAAGGGGTATATGCAATTCTGACATATTTAACATGTAATAAAAAGTGTTATGTAATTACAAAATTACATACATCTGTATGGATAATTAAAAAAGGGAAAGATGAATTCATTTGTCCCCACAAATTGGTGAGGTTTTTACGACTTGACTTTGATCCCTGTATCACACTATACCTAAAACGAATAAGTACAAATTTATAATTCTCCATCATTAGGCCCACACGTGCTATTTATTTAGTACATACAATGTACGAGTCAAAGGAACCAAATCGAGGAAGACATCATCAAACCCGATACTTCGTCCGGGTTGGTTTCAATTTCGTTCTGCTCATTTCCGAATTGAACACACCCTTGTTATTGTGGTGTTGAGCATTTGCGTGCAGGAAAATAAAAGCATGTTGCATTGAGTTTATACTAAACTTTATCTTATCTGTTTCCGGTTAATTGTCAATATATTGTAACCGAAATATTACGGGGGCAATTTGACCTTTGTGACCTTATAAACCTAATCGTTTAATTACGCATTTGTTTTATCTCATTATGGTATCTGCGCCATATACTTACTAATTATGTAATGTTTGGTTGTTCATGTTGAGTCCACGATCTGGTACTTGCAGATAGGTTCGGATACGTTTCGATACGATCGACACGCTTGTCCCAATATATGATAAGACTTGATAGGATCGCCACGATTACTCCGTGATTAAACCTTTGATTTCAATCGTAGCACGAAACCCAGAGAAAAATTATAACATCCATCTTTTTCTTTCATCCCAGGCAAAATCACACCACAAGGGCTTCAATCTTTAAAACAATCTATTTTAACCAAAACTCTACTCGTGGGATGTCGGGTATCGTTTAGTGTGTGGTTTTTATGGAAAGGGGTTTGGGAGTATGCCCCCCCCCCGCCCAAACACACGACTAAAGAATGCTTGTTTCTATTAGATTAGCCCATGCTTGTTTGTGCCACCCCAACGGTCGACGTCTATGTCTACCATACCAATGGTCATCTGAGTGGTGACGTTTACTTTTACCATTTAGGGTGTCCTAAATATCTTAGTAAATTTCATTATACCTGAAAGTCTACACTCGCGTCGGGGGATCACGTGGCTAAGTGGGTAAGGCGCTGGCTCGCTAGCCTAGAGGTCGGGTGTTCCATCCCTGCATTGGCCGAGAAAGTTCGATTTCCGAAGTGGTTTCACCTTGTCTGTGATACAGAACGGAGGGCCTGACAAGGACAGCTGTCTAGTCGTTCGGATGGCACGAAAAACCGAGGTCCCTTGTACACATAGGCGTGCACATAAAAGATCCCTTGGCGGTTGGAATTCGATATGAGAGTAGGGCGTAGCGCCGCTGCCCGGGCAAAATTTCCCTCATAGTCATAGCGTATGCCCGTATGGCGTATGCCCGTCTTCCAATAGCCCAGGTTAGGTGCAGAAGAGCAGGACGTTAAACCCAATTTCATTTTACTTCACTACACCCGCTTCAAATAGACTGGGTATGAAATAATAAGTGGAACAGGGCAATTTGAAACCTACAGAACGCTTGAAAATGTTCAAAGGAATACTTCAAACTGTCAATTAGTATTTCCAAATAAGTAGCAAAGAAACTGCCCTGCATTATGTGTCATGGTTCAAACAGTCAACGCATATTATTAGATCAAAATCCTGGCAATAAATATTATTTTGGTATCTTTTGGCCCTTTCATGTATAAAAGTGTATGCCAGAGACTTGTATACGAAGTCAGAGTGACAAAATGTGGCTGTGTAATCCAGTAATACAGTGAAGGTTTATATTAGTGTACATGTACATAATTCTCATGAATGAAATCTTCTATCGTGGTTCCTGGCACATCGCCCAAATTTCCAGGTTCAGTGACATTTAGTGTTACCAATTTCCTCTCTCCATTTCTTCCTGGTAAAATATAACATAACTCTCTTTCTAGTCTGACAGGGGCGATGTGCCTTCGATTGTCTGAAACTTTTAGTTTTAATGAATTCCAATAGCAGTGACGGGTGCGGTGTGCTAAACAGAGTTTGCAAGCTCTTCCAAGAATAACTGATATACCAAAAAATGCCCAGAATAGCCCCAATATATCAACTTTCAAGAAACATTTAAAAACAGAATATTTTCGAATTAATTATGAAATGTCAATTTATGTTATATATATGTCGTAAGTTTACGTATATGTCTTATACTTTTGTTTTACTTATGCATGTTGTCTCTGTTATGCCACAGAGCAGCCATATTGATTGAATGTTAAACGCTTTATATTATTGCTATTTGGGGTACCTGTATACACGTAACAGCGGTTGAGATCTTAAACTACCCTGCAAAAACCACCCACTTCTTGTTATTTATGGACTTTAGACTATTTGGCACCCCACCCTCCATATATTTATTTTATACATACATCTGATTGTTTTTATCTTCAGGATAGTGAACTATTCGCCAGATTTACCACTACATAACATTAGAAATGTTATATATGGCGCATTTCAAGTGTGGAGTGATGTAACTAAATTAACATTTACTGAAATAATGAATGGTGAAGCTGATATTATGATACAATTCGCCAGTAGATATCATCAAGATGGTTACCCTTTTGATGGAAAAGGTGAGAGACTCATTTCACAATCACACAATCTGGAAATGAAGATATGAACAGTCCTTTTCAAACTGCGTCATCTGCATGGACAAAATTGCACTCAACAACGCCTAACGGCAATCCAATTATACAACAATATCTTTCAGCGCGATGTAGGGGCTGAATTTTGATTAGGTATAGGCGAAATTCTTTATGTATGTACATGTATTTGTGAATTTTATCTTCAGGAATGATCTTAGCTCATGCGTTCTTCCCTGGTGGTGGTCGTGGTGGCGACACACATTTTGATGACGATGAACGATGGACATTTAATTCGTCAGATGGTAAGTACAATTATTTTAAACACAATATTATGGCTCGTTTTGTTAATACCAAGTTCCATAAATATAAGGTCGGTTATAACTTGTACTAAATTGAAATGATTTGCAAAATTTAAGAATACCAATGGAAGTTGTGTCGCTGTTTGGCTCAGTATCCGGTTTGGTTCACTACCTTACTTCTTATACTCCCACATTAAAATATGGTCGTGTATTGTCGCTTCATCACTTTGAAATATCTTGTTGACGCTCTAGAGGCTAAATATCCGATTGACTTTGAATTCATATGCAGCGTCAGAAGACGAAGAATCCTGTTGATTTTCAGCTGATTAATGCCCTTGGCCCCTTTAAAAAATCTTGTAGGAGCTCTTGTGGCTAAAGTTAATATCTGATTGACTTTAAACTTGTACATAGTGTTTAGGTCATGAGACAGAATCATATTCATTCCAACTAAAACCCCATTTCATGGGACAAACAATCGAAACAACTTCTAATGTTTTCTGATAATTGCTTCATGCATTATTACTCGTAATCAAATTTTCGACAACAAATAGGCGACAATACTTGTTGGTTGCCCAGACGACTTAGCTGCGCCGGCGTATGTTTCGTTGCCTGTCAATCCATCATTTATCTAACAAAAAACAATTCGACATTATCCACTATGCAGTTCTCGGTAGAAAATTATAAATAAATGACAGATAAATAAACAAGTCAAATGTTTATACTAATAATAAACATCTGGAGTTACATAAACACAAGACAAATACATACATAACCGATGCGGGTTAACCTGGATATGTATGCGGAACCGGGTCAGACCAAACAGGGTACTGAGTCAAACCGCTACTTCGGCTTATTGGTTGGCTTCATTGTTATCGGGGTCTCCCAGTCGAATAATTGTTAGTCTGTGAAACCACCGTGCCATTCTACTTGAGTGACATATCATGTGTATATATTTAATAATGAAATAAAAAGAAGGGCAGACATTTCGAAAAGGATGGGCGTTGGTTGGTTTATGGTGTATTACCAGATCAGATGACTGCAGCAAATTAATTCCACTCTTCGCCACTTGCATATTATAGTGTTTTCCCACTTGAATGGGATACTTTCGATATCGGTTGCACACTACTATAGACACACTATTGTCTACCACTACCTAACAATTTCAACGCTCTTTATACAAAAAGCCATTAAAATAAAATTGAAATTTGCACACAACTACACCCGCCCATGTTTTGATTAATTGCTGATGAGGGAGAAATTTTTTATTTCATTATATTTTAGGTGTTGACCTGTTTATGGTGGCCGCCCATGAGTTTGGTCATGCTCTAGGGTTAGCTCATAGTAGCGAACCTGGTGCATTGATGTATCCGTGGTATCAAGGGTTTCAAACTAAATTTTTACTACCAAGGGATGATATAGAGGGTATACAGAATATGTATGGTGAGTACAAACTTAATTCCTTTTTCTTTAAATGATGCTACATAAGAGCAGTGTTGCAATTGGCGGTGTTATGGATGTAGACCCAGATGTACCTGCCGTAATTTCAATAATATTAAAATAATATAGAAAGATATATTATTCTGCCTATACGACCCAACTTTGGACAGTGTCTTAAAATTCAAACTGTTATGGAATGATTACGTACATTACCAATTTGTACTCAGTATTGTTCCATCCGAACGAACGACTCGACACACTTTCCTTGTCAACCTGAAAGGTGCCACAACGGACAAATCAGAACCGGGATTGCAAAACATTCCCAGGTTTCTTATGGCCAACGCCGTGGATCGAACCCGGGGTATTCTCATTCTTATTGCCCAATTCAATGATGATATAAAAACTCGATACGCCCTTCTTTACACTGGGTGTGCACACTGTTGAATTTGAACATTGCTGTGGATAATGGAATAATTAAATAATATGCATATATATATATGGTTTTTTTTTATCTAGGTCCTAAACAGGGAATGGAATTACCAGATTTACCACCAGTTAAACCCACACAAGCCCCTAAAACTGATAATGATGGTGATGATGGTTATACTGTTAATCCTACTGACAGAGATCCTAATGGACAAGCACCAGATCCATGTACTCAGTCTTTCGATGCTCTTACGGTTGTTAGAAATGAGGTTTTCTTATTTATTGGAAATGTAAGTTTTGGTTTGTCTAATTGTTTCCTTTGTATTAGTTTGTTTTCATTTTGAGTGAAGCCTACATCGCTATACACCGGGACTGTACAGCGCATTGGACGCTTCCGACTTGCCCTCGGATCTATTCACTTGGGCTATTAAGCGTATTTTGATTATTGCATGCAATTTATGTATTGTGTGAGTCTTGTCCGCAGGTTTGTATAGTTGAGTATTATATTAGAGTAATATTTTGATTGAATTTGGTTCATCTGGGTATAATTGCTAGATCAGTGATTTAATTTAATGATAACTATATTATAGGGGTTTTTTTTTTACATACTCACTGGCATAATGTAGTATTATTTCATTGATTCTAATTATTCTTCAGTGGTTTTGGCGACTTGATTCCCGAAATATTATACGAGATCCAATAAATATTCATCAGTTTTGGTATGGATTTCCTAATGAGATCAAACGTATTGATGCAGTCTTTGAAAGAAAACCAGATGGAAAGATTGTATTCTTTGCTGGTAAGTCTTCGGTTTATATAAAAACATAGGGAGTCAATAACGGGTAATTTGCACGACGTACTATTTCGTCAGTGCATTCAGCTGTACCAGGGCAGCCTTAGAACATGTTCATGTTAGAATATTTCATCAGGGCAATCCATCTCATGTCAATCGAACGTTAGAATATTTCACCAGGGCAGTCCCCTGTCGAACAAATGCTACATTATTACAGCGAGGCAAATCATCACATGTACGGTAGGATATTTCACCAGGGCATTCTTTATCAAGTCGAACGCAAGGTAAATATTTCATCAGGGCTTTTATTATCATGTCGAACGAGTGGTAAAATTTCACTAGGGAAATCCAGAGCAATATTTTACACTCCAGTAGAATAATATGTCACCGAGACAATTCATCCCATGTATACTGAGCACCATACAAAACGCATCACTTAGTTTAACAAAATGATCCTGTAAACATCTTATTTATTTTGCTTCTTATTGTAAACAATATTCAAATGGGAACACATCAATAACAACACATTTGTACACTTATGGATGTTTAATCTGTAATCAACAGTACAAAGTCAGTAGCGCGTGTGCCCTTCCACTTGCTCTGTGCAGCGACGTAGCATGGAATTAACCATCTGTGTCGTACTTTTGGTTTTGACCCCTCTGACTTTGTGCTGTTGATTGCAGATTAAACATCCATAAGTGTACAAATGTCTTGTTATTGATGTCTTCCCATTTGAAAATTATTCACAATAAGAAGCAAAATAAATAAGATATGTTTACAGGATCATTTTGTTATACGAAAAACTAAGTGATGCGTTTTCTATGGCGCTCAGTATATATATAGAGAATTTTACCAATTCAATTCATCATTTAACGATAGAACATTCAACCAAGGCAACTCATCACACGAACCGAAGAATATTTCACCTGAGAAATTCATGACGTGATACATGTACAGAAGAATTTTACACATGTCATGTACGGTAAAATGTATACACCAGGGCACGATAGAAGGGCAGTCTTATAACATGTACAGTTTTACGGCACAATATTTCACCGGGGCAGTGGAGTGGCGTTATGCACCTGGTGATTTGGTGGAAGTCTTGCCATTATTTTATATTCAGTACTGAATATGATTGTGCCAGTTCAACAGCATTGCTTCAGCGTTAGCACGTGGATAATTTGATGTAACATGTTATTATTTCAGGTGATAAATATTGGGTGTTCAATGCCAATTATCTCGTCTCCTCATTCCCAACAGAAGGTCGCCCTATTACTGAGTTCGGTATTCCTCCAGATGTCAAGAAAATAGATACAGTATTTGTATGGGGTTTTAATAATAGAACATACCTAGTTAGTGGTGATATGTACTGGAAGCTAGATCAGAATAATACCTATGTAGAATATGATTACCCAAGAGATATGAGTATATGGAGGGGCGTACCAGTGCCAGTTGATGCCGCTTTCAGACACAGCAATGGTAAGCTTTTAGTTGCAGGAATTTCTTATATTCTATTGTTAGTATTAGAAGGATATTAAATTAGATGATCTATCGAAATTCTAAATACTATCAACTTTAAGCCACCCACCACACCCCCACCCTTGTTAAAGAATGTGTTATTGACATTGTATTACGTTGTGGCATCACCCAGCTTTAAAATAAGAATCGATTTAGTAAATAGGCCAAGTTTGATAAATGTACGTGTTCAAATTTACCACAGATTTGTGTTTCTCTATTTTTCGGCTGACAAGCTATAGTTATTGTGACGTTTGAGTTGTCATTCATAACGGTCTATTGTTAGAATAAGTGGAACATCTCCGTTAGGGCCTACTAAAGACAAGCTAAAGAATCGCTTCTTCATTTTTTTAGTGTTAGCAACCATTCAAACAAGTAGGCTAGTATTACTTCCACAAATTTGAAACAGAACGTAGTACGTATCGAATTAATGACTAAAAACTGAGAAACTGACGTTGATTGACATTAAAATGTTGATTGACATTAAAATGTTCCTATTGCAGGTAAAACCTACTTCTTCTACGGCCCAAACTATTGGGAGTTTTATGATCTGAAAATGAAGACCAGAGTCGGTTATCCTAAACCCATCGCAACGGATTGGCTCAACTGTAAGAACGTAAAGTCATCATTAGTTAATCAAGTCCAGGACATCTGGCAGAAGAAACCAGACAACTCAGCCAATCTCCATTCTCTTAGTGCCATATTCCTTGCCTTTAGTTTAGTTTTAAGTCGATTATGGAACCAAGTTTAACCAGATGCTACTTTAGCATTCTGTAATTTATTTTTCCAAATAAAGAAATTCTAGTTACGGACAAAAAGTGTGATATACAAAGACATTACGACAGTATTGTTGTCATATGTCTTGATATTGTAATTTAACGGCTGGTTTATAAAGACGAGGTCTTTAGATAGAAAGTTCTATATTTTTAGAATACTTGAGCTTCAAAGGGACCTTACCAAATAAGGTTGTAAAAACAGTGCCTGAAAACGAATGTAAATGCAAGAAATGGGAAAGTTTTTGTATAAAACAAGTATATTAAATGTCTTTAGTAACTGTCGGGTTGTGAGTTAATAAGTAATATGTATATCTGAATTGAAATATATATATAGTATGTTGGTCAAAGGGAAATATACCATGTAAGAAATTGCTGTGGCAATTCGTTAATATTCCAGATTTTAAGAAGGTATTCTTTAAACATTACACATTAACCCAAACTTCAATTTAATTTTTCAACAACATTTTAATTTTTGATACAAAATCAAATTTATTTTTTTGAAACTGGTCAATTGCATTCCACCAAAGCTAGTACCAGAATTTTAAAAAAAAAAAAAATTTTTTTTAAGTGTAACACAACAATTATCATCAATTAATCAACATTAAATGTTAACCCTAGTCAATCAGGCCCACCATTAAATTAAGATGGCTGCATCATGACGACCAACTTTCAATTGTTGTATAAATGTGTTAAATGTTTGTTATTTATTATTTATTTTTCTTTGTGTGTATTACTCATTATTTTAGTTGGTATAACTAAAATAATTTCAAGAGTCAATTATGTAGGGGAATGATAAATTGCTGTCTTTTTTTATTTCCTGGTGGAAAATATTTGAATTAAAGAGACAGCAATATGAGAAATCAGATTTTAAATCTGGATAAGTGCCCTAGCTTTGGGAGGAATTGTGTCTCTGAATATTTTAAACCTTTTATTAAAGATCGACAGACTGCAACACTCATTTGCTGTCATTCATAATTTTTCTTCATTTTCAATGGTTTTGTGCAATATATTAAGATAGTTTTTAGATTTCTAGTCCAAAAATGTTAGGTTTATGGCTGAGTATTATTTAGCATATTTTTGTTTAGTATTATTAGCATTACCAATGAACCGTCCCAAATTAAGGAAAACCATTACACCTGGAATTTTATTTGTTCAATTTTTGACCATATGAATCGTAATAATATTTAATAGCTGGTATATTTTACTCATTTAATTCCCAATAGCATGAGATTTCTTTAAAATGCAAGTTGTTACTTGACCAGAAGCATTTTTATCAAAACCCGAAACTGGGTTTGATCTATTTGTTTCTATTAACATATCTGACAGACTTTGTTGTATGTGTAATCACCAATATGATACTATTAATATTATTGCCTAAATATTACTAGTTATTATTATGTAAACAATAATTATGGAAAATTGGGGGTGGCTTGGTATGTTTTATTATTTTCATTATATTCATAACCAATTTAATGTAGAATGAAACTCTATACATGTTTCAAAGTTTGTTATAGTATTTCCGTTACATGAATTCAGTGCAAAACTATTTTCTCTAAATATGTAGACATGTTGTGGCATATAGGCTTTGCAAAAACAGGACACACTCATGCTTAATGTGTATAGAACATTTTAAATATTTAGTTTAGATAAAGGCTTCAGCACAATAAATTGCTCAAATTGCCTAGAGATCCTGCCAACTACATTAGGAAGAGCTTTAGTCAATGGTTTGGTGTTAACTGCTCTTAATGTAAACATATACACCTATTATATGTACAATGTGTACCAAGTTGTTTATTTTTCTATGGATTAGTTGTATGTATGTCAATCTATGTGTATATTATGATAGTATGTAATTAAATATACTTAGAGGTGTGCAGTAGGTACTCGTTATTTAATTACACAATAAAATGTACATAAACAAAACATTGGTATGAAGATGTGATTTATTAGAGTGCTTTATTGAAAACACAAATTAGGATAAACAGAATTATTTCCCCTTTATACTAGAAGGACTATAATTTAGCCTATTTATAACCAAATAATATTTGATAAGTTTGGAATAAAAAGGGTAATAATAAATGCATGAAAGTATATTATTATATGTATTGGAAAGAGATTACCATGTTCATTATATAATGGCCACCATAGTGAGATTGGATACATTAAGGTAACTTTCAAGAAGTCTAACCATTGGGAGATTATCAAATAGTTTCAACCATGCTCAACCCAAAGTACAAATTGTTTTGTGTTTATGTAATAAATTACCAAGACCATAGACTGTTATCCAGTGCATGGGATGTGCATAATGTAAACAATTTTAATACTGGGTTATAATTGAAATAACACTCTGCAACAACAATTCTACAACAAATCATGGCCATTTGAAGGTTACATTAATTTCTGTTGATTTTATGCCAATATCTTTATAGTGATGGTCATGGGTAAATAAAATAATTATAATTTTACAATCTTTTCCATATAAGCCCAATCTGAATGTAGATACTTTAAACTTTGTAGAGGCTGGTAGATCTGTGTAGCTGCTGGATTAAACAACGATGCGGTCAGAGAGAGTAGACTACAACCCTTTTCAAATGATAACATTATATAATCCTGTGCCGCTATATACAAATGATGTAAACTATCACTACTATATGTGGCATTAGTTTTTATATATCCATTTTTAACTTGTAACCAGTCTGGCTTGTTGCTCCATTAAAGATAGCAGTCCCATCATTAGTGATTGTACATGGCCAATGATTTTAACTCAATAACTTGATATATTAGTATATAGGAATTTATCTCCACCCAATTCTATTTATCCACTGCATCATAACTTTTTTTTAAAAAAAAATTTTATTATATAAAGTATCCTCTTTATCTTATGTATTAACTGTATTCGAAATTTTTGTAAATTTTTTTTTTACATGTTCTGCTCCAAGAGTGAACCACTGCCCAAATTATTAACAATGTCTTAAACTTAGGTGACATAAAGGTTTTTTTTAAAAACATTTATTCCTTAATGACTCAAAATAAAGTCTGTCTCAAGTCATCTCTATCATAATCTTTGTTTTAATCAAAATATTTAAGTTCATTCATTCTTTTGACGCTGTTTACCAACGAAGTGATATCTAATTTCTAATCTTACTAATCATTATTATCTCTATCTACTTATATCCAAAATTTAAGCTTTTTAAACAAAATAAATTTTATAATAATTATGTCATAAAGGTTTTGTTTTAACGAAGTAAGCCAATATAAAAAAATATAACAATTTTGTAACTTTTATTTTATTCTTAGCTATCATAAATTTTATATTCTATTAGCTTTGTTTTGTATATTATCAATATTGGTATACCTAAAATAATGTTACCATTATACCAATATACACAGTAAGTTTACCATTTAAACTTGAATATTATCAACATATCTTCTATTCTTAACACATTTAAATCATATCTTCATCTATAGATTCAATACAACTCTTTACTTTTTTATAATTTTATTGCAATAACTATTCTTTGGGAGACAAAGAAAAATATGTGGAGAGAATCTATTGAATCTTCCTTTATATAACCTGGTGCACTTGTGTAAAGATCTTCAAACCGTAGCTGCTAAAACCAATAATAAAATGGTGACAAGTTGACCAATGTATTTATAAATCAGAGTTTAATTTGCCTCTCCTCTAACACATCTCCTAATTTTTTAAAGTCAAAGAGGTTGACAGATCTTCCAAATAATACTTATTGAAAAATCAGCTTATGTTCGAAGGTCTGCATTTATTTATGTTCTATGTATTGCACCAACATGCTAATTGTTTGAATGAGCGTATGATGTGTTTCTAATTATAGAAAGAATGCTTTGCTTTGAACAGGTGAAACTTGATTACATGTGATACATTTCTTAGTTTATTGAGAAAAATTAAATGATCAATTGGACGTAAAAAAAGTATATAACCTGTTAAATAGAAGATACATACACAATTAAATTGTTAAACTATGTTATTCTGAAATATAAATCTTAGTTCTAGTCAAATTTTAATTCACCTGTACAGTTGGATATGAGAAATAATAGCGAGATTAGAATATGTATAACAAGTTGAACCTATTATAATATTTCACAATGCTACATGTAAAATAAATATTCAAAACACACAATCAACTGACTTATTGTTATTGATAGCTTTGTACATGTAGATAACTGAAATTGAGGAAAAGTATATGAAACCCAGTCATAGGGATAGTAGATACACCTCATCACTCTTCGGCAGCTAGTGCATTAGATCAATCACATATCAGACGATTGGTATAAGCGGCCTCGAATGGTGGAAAAGTGAATTTATTTTAATCTTTTCTGCCATCAGATAGCTTCAATCACATTTTGAGGTTAAATGTCTGCATACAACGATCAAATTATTATTTTGAAATATCCGGAAACCCACAAAGATTGTATGAAATGATTTAGAACAATAAAACTCTACCCTTGTCCCATAAAACTGATGAAAGATAGGTTGCCAGGCAACGAAACATACGCCCACAGCAGCTAAATCGTCCGGGCAGTCAACAAGGGTTGTCGCATATTTTCACTTTTTTCGGTAATGAAACATTTGTAATACACTAAAATCTGATTAAGAGTAACATTTCTTTATGTAATTATCAGAAAATCATTAGAATTTGTTTGCTTTTTATAAAGTTTTGCCCCAGGCTAACAATTAGTATATGAAACATTTAATATCATGGATTTAGCTGTTCAGTTATAAAAATTCATTGAAAATCAAAATACTTGTTTGTTTCAATACCTTAAACTCTGTGTATCAATCTGAAGTCAATCGGAAGATAATTTTGGCCTCTATGCCGTCACAAGAATTTTTGAAGTTATCAAGGGAGATAACTCTGGCAGTAATCATTTGAAATCGCTGAAAATCAATAGGCTTCTTCGTCTCATGACCTTAAACACTGTGTGTAATATTAACTTAGGCCTCCAGAGCATCCACAAGATTTTTTGAAGTGATCAAGGGCCATAACTTTAGCACTAATTATCGGAAATCGCTGAAAATCAATCGGATATTAACTTTGGCCTCTAGAGCGTCCACAAGATTTTTTGAAGTGACCAAGGGCCGTAACTTTGGCACTAATTATCGGAAATCGCTGAAAATCAATAGGCTTCTTCGTCTCATTACCTTAAACACTGTGTATAAATTCAAAGTCAATCGGATATTAACTTTGGCCTCTAGAGCGTCCAAAAGATTTTTTGAAGTGATCAAGGGCCATAACTCTGGCACTAATTATCGGAAATTGCTGAAAATCAATAGGCTTCTTCGTCTTATTACCTTAAACACTGTGTATAAATTTAAAGTCAATCGGATATTAACTTTGGTCTCTAGAGAGTCAACAAGATTTTTTGAAGTGATCAAGGGCCATAACTCTGGCACTAATTATCGGAAATCGCTGAAAATCAATAGGCTTCTTCGTCTTATGAGCTTAAACACTGTGTATAAATTTAGAGTCAATCGGATATTAACTTTGGTCTCTAGAGCGTCCACAAGATTGTTTGAAGTGATCAAGGGCCATAACTATGGCACTAATTATCGGAAATCGCTGAAAATCAATAGGCTTCTTCGTCTTATGACCTTAAACACTGTGTATAAATTTAAAGTCAATCGGATATTAACTTTGGCCTCTAGAGCGTCCACAAGATTTTTTTAAGTGATCAAGGGCCATAACTCTGGTAGTTATTATCGGAAATCGCTGAAAAACAATAGGCTTCTTCGTCTCATGCCCTTAAACACTGTGTATAAATTTAAAGTCAATCAGATATTAAATTTAGTCCCTAGAGCATCCACAAGCAATTGTGGACTCCGGACGGACCGACGGGGGTGACGACAATATACTACCACATTTCAATATGGGCGTATAAAAATGCAAATTATGTTTAGAAAGCGAAACCATCAATTGACATGTCATACCAACTGGAATGGGGGGCCATAGAGAGGAATTAGCATTTATAAAACATAATATAAAAGATAGGTTGCCAGGCAACGAAACATACGCCCACAGCAGCTAAATCGTCCGGGCAGTCAACAAGGGTTGTCGCATATTTTTACTTTTTTTGGGAATGAAACATTTGTTATACACTAAAATCTGATTAAGAGTAACAACTCATTTTGTAATTATCTGAAAATCATTAGAATTTGTTTGCTTTTTATAAAGTTTTGCCCCACGCTAACAATTAGTATAGGAAACATTTAACATCATGGATTTAGCTGTTCAGTTATCAAAATTCATTGAAAATCAAAATACTTGTTCGTTTCAACACCTTAAACTCTGTGTATCAATCTGAAGTCAATCAGATGATAAGTTTGGCATCTATAGCGTCACAAGGTTTTTTGAAGTGATCAAGGGAGATAACTCTGGAAGTAATTATTTGAAATCGCTGAAAATCAGTAGGCTTCTTCGTCTCATGACCTTAAACAATGTGTGTAAATTTAAAGTCAATCGGATATTAACTTTGGCCTCTAGAGCGTCCACAGGATTTTTTGATGTGATCAAGGGCCATAACTCTGGCAATAATTATCAGAGATCGCTGATATCAATAGACGTCTTCGTCTCATGTCCTTAAACACTGTGTATAAATTTAAAGTCAATCAGATATTAACTTTGGCCTCTAGAGCATCCACAAGATTTTTTGAAGTGATCAAGGGACACAACTCTGGCACTAATTATCAGAAATCGCTGAAAATCAATAGGCTTCTTCGTCTCATGATCTTAAACACTGTGTATAAATTTGAAGTCAATCGGACATCATCTTTGTCCTCTAGAGCATCCACAAGATTTTTTGAAGTGATCAAGGGCCATAACTCTGGCACTAATTATCGGAAATCCGTGAAAATCAATAGGCTTCTTCGTCTCATGACCTTAAACACTGTGTATAAATTTAAAGTCAATCGGATATTAACTTTAGCCTCTCGAGCATCCACAAGATTTTTTGAAGTGATCAAGGGCCATAGCTCTGGCACTAATTATCGGAAATCCGTGAAAATCAAAAGGCTTCTTCGTCTTATGACCTTAAACACTGTGTATAAATTTAAAGTCAATCGGATATTAACTTTAGCCTCTCGAGCATTCACAAGATTTTTCAAAGTGATCAAGGGTCATAACTCTGGCAGTAATTATCGGATATTGCTGAAAATCAATAGGCTTCTTCGTATTATGACCTTGAACACTATGTATAAATTTAAGGTCAATCGGATATTAACTTTAGCCTCTAGAGCGTTCACAAGATTTTTCAAAGTGATCAAGGGTCATAACTCTGGCAGTAATTATCGGATATTGCTGAAAATCAATAGGCTTCTTCGTCTCATGACCTTAAACACTGTGTATAAATTTAAAGTCAATCGGATATTAACCCTGGCCTCTAGTGCGTTCACAAGAAATTGTGGACGATGGACGGACGGACCGACGGACGGACGGACCAACGGACCGACAGACGGACGGACGGGGGCGACGGCAATATACGTCCACATTTCTATGTGGGCGTATAATAACTATTGAGTTTCCCTTTTGCTAATCCCTTGACTGGAAACAAGCTTCAAAGTTGAGCCCAATTTTATAACATCACAACAACCAAACAATAAACATGATAATCATAATTTTTTATAACTTGCTAAAACCTGTTCAAGAGTAACAAACCCATCAATGAAATCTTCTTCATTTAGTCCATGTTGTGTATATTGATGAACATAGGCTCGCGCTGCAAACATATTCCATGCTTTGTCTATGATATGATTTAGTGGACGGATTGGAGATCGACTGTTACTGATCAATGCAGCACATTTCTCATAATTGTTAAATGCTCGAGGTTGTATAAGTTTACTGAATCCTAACTCAGGATCTGTCCATGATGTGTATAATTTAGGATCAAGATAAGACGAAGTGTCTGTAGAGATGACATCTTTTCCTCGAAGAACTAACATGTTGGCTAAAGAACGATTGTGTCGAACACTACCTCTTGGTGTCTCGTCACCAGCATTAACCTGCCAATCAATACCTGAAAAGAAAGGAGTAAATGGATCAAATTACATTCATCAAACAGTGAAGACAAGATAAAGCTTGCACATATCTTATGCTCGGATTACACCATCAGTAAAATGTTACAATTAGAATATCTTGAAGATATCTAAACAATGAAGCTGAAGTCCCCCGTAGTCTAATTTTAAAAAGATACACATGACAAATACATGTACAGATTAAAACGACATTACCCTTCCATTCTGTGAGCTCAAAAATAGGTACATGCAATGATACAGATTATATTGCTCAATTTTTACCCAAAAGAAATATTAAGGGGTTCAAAATTGTACTTTTCTGCTTCATTGGGGCCGATGATGACAGAAAGAGAGAGAGAGAAATGTTTAACATCCACTCGACATTTCAGAACTAACATGGTTCAATAAGTTGCTTGCGCCTGGGGGTGTTTAGCAGTGGGAGGAAACAGGAGGACACGTAGAAACCCCATGAGGTTGGACAGACAACCCAACTTCTTTTCACCTTTAAGAGGGGGATCGAAACCACGCCTTATGACTCAATAACAGATCTTGTGATTTCATGTACCCATGTTAAACCACAGATTGTCCCCCACCCCATTCCCACTACTACAGATTTTCTTCTCAAACCTGTTACATCCACTGAAAACCTGATCATACCTTCCTCCATTGCTGCATCAGCTACCAGCATCTGTCGCAGATGTTTTAATAAACCTGGCCAGTGAAAGGAGCTGAACTCTATAGATCTATCAGACATCTGTGGTATATTTCTTATAGTAAGTAGTTTATATTCGGGGTGACCAACTAAATGATGTAATATCATACCTGAAATAGGGAATATATCACCAAGATGACATTGGATCCTTTCATCATTCAAGAAAATAAAACTTCAACATCTGTCTTTCTATGTCAAATCATCCAGTGTACTCAGCCATACTCCCTTCATTTTGTTTACATGCTTGTGTTGGCGAAAATGCTGATATTATGAATTTTATCTAATATAAGACCCACACAATTACAGCCAAAATGGGTATAAGCAACAACATTCAAATTACCCTAATCAAAATGGGTATTTCTGAAAAGAAAATTCAAAACGGATTCCAAATTTCAATAAATGGGATGGTGGTACGGTTTACTTATTTCATCTTTTCAACCATTTGACACAGATTGATAACAAATGTCAAATTAAAAGGCTTGTTGGTTTGACTGGTACATTTGCTTTGAATATTTGTTTTAGTATAGCAAAAAGAGACCCAATCTGGTCAATTCTGAGAAAATCTTTCGAAAATGTTTTTAAGAAAATTATTCACAAATCATGGTTGACTTTTGCCCGACTTACCTAAATCATTTTGTGAAATATTGTCATCTGATGATGATGCCGGAAGGAAAAGTGAGGAGAGTTTATGACAGATGACCTGATTTATATCTTTAAAAGATATCTTTTTAATGTCTAGCAAACGAGAACAAATCTTATGTAAATGATCGTTTTCCATGACAACAATGGCATCAGCAGTTTGATATAGATGAGACAAGGTTAAAACAGCATTATAGTTCTGTACTATCACTTCACCAGTATTATATGGCCAAACTACTTGATTCATAATAAAAGAATGGGGAAATTCATCTCGTAAGGACTCATTAATAAATGTACCAACGCCTGAACCAGTACCACCTGCGAGACTTAATAGAGACAAAAATCCTGAAAGTCTGTCACATTTCTCTGCTTCTTTTTGTACCATTTCCATAACAGTTTCTTTGACATTTGGTCCATGAACACAATATCCATGAGCCCAATTGTTTCCTGAACCTCTTTTTTGGCAATATTGTTGTTTATCCGGATATTTCCATTTTCCACCTTTTTTTGCTTCCAAGCAGGTCTTTGCGATTACTTTTGATTCCATGTCCACCATGACAGCTCTTGCCTCGATTATATCACGTCCATCAACACGATTGAAAAATCTTTGCACAACTTGATCCCCATATTCCTTGTTTTCCTTAGAGGTGACCATGTGTTGCTTTCCATCTATATCATTGCTTATTGTTGAGAATAACTGCCCTCCAACTTGATTGCCACACTGGCCCAACTGAACAGTAATCATAGACATTACAGGATAATTTGTATTCTCATTTATTTGACAGAAATGTCTGCAAAAATAAATATTGGGAATATTAGCATTACATTTTCAAAATAATATCTAAATATGTATTTGGAAAATTAATGTTTGCAAGAAAAAATTGTTTGATCTGGGATATGAGTTATCATCATAACCTCTCACTCTGGAATCGCAGGCAGCTCACCTCTCACACATGAATATACGATCTCACAGCATTCTGCACACAGAGAACTATCTACTTTGAAAATAGATCTCTGCCCTGGAGAGGAGCCATATTCAAAATTTAGTGTACTACTTTATAATGCAGTTCCAATTCATTGTACATGTACATGTACAAAGACTAAATATTTTCAATTCTATACTCAGTATTTGGAACTAAAATCATTGATATGGATACAGGAATCGAAATGTTGGTTAACCAGCTGCTAAGTAAACTTATTATCATCACACTTATACATATTCACAATATCATGGTATGGCCTAGTCCTTTACGTCCGTTGAATGCCATTTTGAGAAGAAAATTACCTTGATCGAACGTGGGTATTAGGGTAATATTTGTTTTACATACTGACATCAACGTTAAATCTATCCTAAAGGATTTCATCTATAAAACAATGGTTTAGCTCTGCGAATGACATGACAAAATGATCTGAACAAGTCAGTTTGTAGAAAATATGGTTGATTAATAAAACTCGGGCTGTGAACTCATTTAACAGTTGGTCAGCATCACAGAAAATAAACATGATTGTGAGCGAAAAAATCCTGTGTGCGCTGGATGATATGAGTATATAGGATCTCAATTTTTGGATGTCTAGATTGATCTTGGATGTAAGCAAAATTAAATGATCAATATTACCCAACGAATTCCGTATTTAGTTATGGGAATAGTTCCATGGGTCTGGCAAAGTTCGTCAGCGAATCATTTGACAACATTGATACGTTTTATAAAATGCTTGGAGATCAAAGGAAATAACGTCCCAGATAGTTCCATTTAGGAACTGTCTCTTATCGGACAAGGTCCGCTGACAGTTCCTATCAAGCTCTATACAGCTGCAATGTGAAAATACGGTGAAATACTGCTCTTCCCCACTTCTGTTTTCAGGCTATTTTGGAACCCTTACCTTCTATTTTTCACTGTGAATGTTTATATTTCACAAAAGGAATCATTTCTCGTCATATCTGACACAAATTTATAATAATTCAACACTGTGTTCAAGTAGAATTTAGCAATTAAATAAACATGTGATCTGTGCATGTTCGGGTCTCATAATGGTTGTTCAGTTCAAACGTGTTTTGTGTATGTTTTCAATCAAAGAATCCTACTTGAAAATAGTGTTGAATTATGATGACTGTGTGTCAGCTGTGGCAAGAAATGATTCCTTTGGCAAACAAAGAAGAATCTGGGTGAAAAATAGTTGGAAAGGATTCAGAAATAGCCTTAGACCAGATGTGGGGATGAGCGGTATTTTCATATTGCAGTTATATAGGGCTCGATAGGAACTGTCAGCGGAGATGTCCGCTCAAAGACATCCCAGGGTGTGTAATATACAAAAAATCACTAATGATCATACAGATTAGTGCAACCTTAATGATTGGGAACCAGATTTTTCTTCCACATCCTGAGATAGTGTGAGAGAGAAGGGGGCCAAATTTGGTGTAACTGCCCCCTGACGCAAAATAGGTCATTTCAGGACTAACAAGATTTTATTTCAATAATTAGAAGCACATCCATTTTAACAGTTGGAATGGAGGAAATTAACAAGATTGATCATGCGACCTTATTCCTTGTCACATAAATCTTCGAGTGCCACGAAATTCAGTCCTGTCACAGCTCTGTCAGTCCCGACTACCAAGGTGTTGTGAGTAGAAAATTTGACGTAATTAAACGCAACATTTATGTTTCAACTGCACGGTTGCTTGAGATATTTACTTATCCATTTGACACATGCATTGTAGCCCTGAATACACTTTTCACACAATTGTCATTATTTTGGGGATTTAAAGAATTCAATTCTAGCACATTCAATCGAGTACCCCTTATTGTCTAAGACCATTTGTCCAACCAATTCCGTTAGGCCCCCCGTTAGACCGGGTTGGCGTCCTTACGGCGCTGCTGCTATCGCACAGCGACCTGAAAATGCATAAGGTCGCCGGCAAACGTGAACACAATGCGAAAAAATTACAAACTTGAAAAAAGTCCCATTCTCACAGCTTTGTAGGTTAGATGTCAGAAACTTGGTGTTTGTTTTGAACATGCTCAAAACAAACACCATGACTTGCCGATCATTGGCGACTATGATCGAGACCACAGCGTGACTCCTGGCGTTTCAACCTCGCTTATGACAATCTTGACGCGCTCTGGGTCCATTTTCCTGCGATTGCAGTACTGACCCTAGTTCAGCTCTGAACGTCGGTCTCATTACACTCACCCTGAATGTTCTGGGACTGTCCCATTGAATCAATGTCGAAAAAAACTGGAGAGCCAGTCAATTTTCAATTTTACTGGGCAACTTTTCACTGCTAAACGACGGGGTGTCAATCCGTGTGAAAGCCTGTACAAAGTAAAGGAACATCTTAGTGAGAAAATAAGACCTTGCTTACTTCGCTAGAGTCAGTATGAACAACACAACAAGCTGTTAAAAATACGTCCCCTCCTGTCAAGTTACCCTTTCGCTGCCATGACACTGTAAATAATATAGGTCAATGTCTATATTTAGGAATGTCGGTCATACAATACGAAACGAAATTTAGGTAAAAGATGTTCGTTTACATTGTATGGATTGAAACCCCATCGTGAAAAGTTGCCCAGTAAAATTGACTGGGGCTCCAATTATTTTCGACATTGATTAAGTGGGACAGTCCCTGAAAGTTTAGGGTGAGTGTAATGAGACCGACGTTCAGAGCTGAACTATACTGACTCCAACCCGATCTGATGGGGGTATTGGTGAACAATTTACAATTTAACATAAGGTTAAGATGTCAGGTGACCCTGCTCCTCCTGTTATAGACAACTCATGTAGGGCCTACAATTACAAATGTAAGTGGGTTCTGCTTCCAGACTTGCATATGACAGAGCAAACACCATATAAATGTTCAGCGATTATGCACTTGCTACCTGAAAACTAATGATGGGTAGTAACATTATATTTGTCTTAATTATGATTATGTTTTCCTTTACGTATCGGATTGTCCCGATTGTCCGATAACTCTAAGGGAGATAACTGTAATTCACGGCACAACAAAATTTATAAACGTCATTTGTTCAGAAACGAAACGGACAAAGTAATAAGAATGCCAAATTTTGATTTTAATACTTTGTATGTGTAAATGGTAGGGGTATACATTTGGTCCAGTATAATGATTGATAAGAGATGCTATTAAAAAAAAATTGAAATTGGTTTTACATGTTTCTCTTCGTATAACTTCCTGTATAAAATATTAATTTCCAAAATGTCAGCGCCCAGAATGTGCGCTTCTTTGCGGACAAAATTATTTGCGAATAGTCATTCCAGCTGTAGTTTTCAGGTGTGAAATTAACGTAAATTACGTTTCTGTTCGTAGCTTGTTGCATAAATGAGTCGCAGTACGTTAATCAGGCTATTCTTTGGGTTAGGGTTAGTAAAGTAGCTCGGAAGTAGCCGGGTCAACGGTACTATTCTATTTCTAATCTATGTCTATCTAAATGATTTTTACCAACACTGGCAACAGGTCATTTCTTCACTATATGATGTCAGTCTGCTGACAAACGTGAATTGAAGTGTGTTACTCAACTTAAAAGTTAGTGTGTGTATCATATGACATTGATTCCAGTCAGACTAAATAATCTAACCTCAATAGCTATCAGCTTCAGAGTCTAGATTATTCAATCAAGACAATCCATAACATAACATTACAGTACATATGGTCATCAACATGGGGCCCCAGGTTAAAGTCGGATTCATATAGTTCAGCTCAAAATGAAGGTCTCATTACACTTGCCGGTATTCCTAGGTTCAGGAACCGGCCTATTGAATCCTTCGAACCCCAATCAATTTTACTGGGCAGCTTTTTACTGCTTAACAGTCGCATGTCAGTCCCTGTAAATGCCTGTAAAATCTAAATATAGGATAACACACAATTTTACGTCACTCGGCCATATTACGAAACAAAATTATTGTAAGCAAGGGGGAATTAAGGTTTAAAAATGTTTTTATCATGATTCTGTTTCTCTATTTTAAAGGTGTCAAGAAATGCTTTTTTCTGGAAGTCAGATCAAGAAGAAAAAGTAGAAGAGCTTGAACCACCAGTCAAAACAATATCACGTCTTAAATCTTCAAAAATGCAAACGTAAAAACTGATTTTTTTGGGAAACATTGAATAATGTTTTTAAGACATTAGTGGGATATTCTGTTCCATATAATCCAGAAACAACAGATATCATAATTCCAACACTAAAATGTTCATAAAATTAAGTAATAAGCTTTTCTGCTCAACTTGTTACAAATGATAATAAGAGTGGAAAAGCTACCAAATGTAGTGGGACTAGTTAAGTTGGTCCCTTTGTACATTTTGTTTACATGAATATAGAGTATATCTAAAGTGTCTCGTTTATTACAGGCATTCCAGATTAGTAAAAGGATATAAACCACCAGAAAATCTAGAAGTCAAAGTAAAAGAAATTGTTCAAGAGATTTGTGGTGAAGTTCCTGAAGACTTGACATCATTACGCCTAAACGATAGAAAAATTAAATTCAAGGTTGTCAATGATAGCTTTACTTTCGGTCCTTACCATATCAAATTAGAAAAATATCATTGGCGAAGATGGTCAGAAATTGAACCAGATGGGGCTAGATCACGATTATTTCACTGATTAAGCGTCATAATCAGTGACTGGTTATAATAATATCTAATGCTGTTGCCGTGGCCAAATTTTTCCCATTATAAAAACTATGTTACAACATATTATGTTAGAAAGTGTAACTAATTTAATTTCTTCTTTTATAAAATATATCACAAGTATGATGTTCTATTGATATTGAATAAATGCTGTATTCTGTTTTGTAATGTTAGATTTTATATACATTTCAGATATTAACAAAACTGATGACAGAATTAGATCACAGTGTTAGTAATAGAGAACTTAGTAGCATGAACAATTTAAAAGATGTTTTAAATTATTTTAAAACAGAAGTCAGAGATACTTCTGTATATGAGGACTTAGCTAAATTAAACTTACCAAAAAATATTCATATCTCTCTAAATTCAGTGAAGTTTGATGCAGAAAAGGACACTTTTTTCAAAGGTGTGAGTGCATTTCCTAATAATGAAACTATTATAACAAGTTTAAGAAGGAAACATAGAAGTAATAGAAATGATTAAAACAGTGAACATAATGATAGCATGGAAGTTGTGTGATCCATCTTGAGTGTATTAAAAAAAATGTATCTTGCTAGTCTATTGTCTTCTTATCACAAGAAATTAGATAATATTAGTGTAGTTAAAAAACTTGATTATTGTTTTTTTATGTCTACATTGTAATGTGATTGTATATTCCATAACCCTGTTGTTTACCTTTCTGTTGGAACATTAAGCCAAACGCAGACAATAAAATATTTTAGCAGAACATTGTTCCTATCAATTTGTTCACTGTCTGGGGGGTTAAAAAGACATGGAAAAATGTGTTGACAAAATAATGTTCATGAAATCAAAATTGTTAGATATTTGGTACTTTGAAATAAACATTCACTGAACATTTTTTTCCACGTAGCACAAATCAGCAACACATACATATCATACGATGATCAAAATGTCATGTGATATGTATGCCATTTTGAAATCAAAATTGTTAGATATTTGGTATTTTGAGCCGAACATTCACAGAACATCTTTTTCCACACAGCACAAATCAGCAGTCACATACATGTCACACGATGCTCAAAATGTCATGTGATATGTATGCCATTTTGAAATCACGATTTTATGTGGCAGTAGAAATGATGTATGGTAATATATATACCTCATTGGGCGGTAGTGTATTGTTCGAGCTAAAACATTCATTTGTCATCAAATTTATGTGGCTCTAGACTTATTTTTCGACCTGAAACATTTGTTCATGTACAGGACCATGCTTGAAAACAAAAATATTTATTCTCTGTGTGTGTTTGTTGACTTAAATCTTGCATTGTCTGCGCTAGGCTTAAAATGTCACAATTATCCACATTTCTTTGAAAAATCAATATGGGTTGTCTGTCCTACTTTAAGAAGCTGTGATCACTTCTATATTTGAGTTATACCCTTTGTTATCATTGGAAGGGTAGTAATTACAACATAGTTGGAAACAATGGGCGCATAAGAGGATGAATCCTAGAGATTACATTTCTTTTAGAATCCTAGCTCCTTATTTGCACAACATCCCAAAGCTTTCCTTTTCGGATAAGCTGCTCGGTTCAGACAATGCAGCTGTGGGCATGTGCCACACTTTGCATTTCTATCTTTTCAAGATTTTTTTCATATGAACTACTCCGTCAATTCCCATATTTTCATATGACTTTCTACAACCCAGTGGAGATTGGGTGGTGTGGAGCACCTTTAAAGAGACAATGTCTTATTACCACTTCAACATTTTGTAGGAATTATGCTATGGATTTCAGGTACCGACATGTATGCAAATAAATATAAAATAAAGTCACTGAATCTCTAGGAACAGGAAAATGTATAAATTTCCTCATAGACGTTGCCTTAACGATGATGGGTGATTAACCCCACTTCGCTAATTTAAGACAGAATACGGTGTTTGACCAGTCATCTTGGACAACAAATCTAAATGTGTGGGTGGGGGACAACTTTTGCTGCAGATCAAAATGGGGTTTTAAGGTCACGATCTTGTTGATAGAGCTAGTTCCATGATTAGGGCATCATAAGCCAAGATTCACATCATAAGACATTTTTCGATAAAACAAATCGGTTTCGATTACCTATCTCGTTTTGTGCATGACATAGGTCTCGGGGTTTGGTATTCGAATCGGTTCTTGTAAACGCAACGAGTTGCCTCGCAAGATGGCTGAAGACTGAAGAATTAGGGAAAAATAAAAAAAATCATTTTTCTTTATTCTGGTCTTGGAGACAGCACCCAAAAATAAAAACGATAAATGTACCAGTTGACTGTTCCCAATTTCCACACATAGAAATGTCCATGAGATACACATTTTAATGTGGAATTCGGAAGAAAATTAACTAACGTCGGGCACGTATTGTGACTTGTTGGGGACGCCATCTTGGAAATCGAATCATCACTCCGGCAGGCGAGCAAGTTGGAAGATTTGCATAATCGATTTGGCAAATCGTTGTGGTAAATACGACAATTACTGTTTGAGTTCTGGTAAATAATAAACGGATTTCTTCGATTATGAACAAACTAGTTAACTTTGGTTATTATAAACTTACCTGCGTGTTTAAAATGAACTCCCGTTAAATAAAATCCATTGCACCACTAAATGTCCCAACGTATAAAAACAGTTCTCTCTTGAAAAATAGAAATCCCACAAACTTTCAGTTAAGAAAAATATCAATATGGCAGCTGGTTACGTCACACCTCGGGAGATATCACTTTGTATCAGGGGTGACAGCATAGGAAATGTGGCATTTTTATGTCAATTCTTTGGTTTAAGTTAAAAGCACGTCTCGACTCGGCATTGAGTTTGAGCGTTCGCACACATAACAACCTGTATTTTTTAAAATTTGTTTCCGACTTAATTATTTGATTAGCGGCTCGGATGGGATAATTTTCTTTTTAACACGCATGAGGAACAAAAATAACTACATTCTTTTCACGGGCCTTAAATATTACCCATCTTAATAATATGGTATGATAATATTATTATTTAACATATATGCCAGGGTTCAATTTAGTCTAAAACGAATGAGTAGCAAATTTTTGTGACAGATTCACATTTTGGCTAATCAATTCAAATTTTGAATAGCATTTGCTCAGATTTGAGGAGCAGTAAAACGTAGCCTACATCACAAAAATTTGCAATTCTGATTTTTCGGGGTATAAGTGGATACGTTTTTCCGCCAAAGTCCGGCCATCGTTGTATACTCCGCTTCGATTTATGCACAGACGAAGGTAAAAAAAAAATTGACATCTTTTCCGGACGAACTAATCGTCTAAAACAAAACTACACGTACTTTATGTTAAACCATTCCAATCGAAATATTTGTAGACGTGGCTTTGCTTGTTTATTTCTTTATTTAAATATCCCCCTCTCCGCCTTCAAAATATTATCAACCCGAGAATCCATATAAGCATCAAATATATTCAGACATTCGTCAAAAATGGCTTGTTTCACGCGTCTCGCGAGATGACTATTTTTAGTAACACTTTGTAAACACGTGTGATTAAAAACAGAGTCTGCATTGTCTTCTAGTTATCGGATATATTGAAATAAAAACTGGTTCAAATTAATCACGACCACAACTTCGAATATTGAACAAGTTCGTCCTGCATTTATAAATTGATTCTTTCGTAGGCCTAGATATACTCCACATTCATCCAAAATATAATGAATCGCACTTCACAAGTTTGAAAGCAATTTTTGGCTAATGAATAAAATAATTCTATCGCCATTACCGCGATTTGAGTCGCTTTTTGCGATGCGATACCGCTTAAATTGAACCCTGATATATGCAGGCCATTTACAATTAATGTTCCGCTTCTTACAGGGTGTTACGGACTTATCGGCATTGTATCCGCCACCCAATGCCATTAGGCACTTTGAACGCTGCCGCAACACGCTTAAAAATGTCACTGAAGCGGTTATTATTTGATCGAAAGAATGAGATCAAATTAATAATACACTCAAGAGTCCTCAGACACTTAGGAGGTGTGCTTCGTGATCCGTGTTAAACTATTTATAACATAAAGAAGATAGGATATTAAAATTTATATTTTATATATGACTTTATTTTTACGAGTATCCGTGCAATCAGTGATTCTTTCATTGTGAATAAAATTTGACAGACTGGCGATCAATGGTTTCAATATAAAGCTCCTATGTAATTGCCTTCAATTGATATTTTCGTCGCCCAAACTCAAACGATCGTAATGTTGGCGCTTTGCTTTGAGTATAGCACGTGGTTGCCAAAATATGCGTCAAATTTAAACAACCTCGCTTCAGTGTGTTGGATTCGTCCAATATGTGACAAAAGCAATGTTATTATCCACTCTGTCGAAATAACAAGTAAATATTCAATTTTTTCAAGAGAGAACCGGTTTTATTCGTTGGGATTTTTAGTGGTGCAATGGATTTTATTTAACGGGAGTTCATTTCAAACACACGGGTAAGTTTATAATAACCAAAGTTAACTAGTTTGTTCATAATCGAAGAAATCCGTTTATTATTTACCAGAACTCAAACAGTAGGTGAAACCGATTAGGCTAATTTTTGCTGTAAGTGTGTTTTAAAAGGATTTGCTAATCGATTAGCCATAATCACTTTCTCATATAAACGCCTCAGACACAAGCTCCTCACGACGAAGGTGATGCACTATCTTGTCAATCAGCTTAGGATTTGATTTATTACTGCAAGATCCAGCCTAATAAGGACCACATACATAACAAACATTGGTTTTATATGAAATTATTCACAAAATGAAAGTTTATAACAATATGATGATTATGTATTAAAATTCTTATTGACATTTGCAATTAATAGTCATGAAGATATGAATATTTCTTAGAAAAACCATGTATATCTTTCCATTAATTAGAGAAGTTAGTGAATCTCTAACAATGATCTTGCGGATATTTGTCATTAGTGTAATAGTTTATAGTTATTACAATTTTCATATATGTTATACACACATTACTTAATGTGTTTTATTTTTTGCCATTCACTTTTCTCTCTTTCATTGCTATTTCCTTTTCTATTTCAGCACATGCTCGTTCAATTTCATAGTTTTTACTGACTAATCCAACCCATCTTGTTTCTAGTTCTTTTAGTTTACCCCCAGCTTGGGATTGTTCATTTTTACGTTGCCAATTTATTTCTTGAATCTTTTTTCTTAGATCTTGAAGCTGTTTCTGTGCATTTTCAACCATTTTAGCCAAAACAGAATTGTATGATTTCCATGCATTTGATCCATATTCCGACATTACTTCCAAATTTAAAATTCTTGTTGCTTGATGTTCTAACTGAGCCTGTGAATTGTCCACACATTCCATCCATGCAGCTACATCTGTCATCTTTCCAGCGGAAGGTGCTGGTAATTCATAACGTTTCATGCTCAACATATCCATTGGAAGACGAGCTTGCAAGCGTTCGAATTCGTTTTTCATAATTTCAGTTTCAAAGGCGTCATAATTTGGCGTTGGTAAATAATCAAGATAATTTTTGGTAGGCCTATATCTTCTAGTTTCCTCTTCTACTAAGGCAACGGCAGCCTCTCTTACGCCAGTCTCGTCATAACCTTGATCATAATATGGTAACGCATCTACAATAACTTCGCCAGCCATGTTGCAAGTTATTCCGACCGTTTATTCTTTTTTCAGCACAAAGAACGTTCAGGGGAAACCACTCTAAAATGTTCAACTCTCCACGCGCACATTCAGAGTCTCACATCTACCGGTAACTATTCTCAAAATTTATTTCATTTAAATTCAAATAGTCTAAGAATCAGTAACAGGTAAAGCTGGGAGTCGGGACAGGTGAGCTGAATAACAGGACTTCAAAAAAGACTAAAGTTTTGGAGACCACATTGGATGCGTGCACTTTGTATACCCTTTCTTGTTTTTAAAAAAAGAGAACACAAAAGGGAAACAACCTTTTGCACAGCTCTAAAATCCGTCAAAATGAAACGTATCATTATAACTGCAGACGATTTTGGGTATAGCAAAGAAAGAAATGTGGGGATTGTGGAATGTTTTTTGAGCGGGACAGTGACAACTATATCTTTACTTGTAAATGGTATCCACTGTGAAGATGCCATTCAACTAGCTGCTAAACACAATATTCCATTGGAGAGAATAGGTATCAATCATTGACGCAAGAAAAAGGATTCTACTTTAGTTAGTAGGCCTACCTAGATAAGTTAGCACCGTACTTATCTTAATGATAAAAAAAATATATTATGGATAAAAACTAAAAATTTCCCTAAGAATCTTCTTTTTCTTGCGATAGTCGTATTTAATAGGCCGTAAATAGTCAACTAGCTACACACTGAAATTTAAACATCATAGAAGTTTTTTTGTTCCTAATTAAGCTTTCATATTACATATGAAAGCTTATTGTTTCTGTTAAGATTATTATTAAGCTTTCATATTTCATATGAAAGCTTATTGTTTCTGTTAAGATTATTATTATTTTTTTTTTTTGTGTTTCTCCTGCAAATCGGATTTCACAGAATCTATCCATAGGATGTTTCTGAAACTTTGACCTACCCCCCCAAAAATGGGTGGTGGCTGTTGATTAAATATATTTTCAAAACGTTTTGCGAATTCGAAATCACCGAAATTTACGAACGAAAAAACTGACAATGCATAGTCGTAACTTTGTTATTTTTTGACCGATTTTACTAATTCTTTTTTCTTTGAATACCTTGAAAAAAATCATTTTCATCTGCAATTTCACAGTTTCGAATTTCGAAAATTCGTCGCTGTGATTTCGAACCGGAAGTTTAGACCAATTTGACAACTTCTTTAATAGTTGTACGATTTTCATGAAATTTAGTATTTAATTAGATCTTACCAATGTGACTTCAAAATTATAATTAGAAATTTTCTAAATTATCTCCCCTTGGTGAAATTAAGGATCAAAGTTTTAAAAAAAATCGTCGAAATATAGGTCAGAATGACCTGAAATTTTTTTTCGATACTCGACAGGTAATTACTGATTCCTACACAAAATATGGAGTTTGTCGATCAAACCGGAAATGCCACCATCTTGAAACATGAAAAATCCCTAAGGCTTTTTTGCTATCTTACTTACAGACACGGGAGTTATATTTTCTGAATCCTTGAAGGATGACCCGAAAATCGTAGGGAGCAGAATTTTGATTTAGGTCAACTGATGGTTGCCATTTTGAAGTGAATATGAAAAGTAGTAGCAATTTGAAGGGCCGAGACTTTGAAACACAATAACTCTCCTTCTAATTGAGCTAGAATGTTCAATCTTGGTGTAGACGTTCACTAGGTCAATGTCATGATTGAGTGCAAAGATGAACATTTTCTGCCTAGGGTAAGCAGAGATAAGCATACTGATTTGTTGATTCTTTAGGGCACAATAACTTCGGTTATAATGAAGGGAGGGTGATGAAACTCTTGTCAATCGAGAGTCTAATAGCTAGCCCGTTGTGTGAAATCATTGTATCATTTTTTTTTTAAATATCAGGGGTAGCAGAAAAAAGAGATCGAAAATCCAAAAAGTCGTATTTTTACGATTTGGAGCATTTTTAAGGGTCCTTTTCTCTTAAAGTCAACATAATATTTTTGGGGAACTTCTTCTACAAAGAGTCTTATCGGTAGTCTTTTATATGAAACCATAGATCAACAGTCCAAAATATCATGAGTAGTAGAATAAAAGGGTCGAAAATTGAAAACCGCACCCTTTCATTGTTAAGCAAAACATGCAGTGTGGGTGGCTACAATCTGCACATTTAGTCATCGTATAGAGCTTATTCAACAATATAGAATTCCAACTGCTAAGGGATTTTTTACGTGCACTCCAATGTGTACACGGCGGATGGGGGGACACGCCAGAATATCGAGATGAACTTTCTCGGCCAATGCAGGGATCGAACACCCGACCTCCTGGCTAGCAGGCCAACGCCTTAGCCACATAGTGTGAACACCCATCGTACATTTCACCCGTCAAATCAAAGCATTTCATTGCATTAGACCAATAATTAATTATTCTTAATTTAAAACTTTATTTAATATTAGTCTGGCATTATTAAATCCTAATTTTATTGGTCTTATTTAAAATTAAACTTTAATTTAACTATGAACAACCCTTAACGTGTCTCTTTAAAACAATTAAATACTCTAAAACAAAAAACAAAACAAAAAATCAATAAGCGGGTCAATTCAGGTAAGTATAACTACGGGTTCTGTCCAGCTTCTCTCGTCTACGGCCATACCACGTTGAAAACACCAGTTCTCGTCCGATCACTGAAGTTAAGCAACGTCGGGCCCGGTTAGTACTTGGATGGGTGACCGCCTGGGAACACCGGGTGCTGTAGACGCCTTTTTGCCCTGATTCTTCGTGAAAAAATCAATTTTCCGCCAATCAGACCACAGCGCGCACTGTTTTGCACCACTCCAGCTCTGCGCTCGGCCCGTCTCCCCAGGGAATAAGACACAAAAAGAATTTGAGTAAGCACAAGTATGGGTTCTGTCCACCTTCTCTCGTCTACGGCCACACCACGTTGAAAACACCAGTTCTCGTCACTGAAGTTAAGCAACGTCGGGCCCGGTCAGTACTTGGATGGGTGACCGCCTGGGAACACCAGGTGCTGTAGACGCCTTTTTAAAACCGACCCCCCCCCCCCAAAAAAAAAAAAAATCAATAAGCGGGTCAATTCAGGTAAGTATAACTACGGGTTCTGTCCACGTTCTCTTGTCTACGGCCACACCACGTTGAAAACGCCAGTTCTCGTCCGATCACTGAAGTTAAGCAACGTCGGGCCCGGTCAGTACTTGGATGGGTGACCGCCTGGGAACACCGGGTGCTGTAGACGCCTTTTTAAAACCGACACCTCCCCCCCCCCCACAAAAAAAAATCAATAAGCGGGTCAATTCAGGTAAGTATAACTACGGGTTCTGCCCACCTTCTCTCGTCTACGGCCACACCACGTTGAAAACACCAGTTCTTGTCCGATCACCGAAGTTAAGCAACGTCGGGCCCGGTTAGTACTTGGATGGGTGGCCGCCTGGGAACACCGGGTGCTATAGACGCCTTTTTAAAACCGACAAAAACCGCCCCAAAAATCAATAAGCGGGTCAATTCCGGTAAGTATAACTACGGGTTCTGTCCACCCCCTCTCGTCTACGGCCATACCACGTTGAAAACACCAGTTCTCGTCCGATCACTGAAGTTAAGCAACGTCGGACCCGGTCAGTACTTGGATGGGTGACCGCCTGGGAACATCGGGTGCTGTAGGCGCCTTTTTAAAACCGACAAAAAACAAAAAAAAAATCAATAAGCGGGTCAATTCAGGTAAGTATAACTACGGGTTCTGTCCACCTTCTCTCGTCTACGGCCACACCACGTTGAAAACACCAGTTCTCGTCCGATCACTGAAGTTACACAACGTCGGGCCCGGTCAGTACTTGGATGGGTGACCGCCTGGGAACACCGGGTGCTGTGCTATGCTTTTTAAAACCGACAAAACCTCCCCAAAAAATCAATAAGCGGATCAATTCAAGTATGTATAACTACGGGTTCTGTCCACCTTCTCTCGTCTACGGTCATACCATGTTGAAAACACCAGTTCTCGTCCGATCACTCAAGTTAAGCAACGTCGGGCCCTGTTAGTACTAGGATGGGTGACCGCCTGGGAACACCGGGTGCTGTAGACGCCTTTTTGCCCTAAACTCATTAATTTACCATTTTGTTGTGAGTGGCTTGTACGTGTCTGATTTCAAAGGGGGGTTGGGCGGCTGAATGGTTAGCACGCGCATGTTTTCGAATGCTCGGTTGTACGTGACAAGGAGAAAGGTCGCCTGTCCAACCTGTCATTTTTAATTTTTTTCCGGCAATTTTCATTTCATTTTCTCATCCGTCTCATTACAGTAATACAAGTTTCGGTTATTTCCCTTTAGTTTTCAGATTATTGTTATGCCTGGGTGCAATGTTTCATACTATATTTAGACTTGTAATTTTGCTAGTTTTTGACGAATTTTGATAATTTTTTCTTCTTATCCTTTTATTTAGGATACTTGATACAATCAATGACACGTGGCGATGAATATGAAAGCTTTCATATCTGCATGGGACAGTAGCAGATCTAGTTATTTTTTTTTTTTGTGTATTTTCTGCAAATCGGATTTCTCAGAATCTAACCATGGGATCTTTCTGAAACTTTGACCTACCCCCCCAAAAATGGGGTGCGAACGTTGATTAAATATATTTTCAAAACGTTTTACGAATCCGAAATCACCGAATTTTACGAACGAAAAAACTGACAATGCATAGTCGTAACTTTCTTATTTTTTGACCGATTTTACTAATTCTTTTTTCTTTGAATACCTTGAAAAAAATCGTTTTCATCTGCAGTTTCACATTTTCGAATTTCGAAAATTCGTCGCTGTGATTTCGAACCGGAAGTTTAGACCAATTTGACAACTTCTTTAATAGTTGTACGATTTTCATGAAATTTAGTATACAAGTAGATCTTACCAATGTGACTTCAAAAATATAATTAGAAATTTTCTAAATTATCTCCCCTTGGTGAAATTAAGGATCAAAGTTTTCAAAAAAATCGTCGAAATATAGGTCAGAATGACCTAAAAGAAATTTTCGATACTCGACAAGTAATTACTGATTCCTACACAAAATATGGAGTTTGTCGATCGAACCGGAAGTGCCACCATCTTGAAACATGAAAAATCCCTAAGGCTTTTTTGCTATTTTACTTACAGACACGGGAGTTATATTTTCTGAATCCTTGAAGGATGGCCCAAAAATCGTAGGGAGCAGAATTTTGATTTCGGTCACGTGATGGTCACCATTTTGAATTGAAAATGAAAAGTAGTAGCAATTTGAAGGGCCGAGACTTTGAAACACAATAACTCTCCTTCTAATTGAGCTAGAATGTTCAAACTTGGTGTAGACGTTCACTAGGTCAATGTCATGATTGAGTTCAAAGATGAGCATTTTCTGCCTAGGGTAAGCAGAGATAGGCATGCTGATTTTTGATTCTTTAGGGCACGATAACTTCGGTTATAATGAAGGGAGGGTTGTGAAACTTTTGTCAATAAAGAGTCCAATAGCTAGCCTGTTGTGTGAAATCATTGTATCATTTATTTTAAATATCAGGGATAGGCGAAAAAAAGAGATTGAAAATCCAAAAAGTCGTATTTTTACAATTTGGAGCATGTTTAGAGGTCTTTCTCGTAAAGTCAACTTAATATTTTTTGGGAACTTCTTCTACAAAGAGTCTTATTGGTAGTCTTTTATATAAAACCATCGATCAACAATCCAACATATCAGGAGTAGAAGAACAAAAGGATCGAACATTGAAAACGGCATCCTTTCATTGTTAAGCGAAACATGCAGTGTGGGTGACTACAATCTACACATTTAGTCATCGTATACAGCTTATTCAACAGTATCGAATTCCAACTGCTTAGGGATATTTTTTTTTCGTCCCATCCGAACGACTAGACAGCTGTGCTTGTCAGGCCCTCCGTTCTGCCTCACTGACAACGGGGAACCACGCCGGGAAATCAAGATGAACTTTTTCCGTGCAGAACTTTCAATTCAGGCCAAACGTTTATTGCATACGATTAAGCTGGTCAGTTGGAGCATATTTTCAAAAGTTTAGTAATAATCGGTTGGTAATTAAAGTACCTTGCACATTAAACTGTTAAAACAGAAAATTTCGCCCGGTTGAAATGTTTCTTGCTATAAGTCAGCAATTTTCCGAATTCAGGGAGGCTGAATGGCTGAATGGTTAGCATGTGCGCGCTGTATCGTAACGTCTGTCATTGAGTCAACGGGCGTCGTTTCGATCTCCAGGTTGCACGTGACATGGAGTATGATGTCCAACCTCGTGGGTTTTCTCCGTGTCCTTCGGTTTCCTCCCAACGGCTAAAGACCAGTAAGCGCAAGGGGAGTTTTTAAATAAAATTAAAAAACATATGTTAGTCACGAAATGACCTAGTTTGTGTCTAATGGACATTAGGCCGCATTTCTCTCTTTCTCTTTTATTTTTAAAGTTTTGTAATAAACGGTTGGTAATCAAAGGTACTGTAAAAGTGATAAAACAGAAAATTTCGCCCGGTTGTAATGTTTCTCACTTTAAAGTCAGCAATTTGCCGATTTTAAGGGGCAAACGTTTATTGCGAACGATTAAGCTGGTCAAGGGGAGCTTATTTTTAAAAGTTTTGTAATATTCGGTTGATAACTAAAGGTACCGTGCAAATTAAACTGTTAAAATAGAAAATTTGGCCCGGTTGAACTGTTTCTCGCTGCAGGTCAGCAATTTGCCGATTTTAGGGAGGTTGCGTGGCTGAATAACGTCTGTCTTTGAGTCAACTGGCGTTGTTTCGATTTCTTGGTTGTACGTGACAAGGAGTATGTTCGCCTGTCCAACTTCGTAGGCCGTAACGCCACTGCCCGGGTAAAATTTCCCTCATTGCACACTTTATGGCATATGCCCGTCTTCATTAGCCCATTTTAGGAGCAGAACAGTAGGACGTTAAACCCCATTCAATTTCATTTCATTTTCTCTATGTTGCTTATTTATTATAGTGGATAAATATTTTTCTGGTTCTAGCAATTATTTAATTTCTGCATAGAAATCTTGCTTTGGCCAGTTTTTTTATTGCAGAGTGCCATTCTTGTATAATTCAGTCTATGATCCTTTGTTTAAAACATGCTTAAGAAGTCGTCACGATTTCCTACTTATAACCAAACATATTGGAAATATTAGTCTGGCATTATTAAATCCTAATTTTATTGGTCTTATTTAAAATTAAACTTTCATTTAACTATGAACAACCCTTAACGTGTCTGTTTAAAACTATTAAATACTCTAAAACAGTAGCTCAACCTTTTGACCTAAACTCATTAATTTACCATTTTCTTGTGAGCGACTTCTTATTCTTCCTATATGACATATTGCACGTGTCTGATTTCAAAGGGGGGTTGGGTGGCTGAATGGTTAGCACGCGCGCCTGTCATTGAGTTAACTAGCGTGTTTTCAAATGCCCGGTTGTACGTGACAAGGAGTAAGGTCGCCTGTCCAACCTGCCATTTTTAATTTGTTTTTCCCGCCATTTTCATTTCATTTTCTCATCCGTCTCATTACAGTAATACAAGTTTCAGTTATTTCCCTTTAGTTTTCAGATTATTGTTATGCCTGGGTGCAATGTTTCATACTATATTTAGACTTGTAACTTCGAGAGTTTTTGACTAATTTTGATAATTTTTTCTTCTTATCCTTTTATTTAGGATACTTGATACAATCAATGACACGTGACGATGAATATAAAAGCTTTCATATCTGCATGGGACAGTAGCAGATCTAGTTTAGTAATTGTAATTTGAAAGCAAACAAGCTGATAAAGTAATAATTAGATAGGCTAATAATGATTGATGAAAGTATACATGTATTTTAAAACGGCAATTTCATATTTTTTAGTTATATTTTTAAGATAAATATATTAAAATAAAGCCTTAAAATAGATGGTATAGCCTACTATAAACAGGCCTACCTTGTTAAAGAATAATCCTATTAATCCTATAATTCACGGTTGCCAGTTGAGAAATTGGCAAAGATATCATTTTCAACTTCAAATTCAAACGTTTGAAGATTGCCATTGCATGGAGGGGAATGGGAAAACAAGGGAGGTAATTGTGTTATTATTTTCTGTGTAAGCGATTTTAATCCCCCTGAAATATTGCCCATGATCGTATAATAGTGAGTTGACAACCTTTTGAGCAAAAGACAGAAATAAATATGTTTTGACTCTCTTAGAAAATATGAAATTATCAATTTAACATTGTATCATGATATTAGTCGAATCATTGTCAATGGTTCTTGCATATTGAATTTAAATTTCTGCAAATAAATTTGAAAACTAAATACAATAACAATGTGCTATTTGACTAGTTTAATAGCCTGCATTTTTTCTTGCAGGTCTACATTTAAATTTATCAGAGGGAACACCTTTGTCACTTCCAGAAAATGTAGCAAGTCTACTGAATAAAGAAGGGTTTTTCCGTGGAAAGACTGGATTTTGTGACGCTGTCAAAGCAAGACTAATCAAATATAATGAGGTATCATTAAATTTAATGTAATTTAATTATGAATAATAAGCTGCATTTTATGTACAGGTAACTGTGAATAGTTTAAAGAGCCAGTTTACATTCTCAGTTTCAGTTCTTTATTTACTTTGAGTATAAAAGTATATATTGTATATATACATTATTAATATCTGAAGACGCCCATAGATGGCAGACAGCTAGCTTATATGATTAATGTATGTCAGAATGAAGTAAAGTGGAGAATTTTTTACCTGGACGTATTTTTTATTTATTTATGTATATATGTTACAGTCAATGTGTAAAATCAGTCAATCTGTAGATTGACTGGAATTTTTAGTCATTCTGTAGATTGACTGATTCACTCAGTCATTCTGTAGATTGACTAAAAAAATCAGTCAATGTATAGATTGACTGGAAATTTAGGCGGATTTCTAGACAGATTGACTAAAATGAATTATTCTCACTAATGGAATCACATAAGGCTATCAGATTATTTAAAGTCTATCATATGATCTGTTTTGATAATAGATTGGAAGCCAAAGTTTTAACTCTTTCTTAATCCTTAATTTGTTAAGATATCAGGTATGGTTAAACGTGCTGCAGAAGTTGCCTTTCAGTTGATGGACATTTTCCTATTACTCGGAGCACCTCAGATTTTGCAAAGCGATAATGGATCTGAGTTCACGGCATCCGTTATCACAGAGCTAAAACTTCTATGGCCTGATCTTCTCATGGTGCATGGTAAGCCAAGACATCCCCAGAGTCAAGGTTCAGTAGAACGTTTGAACTGTGACGTGAAGGACATGCTCACTGCATGGCTAGGGGACAACGACTCAACAGACTGGCCATGCAACCTGATACAGCAGACCCTGAAGATTCAGAGCTAAGAGTGAATCAACAGAACATCGAGGTCCAGAGGAAAAGAGCAGTGGGTGGTCAGCTTTCACAAGCTGAACGCATGGTCAAACGTAGTCGATTAGAGCATGTCGCTGGCAATCCGGGTGACAATGTGACCATCCCTATTCCATTAGTTGATCGTGGTAAGGGTGACCCTCGCCACATAATGGGTGTCATTGTAGACAGGAACGAGAATGACCTGTATCGTGTTGCTGTCAAGGCTGGGATTCTTAAGGGACACTATAGCAGAACTCAGTTCGACCTGTGCAACAATAAGCTGTTTAACATTGAGGACATGTCCAGGGATGTTGAAGTTGGCCTACGCCAGGCAGTACAGAGTGAATCTCGATGCGGTGGCCAGGGATATGCTAAATGCAACTGTGCAGCGAGTGGCAAGCAATGTCAGACCAACAGATGTAAATGTTTCAAGTCAGGCGTTAAATGCAACAGCAGGTGTCACTCCAGCACCACATGTCCAAACAAGAACTGAAGTCCTCCATGATATGTCAAGCATCCCATTCACAACTGTAACTGAAATCATACCTGATATGTGAATAAAACTATGAACATCTTCATAACTGTTTGTTTTGTTTTAATGTTGTTGACCCATTAGTGAGAATAATTCATTTTAGTCAATCCCATTCACAACTGTAACTGAAATCATACCTGATATGTGAATAAAACTATGAACATCTACATAACTGTTTGTTTTGTTTTAATGTTTTTGACCCATTAGTGAGAATAATTCATTTTAGTCAATCTGTCTAGAAATCCGCCTAAATTTCCAGTCAATCTGTACATTGACTGATTTTTTTAGTCAATCTACAGATTGACTGAGTGAATCAGTCAATCTACAGAATGACTAAAAATTCCAGTCAATCTACAGATTGACTGATTTTACACATTGACTGTAACATATATATAGATATATAAATACAATATTTCCATAATCTACAGAATGTACAATATAACAAAGTAAGTAAGAGGAGAGTGGGAATTTAAATTATGTATATACTATAATGCCATCAAAATTAGTATTTGTTAATATACTAAACCTCATTTAGACTTTCTATATCTTTTTAATTACATTTTTTACAAATATTTACCTAGTTTACCTATATGTATATTACTGGTACTTAGTATCTGAAAGAATTTAAAAACGTTAGGTCTAGTGTAATAGTACGGCTTGATAAAATTAATGCGTGTATCCTCAAGGTTATTTAACCTACTTTTACAATTACGAATATTTAATTTATTTTCACAATCAAGTTTATTTCTTCAATTTTGATTTCCAGTAAAATATTGAAAATCACTTGAAAATTCATCTTATTTATTTACTGTTTTACATCTAGATAAAACTAGAGATGAAAGCTCAGATAGATAAATATCATATGATAACTGGAAGATTACCATTACATGTAGATGGACATCAACATGTTCATGTCACAGGTTAGTTATTAAAGTTTAAAAAAGGCAAAATTTCACATGGTAACCCATAAAGGGGCAATATGGGAGATTGAATAAGGAGCTGACAGTTCTTGCTAAAATAGTTAAAGAGAATATGCTGAAAAGTTTAGTCAACACTCAAATTGCTCCACAGTGAACCATAATATTAGCAATTGAATTTTAGGCCTAGCCTCGATTATCCATTTTGATGTTAGATCAAGCATCAAAAAATCTATTGAAATCCAGTAAATATCGCAGGCAAGCTATGGCATCGAGAGTTTAATATGGTCTGGATAAGTTAATTAATGTCTAATAAATGATTTAGACCTGCAATAGGCAGATTTAGCCCTTGTATAATGTACAGTATGTTTAATAAAAGTGGTTTTAATATGTATTTAAAAATTAGACACTAAAATCTAAAGAAACAGCCCAAATATGAGGTCTTAAAAAGTTTCAGCTCAAAATCAAAATATCGTAGCACTCATTTAAGGAAATCTTATTGCAATAATAGGTCTTAGCTGATATTTTCACATTTTCACATCAGTGACAAGCTCGTCACGCCCAGTCAATCGGCCTATATTATATTTTCATATTTCAGATATAAGAGAAATATTTAGTGAAGTTTTAAAAGAATATGGTATAAATTGTACAAGACAGTGTGGAGAATTAAATGTTCATGAATATTTATATATAGATGATGCTAGAATGAGGTTTTATTTAGAAAAATGTGAAGAATCGAGGCTAGCCAAAATTGTTTTTAGGAACAATGGCATATGGTGAGGAATTTGAACACTTGAACAGCACATATTGTCAATAGTTGATCAATTAACACTGCTTCTTATATTGTCCAAATTTCGGTCATTTTCAAAGCAAAGAAAAACATGTCAAATCTTTCAGTATCCAGAAAAGTTTTCGATTTTCTTACATTTTAGGTGCCCTGACTATTTTGTAGGATTAAGCACAAGTGGCGCTGATATGACAATAGAAAGATTAAAAGCAGCTATAAATAAGGCTTATAATTCCAATACGGGAGATGCAACCAAACAATTTGTTAGTGAGATTATGGTACATCCTGGCTATTGTACTAAACAAGATGGGGGTTGTGGTTGTGGACCAGATGACTTCTCTCAAATAAAAGATCGTGAGCATGAAATGGATATTCTAAAAAGTGATAAACTTAAAGAGACTTTTTGTGAACTTGGAGTATCTTTAATATCTTATTGTGATATACAATTGAGTTGGCCTTTTAAAGTACAAAATTGTGAAATAAATTCCTAGCTTCAATCCAAGCAAATATTTCTAATAACATGTGTTTATGTAGAATTCTTCAAAATTATTGTTGAAGAAGAAACTGATACATCCTGAATTTGATACTATCAAAAAAGTCAAATTAACATTAATGTAACCACTGTGGGTAAAGTTTATTTCTGCTGTCATAAGAACACGATCTCAAGAAAATTGATCTTCATTTAATTAATCATTGAAGATAGGTTGCCAAGCAACGAAACATACACCCACAGCAGCTAAGTCGTCAGGGGAGTCAACAAGGGTTGTATATTTTTTTCTTTTGTCAGAAATTAAAACAGCAACTAAAATCTTATTACGAGTAACAACCCATTTGGCTTCTATTCTGCCCTATTCTAACATTTAACGTACAAAACATTTAATATCAATTTCCATAATCATTGGAAATGGTTTAAAATTGACAGGCTTTTCCATCTCATGATCTTAAACACTTTAGGTCAATCAGATATTAACTTTAAGTCAATCAGTGTCCAGAGTGTAGAAAAGGGCCATTACTGGCAATAATCAGAAATTGTTGAAAATCAACAGGCTTTGTCTCATGACCATAAACACTGTGTATAAAGTTAAAGTCAATTGGATATTAACTGTAGCCTCTAGAGCTTCCACAAGCAACTGCGGACGACAGCCGGGCGGGTGAAACAATATGTGACCACATTTCAATGTTGGCGTCTAAAAATGTATATTGAGATTAATATGACTAGCAATAGGCAATCGACACAACATTCCTGGACTAACAGGGTTCAATGTTATTTCAATAATTTGCCTGCATGTTGGAAGGAAACCAAGATGACCATAGTAAACTGACTAGGTTGAACAGGCCACCCTACTCCTTGTCACGTACAAGAGAGGAATCGGAACCAGGGAACTTCACTCAACGGCAGACCTTATAACTCACATTTTGTAAATCATTCGGCCACCCAACTATTATTTCTATAAGAGAAATTATCCAAAAGAATAGTCTGTTTAGTTGAACACCATGCAAGATCTCTGAGAGATGCCAACAGAGTGATACAAACGAAACAAAAGTTGGACTCGCACTGAAACAGGTGATGATCAAGAATCTAATATCAAAAATATAAAAAACATGAAACAAAATTCAGATCTGTTTGTCAATCAGGTGACGATCCTATCAGTATCACGTCTTGTGAATCCTATCTTAACGCATTGCACGACAGTGGGAACCTAGCACAACATGCATTCATCAGAATTTCTAGTTTTTTTAAAATATATAAAATTTACAATCTTAAATTATCGGAACATTAATTCAATATACAATTATGAATTTTATTTCATCATCTACTATTATTACCACTGTAGGGAATATTTTGGGTTATAAGAAATTTGTGGGAAGAAGTCCTTCTGGTTTGGCAATTTTCCCACCACTTTTTATCACATTCTCTATAAAAGTTTCAAGTCGTGACACCGGTCCTCCTCCCACAGCTACACTTCGTAATTTTGGCACATATTCGTTAAACAAACAACTTAACAGTTTTAGGAACTGGTTTCTAAACTGTTCGTGCAGTAAATGTCCTGTCACATACAACATATCATATATCATTGTGGCTGTGATATCAGGTTGGGGTGGAGAATTTAACACTCTAGATAACCAAATCCATGCATGTTCTATTCCAAATGGGTGAACACTGTTACTTCCCCTTGGTGGTGAAGTCACCAAGATAGCAGCATAAAGTCTCATTACTCCTGACATTCTTTTTAAAAATTTATCCTGATCTTCAATAACATTATCTTCTACTTTGTATCCTAAATATCTGCAAAAAAAACCCACATCAATTTAGCTTTGAACTATGAAAGTATTGACAGTACAAACTTCCCAAATAAAAGTAGTAGTAGCCTATAAGATATTCTAGACAGAAAGTATCTTGATATTTTACTAATTTGCTGATTAAAGCCAGTGAAAAGAAATTCTTTAACAACTCAAAACAGAGGCCCTGCTTGCTTTGTCCATACCAGCTGACCACAGTTCAGCAGGTTTCGCGGCGAGGTGACTTGATTTAACCGGAACTCAATAAAAGTTTGGCTGCGACGGTGCACATGTCAACAGGATAATATTCACATTACTTAGAAATGGCATAAAACACTAATTTTAAAGCGATAAGATTAATCCGAATGTTTTGAAATTGAATTGGAGTTTCATAAAAACAGATGTTTATATATCATTTATTTTTTCTTTCTCAGGTTGAGAAGGCGCCTCATCTCCATGCCACATACGCTCACACCAGGGATCGAAACCACAGCCGCAAGCCAGAGGTGACCGACCAGCTAGAGGTCGAAGTGCGGCACTCTAGACCACTAGACCAGCCCACCCCCCCAAATCATGAGATCGCTATGCTCGTTGTAAGTTAAGACCATAACAAAAGACTTCATATGTAATTTTCCTCTTGAAAATTCAAGATTACTGGTCGAAACTTTGGCTATTTGCAATCACAGACTCATAGTTACCATCAATACCATATGATTCTAATGCAGCATTATATATATTTAAAGATTATAAAAACTTACTCATGGTATTTTTCTAAAGATTGTTTTTCTTGTTTTGGTAATATAAATGGTATAGTATAAGGACAGGCTTTATGGAAATGGGCTAATAACAAATCACCAATATCTGCATCATGACACCATAGGCCAACTGCTACAGCAGCAATAGCAAATGCTGTTTCATGCTTAGATGATACCTGTTCAGCCCCTTTTTTCTGCAAGAAGAAAATAAATTTCATTTACATTCATCACAGTATTTCATTTTATTATATTCCAGTTAAATTTTATTGCGACCAAAATCTATTTTTAAACTATTATTTAATGCAACAAAATATCAAACCCTTAATAACAAGAGAGGGAGAGAGAGGGGGGGGGTTTAATGGGAACACAACACAAACTAAATAATACACTTCCATGTAGGAAACTCCTTGTCACATATAAGAGGGATATCATAAACATGCCACTTGACTCAATGACAGACTTTATGATGCAAACGGGCACGCATTAACCATTCGGCCACTCAACCCACCCACCACCACCCTCCCATCCCATCGAAAGTTTTAACAAAACAACTAGGATATTTTCTGAATGAAAATAAAATTCCAGTAAATATACATACCACTATCATTTTAGCTGCTAAATTTTTACAAAACAGTATTCCTTCAGGAGCTTCTTTAGCACTTATTCGTTGGCCAGAAAGTTCAACAGCTTGTCCAGATATGAGAGAAGTTAGTCGATGTAATTTATCTTGTAAATGTGAACTGCTCTCAGGGGATATAGCATTAATAGGTGTATTAACAGCTTTCTGTAGCTCAAACTTATATTTCTTCACCTGAAATTTCAAAAATATGTAAAACAAAATGTAACAGTCTAAAATTTTAAAACCATATTTCTAATGCAATGTACCGGATTTCAAGATGCGTTTGAATTCCAATTTTATCAACCAGATTATACTGAATTATTAAAGTGGTTATTGTATCGGCGGGATTTGGCAAATCTGTTAGCCGTATTTGTGACTAAACTGTTACAGGTAAAAGACCTGAATTATGCGTCAACTTCGTGAGTCCATGAATACGGCAGTTTATCGCTTTATTTCAGTATACCCAACTGTATGCAATTACACAAAATACTGTTGTGCTCTTTAGGCAGGAAATGTGGCATACTAAACTTAGGCTTTCTGTCAACAGTTAGCTCCGCTTGAGAACAGACACTAAGCTAGTTGACCGACATTTTAAGTCCTAAATCGATGATTTTAGTCGAAAATATTAAGTATACTTTGAGAAATATTTATCATGCTTCCATTAAATGGAATTGAATAGTTTTTGTTTGTCTGTGTGTGTATGCCAGTAGAACATCATTACAAAATAGTATACTTAGTTTTGGAATGGTGGCTATTTAGTACAGAGATTTATTCTTAAAGTATGAAGTAGATGGATAGCTGTGTGCAGAATGGATATGTGGGGGCTCTTTCTAAAGTTTACAGATTTTATAGGTACAGAGAGGTAATCAGGCTTTTCCTGTATAATGCTTTGAGCACAACCTTTGTGGTTGTTATTCTGCGACCATTAATGTCAGTTCACAAATAAACACAAGCTTATAACATATTTTGTTGTAGATTTGAAAGCATAATACATTTACAAATGAAAAACTCTTACCTGTGGATTATTGACAAAAACATTTAATGACTCTGATATTTTGTTCAATTTCCCCTGTAACTTAGTATATTCCTCTAAAGCATCGACCATCACATCTTCAGCTGAAATAATAATCAATATTGAAAATAAACAGAAGGGATTTCTAAGAAACAGTTTTATCTTTACCCCATGAGACCAGTTTTCAGTGGTCTAATAGTAAGTGCAGGAGGGCTGCACCACACACAATTCTACACAAAAACAAATATAGACAAGACATCATACTCAGAGACCACAAACAAAAACAAATCAAAAAGAGTGAATAGCCACCATTCCAAAACTAAGTATACTATTTTGTAATGATGTTCTACTGGCATACACACACAGACAAACAAAAACTATTCAATTCCATTTAATGGAAGAGTAAATATTAATAAAATTTTATGAATATTTATACTGAAAATACTTGTGGCCATGGATAGAATTTCATTAGAAAACACAGAAGCAAAATTTTTTGCTTGTTGATTTTGAATGAACAAGCAAAAATTGGATTCTGAAGAAATTCAAGGGGCAATCTTTAAATTATTTTGGAAAAATACTGTTTATATTGACAATGTATGGTAACAAATGATATTGACCTAGTTGAAGGTCGCACGAAAGCCATTTGGCATTGAATGACATATATTTTACCACAATAAAAACAATCAGTTCAGAGAAAAAAATGAAGAAATCCTAATATCTGATGAAGAACTCTGAATACGCGACATATACACAGATGTCACGAAGCACCGGATATAGACAAAGAGGTATTACATTTTGCTTGGAAGGAAAAAAAATCAATAAACTTTCCATTTTTGGTCATAATTACGGTCGTAATTTTGTGTAAAAGAAGAAATGAAATGAAATAAAATGGGGTTTAACGACCTACTTTTCGGTTCCTACTAGGTTAATAAAGATGGGTTTGGTAAACGCCAAGCAGTGTGGTATGAGGAAAATCATTTCAAATTCCAACTGCCAGGGTCTTTTTTTTACATGACACAATTCTAACAGGATACATGTCCTGGAATATGGCTAAAACAAATCCTGTATAAACTACTGGCCCCACCATTAGCTTTGGATTTATAATAATTTTGGTTACTTACAAGTTTTGATATTAGTGGATGTATTACTGGGTTTACTTGGTGTACTAATAGCATCAGCTTGAGCTGATTGTTGTTGTTGTTCCTGATAAAATAAAAGCCAATTTATTAATATTGTCCGCTTGATCTGCCTATTGCAGGTCTTTCTTTAGGCCTGAAATGTTATCTAAATTATCAATAACACATAAATTAACTTATCTAGACCATAATCAACTCTCGATGTCATTGCTAGGGTGCGATATTTACTGGATTAGGATCCGACTTGCTATGTCTTTTATCGTACAGTACCAACTTTAGTACTGATGATCGAGGCTAGGCCAAATGTTTAATCGCTAAATTCTAAGTTTTTATCTAATCTCTCATAATGTATCTTTAAGCAAGAAGTCCCACTGTTAAAGACTAGTTGCAGGGCATTATAAATTTGAGCAGTCTTTACACAGTGTTGGAATTCAAGGATGCATTAAAAGACATTTTGCGATGGGCCAACTTGTGTAGAAAAGCAAATAACATTTATCACAATATATATATACTTCTTACATTAATATAATAATTTAAACACCTACCTGAGCCACTTGAGCTGCTTTAGCTGCCAAAGCTTTCTGTTCTTCAACTTCTTTTCCTTTTTTATTAGCATCAGCTATGAAAAAAAGCATATTTTATTATATATGAAATGGTAAGAGACAATCGCTACAAGTTAAGAAAAAAAACAATTCCTGATAATTTTATGCCATGCATTTGTTTAGTAATTGTTTCATTCCAGATCATAGTTTTTATAAAAAAAAAAAAAAAAAAAAAAAAATAGAATTATAACAATAATATCAGTACCCGGTTTGCCCTGGTTCCCCATCTGTTACATATTTAAGTAGTTCCCCATTTTCTAATATTACAAGTGTTATCAAGTGACATTACAAGCGTTATCAAGTGTTCTGCAGCACCACAATCATTGACAATATGTAAAACACTCAATTACAAACCTATATGTGTCTTTACAGATTCTAGGCCACGTTTACATATCTCAAATAGTTCCATCAATTTCTTCAAATCTTCCTGTTTGGACATAGTGGCTTTAAATGATTCTAAGAGAGTATCCACTATTGTTTTTATAGATCTTATCTGTGTGGAGGTTGCCTTAGCTTCTTCAGAAAAATACTCTTTATGTGGACATCCCTCAAACTCGGTTATATATTGACTAATTAAAATATTTATAGATGCATGAATCTTCTGTGCCATTGCCTGAATTTGTTCTTGTCTACAAAACAAAGAAAATAATCATTATAAAATATCAGAAAATAAAACAAATGTAACTTAAGGTGATGACAATGTAATTTCTCAGAGAATATAAATTAGTTTTGTTGTGTAAACAGATCACTTAATTCTGATCGAATAAAATAGGCTGTCATTGTCTAGGGGCATTGAAGACATTGTACAACTAGTATTTATTCTAGGGCCAAAGTACAAAGTCTAACCAACATAGTGAAAGAATTAACCTGATTCACATAGGCTCTCCATGTTTACAGTTTCAGAATGCATTTTCAGAAACTTTTTTAAAAACTAGGTTGGGTATTATGAGTGATTAAAGATATTTTACCTTTTTCTAGCTTCATCTTTCAATTGCTGCTTTCTTTTTTCTACTTCTAGAACTTTAGCATCAAGCATCTGATAAATTTGGGGAAATTATAATTTAAAACATCACAGAAAAAAAACATTAGTGGAGAAAATTTTTAAATGTTTTACTGCAATATCTATATTTTACAGCACACATCAAGATTTTATATCCTATTGCAATTACATCTATTGATGTTTTAAGGTGGCTATTCAACTTTCTGTCAAGTCATTAAGGGTTGATATTGAAGTAATATTTAAAGTCCCAAAACCACATGCTTTTAATTTCAAATGCACCGGGTAGCAATGGTTGATATTTGCCGATAATCTTTATAGTTTAGTTGTTATTTGAAATAAAAAGTTGTGAGCTTTGCCCTTAGGATTTTTATTTTGAATAACAACCTGCAAATCTGCTGCTTTCTACTATTTAATGTCTTGATATATTTATTACCTGTTGATGTTGTCTATGGCTCTCTTTCATCACTTGAACTTGTTTTTCTGATTCATCTTTCCTACAAACAAAATACAGATGCTTTTTGGCTTAACTTGATCCAATTAAAGTTACAACCTTTATTTAGTTTTTTTCAAAAGTGATTCATATGCACTTCGAATCAGATCATTTTCAATTTATACCAAGACACAATGAAAGTATGCTAAAATGTGATCTTTGGCATAATTGTAGACTGGAAATCAACCAAGCTACATTGGCCATAACAATGTAATCCTTAGTATCCTCAGTGGTCTCATTCTGTGTTACTCCTTTTACCCTGTGTTAATCTAAATTATCTGCCCTTGATCAAAAAACAGTTTAGAAACAGGTCTTAACCGAATTGTTTACATTTACAACAATATGCCATGATCAACATGGCACACTATATAATAGGGATATTCACCATACAATACGCAGAAATCAGGCTGGCAAGCCGTAAGAAATTTGCTGGATGACAGTGACTGCAATGAGATCATGTAACTTCAACAAAAACATAAATTGAAAGTATAGCGACCCATTATTTTCTCATAAAACCAGGATATTTCTCTTCTAAAGTATGTAACCATGAATGTGCCAGGAATTAACTGACAGATTTAAAGAAAGTATAGCGACCCATTATTTTCTCATAAAACCAGGATATTTCTCTTCTAAAGTATGTAACCATGAATGTGCCAGGAATTAACGGACAGATTTAAAGAGCAATAGAAACATACTTTCCACCAGTAATGCATTACAGGATAAATGGAATTTAGTATTAAGACCCATATTTTGACATTTCATACACTTGCCACCCCCACCCCGCCCCCACTCTCTCTCTCTCACTCTAAATAGTGTTTACTATGCCTACAGGCATGATCCATTTCAAAGTAAAACGTATATATGCATTGTGCCTAACATATAAAATTTAAAGGATAGATATAGGCAATTTGGGATTAATTCCACCATCTTGATAAAAAAAGATGTTAATTTTATGTCAGTTTTGATCCATTTAATTTAACGATTTATTTTATTGGTCAATAAAAATAGCATAATCATCGAGGGCAGACAATTTGAATAAGTAGGGATACCAAGAATGTAACAATGTCGACATAAGGAATAAAAATCAAAAGTCAGTGACAGCATCAAGCCACAATAAGCCAAACATAAGGCATCTGGCACACCACATTTTATACCCAACTTTCCCAACTTGTGTTTGAGAGAACATGATTTGTCATGTTCTGCTGTTGTTACATTCAGAATTGCAACATTTGAGTCATTGAGAATATCAATACACAGGTCACAATTCTCGGGAAATGTCGTTCAGTAATAAGCAGTAATGACATTGCATAGATAAATCATTCGAAAATTTGGCATCCTATGTGAACAATATAAGCATAATCAGGTCAAAAGTACCCCCTGTAATCTTTACCAAAATTCATGATGGGCCTCTCTTTAATTTCACCAAATCCAAACGGGAAAATTTTCTATCCTTTTTTTTTCTTAATTAAATGTTAAATAATCAATTTGATTACATATCAGCATAGTTTACGCTGTGGAATTCAATATTTTCCCAAAATTTCAAATAACGATCAGAGACATTAAATTTAAAGTGTAGCCTATTTCCCAAACAAGATTTACAATCACCCATTTATAATAGCCATACGATAGACGTTTTGAACTTCTTTTTAATATCAGTCAATATTAATAAATACTGCACTCACTCATTAAGTCATTTGCATGGTCATAAAATACCATACCTTCAGATTTTACTTACTCTTTTAGATGTTGTTCTGTTTGTTGATGTAAGGACTTCAGTTGGTCATTTTGTTGTTTTTCCCGAATCATTAATTGTTCTTCAGATAGTTGAGTTAACTTAGCCATATTTTGGTCAAATTCCTGACGTTTCTTTGCAATTGCTGCCTATTGATAAATAAAAAATATATTTCTTTATACTAAATTTAATTTGCATTCTTTTGCATAATTTAAACACCTTGTAACTGAAAATAAACCATGCTTCTGTTATAGCTCAGCACATTTCAAAAATCTGATGCAGGAGTGAGGTTTTTATTTCATTGCTTTTATTTTATTAAAGGATCACTGGACTGAATGAATTTTCACAAACATTAAGATTCTACATCTGTTTTTACATAATGTAAATAATAATTCACAGACAATAATCATTAATCCTTGTCATACATAGCTGAAATTTACTTCTATTACTTTGCTACAGTGAATGCAAGAGAGAGAGAAAGAAATTGGGGTTTAACGGTCAGTCGACACAAACTAGGTCATTTTGGGACTAACACATTGTTCAATTTTATATCAATAATTCGCTTGCGCGTAGTGGTCTTTAACAGTGGGAGGAAACTAGTGCACCCAGAGAAAACACATGAGGTTATTCAGGCGACCCCTACTCCTTGTCACATACAACCGGGGAATCGAAATCACGCCAGTTGACTCCCATCCACCCCCTTCCCCTACATATAAATGCATGTATATCTTGGGTAGAATTTGAGAGTTATGGTTTTTTTTCTATGTTAATATAGCAAACACCACTTAAAAAGAAAACAAAGGTTCCCTGGATTAAAATATTAGTTGCGAAGGGCCTACATAAATTTTCGAGCATCAGGGTCCCAAATATGTATGCCTGCCAGTGGATTACAGTCATTAATTTCTGACTTCTAATTGTAGAACAGTCTTAACAAATCTTCAAAAAAAGGCAAACGAATGATTGGTTGACGTTTCCTGATATCATAATATGTCAGTAAATGATAATGCTATTAATGATTCTCAATGACATTTATCATGGAAATCTCGAAATCTAGAGTTAAGCAAACTGGAAGTACCGGAACACTAGTAAATATGTGGCTATTACACTGCCAATGTCTGTACATATATAAACATTACTTTTGAAATCCAAACTCTTAACTTTGTTATCCTTCCGCCTCATGGAATATTCACCAAAACCTGGCAGCATATGTGAATTCAAACTCTTCACTTCAATTCTATGCCAAAAATTGTCATGTAAAAGGGTTGGGGTGGCGAGTGACTAGCAATATGGGAAACTAATGATTGTAAATAACTACAGTATTTAACCATAAAAATAGTTAATGCAGCCCTTTGAAAAGACGAGGCAGTTTCTCAATATTTTCTTTATAGAACCTAAAATTTATGGTAAAATGAATACTGTTTATTGTTTATTTTTTAAATATGTTTCTATTTCTTTTTACCTCTTTCTTTTTCTCATAGGCTTGTTCATATTCTTTGATCAATTTACTGGAACTGTTATATTCTGGTGATACAGGAGTAAATTTTTCAACAATTTCAACTTGAGGCTTTGGTGGAGGAGTAGATATTTCTGGTTTGTGTTCTTTTTCTGATTCATTTGAGACAGGTACTTTTGGGGGAGACAGCCCACTATAACATGTAACATATAATGATGGCTCTCCTTCATAATTATTATTTTTACTGCAAAAAAAAAGAATCAAAAGGAAGTTAAGAGTTAGAACAAAGTTTTTAAGATACAGTAGTCTAGATTCTAGACCAAAAGGCAAATTAAAAAGTATTCTTTTGGCAACAACTCTATGTTTATGTTTGCAGCTGTTATAAAGTTTGAGGGTTTTACAGACCTAATGTTGGTGCGATTGTCATTATTACTTTACAGTGACATACCAGTATTTAGAGCTCTGTAAACCTGACTGGTTTGTTACGCTTTAACGATTGTTAACCAGACTGTGAACTAGTCAACATTTGATACAGGAAATCATGGGTCAATCCTACAGTGTTTGAAAGGGACTGCAAGGAGTATGAGCACTTGTGGTTAGGATGACACAAAAAAGAACCATCAGCAGTTGGAAATGGATGAACAGTAGGCTGAAATGCTGTTGTCATGTCATTAGCCCGGTTGGTTCAAAAAATTAGGAAGTTAAAACAAAATTTCATTTCATTTTTGTAGAGGGTTGTTTCATTTACCATTTTTGATTGTCTGTGCTGTATTAGAGTAATGTTTATCTCTGTTTTAAAAGGTATTACTTCAGAAATTTTCCTTAGCTCTCTTGGAAATTGTCAATGTGATGGTTTGATTAGTTGTCTAACAAAGCTTCAAGAAAATAAATACATACCTAAAATTTTCCTGAACTTCGAAGGATGCGCCATGACTTGTACCGATCAAACTATTTCCTTTGTGGAATTTGTTTATAGATGGTGGAGGGTTTATATCTGTCAGCCATTTCTGAAAATAAAATGGGTTGCCAGGCAATGAAAAATAGGACCACAGCAGTTAAATTATCCGATCAGTAGACAAGGGTTGTCGCATATTTATTCTTTGTACATGTAGGTAAGGTAATGGAAGAAATTTACAAGAAAATTTCATACAAATCAACAAAGTGACACAAGTGTCATAACTTCAGAAGTAATTGACGGAAATTGGTGAAATTCAATAGCCTTCTTTTCATCACTTATTTGAATGATGTATATGTATTAAATTTCATACAGATTGGATGATAACTTTTGTCGTTCGAGCATTCGCAAGGTTCAATTAAGTGAAACATAGGCTATAACTCTAGAAGTAATTAATGGAAATTGCCGAAATTTAATAGGTTTCTTTATTTCACTAACGGTAATCTAAATTCTGCATATAGATTTCATACAGATAGGATAATAACTTTTGCCATGAGATTATTCAATAGGTATCTATGTTTCACGAATTTAAATGATACATAGAAATTTCATACGGATCAAATGATAACTTTTGTTGTTCACAAGGTTCTACAAAGTGAAACAAGGGCCATAACTGTCGAGGTTATTAACCTAAATTGTTGAAATTTAATAAGCCTCTTTGTTTCACTAATTCAAATGATGAATATTGATGATAACTTGAGTCATTTAAGCATCACATTCACAAGACAGAATCACAAACGTCAAACAAGGTCCATAACTCCAGAGTAAACTAATGGAAATTATTGAAATTAGCTAAGATTCTTCATCTCACTAATGTAAACAACATATAATTTCAAACCAATCAGATGATAAATGTAGCCTGTACATAGAGTGTTCAAAGGAAATGGTGAATGTGGGACCAACAGACGGAAGGACAGGGGTGATACGATAGTTGGGTTAAAGTAGGGTGCCCTGTGACGCAAAAATTTTCTGAACACAGAGAATGTACACTCTTCAGTGGCTTGTCTCAAAGTGATTTCTGGCAAGTTTTCTGTGAATTAACACATTTTTACTGTATAATCCGAGGCGAGAGTTCTGTCAATTATTCATTGGTAGTATTGGTTGTATTCTACTTCCCAACCAAGCTAAATTTCAGTTTGTTAATTCCAAAGTGTGCAAGTTAAATCGTGCTTAATTATTTGTCTCAGTTACATCAAAGTTAATAATGCCAACGCAAGTTTTCATCTTTGTTACTTTGTTAAAAAATACTACTTTGTATTAATTTTGGATTTTGAGCTTTCTTGCCTTTCTTTGCTCCAATGTTTCTTTCTTATTGTTATAATGTAGTTTCCCTTTTGACGTATTTTGTAGTTGCAATAAGATATTCATTTCTATATATTGAAGAACTATGAAATAAATAAGAAAAATTCGTGATTTCCATCAACTTTCACATTTGGCTTGTCTACTTTTTCCTTACTTCCGGTAATGTCGACATAAATTCATGATTCACAAGTCTACAGAACAATACGAAATAAAAGAACAACTGTGTAAATAAACAAAATAGGCATGGATTCGGAGTATAATAATTCTCGTTAAAATATTAGTTTCGATTTTAGTTTCATTCTGTTAACGAATCTGTTTTATTTAGTTGCTTTTCTTTTGGTTCGTCTCACCCAACAAATGACAAATTTAGATAATTTTAACATTAAACACGTCACTGAGCTTGGCGCACTATTCAAAATGGTCGCTTTTGTGTATGTCTTTCTAGCTTTATTTCCAATCAGGTCTATAACAGAAACGTAATGACACAAACTGCTACTTTGTAAACTGTATTAGTTTTTATATTCTTTCATTCTGAATTAGTGCTAAGATAATGCATTTATAACTTGTTTATGTTCTAGCCTACCAACCAAAGGAGGCACGTCACAATCACAAATATAATTTATACCCGGTATTGAATTATTTTATATTATGTCATTATTTAGTAAATTAGTATAAAATATAAATAAAAGGAATTGCCATCAAGCAGGAATCCTCTAATACAACAGACATACAACAGGCTTTTTGTCTAACCATGAATCGTGGACGGTATCCTTCTTCATTTTAATTTTTTCAAATTATTACTGTGTACACGGGCGAAATCTGATGTGATTGATTGAGAGTCATTGAGACCAAATGGCCATGACATTGCACATTGATTGTTAATGATTAACTATATTAAGTGACTTATAATTTTGTTATTGCATTCTTGGTTTACTGAGACCACCATATACGACTGATCTGGATCAAGCGATAAAAAAGACATTTTGAGACATTTTTATTAACTAAGAAAAAGACTATTTAAATGAATCATGGACCTTAAAAGTTAAAAGATTGTTTTAATAGTTTTGGATAAATTTAGGACACACAATGGAACAATGAAAATGAGTGATTTTCGGTAATTAACGAAGACAATGAGTAATATCGCTAATGCATACTCTCGACCGAAGTCTTGTTAAACCAACATTGCATTCTTGTGACCAGTCAGCCCTAAATTTGGTCTTTCCCCAATTTGCAATCAGCCACAGATACTATCCAGACTCTAGCGTTTCCTCATTTTCTCCAGTGTAAACTATTTAATACATTTTATGCAATGGTTGAATGCAAACACCACTCCAGAACAAATTATTGAAATAGAATTGTACCTTACTTCAGTCTTCAATCAACCTAGATTTAAATGTCCAGTGGAAGTTAAACCCCATTTCTCTCTGTCCCAGAAATATGTAACTGTGTGCAATGTTGCAATACAGTTGTTTTCAGGCCTCATATTGTAGATTTAATTTGTTAACTAAATGAAGAATGTAATGTAAATGTCTGATCGTTATATTTACAGGATTGCAACATAAAAAAATAAGAATCAAGATCTGTATAAAAAGAGAAATTATCAGCATTGTTTTTGGACTAAACTTTCAACATGGATGAAAATATTTTAAATACTAGTGCTAAGTTAGCACATATCAGTCTTGAAGACAAAACACCGCTGTCAGGTATGTGTAGGCCATATGCCTATAAATTTTCATTTTGAAAAAAAGATTGATAATGGATACCCTATTTTTCATGAAAATTTTCATAAAAATAGGTCTTATCTGGCTTTTACAGATTTAACAAATACAAAAGTGCTAGAGGGAAAAGATTCTTTACCTGATAAGGAGAGCCAGGAAAAATACAACAAACTCATCACTAAAGCTAAAAAATACACTGGAGAAGGGCAAGTACGCAATGCCATGGACATGAATAAGGAAGCCCTGAAAATCTGTTATTCTGAAAAACTAGCTAAGAAAATTGCTAAGATGGAGGTAAATACAAACAAACCATTTCCACTGACTACAAAGATGATCATAATATTCTCTAAAAGTATTTATTAATTGAAGATCAATTTATGATTTATCTAGTTTAAAACAATATAGAGTCAAGAGAACTGCAGTTTCATTCAATACATGCGGTTACAAAAATCAACAGATATATTTTCAGCCATGGTTCCCTCTTGTTGGCGGTAATGTAGTGCTTAATTGCTAAGATTGATGGGATCTTTAAATACCAATTGCCAGCTTTGTACATATTGGTTTGCACATAAGGGATCCATTGTATTTTATTTGGTCTATTTAATGCATTTAACAACCATATTAATCATTGACCAATCTCGTGGGTTTTCTCCAGGTATTCTGGTTTCCTCCCACTGCTAAAGACCCCTACTCGCAAGCGAATTATGGAAATAAAATTAACCATTATTAATCCCGAAATGACCTGGTTTGTGTCGAGTGGACATTAAACTCCATTTTTCTCTATCTCTGTTTCTCTCTCATATTAGTAATTATCAATGCTCAACATTTACTGTGCTTATTTGTATCGTAATCTTTCACTGTCCGTCACAATGTGCTCGCCAGCTAATTACACTGGTTAAAACTAATTGGCTCTTTCAGTGGTTCAATTTTGGAAGTCTTGTTCATATGGAATTCAATGTGTAATTTGTTATCTTGTAGGCCTATTTAAAAGAATATGGAGAAGATTCTGGAGGCAGTGAAGACGAAGAAGAGGAGGAAGTATCTGGATTAATACAAGTTGGTAATGGTTTCTATCTATATAAAGATTTATATAATAGGCTATATACTCATCAGAAGGAAGGTATACTATGGATGTGGACATTACATAAAAGGAAAAAAGGAGGAATATTAGGAGATGATATGGGGTAAGTTTAGTATTTATTTAGATAATATTTCTTACATTGAAAACTCTATTCAGGGCTATTAAGGAAATTTGAATCTGATTCACCCAAACACATCAGAAATTTTCAATCTTCAAAACTTGAACACAGTAAATCAAACTGTTTGTTCGTCATAAAATGAATAAAATATTCCAAATATTTTTACTTCATCATAATCTGGCCATAGTGGAAAATATTTAATCCTTTACATTTTTTTTAATTTTAGATTAGGTAAAACCATACAAGTAATAGCATTTCTCTCTGGTATGTTTGATATGGAACGTGTAAATCATATTCTTATAGTGATGCCAGTTGCTTTGGTAGTCAATTGGGAAAATGAATTCAATAAATGGTAAGTAAGTTCCTATATATGAGGAACTAAATACTAATACCTTGAAAGGCATTTTTGCAAACTTCCATTTTCAAAGTGATTTTCTGTTATGGAATATTGCCGTATAGTATCTGTGTTATGTGTAATAGGGGATCACGGTGGCTAAGTGTGTAAGACGCTGACTCTCTAGCCTGGAGGTTGGGTGATTAATCCAGATATGGCGTGGTTCCTACTTGTCAGTTATGCAGGACGGAGGGCCTGACAAGGACAGCTGTCAAGTCGTTTGGATGGTGTGCAAGTGAAAGATCCCTTGGAATTCGATATAAGAGTAGGCTGTGGTACGGCTGTCTGGGCAAAATTTCCCTCAGCACACTGTATGGCGTATGCCCATCTTCATTAGCCCAGTTTGGAGCAGAACGTTATCCAGATTTCATTTCATTTCGTTATGTGTAATAAAAATTCATATGACGATCATATTGCAGGGAAATATACCATTCCTATTTAATTATTCAAGAAACCATGTGTAGGGAATACTTAGATAAAGTGGCTAGTTGTTTAACATGTCCATTGCTAGAATAACACAATTATTTTTTATTTAAGATAAAACAATTGTGTTAGTCTACACATTACCTTGACTTGAAGAGTACAATGAAATGACAATCAATCCATCTCAGTACATTGCCTATTTAAGACAAGTGTTTATTAATATGAAACTGTCTGTTACTGTATTAGTGTTGTATCTAAAATTCTGGTGTTCACTCAAAAATCTTAGTAAAAAAAAATTTGATTTTTTCCAGGGCTCCTGGTATTAATGTAACAGCCTATCATGGTTCCAGTAAAAGAGAAAGAGAAAGATCTTTAACTAAAGTACAGAGAAGAGGAGGCGTATGTATAACAACTTACGGTATGGTTGTTACAAGCTGGGAACAACTCGGTCAAAAAGATGGAAGGGAATTTGTCTGGGTATGTAAATGATAGATATCGTTTACTTAATGGGCAAAATTTCACGTCTCTATCTGATGATAACCAGCCCTTTGGTGTCAAATAACGCCAGTCACTGTCAATGCTATCATCCAGACAAGGAGCCGGGGTGGCTGAGTGAGGTACAAATGGCTAGCTGATATTGCCTCAAGTACTTTTAATTTATAACTATTTTACTTGAGCTGTACCTCGAATGGAGGCCATAAAAACTTCCCAAATTTTTAACTCAAAGTAAATTTTGATTCAGTAGATGTATTATTTGGACATGGTTACCATACTTTTTTTTTCAAAAAACTTGTTTGCCTTAAGCTTCAGTACGGGAAATTTGTCATCTGAATGCAAAGGTAGGATAAATAAATCTGTTTTGAAATTCCAGCTTGTCTCTGCTATATATCTTTTGGCATATATTTTTTCAGGATTATATGATATTGGATGAAGGACATAAAATTAAAAACCCCACTAAAACAACGAAAGGTGTGCATAATATACCTGCTAAAAACAGATTGATATTAACAGGAACTCCAATACAAAATAATCTCAAGGTAGGCAGTTGAGTAATTAAACTATATATTGTATACATTCTGAATAAAAGTCCTCGAAAGTCAAGAATTACTATAATTTTGTTATTATGATTCACTGTCATTTGAATTTTGTGTTATTTATTTCAGGAACTGTGGTCACTATTTGACTTTGCCCATCATGGTACTTTACTGGGAACTGCTAGAACTTTTAAAATGGAATTTGATACACCAATTACAAGAGTAAATATTATGAATGATTAATTTTTTCACAGAATGCAAAATACATTTGAATGTTTTCCCACAGTATTCATTGTGTTGCAGATTTCTCAACAATGAGGGGGGTTGGATGGCCAAATGGATAGCATGTGCGCACTGGTTGTATGTGACAAGGAGTAGGGTCGTCTGTGCATCCTCTTGGATTTTCTCCAGGTCCTCCGTTTTCCTACTATGCTAAGCAAGTTATGGAAATAAAATTGAACCATATGTTAGTCCCGAAATGGTCTAGTTTGTGTCTAGTGGACGTTAAACCCCATTTCTCACTCTCTCTCTCCTCAACAATGACATTTTCAATCACAAAACAATCGGGGTTGAACTGAATACAATTGGCCACATCTATTCTGTAGTTGCAGACATGTTTCGCAGTTGTCTTCATATCCACTCTGTATGCTCAAGTTTTATTATACCTATTTAATTTTGGCTCTAATGATACTTCAAACTTTTTCATTTATTTACAAAATTTTGAAATATGATTTAAACAGAATCAATAGTTAATTAGTTTGTGCCAGTGATTGAAACGACCATGTAGACCAGTTGTCTTATGTTTCCTCCCACAGCTATAGACCCCTGTCGAAAATTATTGAATTAGAATTGTATCATATGCTGCTGCCAAGATGATCCTAGTTTCTGTTGAGTGGACCACATTTCTACACAATCTGGTAAAAAAAAATAAAATAACTTCATAGATAACTTCAATTTAACTTGTATGTGTGTATTTTTTCAGTCAAGAGAAAAAGATGCCACAGTCTATGAGAAACGTTTGGGATCAGAAATGTCTGAAGCTCTAAAGAAAATCATTTCCCCTTACTTTTTACGAAGAACAAAAGCAGAAGTAACGAAGAAAAAATTAGTTGATGGTGAAATGGATGAAGGAACTAAGGATTGTGCAAGGTATTTAATCTTGATTACTGTTAATGAAAGATAAATATTGTGTAATTCGACAAGGGGCAGGAGGTGGTTTAATATATTTAGGTACGAATTAGTACCAAATTGTTAATGTATGCAAGAGTCAAGGTCTGGATTATGCCTTGGAAAATTCGAAGTGGAATCAACTAGTATGTCTCTCTTTTGTGGACCGAGGTCTTCATAGCCACACTTATCTCCTATATTTACTTAAGCAATATTTTTTTTTTCATTGAGAAAGTTGAAATTTTCTTAAAGAAAGGGGTGCTTATTAAGATAAGATAATTAGCTGACAGTTCTTGCTATTAAAATGTAAGTCAAAAGAGAAAATTTCGGTCAAATTGCTTCACTCTGAACCTAGATATTAGCAACATCAATTTTAGATTATCTTTGATCGTTATTACTACAAAATGTATTCAAATCCACTAAATATCGCAGACTAACAATAGCACTGAGCATTGATTATGGTCTTGAAAAGTTGATTAATGTCTAATTGATCATTTAAATAACATTTAAGACCTAAAGAAAGACCTTCAATAGTCAGAGTTAGCGCATGTTTCGCTGTCTATACATATAGTACCCGTACTTGTTATTTTCAGTATGCCTACACTAACTCGTAAAAATGAACTGGTCATATGGTTATTTCTTACACAAACACAGCAAAAAATCTATGAAGATTTCTTAGAGTTGGATGATATAAAAGAGGTATTTTTAGATTTACAACAAATACATTCTTCCTGTATGTATATTTTTTGAAACACTGCTTGCCAAATGGTTCTATGAGAGGAGTGTTGTCTCGTTAGTTCATGGAAATAACAGAGGTGTTATATTTGTTCAATTTAGTTGGTTGGTTGAAATAATAATTTATCCTATTCCCAAGATGTTACACCCCACTTATCCATATCTTTGGTCCCAGAGTTTATTCATGTTTGGGGAGGTTGAATGGCCTGTCATTGAGTCAACTGGCATGGTTTCGAATCACTGGTTGTTCGTTGCACGGAGAAGGGTCGCCTGTCCAACCTCGGGTCCCCGGTTTCCTCCCACTGGTAAAGACCCCTACACTCAGCAAATTATTGAAATAAGATTAAACCATATGTTAGTCCCTAATGAACTACTTTGTGTCGTGTGGACGTTAAACCCCATTTCATTCCCTTTTTTTCATGTTAGGCAATTTTTGAAATTGATTTTTCAGGCATAATTCTTCATCTTCAAGTGAATATTGAATTAATATTGACTAACTTTTAATTTCATTTGTTTTATATTGAAAATATTCCTTACAATTATATTTATAATTCTAATCTTATTTTTTCAGTTATTGATGACAACTAAATCTCCATTAGTAGCTTTGACTGTTTTAAAGAAAATCTGTGATCATCCTCGTCTGCTGTCTACTAGAGCTTGTGCTCAGTTGGGCTTAGACGGACATGAAGGGTAAGACATCAAAAGGTTTTAAATGAGGAAAAATTAATGCTATTGGTATTGTTTCTTTCAATGATAGTTTTCATACCCAGTAACCACATGCAATCAAAGTACCCTCACCATGTAAAAGCTGTCCTTGTGAACCATAGTTTATGCTAATTTCAGTATACATTGGGTGTACTTTGTTATATGATATTGAAATGACATTGTTTATAGATAAAAGTTTATAGATGAAAATAGTCATTTGATATTTCAGGTTTTCAGGTTATATATTATAATTTAATAGTGATTTCAATTTATTTGCAATCTGTGTTTTAGTTCACGTATTTTCATTGTTTATTTGCAGATTAGATGAAGATATGTTAGAAGCTCCAGAAGCTTTAGAAAGTGCAGCTACAAAAATCCAATATATAGCTGATGATATACTTATACAGGAATCTGGTAAACTGATAGTATTAATAGAACTATTAGATAATCTTAAATCTGAAGGACATCGATGTTTGGTATTTTCACAGTCTCGGAAAATGTTAGACATAATACAAAAACTTATCACAAATAGAGTAAGTTATTTTCTGGTTTATGTTGTGTTCAATATGTAAAAAAATCAGGATTACTTAATTGAATAATTATAGAATTAACATTGTATGTACTAATGTAAAGTATAAAATGTTAGAATATCATAAGCTGTCAAGTGATGCCAAAATCTTTGCTCTACTTTACTTAATCAAGATATTCAAGTTCAAAGTCTGGGAGACATAATTATTAAGAAAATCAGATTTCAACATAACGCACATAATTGCAATAAAATCACGCTTTCAGGAATGTTCCCATTTAACGTTGTCACAAAAATAATCCAAAACAATGTCACGGGTTCCTACATATCCTCACGGTTTGCTATTTAAACTAAGCATGTTTGTTTACTAATTTACACAATTTTTTTAAAATTAGCTACAGTTTTAATTTATAATTTTCTGTCTTAGTTGAGACGACATCGCCAACGTTCAACCAATCAGACATCACAAGAGAGTGATCATGTCATTGACATCATCGGGTCACAACGTCATGTAGCAACAAGGCAGTTTTGTTTATTATTTTAAATGCTACTATTGGCTGATTGTAATGTTGAATATTACAATGAGTACTATAAATAGAAAGAGGGGCAAAATTGGTCAATTATGGCTTTGTTTCAAGTTAATTGACCTACTTAATTGCTCCATTTCTACCTTTACAACATATTCTTGCGAGTAAAGTGTGATGATAAAGTGTTCGAAAATGGTCAAACCTACTTCTGCGACCTTTGACTCATTTTACTATCACCAGTCACATATGTAACCATTCTAGTAGGCTATAATATTGTTATGGATGATACTTGGCTTCCCTGACCCGACTTTGGAATCGCAATACTTTTTGTTGGTGTCCGGGTTTTCATTCGTGTTTCAAATAGCATATTTTCTATCTAAATCTAAACTGAATAGAATTTTATCTGTGTTTTATTTAAAGGAAAAATAATCCCCAATTACAATAAGTAATACCTGTTGGGTTGGCAAGGAAAAGGTTAAAATTTTGACACATAAGTGTATGTTTGAATTTGACCAAGAAATTCCACTGGTACCATGTCTGATTTGTGTAATTATTAGAATTAACTATGAACTTGTGAATTTGTCAAAATAGACTTGATGATATGGCAACTGTACCCTCAGAAGGGTAATTTTATTTGATGGGTATTTATTTTTGTTATGTAGGGACATAAGATTATGAGATTGGATGGAACTGTAACACATGTAGCTGATAGAGAACAGAGAATACAGAAGTTTCAAACAGATGATAGATATACAGTATTTCTACTAACTACACAGGTTCACTTAAAATATAGTTGTTTTATTTTAGAATTTTAAATTGTTTGACCAGCTGAAATATTAAAAATTAACTCACACTGAAAAAACTGAATTTCATGTCAGGCCTCAAAATGGTCATACCTGTTGCTTTAGTAACTAACCTAGATCAATCAGGTCACAAACGCTTTAATTATATTCCATAGAACTGTGACCCATGTATTCCAGTTCATTTAGTAAACAATTTATATTGTAGGTTGGTGGGGTAGGATTAACATTAACAGCAGCAGACAGGGTTGTTATCTGTAAGTTACTACATATTCCATATAATTTGTTATCTTACAAGGTGCTATAAATCTTAGGATCGGCTATACAAGCCACTTGACCCCTTCTAGTTTAATTGGGCTCATTAAATTAATGAGGAGAAATTGTTCTGTTTTAGTGTCAATTGCTCTATATGTATGTGTTGATTGTTTTAGATGATCCAAGTTGGAATCCAGCAACAGATGCTCAAGCTGTAGATCGAGTATTTAGAATAGGACAAGATAAAAATGTTGTTATATACCGTCTGATTACATGTGGTACAGTCGAGGAAAAAATCTACAGACGACAAATATTTAAAGATTCCATCAACCGACAAACAACAGGAAATTCTAAAAATCCGTACAGGTACAATTTAATGCTATATTCCTTTCAACTAAAAAATAGCAATCAAGCTCTTAAATATAGCCGTTTCTACTCATGTAATTTAAATTTAACCAAACCAAAATGTTGTTGAGTATGTACTGTTTTCATGTCTAGCATTCAAAAGTGCTAGTTATATATTTACACCAACACATTACAAATACTAGGAATGGACAGTCTGGACTCTTTTCCGTTGGTTATCATCCCTAACAAATGCAATACAAATTTGTAACTGACATCTAAATGTTGTTGAGTATGTACTGTTATCATGCCTAGCATTCGTAAGTGCTAGCTATTTATTAACACTAAAACAATACAAATACTAGGAATGGACAGTTAAATTAGTTGGATGCCCTGATTAACTAAAACTCAAAATTTGATGTTTAGTTACTGTTATAATGCCTAGCATTCGTAAGTGCTAGTAATACATTATGACTGATACATTACAAATACTAGGCATATGACAGTTGAATATCTTCAGCATTAATACCAATAAAACCTAATTCTCTATCCTGCTGTTTTTCTACAGTTATTCCCCGGCATTAACAAGTGCTAGTGTTATATGTAACTAGCACCAATAAATACTAGGAAACAATTTGTGAAATAGCTTTATTTAACGTCTGCCTCCACCGAGGTGATATCGAAGACAAACTTGGACACAACTACAGGACCACTTTATACATCATTTATCTGTGTTATAATGCAGGCCCGGCATATTCAAGTGCTAGTTAGCAATATACACATGCACTGGCATATATCAGGCCTTCATGATAATTGATAATTGGCACATATGTCATAATGATGATTGACACCTGTCAGATTTTGACATCGCAAGTTAAAATTTGATTGTTACATTATAATCCATAAAATATTTTTTAAAAAGAATTTGAAATAGAAAAGTATATTAGATTGGTTACTTCTAAAATCTTGATCAACTGGCATATGGTTGGTGCAGGTTTTAGTTAATCCTTCACCCAAACAGATACCAGTGATCAAAATCCAGGTGATTTAATATTATCAATAATACCAAGACACTGATTTACATAATAGATAAAAATGTGTTTTGACCTTTGGTAGCTCAATGACATCATAGTATTTACTAGAGTAGATTAGTGTAATATCTAGTGCCTAGCATCTATAAGTGCTAGTTATACAATATACTACAGCACAAATAAATACCAGCATTAGAAATATACATTTTAATTTGACAAGGTTATTCTTACAATATATTCTTCCCGGGACAATAAATCAGAATATACTAACAAGTACAATATTAGTAATGCCATAAGCATTATTAAATCAAACTCACTTATAGCAATGTATCCATTTCATGCATCCATCCTTATTATGAACTGCAGTTTTCATATCTAAATTAAGATTAGGTTAATCTCTAGGCCCAGCATCTACAAGTGCTAGTGGTAATTACTATTTCACATTGTAGATCCCAGTCCCAGAGATTAAGTAGTCTGCTTGTTTCTTATTCTTTAAATCTTGTTGACCATGATGAGTTTCTATTATCCAGGCCACAGCATCGACAAGTGCTAACAAATGTCATACAGTTAGCATCCTGTAGATACTAGGAATGCATAATAGATTATATTTTTGTACAAGTGGCATGGCATTTCCAGTTTTTATTCGAAAACTGAATATTTTGAGCATAAATGTCTAACTTGACCCAGCATCAGAAAGTGCTATGATTTTTGAACATAGATCATTTTTTGATACTAGTTTAAGTCAGAAATTGTATTCCTAGTTTCAGCTGGCTTCGTTTAATAGCTGATGAAAAAGTATAAGATATTGGAACTGGCATTAGGTTGGTGCAGGATAAATCAGAAACCATATACCAACACAATGTCAGTCCAATAAATATACATGTCTTTAAAAATGAATAGAGAAAACTTATCTCATGTTGGTATCCTAGAATTAAATGAACTGGCATGAGATTGGTGCAGAATGATTTCAAATCCCCACTCAATTTCATTCCAGCATTAAATTTAGCAATTATCAATGTCCTTTTAATCCTTTTTGATTCCAAAACATTCAACTACTGACCAATATCCAATTCATATTCCAAAGCGATAAAAATTCACTGCATGATATTGTTTCCTAAGTTACTTATCTATAGAATGAGTTAATACCTTCATATTTCCACAGGTAGGTGAACTGTACAATAAATTTCCAACTGTTTCCACTTACTGTGCTATACTAGATGGTGTTGACAGGACTAGTGTCTACCTGTTTAGTGATCCTAGCTTCCCCAGAACTGGCCTTTTTACAGCCTCCCTGACACCTCGAGTAAAACCCTTCCCACTCTTGACATGCACCAACCCATACCTCTGAACTCATGAAAACAATAGCCTAATTACTCCTACCTACTTACATCAAAGGAACTTAGGGGGTTAATGGGTGGAGCCTATCTTACCACACAGAATAATTTGAGTAAGATTGTTACTTGTCTGGACTGAATTAACAAAAAACAAAAGAGGTGTGACATTCTTAATCTGTATTATGTTATTACAAGGCTTAGAGAACTTTGGCAGGTTTAAGCTTATCTCTAAACATAATATACAAATCTTGTGTGGATTGGCTAATTGACTGACTATGAGAACTGTATTAGACATGTAACCAAAAATGCTTAAAATATTTTATCTGAAAAGATCTGGGCTTTTTTTTTTTAAATCTTCTACTTTTACATATTTCCATAATAATTTCTTAATAAAAGTTTGTAAAATTAAATGCATATATTGAAATATTTTTCCATTCTTGTTTGGAAAGCTCAGAAGCATTTAGTACTTAACTTTAAAGGTTAGGTATAAAAATTATTTGTATAGGTAATGGTATTTAATAATTTCTATGTGTAAAATTAAATGCATATATTGAAATATTTTCCCATCCTTCCTTGAAAAGCTCAGAAGCATTTAGTAATTAACTTTAAAGGTTTGGTATAAAAATCATTTGTATTGGTATTTGATCATTTCTGTCTGTGTGGACTACATGTAGTACACAAATACTAATAATACATTACATGATCAATATTAAAAATAACTATTTGCCAGCAGGTCTGAATAGAGGAAAGAAAGAACAGATGTGAGCCCTCTCTGGATCACAAATTGTAACTGTAATAAAATTCACAGTCAATTATCTTATTTCTTATTAGGTTACACTTATGTGTAATTATGGCTTTTCCTTTGATTAGAAATTATTGAAAACTTAATTCCCCCTCACAAAACACCTGGACCCCGGATGTGAGGTAAAGAATCGTTAATAAGCTTATGTTAAATCAAGGAGAAATATGAGAATCGGAGAATTATTGGTCAAATGATTTAAAATTTGGTCAAATGATTTAAAATTTGGTCAGATGATTTGGTCAAATGATTGATTTAAAATTTGGTCAAATGATTGATTTAAAATTTGGTCAAATGATTGATTTAAAATTTGGTCAAATGATTGATTTAAAATTTGCACAAAATGATTTAAAATTTGCACAAAATGATTTAAAATTTGCACAATATGAATTGAAATTTGCACAAAATGATTATTAAATGTTGTATGACACCAAATCACTTTCAATACTCCTTTAGGGTGAACTTGTTTTATGTTCATTGAGCTCTGTATAAAATACAAGTTTTCATTCTGAATAGTGATTGTTGCACAATATCCCAGACTAGGGTGGGGATTTCTGTGTAGAAAAAGTTTTCTTGAATTTTACGTTGTTAGTAGTTATTTTTTTAATGTAAGGATTGCTCTACTACTACTACCTGGTGTCTTTCATGGTAATATCCCAGGGTAGGGTGGGGTTTTATGTGTAGAAAAAGAAGTTTTCTTGAATTCTACATTGTTAGTAGTTTAGACAAAATTGTTTTTTTAATGGCTTCATTTAATGTAAGGATTGCTCCTGTGTCTTTCATGTTGGCGGAATGTTTTTATAACATATAAAATTACTATAAAATAGGTACCCTTTAATAATTGACATGTTCAGTGGCAGGTAAACTTTGATTGACTTGAAGTTATAAATTCATTATACTTTTAAAAACATCTTTTGTAAATGTCAAAAGAAATTGTGGGTCTATGTGGCTTCAGCAATTCAATTCAATATGGAACCCTCTGATAAATCTCTGTGAAGGTAAATGGCTAAAATAACATGGATTTAAGATTAGTGAAGTCAAGTCTGCTAACCCACTAATCCCAAAACATAAACAGTAATTATCTATTAGTATTTTCTAAACAAAGCCAGCTGGAGGCCATAAGCTCATTAAACTTTAAATACATATATCTCCAATATTGTTTTCAGTTAACACCATAGTGTTTAGGGTCTGAACTAAATCTCTACAGACATAATGCACTTAATAAAATACTTATGACCTTGTAACTCTCTAATTATTCTATAGCCCCAGGAAAAGGGAATTAATAAAAGAAATCATAATTTGAATCCCCCGGTGCCAATGTACATTACCTTTCTACCAGTTAATAAGGGATTCAAATGCTTAAAAATGCAACTTCCTGTAATGTGTTGGCTTTTTTCTATCTATAATATTTGGCAATAAAGTGACATGCAAAAAACATGGATGCAACAGCCTTTCATGAAAATTATTAATTCATTTTTATGTTTCCCAAACCTTTTTTTTCTTCCATTCCATGTGGTTCATTCTAAATAAACATGAATGTTATTTGTTAAAGGGTATATCATACCACGTGTGTATTATACTCTCATTAATGTGTATTGAAGAATATACATAAAAATATGAGTCAGGTATTATCATTAAATGACAAGCAAATCTCTCAGAGTCATATTACTTTTTAAAAATATGTTAATTGTGAGAGTTGTAAATAAATTATTAAAAAAGGGTATTCAGCTGATCTGTTGTCAAAAATCAAACTAAAAAGGAAAAAATGTTATTTCAATAATCTGTTTCTTCTCTTGAAACATAAAACTTATCTTTCCTCTCTCTGCAATTCATTTACTCTTAACATGGACAACATGTAACTAGTTTATTACTTAACATAATAGAAAAGTGATTACCAACTAAGGAAAAACCATAGCTAAAATTCTATTATTTTTCTCAATTGAATACCAATTTGAGCTAAATACCTTATCTACATGGAAAATTAGTACTTGAAACTTTCCATTATCCATAATTTTGTCATTTTTTATGGATATATTTTGGATATGATGTGCTGAGTATGTTTAGTGATGATATATCCATACCTTAGACTGTTAATGTGTATTGCACATGAAACACCCCCCGTTAACATTTTTTTATTTTCTAATAATATTGAAATAGTAAATATTTGCAGATTATAAAGTTACAGTATATAATTATATGCACCCTATTTCAAATCAACACTGAATTTTTGAAACATGTTCACATGAATTTTTTCCATAATTCTTCCATCTAATGTGTAAAATAAACTTTACTAGCAGAAACCAAGCCTTTTATGTGGATCTATTCAAAACCATTGTCAGTTTTATTGCGCATTTGTTTTGGTCTTAATTTTAAATTCTATCACAGGTTTCATTCATTAGACATGTTATACTTATTATTTCCCTAAAAACTGATAACATTTGTCATTAGACCTGTGTAAGAGTGATGTTGACCTATGTTCCGTACATATTGATAATGTGTATAATCTATTGTGTATTTTTCTATAAAAGTATGATTGGTTTAAAGATGCATTATGTAAAATTTAGATAAAGAGTTGGACATTCTTACTATAATGGTTCAAAAACAGAAAATAAAAGAAGAAATTGAAAATTTCATTTAATTTACTTTATTCAGAGCAAAGTTATTATTGTTTGAAGATATTGAATGCTGGTGTCTAGTGAATACTTGCATTAGCTACTAAAGAATAAATTTTCAATAACCTTTGTAAACTGTTCTGATTTTCTGGGAGTATACTTTTTGTTACCAGACATTCCATTTTGTTAAAGATATATTATTGTGAATCACTTTCCATTTGGTGGTAAATCAACAGTAAGAATTCAAGTCCGGTTTATTTCCCAGTTCAGACAAGAATAATCAACAAGGTTTTTTTCACATAGCCGTCATATTTTTGATTTTAGGTATTTTACCAAGCAAGATTTAAAAGAATTATTTAAATTAGAGACCCCTCGTCATTCCACTACACAACAACAGTTACAAGAGATGCATACTACAGATAGAAGATCTGATAATAAATTAGATGCTCATATAGCCTATTTACACAGTCTAGGTAAATTTAAAATATCTTGCTATGTATTTTAAACTGTTGTATATTGCTATTTGAGAATGTTCATATTGGTGTCTGAGTATTTAATACACATAGTAATCTATTAATATACAAGTGGTAAGTATGTGTATTGTGTACAGTTGACATTAAGAATATACATTAGTAAATGTATATATCAAAGATGTATACACATGTCTTGCACTTTTAGCATGAAATTGTTTTGGAGGGGTTTTTTTTCCTTGTAAAATGTTTATTCAAAATTTTTAAATACACTATCCTATATATGCATTAGAATGATTTCATTATACGTTAATATACAACATTATGAAATGGTTAAAAAGGATTGCACAGTGCATGTGTACATTTGAAATAAAAATTCTTTTTTTTTCCTTTTTTTTTTTTTTTTTTAAGTCAATGCTTATCTCATCAATTAGTTCATAATATTAACTGGTTTAAAACAAAATTTGTACAAGGAAATATGTATTTGAATATATATTCAATAATCTAAAAGTGACCAACATTGGTGTCTGAGTATTTAATACACATAGTAATCTATTAATATACAAGTGGTAAGTATGTGTATTGTGTACAGTTGACATTAAGAATATACATTAGTAAATGTATATATCAAAGATGTATACACATGTCTTGCACTTTTAGCATGAAATTGTTTTGGAGGGTTTTTTTTTCCTTGTAAAATGTTTATTCAAAATTTTTAAATACACTATCCTATATATGCATTAGAATGATTTCATTATACGTTAATATACAACATTATGAAATGGTTAAAAAGGATTGCACAGTGCATGTGTACATTTGAAATAAAAATTCTTTTTTTTCCTTTTTTTTTTTTTTAAGTCAATGCTTATCTCATCAATTAGTTCATAATATTAACTGGTTTAAAACAAAATTTGTACAAGGAAATATGTATTTGAATATATATTCAATAATCTAAAAGTGACCAACATATAAAAAAAAGAGACCTTAAGAGTGTCACATTGCAAAAAATGATTTCCTTTTTTGTTTGCTAAATAAAACTTATTGTATAGCTTGAATAAATTATGTTAGAACTAAAATGTTAAAGTTTCTCCTAAATAAATAAAAATATTTGTCAAAGGGACTGTGAGCTTTATATATTTTATAAGTCTAGACCTGACACTACCAATACCCACCACAACTAAAGTTAAATTGAGCAATAGTTTGTGATCAGGAATTAAAAATGTTATGCATTATAATATACCCATTATTTATTATGGTAATTTGTAGAGAATATATTTATTCATTATTCATTGTGGTAACTTGTAAGGAATACATTATGCCTGTTCTGTGGAATTCATTACTCATGAACATTAAACTATCACCCAATCTAAAAACAATCAAAACTTATTAAAACCAACCATCTATTTATGATCTATTTTGTCACCCAGACTGTGTAGTGCCTTGAGCATGCATGCATGTTAGTATGGAGGTGTGCAGAGTAGACTATTATTATTATTATACATTAATTCATTTATTATTCATTGTGATAACTTGTAAAGAATACATCCATTCAATATTCATTTATTATTCATTGTGATAACTTGTAGAGAATACATTCATCATTTTCTATTCATTGTGTTAACTTGTACAGAAAATACATTCATTCATTTATTATTCATTGTGATAATTTGTAGAAGATAAATTCATTCATTTATTATACATTGGTAATTTGTAGAGGATAAATTGATTCATTCATTGTGGTAATTTGTAGAGATTTTTGGAGTAAGTGATCATGATTTGATGTTTAGTCAAGAGATAAAGTTTGAAGATGAAGATGAAGAAGATACAGCAGTACAGTCTTACAACAATACTGGTTCTGTTAATCAACAATCTAATGATTATATACAAAGTAGGGTAAGTTATAGTGTAGTATACGATTCATGGAAATGAAATGGGGTTTAACGTCTACTCTTCTGCACCTAAACTGGGCTAATGGAAGACAGGCATATGCCATACAGTGTGCTATTTTACCTGTTCATCGGCGCTATGGCCTACTCTTATATCAAATTCCAACTGCCAAGGGATCATTTACATACAAGCCAATGTGTACATGGGACCTTGGTTTTTCGACCCATCCAAACGACTAGACAGTTGTCCTTGCCAGGCCCTCCGTTCTGTATCACTGACAAGTGGAAAATCGAGATGAATTTTCTCAGCCAGTGGAGGGATCGAACACCCGACCTCCAGGCTAGCGAGCCAGTGCCTTACCCACTTAGCCACGTGATCCCCCATACAATCATGGCACTTGAGTCACAGGTAGAAAGGATGGTTCAAATCGTGCTGGGGAAGAGATTGTGGTGCAAGGATTACTGATAGCTGGAACTTAAATTCAGGGAATGCCGCTGTCTACTAGACTGAATTCTCCTTAATAGAATATCACATGTGACCAAATCGATAAAATTATTGGATTGATGAGATGTTTAAATTCCATTCCTTTCCACACTATGATTTGTATATGACGAATGGAAAACAATGTAATTGTATCTGTTCTTAGGATGTAAATGTAAGTTATATTCAGAATGATTATATTCACAGAATACAAGACAGGTTTTGATCTCCAGACATTTTACAAATATACTGAATTTGTAAAGTTAAATATGTGCTATATTTCAGATTCAAAGAGCTCAGCAATTGATAGAGATGGAATCAAGTGCCCCACAAAACAACAGTGAACGATTTCCAGAAAAAAAAGCCACCACTTTTACTGCTGATAGACAAAATGTTCCAGCATCTATACCCAAACCTACAAACATAATATCATATAACAATACATTTCTACCACCAAGAGGTAAGTTATTATGAAGGCATTCACACTGACATGGTTACAATTCCCCATTTCTCTCTATTTCTGAACTTGTTTAGCTTGATAATGGTACAGGTACTGTCACATAAATGAAATAAAATTGTAACATATGTTAACCCTGAAATGATGTAGTTTGTTTTAAGTGAGTGTTGAAAATGATTTCCCTCTCTCGCACTCAAATATGGTTTAATTGTCAGTATACAAATTTAGATGAATTTAATGTGTCAATTTATACGACTATAATGTTGATTTGTATTTTATATTTTATTTCTACAATTTAGTATTTTATCATGTTTTAGTTATGGAAACTATAGACCTTACATCAAACAGTACACCAATTAAAAATACATGTCCACAATCACCTATTTGTATTGATGACGAGGAAATGGTGAGTTGAGATTATTATACATCCACACAGTATTCTGTTTGTGCACGTGGTATTAAGCAATATGGGAGAGCGGGAGTACAAACCCTATTGATATTTAATGTTCCATGACCTTTCATACCAGAGGTATACCTCCTTTTTCAAAAGCTTTTTTTTTTCAAATATGGTGTGGAGCATTGGGGTCATAATTGAAAGAAAATTATGAACCCTATCAAAATTTAGCAATCTTCAATATAATGTTCCATAGTTACACCCCAATCCCCTTATCTTAAAACCTTGTAAGAGTGATACAATTTTAATTGTTTGTAACAGATTCTTTTCATATTTGATGTGGGGGTTGGATGGCTGAATGGTTAGCATGTGCGCGCTGTATCTTTAAGCCTGTCATTAAGTCAGCTGGCGTGGTTTCGAATCCCTGGTTGTACATGACAAGGAGTGGGTATTCTCCGGGATCTCCGGTTTCCTCCCACTGCTAAAGACCACTATGGGCAAGCAAATTATTGAAATATAATTAAAAACCATATGTTAGTCCCAAAATGACCTAGTTTGTGTCGAGTTGACGTTAAACCCCATTTCTCTCCCTCATATTTGATGTAAAGCATGACAAATTGTAAACCGATCAATATCCACTATTTTGCGACTTTCAGTTCCAAGGTAATCCTCACTTTGTCGAGATATCCATGCTTTCAAAAATTTCCACACTTTGCTTAGATATCTTTGCTCAGTTTTTGTGTACCACTTTAGAAGAATGACATTCTCAGATAAAATAAATGATGGTAAACCAAAGGATATATCATTTAATGTAATTTAAAATACGAGTCAGTGTAAGACATGTAACTCACTGTGGAAGTATTTTCCCATTTTTATTTCATTCATAGTCACTGCATGTTGACAAATATTTCTAGTATCAAGTAATTGATGACATCAGCAGTAGCAGTTGATACATGATGGAGGTTATTTGGTATATAATGGGTTAAAATGAAGATGTCAATTGTAGTAGAATATTATTTTTTATACGCCCACATTTTCATGTGGACGTATATTGTCGTCGCCCCTGTTCGTCCGTCCGTCCGGTCGTCCATCCGTCCACAATTGTTTGTGAACAGTCTACAGGTCACAATTTTTATCCGATTTCAATGAAACTTAAAATATAGGTTTGTCACCCCAAGATCTCTGTTCCTTTCGATATTGGCACGTATCGGACCGTAACTTCATGGGTTATGGCCCCTGATTGTACGAAAAATCACGTTTTTTAGCTTGTGAACAGTGTAGAGGTCACAATTTTGAACCGATTTGGATGAAACTTGAAATGCATGTTTATAACCCAAAGATCTTGGTTCCTTTCGATATTTGCGCCAATCGGATCGTAACTTCCTTAATTATGGCCCCTGATTCTCCGAAAAATCGCCCTTTTTAGCTTGTGGTCCCTCTGGAGGTCAAAATTGTTATCCGATTTAAAAAAACGTTTGATTATATCACCGTCCAATGGTTATGAAGGTTGAGTTCGAATTTCGTGAAAATCAGACCAAAATTGACGGACAAAATGGCCGCCGTTTGTACGCGAATAGTGTGAAAATATGTTATATCAAGGTTGTGGACCTTATAGAGGTCACAATTTTGAACTGATTTTGATGAAACTTGACATGTATGTTTATAACCCAAAGATCTTGGTTCCTTTCGATATTTGCGCGCATCGGATTGTAACTTCCTGAATTATGGCCCCTGATTGTCCGAAAAATCGCCCTTTTTAGCTTGTGGTCCCTCTGGAGGTCAAAATTGTTATCCGATTTAAAAAAACGTTTGATTATATCACCGTTCCATGGTTATGAAGGTTGAGTTCGAATCTCGTGAAAATCGGACCAAAATTGAAAGACAAAATGGCCACCGTTTGTACGCGAATGGTGTGAAAATATGTTATATCAAGGTTGTGGACCTTATAGAGGTCACAATTTTGAACCGATTTTGATGAAACGTGACATGCATGTTTATAACCCAAAGATCTTGGTTCCTTTCGATATTTGCGCCCGTCGAATCATAACTTCCTGAATTATGTCCCCTGATTGTCCGAAAAATCGCTTTTGTTAGCTTGTGGTCCCTCTGGAGGTCAAAATTATTATCCGATTTAAAAAACCGTTTGATTATATCACGGTTTCATGGTAATGAAGAGAGAATTTTAATTTTGTGAAAATCGGACCAGAGTTGACGGATAAAATGGCCGCCGTCTGTACGCGAATTGTGTAAGAATATGTTATATCAAGGTTGTGGACCCTATAGAGGTCACAATTTTGAACTGATTTTGATGAAACTTGAAATACATGTTTATAACCCAATGATCTTGGTTCCATTGCATATTTGCCCATATCGGATCGTAACTTCCTGAATCATGGCCCTGATTGTACGAAAAATCACCCTTTTTAGCTTGTGGTCCCTCTGGAGGTCACAATTATTATCTGATTTAAAAAAACGTTTGATTATATCACAGTTACACCGTAGTTATGGGTGAGTTTGAATTATGATTTTCTGATGATTACTTAAAATGCAACAACTCTTGTTGACTGCCCGGACGATTTGGCTGCTGTGTGGGCGTATGTTTCGTTGCCTGGCAACCTATTTTTTTATTTAAGATGAGTCCCATTGATGTGAAGAACATAAAAATAAAGAAAGAACATGAAATTAAAACTGAAACTAGTAAACAACTGTTTGTACCTCATGTTAAAGAAGAGACTATGGACATGTCTATTAAAGAAGAAAATATTGAGATTGATACGTCTATTGTTAGTGAAAATAGTGTCAGTCCCAATATAAGCTCTAACCATAGTCCAATTAAATCATCCAATAATAAATGTATTGATGGGACCACAGATGATCTTAGAGCTAAACCATCTGATAATATTAATGATTGGACCATGGACAATCAAACTAAACAATCTGATATGAGTATTGATGGGACCATGGACGATCAGACTGTTGTACATTTACCAAATGATAATGTGACCATATCTCAGTCGGAAAACATTGATCTACAGTCTTCTTCAAATCACAATAGTGCTACAGATAACTCTCATAGACCTGAAAAAACATCAAATAGTGAATACAGACAGGATTCAAAACAAAGACATAATATTTCCAGCCCTAGAACTTCAGTTAGTGCTAATTCTCCATTTAAAGTTCCTCAAATACCAGTAAATTCACCTTTCAGAACTCCAAAACAAAAAGAGCGAGTCATCGAAGAAGAACTTATAATCTCTCCTGACGCATCTAGTCCTCTTCTTTCATTACAGCCACGCTCAGGAATTTCCCGAAATCTTTATATGTCCTCACAGGGTACACGATTAAACATGTCTTTAATGGGACGTAGCCCTGATTCACCGTTTCCACGAAAACCCTCATCAACAAGTTCTGATCATCAATCAACACTTGTCCAAGATTCACCTTTAAGCAGTTCATATGAAAGTCAAAAATCAACTAAGACATTGGTTGATGAGTCTCCCGTCCTTGCTCATCTTTCTAAACAATTTAATAGTGGTAGCGTAACAGATGATATTTCTCCCATTGTTAATAGTAAAGGTACACCATGTATCGAAGATTCTTGTGAAGAATCGGAGTCAGATATAGAAGCTGAGGAGAGTCCTGTTGTTGCTCGTAAGTCAATGCCCAGAAGAAAAGTTATAGGAAGCACAGATGAAGAAGATAATCTTGTAGAAAACCAGGATGGTGAGGAGATGGTTGATGATGATGAGGAGAATGATGAGGAGAATATGTTCGATGAAGATGATGAAGAAGAGGAGGATGTTGGTAGTGAAGAGGAACCAGAAGGAGAGGATGTTGAGTATGAAGGTAATGATAATGAAGTCAGTGGACATGGTGGTGATGATGATGATGATGAGGAGGAGTATGATGGATCATTTATTGATGATGATGAAGATGATGAAGAAGAGAGTAATGATGATGAAGGAAGTGAAGATGGTAAATATTTATATTTAACTAATATGTAATCATACACCAACAATTTTTTTCTTGGCAAACTCTGCTTTTCATCTGATTTGATGTTCAGTATAATATAGAAGCACTTATCTAACATGTGCATCCTATACACTAAATGAATGTACATTGTATATCATGGAAGCACAGTAAATGAAATGAGGTTTAAAATCCTACTTTTCTGTATACACTAGACATCTGTGCTACAACTTACTCTTATTTCAAATTCCAACGGTGCCATGGTTTTGTTTTAAATTGTGTTAATCTCACCAATCAACTGTCCTTGTGTGAACTATGATTACTAAGGATAAACGGTAATGTAAAATGTTGGCTTACTGTAGTTGCAAACTTGGTTTAAAGTGTTTATATTATTTAAATAGGTTTATCATTTGATTTTATAATTCTAAAATATTTATTTTGTTTCATTTTAACAACATAAGAAGATGGATTTGAAAATTTAACAGAAGATTTAAAACTTCAGTTTAATGAATGTGTCAATAATTGCAGGTATTATATATTTCTACATTCAACAATTATTAACTAATGAATAATTTATTTTAAATGTCTGAACCCAGACCCCACTTTACAACTACTGACACTCCTAAGATTTGTGGATTTTGTGCATACATGTATATATTTTTGGAAATAACCTTTGACTAAAGAATTGTCTCAAATTGCACTTTGAGCAGTAACTATCATAACCGGAGAAGTTAGACTAACCAATTTCAGCAAGGTCATTTGTTGGTTCACTCATAGTCAAGCAATGTGTAAACCAAAGCATAAACACTTGTAGCATGTTTTATATTTCCAGACTACTATTGTTGGCGGTGGGGTTCTTGAGGTTATTAAAAATTGTATATTTTTCTTATTACATGTGTATGTGAGTCTATAAACATAGGGGGGGTTGGGATGGCCTAGTGGTCTAGAGTGCCGCGCTTCGACCTCTAGCTGGCCGGTCACCTATGGCTTGCGGCTGTGGTTTCGAGCCCTGGTGTGAGCTTATGTGGCATGGAGATAGGGGCGCCTTCTCAACCTCGTGGGTTTCCTCCAGGCACTCCGGTTTCCTCCCACTGCTAAAGACCCATACGCGCAAGTGAATTATTGAAATAAAATGAAACCATATGTTAGTCCCAAAATGACCTTGTTTGTGTCGAGTGGACGTTAAACCCCATTTCTCTCTCTCTCTCTGTAAACATAGACATCATTTATATCAGATTTGGAAAACTTAAGAGATTCAATTCAAAGCCGTCCTCAGAAGTGAGGTCAAATGTGTCATGCTTTTAAATGTTGTATCATAATGGTGGTACACCTTTGTATTAAATCCACTTTTCCAGATCAAAATGAAATATACAAAGAAAGTCAAACAATATAAAAGTGCATCATACATAGTATGTGAATTCCGTCAATACTATATACCGGAAAACTACAGAAAACACCGGAAAAACACTAAATACCGGAAAACACACTTAATACCGGAAAACACTCTAAATAGGTAACCCGGAGTCTGATCCTTTGTGTTGTGTGGGTTATGGATAGGGTTAGGTTTTTCCGTTCTGGATTAGGGTTATTCAGTGTTTTCCGGTATTCAGTATAACATGGTGTTTTCCGGTAGTTTTCTGGTATATTGTATACCCCGTGAATTCAATGTGAAATAAAACATTTGTTTTAAATTCAGGCTCAGCTATAAAGCGAAGGATTATGAAACAGCTTTGGCTTTTGTGTTACAAGGACTAGAAATATATCCTGATCCTGACTTACAGAAACAAGCCTTAAAGATACACCAAAAAATAAATAATGCAAGCTGAACAGAAAACTTTAGTAGGCTGTCACTTTAATTTTAAAAAATTACTGTCATCTGTGACCTGCAGGAAAGAATTGATATTTATGTTACAATGGCAAGGAGAAATACTCTTTTGCCCATTTTGTGATTGATTTTAAACTATGATTAAAGTTTAATCCTGAAATCAGGTCTTGTTTAATTAGAGTAAAGGTAACAAAATATTTCATAGCAATCTCTCAAGGTATGTATATTCCTTGACTTGCAAACAATTTTGTGACCAGCTCTGCTTAATGAGACACATGGTCAAAATATAACTACTGATGTATGCATAAATGTAAAAATTGTGGTATTCAAAGACAGTTAAATATGCATTTAAGAAATGATACAAATATTCAGCTTTGGAGTTGATTTACATTGTAATATTTTCAAACAAAAAGCAATTAAAAATTACTCAAACAAGCAATGTCATACTCCACCAGGGGAGGTTGGATGGCCGAATGATTAGCATGTTCACTGTGCATCATAAGGTCTGTCATTGAGTATGATTGGCTGTCAAACTTTGTGGGTTTTCTGCGGGGTCCTCTGGTGTCCTCCCACTGTTAAAGACCCCAACACGCAAGTGAATTATTGAAATAAAATTGAAACATGTGTTAGTCTCAAAATTACCTAGTTTGTGTTGAGTGGACGTTACATCCAATTTCTCTCTCTCTCTCTCTTACTCCAGCAGAAATAAAAATATTCTGTAAACACCCAATCAGTAAAGCTGATTTTGTTTATAAGTTTATTGCCATATATGAAAAAAGTGTGTGACATTTCTCATTTAGCCTGAGCTGGTCACATCTAATGATATTTTCGTTGATGTTATTGTTTAAATTTTTAATATAATACATTTAAAGTATAAATACTTCCTACATATATTCATTTTTTCTTTTCATTCAATTTTTAGAATATCATAGTAAAATACTATAATGGTTCAGGTGTGTCAAATATAATTAGGCTTACTTTTATTCATAGATTTTTGTGAATATTGGATTTGAACTAATTTAATTGAAAGTTTTTTTGTTTTGTTTTTTTGCTTCCTTTCATAGATTTCCTAACTGTGCAATATAGTGCTTACATAATATGTTAAATTGTAACAAGGAGTTTGTAATGTGTGATAAAGTACATCAAATATATAAAATAAATTCAATTTATCATATTTTTTTTATTGACCTTTCCTCTTGGGAGATATAGGAGGTTGGGTGTATGTATGCTTTAGATATTAAGGTCTGCCATTGAGTCAAGTGACATGGTTTAGATTCCCTTTTTGTACATGACAAAGAGTAAGGTTGCCTGTCAAACCACATGGGTTTTCTCCTGGTCCTCCAATTTCCTCCCACTGCTAAAGAAAGACCCCTATGTGCAAGTACATTATTAAAATGAAATTATATTGTAACATACAAAAAACTTTTTGTAGTGGTTTAGTGTGAGTTCAAACTGTGGTATAATTCAAAAATATTTTCCTATCAGTTTGATTGCTTTTATCTTTACTTTTAATAGGCCCACATTTCATGTTGTTGTCATCCGTGTCTGGCAATCCACAATTGTTTCCACCCATATTTTCATGTATACAAATAGTGTAAAAGTATGGTAATATCAAGGTTGGGGGTGAGGGCGAATGGCTAGCATGTGCACGCTGTATCATAAAGCCTGTCATTGAGGCAACTGCTGTGGTTTCGAATCCCCAATTGTACATGACAAGGAGTAGGCTCGCCTGTTCAACCTTGTGGCTTTTCTCTGTCCTCCAGTTTCCTCTCACTGCTAAAGACCCCTGACGGACGAACTCATTCTATTAGTCCCCTGCTTTCTTCGAAAGGCGAGGGGAAATTAATAGTACACATTGGTGTATTTAAAATTGGTGCTATAATTATCTCCCTTTAGTGTATCATGGGAGATAAGTTGTCTATCCATAATTACAGTAGTCCATGTACTATAAAGTTTTTATACGATCACGTTTGTATGTGGTGGATGCATATGTATAATATTGTCGTCGCCCCTGTCCACACCGACATCTGTCTGTGCACAATCTGATTTTGGCATGTGGACACAGATCACCAAATATTCCTCGGCCCAAAGACGTTTTTAGTCTTTCTCCCCCTTTCTCCGTTTCACCTTTTTCTTGACGTTTTGGTGTAGAATGAAAAATGGGTTTGAATATACACTTTCTGTCAGGTTTGGGTGAATAAATATGATTTTGAGGCGGAAGGATACAAGAGTTGAGAGGTTGGTTAGGTTAAAATGTAGGGCTGAAAATTGCATATTTACTTGACTCTACTTCCAGCTTGCGTATCTCAAATTTTTCATGATACCTCATACGTGCTTTATGGCAAGAGGTTGCCACATGTTGCTCTATCTGTTTATAACCTACAGATCCTGGTTCCTTTCGATATTTGCACACATCGGACTGTAACTTCCGTAATAATTATGGCCTATGGTTGTACAAGAAGTCGTTTTTATACGCCCACATTTTCATGTGGACGTATATTGTCGTCGCGTCCGTCCGTCCGTCCGTCCACAATTGTTTGTGAACAGTCTACAGGTCACAATTTTTATCCGATTTCAATGAAACTTAAAATATAGGTTTATCACCCTAAGATCTCGGTTCCTTTCGATATTGGCTTGTATCGGACTGTAACTTCATGGGTTATGGCCCCTGGTTGTACGGTTTTTAGCTTGTGAACAGTGTAGAGGTCACAATTTTGAACCGATTTTGATGAAACTTGACATGCATGTTTATAACTCATAGATCTTGGTTCCTTTCGATATTTGCGCCCATCGGATCATAACTTCCTGAATTATGTCCCCTGATTGTCCGAAAAATCGCTTTTGTTAGCTTGTGGTCCCCCTGGAGGTCAAAATTATTATGCGATTTTAATGGTAATGAAGAGAGAATTTGAATTTCGTGAAAATCGGACCAGAGTTGAGGGATAAAATGGCCGCTGTCTGCACGCGAATTGTGTGAAAATCAATCTAATTAAAATATAGATCTATATTTCGTTTCGTTTTTTATACTTTCGATGGCCTACACTCATGTAGATCTAACTAGTTATAGTGGAAGCTCACGTTCTATGACGTCAGGTATCAAGCACGGGACATTTGACCCGATAACGTCAGTCATTCGATTAACCAATTAGCGACGGCCATGCTTTTCAAAATCCACTTTTGTTTTGTTATGATTTCTATCCGCTGGTGTTTATAGTATAGACGTCGTTGGCTGGTAATATCTACCCACAGTTCCACGCATAAAAAGGTCAAACGGTCGATTCGACAGACCATTTGATTGGCTGACCCCTCATTTCAGCCAGAACGCAAGTTAAATAACAAGTCCTCCAGATCCAAGAGTAGTGAAGACAAGTAAAAATGAAATTTTGAACTATAAAAAACGAAACGAAATTGGATCTGTGTTTTAATCAGATTGGTGTGAAAATATGTTATATCAAGGTTGCGGACCCTATAGAGGTCAAAATTTTGAACTGATTTTGATGAAACTTGAAATACATGTTTATAACCTAATGATCTTGGTTCAATTGCATATTTGCCCGTATCGGATCGCAACTTCCTGAATTATGGCCCCTGATTGTACGAAAAATCACCCTTTTTAGCTTGTGGTCCCTCTGGAGGTCACAATTATTATCTGATTTAAAAAAACGTTTGATTATATCACAGTTACACCGTAGTTATGGGTGAGTTTGAATTATGATTTTCTGATGATTACTTAAAATGCAACAACTCTTGTTGACTGCCCGGACGATTTGGCTGCTGTGTGGGCGTATGTTTCGTTGCCTGGCAACCTATTTTTTTTAGCTCGTGGTACATCTAGAGTCCACAATTATCCGATTTCAAAAACCGTTCGAATATATCACCGTTACGCTGTAATAAAGGTTGAGTTCGAACATCGTGAAAATCGAACCAAAACTGCCGGACAAAATGGCTGCACCTCGTACGCAAACAGTGCAGTAAAAAAAAATACGGTATATCAAGGTTGCGGATCCTTTAGAGGTCACAGTTTTGATCCGATTTTGATGAGACTTGAAATGCATGTTTATAACCCAAAGATTCCGGTTCCTTTCGATATTCGCGCATATCGGATCGTAACTTCCTGATTTATTGCCCTTGATTGTACGAAAAATCACGCTTTTAGCTTGTGGTCCCTCTACATGTAACAATTTTTATCCGATTTACAAAATCGAACAAAATGGACCCCCAGAGGCCATAATTTTGATCCGATTTTGATGAAACTTTAAATTTATGTAGATATCACAACGATCTTGGTTCCTTTCGATAATCGCGCATATCCAAACGTAATATCCTGGATTATGGCCTGTGATTTTTGGAAAAATCGCATTTTGAGCTCGTGGACTCGTTATAAGTCACAATTTATAATCAAAATTAAAAAAAAACGTTGAAATATCACCGTTAAACATCAATGATATTTGAGTTCAAATTTGTTACAATCTGACCCATACTGACAGACAAAATGGCTGCTCAATGTACACAAATAGTGTAAAATTTTGATGAAACTTGAAATGTATGATTACAGTGCACGATCTTGGTCCCTTTCGCTATTTGCGCATATCGGACCATAACTATGAGGATTATTGCCCCCGATTGTACGAAAAATCAGGTTTTTCGCATGTGGACCCTGTAGAGGTCACAATTTTTTAACCGATCTTACAAAAGCGTTTACATGGAGTTCGAATTTCGTGAAAATCGGACCGAAACTGCCTGACAAAATGGCCATTCATTGTAGACAAATAGTGTAAAAGTATGTAATACCAAGGTTGTGGACTCTCTAGAAGCACAATTTTTATCCGATTTTGATGAAACTTAAAAGACATCTTTATATCCCAAATATTCAGTCCAGTTCGACAATCGCGCATTTCAGACCACAATTTCCTGAATTATGGTCCTGATTGATCGCTTCTTTTATTTTAGCTCTTTCTCTATCCATCTCTTGCGAAATGTGGGCGTATCTTTCCTGTTAACCGCTGGTTATCTCTCTGTATCTGCGAAGGTAAATCGCCATGATTACCGAGAGATAAAGTTGTGATCAAGAAATGGACACTTAAACTGATAATATATAACTTATTTAAAGCAAACCATCAAAGATATCTTAGTTTGGCAACCCGTTTCAAGCAGTTCGCATTGTGGTGCGGTGCGTTACTATAGGATTGTCCCCACTACAGAACCTTTCCTTTAGTAGTCATTTTCCAGAATAACAAAATACTGAAAACGGTTTACCAATCGGTTTCCATTTTTGATGTTAAATCCACCACATCAATGTAAATAATCAAGAAGCTTTGTTATCATGATAAAAAAAGAAAAATGCCTTTGTTGGGAATAGATACAAATCCCTATCGGGTATCTAATTCTGTTATACCTTGGCTAGACAAAGATTATTTCAAAGGTGTGTTTACAAATGGCCCTGGCATCTTTTATCTTGTAACAGGCTGGTATGGCATTGCTATGTGTTCAGATAATTTAATAATATCTATTTATTATTGCGTTAATTTAGATAAAATTAATTTAATCCATAAGTGACCATAACGGAAAATCAGACATGAAGTTCGGATCTACAAAAACAAGATTGTTGAGACATCAGTTTTAGGGAAGTCATTGATTTCACAGGTCATCGTAAATATATGTAATACACACAAAAATATTATAATATGGAAAATAGTAATCGTGTTCCATATTGTGTTTTTGTGTTTATTATCGTTAGGGGGAGGGGTCACGTATGTTTCTATACAGTTTTCAGGACCTCACCCTTTATTAAAGTCAAACTATTTCAAATTAAATGTAAATATCCACTCTCAGACAATGCACAATAAAGCATGGTGATCTAAAGATTAATCAAAGCGGGCAATTCTTTACGTTAACGCCACCAACGATTCCCATTATTTTGTAATGTTTCACGCCGCCATCTTGTTTTTCACTGAAATACGTCATTTCTATCAACGAACATCGAGATTAAGATGGCTTCTAGGTGATCTTATATTTTTGAGGGAGGGGGGCTTTTAAATGATTATCTAAGGGACACCTTTTAGTCCTTGTTTTTGTTAAACGTAAAAAGGTAAATAAATTATTGACCATCTGGCTAATTGTTGCTTTATTGAAGGTAGTCAAATCCCATTGTCGTTAACGGATTACCAGAATGATGTGGCTGGTAGTCCTGTTATTAACGCATTTTTGTCTGCAATCGACATTCAGGTCGGCAAATCAGAAAATTTGATCATTCCTATAGCACTGCAATATACATTATATAACTGAACAATTGATTCCGTCAAGAACGAGTATTTCTACTTCACATCCCGAGCTTTCATCGTTCGTTAAGATTACATGAAGTCTTGGTGGTACTCTTGTGCAACATTAATTATATCACAAATTCAGGTTTTTGGATGCTGGGATGACTGTCATTTCTGTAATCGACCAAATTCCTGTTTCCATCGTACATGTACTGTATATTACAGCAATAATGGATACAACACACCGTTGGGATTGATTGAAAACAAATCTTCACTATTGCTTATGATCGTGAGTTTACTATCAAATAGACATTAAAATTTTAGGTGTGAAAATTCTTTTGGTTCAAGGTATCCGTTATGTTCTCATCAGATTGTGATTATGATTATGTTAAGTGTTCGTCATAAAAAGATTTTCGTGCTATTTTGATTACTGTATCTTACACACATAAACTTGGCTTTGGTAAGCTATAAGTATATGTCCATCATCCTATATACAGTCCTACAAACATAAATCAACAAATGTATTATACCAATAAAACAGTTAAAAGATCTCTTTATATTATCTTAGAATACCTTAATAAAATTTGGTGAGGATATGTTTAGTAAATTTTGATAGACGCTCTCATATTTTTATCTCCAATAATTTCGTCATTTTTGACTAACATGTCTGTTATTTTCAATAAATACTGAGCTAACGTGCACAAGCGAATTAACCAGGGTGGCGATGTTTCGGGCTGCCAAAATTCCAAAGGGCTCTTCCATGCTAATACCATTATGGACCCGCGTTTTCCATCCTACCTGAATGATCACTTACACGTTTCTTTTCACCCCCACTTAGAAGTGGAAACAAACTTGTACATTCCCGCCCGACACCAGATCCATATATTATTGTGTCCATGTGGTTGGCAGCCGAGCGGTTACAAATGACTCACGACAATAATCTCTCCGGTTCGAATCTTTGTTGTGTCGATAGCAAATTTGGGGTTTTCAATCCAGACTCCGTTGGACTTCCAAGGGGATACAGAAGTATTTTTCACCTCTTATGACACTCCTTCAAAATAACCAAAGTGTTGTGTCAATAGACCGTTAACCCACATCTTCGTTTTGGGGTTATTTGATATTCTTATTCTTCATTAAAGGCGCTAAATCGCTATTGTCACCAAAAAAATAGACACAAATGGGCCGCAACGCCTATAATATTGTAATATGAATGTATATAAACTGATTCACATTCAATCGTTCATATTTTTTTACTGCAATTTCTAATCAGTTACGTTCGGCGAAATACGCGAAGAGTATGGCAGTCTCTGGCGTCTGGTTATTTCAGTCTACATCAGTAGTATTCTCCTACATGGGATATATTTAGCCTCGTGCATCGAGTCGCTTCATGCCACTGGCACTAGAAAGCATTCTGGCGCACGATTCGTATGCCAATTATAAATTTTCATTTTGCCGTAAATATTGGATATCACAAGCCCAACCTTTCACAATAAATAACAACATAAATGTTGATTTAAATTGATCAATAAGCCGTGATTGCAATGTCGAAGACTTTGGATGACATGGAGTTAAAGACTTGGCTCCTTTAAGCAAGCAGATAGGCCATTTCTTGACTTTTTCTTCCCACTTACCAAATATCTATTAGTCATTTAGTCCGACCGACGATTTCTTTAGATTGCAGTCAAGATGGATTTCAGCGTTTTTCTTATGTATAATCTTCATAACAATTGCAAGTCGTGTTATGAATATTTGTCTTAAATGATTGATGATTCTATTCTTTGAGCTTTGTTTTGATAAATGTCCTTTCTGTCTTGGCGAGTTTTTGTCAATAGAAAAGAAAACAAAAGTTGAATTTTGGGCGTTGACACGTATGTAAGTAATGAGTTTTGTTTACTGAACTTAGAATATATCGCATTATGTAGCATTGTTCTTTTCTTTTTGTATGTTTTTCAAAAAGAAAAAATCTTTGACTCCATCCATTTTATAATTACATCATTTGTCTGCCTAAGTTATTCTTCTTATTTAACAGATTGGGCCAAATAATCGGATAATCTTGAAGATAAAATAGTTTTACGGTTAAACAGAAAATTATAACATAGACTAAACCTGAAATAAAGTATTTGGAGGAAGTTGAGGTATAATAACATATTTACTGCATTTAACTGAATATAATGGCTTATTTATTTCGTTTGGTATTCATAGCGATGACACATCGGACATCAAGGAATGAGATAAAAGCTAAGCTGTTAAGAGAAGTTATATGTATGTTACATTTATATAGTTGTCAGATTTTATCAACTTGTATGCAATATTTGGAAGTCTGTAAATGAAGATGAAATTTTGCGATGGTGCCATTTGATAAAGAAACAGGAAACATTTTTTCTGTCTGTTTTGACAAGCAGAAAACAATATCTCACTTAGTGAAGACTGCATTACTGAACCAGAAATTGTGTGCATTCGAAAAGATAGACCCTGGTCCCCTGGTAATTGAAGTAACAGATAACTAATATAAACTATGTAAGAGCGGAGACAGGTAAGTTAAACACTGCACCACACACACACACACACACACATACACACACTCGAAAAGAAAAACCCTCCTCTATCAAACACTCTTGGCCACCACCACCATCAAAAACTTGTCCGATCAAAGGGCAAGTTTTTGATGGTGGTGGTGGCGAGGGAACTATAAGTGACCAGGAACTATAACGTCATCGCCGCCATCTTGGAATTGTAATATCAAAAATCGATGTTCGTCAATTCAAGGAACATGCTTCCCAGTTTCGCGTGGATCGCGCATGAATCAGTGGAGCCTTAAACTGATAGCCAAAACATTGGCAAGTATGTTGTAAAGGTAGATACAAGAAGTCTCCGAAGATTTAGCGTTTCCAATGGTTTTTCGAATCTTAACCGTTTCTTGAGATTCCTGGAGAGAAAAAAGACACAACCCGATTGTTTTCAGCTTTGTCACGATCACTGATTATAGGCTTATTAGACTGATAATATATAGTAAAACAATACATGTGTTTATCCTCCTTTAAATTACTAATAAACAAAACATCACCACACCCAAAGGCCACTTTAAAAACAGATAAAACTTCATTACTTTTAACATTCAGTATGGAAATAGTACAAAATTATTGTGTTGAAATATAAGAAGTCTTCATAAGTATCTTAGAATTTATAGCATTTCATATTTATTGGCAAGTTTTATATTCATGAAATCGAGAACACGATATTCAAAAGCTGAACTTGAAATATTAGCTCAAGAGCAACTGTTAGAGAGGACAAAAAATAATATCGTCAGTTTTAATTACAGACTGATTTAATTTATACCAAAACAAACTATATATACATATTGTTATCTATTTATGACTGTTTTTATACACCCATATTTTCATGTGGACGAGTATTGTCGTTGTTCCTGTCCGTCCTGGTGTCCGTCCACAATTGATTGTGGATACTCTATCAGGCACAATTTTTATCCCATTTTTACGATACTTGAAATATAGGTTTATACCAAATAGATGTCGTTATTGTCGATAATGGAATGTATCGCACCGTAACTTCGTGGATTTTAGCTTATGGTCCCTCTAGAGGTCACAATTTTTATCCGATTTTTTAAAAACCCTTTAAATATACCACCGTTCACCCTAATGATAGTTGAGTTTGAATTTCGTGAAAATCGGACAGAAATTGCCCAACAAATGGCCGCTCCTTGTACGCAATAGTGTGAAAGTATGTAATGCCAAGACTTGATAAACCCAACTTCAAGTTTGGATCAAAGGTCACGAGATGTAAACAGGGTTATCGCTAATCCCAACCCTAATCCTGGACCTAGGCCCAATGCTTACCCTCACCCTAGCCTACAATCTCGCTAAGATTTAGCCAGCAAGATACAAGATCTACATTACAAGCCTTATTTTGGCTATTCATATTTTCCAAGTTATTGCAATGTGTGCTTTCATCTGAATAAGCTATTTACATCACTATCTGGTAGTCCCCCTATCACAAATAATAATACATTAGCGTCAATAGATCTATTATTGTATAGGTGAGTAACTGCCATAATGATGACTTAATATCTACCTTAATATACCAGAAAAACACATAGATACCTACATCAATAACACAATGCATTTAGTGTACGGTTTACATACTAAACCTACTTTTGTTTTTTAAACGAGTTCAATTTCACTCATCTAGTGTTTTTATCTCAATTCCTAGGAGTTTTATATGTAAGATCTATTGGTTAAGAAAAGAACTCGTGTAGTTACTAAAGACTAGTTTTCTTTATTCAGTGATATGTAGGTAAAGAAAGACGTTTTTTCTCGTCTTAAGAGCAATGATTTTGTCTTAAGATAATTTATCGGCGTGTTATTTCTCATTTTTTGTTTTCTTGAAAAATATCAGATGAACAAATAAACCATCGATTTGCTTCACTTGAAATACATGTATTGGCAGATGTTGAGAGTAAAAACAGGTGAAAAAATGGATTACGATGTTTTATAGTGTTGACGAACAATGACTCGGTACACGTAATGAAAATGAAATGAAATGAAATGGGGTTTAACGTCCTACTCTTCTGCACCTGACCTGGGCTAATGGAAGACGGGCATACGCCATACAGTGTGCTATGAGGGAATGAAATTGGGGTCTGAAAATGGGCATACGCCCTTCAGTATTCCCAGGTACCGGCGCTAAGGTTTATTTCGAATTTCAAGTATCGATGGTTCTTATAAGTGTACATCGCATTGCACAGGGGACCGCGGGTTTTCGTCCCACCCGAACGACTAGGCGTTGTTCCTGGGTAGGTCCTCAGTCCCGAACCACAGACACGGACAAAGACCTCCAGAAAAGACGAGGTTAGTCATCTGGCGTTTTACGTACTGAGCCACCGTGGTTCCAGTTCTGTAGACCATTCTATCGAAATAGCAGGTACTTGAACCGGTATAAACTAAGCTTGATTTCTGTTATACGCCAAATATCTAATAGGTACATCAACCGCCATTTTATTTTACCGGCCCCTTAAATTAAATCCTTTCATTTCCCTTTCTGCTAATAAGAGTCTTTTTTAATACTTCAAGTGTCTGTGTACATTTGTATACATGGGTATTAAAGACTCGGTAGCACCCAGGGTAATTAACATAAAATACTATTCTTTGTTGGTTGTTTTTTTTCTAGACACAATAGAGTCACCAAATTCTATAAATATGTAATACTATAACTGTTACTTTTCGAATAGGCTTTAGTTGTATTTATCAAGCAATAAACATTAATTGTATTCCATAAAATTGTGACCTGTGTATAACAGACGAGTGTCCACTGCTTTTGGTCAAGGATCAAATTCCAATCAAAGTTAATTGAAGATTGAGAGCTCGCACACGCCAGCAAATGACTTTTGGAAATTGTGATAAATCCGCACTCGATTCTACCCTAGCGAATTCTCTTCCGTCATGCAATTACGCCTTTTCTATCAAACCGTACAATTAATACAGTGACCATATGTATACACAAAGCAATCTTCAAAATAGTTCAGACAATAAGAATATTCCTCATGGAATTATCGAAACCTTGAAACAGCTTAGGATTGTGATGAATCAAGTAATAGCATGTGTCTACACATTATACTGCACGATTCTAGGTTTTATTCAGATCACAGAAAAAAGCTTTCAATCTACTTTATCAAGATTTGATGATTTGAGGAGATCGAATGTATTTTATGTCTTGATCTTAAAATGGTCCCACCGGAACTTTAAAGTTAATCTTCACAAGAACGTAATGTCAATTTAATGGCTAGACCTGTGAATAACGGCAGTAAAAACGACAACCGTAAACCGAGACGCTTAAATGGACATCACGTGAGGCAACCGGCTGCAGTCTTTAGACAGACGACGTCGTCGTGCACGGCTTACAGATTCGATTGTGAATTGAACCTCTATTAGCCTTTCTAGCACTGAGTAATGGCCGTGGGTCCGATAATGACCACAATTCAGTATAATCCAAGAATGCACACGAATACATCAATGATTAATCTTTGTCACACATCTCCAGCATTAAGACAACCCGTCGATGGTGTCATCATTTAATAGATTGGCGTTGGAACCATTGCCTGAAATGATGATAATCTCAGGGGTATACAATGCCTCCCACCCTCTTCCATCAACCAGATGTACATCTTCAACCCAATTTACACCGTGACGCATAACTATACTCATTATAAACCATGCTGGAGTGTTTGAATTCCGAGATTGACAATTTCGTTCACAAGGGACAATGTGTAAGAAATTTGAATACCTTGGTAAATTAATACGGTAGTCTGCTGTTTGCTTAACTGGCATCTGTAATGCAAGTATTTATAATATAACGCACTGAGCATCTAACAAAATTTGAAAAATAAATTAACTGTTTCTAAAATGGCTCTTGAAAGATGCAATTCTTTTGCATGATTTTAGATGGGTTTTATTTTTAAAGAGCTTTGTTAGCCAAACATTTTGTAGTCCATGAATAAATATTAATTATGTTTCGGGAATGGTATGGTTACACTCTTCACCTTTCGAAAGTATTGTGGAGTGTGTTTGCTGCGTGGATTTTTTCGTTGTGAATTTAATATTTGCGAATTTATCAGAAAGTTAGAAATCGGATTTCAATTTCATGATATGAAATACAGTGTAGATGAAAGCTGTGTTTTAGTCAGCAAATCGGACATATTATTGTAAAGATCTATGGACCAACATTCTATAGTTCTGCGGTTAGGGTGCAATTAATACTATTTGACATGGAGACATCATTCATGATGGCGCTTCCGCCTGCGTTTCTATGTATTTTAACTGGCACAGGATCTTTTATTGATACGTAATAGTTATATAGACTAACCAATGGGTTGGCTGTTTTACAATGATTTTAAAAACATGGCTTAAAACTCTTATTACTCAGGCTTATGGTAAACGTCACGACTCGTCTAAGAGGATTAACCCTTTTACCTTTCGCATTTCCTTTTTCAACACCACCGAGATGAGTTCTGTGCTTGTGACCCTTCAAGGATTACATTCAAATGCATACATGAATTTCTACGAGTTTTCTTTTAATATAAATTTAGACTGTAATTTGACTTTGATACTCGATTTGAAAATGTCACTAAGATCCATCTCCCTATACCCAGATTAGATCACAACATTTTGTCTATTTCGATTCAAAATCGGAAGAAGCTTTCAAGAAATTAGAGCCAAGAAAGGAAACAGAATAATAATTGATTATCTAAGACATGTATCTTGCAGTAACGGAAATCGTAAAAGTAGATTTTCTTAACCACATTTTCTTGATCAGTTTTCAACTTATCTTTCAAATTCCTAGACATAAGTTGAATAAATACGCCAGCGAATGCCAATACACTTTTCCCTTTGAATTCCTTGGAGGACTGGACAGGAATTGTTGAGAAAAAGACAGGTCGTCTACTATCAACAGGTTTTATCATAAAGGTTGCGTTACTAACCATCATTATCAATGGCGTAGAATAAAATTACCGACCGTGTTAAATTAATCTAAAGAAGATATTGGGTCTCCCTTGATATTTATGTCCGTTTTCTTACAAAAGAGAATGAGTCACGATTCAATTCGACTAAAACTTTGCTCGATTCACTGACGGTTAATTAGAGCCAATAAACTCCAACCCGCTTGTCAAAATCACCCGTGACGAGCCATCTGACAGACGTCATATACATACGACATCTTTCAACTCTGGGAATTCAATTCCCTAAAGCCCGAGTTATCGAACCATGGTATTGCTTTAATATTCAATATCCTTTCTTTTGTTTTATAAATTTGATAGTGGAATATTTAAAATATTGTGATTTAGATAAACAGTATTTCCAGAAATATCTTGGCCTCATAGCAACTGTTTTTGTCGACAGCTACTACCTGTTGTTGCTGGTGGCCTCATCCAAGAAGGTCATGGATATTCATCGGTGACAAGTAACGATAGTTAACCATTTTGTGATGAAGGACGCGAGACTTGGCAATGGACAGCGGTGAGTCGTTCCCGATGGGATGAAAAACCGATGTGTACATATTGGTTAGCATATTAAAGATCCCTTATAAGTTATAAGTTGGAACTGGCAATAAGAGCAGGACGTAGCGCCGCTGTCCGGGCAAAATTTCCTCATAGCAAACTACATGGCGTTTGCCCGTCTTTCTTATCCCAGTTGGTGCAGAAAAACAGAACCCCATTTCATTTCCGTTCATAAGGATGGCATAAAATGGAGTAGGTTTCATTCCCTGCTTGTATGTGGCAAGGGGCAATGTCGTGGGTTTTCGTCGGATCCTGTCGACACCTTAGACCCCTATCCATATGGGAATTATTGAAATATAAAAAATCGAACCATATTTTAGTCCCAAAACGACCTAGTTTCTGCCCCCATACCTCTACCTTGGCACCCATCTTATCCCCCACACACGCACTCCCACTTGATATCGTCTTATCGGTTCTTCTTTACAGACAGGGATTTGTCAACTCTTGATCATTTTGCCAATCAAAACTTGCGATACGGAACATTCAACATCAATCAACCAGTCAAACCCTTCGGTACAGAACGTTCCTGGAAATCTTCGAAAGGCTTTGATTATTGAGGTAAAATGTATCATTGTGCTATCGTTACTGATTTCAATTTTTATGGAGTAACCAACGAATCAAACAAAAAGAAAATAACACCTTTCAGTTTTGATTGGATTGAATATGCTATTTGTTGTTGTTGGCCGATGACTAAGTTGTTACCTATTTTTTGAGGTTTCCCAGTACTAAGTAATATCTATCAGAAGACAAAAATTCATCAGATATTCGTCCATGCAGAATTGGAAAACATATTTTAAATGACTCCAACAATATTAAACCCTTTTTTGCTTTTATCACCAAATTACGAAGTATGGAAGAAAGTTACGTGAAATACACACATTATAATATATTAGAAGTTGAGGACGATTTGTTGAGTAGCGAGGTATGTAGTTTACTTGAAGTATGTATAAAAGAATGTTAACAGGCACAAATCACCATTCTGATAGACTCGTTTTACATCTTTATGAGCTGTTGAAAGAGACGGGTTTTTGTTTTTTTCTAGCTTCCCTTTCCTTTCGTTCAACTAGTCATTTTGTTACAGTGTCAGTCAATGGTAGCTGATTGTGGTATTTTTAGAGATGTATTTTTAAAGGTATTAGTTACTGTAACAGAGGACAGATATGATGTTAACATAATACAAAATATACATTGTTTATAAAAGGCTGGAGATAATGGAAATAAAACAGTCACTGGGGGTAAAACAAGATTAGTGTTAGTGTCCTACTAATACTGATATTTCTACTGAATTTGGAAACCGATGTAACCATAAAGAAAGTACATTATTGATTTAAATAAAAGTAAATTGGAATTGGTCTTGGTCACAATATTGGGGTGGAATAGCGTTGTTTGGGTACCGTTCTGTAATAATTCAACCATTACAATTCGTGTTTTTCTGTCGCTTGAAAAATCAGCCTACAGTCGAATGTTTTTGTTCAGACAATTGTAGCGCCATCCCAATAAGGGCATATATGTCTGTAGTGTCTTTATTTCCTCTGCCTGACCCCCATCTATAATTAACAGATATTTATATATAGTTGGCCCATGTTGTTGCTATTTGATCTGTTGTTAACAAGCACAACTAGACTATCCTCATCACCTTTCTGGTTTTATTTAGTCAACTTATACACCATAGATAAACAAACATTGATTATCATATTGAACCAGTTTAGATATATAATACCTATGTTTACTAATTTGACGATTCTTACTTACACTATAACGTACAACAAGATCCTTAACTGATAATGGACCAAGACGTCTTGTTAAATAGTCATGACGTCATGGCCCATGTTGAGAATTGATGTTTAGCAATTTATCAAGACTTTACTTAGGTCATTTGAAATAAAACATCACTTTATTTTGATAATCTTTGAATGGTATTTAATGATTGATCATTATATTACGCAATACAATTCTATACACTCGACATTTTGACAAGATTTCACTGGTCGTTATCAAGCATACTAATTTACGAACAATGAAATCTTGTCGAAACGTCGTATGTACGTATAATGATATAGTGATTGTTATTCATATAACTGTGTTGTGTTATGTTAGGTTATTATTACTTACCCTGATTAGGGTGCACTGGTGGGTGGGGGCGCGGAGGGTTAGGGGTGCAACTGGCAGCGATTTTCCGCCTACTATGCTGACAAATGTCAATAGTTATTTTACTCGACCAGACGCTTTCCTCGTCAGCTCTGTGGTCACTACTCGTGAAAACTAGGATAGGGCTTAAAAGTTCCCGACTGGGTATGGATTATTTGTCATGAAAATGCGAGCGATGGCGTTTTCCACGAATATTATTAGTTGAAATGCAGCTGGTCTCGCTTGCTTGGTCCATTAATACTAGGAAAATACGTCTAGCATTATACAGCATCCTTGTTATTGCAAATCGATTAAAAGTTTTTAAACTTTAGAAATTTAGCAATCGACACGTACGTATGTCTTGCTGCAGTAACACGAGAAACGAAGAAGATTTTCTTGTCATTATCACAAGATGAAAGGTTAAGTCGTGCTAAGCTCGCTTTTTGCATATCATTTTATTTGGAATGATAGGAGTAGTGTAAACGGCTTTACCTGAGAAAGAGTCGTAAAAACAACATGACAAGAATGTTAATGTATTTTTCTACTTGTCTATTAATAACACCTTATCATTTCAATTCGATCTGCTTATACGGTATAACCTTACTTTAAGCAATCTTACTTCAGTCTGGTGTACAGCTAAACACAAGATTCCTCGCATCACACACGTTGAAATCTTAATGTCTTCACGTGTGCTATTTGTCGGCATGTTTCCATCGATCGCTTTTGGGGTTCGTCGATCGTAAATCCAGAATACATATGCCTGGATTTTCAAGTTTCCAGTAAGTCCCATATTTTAATGGAAGCTGGGGTAATCCACGCCGACATATTTTCCGTGTAAATATCAATTCAGTTTTAAATTTAGTCCAGTTTCAATACTATAACGTTTGCCTAGACACAGCGTGGATTTGTCATATAACGATTCCATTTGTACCGTGTTTTTCTATGCAAATTTCTCAACAACATCCCGTGGCTGCCTAATTAATCAAGTACAATATTAATTGTGCCCCGAATTCCTAATAGAGGAGACTCTTGAAATGACGTGGCTCGTCAATTGTATTGTAATTCATGATCGTGTTATATGCCAAAGATCTTTCAGACGGTCAGGACCAGAAACAATGTTATTTTTGGTTGACGAAATGAATTTCTCTAATAATGCATTTTGTTTTATCTTCGTTCGATATCTGCATTCTCCTTCCCTCACGACAACGAACATATGTTTTGGTAATTGTCTTATCTTATCACACAGCTTGCATCCACAATATAATAAAACAGTCTAATTAGTAATTAGTTATATTTATTTTGTGCTCTGAAAACGTATTGAAGATCAAATCAATTATCTAAATGCGGTAATCGCACGAAGTTCAGATTATTCAGATAAGTTAAGCGTATGTGACAGTTCAAGCCGTTCACAATTTGTTCCACTGGTTCTCGTGAGTAAATGGTATATTGTTTAGATTAAACACACTGTATGTTATTAGATCGTGTTATCTTCTCTAGAAAACTGTCGTTTCTCACGTAAATCTAGACCATTTAATACGATTTTAGTTCTGATCAGTAGTAGCGACCAGAATTAACATGACTAGTTGCACTTTAAGTTCAGTCTTTAACATACAGTATGATATATGATACTGGGAATAATACAAATTACAATAAAATCAACAAAAAACGACCACCATTTTAGTAGATTCATCTGTCAAGAGAGACACAAAATAAATGGAACTCTTTGCATGTCTTTTTAAAACTTCAGAATCGGTCTGCAAGTAAATGAACGGGAGTTAGAGAAGTTAACAATGAACTCTTGATGTTTGATTAAAGACAAACCTAACAGATTCAGGACTACACAACCTATATGTCACAACGCCATGGCTGCTTACATCTGGTGTCACAATTTATCTCTGAACCCGGTTTGGTTTGGTACCTCGCCCCGTTTTAGTAACAAATAAGCGACTTGAACCGATGTAACATGGTAGACCTACATATTACACAATGGACGACCGAATGCTAAGCACGTATGTGCTGTATCATAAGGTCAGTCATTGAGTCAACGTGCGTGTTTTCGACTCCCCGGTTGTACGTGACAAGTTGTGGGGAGGCCTATTAACCCTTGTGGGTTTTCTCCGGAGGGGGGGGGGGAGGTCCTCCACTTTCATCTCACTGCTAGAGACCCCTGAAATAAAATTTAACTATATGTTATTCCCGAAATGACCTAGTTTGTGTCGAGTGGATATTAAACCATCACTCTCTTGGCGGCTTTGAAACTGATTACCAAAAAAGGTAGGTGGCCAAAATGGTTCCAGTTAGTCCTTTGTGATACAATGCAAATGTTTTTCTCGTTGGTGATGTTGCTTGCTTCTGGTGTGTGATGTTGTCCCCCTACAATTTAACTGTTTTGACATTTATAATTAGCATATTAAAGCCGGTATGGAACAAATGGTGTTGTTGTAGGTCAGCGGAGCACAAAAAACAAAATGATTTTTTACCAAAGGAATTCGACAAGATCTGATCTGTTTCATTTACGTTGTCAAAGTAAATCAAATCATACATGTTATTTAATAAGATTCTGGCTGTTTATGTTTGGAACTTTAAAATGGGACATGACTGGAAGAATAATTGTTTTTTTCTACGTGGTTAAGTTGATTGATTTGAGCAATACAGGGAACCAGTGACGATTGATTACGTTTAATTAAGCAATTTTCTGGGGTCATGTACTACTTGACATTATACAGAGAGGCTATTAAAATCGATATTATCGAAAGATAAAGAGGACGGTAATATTTTTAGACGTTCCAACAATCACTTTTTACACTCCCCATTTTAACGAGCATGAAATAATTCGTCCACAGAATCTCTAAATACTTTCAGAATCATTTTGTTCTGGAATCTAAAATCTGACAGCTTTAAAAGCACGTAAAATTCTAGTAATTAGAACCAATCTCCGGAAACGCGCCTTTCAAGGAATTTCATGACGACCAATCGAAAATGGTAGTAATTATTGCTTTATCGTATTCAAGGAACGTCTCACAGAGTTTTATTGTGGAGTAAGTCGGTCATTTCTATGTATTTATGTATTCATGAGTTTGTCTATATCTAGATTCAATTAGTCTTACATTTCCCAGACGGGGGTTAGTTCAATTGACAATACCCATACACCAACTTCCGTCTTGCCGTGTCTATCGCTTTCTCGTATGTCTACTACTACGCTTGGATGGCGGATACCAAGGGAGCAATCACGTGATATGTAAAACATTCCCTTTTGTGTTTTCTTCTTTTAAAGTCCATTGTCTGCGTTGACTATACGCCAGCAACATTCGTATTAGATTTTTATCTGAACATGACTTGGTGATCATTTTGAATACAAAGGGTGTCAACACCACTTGATATAAATTGAATCTCGATTTCTATAATCCCATACATGTTTCGGTTTTCAACCGGAAGTTGTCTGTTGTGAGATACGATTGGAACGGGTCTTGTCATGAAATGATGGTTAGATATATCAAACAAAATTTCTTACTGAAGGGTTAATGCTTGTCTTTAACTTTGTATTTCACCTTTTAAGTGAATACCAGATGGATTGCAAATCATAATTTCACATATGAATTTGTTTATTGAAATTGTAAGGGGTCCGCTGTTTTTTCAATAAGTGGAACTTTCACTCAATTTTTGATCATTTATATATTTCTATCATGTGACATTAAGTGGATCTCTAATTGTCTTTGTTTATCATATACTTCCAACAACTCGACCCCGCCTTTAATCAAATTTTGGATCCGCCGTTATCTTCAATCGTCCATGATCTATATAGCTATATTCTCGGTTTCAATTCTCTGTGGAGTTGTGAGTTGTGTAGCCACATGTGTGCTATTCCTGAAAAATTCAATTGATGGATTAACCAGTAACCTAACATAACAAGTTAGCCGGCTTTATTTATTCTACGTCTTGGGTGTGATGGCTACTTCCTCTTCAGACAAAAAAAAATAATTTTTTGTATATAAAGAAGGAATGCCTGCTAACGGTTCTGAAGTTTTCTCCATGATTTTTCAGGTATTCGTGGATCCAATCGCAGCAAACAATTATGTTCCTTTCTTCGAAAATATAACGACACTTATGAGGCAGATTATACTCCGCGAAGCCCGTTTCGGTTTTGATAAAATTCTTTTGACGAAAACTTTCAAACGATAAAGCTCCAATAATCTACATAATTCTAGGTTTTATATTCCAACACCAATACTATTAGACTATCAATCATGAAGACCTCAGTCAACTTTTGATTGATTTAATTAACGGATTCTTGTTTCAGTCACTGAAGTATTCAGCCCCGTCTGCTACAGTAAACCAAGTTTTAAAAGACCAGCTATATAGGACAGTAGATAAATTTGCTTTGAACGTATTAAAAATGCTTGCATTCATGGTGCTAAATGACATCGATACATGTCTGCTAATGCTTTCTGTCATCTAATCAATTTATTAATATCAAGATAATATGTTAAAGATCAAATGCTTCAGACTGAAGAAGGGTTGCGAAAACTCAAGTTCGAGATGCAGGCATGTTTATTTTAAGACATCGTTTAAAAAGATATATGTAGATAAGAAACTCTTTGAAATATTTATACGTCAAAGAACTTTTCTCGAACAACCTCAGTGGAATGATCTGTCACTGGAAGTTTAAGAAAGCATTCATTTTGTGACAACTACGTTCGTTTTTTTGAGTTGCACGTTTAGCATGACCATGTAATGACACTACGAAATACATAGTCTATTATTATTGATAATAGCAATATATGTAATCGTCAGAATTGTCATTTTTAATGATAAAAAACACATTAATTTCTTATTGGTGGAATCCTAGTGGAGATTTTCGGACGTTGCATAACATTATGTTTGAGATGGCGCGGCCGATGTTTATTAGAAATTAAAGCTTAAAAGCGTCTAGAGACTCTTCACTTCTTTAATCAAACACCGAATCCTTGGGAGGTCACTTTTTAAGCAGATCGTTAGCTAGGGGAAAATGGTTATCAACGACATTTTTGAGTCATTACTAATAATTTTTTACTTTTAATTTAACAGCCTCTGAGAAATTACATAAACGCTGGGGGCATTTTTTTTGTCCTCGTTGATGACATCCAACTGTTTGAAAACCTCTTTTTTAAAGCCAGACAAACGAATCACTGTGATTCGACCATTAATGCATCGTGGAATATAACTCAGTTTCAGATCATCAATGGCTTCACGGTGCTTCGAGTGGCAAAGTTTCCCAATTAAGGAAAGATGAGAGGGTCTTTATGGTACCAGATTGCAAATAGATTAACATGTGTTATCATAAAGGTATATACGGTACCTGAGATTTGAACATCTTTACCTACATAAGAAGCAAGGTTGTATATCATATACCTACAATAAGTAGTCTATTATTTTGAGTAATTCTATTGTTTTTCCTTCTGGAGTTTCTCTATCTACCCCCTTTTCTTAATAAAAAAAGTTAATAATTACTCGCTCAAATAATACAGATTTCTGAATTCTACATTATAAACGTTTATTAATATGTTTATAATGAAGATGCTGACATAATGAAGAAACATGTTAAGGTTTTTTAAATGCTAGGGAAAAAAACATGCTGTGGAAAAACAGGCAAAACAAACAGGTTAGTTAAAATTATAATGTTATAGCAATATACTTCAAAAGAAGTGGTACTATAAATACATTAACAAATAAACGAATGGGAGATACAATTCTGTTCAAGTAATTGTTATTCCTTTTAGGCAACTGGAAACAGTTGTGTTGACCCATTAACCAATATTTAAAAATAGAGGGACTCCGTTACAAAAATCGACAGTCGTATGTGACATGTCAATAATCGCAGATGGCAACGGAAAAGGTTATAATTTATAATGAGATTGAGCTGCTAAAATCTGTTTGTAAAATACTCTAAACATAATATCCTTGAATAACATTAAGAAGTTTACCTTAACATTAATAATAACACATCTTTATGGATTTACTACTGCTTATTTTATTACATCCGACGTTTCAATATCCTTAATGGTATCTTTATCAACTAATTTATTTGTCCCAGAAAAGTAAAAGACACTTTTGTATTTTTATCATAAAATTGTATTATTATGGATATTCCAAATTTACTTCGAAATTGGGGTGAACTTTTGGATTTTCGCTCCCGAGATCACGAGGGTGCCACTTTTATGCCTATTGTTAATCTTCAAGGGCCAATCGATTGTATCTCATTTGCACTTTATAGATATTCCCTTGCCAAATATATCAGGAATATCTAAAGAAATACAACCAAACATCAAATGATATGGTTGATTGCTACAAGAGGCAAGTGTGTGTGTGTGCTTTATCACTTATGATCTGGACTGTAGCATCTACTGACCGCTGTAACGGCCAAGTTCATAGAGGAATGTGCTAAGCGATGTTTCATATCACTGTAAACGATGTATATCATAACAAAAATATTTCGTCAAATTTACCGTTTGTGCTAAACCCAAATAACTATTTATTATGTTATAATTAATAATCATTATAATCAGGTGACTATTCGTTTCGTTATTTTTTCGGATTATATACAAATAAAATAGACCAACAAAGCTACCAGTATTAAAGGTCCACTTTGTACAAGCTTTGAACGTAAATATTATGTGTTTACAGTTTACGATCCGAAAATTATGAAATTGAATAAAGTTCTTCTTTATGTCGCAGTGGGCGATCTCATCGAATTAAGATCTGTTCCTTTGTATCGCGATCGTTTAACCACGAAAGGTTGGATGCGACGCTGAGGGGGTGAGGTTCCATCGAAATTTAAACAAAGCTTCACTTTATACCCGTATGGACAACCTCGCGACATCTTATTATATAAATTCCATTTTAGAATCTTTAGGAATTTGAATAAAACCGACACGAAGTGTGTTAAGACTAAGAGCTTCCAAAAGAAAAGATTTTAGATCCAAACGTTTAAGTTTTGACATTTTAAACAAGACAATGTGCACGAAATTTGGATATTTATCTATTTACCTACTCTCGAATGACTAAATTAAACGTAAATTAATTTGACCTTTTAAACAAACTTGTATCATGTCATTATTAATGAAGGTAAACTAATTAATATTTTTGTATGGAATTATAATTAGGATATTCTACCCATATAAATGTCGCTGATGATTCATGTTTGATATTTGACGGATATTCAGTTATATTCACGAAGAGCATAATTAAGAAGAGCAGGGAATATCACGTTCACGCTTTATTTCATCAGTGTTTTATAAAAAAAGGTTATAGGCGATATCGATACAGATTACCTGCATATTTTTATATTTTATAAATATTATATTTTGAATAATTTTCCAGTTCCCTATATTACATGGACTTATTTCAGAGGATAGTTCCGATCCTAAATAATTAACAATCGATTGAAAAAGATACAGAACAAAATAATAGTTACTTAAAGGAGCTAAACCTCCAACTCAATATTATCCATAATGATCGAAATTGAAAACACAAATTGACTGTCATTCAATTTGGATTGTTCATGTATTTCACCGAACATAATGCATTAGAGATTATAAAATATTTTTATTTAATTGGACATAAATCACTTTGATACATTCAAATTACATTAATAAGTGAGTTTTAATCTATGTTCGTCTATTTTAAGAACCAAACGAATAGAGCCACACGCCCTTTAAAGCAAAATGCTCCATTGGCATTTATCGCTAAATATCAAATTTCGTAGGGATAATCATTGTTAATATCTACACAGATTTAACATTTAATTAAGAAAAAATACCAACTTATATCCCGACTGGAATTCAATCGAGTTTAAAACAGCCTATCATTAAATGTTCGTGTACGACAAAATGGTGGCGAGTTTATTGCATAGATAGGGCGTAGCATAGATTGACCAAATTTCAATTCCACATATCCTTATAGATACTGAACGGAGATGATCGATTATTAGACTGATATTCCTTTCATAGATTCATCTTTCACAATATCGTAGTTTGCGAGCGATTCATATTGGTTTAAAATGGCGCAACGGGACTTTAACGAAATACTTGAAGAGATGCCAATACGCGACCGTACCATTACTGACCAGTGGTGGTTTTATAATGCCATATTGTTCTATATTACTATTGTTTGTGGTCATTGCAGATATAATTTTAGATAACACAGGAGAAACAGATATCCTAATTATATTCGAGGGAACAGAAATATTCAAAGAATATCATTAATATAGCGCGAATGTAATTACTGAAGGTTATGTAAAAATGTTCTACATGGTTATTTAGTACATCAGTAACATTTCCGTCAACTGATAAAATAACTTTTTATTTGTTAAAAAATGTGATTCTTTTATATACAAATTATACAAAAACACAATCATGTTAATATCATTATCTTTTTACGAACTTGGTTGGCCTGATGGCCCTTTAAAACATGCTCACATATTGTATATTAAAATATCCGGCAGCTGACATCTGCTGTTCATACACTTCTGTCAATCAAAAGTATCAAAAAATTCGACTGATATTAAGAGTTCATGTTTTCTCATTCATTCTTTAAATGTACAGTTTTGCAGAAACAACATCCTCTCGTGCTCGAGTAATTTGATAATGTTCATAATGGCATTTTTTCTCGACAACATGCTAATTTCTACATTTTTTCTGCTGCAATCCAGGCCTGCGATAAGTTACTTAGTGGAATACATCTGTTCACGCCCTCGCCGTAAATTGTAAATTGGGTTTTTAAGCAACAGAAAATGATAATTTCCGTCAATTCTACAGACGTTCATAGTAAATCATTTGTTTCAGAATAAGTGTAAAACAAGAAGGAACAAGTGTTTGAGCAAATGTAAAATAATTAAATTCATCCTCGGGTGCAGACGTGACTCAATCGTCCTCCAGTCACACACAAAAAAATTAGCCATAAAATGTGGTTTCAATAATCCAAGTGCTCATTGCCTTGCGGTGCAAGCGAACAAAAATTCACCAAATATTTGATCAAATAATTAAGAGAAAAGCTCAGAGACAGAAACTAATCTCCTAGTTCATTGGAATTACAGACTCAATTTTGTAAGCGACTAGTTGCTTGGTTGAATCAAACAACACGAACAGTCAACATTCACAAGGCAGAACTAATAAAATTTCAAATATTGCTGCATGCTCCGCATTTCCGTAAACAAGCAGTTATGGATTTTTTGAAAGATTTCAGAGATTCGTTGGCAAAGGAGATCATTGAAATAAAATCAAACTGGTTTAGGTTTCATGGTATGAATTTCAGTTCAAACAGTATAACTTAACCTTGCGGGTGATACGGAACGTTTGGTTTGCCTCTTAATTAGATAGTTTCGTATTTTTGATGTTTTTTCCAGGATAAGGGGATTTAAAACACGTGTTACAAGACATTCGAGTTAACCATTTCTAAAAAGATATTCTATAATAATCTATACGCTAATTAAAATGTCGTCTGCCAGGATATGTTGAAAGATCGATATGGTACTCATGAATAAAAAGATTACTTTATCATCAAATCATGTAATAAAACAATGCTTATTATTCATTATGGATATCAAAGACTTAAAACCCATCAAAAACATCAATCAACGAGATCTATACTAAAATTAATATTGTTTTCGTATTTTTCACCTCGGGCTATATGCTATCAAACATAAACCAATTCAGCAAAAGAGACCATCCAGGTCAATTGAAAAAAATAAAAAATTATTACAAGAACCAAATGAATTAGCGGCGGAAATGCTCATCTATCTTAAATACATAAATGTCTATCCTGTAAACCGACTGAACCGAGATATTCACTTTTTAGTTGTTTTTTGTTTCTATTGCTATACATTTACTATTTATATTTGCATAAAATATCACCATCAGTACCGGTCCTACTAATCCCCAATATTAGCGTTTTTGTCAGTTTTACTTATCTATTATTTTTTCAATTTTTTATGAAATCATTAAAATATTTTATATGATGTGCAGAATATAGATATCTATAACATACCTTTCCTTGTCGGTAACTTTTTGCAATACTTGTCGGTGATTTGTAGGACCCTTTGCTTGGGTTGCTTTAGAAATGGTCCTACTACTGATGTCTACCGCCTTACTCTAGCCACAGTAGTGGCTCATTCTTTGCGCAGTTTAGTCAAATGACTACTAAAAGGTTACTGGCCCATAGCTCCCTTAAACATGCATTATGCAAGAGCTAAATCTGTCTATTGCAGGTCTTTCTTTAGGCCTGAAATGTTTTCTAAAGTATTAATTAGGCCTTAATCAACTCCCGATGGTATCAGATTTCTCCGATATTAAATAGATTAAAACGGTTCAGCGATACTTTGACTAAATCAAATATGGAGGACCGAGACTTAGCTTCGATCAACCAGTGCGGTGGTTGAAATTAACGCACACGTCTGTCAAACATTCAAAGGCTAATATCTTCGCTTGAAATAGAGTAATTTGAATGAAATTTTCAAATCAGTCATTTTTCATTATTTACTTTCGAACTATTACAGCAAGAATGGCTAGTTCTTTATCTAAATCTTACATAATGTATCTTTAATTTACACATAAACTGACCCAAAACAGTACTGCGCATAGCTTAAAGATACATTATAGGAGATTTTTGTAAGGAGTTAGCCGTTCTTGCTATAACAGTTCAAAAAAATATGATTAAAGAAGAATATATTGTAAATTTCAGTCAAATTACTTTATCCTGAACATCGTAATCACCACTGTAATGTTTGACTAGAAATTGTAGTTAATTCCATCTACACCTTTTCCGAATATGGCCGATAGTTTGATTGACAGGCGTTAACTCCACCTACATAATCTCGATTATCAAGAAATGGCTGTGGTACCGTAAGCCTATTCGGTTTGATCAGGGAAATAAATATATACTTATTGATATTATTAAGACAGAAGACCTGTCACATGGTCTCCAGGAATTGTATAATTTGTCATTATCTGTATATTGCACTTTAGTTTGTTATGGCTTCGCCCAACAGCGGCCTCGCTTCGTACACTCATTTAGCCTCGATCCGGGAGGATGACGTCAACGTAACGGTTAATCTCCGCTCACGACGCCATTTAAAATTTAATCAATCATTGAAATCCTGATTAAATCCAAGCTCAATCCAAGACATCCGTGGGTCTACAGAGTTGATTTTATGCTTGTTGTTTAAATAAAGATCTTATTTATAATTTCTATGACATCTGATGCCTAAATAAAGACTTGCGATAATCAGATTTAGCTTTTGCATAATGTATGTTTAAATCAATTCCCATTGAAATAAAGGTGAAGCCTTACCGCATAATAATATGATTTGATGAAACCCAACTGCTACGCGAAATTTCAACTGGCCGGTGTCATGGCGGCTTGCTTGTCCCGAAATGACCTAATGTTTCTCCAGTGGACGTTAAACCCCATTTCTCTCTCTCATGGCGGCTTGCGTAATACGTCATTACAAGAAACATCGCTGGGCAAGTAGAACGCATTACCACAGAGAAAAACTGTTCGGTAACTATCTTAGTGGTCCAGTCTTCACTGTTTGTGGTAGAATTACTTTTTCCAATACAAACAGTAATTGTATGTATTGACAATTGTGCGTTTGAACTTGCGCAATAATTTGTGCTTAATTTTATCTTAATTCAAAATATTATATAGGCCTAATTTGAAAGACGGGAGGGGTGACCGCAGTTTGATTTTGTTACTACTCTATGTCAGATTCTGTGTTTAATAGTATTCACTTTGTCTCGAATGTTTCTTGATTCGTCGGGGTAAACACTGCTGTACATGTCACACTGTTTACAATTCTGTTCCAATCGCGGTAAATTGACGTGACAGGAGAATCAAGCCATTGCCATACAATCAGTGAACTCAGAGTTCCCCAGATACAAGTTTATCGAGAAATAAAACTCTGTGATTGACATATTCCTTTATTGATAATTCTGATCGTGTATGAATACACAGAACATGTCATACAGATCAGTGGTAGAATCTGACATGTAAATAGGTCTGTTGTTGAACTAGTGACACGTGAATAGTGTAAACAAGTAGACCAATGCCTGATCATGTAAATTGATCACTAGATATGATATTTTCTTCCATATTTGCTGCTAACATGCTTTGATCTAAACAACAACCAACCATGCAATAAACTTAACACGTCTGTACAATTCTAATGAATTGACAATTTTCCAATTTTGATTAATTATAACGGTACGTGTATAGGCTATTGGAGATAGATCAAATCAGATCTGTTATCGCATGTACCAGGGAAGAAAATACATGTTTATTGCTGAAGACGGGTGCGATTGATAATGATAGTCAACAGAATTATACAGAATCTGGAAAAGAAAGACGAGGGTTAATCAGTGAAATTGGTCTAGGCTCTGGTTTACGATACCTGTTAATTGATAATGTTCATGTCAGATTTGAATTGATCGGGTATAGGACTTAAGGTGAAGGTATTTTATCGTTCGGCACACAGATATCATCTGTGCCCTAATTGGCTACCAATTCCAAAAATTAGAATACTGTTTTGCAATGTGATTCTTAACGCCACGTAACTGCTTAGATTGGACGTAAAATTTCGAGAGATCGCACTGGTGCTTAGGGACCCTTCCATTATAGAGTCTGGTAGGCTATATACACTATTTTGAACACGATCTTTGCTGTGGTTGCTTAGTCAGTGATGAGATAACGCATAGAGGCAAAAAATCACACTGCGTAGAGACCATTTACTACAGGTTTCAAGGTTTAATTAAATCCATTAAATCTCCAAAGTTTTTAGCCATTGCTAAGTTACTGCTTCCCTCCTGTCTTCAAAAAAAATTATAATTAACCGGTACCACTTTTCATTTGAGAAAAACGTATTAGCCACACGTCCCTGTTCCATCATTCGGAAGAATTAAGTTATAAAATAATTCCCTCTTAATGTAATTATTATGTTTTAGTGATTAAGAGGTACTCATTTCAAAACATTTCTGGAAACTTCAAACATTTCAGAAATAAAAGCTGTGTTTTCTATGGGCACTGTACTAACGATTTAATGTTTCTTTTAATCAGATTATTTCAAAATGTAAATCAATCAAACCAGATATGCCATGAATTACCGTTCTTAATTTACAAAATTACGTCTCCTACAGCGAACATACGTTTTACATGAAAGAAATTATTGTCGGATCTTTTACACTTGAAAAATAAAAAGGAAATAAAAGACGAGAAGCGAATAGGATGGCATTTGAATAAATATATAATAATAACATAACACCAATATCCAACCGTGAATTTTATTACATGACGGTATAACTGGGTAAAACGTCTAGAAAAACGTCTTGTTCATCAAAAGATGTTTAGATTGTTGGGTTGTCTGGTTGAGCAGGGGATCCCACATTAAAGAATAAACATGTCCTCATATTGCTGTTACGTTGTTACGTTGTGATATTCTTACTGCGTGCATAAAAATTCGTGTTCGCAGTAAACCTTTTTAACACCAAGAAGATAAATTCGGTCGTTTTAAAAATAGAAACATTTGTTGTTAATCATAATATTTAATGTATTTTCCCACCGCTCTTAGTCTGTTTTGAGATTTCTCCGCCATTTTCTCCGCATAGTTAATCATCAAGGTAGTTCTACCGATCCTGCCTTCCAGGTTAAAGCTATTTGTCGACCACATGTGCACATTAAGGAAAGAAGGTATAAGGAGAAATATAGTTTCGAAACAGACCCCGTAATTAAAGTTAATAGAGATTGCATGTACCATATTTATTTTAATTAAAACCATTTCCTAAACATGTATATAAATCATGTTGTAGTTTTGTTCATTATTAAATTGGGTGCCTAGGTGTCTGTAGGAAAGACAAGTTTGAGTTGCAGTAGATGTGTGTTGCTACACTAGAGCTTTACTAAAATATAGCTTTTGGTTTGTTTGGTTCTTCTGTCGACTGCTACCAGAAATTATACGTAATGTAAAATCTCATTAACACTGACCTTCGTCGCAGACCCCGCCCCCGCACTTTGTAGGTTTTTCCCAATTCATCCGGTTTCCTCCCATTGAATTATACATGAATCATATTATTTTAGTCACTTAATGACCTAGTTTGTGTCGAGTGGACGTTATTTGTCCGATCAGAACGACTAGACCTTGTTCCTTGTCCGAACCTCTGCACCACTTTTAGGAGGAAACCATACTGGAAAATGCCGAGGAACCTTCTCGACCAACTCCTGGATCAAACCGAGACCCCCAGCCCCTTACTGGGAGAGCCATTCAGCTTCCTCGACTAAAGCCCATTTAAATCGCCCCTTTAAAGGAGATGTGTCAGTTTGCGGTTTGTTAAAATAGTCAAGCAAACGCCAAAACATGCAGTAATAGCCTTTTAACAATTTCTAAAAATATTGATCAGCAGTGAATGTCAGCTGTAATATAGGGTTTACGTAACTCCAATTTTCACTGAGTGACCTCATAAACAGGAATATTTGATAACGCCCATAGACTGCGTCAGGAGGTAATAAAAATATCCCAATAAATTGACAAATTCTTTTACTTGCGCAAAACAACAAAAACACAAAGTATATAGCTATGCACGTGTCTGTGTTATAGACAGGATCCTAGTGATGGCTATCTAGTCTAGAATTCCGTACACAACTTCACCTGACAGCATGTTGAAAACATATCACATAATTCCAGATAGTTCCTAAGGATTAGAATAAAATGTTTTCGGAAGCTTCCACGCAGAATTATCCAGTTTTATTTCCTGAAATATATCTGGGATTTATCCTCGTATTCAGTGGAGAAGATCAAATCGACAATGTAAAACTGTCATACATTCTGCACACAGAGAACTTATCTATCCTTTGAGAATATTGAAAGAAAACAGTGTACCACTTTGTTATGTGGCCCTAATCGGTTTTACAGTTTTCATACATATAAAGACTAAACAAACAGTTTTAATTCCATGAAATTGAAGCGGAATAAAAACTTCTCAAAATTATCGAAGTATACACTGTAGTTAGTGTTTTGATTAAAATCATTGCTGTATGAATTAAAATGTCGGTCAACTAGCTTAGTGTCTGTGTTCAAGCGTAGCTAATTTCAGACAGCTAACGTAAGTTTTCTATAACACAAGTTAAAGGATCAGGATTTATGTAACATGTACATGTATCTACTATTATTTTAACAATGATTAAATCTGACATTTGGATAAAAGCAGCGGTGTACTGTGACTTGTTTTCAAGTTCTCCGGGGAAATCAAACGGTCAATTTCAGCAGTCTTCAAATTACGTTAACCGATTGCGTATTTGAGGAAGTTTTCTCACAACGAAATAACTCGTTTATATATTTTGCTTTACTGCATTTTGACACTAAAATCCATTAGAAGCTAAAACTTGGGTATTCCATTATTGCTTTTGGGAAGATATAAAAACACTCACAATGAAACAGTATTTCTAGGAATCAATAGCTCTAGTCGATCGTAAAAAAGTGTTAGAGTGGATGCATTTTTCACACAGACAATGTTACTAGTAATTCGATTGTTTAGCTGTAGAAAAATATCAGTGCCTAACAAGGGGAGGGGTCTAATCGTTCGGATGGGAAGAAAAATCCATGATCCCTTGACAGTTTGAATGCGAAATATAAGTAGGCCACAGCGCCGCTGTCCATGGCGAAATGCCTTGCATTACACGCTACATGGCGTATTCCGGTCTTCAATAGCTCAGACGGGACAGAAAAGTAGGGTTTTAATCTGAATGAATCAGTCAATAGGCTATTGCTCAAATTGTATTTGCCCAATAAGCACAACTTAGAACAAACACCGTCATGCCATAAATCCAATGAAATTAAGAATTTATTTTTTTCCCGGATTAAAGAGACTTACGGTGTCCTTTGGTCTCACAAACAGTCTTCTGGATTTTGCATTAAAAGGGCAGTGCGAAACAGTTTGGGTGGATATTGGGAGTATGTATTTAATGTGATGAAAGTCAGATACATAAAGAAGATTGTATTTGTCTTGCATGCTATTTCCGTGCTTTCTTGTCTCTTCATGTGTCCAAATTAATTGTTTATTTGATGTGGTTTCCCGCACTTATATAAGATGACATCGAGTAGAATTAAACTGCACGTATGTCAGAAGTAACGTATTTATTAACCACACTCCACCAAAACAATTATAAGAATTTTCAATTTTTATCAACTGTTGTTAGAAATATAAGTAACTAAAGAAACAAAGATATCGACATATTTACTACTATTGATCTGTCAGTTACAGAGTGAAAGAGAGAGAGAGAGAGAGAGAGAGAGAGAGAGAGAGAGAGAGAAATGGGGTTTAACGTCCATTCGACACAAACTAGGTCAATTTCATTTGGTTTAATTTCATTTCAATAATTCTCTTGCGCGTAGGTGTCTTTTAGCAGTGGGAGGAAACCGGAGGTTCCTGAGATTGGTCTGGCGACCATACTCCTTGTCACGTACAACCGTGGATTCGAAACCACGCGAGTTGACTCAATGGCAGGCTTTATGGTACAGCACGCACGTGCAAACCATTCAGCTCCCCCCCCCCATGTCAGTTAGAAGGCCAAATGTCGAGGCTTTGATGGCCATGGTCAACAATATACCAAAATTGTATCTCTCCCCGGCTGTCCGACCTTTAGGAAATAGCTGCCTGTCCCGTCCACATATTCCAGAGTCCACTTTTGATATACATATTTATTTGCTATAAACATTTAACATAATAGAAAAAAAAACAGACAGAAGAACTCCATCCATTATGTTTATTTCTATATGGAACATCTGTTAGTCTGTGATTTATCAAATACAAATTACATATCTTGTCTTACGACAAAGCTCTGTGTTGTTTTGTAACATTTACACTAACCCGAAGGTTTGTTTCTGCATCAAATGTTGTCCGAAAACTAGCCAAATATTAATTCTGTTCCAATTGTTTCGGCATTATTCTCTTCTAACAGTCTCTGCCGATGCCCTCTCATCTTGTGGTCTCCTCGAACTTTAATTGGAGCTGCCCGCCGACGGTGTCTTGTTAAAGGGATATAATGCAAGAGCTAAAATTGTTTATTGCGGGGTTTTTTTCTGGCTCTAAATGTTATAAAAATTATTATTTAGAAATTTATTCACATGACAAATCCCTTGAGACAATCAAATGGCTTAGCTATTGAGTGGATTGGGCAGACAATGTCTACCATATATTCATTAAACGTAATATGGACGTCACTCACGGAGACACGGAGATTGTCGGTTGAAGGGCTGAAAATCGGACGCCTTGTCCTTATGATGGCGATATACTTTGAATAATTTTGACTGTGTCATGGAATCGGAGAACCCGGAGAAAACGCCCGAGATTATGCAAGGAGCCCTATATACTCTTTGTCTTGTACAATCCTTAGACCGAGTCTTTGACTTCCATAGAAAACGATAACAGATCAAGTGATTGGAATATATTGTTTCTACGAGTAGAAATTCGTTACGGATTTTATGGCATATTATGTTTTTGTGAGTACTATAAAGTCGTGATTAATGATTATTAAATTGACAATGTTGGTCTTCTATTTATATACATAACAATGGTGTGCTTTAAACATTGCTGGTCTTTCTTCAGCTTTAGGCCTGAAATGTTATCTAAATTATTAATTAGTTAACTTTACCAGACCATAATCAACTCTGGATGTCATTGCTGACCTTCGATATTTTGCGAATTGGATTACATTTTGTGAAAGAAAATTAAACGTAAAAATAGTTAATTGATTTTTTTTATTTATCAACTTTAGTAATGATGATTGAAACAAGTCTAAAGTTCAAAAGCTAATATCTCAATTCAAAGTCGAGCAATTTCACTTATATATTCTGTTTTCATTATTTATTTTTTAACTACTGCCAACCCTTTATCTAATCTCCCGTAATGCCACTATAAGATTATTAATTTTGACATTGTTGGTCATCGCTGTACCATATGTTACCTGTCTAGATAATTCATGGCACTACACTTTCCATATGGAGTCAGACTAGTAATTATTTGCCCATTGACTTCAATGTTAAATGGCTGTAACATTACAGGCTGTAGCTTTTTGCTCCACATTCCGTTGGTTCCAATCTATATAGGCACAATGGGGTCCACATTTGGCAGTCTACAAAACAATGATTGCTCTGGCACAATGATGGCTCTGCAGAAAGACACTCTACACCCCTATCCGTCCGTTGTAATATCATGAGTATTACCCAAAACTGCTATGAAATTGTAAATTTGATCCCTTTTCTCTAATTCTAGACCAAAATGTCAACCCAAAAATTCAGGAAAAGGAGAGAAATTGTCTAGTTATAACTCGCACTACATTCGTATTACTAGTCTTAATCGATATAATTTATCTTAATTGCCATTTGTCATATATAAAATCTGCATCAATTACAGAGTAAATAACATTTATGAGACAGAGAACAGGTAAGCAGTTTGAGACCAGGTAAGCAGTTAAATGAGACAGAGAGATGGGAGGACATTGAGGGTGGACAGTACAGAGAGACAGTAGAGGACATAAGAGATAGAGTGGACAGTTCCAATGATCGTTCATAGAGGCCGTGAGATAAGGGGGGCATGAGAGACCGGACCAGTCCAGGGAGACAGTTAGAGCAGAAGAATTAAAAAACAAACAAGAGTTGCAGTTGCGGGGCCGAATGGAGCATATACATAGGAACAGACTTATAGACCAACTAACCATGAGTGAATTATAACATTTAAACATAAAGATATTGAACCAGGTTTCGTATTGGAGAAACAGACGGCCTTTTTTCGTCATCGTGTCAGATTAGTACCGAACGACCTCCCGCGGCAATTTATAATATTGATATGTTTTGAAATGATATAAATACCAGATAATTATATAATATATGCAGATCAGCAGCTGTCGGCACTTGCATTCGTCTTTAAAAATAATGAGAAACACTGCAGTTTTACTTGCAGCATGCTGTAATATGCGGGAAATGTCGTTTTATTAAAATTGTATAACTTGGAGATAAACTAATTAAAGATCCAGCTAAGCTGCACTTCTCCGCCTTAATCATTATTATCAATATTTGTCCACGTGTTAATATATCTCTTTCATAAATAAATCATAAGTAGATAATAACTTTTAAAGGGAGAACAAGACAGAAAACATAGAGCATTATTGATCTGAAGACAATTTTTACAATCAAAGATTTGAATCTATCACCGTAAAATAGAGTCATAGAGGTAACAAATGTTTACTTCTCTATTGTCCAAGTATCATCTATAAGCTTCGTTGGTGACATTATTCTAGATTATTTTGTCAAATTTGAAATTGGTCAAAGTGATTTTCTATCCTCTTAGATCGGCGTCAAGAGATGAAATAACCTACACTTTTCCTTACAATCTTCTTACCAATCATTATTATTGCTTTACCTTAGTTGTGTGTAATTCTATTTTTTAATAATTAAACGGTTTTATTTCACCCACATTTTCTTTATATATTACTGATATTTTACAGCACATCATAAACCTTTTCTCCGCGGTGGAATCTTTTTTCATGTTTTTTTTTTATTTTTATTTATCACAGTTTTCACTGCGATTTCTCACACGAGGTAGATTTAAAGAAAGTCATATAATTCAGGGCATGGCACTAACAGGCCACCGTACATAATACAGTCCGTTTCTTTTTTGAAAAGATCTATAATAATATCCACAGAACTATTAAGTAGTTCTAGCTCTATCTTATTCGGAATTGTACTGACCAATTATACAGTATGGTGAATTAATAATTTAGAGCTAATGTACTCAGCAACACGAATTGGTTTTTCGTTTTTAGCTATTCACCAAACAAAAGCCTCTTCATCTATCTTCACCTATTCATAACTATATATATTACATGTTTGTACGGATGTTTGGAATAACAACCAGTACATGGTATATTATATCATACCCAAAGTTAGCTTAAAGAGGGTACTGGAAGTATAAATTTTGATTTCAACAATGTTTATATAAAAGGTGATCGGAGGAATAAGTCAAACTTACATACATGTATTTCAGACACTGTGTGAATTTTGAACAGAATGAAATGGGGTTTAACGTCCTACTCTTCTGTGCCTAACCTGGGCTAATGGAAGACGGGGAATTTTGAACAACTTTGATGTGACATATTAAAAAATATTTCTAATTCTTGTAAATCTATATTTGTTTTTTTGTTTTAAAATAAAATAAAAGGGGAGATATAGTATATCAATATTACCAGAATTACATACCGTGCAGTCTCGCGGTTAAATTATGGACATTTAGAAAGCTCTGAATGGACTATAACAGCAAAGAACAGGGACTATCAATATTACCGGAATTACATACCGTGCAGTCTCGCGGTTAGGGTTATGGACATTTAGAAAGCTCTGAATGGACCATAACAGCAAAGAACAAGCGCCCATATACTTTACTTATATAATTCTATTAACTGCGATTCTTTTCTTATTTAAGATATCGGAGAAAAGAAAAGAATTAACACACAGGGGTTGGGATTAGGCTGGGGAATTTTATGGCTGGATTCTGAAGTCTCTTCAAGATCTTAACGTGGTCCTTTAAGACTTCACACTAAACCAACAAGTGCACTTACATAATAATGGTTCTACAATTCTATGGGATTTTTTTAAGAGATCGGCAGGAATAAGAAGTCGAGAAAAAACAATTCGATATTAATAACGCGTGTAAAAACCTGTATAACCCCAGTAAAAGATAAAAATAGAGTCCTCGACTGACAGAGTTTTAGTGTACGTGTTTGCCTTTTCGTCTCAAGCTTGTTGTTTCACGAATATAAGTATCTTACATATAGATATTACTTCATATATATATCTGAACCTTATGTTGTAATATCGCGTAGCCAAACATGTCACCCTACAGGTCAATTAGTATTGCACATGCAATAACATCCGACTGTTGTTTCAACTGTTTTCTACGCTATGAAACCCATAAAGTCTTGTTTGTATTTAATGAAGAAGAACTGTACCGAGAGATACTTTAAAAACTCTATTCAATGAAAAGTCAACAGTAGGAATAAACTTGTTGACGGGTTATTGTAGGGTGCAAGAACATCAAAAAGTGAGAAAAGTAAAAAAAAGTGATGTTTGGTAATGCGCTTTATATCGTGCAGGTGTCGTCCGTGGCAAGGTAACGGTTTAAAATTTAATTAATCTAATTGATTGCACCCCTTTGTGGCTATGTTCTAATTGATTTGTACCCCTTTGTGGCTATTTTCATTTTTGGGTTAAACTGTAAACTATTGAATCAAACTCAGTTATTTCTCAACGGAACCTAGCATTTTGAAATATAAACAGATAACCAAATCGACACTTTTTTTACCCATTTTGAATGAAAAGTCTAAGATTTACAGGTCCCTCCATATGGATTACAAATTGCAATATCTATTTCAATTTAAAACTACAACAAACCATTAGTGACGAGAAATCGTATTTTTTGTTGATTATGACAGTCTTGTAAATCGTGTATTCGTAGACAAATTTACCAAGTCGAATAAGACAACTATTTACCGACTCGTTTTATGGTTGTAGTAATTGAGACATGTAGGAAGTTAAATATAAATACATTCTGTGAAAAATACAAATGTCCCGGTTTATAATGTAATCCATGTGGTCGAAACGAGTTTTGGTAACCATCAGTACGTTTACCTGAGGCGCTTTTGTCCAGTTTAAATGACTATGCAATACACTCTCTTCATCAGTCCCGAAATATTGGCATAAAGTTGGAAAGACTAGACGAGAACCACAGAACCACCAGAATCCGTTTGATTTATTGCGGAGGAAAAAGTATAGAACCTCGCATGATCTATGGTAAATATGGCTCTATGAGCTGGAATGACTTGAACAGAGAAAGATATGAATGGAGGAATAATTCTCTGAAACATTTCCCATGGTAGAACCATTATATTCCATAACAAAAATGAATTGGATCGACGAAAGCTTAGTTCTTATCGTTGAAACTGAAAGATTTAAAGAGGTATTGCATCTTTTAAAATGAGTAAAGTTGCCTTATATTCTGATAATGTCGTATCTTAGTTTAAGATCAAGAGTACCACAAGTAAGAACTTCTCTAAGCAGTCCTATATCGATATCATTTACACCTAATTCTGAGATAATATCGAAAGTAATGACAGAGGTGCTATTTCGGTGGGATGAATATTATCAACGGTGTTTAAAGAGGAAATGGTGTCGAAAACATTCGAAGTAAATGGACGAAACCTCGCTGCTCACGCAATAAGCACCACAACGTTATGGTGCAGCTGTAAGTGCACGAGCCTACCAAACTTTTGCAAAATAAGGGTAATTCGGAGTTTAACCATCCAATCAATCTTTGGTCGTTCGGACGCAAAAAAGCACTCAATAATTGGAATTAATGGAATTCAATGAAGACTAGGCGGAGACTCCACTGTCCGGGGAAAAGTTCCTTCATTATACACTGCATGGCGTATAATAACCGTCTGCATTAGCCCGGTTGGTGAACAAAGCTGTTGAACACCATTTTATTCTCTTTCCAATCTTTCTTAAACAAATCATGGTACTCGTCCCTTAGAGCCCACATACTTTCTCCTTGTCACTTTTTGATCTATATATTCATATATCTTTAGCACATTTTAGTTGAGCTTTAAAACCGAGTCTATGGGGTGGAAAAACAATACAATAAAATAACGAGACGGCAAACGAGAAATTGACAATCTTTTAGTCTAACCCCAGTACCACAAATATACTTCAATTATTTCTACTGAGTTTATAAAAAGCAAAAATCTAAAGATAATTTGACATGGTTGACTTTCAGATATACCCCAACAACTGCTAGAATCATCAACAAAACGAAAAAAGAACCAAAACCTTCTGGGGTTTTTTTCTATTAGTAGAATGTTTTTGATAGTGAGTGAAACTATTTACTAGTGCCAATATTACTTCTACTACAAATGTGTATGTGAAGAATCTAATTATGAGTTGGGTGAACCATTCTCTGAGCAGTGATTGCCAACTCCACTTATATTAAGCAGATAAATTAGAAAGCCGTTTATTACCCTTTACCAAGCTGTCTGCAGTCAATCTGGGTTTTTTTTCTGTTTCTATGTTTGCAATTACTTGATCTATCTCTATTACTAAGAGCCGTAACATCGTGTATGATTTATATAGGTAATAGTTGCAGGAATTATATATAACGACTTGTTTATATACATCTTTAGATATTCATCTGCCAGCAATGATCTGTTAAATAACAAGATAGTTGGATTAAAGTAGTACTATATAGCCCGGGGTAGAACTTCTGCTTCCTGATACTGCATCACACAGTTCGCAGACAACAATAACTGTATGTTATTCCTAAATTTAATGACCACATTAATGTGTTGTCAATACGCTGTGAAGCTTAAAGATACATTATGTAAGATTTAGATAAAGATCTGTCTGCTCTTGCTATAAAAGTTAAAACATAGAAAATGCAAAACGAATATATTGAAAATTTCATTCAGATAACTTTATTTGTTTGTAGTTTTGACTAGGTGTGTGCGTTATCGTAACTACGGTATTGCCATATCCGAGGCTTCGCCGGGCTTCTCCATTTTTAAAAACAATCATTAAATGACCGAACATTTCTAATCTAGTTAAACCCTCGCGAGTTGATTACGGTTTTGCCATGTTAACGAATGTCTAATTAATTATGTAAAAAAAACATTTAATACCTAAAGGAAAGCCTACACAAGGCAAAATTTATTTCTTGAATAATGTATCTTTAATGAACTTATGACAGAAAAGATGTATTTGTAAGTATATGTAACTTCTAGTTTATAGTAATAAAAAAATGTTTAGACCAGGTTTAATTTAAAATTCACTGGTTACCTGAGGTAATTAGAAAATAATGTGGTGGGCAGATTATGTAATCGCTCCTACCATTCTTGCCCATTACCAGGTATCTCATCATTGACTAGATTTCAATTTCTCTAGAGTGACAAGTATTAAAGAAACAAACTACTAGACAGCGTTTTATCATATACATATTCTAATTTAACTATGGTGTATAGTGTTCATATCGTATGGTTAGTCAATTGATTCCGCTTCTCGCCTCACATTTTACTGGCAATCCAAGTAGGCGAGAAGCAAGATATCGAGGCATTTTCTCTCATCGTACGCTAAGCGAGGGCACCATAAAGCCGTCAGTCTGTGGTTAAACGTTATTGGCATTGACAGTCAATATTGGAGGACTGTACAGTGTCGCTACAATGGATTAATAATAGAATTGGGAGAATGGGTCGTGTTAGCTGGTTGATTGGATAGTACAATATGAGATCTCTGGAATCAAGTTGACTTATTCTATCATGTAGAAGGCTAATTGGAAATCTCGTTTTCTCGCCTTAATTGACAATAGACTTTCTCAATATCCAGCGAAGCTTTTCACCGAGTTCTCGAGTTTGATTGAAAAAGAGAGAAAAAAATTCCAGCAGAAGAACAGAACACAAAAAAACTCGAAGCAACAGTTTTCATTAAAAATGATGTTGGGAGCGATCTGTTTTTGTTACATGCAGATTTTATAGTTGGTTATTTAGTGATAACGAGTATTAGATTTTATTAACCAAAAAACATGGTTCCTCCGATATTACTGCTTTGGGCTCTCCTGTCTGTGATGGTGGCCGGGGCATGTACCTTTACCTTTCTCCAACCGTTCTGGATCATGCACTTGGATTGTATTCATGCTTTTGGAATGATAAGTTATTGTTACGTGGATTCGGATTACGAAAACAGTCGCGAGTTATGTACGGCGTATGGGGGTTATTATCATTTAGGAAACATCCCGTCCGGTGCCTGGCAGGCGTCGTGTGTACTGTATGGAGTAGGGTGTGTACTAATGTGTCTATCAGCATTCCTAGCTATATGCACTGTTATTATGATCAGAGCGCATAATAAAAAGTTATCTCTATTATCTGGATATTTACAAGCGGTAGCAGGTATGTTATATTTTATAGCTATTTTATTTTGTTTATATAAACAGGTAAAACAATACGTAATCATATCATCTTCAGTTTTATCTTATTTCTAAAGATGAAAGAACGAGATTACTTTGAAGTCAGATTTAACTCCAGATCTAATAACTACTTCCGTTTTTTTTTCTGGTTTAGTAATTATGAGACATAACTAATACATGAGCTGAATAAATATAGATATTTGTGTCGACATCTTTCTTGTATATGGAAGGGAAAACTTTAGACCACTTCCAACTGTTGTCGCGGTTCAACTTAGTACCCATTTTAGTTCGATGCCTGATATTTCTTAGATACAAAAACAGCCGCTCTAGTCGATCAGTATAAAATAGTTTTGATAGAAGAAAAGGTTATCAAATGGAAAAGTTTAGCTATAATGCTGTTTCACTCGAGTGATATGCACAGTCGTCCGACCAAACCGGGTATGAGTAAAAGCGGCGCCCTCGATTTTCCCCAACCGATGGTTATAATATAAGATTTGAAATCCTGACTTAGTTTGTCATTTAGATAGGGAAAACAGTGGTTCTGTATATACGTCAGTATTGCACATGATAATATATTCTATGCTGAAAGGTATATCTCGGCATTGTGTATGTTACTATAGACCATAATATAGTATTATATTGTAGACCTTCACGTTCATTTATAGTAACTATAAGTTAATTTTCACTAATATCTGTAGTTTCGTTGTCTGTCTTCTTAGTTTTAATCATGAAAAAAAAACAATTTTTCTGGATGTGACTTCTCCTGCCATTCTCGGAAGTCTATTGTTGACAGACAGAGAGGAGTTAATGAAATTGTGTAACTTTGCCCATATATTCAAATGGGTCACCCATGAACCAGTCAGTTCGAGACTAACTTATTGCATTCGATGATAATTGATAAGTACCGCCAAATACTGTAAAAGATTACCCGAATTTGTCATGCAAATAGATAAGAAACCCTCTGTCGCGAGATAAGAGATGGTACTATATAGTTCTTTTTTGAAGATGCAGTTGTGAATACCATCGGCTGTAAGTTTGCAATACAACAATTGATTGTCGTTTTAATTGCATTTTATGTCACACCCAACTACAATTAAGCATATAATTATATCTGACACGGTTACATATAACATTAACGTTGTGAAGGTCGGGTCAATGTTTGCAGTTAAACCAAAGTATTGGTCCTAATTGTATCATTACTTCCAGGCGAATTTAGATGCAACCAACTGTAGCTAAAAACAAACACATCAGTTTATCTTAAAGTTTTAGTTACGTTTTAGATCGCCAATCATTTACTTGCTCTTATATTGCCTTCTTGAGCAATACAGACCCACTTCGCCCCCCCCACCATACACGCATACGCTTTTGTGCGTAAACCGAATATGCATGGTACATGGTATAATATGTTTACTTCAAAAGATTTCTATCTTTTAATACTAATCAACGATATCCGGTATTGGGTATATATATTTTATCTAAACGATTGATCTGAATTCTATCTGGTAGATTTATAGATTTATCACCGGGGTAATATACATCTGACAGGGGAAATCACCGCTTTGGATTCCTGGAGATATGGTTTCTACTGGTAATTGGCTATTCTACTTGCAAACATCACACTTAACTTTCTTACACATCAAAATTAAACCATAAGAAGGATTACTTGTTTCTTATCACCTTTATATTTATACTTGTTGATGTCTATTTCAATCGATTATACATTTTAATGTTGGATGATTCAATTCATTTTCATATTGATTATCATCATTAAAATGGTGTAATTTGGAATCTGAGAACACTTCCATGGGAATTATGTAACGTTTCATAGTCTTCTTCGTTTATTCGTTAGGGATTTATACGAATTTATATTCGCAAAGAACCCAGCTGGGTGGGAAGTAAAGGGTTGTGCATTCCTCCCAACCCCTTTTTTGGTCTATTAAAAGTATACCGGTTTTAAACAATTCTTGCATGCGCCCAAGACAACAGTGCTGTCTTTGTTTATACGAACCCCCATGCAGCAAATCTTTCATCGTCTAAAGTTAAACAAGTGTTATGTATATATATTGTCTAAATAAATAACATTGATATATCATCATCAAACCCTTGAGTTGCTATACATTTCACTGATTATTTCCACTAAACGCAGGATTCCTATATCAGCCATTCCTTTCCGCATCGCACCTTGATTGATTGAAATAACGGTTGCTATAGGCTAATATTTCTCGCTCCATTGACTTCAATGATAAATTCATAATAATTCTTTGCCTACAATATTATAACAGTTTTTAACATTCTGATGATTAATCTTTACAATCACCATCATTTGACAAAATAGTAAATGGAGTTGACCATTTGGATTTTATACTAGCCCTGGTCAATGGAATCTATAGGCAGTGACGTCAGATGAGTAGGCGATTTCCGTAACGCATGTTTGTTTACTTGATGACCCTTCGGTTTCAAAATCATGAATATTGATCCACACCTGAAAATTCAAACACCTTTCTTTGATTCTAGACCAAAAAGTCAAAAACAGTTACCATGCTAAAGGTGTGTGTAGGGTGGGACTGTAAATAGAAGAACCAAGGAGAGGAAGCATGAATTACTAATCTTAGTCCATAACGTATGGCATAAAAATGAAATGAAATGAAATGGGTTTTAGCGTCCTACTCTTCTACACCTACCCTGGGCTAATGGAAGACGGGCATACGCCATACAGTGTGCTATGAGGGAAATTTTGCCCGGGAAGTGGCGCTACATCTACTTTTATATCGAATTCCAACTGCAAGGCATCTTTTACGTGCCCCCTTATGGCATAAAAAAGCACCTCAAAATTATAATTAGGCGTATAATAGGAATGTACAAAGATGTACACATTTTGGTGATAGACTCTTGCAATGATAATCATGTCGAGATTAACAACTGATGAATGATAATCACTCAATTTATTGGTTCAAATGTTTGGACGACGGTGACTAATCCCTTGGTTTCAACGATCGGTAAGTTTGTGGGAACCGTGTCCAGATGGGGCGGATTTACAATAAAGTTCATTACAAATACGTAATGCTTATAATCCTTTGACCTCGGTCAGACGCCTGACTAAAGCAAATATACGAAGGGCTAATTACCTCCCGGTAACGGCATCAACTTGGTACCAGTGGTATACCGGACGATCTAATCCAAATATACAGAATCGAAACTCATGTTCATTTAAAGTCCCCGAGCATTTATAACTCAACAGACACACGTGCATGTGTAAATACCTTAAGGAATGTGTCTTAGGTAAAATAATTATAAGTAACTCGGAAGCACTTAAAATACTCACGTTTTATAGTAATTAGTGTATTTCTCTACGGCTTTATTTGTCATTATAGATCAGCGTATTTTATTTGGAGAAGTTCTGTTAGGCTGTAGTCGACATTGCATAAACAAAGCAATAAGATGAAAGGTAACCGATGTGTCTTTGAGCGTGAAATAAATTCAGCAATTGGCATTATTGACAAAATTTAGACGTGTTTGTTTTCCATTCTGTTCAGTAATTCCAATCGCTATATTGCAAATACCAAAATACTATTCTATGAAATTATTGGACTTTTTAAAACTTGTTCATTGAACGGGTGTTTCTGGGATAATATATTATTCCTAATTAAATCGCTGTAATAACAGTCATGTTTCCAGCTAATATATCTGAACTTGGAAACGTAATCCTGATAAGCAGCTTGTGGTTGACCTTCCTGGAATTCTCTGCAGCACTTGTTATCGAGTCGACAACAATAGTTGTCTTTAACAGCGATGAATGGAAACAATGTTGAGATAATTAGTAATCACAATGGTACGGAAACACTCAGTTTACTGCTGATTTTTTCCATTGGGCATGTTAATCCAATTAAATGAACTGGCGCATTATTCTTTTATAGAGAGATAGTAAAATGAGGTTTAACGTCCACTCGACACCAACTAGGTCATTTCGGGACAAACATAATATGGTTTTAATTTTTATTTCAATAATTCGATTGGGCGTGGGGGTCTTTAGCGGTGGTGGGAAACCCAGAGAAAACCCACGAGGTTAGACAGGCGACCCGACCCTACTCCTTGTCACTTCCAACCGGGGAATCAGAACCACGCCAGTTGACTCAATGACAGACTTTATGATACAGCGCGCGCACGCTATCCATTCACCCCACCCCCCCCCATTCATTTATAGAGTTGGACAATAAAGATTATGTTCTCATGACACGCTACTCCATTCACCCCAAAAGTTGGTCTTCTCAAGAACGGTAACAAGCCATATATTTTTCGAGTCGATGAATTTTAGTTTGATTACACAGAGAATGTTAAACTTGGATTGCGTGCAAAAACTGAGACAGGTCGGACAATCCATGCTGAGGTTAATTATATTATATAGATTTCATCTATATTCTTGCTGAAAGTAATTATACCTCTTTAATTTATGATTCCGGCTAATTATATCAAGCCCCCATATTTTTGCGTCTTGGGTATTATTCAGCTATCATTTTGTCCAGTTATCGTTATCATGCTTCTTCGTTTTTGTGGAGGAGGGATGTGGGTATTTAGACGGCCAAATGAGATACAACAGTCTTTACAGAAAATTTTTAAAGTATACTGTTCTTTTTTTTAGAGGCATTCAGTAACTGGATAGAGCAATAAAATATATAATAGCACGTATTATGTCGAACAATTACTGATTTATTTAGGCGACGTTTCGAAGAGTATTCTCCCAACGTGTTCAGTTTCAGGCAAGTAAGCAAAAACGTGGACTTGCTTGAAAACGTCAGGAGTACACCCTTCAAAACGTCGCATACATAAAATCAGTAATTGTTGTTGCAGAAGTATGTCTGTGCTATAGTAAACGGATCTACTTTTGAGATATTTGTGAACCATATGGAATGTTGCCCCTTTAAAATAACGTCCATATGGGAGATTGTTTAGGATGATGAATTATTATGTTGTTTCTTGAATGTAAATGAGAGTCCCCGGTGGAAAAATAAATCAGAACATTTTACGTTCGGCTCTAATCGAATAAGGGAAAAAAGCCGAGTTATTTCCGGTGTACAGCCGGTTTGTGAAAAGTTCATCGCATGTTTGTGACAAGGGTAATTACCCAATTATACAAGCTCCTCGCCAGCGGTTAAATCTGTAATTGAAAAATGGCCGTGTTGATAGTTTAATTCACAAGACAAAGTTGTATGATTTTAAATATTTATGCAAGTTACAAACGAACTTGGCATTACTTTGAAAAGAATCTTAATTCTAGACAGCTTTTGTTTGCCAATTTCTTCATTGACTTCTTTCATTGTATGCCCCTCTAGAAGAAGATTTGCATTAGGCTGATAGTGGGCTCTATACGCCATGAGCTTGGACATGTTAAGGATGCATCATCTAATCTGCCTATTAGAGGTCTTTTTTTCTAGCTTTAAATGTTGCATAATGTATTATATAGACATTTATTCACATGACAAGACAATAATCAACTCTCCATGTCTGAGATATTTAATGGATTCCCTCTAGCCATTTAAAATTTAACGATAAAATAGATAATTGAGACTTTGTTTATAATCGTAGCATTTGTACTCGACAATCGAGACTATCTTGTACACCTCAAACACTCATATCTTTGCTCAAAATAAAGTAAAATGTGACAGCTCTTTACATAAATTTTACATAAAACATCTTTAATTTAAGTTAAATTGACCAATTGTTCAAGTTTTAAAGGAACTAAACATCGTTATGTTGGACGATAAATGCACCGATTTGACATTCTCAATATAAAGAATAAACTGATAGGCAACTAATTGTAGTCAAGTAATAAATCTAAACGTAATGTACAATCTAATGTTAAATATTTCGAATGTCCGGTGACAATGCGTTCTCGTAGACCAATAAAAGTCCAATGAGCAGTTTCACGTACATTGACTATATTATTGACTCGCCATAATGTACTAAAGAAGTTTCATATCGTTAATTCAGAAACATTTGCGACTGTTTATGGGCATGCATGTCGCCCTGTTTCATACATCTTGAATGGACTTGCTCTGTGTGAACAGGTTGGTGTGGACATTAAATCCAGGTCGGAATATATTGACACATCAATGACATCACGATGTCCGAATGTGTGTTTCTGAATATTTATATTTTTGGCCACTAATACAATAAGCTATACTGACCATGTTTCCTAAATCATGTAGATTTTCACAGAACTATCTGACTAGCTTCCAGATCGGATGGTCAATAGGCAATGTATTCTGGCATTCATTGATCACATTTAAAGATTTAAATTAGTGCGGTGTTTCTTTGGTGATTAATCGATTTGATTGCTAGATTGTCTTCAAAATCTAAGCCTCGCATTAACAAGAACCCAGAAAAAAAGGTCATGTAGAATCTGTATGTTAACCGGATATACAACATGACCGAACGGGAAAGTTGTGTGTACGCTGGGTTTTGCTTTTTGGAGAGGAATTATATTGGAGGTGCAATAATGCCTTGGTGATTGTATCAATTAATCGATATCGTTGTATTGTTAGATTGTGTCCTAAATTTGAGCCTTACGAGCCAGTCGTAAGATTATGGTAACAGGATAAATACGACATGATTGTATCTTGTGTAGGCTAATGTTTGTTTTGCGTTTTAGGTAATTGGTTAAGAGAAATAGGTATTTAATTTTGGATATGCTATGGTATGAATCAAAATCTACGAAATTGAAAACACAGGTTTTTTTTTAATGGTCAAATTAGAATCTACCTTTTAGTACGTCAACATGAATAGACCTATGGTATGAATCAAAATCTACGAAATTGAAAACACAGGATTTGTTTTAATGGTCAAATTAGAATCTACCTTTTACTACGTCAACGTGAATAGACCTATAACGCATTTGGCGTTTCTCGGGATAAATTGATACAAGAAATATTTAACTGTCACATTGTGACGTAATCATTGAACACCAATTATTGCTATATTGAACAAGCCACGTTAGAGCGACGTTACTATTTTGAGCAACACTGGTCTTAATTTTGTACAACAGACGTGGTGCTTGTTAGACAAAAGCTTGAATTTCCGTAGTTATAATCAATAGTATTACCCATTACAGAAAACCGGTAATGTCATTCCGTTGCACAAATGTTTAAGATTCCCGAAGTTCTGAGTGGGCTTTTATTAATATTTCTTATTTTCCTTAATACTGGAACCAGTTACTGCCACTTTAGACAATTATAGCATAATGTTACCACAGTTGTTTAGTAGTTTAGTAGTTTCAGTGATGTTTAAATTTGTGATGTTTAAATTTGCGATTTCGAAAAAAATAATTATTGAAAAGGCCCATTCAGACAAATAAATAATATTCGAACATTTCTAGAAATCTGATTATGCATAATCCGAATATGAAAATTTTAAATTAATCGAATGTTCGCTTAACATTCGAATAATAACTTAAAATGGCAAAATCAACATACGATATGAGCACTTTGTTTTGGGTTTTTGGGTTCTTTCTCTGATACATAGCATTATAAACTACCGTCTGCAAATAAAGGCGTCTTTGGATGACGGAATGGACACAGGGAAATCTAAACAAGACAACCAGTTTTATACATACCGAGAATAATACAAACTACAACAACGATTTCTATGATGTCATAAAAATCAATCTAATTTCATCAGAAGAACTATTACATTAGCGGAACTGGTATCTATGCACATGCAATACCTCACTCCGGGGTAACATTTTTTTAACGAACATTATTGGCTTTAAAAAATACTATGGACAATAAAATGGTTGTTCCTTTAAAGGCAAGCTAATTCTTTAATGGGACTTGTTATTTTTAATGGTTCCGTTATAAAATTTACGAACATTTGGTTCTAATAAGATAATTCCCAAACAGAGCAGAGAGCATATCAAGTTATGTAACTACACGTAGCCATAAATCAGTGAAGACGTTTCTTCAACACTAATTTTTGTTGGACATTATCGGTAATTAATAAAACGTTCAATGAATTATGGATAAACGGTTATCTGATTTGATAACATCGTGGGCGATATTGTATCGTTAATATCCGTTATGCGATTATTATCATACACCGTCTTAAACGAGGCGGAATAATCATCGTGTATCTAGCTAACCATGGCAGGAAAATTACGCCATTACGCTGAATGCCCAACAAGATAATTTTATTGTTATCGCTAATGCCTTCTTTCTTGCTAAATGTTCTACGGTTTTTTCTGACTCTGTATTTGCGCGCGTGTGTTATTTTGTAAACAGCCATGTCAATTTATGATTGATAATTCAACATTATCAACATAACATTAGAAAATTGAAAAAGCTGCCAACAGCAATGTTTTCTATCATAGCAGATATCATAAATGTCATTGTGTGTTGTTCTTCTAGTTTTTTGTTTGTTCTAAACAGATAATAGCATTGATAGGAAAGGGGAAAATAATATAGTCCAATGCCTTTCCATTGCTTCATCTGACTTACAATAAATTTATTGGAGGACGGTCTGACAACGAAAGTTGTCTAGTCGTTCGGATGGGACAAAAAACAAGGTCCCGTGTATACATTGGCAGTTTGAATTCGATATAAGAGCAGGCTATAGAGCCGCTTTTCGGGCAAAAATTTCCTCATAGCTCACTCTTGGCGTATGTCCATCTTCATTAGCCCAATTGGAACAGAACAGTAGGACGTAACACCCCATTTCATTTCCATAAATTTAGCTGTGATATAATGATGTCAATTATTGTAATATCCCATCTCATCGATCGTTGAGAATCGACTATTCTTGTAGTTTTTATTAATACCTTGATTGGCCTTCAATACATATAGATCTGACTTGGACGGTCACGTATGATGAACCGTGACTTAACTATACGTCGACTGTTTATTTAACCAACCAGTATCCCCGTTGCTAATGGTCTTCCCAAACCGTTTAAAGCAACCATCTCCCAGAATCTCGCGTACACACCTTCCTGCAAAAGGCTCTACAATTTTTTTTTTTTTTTTTTTAAAAACCCTCAATTCTCTGCTGTAGTGAAGGCAAATAAAACTAAATTCAAACCATAAAAGACAAAACCAAATAGGATCTGAATTTCAATCCGAATATTTTGGAAACCAAAAAAGGTTGTGAGTATTGTGACTCCTAAATACAATGTTGAAATTGGGAAAACAGAAAACAAGTTCTGTCTTAGCAAGCGCATGCAACGGCGGCACTGAATACGATGGTTGTAACTGTGCAATGTGGTTTGAACAGCGGTCTAATAAAAGGACGACGATTAAACGCCGTTCCTTTAAACGTATATGAAATATGGATGGAAAGATAAGGTTTAATTATACCTTTCTCTTTAGGATCAATGTTATTTATAGTTTTTATCATCTCAACACGCTCACAATAATAATAAGTTATATAGGCTTGTTGTTCACGAATAAAACAGGATAATTACAGCTTTTCTCGTGGAAAGTCGGTTAAAATTATATAGTGCTGTACAGAGATAACAGCTTGGATAGGTAGCTTATTATTCTAAGAGTCTCTACTATTGTAGTAAAGGTATTAGGTGCTATAAGCGCTCAGTACATACACATCAATTACAGTGTGCTTAAAGCCCCAATAACACTCTTGTTGTAATTGAATAATATGTCCCAATCTTCATCTGGTCAACAAATTGTATTATTTTATAATATTCAAATTAATTGATGATACAAATTTCATCTTAACACACATAATTTAAAAAATTGGAAAAATTCAACTACATGATTTGAAAAGGTTAACGTAAACTGGACAAGTAAAATATGATGTAATGGATAATTTACACAACAGGTAGGACACATAAACATCTAGTACTTAGAATAAGACTATTATTTATTTTCTAGAGCTGCCAAGCCAGCAAGAGTGTTATTGTCCCTTTAAAAGAACGGACTTAATGACAAAATAAGTCAATTTTCGGACCCCAGCAAAGCTCAGGAAGGGCTCTTGTACCTTGATCGTTTGTTGTTTGCTAATGAGTCATTTTGGTTAACATCTGTAGATTTGTTTGTAGAAATTGATCAAAATATTTAACGAAAATATTTTAAAGATATGAATTTGTATTTGACATCTTTTTAAAACTAAATTTAAACTGAATATTCAATCTGGGTTCTTTCAGAAATCGCATTGTTCGGCAATAAAATTGTTAAAATTGACCACGCTTGGTATTTTTGGCAACGCATTCTTTTCTGTTCCTTCCTTGCCTTTAACTAAATGTTAGAAAGGCGTCACATCTTTTATTGGGCCAAATTTATCACCACACGGATTCACACTGGATTATCACACCAACCGGGTGTCAATTCCTTGTTATTAATTGAATTGGGCACTGTAACCCTATATCCCGCTTTGCCTGGCTAGTTGAGTACCAATAGTATAGTACAAAACAAGTTCAATGTGCTACGAAAAACCTGCATGACGCATAGAAATAGTCACGTATGCAAGGTAAGAACATTACAGTAAGTATACTGTGTCCGAGGACGAGGGTAATGAAATATAAGTCATCGAGTGATCCTGCGAGCCAGACTAAAGAGACGTTCAGATGAATTACTTTTATAAAGTACTTTGTAGGATAAAATTATACTTATTAAAGACAGTCGTAGCTCAATAACTGTGTCTGGCCGTGTTGAAAATTACAACATGGCGTCTAACGACATACGTGAGCTGTGGTGATACCCCATTAAAGAACTAAGTAGACAGATGAGAAATTTGGGATTCTGGTCAAAGAGAGAGAGATGTCACTAGAGGAATGGTAGGCACGTCTAATTATCGATCTTATTAATGAATTATTCATTGATAAGGAAAGGAATTAATTCTGTTAAATAAACGCTTTTCTTTGATGTTAACCTTACTGATGAAGAGATCATACTAAGTACATATCAACTGTGTTTGTGACTATGATGTCAAAATATCCAAATATTACTCACTTGGGCCATGACAGCGTGTGTACCAATCTATGATTCTACTATAAATGTATCATATCAGAGCACATACAGAAGTTAACTTTTAGCGCACTTTAATTCAAATGTATTTCTTGTCCTCTCAAATAGTCTAAATAATATATAATTTTGATTTTCTGTTATGGAAGTTTGAATATATGTGTGTGGGGGGGGGGCAGCAAGTGGTCTAACGAATTCGCGTTAGATCATATGATCTGTTATTGATTTTGATCCCAAGCTAAGTACACGTCATCTGCGTAATCTCGTCATCTCCCGGTTTCATGACCATGGTTTGCTGAAAATAAACTGTACCACATTTTAGTTTGTGTGGATTGAACGTTACAATACAGCCATTCCCCCGTCTGTCTCTAAGGCGAACATTTTCTACTGTGTTTTTTTCGGGTCGGCTTTCTTTTCCTCCGAGAAAGACATTTCACGTATGTCTGCTTATTATATGATATATTCTGTATTTTGTTGTATTGAAAATTGTAGAAAAGGGCCTAATTAGAAAATAATTATGAAGAGAACGATAATGGCCCACGCATACGTTGGGGGAAATTATAAGCAGTGTTTCCATTGTTCATTGTGGTATTTCCCGGAACAATTCCAGACAAAAGTTAATAGATAAAGTCTACACGTAATGTTGTCTACAGGCCGATCGCGGAACTTTTCTCTTGTGATATGAATACAGTTTTATTTGACTTGTGGAGGAGAGAGAGAGAATTCTAGACGTGTTCGTGTTTACAATGTTTGATGTATTGGACCATCATTTCCTCTTATGGTGTTGAACAGATGTAGACCTAGAGGGTGATATTGATAATCATATAAAATAAACGGAAGAACTGTCGTCTGCCTAGTTCAGATATATTACCGCCTGCTACACTGCAAAACTAAATGTTCAATTCACCTTCAACCATTTCTGTTCTGTTTTTCCAATGGTATTTTGTTCAGTTATATTTGACAAAAAGATTTTAAGGTTAACAAAGATTGTTGAAATCGTAGGGTACAGATAAGAAGTGCATATGTTACATTTTATTATGTCTAGTCAGAAACTCAACAGATATTACACAATTATTGATGGGGTAAACAAAAAAGAAATTGATGTCCCAGGTTTAAATATTGACAGAGTACATAGATGGCTTCCAGGAGGTTGAGATTCAGTAATTGAGAGCCAATTCCAACACATTGACCCGTATAACCACATCTTTTTAATAGGAATCTATATAGTTGTGTTTGAAAATCAATTTTAATTTCTAATTTTGAAAGGAAAAGGTAAGAGCAGTATTCTAGCTGAGATATTCAGATATATCTTCGTACTCACTGAGGATCAATCTCATAAAACAACCAGCATGAATAATTTTGCAAAAGTCCAACGAAAACTGGCGGCATGGTCGATTTAACACACACTTTATTTATAAACATTAATAACCATTATGTGTAATCTTTGTAATCCTTAGCCCTTTGGATTATAATATAAGCTACAATCACCATGAACCTTATAAGGTCCATGCAATAACCTACCACACCATCAAATCGCCTTGCTCCAGATTAATATAAATGATACGTCTGCTATCGACTTGCGTATTTTCAACATTTTTTTCTGGGTGTAGCTCGGAATGTAACTGATGGCATCTGTCGTACTTATTGACGTATAGCCTCTATCATCGCAGACTGTATTTGAAAAAATCTGAAAACATTGGTCGACATTCAACAGCACGTTTATAATGATTACCTTGAAATCGTCGTCGCCATTTTTCAGCATCGGCTGTGTTATATCTAATTATATCTTGACAAAATTTACTTTGCCTCCTTCATCTTACTATGGATTTTCTTTTTCAGCAAATGGGTAACTTGTTTTGAAAAACCTATAATGAACGTCAACAAAATATTGGCTATAACACGGTCTGAGCGCCCCGGTAGAACAAAGGCTGCATTGCTTAGATGTTCGCCGATCGTTATCTCGACGAAAAATCCGTTTTATTGGAGTTGCACCTCACATTTCATTATACAGGTTTCCTCTGGGATACGTGTACTTATCATTTAACTTTTCTTATATTTATAAATATTACAGATTGTGTTTTAGAGACATCTGTTCTCTTGTATATGAAGTCTTGTTTAATGGTTTTTAGTTTTTATAAGGACAGGGAAATCCCAAAGGACTTATATAGCCCTTTCCAGAACAACTGGAACATATTATCCCGAGGAGAAAGCCTTGGTCAGTTTGATACATTTATATAAACTTTGGACTCTTCCAAAACCAGACAACTTGGCAAATAAGTCAAGTCACCTCGCAATAAAGTCCTTTACTTTTGTAGTTCCACTATAAAAATGTGGTAGAAGATTGTAGTCCCGCATAAATCCTCGTGGGGGCCCCACAGCCCACAAGTTTTTATCGAATCCTCCACATTATATATTCTTTCTTTTATTAGTGAAACGAAGACGTCTATCAAATTTTGCCGATTCTGGTAATTTTTCAGAGTTATTGGCTTTGATAACTTTCGAATATATTACGTATACGCTCTGGAGGATAAAAGTATTTGTGAACAATTTCTAAATTTATAAGCATTGTTCATCAGCATAGGGTTACTGATTTGATTCTCTTTGAAAGAATCACAGTACATGTATATATATGGAACCCACTTACGACTGGGGGTGGGGGTCTTTGCTGGACAACCTATGTGATCAACCTAACTAAGGTTTGAAAATAAAAAGACCATTTTCGGTCATCCCAACCCCCCGTACCGAGAAACAGATATATTCAACGCTTTCTTAAAACCGTTAATATAATACAAAAATTAATCGTGATTTTCTGTGTCGAAATATTTGAATACATTTATTTTTTTACAAAATGTTGCAATCATTGATGTGAGATTTAATTTCAACACGTTGGTGTTTTATCGTCATTCAAATTAAAAACTGAACATTTAATGTATATAAAAAGATTTATGGTATGCCAAATATATATTTTGCTTGAGTTTAATTAATAATTTGACATTCGATTTGATAACATAGAGGCATATGGGATTTCAAGAAACGAGATTTATATGAATGTTTATATTCTTAAACCATTTCCATTAAAATTGTTTTCATTTCTTTAACATGTCATTAAAGATATAATATTTCCCTTTCGACTGGAATAATCAGTAAATAAGCTTTAATTAGTTTGCTAATTAATTTAAGACATTTGACATGATGAAGTGGGCTGATTATGGGGTTTGTTTTTTGGGGATGTTGAAAAGCTTGTTTTGGGTTTTTTTCTGTTTTAAATGGGGTTTCAAGACGCATACTCGCATATGGCCTTTTTTCAAACAGCTTTAATTTATTTCCCTGGATGTTTATTTTCTATACATAATATTATGAAGAAAAAACGAAGTAATTTTCTATTTTTGATAATTATAATTAGTTTAAATTTATCGAAAATTTAATGTTATGAGAATATAACGAGCTCTCCTTCTGGTAATAGCGTATCAAGGAATTAGTTGACTCAATATGGGAGTTTATAGTTAATAAAAACGTTTAACCATGGAACCGAAAATAGTTTGACAAATTACACCAGCTAGTGTACTTAAGTAGAGCCCATTAGCTAGGTTGCTCATTTCAGTAATTATTCCCTTGGGGCCAACTAAAAGAGTGTTATAATTTTTAAACAATAGATGCAATTTCACATCTATTTACCAGCACTTATTGAATCCCGCGAGTTGCTTATTTGCGTCAATATCAATTGGCTTTCCAATCAAGAGAATTAATGAAAATAACAGACAAAATCAAGAAGAGGGTGTTCGTTTTTAATGAAGCCAGAATATCTTCCATGTGGTCACTATTCATCAACTGTCTTTACATTTAAAATATACTTAGTGTAGTATTGAAGAACATTAAAGATAATACTTATTTCAATCATTAATTATCTTTGGTTTTCTCCAGTCTATCGGACAAAACCCTTTAAGTGTCGATTCTACCTTTTAATCCACATTGTTTAATAACAAGAGTAACCAAGAAAAGATATTGATGAAATATATTAAAGTAATATGATTCATGGGCACTTGAAATGTACCTTTTCCGGGTTCTATTCTTCACAACCCCCACTCCGAACATTTTAGGATGATCTGTGCTTGGTATTGTCTTGTTAATACATATGCCAAGTACAAAGAGCAAATCTATTGCCAATGCAATACTAAACCACATAAAATGTGTTTTCTCAGAAATTATTGTGAGATTTGTTGACTATAAAGATAGATCTGTATGATCATATATATTAACGATGGCGACCTCAATCATAGAACTCGGTAATAGCACAGGCAAATTATTACTTTGATATTAACTTCTACTCTATAGGGAACTTGTCAATCAAGCTGGAAAATTAATGTCATTCATATGAACAAAAAGCTCATTACTCAGCTTGCCAAAACTCACCATCGGCTATATACTATGATGGAACGTTTTCGTTTTTTTTTCTTAACGGACGTCAATCTCTTGCTCCGTCTAATATCTCGTTAGAAACTATACCACCAATTATACTGGCGTGTGAAATATGTATCATAAAGGGCGGTTAGACATGTGGATACAGTGAGTATATAATGAACTCCCGAATGATTTGTCAATATATAACGGGAAAATGTGTCTGAATCGCCAAGTCTCTGTAAATGCTATACACCAACCGACAGATGGTGCTTTTGGAAAGAGGGATCATACCATAAGATCCATTATGGGCATAGTTTTTTTACCAATGTTATAGATACGTGACACGTGCTATAGTACATTTAATTACATTAATACTTGAACACAAAGATTTGCTCTTATTGCCATCTCCAAAGCCAGGATAAACTATATTCTTACAAGCTTATTATACTGTTCATCTAGTACACGGTGGGTGGTGGGCTTCAAAATTATGGCTTAACGGAAATGTTCATTACTTTCTAACGGCATGTATTGACAGCACAGGTTGCTTAAATGACCCTAGAGAAATCGAGCCACTATCATAGCATCTCTCCATAAAACGATCACGCTGAAATTCTTACAGAGAAGTTAATTATACCGCCCTTGAGCGCAAGTCAAACCAGCCTGTGTAAAAAAAAGAAGTTTCTTTAAGCGTATGATACGACGACAACTTCACTGTCAAATACCTCAAAAGAGAAGTGAAAAGGTTTCATCTTTTTCTTCACTGATTCTATACATACTACAGTTACAATTCAATCACACCAAATACACATCTTGCTCATTGTTTGGGTTTCTTGGTGCAGAAGAAGATAAAGAAACGCAACCATTCCCGCCAGCCCTTAGGGCATGTTGAATTGGGTGGTGAAAGGGGAATTTACATAAAGCGATCTATGTGTTCGATTTACCGTGCAGAGCATTGGCTCTCCTGATCGATTTTACATTATTATCAATAAAAAACGTTCCAACGCAAATTGACAATTCAAACTATGCAAATTTTGTTTGGTCAATTTGGATAATGCGCAAGAGACGGAATCTGATTGTAATTGGACACCCACAAAACCAATACTTCTATTTCAATATTGGCATTCCCTTATGGAATTACCAATTACATTAAATGTATTCTTTGAAGATCCTCTTTGGTGAGACGTTTAATGGTTTGATGCCACAGAATTAACGTTCTCAGATGCTACTGATTTTTTTTAATTGACAGAACACTTATTAGGTATCTCCAAGAACTGTAGAAAAGGGGTTAAAGTTTCGTCATGTCACCACTATTTGTGGATCATTTTGGAGATTTTGTATTTCTATGGTTACGTGTACCGTGCAAAAAGAAATATTGTTCAGATATCGGCGATCCATTTACTAATTCCAAATGCCCAGGGGGGTCATTTGGGTAACATCTGAACGATTAAACATACCTTCCTTATCAATCCACAAAAATTACCGTCCGTCCAATCAGAGTCCAGAAGGCCTTCACAAACAGCTACCCGCATTTCATTTTTGAGTTAAGTCTCGTGCATTACCCTTGGTACTATACTATATTTAAATCCCTGCCTTGTTTGAAAGCCACACCGGAAGCTAACACTGAACCACGTCTCTAGTATGTTTTATAATTGTATGTACCCGAAGAACCGGGTCGATGACTATACTTAACTGACGTCGGGTTCATTACTTCCACAAAAAACGTAATTAATCGCAACGTTAATTAGAAAATACGGCAAAACCATCTAGTTGAAGATATTAACTTATTCTAAGATTAGCGCAAGACGTTATTCAGTATGAGTTAGTTTCTCAGTGGTAATAATTACTATATAGACAAGTAAAGACATTGTATTTATTAATGACCTTGTCTTTGGAATTATTACCATGTGGAAAATATAAAGTTTATTTCCATCAGTTATACCAGGGAATGTAAATCACAATCATTTAGCCAGCTCATTATAGAAAAGAATGTATCTACCAAAAGAGAAAAATGTGTTTCTTTAAATGGCATTTATTAATTGGAATATAATCATATAGACCAATATTTTATGGATAATAATTACTATGTGGTTTATTCCACTGTGACATTTCAACAAGATTCCACAAGTCGTTATCAGGCATATATCAACGCAAGTTAATAATATAATAGAAATTCATTTTGGGAGAGTGGGTGGGGAGGGACTTGTCAGCCTTGCGAGCGAAATGGGGTTCCAGTGGTTTGTGGAAATTATTGGAGGGAAAGGCGGAGGGGTCCGAAGACCATGATTCCCTGAAAGAAATGTTGTCTGGCAACAAGTACTCTCTATGTATATTAAGAAAAATATGTGTTTATAATGGATTATGTTTTGACACTCGATTGTTATGTCTAATACTGGTTGTTTTTCATTTCAGTTCTGGTGATGGGAGCTGGTTTACTTATTTTTCCACTGGGACTGAATTCTTCATTTTACCAACATTATTGTGGCAAGGCATCGGCACCGTATAATTTTGGACATTGTGTCGTTGGCTGGAGTTACATGTTAGGGATCATGGGAACAGCATTATCAATATTTTGTCCGTTTTTATCACAATACACGGATATGAATGCAACAGACTTATTTTCTTGAGAAATATTTTCAGAAATGTATGTCGCCGGTATCTTCAAGGTGGTCGCCATTGGTTGTGAGGCAGTATATATAATTTATTGTGCTGAAATTTTTGCATAAGTGTTCAAAGAATTCATTGTGGATTGCGTTGTGGTGGTCACTTAATAACTATTATTTATTTTACTATGAATCAACTTTCAAATAGACCTTATGGCGATCTCTTAGTGTGGATGTCGTCACCATTTGGATAGGACAACATCAAATCATATTTAGTTCTATGACCAAATGAATCTATGATTGGTGATACTTTTTTTAAAGGCGGCATTACAGGCAATGCAAGCTAGCTGCATAAAACAATCAGTACACGAATACAGCACAGTTTGAGTGTCACAGTGTTAGCTACGTGACAACACAAGACAACGCCCGTTTCGCAAATGAGCCTTCTAACAAATGATATCAATTTTTATACGCCCACATTTTCATGTGGACGTATATTGTCGTCGCCCCTGTCCGTCCGTCCGTCCGTCCGTCCACAATTGTTTGTGAACAGTCTGCAGGTCACAATTTTTATCTGATTTAAATGAAACTTAAAATATAGGTTTATCACCCTAAGATCTCGGTTCCTTTCGATATTGGCATATATCGGACTGTAACTTCATGGGTTATGGCCCCTGATTGTACGAAAAATCAGGTTTTTTTGCTTGTGAACAGTGTAGAGGTCACAATTTTGAACCGATTTGGATGAAACTTGAAATGCATGTTTATAACCCAAAGATCTTGGTTCCTTTCGATATTTGCGCCGTCAAAATTGTTATCCGATTTAAAAAAAAACGTTTGATTATATCACCGTTCAATGGTTATGAAGGTCGAGTTCAAATTTCTTGAAAATCGGACCAAAATTGACTGACAAAATGGCCGCCGTTTGTACGCGAATAGTGTGAAAGTATGTTATATCAAGGTTGTGGACCTTATAGAGGTCACAATTTTGAACCGATTTTGATTAAACTTGACATGTATGTTTATAACCCAAAGATCTTGGTTCCTTTCGATATTTGCGTCCATCGGATCGTAACTTCCTGAATTATGGCCCCTCATTGTCCGAAAAATCGCCCTTTTTAGTTGTGGTCCCTCTGGAGGTCAAAATTGTTATCCGATTTAAAAAAAAACGTTTGATTATATCATCGTTCCATGGTTATGAAGGTTGAGTTCGAATTTCGTGAAAATCGGACCAAAATTGACGGACAAAATGACCGCCGTTTGTACGCGAATAGTGTGAAAATATGTTATATCAAGGTTGTGGACCTTATAGAGGTCACAATTTTGAACCGATTTTGATGAAACTTGACATGTATGTTTATAACCCAAAGATCTTGGTTCCTTTTGATATTTGCGCCCATCGGATCATAACTTCCTGAATTATGTCCCCGGATTGTCCGAAAAATCGCTTTTGTTAGCTTTTGGTCCCTCTGGAGGTCAAAATTATTATCCGATTTAAAAAAAAACGTTTGATTATATCACTGTTACATGGTAATGAAGAGAGAGTTTGAATTTCGTGAAAATCGGACAAGAATTGACGGACAAAATGGCCGCCGTTTGTACACGAATAGTGTGAAAATATGTTAAGGTTGTGAACCCTATAGAGGTCACAATTTTAAACCGATTTTGATGAAACTTGACATGTATGTTTATAACCCAAATATCTTGGTTCCTTTCGATATTTGCGCCCATCGGATCATAACTTCCTGAATTATGTCCCCTGATTGTCCGAAAAATCGCTTTTGTTAGCTTGTGGTCCCTCTGGAGGTCAAAATTATTATCCGATTTAAAAAAAACGTTTGATTATATCACGGTTTCATGGTAATGAAGGGAGAATTTGAATTTCGTGAAAATCGGACCAGAGTTGACGGATAAAATGGCCGCCGTCTGTACGCGAATTGTGTGAAAATATGTTATATCAAAGTTGTGGACCCTATAGAGGTCACAATTTTGAACTGATTTTGATGAAACTTGAAATACATGTTTATAACCTAATGATCTTGGTTCCATTGCATATTTGCCATATCGGATCGTAACTTCCTGAATTATGGCCCCTGATTGTACGAAAAATCACCCTTTTTAGCTTGTGGTCCCTCTGGAGGTCACAATTATTATCTGATTTAAAAAAACGTTTGATTATATCACAGTTACACCGTAGTTATGGGTGAGTTTGAATTATGATTTTCTGATGATTACTTAAAATGCAACAACTCTTGTTGACTGCCCGGACGATTTGGCTGCTGTGTGGGCGAATGTTTCGTTGCCTGGCAACCTATTTTTTCCGATAAAATAAGCCTAATCCGTCATGTGCATGCCGCACGTCACAAGCATAACAGACGTCACAACTTGTAGTATTCTGGGTCACGTTTTATCAAAAGAAACCACCCGTACAATTTTCGCGAGGAAAGTAAACGTAAAGCAGAATAGTGATAGTTCGGGATGTGGCCATGGATGAGAACTATTGAAATAAATGTATGTTTAGAATTAAACGAGTAACAATCTTTATCCTATACAACCGACGCAACTATAAATCGTGACTTAATTTGTTCTTCCAAAGTAATGACATATATCGTTGATGCCAAATGGATGATGAAATGTCAAACAAACTCGATTGTGCTGCATATAACTACTAAATACTATGTCGAACAACAGCTACAACATCTAGCTAGTGACGCTGTGATTCGTATGTAAACAGAGGAATGATTGTTCTCATTCCGTTGCCAGAAAGGAATGGGTCAGCGTCTCAAGTGATCCACTAAAACATTTTTAGTCAATGGAAGCAAACTATTCACTCTTGAACGGAATTGATTAAATGAGAATACATGTAATGGTGTAAAATATTTTGTTTTTAACGTATGTATGTGTCATTCAGTAAATTATTTAAAAGATTGTGCGTTACATGGTTGATTTTCAAATTAAAACAACTAGATCTCTTTGATTTGGGTCAAAATTAAAATTGTCGATTTCATTGAATTTTATATTTTCCTTTGTTTAATGAGATGGCAGTCAGTCTTCGTTGAAATGTTTACGTCTATAGCAGAAGCGGATCCAGGATTTTCAGAAAGAGGGGGCGTGCCGCACCCACTTGGGAGTGCGAAGCCCGGAACAATGATTTATGAGTGGAAAAAATGCCCACAAGGACTAATTTCATACTAATACTGTAAATTAGGATTTCCAACCTAAACTATTTTTGTTCTCCTTTCTCGCGACAATATATGGAGCTAAAAATTGTTCGCCACCTCAAAAAATAGAGGGGGCGTGCGCCGGGTGCGCCCCACTCTGGATCCGCGCCTGTATAGCTAAAGCCGGTGTTTAGTAAACAAGTCGAGGTTGGCTTAATTGTACAAGACCGGACAAAACATTAATCGGATAGAGCATGTCCCATCACTAATCGAATAAGACACCCTGTCAACGTTTATTTTGACCTGAATCGAAGAGGTTTGGCTCCTTTCAGACAAAACAGATAAATTGACAGAAATTACTAGTCCAAAATACAAAACAAAGTTTGTAACTGGCTCATTCAAATGTGGAGGAATATCAGGGCATCAGATTAAATGGGGTTTATCATCCTGCTTCTCTGCACCTACCGGTCATATGCCATGCATGATCATTTTGCCCAGATTTTGAATTACAAATGTCAATGTTCTATTTAAGATGCATGTCAATGAGTACACGAGTTTTCGCGCAATACGAACGACCAGACGTCAACACTGGGGGCGATAAGCGATATAAAATATTACCCTGCCTCGGTACACCACATAGAGTTCTACAACATACGATATGAAAACTTTATAAAACAAATGATTTGCAGATTTCTTTTGTGAAATCGCACGAAGAGCACGTTATGAATAGCATTTTATTTATAGAATGTGTAATAAGGTATAATATTGATTGAAATATGAGTAAATTCTTAGTTTTGTCTTGGGTCTCTCAACCAGACAGATATTAGCCTATTACTACCCCCCTCCCTCCTCTCTTATTATTAATAGCTTAACTGTCTTACCCGCGACAGACATAACTATTGGAGACGTGGAATAGATTTCACTGCCAGTGTTATGATTATTAGTCTGTTATCCATGGGATTTGTGTTTAGATTGAGAACACCATACGGTAGAAAATCCGTTAATTCACCACTGACATGTGAGCCATTATTTTCTGATTATTTCCCTGGTATTTTTATAAAGATTAAATCCTTGACAAATAATAGCCCGCGCATATTGACAATCTGTGGCATGGTGAGGAATTTAATAAGGCCAGACGACTGGTAGAATGATAAAAGGAATTTTTAATATCTTGTTGTTTGGTGATTTGAAATAAAATTGTGTTAACCTTAATAATAATTCGATAAGCATACACTGTTAAAAATACCAGTTTCAATAACGTAAATCCTCGCCTTCAGTGGTGTAAATGAGTTTAACGTTTTACCTTTCGTCGCCACCCGGGCTAATGAAGACGGGTTTGCACTACTGAAATCTTAAGGTTAAAAAATACATAAAGGGACATAAGGTTCGAGCCCGTGAACTCCTGTTTAGTAAGCCAGCACAATACTCAACTATTTACTTCGGAAATCTGAAGCGGAGCTTAATGTATGTGGTCAGTGGCGTGTATTTGGCATGATACAGTTTTAGTGAGATTTTATTAATCTCGACATGAAAGTCGGTGTTCAAATTTATTAGAAACCTAGTTCCAAAGCTCACCATCCACCCCCACCCCATAGCACACCGCATGACGTATGTCCATAGTCATTAGTCCGTGGTGCAGAAAAGTAAGTCGTTAATTAACGTTGCAAAGCAGTGTTGTTTCGGGGTCTCCCAAGTAGACAACTTTGTGAGGTCACACCTTTGGCCATATTCAGATCAGACAGTCCAGCAAGTAGACATCTTTCTGAATACACGGTGAATATAAATGCAGATCAGCCTCGTACACGACAATCGGTAATAATGATTGCTAACTGTCAGAGTTTGGATATTCTTACAAAATATGCTTCGAACTATGTGGCCAGTTCAGAAAGCATTTTAAAGTATATTATTTGCGTTATATTAATATGTTTTAATTAATAGTTTCCCATTGACTAAGCTGACGTGGAAGCATGTAAAGACAAAATACAGGCTTCGCCATTCTGCATCGGAACAAAATTCAATACGCTACCAAACTTTTACTTAATCAGTTCACATCGACAGAAGATAAAACGAAATGGGCGGATAAACAGTGGCTATCGTCATTCTGTACAAGCCATCCATCTTATCATCAATTTAAGAGACAGTGTCCGGATATTTTGATACAATCTATGACCGAGTCGAGCTGTTCGAGTAATCAAATAATGAAGGAAGACAATCTCAGGAGTCACTGGCTGTAGTTGGGAGATGAAGAGGATAACAAGTAGATTGAATGACCAGTTGATGGCTAAACCATTGATTATAACCTTTAAATGACACCCTAGACAGGCCACTACACTGACCAGTAGTAGCCAGTAAAAGTATAAGTGAAATGATATTAGTTAATAACTGGACTATAAAAGTATTAATCCATGCAGTCAATCAAATATTAGTAATTATAATAGAAGTTTTTATTATAGAGAGGGTATGCGATGATGACTGTATTATGAGTTATAGAGATGATTAATAAAGTAGAAAAGGTTCATGCAGTGTCAGATTATATCAATTTCTGGTTTGATTTAAAAGGAGCCTTCGTTTCCGAACATGTTGGATGTGTCTAATCAGATCAACATGCAAGGGAGATTTAGATATAATGAAGTCTGGCCGGCAAATAATGAACTTGTCGAAGTTGGAAATCGGTGTCCGACTCGGCTTATTTGAAACCTCCAGTGCTATCAAATGTGCCTGAAAGATATCTTAACGTTTTATAAACTTTGCTGGTCGGAAAAAATGATTTTCGATTTATTGGGATTTACTTGTTTTTGCACCACTACTTACAGTCAGATTGTTAAGAAAGGGGAGGGGTGTAAATAATTTATAACAGAATTCTTATGGAATTTTCAGTAACTTATGCGCATTGAAACGGATGTTGTGGGCTTGTTTGGTAGAAATATTCTCAACCACAACTTGTCGACAGTGCCTCTCTTATAACTAAATCAAAATGTAAACATTTGGAAGCAACAAAAAAAAGCACCATTCGATCGTTTTGTTTAAAGCCCATAATTAAGATTGGGTCCAAATGAGTAGTTGCGTGGGAGCAGCGGTTGGGGCCCGGGTTTCGAGCGTAGTGGTGTCTCCTTGTCGGTGGTACAGGGCGAAATACTTGGCAAGGAATAATATCTAGTCGCCCGGATTGGACGAAATTCCGAGGCCCCGTGTAAAATGTTGTAATTTGAAATAAAAGAGGCCACGGTGCCGCTGTCAGGACAAAATTCCCTGATAGCAGAGTGGCTGACGTATGGCCGTTTACAATCTTAATACGCCCAATGGGTGCAGACAAGTAGGACGTTAAACCACGTTTCATTCCATTTCATTTCTGTTTCGGAATCGAAGGACAACTCGTACAGTTTAGAAGGAATTCAACAAAAACAGTTTTAACCGTATATGTGGTCGGGATACCTCGACCGTCCTGCATTCGCTCAGTCCCCGCGTGCTTTGAATGATGTCAACCAGACATGAGTGATGTTTTGTTTCTTGATGCGACAGTCCTAAGTTTAGAAAAACGTTCATTAGGCAGTATGATTACAGACACAATGCTGTATCTCTGTAATTAAGAGAACAATCAACGTCAAACCCTCCAGCATACCTCCACCCTTATTCAATTTGGCAGTAGAGGTTGCGTGAGCGAAAAAATTACCCAAATCGTAATGTCTTTTCTACTGTCTTGTTTTAGCATGGACCTTCGGTTTTAGGAAATTAAAGACTAGCTGTGCCAAAAATAGACCCTTTAAACAATTTCACACGAATCAAACGAAACAAGAGGCTATTAGAACTTAAAAAAACAAACAAACAGAGTGTGCTTACGGAAATGTGTTTAAAATAAGAATTATTTTATTCATATCCATAGATCGGATTAAACCCTTTGTTTGTGCCACTACTGATGTTTTTCTTCCACCCCAATGTTTACTTTTTCATCAAGACTCTATTGACAAGACAACTTTCCAGATCAGATTGACACGTATAATCTCGTTTTTAAGAACAAAGATTCACCGTAAACGCCATTTCAAATCGATTAAGCAGACCGAGCGACAAAAAAGTTCATTATTCAATTACAGACATGTTATGTAGCAGTGTTATTTAGATAGTAATTTTTTAAAAAAAATATTTAGGTGCAGAAGAGTAGGACGTTAAACCGCATTTCATTTCATTTCATTAAAAAAAAATAGTGATGTTCACCCAGGCTGTGAGTCTTCCCATATAGCACTCGATATATCACTATCTTCCATACCACTAAAGTAATAAATCGTACACAAATTAAATACTTTTCTGGGGAAATGGAGTTTAACGTCCACTTGTCACAAACTAGGTAATTTCGGGACTAACATAATAATATGGTTCAATTTTATTTCAATAATGCGCTTGCGCGTCGTGGTCTTTTGCAATGATGGAAACCGGAGGACCCAGAGAAAAATCCCCGAGGTTCGAAGGGCGGCTCTACTTCTTGTCATGTACAGTTCAATGACAGACATTATGCTGCAGCGCGCATGCGCTAACCATTCGGCAATCCAACCCCCACATATTAAATACAAGTCAAACCATTAGTACAGACGAATAAAAATGACGTGAAATCAATTTTACAACATATTTTGATAATAGTTGTTTTGGTTGTGTAAAGTCAACGAAGGGAATTGTCTAAATATATGTACTTTAGATCGCATAAGGTCTGTCATCAAAATAAATAAAATTGAAATTAATATATAAGATACGTAAGTCCCTATACGACCTGGTATTTGCTGAGTGGACTGTAAGCCCAATTATTGCAAATAGAAAGAGACCTAACAGCTTACATGCATATTCCTGAAGCAATGGCCAGAGAAATCCCTCTCTGCTCATTGCTGGATTGACTTCTGATTCTTGAACTTTTGAGGGAGTGTTTCTATTCTTCCCGTTCAATCAACATGACAGTCATACGTTTAATCTGGGTCTTCCCTAAAACTTTGGACAGTGATTTAAGGTATTAAAAACGGCGAAAGTATGTTCGTTTCCAAACAGCATTGTTTACATTTCATTCGACTTGATAGCCTCGTTTATCACGCAATTAGTTTTACTGCAGTATTCTGCTATGACCGGGTTAATTGGGCATAATAACATCGTGGGCCATGACGTAACGTTATGTAATTTTGGTCCAATATTGGCACTCGTTTTAAATGTAAAGCTTTTGTACAGCAGCTAGTCATTGGTTGTTAGTCGGACTACTGACCAATCAAAATTTAAAACAACAATATCCACTCATTACAGCAGTGAGTAGTGGGATTACCTCTAATCAAACGGAACACTGCGCGGAGTAGGCTATGTTGTCGTTCCAATATCCCAATGTTGGTTTTATCTACGACTTTCAGATAATTCCGAATGAACCAAATAGTCCCCGACATATAATTCCAATGGAAAATTTTATTTTTGATCTTAAAATAGAGTAGAATTTTGATCGGGGGTGACGATTTCGATTTATTTCTACGCGAAGCGTATCGGTACGAGTCGGAGGATTTAGAGGGCGGGTGCTATCAGATAAAGGTTTCATTTGGGGACATCGATCTGTATCTGCTTGATCAATCTTTCGAGAACTGACATTGCTTTAAATTCAATAATGGATAAAAACTTAAACAATGTAAATTCAGTGTAACCAACAATGTCCTCCTGTATGAGCGACATTTGTATTTTGCGGTCTTCATCTTTATTATTCGTAACCAGTTTTAATTAGCCTGGATGGAGCAGTAAAGTGGGACGTTAAACCCCATTTCATTTAATTTCATTAGCGGTGTAGCCTGACTGTTTTTATTTTATAGAATAAAAGCACATTTTTCTCTCTTTTTTTCTTTTGGTTGTGAGCGTGTTCTTGTTTGTTTTCTGTACTGTATATAAATTACGGAATATCACAGTATTATAACCGAGTGTCTTTTTTTGTGTTTGTGTTTAGCAAGTAAATGCTGTCCATCACTACACCTCCCCTCCTCACTCCCCAGGACATTTCATTCACCTTTTTATTTTGCTTTCAAAAAAGTAGTCGCTGATATTTTTATTTTCGTGAAAACCATTGGAACATTTCATGACGTGGGTAGCATTGTTCTAACGTAATACAATTGGATGACGTCACAACAATTATATTTTCCGTAGATATCGCTACTGGAAGGCCACACATCGTTTTTCTGAGCGAAAAAATATTGCTAGCATCTTGAAAATTTAGAAGATTTTACCATATATTGTCTCCATCATACCTTGAGGTAAGTCTATCATATAGCATCAATTCAGTCAATGGCAATTCTCAAAGTTTAACCAACGGGCAATTATCCACCATTCAATTAGAGCAAACGCGAAGTTATTCGCCAAATTTTCTGGTCAGTTTTTAAAAAAAGGAGATTAAGATTCAAACTAAGTTACTTCTGTAAAATATGAAATGAAATAGGGTAAGATTAGCAATAAATCCAACATTTTTATATATCTGCAAAAGATTGTAGCCTATTATACGAACGCGGAGTCCTACCAAGAACAGAAGAATGACGTCATTTTAAAAACTTATGGAAAAGGCTTAATAAAGGACAAAATGGTTCTCAAAATGAGGAGTTTCATTTACATTATTATTAATATTACAATTTTGATAAATGCATAAGAATAATTATATTACTTTACAGAAAAAAAATGGCGGATAAAATGTTACAAGAGCAACATCGTGATGTAGGAAATAACGAGGAAAAAACCCTACCAAAAGGTTTGTTTATAGCTTTTTCAACACAAAAATATTTTCTTATGCTTTGATTATTGAAATAAATCCTTACAAATTGGTGCCAGAACCGTGCGATTATTCCCTTAAATTAAGAATTAACTATTTTTTGTTTTTTAGGATTTTGTCCTGATTATTTCCATCGACAGAGGTTTATTAGGGAGAATTCAGACTTCTACATTCAACAAGAAAATCTCGAGAATTTTAGAAAGTTGTCTTGGTATTCTAAGAAGATGGAGAATTCCGCTAATAGATTCAAAAGTGTCAGGGAAACAAAAGACATCTTGGAGAACCTTATTTACAGGAACGCGATGACTGGGATCTGTACTGGAGATGCCAAAGGTGTTTTTTCAAAACGCAAGACCGTTGAGTTTGAAACCACCCGTCCTGATAAATTGAAAACTTGGACTGCTTATGGAAACTTCGACAGAAATCATTTGAAGCCAGTTGTTGCAACTAAAGCTTGTGATAATGAAGTAGATGAAACCACTAGCACACATCAGAAGACTGCCATACATGGTAAGCCACAAGCAGATCGATTAAAACAGCAACTACTGACAAAACACATCATGGAACAGTATGGTATATTGAACAGACGTTATTCCTATGATACCAAATCAGATGCTGATGTAAAAACATCCAGTTCTACAGAAATACAAAACTCTAAACAATTACTAAACGAAGCAGTAGAAGAACTGAAAGATGCTGGAAAAAAAGAAAAGAAAGCAGACAAAGGAAGACCGAATTTTTTAACCGTAAGTTTAAAGAGTGTATGATTAATTGAGATTACCAACAATACTGTTTTTAGAAGAAATTCTCCCTTTTATTATCGAGTGTGGTTACTTACTCAATAATAACATTCCTTTTATTGTGTGTCATTATAATAATATTATAAATTGTTATGAAGAAATGGGAAACAATATAATAATCTATTATGTGAATAACGTTACTGTCGTTAGGACATTAAAAGTAAAATGTTTTTCTATTTCTTGCAGCAATTATGGAGGAGAATCACAAGACAACGGAACGAAAAGACAAGTGCTGAAAAGGGTTAGATTTGAATCACTACAATAGTCGTATTAAGTAAACATGCATTATTCAACAGCTAAATCTGCCAAGGCCTGAAATGTTATCTAAATTATTAATTAGACATTGATTACTTATCCAGACCAAAGCCGTATACA